>CM019827.1:111820646-113028048 GCA_009763385.1 Coix lacryma-jobi var. lacryma-jobi | reverse complement strand
TAAGAAAACTTTTAAAAGCGTAAAAGAGGTAGGGTTAAAATGCACCGGGGCTTGCCTTCGTTGTAGGGAAGATAAGATCCAAGAAGAATCCACACAAGTGAGTTCCTTTGTTGATTTGAAGTTAAGTCTTCTCGACGAAGCTTGTCCACACAAGAATCTCCTTCCGAGCTTGTTCGACAAGGGTGATCACCAAAAGCTTGATCAACAGACTCCAACACTCTCGGATACTACATGTAGATAAATGATGTATGCTTAGTATGATGCCATGTGATGTATGCTAAGGTAAAGACAAATCAAAGTAGAACAGAAGATAACACAAGATAAGGAAAGTCGAGTACAACTTTCCTTCGCGGTAAAGTTGCAAACCAACAAAATCAACTTGCAACTCACCAATAAGATTCCTAGCTATACGTACAACTTCCATCAAGCAACCTTTAGGAAGAGAAACTAAGGATGACTAAGGTTCATTAAAAACATCACTTAAGCCATAGGACACAAGATGAGAGGTGTCCCATGGTCTTCAAACAATAATCCAAAGTCACACAAGATGTAAACACTGTTGTGTTCACACTTTGGATAGATTACACCACTTATACTAATCAAGCCATAACTAGAGCTTCTAAGATTCAAAAGGGGTGATCTAGACAATCTAGAAAGCTTATGAAAAAACTCTAAAACTTCCTATTAAACTTAACAGGTGATTCACAACTTAATTAGTTAAAAAACAACTATAAACATTCAAACGATTAAATAAAGCATATAAGAATAAATTTTATTTTCTTCACAGACCTCAAAATTTTGTGAAGACGACATTTTCACCTAAAAACAGTGCCAAAAATAGTTTCATGATTTTTTGGACTTTAAATAGGCCTACAAAAATCATCAAAGTCCATTTATAATAAAAAGCCATATTAAATTAGTTTCAAAATTTGTTCAAAACACAAGTTTATATTTTCTGTAAATATCAGGCAGCTTGAGAAAGCCACACAAAAATTTTCACAATTTTTGGAGCTTCCTACAAAAAGATATCAAAAAGACAAAACCTAACACTATTCACTCATAACAGCAAAAAGGAAAAACCATCTCTAACTCTTACTGGACTCGGCCCAGTTCTGTCGGTGTTTCGTACCCGGGGGTATCACACCAACGAGTAATATGATCGCGTGCTTCTCTTCCTGGATGGTGATGCAAGAGGACACAAGGATTTATCCTGGTTCGGGCAAAGAAGGCCCTACGTCCAGGGAGGGATGTTCTTGTATTACTTGCACCTAAGTGCTTGTACATGGGCGAATACAAGCTCAGTGAGCGTGGACCGGAGTCCGGACTCGTGTATGTGCGTGGACTCGTGGTTGTCTCTCGAAGTATCCATCCTCCCCGAATGAGGGCCCTGGTGTCCCCTTTTATAGAGCAAGGGGAGGCCAGGGGTACACAAGGGTATTACAGGTGTCGGGGCGTACGGTGCCCAATACGGAGAAGGGTAGGAACCCTGTCTTGTCGGGGCTACTGGAGCCGATGTGGTCGTTGCTGTTGAGGCGGTCTTTGGGGCGTGGCCTCCATCCCGGGGCGGACGTGGCGGTGTGTGATGATGTAGAAGCCGTACAACACCCATTCCGGCACGTCCAGGACACGGCGGGGTCCCTCCGGGTCTTGGGGTACCTGTCTTCCAATAGCGTGAAAGTAGTTAGGGCGCGGAGCCGGCCTCGAGATAGCGCCTGCGGGGGCTCGAGTCCCCGCAGGTATGGGCGAGTTCCGGGGAGCCTGGTCGTACAGCGAAATCCGGTCTCGAGATGTGACAGGACGTGCCACAGTGCAAGGTATGGTCGAACAGTGCTGTGCTGGTGCCTTTTTGCCATGCTTTGGGTGAAAACGAGACTTGACTTTTGCCCTGGTTACTGTGGTACACGTCGGCTGCTGCAGAGGACGTGACTGGAGTAGGTGGATGTATTAATGCGGCGGTAGGGGGCTGGCATCCTACGTCTGCACGCTCGAGGGGGGCATAGAACGCCTCGAGGGATAAGCCGCTGTGCCAGAGGGGCTCGAGGTCCCGCATGGGGTCTCGAGGTGTGATGTTCGGCTGTGGGGGGCTCGAAGGGCAGTGGAGCACTTGCCCAAGGCCTGACGCGCTCGGCTTGGAGGGCTCGGCTCGGAGGGCTCGGCGAGACGGAGAGCGTGCGTGCGTTCGCCCGAGGCTTGGCTTGGAGGGCTCGGGCGAAACGGAAAGCGAGTGTTCGCCCGAGGCTGGCTTGGAGGCCTCGGGCGAGACGGAAAGCGAGCGTTCGCCCGAGGCTTGGCTTGGAGGGCCCGTGGACCAGCGTTGCAGGTCTCGAGGGGTTGGCCTTTCAGGGGGTTAGACTTAGTTTGGTCGTTCCGTTATGATTTGTGTTCTAGGTTTAACCTATTTGTTTGCTTTGATTGGGGGTACCCTTTGGCGTTCCCCCGACAGTAGCCCCCGAGCTCTTGTTTGAGTGCTTGCACTCGAGCAAGGGCTCTTGACTTGGGTTTCGAGGGCTTGGCTGTGTTGGATCTCGAAGGCTTGGCGTGTTGGTTCCGTGGGTGTCGTGCGAGCGACACCCGCGGTGTGTAGCCCGAGGCCACGGGGGAGTGGTTTGAGCTCTCGTGGGCTTTTTGTGCGTTTAGTTGTGATTTTAGGTTCGGGGGTGTCGGGCCCCGAGTGTTTTAGACCTCTTTCGTCGAGGGGTGCCAGACTGAACCGACCGGCCGGCTCTTCGAGCTGTCCGGTACGTCGGTTGCCCTGGCTTGTCATCCCGCGAGTCCTTTCGATCGGATGCGAGGTGGGATACCTCGTACTACCACGAGCGGGCGAGTATCGAGGTTCCCGGTGAGCTGATAATGGAAAATGTTAAGCTCCCCTCCTTTGATACACGTGAGGGGCCTCGAGGGCTTGGCCCTCGAGTGATGCCGCGAATGGCGCCCCTTGGTGTCCCTGACTCGGGTGCTCGAAGCCGGCTGTCGATCCCTCTTCGAGGTCCAGCCTTCGCTGCTTCGAGACTTAGGGCCGGGGCCCATTATTGCCTTCCTAAAGAAGCCTTCGTCGCTTAGAAACCTTCTGCCCAGTGGGCGCGTCTTTTTAGGCGGAAATCGTCAGGGAGCGGAGATCGTGGCGCCCCTGTGAACAGGCTCGAGATGCGGTTCGGTAGTAATATTAAATGTTCGCGGTAACCTTTCCTTTGTCGTGGGAGACTCCGTCCGAGGCTTGGCTCGGAGGGCTCGGACGAGACGGAGAATGAGCGTTCGTCCTGGGCCTGGTCTTGAGGGCTCAGGCGAGACGGAGGTCGAGCGTTCGTCCGAGGCGAAAAATCTCATGTTCACACAAAGAAAGAGATTAGTCGTAACTGTCCGAGTTTTTAGACCCTCTTTCGTCGAGGGGTGCCAGGCTGAACCGACTGGCCGGCTCCTCGAGCTGTCGGCATGCCGATTGCCCTGGCTTGTCATCCCGTGTGTCCTTTCGATCGGATGCGAGGGGGGATGCCTCGTACTACCCCGAGTGGGCGAGTATCGAGGTTCCCGGTGAGCTGGTAACGGGGAATCCAAGTGAGAGCTCGTGCCCCGTTCGATAGGGGTCGACTGTGGCCCGGAGGGAGGCGGTCTCATAAAGCATGGGCTCAGTCTGCAGGAGTGCCGGGTCCATTCGATAGGACCCGGTGGCTCGATGCCTCCCTCCGAGGGGATCTCACTGCATGTCAAGCTCCCCGCTTGGATACACGTAAGGGGCCTCGAGGGCTTAGCCCTCGAGTGATGCGCGAATGGCGCCCCTTGGTGTCCCTGACTCGGGCGTTCAAAGCCGGCTGTCGAACCCTTTTCGAGGGCCAGCCTTCGCTGCTTCGAGACTTAGGGCCGGGGCCCGTTTTTACCTTCGTGAAGAAGCCTCCGTCGTCTGGGAATCCTTCTGCCCGTTGGGCACGGCTTTTTAGGCGGAAACCGGCGGGGGAGAGCGGCGGACGCGAAGCCGGAGCGACGGTCGTGGCGGGCCCGGGTAGTGGAGTGGAGCGAATGGAGAGGTGCCGCGTGTACCCTGCATCCGGCTCGAGACGCGGATTAGGTGGGCGCATTGAATGCATTCGGTTACCTTTTTACGTCGTGGGAGATCCCGCCCGTCTGGGTTTCCCCCTATAAATATCGAAAGAGGGGAAAAGGAACCCTTTACTTTGCCTTTGCCTTCGCCGCCGCCGTAGCCTTCACGCGCCCTCTCCTTCGAGCTAGTCGATTGGGGATTTCCAGCCGCCCGTCCGCTGCTCGGATCCGCGCTGCGCCACCGCCATGGCCGCCCAGACACAGATGCTGCCGGCCGAAGACTGGAGCCCGTCGGAGGTGACGCAGAGCGAAATGGACTCGCTGGTGGCCCAGGGGCTTCTGCGCCCCAACCCGGAGGAGGGACCCGCATGGGGGTTATCCCGTCGGCGGAGCACCGGGAGCGCACCCGCCGGAGGGGTACGTGGTGAGCTTCGCGCGCTACCACCGTATGGGGCTCGGCGTCCCGCCGAGCCGCTTCTTGCGAGGGCTGGCCCACCACTTCGAGGTGGAGCTGCAACACTTCTCCCCCACTCCATCTCGCACGCCGCCATATTCGCCGCGGTGTGCGAGGGGTACCTGAAGATGGAGCCGCACTGGGAGATGTTCGTCCATCTCTTCCGGGGCGAGCTCTTCATCAAGTCCCTAAAGCCCAGCGGGAGGCGGCCCGTGCGCATGGGCTCCCTTGCCATCACCCGAGGGCGGGGACCTCGTCGGCCAATGTCCCCCGCGAGTACCTGCGATACAAGCTTTCCACCAACCAGGCCGGGTGGGACGACCATTGGTTCTATCTGCGGAACGAAGGTGGCCTCTTTCCGCAGTACACCGGCAGGGTCCTCACTCAACGCCCGGAGAAGTGGACCTGGGGCGTCGCGGCGGACAGGCAACGCCACCTGGCCCGCTGATGATGGAGATGATGAAGACGCTGGTGGACGAGAAGAAGCTGACCGTGCAAGCAGTCATTTGGGCGTTCCACCAGCGAAGAGTTCTCCCGCTGGCGGACCGCCCCCTTTTATGCACGAGATGGGGCCGCAGGCCCAGCTCGAGGCGCTCAATCGCTCGAGGGTGGCCAAGGGGAGGCTGTCCCGGAACGAGGGCGTCTCCCGGGTGTCAATCACGATCCAGGGGCCATTCATCCCTGAGTACACCAACTGGTTGCCATGGCACCCGACGAGGGGTGTCTCGACTTGGTAAGCCTCCCTCGAGCCGAGCTATCTCGAGCCTCCTCCCCTTTTTCCTCCTTCGATCCTTTGCATCCGTCTTGTGGTTTGTCTCATCACGCTTCTTTTTTTTTCAGGGGCAATTACTTGCGCGCGTCGAGGCCCCCGATGAGGAGGACGCCGCGGATTCTCAGATGAGGCTCTCTTGCTCAGAAGACAGGAGAGCAAGGGTGCCAAAAAGAAGAAAGTAGAAAACAAAAACTTGCGTCGCTTAGCTCGGGAGCAGAGACTGGCGAAGGCTCGTCGTAACCGTCAGCCTGGGGACGGGTCCCCGAGCTGAGCTCCTCGAGCTCGGAGGAGGAGAGTGTGATGAGGAGGAGAGCGACGACGAGGGATGGATGCGCGCCTGATGCGCGCGGGGCTCGTCGATGACAGGTTTGACCGCTCCTCTGTGCAGAGGGGTACACTGTAGGTCCCCCGACAAAGGGGTCGCGCGGACGCAGCTGCGGAAGGCGCGCCGATCCCTGCCTCGTCGGGGGGCCCGAGGTCCGTCGAGCTCCGCGCCGGACGTGCCCCCGGTCGTAAGGAAGCCCCGGACCCGAGCGCCTCCGCCACAGCACCAACGGAGGCCGCCCCGCGTCAGCCCAGACGGGGGGTCTCGAGAAGGGTCAGGTGCTTCGAGAAGCGGCCGACAGGTCGAGAAGGATTTCGGGCCCGACCGCCGCGAGCCGCCAAGGGCGCCGTCGAGCCCGCGGAGAAGCGGGCGCCAGGAGGAGGGCGTCGAGCCCGCGCCATCACGAGCGTCGGGGAGGGAGTCCCCGAGCATCTCGTGACCAGGGGCGTGGGCGTCCCGGAGTCCATCGCCGCACCGCCGCCGGGACACGGAAAGCGGACGCGGGAGGGGCGCGACCACCAGGCGCGAGCGCCGGAGCAGGTCCCGGAGCCCGCGCCGGGGCGGGCGCCACGACGACAGCACGAGGGAGGTAACGGTCGCCCTCCCGCGATGTGGGGCGGAAGGAGGGGCTCTCCCTCGAGGTCGAGCCACGGAGCGTCGGAGCCTTCCCCCCATCCCAAGCCCTGCGGAGACGGGCCAGCACAGGGCTCGAAGCCGTGGGGTGGGCTCGAAGCCCCCGAGTGGTCCGGCGATTCCGGGAAGAAGCCCGCCGCCGCTTCGGGTGAGTAGTTTTCTTGGGCCTCGTCGGTAGTGAGGCTTCACCTCTTTACTTTTGATGACGCATGCTATCTTCGTTTTCTCAGGGGGAAGCGCTCCTACCAGGAGGTTGACCTCGCTTCGTCCAAGAGGGCCAAGACCTCGAGCCCCGTCGAGGCACAGGCACCTCGAGGTATGGCTCCTTCCTCCGCTTGGCTGGAGAAGGCTCGAGCTGCCATGGCTCGAGGAGGCCAGATGGTCGTCGCGAATTTCGGTGAGGCCCGTCGCCATCGACCACAGGGGTCGAGGCATCCTTCCCGATTCTGATATCGCTGTCATCTCGTATTGCAGGGGCCACAACTCACGGCATCGAGCCAGCCTCCACCACGTCAACTGAAGGCGCTGCCTCCTCCCCCTCCTCCTCCTCCGGCGACGGCGCCAGCTGGGAGCGCCACCCTTCCCCCCACCGCGACGGCTGTTTCGGGGGAAGCGCCTGGGGCGAGCACGGCCCCGCCGGTGTCTGGGGCTGAGGAGACTGCGCCCCTTGTGGCCCCGACCAGCACGAGCCGGGCTGCGGAGGAGGGAAAGGGGGGAGAGGCGTCGGCGGAGAAGGAGCCGACGGTGGAGGACCTCCTGAACGAGCTGGAGCAGGGGCCGCTCCTCGCCGGGGGCTCGACGATGAAGGAGGCGCCCGAGGGGCCGGCTAGCGCTGACAAAACGCCGGAGGACCCGATCAGGGAAGAGGGCCCGGGGTCGAGCCTTTCCCTCGATCGATCCGCCGCCATTCGAGCCTTCGCCCCCACGCGAGGTAGTGACGCCGCTCGGAGGCGGCGGAGCAACAGTAAGTGCTGGCGGAGGGACGGAGGGAGTCGGGGCCCGTGCCGTCGGGTGGCGGGTCGCTGTCGGGGCAGCTCGAGGCGGAGGAGGATCTGCCCGACATCGAGCTCGACCGACCAATATGGCCGTTTCCCGTCCCACTGAGCCCGCCCTTGCCGTGGTTCCCATCGAGCAGCCGGCCCAGCGGGGGGCCCCGCGCGAGGTGCGGTCCATCTTCCGGGAGGTGGCCGAGCTTATGGCGGAGGCGGAGCGGTCCTGCTCCGAGGAGGCGGGCCGGTCCGCACAGGTGTCAGCCGCCCTCGCGCGGGCTGAGGCAGAGCTTCAAGATCTCCGCGCGGAGCTGAGCCGGAACGCCCAAATGGCGAGCCGGCTCAACGAGGCGGAGGCGGAGGTCCAGGTGGCTCGAGGCGAGGTCGCTCGATCCAAGGAGGAGGCCGCTGCCGTTCTCGAAGCGTCGAGGAAGGAGGCCGCGGACGCCCGAAGCGAGGCCACCTCCGCCCGGGCTGAAGCCGAGGCGGCGAGCAGGAGGCCGCTGACGCCCGTGGCGAGGCCGCCGCTGCCCGAACCGCAGCGGAGGCGGCGAGAAAAGAGGCCGAAGACGCCGAGAGTGGTGCCGCCACCGCCCGAGCTACCGAGAGGGCGGCGCGGCAGGAGGTGACCCGCAAGGATCTAGCCCTGGTGGAGGCGGGCTGGCTGATCGAGGACCTTAGGTCCGAGAGGCTCCTCATGCTGGCCGAGAAGCACAGGCTTGAGCAGCGTGCTGAGGGCCTGACCAGCGACCTCGCCGCACTGGGGCAACACTGCGACGGTGAGGCTTACATCTTGTTCTTGTTTGGGTCTCGAAGTTTTTTGTTACGCCGCAGTCTCACTCTTCCTTGTTCGTTGCGCAGGGGTCGAGAAGACGGTCGAGGAGCTCCGCGGGACGAACCAGGCTCTCTTGGACCAACTCCAAGACGAGACGACGGTGGCGGAGCGGGCTCGCACCTCCCTCGACCGGCTGGCCCCATGTGGGGTGCTCCTCAGTAGCTGCGGCAGAAGGCGCGGTGGCCCGAGGCGATGCCTTGGTCGACGCCTTGTGCTTCTTCGACGCAGCGGCGCGGGACCGTGTCCGTCAAGCTCTCCATCATGGCGTCAAGCAGACGCTCGCGGTCGTTCGCTCCGGTTTCCGCTTCCCGGTCCACGTTGTCGCCAACGGCTTCATCGAGATCGAGGGGAAGGACGAGGAGTGGAACAACCGCCGTGTTGACAAAATTTTGGAGAAGATGGAGAGGCCGGGTACATCGCTCGCCAAGATCTTCGAGGAGGACGTGCTGCCTCCTGACGCCAGCAGCGGTGTCGGGAGCCCTCCTCCTTCGAGCTCGGGCGTCGAGGTTGAGCCCGCCGTGGAGGACCTCGGGGAGGAGTACCGCACCGACGAAGACTAGGGCCTGCGCGCCAAATTTGGGCGTCGGGGCCCCTGTAAGAATTTATGGCATGAATGAGGGTCCGATGATACCCGTATGTATATATGACTTGTTTGTTTAAAGGGGTTGTTTTCCTTTCAAATGCGTTTGACCACTTCTCTTTGTCGCAAGCTCGAGTTTCTGCTAACTTAGTCTGTGTTCCTTCGATATGTCGCGAGCCCCTCGAGGGGAGGCGTAGGTAGGGCACCGTAGCCCGGGGGCGTAGGTGGCCGTCTACGTCGACGCCCCCCGACCTTGGAGGCTCGAGGTACTTTAGGATTTAGACGTCGCTAGTTCACTCGAGGCACGAGTCGAGACGAGGGTCAAAATTTTTGAAAAGAAAACGCGCATTTTTTCCGGAGTCTGGGGGGGGGGGTGAGGCCCCCCCGTCAGCCCCCGAGGGAGGCTTGACCCTGAGCAAAGCAGGGTCGAGGCTACCTTAAGTTGCTAAGCAAAATGAAAGACAATGCACGAGTTTGTTCATTCATTTGGGCGTGTTTGTACAAAGCAACAAAATGAACAAGGCCTCGAGGCCCTTAAGGGTAGAAGCGACGTAGCTGAAATATGTTCCACGCGTTCGCCAGGATTCTGCCTTGATCGTCGTAAAGCTTGTACGTTCCTGGTTTGAGCACCTTAGCTACGGTGTATGGGCCCTCCCACGGAGGAGTGAGCTTGTGGCGCCCTCGATTATCTTGCAGCCGTCGAAGCACGAGGTCCCCGACCGCCAGGTCTCTCCTGCGCACGTGCTTGTCGTGGTAGCGTCGAAGCGTTTGCTGGTAGCGCGCGGAGTTGATGAGCGCCACATCTCGGGCCTCCTCGAGCTGGTCCTTGGCGTTGGCGAGCCTTTCATTGTTGGTTTGCTCGTTGTAGGCTCGAAGTCGAGGGGAGCCGTATTCGAGGTCCGTAGGCAAGACAGCCTCGGCGCCGTAGGTTAGGAAAAACGGAGTGAACCCGGTGGCTCGACTCGGCGTAGTCCTGAGACCCCACAGCACCGAGGGGAGCTCTGCGGCCCATCCCTTTCCAAAATTTTTAAGAGTCTTGAACAGCCTCGGCTTCAGCCCATGAAGTATCATGCCGTTGGCGCGCTCGACCTGCCCGTTGCATTGAGGGTATGCGACCGAGGCCCAGGTCACGCGAATGTTGTTGTCATCGCAAAAGTTGGTGAACTTTTTGCCCGTGAATTGGGTGCCATTGTCGGTGATGATGACGTTAGGCATTCCAAACCGGTACATGATGCTGGCGATGAACTCGACGGCCTTCTCGGAGGTGGGGTCTCCTATCGGCTTAGCCTCGATCCACTTGGTGAACTTGTTGATGGCCACGAGCACGTGTGTGTACCCTCCACTTGTCCTTTTGAGGGGACCTACGAGGTCGAGCCCCCAAACGGCGAATGGCCAAGTAATTGGGATCATCTGCAGGGCATGTGCGGGTTGGTGCGTCTGTTTGGCGTAGAATTGACACCCATGGCACGCTCGGACCAAGCGCTTGGCGTCCCCAATGGCGGTCGACCAATAGAAGCCTTGACGGAAGGCGTTCCCAACCAGGGCCCTCGGCGCTGCGTGGTGGCCGCAAGCCCCCGAGTGCATGTCGTTGAAGAGCTTGCGTCCTTCCTCGAGGAGGATGCAGCGCTGAAGGATCCCGGTCGGGCTTCGTCGGTATAGTTCCCGTTCGTCGTCGTAGGTGACGTAGGTCTTGGCCCTTCGAGCTATGCGCCGAGCCTCCGTCTTGTCTTCCGGTAGCACGCCTAGTGCTAAGTAGTCGAGGTAGGGCATCCGCCAGTCGAGGTGTCGTGGTGAAGAAGAGGCGGTTGCGTCGACCTGCATCGCCTCAGCGGATGTCCAGGGGCCATTCCCGAGGGGTGGCGTTGAAAGTCGAGCCCCCGTATCTAGCTCGAGGGGTGGCGTCGAGAGGCCAGCCCCCGGGTCGATTTCGACGGATGGCTCGAAGACGTCCCTCGAGAAGACGTCTGGTGGTACCGTGCCGCGCGTGGACGCCAACTTTGCCAGCTCGTCTGCGGCCTCGTTGTACTTTCGAGCTATGTGGTTGAGCTCGAGGCCGTGAAACTTATCTTCCAGCTTGCGCACCTCCCCGCAGTATGCCTCCATCTTGGGATCGATGCAGCTTGAAGCCTTCATAACCTGGTTGATGACGAGCTGCGAGTCTCCTCGGGCGTCGAGGCATCGGACCCCGAGCTCGAGGGCGATGCGCAGCCCATTGACGAGGGCCTCGTACTCGGCGACGTTGTTGGAGGCGGGGAAGTGCAAGCGTAGCAGGTAGCGCATGTGGACTCCGAGGGGTGAGATGAAGAGCAGGCCTGCGCCAGCCCCCGTCTTCGTGAGGGATCCGTCGAAGTACATGGTCCAGAGCTCGGCTTGAATCTGTGCCGGCGGGAGCTGAGTGTCGGTCCATTCAGCAACGAAGTCCGCCAACGCTTGCGACTTGATGGCCTTTCGCGGGGCATAGGTGATGGTCTCCCCCATTAGTTCGGCGGACCACTTGGCGATGCGCCCCGTGGCCTCCCGATTGTTGATGATCTCTCCGAGGGGGAAGGACGACACCACCGTTACGGGATGAGCGAGGAAGTAGTGTTGGAGCTTGCGCCTTGTGACGATGATGCCGTAGAGCAGCTTTTGGATGTGCGGATACCGGACCTTGGCCTCGGAGAGTACCTCACTAGTGAAGTACACCGGTCGTTGGACTGGCAATGCATGACCCTCCTCGTGCCTCTCGACGGCTATGACCGCGCTGACCACCTGAGTGGTTGCGGCCACATAGAGGAGGAGGGGCTCGGGGGAATCGCCACCTTCGGCTGGTCGCGGGGGGCACGAGAATTGGTGCAGAAGTCAGCAACCCCTTCAACTTGGTTAAGGCCTCCTCGGCTTCGGCGGTCCACGCAAAGTGTTCCGTCTTTTTTAGCAGGCGGTAGAGGGGTAGTGCTTTTTCCCCTAGCCTCGAGATGAATCTGCTGAGAGCGGCTAGGCAGCCTGTCACTTTCTGCACACCCTTGAGGTCACGAATCGGGCCCATCCTCGTGACTGCTGAGATTTTTTCAGGGTTTGCCTCGATCCCCCGTTGTGAGACGATGTAGCCAAGTAGCATGCCTCGAGGCACACCAAAGACACACTTCTCGGGGTTGAGCTTCACATTCTTGGCCCGGAGGCACTCGAACGTGGTCTCGAGGTCGCTGATGAGGTTCCCGACTTTTTTAGTTTTAACCACGATGTCATTGACGTAGGCCTCGACGGTCTTGCCTATGTGCTCGCCAAAGATGTGCTGCATACATCGCTGGTACGTTGCCCCGGCGTTTCGCAGGCCGAAGGGCATCGTAACATAGCAATACATACCAAATGGCGTGATAGAAGAGGTTGCGAGTTCGTCGGATTTTCTCATCCTAATTTGGTGGTAGCCGGAATACGCATCAAGGAACGAAAGCACTTCGCACCCAGCAGTGGAATCGACAATCTGATCAATTCTAGGTAAAGGAAATGGAACTTTTGGACATGCTTTATTCAGACCAGTGTAGTCTACACACATCCGCATTTTTCCATTCTTTTTCCTAACTAATACAGGGTTAGCTAGCCACTCTGGGTGAAATACCTCCTTGATGAACCCGGCCGCCAAAAGCTTGTGCACCTCCTCGCCGATGATCCTGCGCTTCTCCTCGTCGAAGCGGCGCAGGCGTTGCTTCACCGGTCTGGACCCGGCCTGGATTTCCAAGGCGTGCTCGGCGACTTCCCTCGGTATGCCCGGCATGTCCGAGGGGCCCACGCAAACATGTCGATGTTCGCGCGGAGAAAGTCAACGAGCACTGCTTCCTATTTAGGCTCGAGGCTGGCACTGACGGTCAGCGTCTTGCCATCGGTCGAGGTCGGGTCGACGGGTATCCGCTTCGTGTGCTCCGCCGGCTCGAAGGTACCAGCGTGGCGCTTCGCCTCAGGGGCCTCCTCGGTGGCCAGGGCGGCTAGGGCCTCGAGTGAGTCGAGCTGGACGTTTGCCTCCCCATGCTCGACGCACTCCACGTCGCAGTGGTACGCGTGCTCGTAGGACGTGTCGACGGTGATGACCCCTTTTGGCCCCGGCATTTTGAGCTTCAAGTACGTGTAGTTGGGAACCGCCATGAACTTGGCATAGCCTGGCGGACCGATGATGGCGTGGTAGGTCCCTTGGAATCCAACCACCTCAAAGGTGAGCGTCTCCTGGCGGAAGTTAGCCGACGTGCCAAAGCAAACCGGCAGGTCGATGCGCCCGAGGGGTGGGCCTTCTTTCCTGGCACGACCCCGTGGAAACCCCCGACGCTGGGTCAGAGCTGACCCTCTGAGATCCCCAGGAGGTCGAGGGTCTCGAGGTATATGATGTTGAGGCTCGAGCCCCCATCCATCAACACCTTGGAGAACCGTACGTCGACGACGAGGGGGTACGTCCCCGGGTTTATGACACGGTCCGGATGGTCGTCACGGTCGAACGTGATTGGCGCATCGGACCAGTCAAGATACCGGGGGGCGTCGTGGCCAAGTGAAAAGATTTCCCGGCGCTCCTTCTTTCTTTCTCGAGCTGAGAGCCCGACGGTCGGCCCCCCGTAGATCATGTAGCAGTCGCGCACCGGGGGGAAGTCGCCATCCGCGTCCCCGCCGCCGCGCCGATTGTTATCCTTGCCCTTGGGCGCGTCTTCCCTCTTATCGCCGAGCTTGGAGTAGTAGCCCTTCAACAGTCGGCAGTCTTTCAACTTGTGGTTTACGGGGCCTGGGTGATAAGTGCAGGGATCCTCGAGCATTTTATCGAAGACGGCCCCGTCCGGGGGGCCTCGAGGCTTCTTATGCACGAGGGTGCCTGCGAACACTTCTTCATCATCGTCGTCGTGGGCGTCGCGCTTCGCTTTTTGACCTTTCCCCTTGCCCTTCTTCTTTTTGCCGTTGTTGCCGCGGCTTTTGACATCGTCGCCCTTGCTCGAGCCCTCCGGCGCGGTCACCGCCTTACCTTTGTCCATGGAACGGCCAAAGAAGGCCCCCACTGCCTCATCGCCTGAGGCAAAGCTGGTGACACGATCCATCAGGTCCTCGACCGTCCTGGGACGGTAGCGTCCTAGCTCATGAACTAGCTCTTGGCATGTTGTGCCTGCGAGGAACGCTGAGATGACGTCCTCATCAGGCACGTGGGGGAGCTCGAGGCGCTGCTTCGAGAACCGTCGAGCAAAATCGCGGAGGGGCTCGTTCGCCGCCTGCCTGCAACGCCGTAGGTCCCAGGGGTTGCCTGGGCGCACGCAAGTCCCCTTGAAATTCCCGTCGAAGACCCTGACTAGGTCGGCCCAGTCGTCGATCCGATCCGGCGGGAGCCCCTCGAGCCACCGGCGAGCAGTGTCCGAAAGGTAAAGTGGGAGCTGGCGTATGATCACACGGTCGTCGTTCTTCGCTCCACCCAGTTGGCAGTCTAGGCGGAAGTCTGAGAGCCAGAGCTTGGGCTCGACTTCCCCGTCATACTTCACGATGTTGGTCGGAGGTCGGAAGCGGTCGGGGAGGGTCGAGCTGCGGATGGCCCGGCTGAAGACTCTGGGGCCCGGGGGCTCGAGGACTTGCCGGTCCTCGTCACTGTCGTAGCGCCCCCCTCGATGGGCGCTATAGCCGCGCTCCTGGGCCCCCTTGTCCTTGCGCTGGCGGTTGATGTCGTTGCGGGCGTCATTGGGGTCTCGAGGTGGGCGGTTGTCAACGATCCGCTCCCGGACTGGCCTGGCCTGAGAGGCGTTCGGCTGATGGACGGATGCCTCGCGCTCGTTGCGGGGCGTGTCCGCCGGCTTTTCCGAGGCCGCTCCGCGCCGTCGTGACGCCGAGCTCTCGGCCTGCTGCACGACGGCTGTCTCGAGGAGGTTCTTCATTTCCCCAAGCTTGCGCCTGGCGTCAGGGTTGGAGACGGCGGGTAGATCACGGAGCAGCATCGCCGCCGCCACCACGTTCTGCCCGGCTCGCGGGAAACGCGCCTCGGGACGTGCTGGCGCCCCGTCCTCAAGGATCTGCTGGTGGACCTCTCGAGCTCGGCCACGAACGCCGGCGCCTCGAGGCTGGGCCGGTTCTTGCGCTAAGGTTTTCTCGATCTGCAGCAGACGTTGTAGGTCCTCCTCAGCCTTGGCGATGGCCTCCCGCAGCTGTGCGAGCTGCGCCGCTCGGTCGTCGCTGTGCTGGGATGGAGCAGCCGGTGCCGGGGGTTCGTTCCTCCCCTGAACGCGTGACCCGCCCGCCGCAGCCACGTCTCCGGGCCCCTCGAGGTTGAGCGCCGGCCTGGTGTCGTCGTCGCCGTCGTCCTCGGCTTCGTCCGCGACCCCCTCGAGCTGGAAACACTCCCTAGTAGAGTCCCAGAGGTCAGGGTCATGGTAGTCGTACTCATCGGAGTTGGCGCTGGCGATGCCGCGCCGCCTCGGCTCGCGCCGGGGCTGCAGCTCGCGGTACCATTCCCCGAAGGTGGCTTGACGAGATGGCCCGACGGCTCGTGAGGGGCCGCGGTCTACGCGCGCGGGGTGGACAATCTCCAGGTTGGCGATGGCCTGCAGTAACACACCCGGGCGTTCCTCCTGCTCCGCCGGCTCTCGGCCCCGACTGCGCTCGTTGAGCTGGCGGGCGTGAGCTGCCGCGGAGCTGTCGAGGCCGAACGGGAACTGCCGACGTCGAGCGCGGTACACCTCGTGCGGGAGGAGGCTGGGTGGCGTCGACGGTGCACGGCTCGGAGGCCTCTGGCCTGGCTCCTGGTCCGTGCGCACGATGAACGCGAAGTCGCTGGGCGGGCGCGGGCGCGCCCTGGAGGTCTCCGGCCGCGCGCCGGGCTGGTTTCCCCTCGGGGACCCTGCACCGGCTACGGGGGCGTGGGTGTTTGCTGCGGGCACTGCCTGTGCCCGGCGACGATGGTGACGACGGCGCCGCTCGCGATGTGGCGACGTGTGGTGGTGCGGGCGACGCGCCACGCCCCCCGCGCGGGGTGGCGTGACACGCCCTCCGCTCGGGCCCGCCGTGGAGAGCAGAGTCAGCTCGTTGCTGTTGCCTATGGCCAGGAACTCGAGGCTCCCGAACCAGACGATGGCGCCAGCCAAGAACGGAAGAGGGGATGAAGCCATCCAGGAACAACGAGAAATCGGCTCGGACACGCGAGGACCCCTACCTGGCGCGCCAACTGTCGGTGTTTCGTACCCGGGGGTATCACACCAACGAGTAATATGATCGCGTGCTTCTCTTCCTAGATGGTGATGCAAGAGGACACAAGGATTTATCCTGGTTCGGGCAAAGAAGGCCCTACGTCCGGCGGGGGGGATGTTCTTGTATTACTTGCACCTAAGTGCTTGTACAGGGGCGAATACAAGCTCAGTGAGCGTGGACCGGAGTCCGGACTCGTGTATGTGCGTGGACTCGTGTGTTGTCTCTCGAAGTTCTATCCGTCCTCCCCGAATGAGGGCCCTGGTGTCCCCTTTTATAGAGCAAGGGGAGGCCAGGGTTACACAAGGGTATTACAGGTGTCGGGGCGTACGGTGCCCAATACGGAGAAGGGTAGGAACCCTGTCTTGTCGGGGCTACTAGAGCCGATGTGGTCGTTGCTGTTGAGGCGTCCTTGGGGCATGGCCTCCATCCCGGGCGCGGACGTGGCGGTGTGATGATGTAGAAGCCGTACAGCACCCATTCCGGCACGTCCAGGACACGGCGGGGTCCCTCTGGGTCTTGGGGTACCTGTCTTCCAATAGCGTGAAAGTAGTTAGGGCTCGAAGGGCGCGGAGCCGGCCTCGAGATGGCGCCTGCGGGGGGCTCGAGTCCCCGCAGGTATGGGCGAGTTCCGGGGAGCCTGGTCGTACAGCGGAAATCCGGGTCTCGAGATGTGACCGGGACGTGCCACAGTGCAAGGTATGGTCGAACAGTGCTGTGCTGGTGCCTTTTTGCCCATGCTTGTGGTGAAAACGAGACTTGACTTTGCCCTGGTTACTGTGGTACACGTCGAGCTGCAGAGGACGTGACTGGAGTAGGTGGATGTATTAAATGCGCGGTAGGGGGCTGGCATCCTACGTCTGCACCGCTCGAGGGGGGCATAGAGCGCCTCGAGGGATAAGCCGCTGTGACAGAGGGGCTCGAGGTCCCCGCATGGGGTCTCGAGGTGTGATGTTCGGCTGTGGGGGGCTCGAAGGGCAGTGGAGCACTTGCCCAAGGCCTGACGCGCCTCGGCTTGGAGGGCTCGGCTCGGAGGGCTCGGGCGAGACGGAGAGCGTGCGTTCGCCCGAGGCTTGGCTTGGAGGGCTCGGGCGAAACGGAAAGCGAGTGTTCGCCCGAGGCTTGGCTTGGAGGCCTCGGGCGAGACGGAAAGCGAGCGTTCGCCCGAGGCTTGGCTTGGAGGGCCCGGTGGACCAGCGTTGCAGGTCTCGAGGGGTTGGCCTTTCAGGGGGTTAGACTTAGTTTGGTCCGTTATTGATTTGTGTTCTAGGTTTAACCTATTTGTTTGCTTTGATTGGGGGTACCCTTTGGCGTTCCCCCGACAAGTTCAACCCACGGCTGCTGATATCCGAGCCTCAGGCCTCAGCCTCAGCCCTCCTTCTCCGACTCGCCCGAGGCTGACAAGCCCTTCTTCTCCGCCTCGCCCGAGACCAGTGCCCGGCCAGCCTCGACCGGCCGCTGACACCCGAGCCCCAGGCGTCAGGTTCTCTTTCTTCGCTTCGCGCCGAGGCCAGCTGGTTCTCCTTCTCCGCCTCGCCCGAGGCCAGCTGCCGAAGGCTTTGACTTGACACGCGCCCACGTTGACCGGCCTCCAACCTCATCGCCGACGAGGCCTCCGGCGACGGCGAGGCCTTCCACACCTTCGCCTGGATCTCGCGCACCGATTCCACTCTTTTCCCGACCTCGCACTCACTCGACTCCGAGCGGACGACGGCCATGGCGGCTCGGCCATACCGAGCACGGTGGCGACACGGCGCTCCAGCTGCTAGGGCTCGGTAGTGACCTAGCCGAGGGTGGCATCGCACTTGGGCACTTCCTGCAACCGTGATGTGCACCTAAACTTGCTCAGAGACGGCTCCAAGCAACCTGGTCCATGCTGGCGGCCATGGCGGCGCTTGCGCCGACGGCAAGCCACGCGGACCGATCACAGTGGCCCGGTAGAGACCAAACTAGGAAGCGCAACACACCGAGGAGCTCATGACGACTACGGTGCTCACCTTGCCTTGACTCGAGGAGCACTGGACCAAGGTTGGCGACGGCGGCGGCGATGGCGAAGCTTGCACCGGCGGCAACCTCCACGGACTACTCAAGATAGGGCAGAAGAGACTTCACAAGTGAGTGGAGCATGATTAGCGAAGCAAGGCGGAGTTGTTGGTGTGACCGGTTTGGCCGGAGAGGCTCCGAGCCAGGCTGGCCATGGCGGAAGTTTGCGCGGCGGAGCTCTGGTCGGTGCTGGAGAAGACGACCACAGCGGTGACGCTACGGTTCACCGGAGTAGGCTAGCGAAGGCTTAAACGAAAGCTCAGGAGGCAGCGGGATCAGAGGCACGGCCAACTTGGCCGGAGACGGCGTAACGACGGCGAGGTGTGGAGGTGGAGCTTGGCGATTTCAGAGGAGCAGAGGAGGAAAACGGGGATGGTACCGGCGATGGAGAGGCTTATATAGCCGGTTGCGAGCGCGGAGCGTTGGACACGCCATAGGCGGTCACAGCAGAACAAGCGGGAGGTGTCCTGGTGGCGTGGCATGGTCGGCAGAGGTGGCGGCAGCGAACGGGCTCGGCGGACGCTCGGCGGCAGCAGGCCCTGCTCTCGCCGGAATAAACAGAGATGGGAGAGGGAGAAGGCGTGCACGGCACTAGGATTAGACGGTTGCGGTGGTTCATGAAGGTGCCAGCTCCTGCTTCGTCGAGGTGACGAGGACGACCGCATGGCGCACGCGGAAAGGCAAGCACGGCGGTGGCGCGGCGGAGCGGCGGAGCAGAGCACTCTGCTCTGATATTTTCCCCCTCCGGTTACTGTTCATCAGAGAACATCTTGATCTTCTTTCCCCTATTTCTCCCAAAAACACTATACAACAGGAAAAACTCCCAACATGAAAGTTGTTCCAAAAATTAGGATCTACAACTTTCATTTAAGGAGCACAACCAAAATCTGCTTAAATTTTGAAATCACCTTTTGAATTTGAAAAGCATTCAAACTTAGATTCAAAATTACTTTTGAATTTTCTGAACAACTTCAAATTTTACCAAC
Organism: Coix lacryma-jobi var. lacryma-jobi; assembly: GCA_009763385.1. Classification (NCBI taxonomy): domain Eukaryota; kingdom Viridiplantae; phylum Streptophyta; class Magnoliopsida; order Poales; family Poaceae; genus Coix; species Coix lacryma-jobi. The sequence goes on along the minus strand of CM019827.1, from coordinate 113,009,232 downwards.
ATAAAAGGTGTTCCTTATAAAATTATCTACAACTTTGGTTTTGGTCCCATATCAAAATTATACTTAATTTTGAAACTACACAAAAGGGGATAAAACTAGGTTTTGGGAATTGATTTTCAATTTGAAACCACATCAAACTTGTTTTCCAAATCACTTCAGATTTTCTTTAGTAACTTGAAAATCTGTCTTAATAAAAGTTGTTTCTTTTAATCCTCTCTACAACTTTGATTAAAAGACCCAAGTCTAATTCTTTTTAGTTTTTGAAATCTAGTTTTGGGGTCAAATTTAGGGTTTAAAAGATTTCAAGTTTATTCAAACTTTTGTACAGAAACCTTGAATCCTTTAAATACCAAAGTTGTGCCTCTCAACAAGAGCTACAACTTTGCTTTTGAAATCATTTTGAAATTTGACATACTTTTTGACTTATTAAAAAGGGGACAAAAAGAGAGATTTAAAAACCAAGGTTTTCTCACTTGCCCTATCATGTAACACCAAACATCACAATCAAGCCACATATATATCAAATATAGAAATCAACACTTAAAAACATACAACACTCTTGTCAAACATATAAAGCATCACATTTATGCTTTCAACATGAAAACATGAAATGCTTTTATGCCATGATGCCAGATGATTATGCATACTAAACAACTTAATTAGAATTTTAATTAATGCTTAACACCAGAGGTGTTACACCCAGTTAGGATCAGAAAGTGCATGTCCAACATCTTTGGGCTCAAAAGAAGCAACGAATGCAGAATGAGCAAAGTGAGAGATTTCATACGCTCGCGACCGCATGACTCGCTGGTCGATGCCGCCGATCATCTGACGCGGGGGGTGAACTTGCTGAACGCTCCGGGGCGCTTTCCTCGCCGAAGTCGTCTCCCCCTCGCCAGATGCTGTCGCTCCATCAGGTGCAGCAGGTGCTCGCTGGAGAGGTGGCTCTAGAGGACCCCAAGAAGAAGATGTCGTGGGATCGGGTCCTTGAGCTGAAGTAGACGTCGCAGGGTCGACGGGGGCAACGAGTGGAGTTGGCTCGGGATCACCCCAATCGGCATTCTCCTGCTCCTCCTCCACAAAGATGGTCTCTCCCAACTCCTGTTCTCCTGCAACATCAAAAGCAGAAGAAACACAAGGCATAGTCTCATCGAATGTGACCTCGCAGGTCTCCACTATCTGGTTAGTCTCCAGGTTAAGAACTCGATAAGCACGTGAATAAGAAGCATAACCAAGAAACACCCCATCAGCAGAGCGAGATTCAAATTTGTCCAAATTGCCTTGCTTCAGGATGAAGCACTTGCACCCAAACACCCGAAAATGAGACACCTTGGGTACCCGTCCAAAACGCAACTCATAAGAAGTCTTTTTCATCAAAGCACGAAGAAATATGCGATTTGAAACATGGCAAGCGGTGTTGATCGCCTCGGCCCAAAAACACCTAGGAGTCCTATGCTCATCGAGCATCGTCCTGGCCATCTCAACAAGGGTCCGGTTCTTGCGCTCAACAACACCGTTCTGCTAGGGGACATAAGGAGAAGAAAACTGATGCTCGATTCTATTAGAAGAACAGAAAGAGGCAAACTGAGAGTTATCAAACTCAATACCATTGTCGCTACGAATAGCTCTAATGGTATCAGGAGGAAACTCAGTTTTCAACTTCAGAATTAAATCACGAGCGAAAGGAAAAGCTTCATCCTTACCCTCCATAAAGAACACCCAAGAGTACCTCGAAAAATCGTCAACGATAACTAGAACGTGCCACTTCCCACCCGCTGAGCAAACCCGAGCTGGACCAACTGTGTCCATGTGAAAAAGCTCGTCGGGTCGCTTTGTCATCACCTGATTAACAGGTGGATGAGAAGCAGCAACCATCTTCCCGTGACGACAAGGATGGCAAACAAGGTCCTTCTGAAACTTAAGCTTGGGCAATCCTTGGATTAGGCCAAGTGAACTAAGTCTTGCAAGCAAGTCAAAACTCAAGTGATCGAGCCTCCTATGCCACTTCCACAAATCAGAAGAAGGACCAGCCATCAAACATCTAGCAGAGTCGAACGAACGAGAAAAATCGGCTCTGAAAACACGGCCAAAAGGGACGATCCAACAAACAAGATCTCCCCTAGGGTCTAAAACATGACTCAAACCCTTCTTAAAGCGCACTTCACAATCATCCTCAAGAAGTTGCGAAACAGAAAGCAAATTGTAATGCAAGTTCGAAACCAAAGCAACATCCTTAAGAACAAAGTTCTCATTGAGCCGAATAGTTCCTTGAGAAACAACCTTACCTCTACTATTATCCCCGAAAGTGATGTACTCCTTGTGCATCACAGGGCTAAGGCTGGAGAACCATTCCTTCTTTCCGGTCATGTGGCGCGAACACCCGGAATCCATGAGCCACATGTTCTCCAACCGAAGTTCCTGCATCAATAGAAAGGCAGGAAGTGAGCGTATGGCACAACACTGGGGTTAGTATACTGAGAAGGATACCAGTGCTGTGTCATAGGCCCAGAAAAAGTGTTAGTAGCAACACCAAGCTGTCCTCGTCCCATGGGTGGATAGCGATCACCACCAACCTGAAAGGGTGGTCCGCTATGGAACGGAAAACCTCCAAACTGACCTACTTGTCCCATTTGAGCAAAGCGATCACCACCATACTGAACAAGTGGTCGGCTATGGGACTGAGCAGCAAAGCCTCTCACACTCGGCTCACAATCGTATTGAGGACGACTGGAACCGCGACGGGCACGACCACCACCCCGTGGTCTAGCTGCCTGGGGCCTAGCTACCTGAGGGGGTGCACCTCCAGGCCTAGCGCCCTGCCTCTGAACTCCCCGACCTTGCACACCATGGAGAGGGTGGTGCCTGGCCTAGTTGTTCAGCTCCAACTCCTTCCAAGCGTCTCTCTTCCTCCGAAAGCAAAACTCAGCAAGGTGACCCTCACGGTGACAGTATCGCACTCAAACCTCACCACTCTCTTGGGTTGTTGGTTCCTAAAGTTGCGAGGGTTGTTCACACTGGCTGGTTGCTTGCCTCTCGGAAGGGGATCACTAGAGACGTCAGGAAGGGTGTCAAGTGTGTTCCTAAGATGGTTAGGTTTGGGAATCCACACTTGCTTGTGAGGTGGAGCCTTGGGAGGTTCATCAAGGATACCATCCTTGGTGATAGGCTTGGGAGGCTCAGGTGAGGTGATCTTGGTAAGCTTAGGGATAGCGGATGGCTTCTCACTCGGGTTCACTCCGCTAAACTCACAGATCTTGCCAAAGATACTAGCGCCCTTCCCACCTGAAGCAAAGCCTAATCCCGAGCAATCAGTTCCCCTCTTGAACTGACTGATCATCTTGCCCAACTGCGGCTCACCGCATGACACCCAACTCATGATGGACCGAAGGTATGTGTTTTCCTCCTCGGTTTGCATCCTGTCATGCCGACAGTTGGCAATCTCAAGCTCCATCCCCACGCATCGCTCACATTGAGCGGACAAAGTGCTAACTGAGCTGGCCTTCAAGGCTTCAGCAAGCTTGGCATTAACTTCTGCCAACTCAGTTCGCAAGTTAGGACAAAGCTTGCACGCACCAAGCAAGAAGGACCTTGCCTTCACTTCCTCCAGCTCCTTCTTCAGGGAGGGACACTCTTTGCAATCACCTACCAAGTCTAGCCTACTCTTCAACTCATCATACACCTCAATCAAAGAGGCATACTTGGTTTGCAAGGTGGCAAAGTTTGTCATATGCATCGTGCACTCCTCACACTCCTCCACATCAGCCACCTTCACCTCAGACTTAGCGAACTCAAGCTCCTTAAGCGCCTCATTCATCTTAGCCTTAAACTCATTGCGCTCTCGGATAGCTCGCTCGAGTTGCTTGTCCTGAGCGAGAACTATGTCGACAAGAGAATCGCGCTCACCGGTAAGACGATCGACAAGAGAAGAGGTTGATACCTCAGAAGCATCGTCGTCATCGTCGTCGGTGTCGGCGTCCTTTGCCTGGCATTTGGTGTCCTCTTCGTCCAAGGCCATGGTGCAGAGACCCTTGGAGGAATGGCTGAAGAAGCAGAGTCCGTTGAAGCGTTCTTCAGTCTTGTGCTCGGACCCATCATCGCTGGAGTCACCGTCGGAGGTCTTCTCACCGTCACTGATGGTGGCGAGGAAGGCACGCCGACCGGCGTCGAAAGCCTTCTCCATGTCCTCTCGGCGATAGCTGCCCTTCTTCTTCTTCCCGGCCTTGTTCTCCGGCTTGCCCTTGCGCCTGGAGTTGCGGTTCTTGCCGGGGAAGTTCTTGTCGTTCTTGGGGCAGTTTGCCATGAAGTGGTCTAGGTCACCACACTTGTAGCAGCCCTCGCATGCGCCACCACGCCTGCGATTCAGGCGGTTGTTGTGAAACTGCGAGAACCGGGTGATGACGAGGGCGAGCTCGTCGTCTCCAACTGCCTCCAACTGCTCTTCCGTGACTGTAAGCAAAGATGACAACGAAAACAGAGGAGGTGAAGGGTCAGCAGAGAAAGTCGATCCACCTGTGCCAGAGACCAAAGCCATGGTATGTGAAGATGGGTTCTTTAGCTTGGCCTGAGTCAGGTGATCGATCTCGGTGGACTTGAGCTTGCTGAACAGCTCGTCCACGGTGAGGGTGTCATAAGATGTAGACTCTATGATGGTTGACACCTTCACCTCCCATACCCTCCGATCCAGGGTGTATAGCAACTTGAGAGCCCTCTCATGATCGTCATAGGGTAGGTTAGCCCGATTGGCACGCATCTTGTTCACAATTGTTTGGAAACGAGGGAACATGACATCAATCGTCTCTCCCTCCAACTGAACAAAGTTCTCGTACTCGCGCTTGTACGTCTCGAAGAGTCTGGTCTTGACCTGAGCGGTCCCCTCGTGATAGCTCTGAAGCTTCACCCAGATCTCTCGTGTCGTCTCAAGCTCAGAGACACGCTCGAACTCAGGAAGGGAGATGCTGGCCAAAAGAGCGTTACGAGCCTTGGAGTTGGCCTCGTGCTGGTCAATCTGGATCTGACCAACACGAGCCGCAAGGACTACGTACTCAGCATTCTCACATATTTCCCATACAGAAGATCCGATGCTGTTGAGATAAGCATGCATCCGAATCTTCCAATAGGGATAGTTCGTTCCATCGAACCACGGAGCCTTGCCGTTCCCTCGTTCCATATCGCCCTTAGGATCCGAAACCGATTAAGGTAGAGAAGATCCTTAACCGGCTTCGATACCAATTGAAGGAGCGGATTAGCGACTAGAGGGGGGATGAATGGGAGCCTCAAATTCAACTCATGAATAGTATGGCCCTTGTCCCAGAAGGTCACCCCAAAAACAAAGACTCGAAACGACCAGAAAGTTCACGACCTACGAGTAGGTGGATACCCTAGGAGATGTCCTAGTGGTACAGCGGAACCTCCGGAGAAACCCCAAAACCAACTGCCAAAGCCAAGGATCAAAACAGCACAAGCAGCCGTTTCGCGGACTGTCCGGGATAAGGATCCCGGACTGTCCGCTAAACACCGGACTGTCCACCACTAGAGGTGCGGACTGTCCGTCGGCAAAAGTTCCCAAAACAGGCAGTTCTGCACCAGCCCTGTTTGAGTCCCGAACAGTCCGCGGTTTGAATGTCGGACTGTCCGCGGGTCTCATGAACAGTAACACACAAGCGTCCGATGCCAACCCTGTGCTGCGTCCGATGTGACCTCAGACTGTCCGCGGGTCACTGGCGGACTGTCCGCCGGTCACTTGACCGAGAACAGTGTCGCGCTGCACAGTTCTGACCTTGCCGAGCCCCGAGTCCCGGACAGTCCGCCGCTGGGGGCGCGGACTATCCGCGGATGAACAGAGAGCACAAAAACGCTCGGGGCAAAAGGCAAATTCGATCGAAGCTTCACCAAATCAAAAGGGACTTCGATCAAAACGCTCATGACCAAGAACGAATTGATTCAAGTGGAATCGAAAATCATCTCATGGAGAGGGAGAACGAGGCTAATCTCCAAGAGATGAAAAACCAAAACGTGAAGAACACAGAACACGATTCGATTTCAGCCGAAATTCCTCCACACGAGGAGACAACGAGAATACGGTCTCGTTTCCTCAAAAGATCCAAATACACAGAGGTATGATTTCCGTCTCTGCGGATCGCTTGCAGCGAGGTATGATTAGAACCTAAGCAGAGGGCTAGAGAGAGAGAGCTCAGGAACAAATGACTGCAAGGATGGAGGGAGAGGAGGGGTGCCTCTCTTATTTATAGCCTAAAACAATAATCCCCTTTCTACCCCTAGATACAAGAGCGAAGCGGCCAACCCTAGGGGTATCCCGGTCCAACTCTGCTGATGGCTGATCTGACGGCCACGCGCCTTCCTCACCCTTAACTTTGCCTCGACGCAAGCCTCAGGATGCCGCCACGTGCCGCCCAGTCGACAGCCGCGCCTACCTCGTGGATAGCCTCGCCTCTGCACCAGCCTCTCCACGCCGCCACGCGTCGACCGTCCTTTTTGCGGACCTCCCCCTGGTTTTGAGGCCGAAACCGGAAAACCTGGCCTTCCCCCGGTTTTGAGGCTGAAACCGGGAAACCTGTCCTCAGGCTGAGTTTTGTGGCCCAAACTCAGAAACCCGCGCGCCCAGGTTTTGAGGCCCAAACCTGGAAACCGTCCACGCCGAGTTTTGAGGCCCAAACTCGGAAACCGGTCACCCCGAGTTTTGAGGCCCAAACTCGGAAATCGTCGAGGGTAGCTTTTCGAGGCTCAGCTACCGAACTCGTGCCGTAGACGGGATGTGGTTCGCACACCCCGAGTTCCAGCACCCATGCCGGAGCATGTCCAGCCTCCACGCCGGGCACAGTGCATTCGCCATCCTTCTCGGCCTCCCGCCAAGTGTCACGACGCCATCACCTTCCTCCCGACTCGGCCGATGCACCGCACATCCCCATGTGCTCTTGCTTGTCGATGCCACGTGCCAGCTACCACAGCTGGTCCTCAGGTCTCCCGGTCCGTCGGACCAAGCTCCACGTCCGCCCTTCACCGCTCCCGGTCCGTCGGCACGGCACGTCCCTACTTGTCCTTCACCTCACCTTCGACCACTGCCCGAGCTCCGCACCTACACATCAACACAGCCAAGAGACATGTTGCCCGTTGATCGATCACTCATCACTCAGGAAGGGAACCACAAGGGCACATATCAACCTTGTGTTCTCAGCTTTGGTGAGTCTTCTGCATTTGAGGAATACATTAATAATGCTCATAATCCTAAGTTCCAGGCTGTCTCTACCCAAACAACCACTAGAGACTTAGCTAAAATGTTTTCTAATAGAAAGAGTAAACTTGTTGAGCTACTTGCTTCTGATTCTGTTAATTGTGTGTGCCTTACCTCTGATATATGGTCTGGCAAAGCCAAAGAGGACTACCTTAGTGTTGTTGCTCATTACATAGACCCTGATTGGCAACTAGAGAAGAGGGTCCTTGGTCTTGTGCTTATTGATTATTCCCATAATGGACAGAACATTGCTGATAGAGTTGCATCTATTCATGGTGATTATGGTGTTTTTGAAAAAGTATTTGCTGTTACTTTGGATAATGCTTCATCTAATGTATTTGCCATGCAGAAACTTAGACCTGTTTTTGTCTAAGTATCTTGGTCTTGACATACCTGTAGAGGATCCAAGACATCCTCAACCTGAATCTGTTGTTAGTACTATGTTCTTGCATCAGTGTTGTGCATGCCATATAATCAACCTAATTGTTAAGGAGGCACTTAATTATCTTAAGCCTTTGATTGAGGTTTTTAGAAATGCAATATCATTTTTGAACTCATCTAACCAGAGAATTGCAGCATACAAAAACTACTGCATTGCAGCTGGTTTTAGACCTAGAAAGTTTCAGTTGGACATGGATGTAAGGTGGAACTCTACATATCTCATGCTAAAGACTTTGCTTCCTCACAAAGATCCTTTCACTACTTTCGTACATGCCAATTATCCTAGAGGTGAGGATGGTGAGTTGCTTCTAACCGAAGAACATTGGGTTGTAGCTGAAAAAGTATTTGTGTTTCTTGAACTGTTCTATGATGCTACTGTTGCATTGTCTGGTGTTTACTATCCTACATCTCCACTTATGCTTCATTATCTGGTCAAGATTGCTATACACCTGAACAATTATGCTAATGACAGACACCTGAGAAATGTGGTTCAACCAATGATAGATAAATATAATAAATATTGGAGGGACATACCTTTGCTCTATTCTTTTGCATTTATCTTGGACCCTAGAGCTAAAATGAAGGGTTTTTCTAAAGTTTTGAGGAGGTTGATGAACCTTACCAGTACAGATTACAGTGCTTACTCTGTTGGCACTAGAGCTAGGCTTACTGATGTTTACAATAAGTATGAGGAGAAATTTGGAGCTGTTAGGTTGAAGAGGACTGTCCCTCAAAACCTGTCTGGTAAGAAAAGGTCTGCTTGGGATGAAATTTATGATGATGATACATCTATTTCTTGTGCTACTGGTACTTCAATGTTGCATTCTACTCGTAACCTGTCTAGAGATACATCTGCTACTGCTTTGTTACATGCTGCTACTTCTACAAGTTCTAATGCTTCTGAACTTGTCTCATACTTGGACTGTGACACTGTTAGCCAGTTGGATGACTAATTTGACATCTTGAGATGGTGGCATGAGCACAAATTGACATATCAAGTGCTGTCAATTATGGCTAAAGATGGTTTAACCATTCCTGTTTCTACGATATCTTCAGAATCTACGTTTAGTATGACTGGCAGGATCATTGAGGAGCGGCGGAGGAGGCTGAAGCCGGAGACGGTGGAGTGGCTCACATGCATCAAGGATTGGAAGTTGGCAGAGGCAAGACTACAACACAATGTGGAGGACAAAGAGCTTCAAGATGGATTTGAAGATCTCTATCTTGATTAGTGCTCCAGCCACCAAGGTACCTCATACAGTCATACCCCTATCTTCCTCTTCTTCTTTTTCTAACTGATTAGTTCTTCTTTTACTAACTAATGCTAACTATGTTCTTCTTTTGCAGCTGGCCAGCTGGGACTTGAGAGCAAGAAGCTTGAAGCATTAGTTCATCAAGCTTAGTTTAGTCTTTACATTCTGCTTGAACTTGGGTCTGTAATGTGATAACTTGGACTCTTGGAGTCTTGGACAGTGATGAATGATGTAAGAACATTGAACTTAAAATGGAGCTCGGTTGTACTCTTTTTCTGCCTAGGGTTTCTCACAAGGGTGAGTTTTACCTAGGTAGGTTTTTAATGAGGCAGCCATTGCACAAGCTCCCAATTTAATCATTTCTTGTTAACTATTGTGTCACTGTGACTTTTTCTGTATATATGTATATATATGTGTGACTGTTGTTGGTTATTATGGCTTAGTGCCTGGGCCGGCATGGGCACTGGCGTGCTGTCGTGCCTGATGGCACGGCACGGCACGGCTGGCACCTGATAGTGCCGTGCCTGGGCCGCTGCGTCGGCACGGCGGCACTATCAAGCACGGCATGACGTGCCACCGTGTCTGACTATGTCGTGCCTGACCGTGCCCGTGCCCGTGCCCGTGCCCGTGCCGTGCCGGGCGGCTCGGTTGGAAAACTATACTTAGGCGTCACGGTCCTTTCAAATGTACAACATGACTGAGGTGTCTTCAACAAGGGGTAAACAAATGGTCGGGACAATGCGGGAGCAATGAGTGGGGAACGAACGAGCATAGTAGCGTTGGGGAGGGGAAGCGTGTGGGTAAGGGTGGTAAATGGCCCTCTAATTTAGCCTAGCAAATTTAAGAATCGGGCTCAATAAGGATTATACCATAATATTATATATGATTATGAGCTAAAATTATATAGGATCAATTTAGATTGTGAAAGAAGTATAAAAGTCACGATCTATTATTGAAAAGATAAAGATGCCCAAGAGAGGGGTCATTTGGGCTAATCTAATTTTTTTTGCAAGAATTAAATTCTACACTAGCCCATTTCACCCCTTATGCCTAAAAGTATGTCTTAACTATTCTACCACACAAAAGGACTTGCACCTAGGTTCCAATCCTACTCTAGCATGGCAATTCTATGAATGTAAATTGCAAAATATTTAAATGCTCAAAGTAAATGCGGAATGTAAAGAGAGGAAAGGAACACGGCGATGTTTTTTCGAGGTATCAAGGTGTCAGCACACCCCCTAGTCCTTGTTGGAACACCCGCGCAAGGGTATCACTCCCCCTTGGTCTGCAAGGACCAAGTGCTCACTCCAGACTAATTCTTTGTCTCTTCGGCCCGGTGAATCGTGCACTACCGGTCACAACACGAGTTGGGTCATCCACAAGCTTTGTCGGATGATTACCAAGCTCCCGATCGCCACCAAGCCATCTAGATGATGCCGATCACCAAGAGTAACAAGCAAGAACTCTCACTTGACCAACGCAAGGCTAATGAGATGCCGATCACCAAGAGTAACAAGCAAGAACTCTCACTTGACCAACGTAAGGCTAATGAGATATATGGATACACACTTGCTACTCTCTTCTCACTAATGAGGTGTTTGATCTCACAATCATCAAATCTCTCAACCTCACTAGGGCTCTTGCACTCCCTTGCACACTCAAGGATGTTTGTTGGTATTCAAATGAGCAAAAGACCCTAGATGGAGGAGGTGATTGGGTATAAATATCCCCCCACAACCCCTCCATGAAGGGGTTAAACCCAGTAGAAAAAGGAGCATCAAATGCGTCCGAACACGTTCTATGCCCTGGTCCTGGTGCATCCAATGTCAACGTTTGATGTGACGCCGAAAACGAATCCTGAGTAAATAGTGCAAGTTGTGTGTCCGATGCTACCCCTAACACGTCCAATGCCACAGGCAGACTCACAGTTAAAGATGGCAATGGGTACCCGAAACCCGACTACCCGATGGGTTTTACCCGATAAAGAGACAGGTACGGAAAGAATTTTATACCCATGGGTATACTAACGGGTAAAAATCTCTACCCAACGGGTATGCGGGTACGGGTACGGAAACATACTACCCATACCCGTATACCCGCGGGTAATTTATACCCGCCTTAGCAATATATATGTATTCATTACTTACTATAAAATATACATATATCTAATATATCTATAACTGTTAGACTATTAGTTAGTGTAGTTTTTGTTGCTATGTTATAATTTGTTGAATCTTATTCACAAATTATCGATGATATATGATTTTAATAATATAATATATTCATATTTTTTTGCTTTATTGCGGGTATGCATTCGGGTACGGATTACCCGTCGGGTAAAAATACCCGCGCGGGTACGGGTACGGGTAAAATCTTCTACCCGTGTGCGTTCATGGGTATTTTAGCGGGTAAAATTTTATCTCGCGGGTACGGGTATGGAATAGCACTACCCGACGCGTATTTACCCGTTGCCATCTCTACTCACAGTGCACTCTGCATGCATCAGACGCGTTCCATGCAGACAGGGGCAGCGTCTGATGCCCTTTTAAGGGCTCAAACGACTCTGAATCGCGACATTGCCTAAATGACTTTCGATCCTCACGATCTATGGGCTATCTCTGAGATACCTAGAGCTATGAAAAAATAAGTGTGCACCATACCAAACTCAATAGTCTCACCTAGATCAAACTACCCATTCATACTCCCCTTAATAGTACAACCAAAGGAAAAACAAAGTCCTAAACTACTCTAAGTGTCTCTCCAACACCAATCAACACTTAGAACTAGTCTATCTCTGACCATGTCGTACATCCTTTAAAAACTAAATTGATTTTTATCGCTAGGGAGCATAAATACCATTTGTCCATACAATCGCTATTATTATGATCTAACTCTATTGTTTCTGCAAAATACACGTTAGTCACAATAATCTTATGTTGTCATTGATCACTGAAACCCATTAGAGGTCTAGATGCTTTCAATTATCATCCGTGCGTGTGGGATGGAGCGACGGCAATAGGTAAGCAGACGGGCGGAGGCAGCGCATTGGGGTGGAGTGTATGGAGCGGGCGATGACAACAAGGGAAGTGGACGGGGCGAGATGGTGTGGCAGTTAGGAAAGTGAATGAGGGATGATGATCTTGGGCTCACGACGTGGCGAATAGAACGTGAAGGATAGAGAACCGGCAGGTGGTATCCAGGTCTAAGACCATCCGTAGTGAAGACGCCAAACGCATCCGCTACGGCGTTTGGCGTGCAAAAAACGCCGCAGCGGCGACCGCTAAATGGAACTGAAGGCTAATGCGAACACCAAATGAAGCGGGTTCCGTTTGGCCTGTAAATGCTGCCAGCCAATCAACGGGGAGGAAGGACGCGTGCCTACATGCATGCGAGAGAGCAGGAGAGAGTAGAGAGAGCATGGGCCCCACGTTTTTAGGTAACAAAAAATCTTATAACTCACAAACCAAAAAACCAAATTAAATTCTGATTGTACCATTAAATTTGATTCAATGAATTCTTCAAAACAAGATCTCACATGGATATATTTAGATAAAATTTATAGAAGATGACAAGTGAGATCATTATTGGGATTTAGTATAGAGTATGAGATATAGAGGTTGGATGGATGTGGGAGAAATTGGTATAGAGGAATGACCTGTAACACCTCTGGTGTTTAATCTGTAATTAACCTGACATATCATCATCATTAGTCATAATCATCCTTGGCATGCATTATGTTTGCCTTAATGCTTGTTGCATTTGTTCCCTTTTGAGTGTAGCAATCCCCTTTTCAAAAACCCTAAAAGCCCTAACCTTCCTATAAGGGCAAAATGGTAATTTCACCTCTGTGCCTAGCTTTGTGTAATTCTTGTTCAATTTGATGTCTTGAAGTTTTGTTGTGTTAATCAAAATCAAAATCAGATTTCAAATTCCTTTTGAAAAACCCTGAATTCCAAACCCTGGATTTTATCTCTCTTTTGTAATTCAAAAATTATTCAAAATTTGGAGCTGGTCCAAAAAGCAAAGTTGTAGATCTGGTCAAGAGAAACAACTTTGGTATTTACAAATTTTCAAGTTTCTGTACAAAGTTTGAAGTAATTCCAAATTCATTCAAACTCCAGTTTTTTTTGTCCCCTTTTTAGTTTTCAAAATTATTTCAAAAACTAATGAGTTTCAGAAAAAGTGTATAATAGCAAAGTTATAGGTTTTGACAAAAGGAACAACTTTCATGTTTACAGATTTTCAAGTTTCAATATAAAATCAAAAGTAATTTTTAATTCATTCAAATCCCAAAAGTGTCCCCTTTTCAAATTTCAAATACAGTTCAAAAACTATTTGGATTCTGAAAATGTTCATATTGACAAAGTTGTAGATTTCCTTTTTCTGCACAACTTTGGTGTTTTGAGTTTTTGTTGCTCAGTTCAAATTTTGGGAGTATTTTTGCAAAAGACAGAAATCAATTCTAAGTCAAACCCTAGACCTAGCCCTGTTCATCTTCAACCTAGAACTAGGGGGGGCCCGGCCGTGGCCGAGCCCCCGGCGCTGCGCGCGCCACGCGACTGGCCGCTCCTCGCCTGCCACCAGTCTGCCGCCACTGACCCCGTGCTCATTCCGCACCCGCACGCGAGCGCTGACCTCCTCTCCCGTCCCCCACAGTGCCCAGCAAGCCGCCGCCGCGTGTTCAACGCCGGCGAGCTTACGCCGGTCCCCTGCGCGCACGCCCGTCCTTCTGCCAGCGTGCAATCGATTGCGCACGCTTCGGCCAAGCTTATCCGCCTGCACGCGACGCTTATCCGTCCCGCGCACGGCTATAAAAGGAACCGCCGGCTGGCCAGAGGTCCTCATCCCCTCCGCCACCGTCGCCAGGCCAGTCTAGAGCCTCCGCCGCTCAACCACCTAGCTCAGAAGCTCCGCCGTGTCCTCGCGAAGCTTTTCCCCTCCTCAATTTCACCCCTCCGCCCCTCCTCTCGCCGGCGCAGGTGCTCCGTCCCCAACTCCGGCGTACGACCCCGCCTCAGTCAAGAGAGAAATTAGTCGCCGTGGGTTTCCTTCTCATCCATCCGACTCCCGCCCTCTCTTGCTCATCTTGGTGCGCTCCTAACCGCTCTTCGGCGATCTCTTTTGGTGGACAGAGCCGCCGGCACACCGCTCGCCGCCGAGAGAGCTCCGCCGAAGCACCGCCAACGTCGAGCTCACTCCTTCGACCCTTGTTCCGCCCCGCCGAGCCCTGCCTCCGACCCGTGGTAAGCACTCGAAGCCCCCCCTGGTCTCTGCTTTCACGGCGCAAAGCTCGAGCACACGTTTCCCATTTCGCTCGAGCCAGGCCTCGAGCAGACATGCACCCTCGCCATTTCGCCGAGCCTAGCCTCGAGCGGACACATGCACCCTCCGCTTCGCCCGAGCCAAGTCTCGGACGAAGCGATCGTTTTCCGTCTCGCCCGAGCCTCCCAGCCAGGCCTCGGACGGACGATTGTTTCCGTCTCGCCCGAGCCTTCCAGCCAGGCCTCGGACGGACGATTGTTTCCGTCTCGCCCGAGCCTTCCAGCCAGGCCTCGGACGGACGATTGTTTCTGTCTCGCCCGAGCTTTCCAGCCAGGCCTCGGACGGACGATTGTTTCCGTCTCGCCCGAGCCTCCCAGCCAGGCCTCGGACGGACGACTGTTTCCGCCTCGCCGCGATTCGCCCGAGCCCTGCGGTCCGCTGCGCGATTCGCCCGAGCCCTGCGGGGAAGGAGCACAGTGCTCTTTTTCCTTTTTGGAAAAATGTGAATAGTATTCTATTTTCTCTTTTTTGTGAGAATTAATCTGTTGTTCCATAAATCTTGAGAAAAATATGGTATGCTCCTTGCACTGTGTAGAATTTTAGAAAAAGTAAGAAACTCTACCTTTCTGCAAAAATTAGAAAATGAAAAATCCTTCTTTTAATTAAGAAATGGATGGTTTTAGATTTTTTTTTAGAAAACGATTTATAACTCCAAAAATTATGAGATAAATTTTTGTGAGCTTCTTATGCCATGACAAGTCTCTGGTTCATTTTTGAAGCCCTTTGGAACAAGTTGTTTTTTTGGGCATTTATTTTTTAATTGTTCAATAGTGCCTTTTGTTAATTTATGGCTAGATTTAATTGAGCACCTTAATGATCTCCAAAAATTATGAAATTTGTTTTGTCATCTATGTATACCATAATAAACTTATGAGATTAATTTGGTAATTTTTGGAGCAACTGCATAAAATGATTTTTTTTAAATAATTAAGAAAAATAGAAAAAGTGATTAGGATTCATGTTGTATGCCCTATGATGTGACTTTTGGGATTGTTTGCTGTTCATAGACCCCCACCCATCTGGTCTATGATGTTTGTGATGCCCTGAGATGTTTATGCTTAGGTTGAATAAAAGTTGCTTACTAGGTTTGACTAACATTGCTTAAAAGTGATAAGTGATTTTATGTCCACTTTAACAACCACCTATACTTTGAAAAGCTATACTCTAGGATTGTCCTGTGCATTTTGTTCATGCCAGCATCCTCATAAGCATACATCTTTGCATCCGTATAGTGACCGAAGGAGAAGGTGTTAAAGTCGAGGCCGTCGCCGACGAACCTACTCCCGAAGCAACCCCGAGCTCCGACGCCTACACTGCCGACCCCGAGCCTGTCCTCTTTGCTCTTCAAGGCAAGCCCCGGTGCATTTAGCCTTTCCTTGCTTTTATAAAGGTTTTATTTAAATGCTTTTGAGTTAAATTACTGCATTAGGTGATAGGAGTTGTGTGATGACCTATTACCTGCACTTTACCTCCACCAAAGATTCCCCACCCTATTTAAAAACTATTTGCAAAATGCTTAGCATTGCTATACAATAGATTTGCGATAAAAATGTCAATTTCAAAAGTGTGATCACTTAAAGAATTTTTATGGGAATTTGGCTTTACTCCCCGACTGTTGGCTAAGTATCTGATCCGTACCTAGTTAACAGCGAGGAGAGGTTGTCCGAGCGTACGGTGCCGTCATGTTGAAGTCCGGGACTCAACAGTTGACACCGACCAGGACAGGGTTGAAAAACTGACGGGACTATTACGCTTGGGTGAGATATAACCAAGGTATAGTTCTGGCTGGAAAATTAGGGACCATCCGTATGGGGGCCTGCTGGTCAAGACTTGTAACTATTTACATACTTCGGAAAGCTCTGGCTCCGAGAAATCCTTGATTGGGACCGACAACCGCGCACTGGGAGTGGAGAGATGGCGGAAGTAGCATGTACCCACGTGGTCGTCGTACCTGGAAAGGAGTGGTGTACTGTACTTCCGGGTAGCGTAGGACCGGTCCAATCTTGGAGGAATCGTGGTAGACGGGTTGGCCTATGCAAGCTTGGGTGCTACATATGCCGTGTGAATAGGGATCCTCAGCTGAATATTATTTATCCGGATTAACGTTGCTCCTCGGTTATGGAGACTTGGTCACTGACTGTCAACGGAGAGTGGTTCTCAACTAGGTATGTTTTCGAAAGGTAAAATGAATCGTGAACAATGAAGAATTGAGAAATACTGGAATCTTTCCAAAAATAAAACAAGGATTTAAAAATGCTTTTCTGCAAAATACTTGATCTTGCTTAAGCCTTACCTTGACTTCCCTAAGCCTCTCATCCCTGAGTCTTTTCCTTTTCCTTTAGTTGGGTAAGTCTTGTTGAGTACCCCAGTACTCAGGGTTTGTTACCCCCTGTTGCAGGTATGCCTGAGTATCCGATGTGTCTTGCACCCTGCTGCATGACCTTCGTTCAGGAGGAGGCCAACGAGGCCGAAGAATAGATGTGCACCCTCGGGCTGGGTGAAGTATCTTTATATTGTTGTATTCCGCTATGTTGTCTACTTTGAACTGTCAGAACATGGTCTGTAATAACCGCATTTCTTTAAGTTTATTTGGAACCCCAGTTTGTAAAACTATTGTTATTTAAATCTTCCGCTCCTTATTCCGCTGTTAACTGTGAAAGTATCAAATGCTGTAACCGAAAGGTGAGTGATCCTGTGGACATCGGGCGCTAATGTAGCCCGGTGACGAACAGTCTTAATCACGTGGAACATAAGTTCGGCTGTCAGAGGTTGACAGGGACATGTGGGCCATGGGATTAGGACCGTTCCGTCACATGACCAGGACGAAATATTCCTTTTAGAGGATAAATATAGAGGTCGAAGAGTGCGGGTAGTCCAAGAGAGAAGTGATTGTCTCCTATCTTCGGGAGGGAGGAGGAAAATTAGATCTTTCAAAAAATACAGAGAAAAGATATATGATAGGAGATCTTATATATTATATATAAATTTTTTGAGGACATAGGAGTAGAAAGGATATTTTGTGAAGTTACATGGATGACAAAACAAGGACAAAGTTCAATCTTTTTGAATAGTTTTTTATGAAAATATATTATATAACTAATCTAATGGTACTTACTATTTATTTTTTCGAAAAAACGAGAATTTTATGCTTTTATGGATGAAGAGAGTATTATACATAAAAACTATACTTTTAATAAATATATTCTTTAAATTATATTTTTCATCCAATTACCTATCTTCTCCCCTATCATTTATCTGTCGTATATTTTTTGATCTTGATTCTCACGTTGAAAGTAGTTTCGTATATAAGGGGCTATTTGGATCCTTTTATTTTGGAGGAATTAGAATCCACTCAATAAAATAGGTCATTTCGCTTGGAATTTGACATTCCACCACTTTCAAATGTCCACATATAAGCTTATCTCAAATTCATAAAGTGTGAGAGAGAAATAGATTCTATAGATCACCATGCTATAGTTTTATTTTACAATTTATAACACTTCTCGACATGTACTCCCTCCGTCCCTAAATAAGTGTCGTTCTCGCTTCCCGAGAAAAAGTTGCCGATAATTATATATTAAAATATATTAATATTTATGCTAAGTAATTAATATCATCGGAAAGATCTTTACATCTAGTTTTTTTAACAAAATTATTTAGAGATATAAATATTGCACATATTTTCTACAAATTGAGTCAAACACGTGGCACGCACACCAACGGCGACACTTATTTAGGGACGGAGGGAGTACATACTAAAAGTACAATTAGTTCCCCCAATTTCCCAAAATTTTCCATCACATCAACCATCACATCAATGTTCGGACGTATGCATGGAGCATTAAATATAGGTAAAAAAATAACTAATTGTACTTTTAGTATGTATATGTCGAGACGAATCTTTGGAGTCTACGTAGTCCATATTTGGACAAAGTTTGTCAAATAACAACAAAAACGCTACAGTAAAAATTTTGCAAAATTTTTGCATCTAAACAAGGCCCAGGACAAAAAATCAAAATCTCCAACGTCGTCCAACCACGGACATGGTCCGTCCGTGGTCCGTCAGTGGTTGAGTGAGTGTACTGTGGTGTGCAATTAGGCCATGTTTAGATCCAAAACTTTACAAGATTCTCCATCACATCGAATCTTTAAACACATGCATGGAGTATTAAATGTAGGTAAAAAAAATAACTAATAGCACAGTTTGTCTGTAAATGTCGAAACGAATCTTTTGAGTCTACTTGGTCCATATTTGGACAAAGTTTGTCAAATAACAACGAAAGTGCTACAGTAACTTTACACCCAAATTCCTACCAACTAAACAGCCCCTGATACTCTCCCTCACACACTTCCAGGCACACGTTTCCCCATACGCCCACACACCAGTGCAGTCGTCCAGTCCAGCCCTCATTTCATACTGTATTTTCTGCAGTCCATAGATGCTTGTGCGGCTGTGCGTGCGAAATCCTGTAGCAGTAGTAGTACATGGTCACACCACACCACAGAGAGAATCAGAGAGGTAGCATAGCGGGCGCGGCGCCCCTTGCATTGCATCGCGAGGTCACTCGTGTCCGCTCGCCTCCGTCCCCTCCACGCAGCAGCCAGCAGCCAGCAGCGGCTGTGTCTGTCTGTGTGAGTGAGGGGGCTGGGGGCTGGGGCCTGGGGGTGCAGCTAGCTAGCTGGCTGGCTGGGGGAGCTGGGCGGGCGACCCGCCGCGACCTCAGAGAACCTTGGACATGAGTTGAGAGGCCCTATCTTTTCATTCATGTCCATGTCCATCTCCGACTGTAGAGTGAGAGCGAGCGACCGATTGATTGATGTGTGATGCCTCACTAGCGCGCGGGCTGGTGAAATCTCATCAGCAACAGAGACGGCTGGTGTGACACCTTGTGAAAACTCTGCTCTCTCCTCCCTCCATATCTTTCCTTTGCCGCTTGCTGTCTCCTTCCTTCCTTCTCATCTCTCTCCAGTCTCCACCACCCGCATCCGGATCCTTTCTCCTCCTCCTCTTCTTCTTCTCCTTCGGAGAGAAAGAGAGGGCGGTCGACACAAAACAACACAAGACAAGGAACCGAGGAGGCATGGAGCGGCGGAGGAAGGCAATGTGGCTGTACCCCAAGGTGGTCGGCTTCAACCCGCCGGAGAGGTGGGGCCACTCCGCCTGCTTCTTCGAAGGGGTCGTCTACGTCTTCGGGGTATGTATATCGTCATCAGCCGCGGCGGTTCTGTTTCATTCCATCCTCTTGATCCCGTCTTCTCCGACTACGTTTATGTTCGCTCTGAATTCTTCTGGAAATTTGACATCTTTCTTTAATTTGATCGATACCTTCCTACCCTAGGAGAGATAATACGTAAATATGGAAGCTTAGTACTGGAACTAGTTCATCAGGAAGACGACCCCTGCCCTGCCTCTCCCGGCTGAAGGGCAGATTCTTTTGGAGAAAAAAGATGTATCTTTTTCTGGTGTTGGTTCTCTGGAGCTGTGTTTTGTCCCGTTGCTCCTCCCACTGATCTGATGTTAGTAGTACAGTATTTAGCAAGCCAACAGGCAAAATGATGTGCAGCTTTCACCAAAAGTTCAGGGAGTCCTTGGTCCATGCTGATGCTGTAGTAATATTCCTCCATAATGAAAAAGTAGCAGCGGTAGCAAAGCAAAAGTAGCTGCGCCTTTCGTTGAATTATTATTACCGTCGTCAGGTCAGTTTATTTGTTTGTCACCGCCCCACCTGCAAACACCCCCAGTTTGCTGCTACTAAAGATAGAATCTTGGCGCCTCACATCACCTTTTTTTTTATCCCAACAACTTGTTAGTTTGGGCTGAGATTCTCAGTGGTTTAGCGGCAAATGTACCGCGGCAGGACAGGGGTAGGACGAGCGGATGGGTGAAAAAAAAAGAAAGGCCTTTTGGCTCTTGTTTGTGTTTCCCTTTCCCCCGTCCGCTTTGGACCAGGACCACTCCGTCCGGCGTTTAAGCTCAGCACCCTGATTGGTATGCTGCTGTGATGGTCAGTGGTCACGCAAAGAGAAATGTTTAAATGCCAGCAACACTGACGCTCGCACCTCACCGTCCTGGATCGGTGCTACTTACTGCACCGACCCAGACGCCGATCCGATCCATGGAACCCAGTACGCGACACATGCTGGTTCCACTTGCACAGTGATCTTGATCAAATCGAGCCAACAATCATTCTGCAGTCTGTTTCCTTGTTCATTCATGTGGTCACTTTTCGTAATGGAGTAATACCAGTAAGTGAGTGATTCGTTGCTGTGTCGGAGTTGTATCATACATAATGTGATCCTACTCTCCATCCAGGGATGCTGCGGCGGCCTGCACTTCAGCGACGTGCTGACGCTCAACGTGGAGACCATGGCGTGGAGCTCCCTGGCGACGACGGGGCAGCGCCCGGGCACGCGGGACAGCCACGGCGCCGCGCTGGTGGGCCACCGGATGCTCGTCTTCGGGGGCACCAACGGCGGCAAGAAGGTGAACGACCTGCACGTGCTGGACCTGCGCACCAGGGAGTGGACCCGCCCGCAGTGCAAGGGCCCGCCGCCGTCACCGCGGGAGAGCCACACCGTCACCGTCGTCGGGGGCGACCGCCTCGTCGTCTTCGGCGGGAGCGGGGAGGGGGAGGGCAACTACCTCAGCGACGTGCACGTCCTCGACGTGCCCACCATGACGTGGTCCGCGCCGGAGGTCAAGGGCGACAGCGCGCCCGCGCCCAGGGACAGCCACAGCGCCGTGGCCGTCGGCGGCAGGCTCTTCGTCTTCGGCGGGGACTGCGGCGACCGCTACCACGGCGAGGTGGACGTGCTCGACGTCGACACCATGGCGTGGTCAAGGGTAAGCGCCATGTCCTTGTCATGTACTAGTAGGGTGGTGCTCAAATCTGACAGCTCTGCCAGATGCACATGTTTCCGGTGTAGATTGATTGCCATTATCTTTCGCTTTCCAAATGTGATGGTGACTTGCTAGGTTACATCTCTGTCAGTCACAAGAGAGTACTCGTATTCATCATCTGTTGATGCTGACTGCCACGATGCATGTTTGGGACTACTCCCCTTCTTTCACCTTGATGGCCTTGTTTGGATGGAAAAATTTTGCAAATTTTTTCCAGTAGCGTTTTCGTTGTTATTCGATAAACTTTGTCCAAATATGGACTACGTAGACTCCAGAGATTTGTCTCGACATGCATATATTTAAAGATTGATGTGATTGAGAATCTTGCCAATTTTGCAAAATTGGGGAGCATCTAAACAAGGCCGATGATAAAAAACATTCAGCCCGCACAAGAAATTTCTCATCAGAGTATCATCCTAGGAGTACTCCGTATATCTTGCTAACTTGATTTCAATGATTGTTTGCAGTTTCCGGTGAAGGGTGCATCGCCTGGCGTCAGAGCAGGTCATGCAGCTATGAGTGTTGGGTCTAAGGTTAGAATAACCAGCTATTTTTTTTGGAAAAAAAATTACTAGGAGATCCTGATGAACAACAAAGCACGTCTGTCTCTAGGTCTATATTATTGGAGGAGTTGGTGACAAGCAATACTACAGCGATGTCTGGGTTCTTGATGTCACAAATCGGACGTGGAGTCAGCTTGAGGTATGCGGGCAGCAACCGCAGGGAAGGTTTTCTCATACCGCGGTAGTCATGAATACTGACATTGCAATCTATGGAGGGTAAGTTTGCAGGGACAGATTTTTGTTTCTAGTAGATTTGAGATTATCAAAACATAAAAATTATAGTAGTTGGCTAACAATTTTGTATACCTTGGAAAATTCACAGATGTGGTGAAGATGAGCGTCCCCTGAATGAGCTTCTCATTCTGCAATTGGGCTCTGAGCATCCAAATGGCCGTTACAACATTTCAATGTGCAAGGTTCTTAGCAACCACTGGAGCCAAGAGAAGAGGAAATTTCTCAGATCAGAAACTGTAAGTAGCTTAATTTACCTTGAGTAGTTTTGGTCTCAATTTGTTATGCAAACTCATAAGACAACACGGCAGAAAGATGCAAGTGTGAGCAATGGAGAAATGGTTCAGAAACCTCGAGAAGCAGAAATCGAGCAAAGAAATCCGTTCCTGCGTGGCCTCGGTAAGTGAAAATGAAAACAGAAGCAACACTTCTATTCTGCCGGTACTATATCTGTGACACATGTATATTGTTACGTTGTTGCCATCTTCAGAGAATGGCCGTGCGAAACGAAGGAAAACCGGTGAAGTTCGCCCAAAGGAGCCTGAGTCAGAGCAAGAGGAGCACTCGCTGTCTCTTTCCCAACATTCCTCGCCGTCACAGTCAGATCAAGAGCAGAACGGAGCTCACAAACTTTCGGCCTCTCCCAACACATCGATTTCTGCCCTGCAACCATTCGTTCGTCTCAACACCAATGGCACTCTGAGGGCTCCTGGACCCGGAGGCATTTCTTCAAGGTCTCTGAAGACGGACCAGTTTCTCCGCACCATCGCACCACAACATCGGCAGGAAGTGCAGTTCCTTTCCTCTGATCATAAGCCTCAGCCCCGGCCTCCTGGCCCACCCCTTGTATGCCACTCTCTCACACTAATTCGTCAGGGACAATGTTCCGTGTCGATCATGCTTCTTAATAGCCACTGCTTTGCGTCTGCAGATTGGCGCCGAGGTTCATGGGACAATCGATGGAGCTTTTGATTCGGGGTACCTCATGACCGCCGTCGTGAATGGGCAGCTCTTCAGAGGCGTTCTATTTGCTCCTGTAAGCAAACCATCCAGAAACAAAATATAGATGATATCAGGGCTTGGCTTGGTGTGTTCTTGACGTTTCTTGCCCTTGGCTTTTCCTCTCAGGGACCTGGAGTTACAGCTCCGAGACCGACGGTGCATCACCAGATCCTGACGAGCTCAGCCGTGCCTCCCCAGCAACGACCACTGCTGGCGCACGCCATCCCTGTCCACGCCCGGCCGGTGCCACAGGCGACGGGCTTCTTGCTGCCGGACTGGGCCCACCACGCGCGGCAAGGGTTCCAGGCAAAGGCCGTCAAGTCCGAGCCGGAGCGAGGCAGCAGCGACCTGCACGATGTTGTGCTCACGCTGGGAGGGCCTGGAGGGGGCAAGTGAGCCCCTCATCAACAACGGTCGAGGTCCTGGCCTACTACTGCTGTTTGCCTCTTGGATTGCTTTGTAAATTAGTCATTCTGGTTGAGGAAAAAAATAAGACTAGTAGCTCTTCTGTAATCTTTCCCGGGTGATTCTAGGGTTCTTTAATCTGTGACTTTACATATATGAATATAGTGTTAGGCCTTATTTAGTTTCCCCAACTTTCCCCAAATATTTATAGATTCCCCGTCACATCAATCTTTAGCTACATGCATGGAGCATTAAATGTAGGTAAAAAAATTAACTAATTGTACTTATCAATCTTTAGCTACATGCATAGAGCATTAAATATAGGTAAAAAAATTAACTAATTGTACTTTTAGTATGTACATGTCGAGACGAATCTTTTGAGTCTAGTTAGTCCAAAATTTGTCAAATAACAACGAAAGTGCTACAGTATCAATTCCAAATACTTCCTCAAACTAAACAAGCCTTAGCTTGATGCAGCTAGTTTTGTTATGAGCAGTTGGTGTCGTGAGATTCCTTGGACTCTTGGACGTGTTAGTATTTTCTGATGACACTACATAATCGGCTTCAGCCCTTTATCGATGTCCGTTTGACAAGTCAAATTGAAAGTTCTGGTGCACCTTGCTTGAAAAGACTGCATATATATACTACATCTCTCTCTCTCTCTCTCTCTCTCTCTCTCTCTCCAAAAGTAACAAGAAAACCCATGACATCGACGTGTATCTTGCATACGATAATTTAGTAACATGAGGAAAATTTATGACATGATGATGACATAAATTAGAATACAAACAAATTTACACCTTGTCTAACATGGAAGAGAAACAAAGACGCCAAGGCTAAAGGAGATAACCATACGTGGACCATTGGATCCATGGCTTCAGAGTCATCATCAACCTTGGCGTTCCTATTCTAATGAACGCTCCCCCGCCAAGCCTCCACTCGTCTCCGGCGGCATCCCTGCCTCCAGGTTTGCCTCCGCTGCCCTCTACTACCCTCGCTGCCGGTTAACCCACCACCCCCTGTCGTGTCTACGGTCTACCTGCCTCCCAAAGCCCTCCCTTTCTAAGCCCGCAAGCCATTAGAACTCCCTCAAACCCTAAGCCCGAACTCAAACCCAAGGAGGAAAATGAACAGTGTCATTAAAAAGCACTGATGGGCAGGTGACTGATGAGAATGAAAGATATCAGGCGCCTACTAACAGTAATTTTTTATCTTTGAAACCCCGCATAGTCACAAGGATATTTATGATAGTATATTTGACAACAAATGGTCACACGACAAAGAATGACACAATACAACTAAGGGGATGTTTAGTTCCAAACTGTAAAAATTTTGAATATCACATCAAATGTTCCGTAGGATGTTGCATGAGATGTTCAGATACTAACAAAAAAAAACAAATTACAGAATTCATTCATAAATCGCAAGATAAATTTTTTAAGCCTAATTAATCCATCATTAGCACATGTGTTATAGTATCACTTTAGTGTCAAATCATAAACTACTTCGACTTAAAAGATTCGTTTTGCAAATTTCATATAAACTGTGTAATTAGTTATTTTTAGTCTATATTTGGTACTTTATACATATATTCAATATGATAGGATGTAAAGTTTTTTGGTTTAGAACTAAACATGACAGTAGACTAACATGTTCAGCAACAGTATCTCAGTACCACCAAAAAAAAAGTAGGCACACGACAGATTTCAAGTTCATTTTTCGGTTTGACACGACAGAAGCCTAGGCACACCTGTAGACAGCTTTGGACTACCGTCCTGCAGGCAATTATTTCCAGCACGAATGGCTGCTCTGTTCACAGAGACCTGTCCACACTAGTATTCTCGCGAGCGTGCACATATCATTGTCAAGACATCAACCTGATGGCACACTGACCACAAGACATGGAAAGAGAAGCGGCTCTGTAGTAGGATTCGTGCTGTAACAGCAATTTCATTGAGAAGAAAAGTAGAAAAAAAGAGTATCTCAAAAGGGCCTAGCTAGACAAGACAGCACGTTGCACTTGCAGAATCTTATTGTTCCCCACTGCCTTTTGTAAGAGCACCAAAAGCTGGAAAGGCACCAGCCCAGGCATGAGCTATCCTTTACATGGAACAACGAATGAACTACTGATATGTTTCCAATGCGGACACCCAGACCGTTGGATCAACATTTGATTTCTGATGCTCATGGAAGGGATCAGCAGAATTAACCACTCAAGCAAACTGGAATGAAGATAAATATGTATCTCATCGTCCCTTGTCGCCCAACCTCTTGAGTAGCTTCCCAATGTCATAGCAGATCTCGATCTTATCGTTTTTTATCTGTTGACGGAGTGAACAGCTTTTCTTACCGGCTGCCAAGTATGTGCGCAAGAGGGACTCATATGCTTTCCCGTCAATGCACCCTAGAGTCCTCAGGCAGTTGCAAAACCTCTCGGCACTGTCAGCATCCTTGTGTTCTTCAAAATACTTCTGGAACTCGTAGATCCTGTCCTGATCGAGCTTCCCTGCTTTCTTGGGGAGTTTGGTCATATTCTCTACCCAGTTCAGTGCTGAGTTCATGTCCCCCTTACCCATGTAGTGATCAAGAAACAACTCGCAAGTTTTGGAGTCAAACTCTGCACCTTTTTCCTTGACCTTCTCCCCAAACGTTTCTGCTTCTTCACTCAAGCCAAGCTTCAGATGGCCGCGAATCATCATATTTGTCAGTCTTACATCATAGTTTTCATAATTAGATTCCCACTCCATATAAATCTGCTTCATGCGGTCAATATCATTGAGCTTGTAAAGAGCGTGAAGCATGCCGAGGTAGCTTACGTTGGTTACCTTGGAGAATTTGGCCTTTATCACATCCCATACCCTATTGATCTCGCTCAAATTGCCTAGCGAAGCATATAGGCTCATAAGGAAATCAAAAGGTTGCCTGCCATCATCAGAACCAATAAGCCCCTCAAGTTTCTTCAGAGCAGATTCTGCCTTCTCAACCTGTCCGACATTTACATAGATAGAAGCAAGGGTGCTATATGCAGACCACCCAAGAGTCACATCTTTTTCTACCATTTCTTTTAGAAGTTCTTCAATGGCATCTATCTTGTTCGATGCTGCATAGCTGGTCATCAAAATGCAGCATGTGAGGTTATCCGGTTTAAGATTCTTCACTTTCATCTCCTCATAGAGACTATCAACCTTCCTATGCTGGTCTAACTTCATGTAAAGGGACATCAGATTATTGATGGGTAGTGTACTGGGCCTGCCAAATTCATCCATCTGGCGGTAGAGATCTGTTGCTTTCTCTTCCATTTTTGCTGAGCAATAACAGCTAAGAAGGGCGCCATAAGTTCGATGATTCTTGGCTGGATCAGGGAGGTTAGCAAAATAATTCTCAGCTGCCTCAAGGCCACGCACTTTATAGATAAGATCCAGACGGATTGCATGGTTAGTGTGTGACATGTTGATACCCCTTGCATTGACCATCCAATCCATCAACTGCATGAATACGATGCCACATTATAGATTAAGTAATACTAACCATAACTTAAGCATCAATAACACATGTACAAAGAAGGAAGATTGCATATTTGCTACTACTCTAACTCTCTAACTTGAATTTCACACTCACTGTTATCAAACTATCCAATGAATCCTAGTCACTAAGGCACCGACCAAATGATTAATCGTGATTAGTCGTTGACCAGCTTGATTAGTTGAGCCTAGTCGTCCTGCATATACCAGGACTGATGTGATACATAGTATATAGTATAAAGCAAGCTGCAATAGTACAAAAATACTAGAGCAGTAGATTCTTGAGAGATTTAATGGCTAGTAGAGTTAGAGCAGCAGCAGCAGTAGAGCAAGAGGCAAAGAGCAGCAACAGAACTAGAAAAGATAGGGTTGCAAATCAGAAATAAAAGCAGAGCAGATGTAGCAAGATGGAGGTTTGGAGGGCAGAAGCTTCATCTTTAGGAAGGAAGGGACCAGTGGCAGGATCTGGTGGCGCTTGGCTACTGCAGTGGTTGAGGGATGGGAACCCATGGTGCATCAGGAAGTGGTTGAGGGATGGGAACCCATGGCGCATCAGGAAGGTGGCGACTTGAGAGGGATCCGGCGGAGGCAGTGTCAAGAACCTTGTTGTCTAGGTCAGGGGGCCCTTGGCTCCTGAGCTCGTACTTGGACATGGGTAATGGTGGTGCCAGGGTTTTGCCTGACTACCGCAACATAGGAGAGATTGAAGAGCAGCAAAGGTGAGAGGATAGGGATAACTTCTTTCTTGATTCATTTGAATGGTTTCTGGTTACATATATAGGAGTCAAGCTCCTGGATGATGCCGCTGGTCATCCACTAATTAAGACGGCTAAGACTTTGACTAGCCTCCCTGACACATCAGGCCTTTTCACACATCAATGCAGTTCTCTTTGAATGATCTGGCCTCCTCAGGTTCCTCTAGGCCATGATCATCCTTGCTGGCCGCACCAGCTGTCCTTGATCTGCAGGGACACCGGCTGTAATGCCGGCCCCACATGACATGCCCCCCCCCCCCCCCCCCCCCCTCGACGAGCAGCTCGTCCTCGAGCTGGAAGGTGGGGTAGCGGTCGTAGAAGCTGTCGACATCTTCCCAAGTAGCAGAGGCTGCAGGCTCGCCTTGCCAATGCACCAGCACTTGGCAAACGCCTCTGGCCAGCCGGGAGCACATGGCACGTTCTGGAACCGGCTGGGCTGCGCAGTGGTGAATGGATGGCAGGGGTGGCGGAGCTGCTGGAGGTGTGCCGACAAATTTCTTGAGCAGACCCACATGGAACACGTCGTACAGGCGAGCGCTGGAAGGAAGCTCGAGGCTGCAGGCGACGTCGTTGATGATGGCTGCGACACGGTATGGCCCGTCAGGGCCAAAGCTTCACCTTGGTGACGCCGTGTAGGGACGCTGGGGTGCGGTGGCATAGGCGCAGTCCCCAACAGCGTAGCGGACACCGCAGTGGTGGTTGTCGTAGAAGTGCTTGTAGACCGCCTGAGCTTGCTCCAGGCGGGCACGTGCGTCCGCGAGGAGCTCATCGCGTTCAGCCATGCTTTTGCCCATTGTAGCCACCCGTGTCTCGCCTGGCTCATAGGAGCAGATGGAGGGAGGCTCGCGGCCACCCTTGAGTGCAGACTGGAATGCCGTGTTGTAGATGTATTCAACCCAGGGCAGCCAACGCAGCCATTGGCGAGGACAATCCCCAGTGAGGCAGCGGAGGTACATGACGATGACTTTGTTGGCGGCCTCCATCTGGCCGTCAGACTGGGGATGAAAAGCTATCGTCATGTGCAGCTTAGTTCCAGTGAGCCGCATCAACTCCTTCCAGAAAATGGAAGTGAACACTGGATCTCGGTACGAGACAATGGACTGAGGGACCCCATGGAGGCGAACAATGTCGGTGAAGACTTGTGCCACTGATTCCGTCGAGTAGGGGTGAGCCAGCGGAATGAAGTGACAGTACTTACTGAAACGTTCAACGACCGTGAGGATGACTGATTTGCCGCCAACGCGGGGCAGTGCTTCGATGAAGTCCATTCCAATGTCGCCCCGTGGTCAGGAAGGGAAGCGGAAGAAGTAGGCCCACTGGATGCAGGTGTTCAGACTTGTAGTGCTGGCAGGTTGCGCAAGCCTTGACGTAGTCCTGAACCACCTTGCGAAGGTTGGGGGAGTGGAAATCGTGATGCAGACGGTGAAGGGTGCGCTGGATGCCTTCATGGCTGTCGTCCTGTACTGCAGCGAGGAGTTCCTAGAGGAGAGGCGCCGGGCGGGATGTAGAAGCTCCCCTAAAATGCTACCAGTCCATCGGCGAGGGACCAAGGGGCCATGCGCTGATTGGAGATGATTTCATCCTTGATTGCAACCAGCGCGAGGTCCTGGTCAGTGGCTTGGCGGAGGCGGTTGATGAAGTCAAACCAAGGTCCAGAGATGGCGAGGATTGCTGGTTCCTCAGTGTCACGGCGAGACAGCGCATCTGCCACCGTGTTGGTGCTGCCCGCCTTGTACTCAACCGATAAATCGAAGCCCAGCAGCTTGCCCACCCAATGGTGTTGGGGAATGGTAGCCAAGCGCTGATCCAATAGGAATTTAAAACTGTAGTGATCAGTCCTTGCCAGAAAGTGTCGCCCCCATAAGTATGGCCGCCAATGCGGCAATGCCAGATGGAAAGGACGAGGCCGATGAGTTCCCGTTCATATGCCGCCAAAGACTGATGGCGTGGAGCCACCGGGCGGCTGAAGAAAGCCACCGGGTGCTGGCCTTGGAGAAGGACAGAGCCAAACCCATAGGCGGAGGCATCGCACTCCACGACGAAGGGCTGCTCAAAGTCGGGGAGAGTGAGCACAGGAGCTGCGGTGACTGCCTTCTTGAGGGAGAAGGCCTGACTGGTTGCCTCTGTCCAGGTGAACCCCTCTTTTTTGAGCAGAGCTATCAACGGTGCTGCTATGGTGCCAAACTCTTTGACAAACTTGCAGTAATAGCCCACCAAGCCCAGGAAACCGCGGACTGCACGTGCTGATCGCAGGGTAGGCCAGTCTGCTACCGCATGTACCTTTTCAGGGTCCATGGCCACCCCAGCAGCGGAGATTATATGCCCCAGGTAGGAGATGGAGTCGACGCCAAAAGCGCACTTGGAGCGCTTGACGAAGAGTTGATGTTGGTGCAGCACAGAGAGGACAGCTTAGACGTGGCGCAGATGCTCCGCCAGCGAGCTGCTGTAGATCAGAATATCATCAAAGAAGACAAGGACGAAGCGACGCAAGAAGGAGCGTAGAACATCATTCATCAACGCCTGAAATGTGGTTGGGGCAATGCATAGCCCAAATGGCATCACAAGGAACTCATAGAGGTCGTCGTGAGTCCGGAATGCCGTCTTTTCCACAACAGCGGGGTATGCGAACTTGATGGTAGCTGGAGCGCAGGTCAAGTTTGGTGAAGTAGCAAGCACCATGCAACTCATCTAGGAGCTCATCCACCACTGGAATTCGGTAAGCTTCTTTGACAATGATGGCGTTGAGGGCTCTGTAGTCGACGTAGAACCACCACGTACTGTCCGCCTTCTTGACTAGCAACACAGGGGATGAAAATGTTGAATTGTTTTGCTAGATCAGCCCCTGTGCCAGCATGATGGAGCACTGACGCTCCAGTTCATCCTTGTGGGAGGCGGGGTAGCGGTAGGGGCGGACAGCCACCCGACCCTGGGACGAGGTTGATGCAGTGGTCCCGGGATCATGGTGTGGCATGTCGGTGGGCTCAGCGAAGACAGAGCTGAACTCATCTAGCAAGGCCGACAGCAAATCCTCCGCGCTGCTGCATGTCCGCAGGGCCGGCCCTGCTGTCCTAGCCACACCTGTCCAGCAAACCCGGTGGTGCCAATGCCAGAAGGACATGGTAAGCGCGCCAAAGTCCCAGAGGATCAGCCCAAGGGAGGCCAACCACTCCGTGCCGAGGACGACGTCATAGCCAGCGAGAGGGAGCGCGAAGAAGTCGGTGGAGAATTGTTCGCCGTCGATGGAGAAGGGAATGGCGCGGTAGACGCCAGGGCACAACACACGTTCACCGTGACCTTCATGTTGCCCCGGGGATGAAACTTGAGGGACGTACGCGTCGCTGCCTCCTCAGAGACGAAGTTGTGGGAGGAGCCGGAGTCCAGGAAGGCAAGCAGCAAGGCCCCACGTAGCTGGATGCGGACCTACATGGTCTCCATGGTGCGAACACCAGTCATGGCGAGGAGGGAGATTTGTGGTGAGTCCGCCATGCCATCCTCCTGTTCGGCGGGCTGCTCCTCATCTTCTTCCACATCCTGCAGGAAAATGGGCTGCCAGACTTTGTTGTGGCCACAGACAAAATTTTCATTGCAATTGAAACATAGACCTTGGCGTCGTCATTCGTCCATCTCAGTCGCGGACAATCGGCTGAGCTGTCTACCATCGACGGGGGACAGGGTGGACGAGGGGTGAACCGACAGCATTGGCAGAGCCACCGGCTGGGCTGGTCCCGCCAAGAGGTCACGGCCTAGAAGGCGAGGAGTGGCTGGAGATGGCATAGCCAGCGCAACGTACTGCTCGCGCTGCTCCAGCTTGCGCGCCATGCCTATGGCGACGATGAGCGACCGGACATTGTGCATCTCGACATCGATGTTGAGAGGTGGCCCGAAGCTTGCTGTGAACGCCTGCACCTTCTGCGTGTTCGCGTCCGTCAGGGGCCCAACGCGAGGGAGGAGGGCCTCGAAACAATCCTGGTACTCGGCGACAGTATCGGTCTGCATGCAAACCATGAGTTCGCCAAGTGAATTTGAGCGGATGGGCGGACCGAAGCGCATGTTAAGGAGCTCCGCAAACCTGCACCATGACAGGGTGCCTTCTTCGCTCTGAACTTGGAGGTACCACATTTGGGCGTCGCCCTCCAAGTTGTATTAGGCCATCCAGACTTGTTCTTCGGCCGCGATCCTCTGCAGGTGGAAATAGGATTCACACCTGTTGAGGAAGGCCAGCGGATTTGTCTTGCTGTCGAATTTGGGGAAGTCTAGCTTCTAGAAGCGCAGGGGGGAGGGGGGCGGTCACCATGGTGTTCACCGAAACCCGACCCCTGCATCCACAACTAGAGTGTTGCGGACGTTCCTGTTGCAGGGCGGCCACCTACATCTGGACTCTCGATGAGCAAATCGGCGGTGGTGGGACCAGACATGGTTGTTGTGGTGGATGGGGAGGCAGGAAAAGGCAAGGTGATGGTGGTTGAGTGGTGATCGTAGGTTCAAGAAGATGAAGTGGAGGAGGCCGAGGATCTCCGGAAACCTGATACCAGGTTGTCAAGAGCCTTGGCGTCTAGGGCAGGGGGCCCTTGGCTCCTGAGCTCGTACTTGGACTTCGGTAATGGTGGTGCCAGGGTTTTTGCCTGACTACCGCAGCATAGGAGAGATTGAAGAGCAGCATAGGAGAGATTGATTCATTCGAGGTTTCTGGTTACATATATGGCCTTGTTTGGCTACGTAGAAATACATCCCAATCCACGTGGATTAGAGTGGATTGGAGTGTAGTTTGAACTAAATTACACCTCAATCCCTTTCAAACCATGTGGATTGGGGTATATTTGTGTGCAACCAAACAAGGCTTAAAGGAGTCGAGCTCCTGGATGATGCCGCTGGTCATCCACTAATTAAGACGGCTAAGACTTTGACTAGCCTCCCTGACACATCAGGCCCTTTCACACATCAGGCCTTTTCACACATCAATGCAGTTCTCTTTGAATGATCTGTCCCTTTCACACCTCAGGCCTCCTCGGGCTCCTCTGGGCCATGATCATCCTTGCTGGCCGCGCCAGCTGTCCTTGGTGAAAAATAGCATTGAACGGTTGCTCTGTTGTTGATTTCTACCATTCTCTTAACTTGTTAACTTGCTCGTAAGAAAAAAGAACGAGGGTGTTATGTCGCCGAGCCTTGTTGCGGAGGAAGTAGGGAGGAGAGAACAGCGGCCGGAGCTTGCTGCTCCGTTGGTGGCGAGTCGGCGCCGTACTCGGCGCAGGAGGACGAGGGCGACCGGGGAAGAGAACGCAGAACAGGGCTGGGAGCCCAAGGGTGATAAGATTATCTCAATCCCAGGCTAATCTCCATTAAGCAATTGTTCAGAGCCATATAGGCATACGAGCACATTAACAAATGTTGTGGACCCAACTTGACAGCTAACAAACTCAAATAGATCTTAACAAATCATCCAATCTACCCCCTAGCATGCAGGCAGTCGGCTGCATGCCTTGACCTGCACCCTGGTGCACCCTGCTGATCAGCACGAACTAGCGCATCAACTAGCCACCAGTGTGCCCACGGCGCTGAAAGGTCTTGCCGACCATAACATCTCTCCCTCCCTCGGAGAACAGCTCGTCCTCGAGCTGAAACGAGGGATGGGTTTGCTTGAAAGCTTCGACCCCACGTGGCATCGGACTCCGGCAGGCCACTCCACTGCACCAAGACGTGCCAAACACCACGGCGAAGCTGGGAGCGGAGGACGCGCGCAGGCTGCTGCAGTGGACGCCCATGCTGTAGAGGCGGCAGGATCGGTGGAGTGGATGGCGGAGGGCCGACAAACGGCTTGAGAACGCCGACATGGAAGACATCATGAATGCGGGCGTTCTCCGGCAGCTGCAAGCGGTACGCCACGGGGTTCACACGCTCCAGGACCTGGAACGGTCCAGCATACTTGGGCCCAAGCTTCTTGTGACCTCCCGG
The DNA here is from genome assembly GCA_009763385.1 of Coix lacryma-jobi var. lacryma-jobi. Taxonomy (NCBI): domain Eukaryota; kingdom Viridiplantae; phylum Streptophyta; class Magnoliopsida; order Poales; family Poaceae; genus Coix; species Coix lacryma-jobi. The sequence goes on along the minus strand of CM019827.1, from coordinate 112,975,640 downwards.
GACTAGGGACTGCGACAGCCGATGAAGCAAGCGTAGCCAAACCCAGTCACCAACCTGGAACTCGAGGATGCTTGCGAGCATACTGTTGTGCCTGAAGTAGTCAATCACGGACATCTGCCAGGAACTCATCACGGCGCGTGAGCAGGGCATCGACGATGTCGGTGGAGGCCGAGAAATCCGCGCACATCACCTCCACCTCAAGCGGTCCAAGTGCTCCTTCGCCACCTCGTTGGTCCAATACTTGGGCCATGTGATCTCCGCCGACGGCGTCGCCATGGACAGCGCCAAGGTGGAGGCCGTCACCTCTTGGCCGCTGCCCCGGTCGGCGCGCGGGCTGCGCGGATTTCTCGGCCTCGCCGGCTATTACCTGATCGACATATGTTGTGGACCCAACTTGACAGCTAACAAACTCAAATAGATCTTAACAAACTATCCAATCTACCCCCTAGCATGCAGGCAGTCGGCTGCATGCCTTGACCTGCACCCTGGTGCACCCTGCTGATCAGCACGAACTAGCGTATCAACTAGCCACCAGTGTGCCCACGGCGCTGATAGGTCTTGCCGACCATAACAGAGGGACACACAGGAAGGCTGCCATGTCCAAATCCACAGCCATCGGTGGTGGGCGGCACCGCCACTGCTCGTGTTCAGTTCGACCTGCGCAGTCACGACCAGTGCCCATTGCCTAATCCACACATGGCTTCCAAAGCTTTCTACCACATTCTCAGTTTCTCGCTCACCTTCTTCAACAAGCTTGAAGGACTGAAGGTGAAGCAGAGCCTTGCCTTCCCTCCTTCCTTCCATTCCATCTACTTCTCCGTTTTCCATCTGCTCCCAATTGAAAGAGTCCAGTTCAAACCAGCAGCAGCCAACACCTTCTTGATTCTTCCCACTCCACAATCACGGCCGAGCAAGATCAGCACACCGGGCATGCCGGAGACAGAGGAGCCGCCGAGGAGCCCCTGCATTATGGCCAGGCTCATGGGCCTGAACGCGATGCCGCCGGAGGCGGCACACGCCTACTCCCAGTCGCAGTGGATGCCCCCACTGTGGGAGAGCGCACGACACACGACGAGTCGTCCACCACCACCTCGTCTTCCTTGGAAAAGGTCATGGCAGCCTTCCTGCCAGTCTGGTGTTCTTCTTTCTTACGACCAAGTTGAGCAAACTAACAGCAAGTTAACTGAATGGTAGAAATCCACAATGGAGAAACCTTTCAAATTTCAATGCTATTTCTCTAAAACTGGATCTTTTGACGGTATTTTTCTAAAGTTAGGATCTTTTAATGGTATGGATCTAATTTTCTGTTATCTTGCAGCCAACACCACTACCGTCCTCTTTGGAGGCGAAGATAAACAGGGCTGGCAAACCCCAAGCCATGATGATTCCATCGCGGCCATCATTGATCTGCAGTGACCACAGCCAGAGAGGAAACGGGTCCCTAACTAACTGCAAGCGTTCCCAAACAAACACGGGATCCTAACTATCTGCCAGCGTTCCCAAACAAACACTGGACGATTCGTAAACCACAGATTGCCTAACCCTAACCGGAACTAAAATCGAATGGGCGCACTTGGTTGGTAGGCAAGGTGGAGCCAGGCATATACCTCGAGAGCGTGGGCGTGCCGCTTGTACCTGCGGAGCTCCTTGACATGCTTGACGAGATCCTCGCTTCGCAGCGCGCCGCCCTCCCGCACCCACTTGTTCAGCACCCGCGACACGCTCCCCTCCCCGGCTATTCCAAGCGCCGACAGACGACGGTAGAGCCGCCTTGGGTCCTTCTTCGCCGGCTTCGTGGCGGCGGCGGCGACGGCGGCACTGGGAGCAGTGGGCGCAGGGACACCGGAGGCGGCGACACTGGGAGCGGTGGGCGCAGCGAAACCGGAGGCGGCGGCAAGGGCTGTGGGCGCAGGTGTCTCCGCCGCCGATTCGGTAGCCGTAGAGAGGAGGCGGCGGAGTAGGAGGCGGGCGCCGGCGGAAGGGGCCGGCGGCGCCATGGTTTAGGGTTTTGGGCTTTGATTGCTGGAGAGAGAGAAAGGACAAATCAGGGGCGCTGCGGGGTACGGGATGCAAAATTTCAGCGCTTAGATCGAATTCCAGCGAGGGCCCATTTCTTGGATCATTTATTTTTTACTATTATCTAGGGGTGTCACCCCTGGTGCTTAGCCACTAGAGTTTAGTCACTTTTAGTACCTAAAGTTCAAAACACCCCACTAAAAATCACTTTTAACACTACCACTAAAGTCACCTCCACTAAGGCCCTGTTTGGATCCATGGCAAAAGTGCTAGTTTTGCACTTTTTGCTCTTTTTTTTGCCATGGGATCCAAACAGCTTGGCAAAAAAGTTGGCAAAAGAGCAAAATTTTTGCTAGTTCCTCTTGCCACCAAAATCTGGCAAAATAGGCCAAAAAGCCTCGGGGTGGGCGGTCGGACGACCAATACCCCCGGTCCCCACCCACCCACACTTCATAAAGACGCTAAATCATCATTAAATATGGGCAATCAGTTATTGTGCACTAATTAATGTAACTTTAGCTATGGGATCCAAACAGCTCTACAAGGCAAAAGTTTAGGCTACAAAAATTTTGTCAAAGTTTTGCTAGTGGCAACTTGATCCAAACAGGCCTAAATTTTAGTGACTAAACTCTAGGGGGTGGGAACCAAACACCCTCTTCTTTGAAAAAGTTCAGTTTCCCTCACTTAACTCAGAAGTTTGTTTTTCCTCTCTTATTTCAAAACCGGATAAACAACTTTCCTCAATTTTTAAAACTGTGCATTTTACCAATAGTGGTTTTGCTACAGTAACTATGGTTCTGTTTTTTATTTTTGTTGAATCTTTGAAAAAACATAGTAAATCACAGAAAAATTATAAAATATAAAATCCAATTTTGTTGGACTCCACATGAGTAGATCTATACAGTGAACATATAATATGGTATACTTTAGTACAAAGTTTTTATTGTAGCTTTAGTTTTATCCTTTTTTGTAATTAAAATAAATTTATAACTAAGTTATACATGATTCAATGAGTATAAATTTTTTAATACAGTTGAAGCATATAATAATTAGTCCACCATAAAAATTTGATCACAACTGGACTATACAAACTGTAGCTATGAATTATTCCAAATAATTATAGAAAAACATATTATTGTATAGAATTAATTGTAATAATTCAAAGTTGTCGTTTTTATAGTCTAATTGTGCTCAAATTTTTATGGTGGGCTAATTATTATATGCTTCAAGTGTATTAAAAAATATATACTCATTGGATCATGTATAACTTAGTTATATTTTTTTTAGTTACAGAAAAGCATAGATCTAAAGCTACAATAAAAACTTTGTACTAAAATGTACCATATTATATATTCACTGTATAGATCTACTCATGTGGAGTCCAACAAAATTAGATTTTCTATTTTATGATTTTTCTGTGATTTACTATGATTTTTCAAAGATTCAACGAAAAAAAGACAAAACCATAGTTACTGTAGCAAAACCAATGTTATTGTAGCAAAACCAACGTCAAAACCGGCTAGCGAGGTAAAATGCACAGTTTAAAAAATTGAGTGAGGTTGTTTATCTGGTTTTGAAGTTGAGTGAGAAAAAACGGACTTAATTGAAAGTTGAGGGAAAGAAATTGTACTTTTTCTTTATTTCTTCCAAAAGCTGCCCGCGAATACGAAAGAAAACTTGTACGCACACGCCATCTTTGCCGCAGCCCGCAGGCTTGGGCTGGCCTGCGGCGACGAACATAGGCCACGGCCTGCAGCGTGAGAAGGGAGAAACAGGCCTGACTGCATTGCTCAGCCCTCCTGTCCATTCCTTTCCTCCAGGGCCGAGCACAGGCATAGCACAACGCACCCAACCGGAGACTGGAATAAGCACTGTTGACCTACTCAATTTCCCTGCTCCGCTCTCGTTTTCCAAGCTCTATTCCACGAACTTCATCTAAGAACGGTTTTACTATGGAGTTTGTAAAATAGATATACTGTTTGACACACAACTCTACTCCCGCCTGTTGACGACGTTGGGGCACGGAAACGTGGCCGACGCCGCACGACAGCTAAGGCATAGGCCTTCTTGTTAGCACCGCTAACTTGGTTTTTTTTTTTTTGAGACGTACCGCTAACTTGGGTTGTTCAAGTTAAATGTAATAGCCTAGCAGACAGTACATTAGAAAGGGTCTGAGGTTCTATGTAAACCTTTTGACCCTCTAGGGCGCCGCTAAGGCGTGTTGTATCGAATGTTTTTTCTATCTTAATGCCAAGACGCGCAAATCTTTTGTGTGATCGAGAAAAAAAAAGAAATGAGTTGTTTTATGCAAATGGTCTATTATGCCTCTAATTTATGTTTGTTCATTGTACTCGGTCGTAGAGTTGAACATGGTACAACATATTCTAGTTGGAGACAATTTAGTCAAAATAATTATCAAGGCCTATTAGGTCATACATGGACGCTAATCTTGTCAAATAATAATATAATAAAAATGTGAGTGGTGTTTTTTTACAACAAAAGCCCAGTGATGTTGACAATTTAAATGGAACGTTCAGGCCTGGCATGCATGCAGGGTGCAGCAGCATGACACAAGTAGAGCTAGAGCGGAGCTATAAAAATAAGAGGGAGCGGTTCCAAATACCCTCTTAACCACACAATCTTAGGCGCTAATCTAAAAAATGTTGAGTACCGTATATCAGACTAATTCGTATATCAGCAGCAAATAAAAGCCTAACTAACTCAGAAAATGACACAATCTATATTAATCTTTGGGTGTCGTGTGCAGTGGCGGAGCACTCAATATGGCTTGGTAGGGCCTTAGCCATACCTTGATTTTAGTGCATCATTTTCTCCCCTCTTATATTTTAATTTTTTCTAATATTTTTTCTATATCTTTACCATACATTGAGCCATAGAGCTCTATTGATAAAATTGTGCCACACCTTAATTTGTATTTGTCATCCGCCACTGGTTGTGTGTCTTGATCATTGAAAGTTACTCTCTCCATTCCAAACTATAAGTTATTCTAAAAATTTTGAAGAGTCAAAACTTTTTAAGTTTGATCAACTATAGAGAGAAATATAAAAATTTATGCTATCAACTAGGATCATGCTCGTGCGTTGCAACGGGATGCCTGACAATGCCCGACCATACTAGCATGGGCCAAGCGGCAGCGTTGCCTCAGTCAAGCTCCGTGAATACATAAACCGACGCCTCGTCCACTGCGGCGCGCTGATGCCGCCTATTGCCATATTAGGATTTAAGAACAGTGAAGGCAGGGCTGCTAGTGCCTTTACATTATTAGTATAAAACGAAAAGGTTAGGTGGGCTGGTCATGAGCCGGAACGAAGTCGTGGTTGTTAAGTGTGAGATGATGGACCAATGCATTTCAATCTAAACCGACAAGTTAGGTTCATTCTCAAGTTTCCAATCACTTGCTTGTAGTCTCAAGATGAAGTGACACATGTGTTAACTATACATAACAATCCAAGACATGATGCATTATCCAAGAATGTTGTTAGTAATCAGATATATTTGACAAATTGAATAATCAAAATGGCAAAGATGGAAACAATAAATAGATCAATAGAACTATCTTGCTTGTCCATTCAGAATTGTCATGACTAATGAATTTTTGAAGTTTTTTTTTTCTAAGCAGTTATAGCCGGTTCTTCTTCTTTTTTTTGCGATCACGCCGAAACACGTATTTCATTAAGCATAATAGAGTTAAAACAAGCAACCACAGGTTGCCAACACCAAATAAAAGCCTAGGCAAACAAATAGGAAAGAAAAACAAACGAAGCTAGGGCGATTACATTGGGAAACAAATAATGACGCTTAAAGAAACATCAAATAGCCGATTCTATCTAATGGCGAATGATTACATGAACAAATAATTAATGTTAGCAAAACTAACATTAAAGAAACACCCTAGAGAGGAAAAAATAAAAAGAAAAACAAAAAAAGGATAATCCTTACCCACAACATGTTAAACTTGACATGCTTCAGTGCAAAATATTGACTTAATGTTTCCCGTCTTTTAGAATGGCATTGTTGTTATACAACAAAAAGTTACAGCACATCACAACTCCCGTAACAGCAAGAAGCCACTCCCCTGCTCCCATCGATCCAAGGACAACGGCAGCAGCTAACACATCTCCTCTTCCCTGCTGCTATCGATCCACACAAGCAACCGCCTAGGCCACCGCCATCTTCATCCCTGAGCACAAACCATCTTCGCTGCAAGCTGATTTTCTTTCTTCCTCAAGCTACTATATTTTCTCGCAAATTCAAGCACCAAATCACACACTATCTTTGTTGATTAACCAGACCAACACCACCATGTGCTGCTCAACTCAATCCAAGGCATCCATGGCCTGCATTCTCTGCTCCTTCATCAGCAGTAGGGAAGTCTGGGCCGTTCTTCACTGATTAACCAAATCCAACACCATGTTCTACTGCTCAATTCGATCCAAGGTATGACCTACATTATCTGCTCCTCCATCAACAGCAGGGAAGCCTCGTCCGATCTTCACTGATTAACTAAATCATGAAACCAATATGACCTTCTAATCAGAACAGACACATCATGCAGACCTTCTGGCCATAGAGATAAATTACTTGTGAATTAAGAAGCACTGAGCAAGAGCAAGGAATGAATCATACTCTATATATACCTCTCATATCTGTTAGGCCGGAATCAGTGAACATGGAGGCATCCCAATCCTGTGTCCCGACATCCTTCATCGACTGATGTAATTGTCATCCTCGCAAACAATCTCCTTGTCACTATGAGAGCCCGAGTCATCTTCCTCTCAACATCCTCCTTCTTCTCGGCTTTGATAGTGATCTTGCTGAAGAACTGGCCGAGGCTGAAGCCCATCCCATCCTTGGCGTCCTCGGGCCAGTCCAGGTCCTCCACCTCTACCACCAGCTTGTATTTGGTGAGCAGCTCCCGCATCTTGGCCCTCCACTCCTCCGGGCCCATCAGCTCCGCCGTCTCTCCGAGAGGCAGTCCATTATCTGTCGTATCTTACTGCACATCGTCCTCTGCTTCTCGTCTGTCATGCGATCCTGGGTGTCCTCATCGTCGCTGGACTGGGAGTCAATATCGCCATCGTCGCCGCAAGCACAACTGGCTAGCACCAACTACACGGCCTTAGAGTCACTCGTTCGATGGTGCAGGAGAGACAGAGCTTGGCTGACAAGGTGCATGTGTGGTCGAGCCACGGCGCTACTCGCAGGCACGCAGTGGTGGATCTAGAATTTTTTCGCAGGGTATGCCGGACATTTTTTTAATATAAGTCGATAAAATCATATTCCGATTTGATAAAATCACGTGCATTAAATAACATAAATAAGCTTTAAATTCAAAGATTAAGCTAAAGACTACGACAAAAATGATATAAATAGTTTAAATAAAATATAAACAGTACAAAATATAACCATAAAATGAAGGATGAAGTATATTATTATTTGTACTTAATTTTAGAGGACACAAGAAAATGAATTGTAAAATTGTGTTCTGTATTGCTATTAATAAGTGATAATAAAATGATACCAAAATTATATTATATATATAGTTATTAATATTAAGAGAGAATAATAAATAAAAATTAAAAGCTACTCGCAAACGGTGGAAAATAAAAGAAGAACCAAAAGCTACTTGCAAAAACAGTGAAAAAGGAAAAACAAGAATAAGAACTAAAAAATATGCAATGCCTATGTTTACACCAGATTTTGGATCAGAGAGATTAATATTTTTGTAAACATAAACGGCCGGTTTATTAGGAAAAGGGATCGGCTTGGAGAATTGCAAAAGCTCGTATGAGTCGAAGGTGACTTGAAAATTTCGTGCGGACCAGTACGACGGGTTTCGAAGACGTGTCGGACTCGACCAAAGAGTTCAAATTCGAGTCGTCTTTTATTTTTTCCTTTTTTTAAACTACTCGTATTAAGGCAGGAGTCAACCAGGTTATAAATAGCTAAGAACCCGGATTTTGTAAGATGAATCCAATCAATCAAACACAACCGGCCCTCGGCCAAAACCCTAGGAGTAGGAGTAACGTAGATCTCGGTGAGACCTTCAATCAGGCAGGGCTGCATCGGCATCGACCGACCTCCGGTTTGCTTGTAAGTTTCACCAATGGCTTGTGTCATCGTGTAATAAGGCTGCATTGGCATCGACCAAACTCTTGTTAATCAATGGCATGGCTAGTTATCGGTCTAAGCTCGTCTTTTGTGAGACTGTCTTGACTCCGATCAATCTCTTACTTTAGTCGATCTTGGCTAGTTATCGGCTCTATTGGTTTGGCAAGCTAATAGATTCATTAAGTTATCAATGTTGTTTTATGTTTTCAATTTATTTATTTACGTTTTAAACAACATCTTGCCCAATCAAGATTGACAAAGTAGTCTGCGTCTAAGGAACGCTTAGTATCAGCTGTTTTGAGGTTTACACGCTCATAACAGAAGAAATAGCCGATACAAGCCTCTCATCGGCTATTTTGCCAATCTTGGTTGTTACGTGTTGTGCGTTCGAGATACCCGATAAAATCATGATCTGATTTGAGAATGGATAGATTTGATCTGTCATGTTTATTACGGCTGTATTTCCAAACCCCACTGATATATATGATAGATTAAGTTTACTTATTATAGATTAAATCATGTTTTTATCGGGTAGATCTTGTTCGTGCCTCATGGACCCTGCATCAGTTGAAATAGCCGATTTAGTTATCCTTTCTTCATAATATGTTCTTTCAAGTGGTTTGGAAACAATGGATCTACTTTATGCACGAGACGTGATCTAGCTTGACCATCATTAAGGCTGCATGGAGACACCCCACTGTTGGTGTTTAAGTTATTTTATCGATCTATTTATTATTACGGCTGTATGGAGACACCCCACTGTTAATGAATAGAATTGCTTGTGCATTTAGTCGATACGTTGGTTTCATATTGCTTGAAAGTACATATAGATCTTTATCTATTAATCCCTCTCAAAGTCTATCGGCAGTCAGTTTGTTATAAGTATTCATCTTACATATGTCATAGCCGTTATGCTTTATATCTTTTTTCATCACTTTACATATAATCTCATGGGAGTTGACTTTGTAGTCAATATCCTAAAGACAAATGGCTATATCGGAGCCACATAATTTGGAACTGTCTGGCACCAAACCGGCAGGTTCCATGATTTAACGATCTCTTTCTCCTTGTCAATTACTGGTCAAATTGACTGGCACGCCCGAAGTCAATTTCGCTGAGAATCGGCACCACCATTTGTTGAAGGTCCAGGAGGTCAGGACTCGCTCCGTACCCCTCTGAGGACCGTACGCCTGAGTGTGTTGGCGCACCTCGACCGAGATTTTGTGTCAACACATTCTTTTGGCACGCCTGGTGGGACCCAATCATCTGAATCATGATGTTTGACAACGAAGAAGTACTGCATGTGAAGATGGAGGACCTCCCAGAGGAAACTCAACGCTTAATAGACGAGACTGTTGATCATTATCGACATTTGTGCTTATTGAGTTTCAGCAAGACCAGAGATAAGAAGATAATTCAAAAAACTCATCTTCCAAGAGTGGTCTTTGATGGTCAGGTTGATCCAATGGTCCAGGTCCAACACAATGCCATGCAAGAGATAATCAGCAAGGCAATGTCTGCCACGTTGACAAATCACAATGAGGTTTTTCTCAACAGCCTCACAAATGCCATTAAAGAAGCTTTCAGCATGGGTGGCGACAGAAGGGGTCCAACATATACTGTTGGAAACAGTCAAGGAGCTGGAACTTCTACTGGACCCCAAACCAATGGCCCAAATGGCAATGGAAACCAGATGATGATCAACCCTGGGGCATGACACCGCAGCCAGTGCAACAGCCGATTATGAGTAATAATATGTACTTATCGGCTACAAAAATAGCTCCTCAGGCAAGACGCATCACAAGAGATTTCAACACACCGCCATATCAGGGGAATGTAGCATCTGGTGATATCCCTCAAGGATATCATTATGTTTCTGACTTCTACACTTTGGATGCTCAAGAGAACCCGGGATACAACGACAATACCGTCGGGGGGGGGGGGGCAGAACATCGGCTATCAACAGCCGGTGAATCAAATTGACCAGTTGATGAACCGGGTAACTGACCTAGTTCAGAAGCAATTTGGCTTGATGCCAAAATCTACAATGACTGGTTACAAAAAGCCGTATCCAGAATGGTTTGATCAGGTTGTTCTTCCTCCAAGATATAGAATTCCTGATTTTACCAAGTTCACAGGAGCTGGTTCAGTATCAACCATGGAGCATATAACCTAGTTCCTAGTCCAGATCGGAGAAATCGGTGATGAGCAAGCACTCAAAGTCAGAATGTTCCCTCTCTCTCTATCTGGCGCGGCTTTCTCGTGGTTTTCATCTCTGCCACCTAACTCCATTCAGAGCTGAGATGATTTGGAAGATAAATTCCATAAATATTTCGGCTTCTGGGTATTGGAAAAAGGCTTAGTGGATTTAATCGATACAAGGCAAACTAATAATGAGTCTGGATGCCAGTACCTCCAAAGATTCAGAGAGATGAAGAATCAATGCTACTCCTTGACATTGCCAGATTCAGAGGTGGTTAGCATTGCAATTCGAGGATTGATACCTGCTATCAGAGAGAAAATCGGCTTCGGTTGTAACAACATGGCCGATTTAGCCAAAAAGGTGGCAAGTATCGATGCTCAGAATTGGTACAATCAGGTCTTTAAGCCCAAGAAAGCTTACAATGCAGAAAGTCAATTCTTACTGGGAGAAGAAAAAGATGATTCAGAAGATGAAAGCGACGAAGAAGTGGCTGTTGTAGATTGGGTTTGGAGAAATAGCGAGTACATGCCTTGGGCAAACGTCAAAGGTACCGAAAAGGATGTAAAGTATAGCTTCGATATCACTAAGGCCGACAAGATATTTGACTACTTGCTGGAAAAGGGTCAGATCAAGTTAACTGGGAATCATACCATCCCATCGGCCGAGGAGCTTAAAAATAAGAGGTACTGTAAATTTCATAATACTAGTACACATACTACTAATGATTGCTGAGTTTTCAGAGATATGATACAAAGGGCGATCGTTAAAGGGAGGATAGGTCTGGAAAAGGCCAAAGGCATGGGCATCAATGGCCATCCTTTCCCATAAAACATGGTAACCTCAGCACCTCAAAGTGAGATCAAGGTGTTAACTTCTGATAAAGCCAAGTCAGACGGGACAATTGATCCAAGGAAGCAATTAACAGCCAAAGAATATCAGGAGATGAAAGGGAAGAAAAGCAGTGATCAACCTGAGACTTCAAAGGCTGGAGAAGCAAGAAGGCGTCCAACTGTCAGGATCTTACTAAACAAATGGCAACGTCAGAAGGAAAGGAACCAAATGCAACAGGAAAGGGATGAACAAGAATATCAAGAATGGCTTGAAGAAGAAGAGTATAGGAGGTCCCGGGAAGAAGGAAGACGCATCAGAGATGAAGAGAAGAATCATTGGGATTGTCCCTTCTTCAGACATTGTTGGAATGAAGGTTTAAAACTTACTACTCTTCGTAATTGCCCAGAGTGCAGTGATCAGTACCGAGAGTATAGGCAGTCAAGGGACAACCGCCGATCTGTACATGAAAGATTGAGGTTTGGAAATACAGATCGGCGCGTAAAAAATGAAAATGTTCATAATCGGCTTGGAGCAAGATTAGCCGATCATGATCATCCATGGCAAGAGGGACAATGGTGTCCTGGTGGTTTAACTAAAAGACAGAAGCGACGGGTTCAAAGATTGAGGAACGATGAAACCTAGAAGAAGAAATCCAAAGTCTTGTAAGTGAAGCAAACAACCGATAAGGGTGAACCATCGGCTAACATCGCTGCTCTGTTCATGTTACCTGCTGAGTTTAGATCTTCTGATCAAGAAGAAGAGTCTGATGATGAAGAAGCGATTGCTCAGTGGATCTATCAGGCAGAAGATGCCACATTTCAGAAACCTGAGAAGCATTCTCATTTAAAGGCTTTGTACCTGAAAGGGTTTGTGGATGGAAGGCCTCTAAACAGGATATTGGTTGATGGAGGGGCAGCAGTTAATCTAATGCCATATGCCACCTTTAGAAAGCTTGGTAAGACTACAGAAGACTTGACTAAGACCGATATGAGATTGACCGATTTTGCTGGTAACGTATCGGCTACTAAAGTTGCTATATGTTTTGAGTTAACAATTGGCAGCAAGAGTATGCCGACTACTTTCTTTGTAGTCGATGCAAAGGGATCCTACAGTGTGCTTCTTGGAAGGGGTTGGATCCACACCAATTGTTGCATTCCTTCTACCATGCATCAGAATGTGATTCAGTGGATCGGTGACACCGTGGAAATGGTACCAGCCGATTCGACTGTTAGTATTGCTTATTCGGATCCTGATGTTTGGAATTTTGACAACGTAGAGTGCTTTTCCGGAAGGATTCTAGAAGAAGACTTTCTCAAGACAACTAACGAAGGTTAACAGCCAATCTGAGCAATTGGCTTCAAAAATACATCTGAAGGAAGATTTTCATCAATTTTTCAAGAACATTCACTGAAAGAGGATGGAGCTATCAGCCAAAAAATATACCTGGTTGAGGGGGTTCTTGATCAATGTCAGGATGAGGAGACGCCTTAGGGTCTGCATTTTGAGCATCCAGCTGCTCCTGGGGCAACTCAGCATTATGAGTGCCGGCCTGTTCTCAGAAATTAGAAGATAAAAAGATTACAGGTTTGTTGATGAGAATGAAAAAGGGGAGATTTTTACCTCTGTATTAACATTCTTGATCAAGGAATGGCTGCTACTAGAAGTATTGTGACGGAACGACCCTAATCCCATGGCCCACGTGTCCCTGTCAACCTCTGACAGCCGAACCCATGTTCCATGTGATTAAGACCTGTTCGCCACCGGGCTACATCAGTGCCCAATGTCCGCAGGATCATCTCACAATTCGGTTACAACATTGCATACTTTTACAAATAACATCGGAATAATGAGCGGAAGACTTAAATAACATTAGTTTTACAAAACAGGGTTCCAAATAGAAATTAAGGTGCAGTTATTACAAACCAAGTTCTGATAATAGAAATAGACATAGGCAACATAGTGGAGAACAGCAAAGATACTTATAATCACCCAGCCCGCGGCTGTACAACTATTCTTCGGCCTCATCGGCCTCTTCCTGGACGATGGTCACGCAGCAGGGTGCAAGACACATCGGGGACTCTGTCATACCTGCAGCATGGGTAACAAACCCTGAGTACTGGGGTACTCAACAAGACTTACCCGACTAAAGAAAAGGGAGAAGACTCAGGAATGAGAGGCTTAGGGTAGTCAAGGTAAGGCTTAAGCAAGATCAAGTATTTTGCAGAAAAACATTTTCGTAAACCTTATTTTATTTTTGAAAGATTCAGTATTCCTCAATTCTTCATCGTTCATGATTCATTTTACGTTTCAAAACATACCTGGTTGAGAACCACTCTCCGTTGACAGTCAGTGGACCAAGTCTCCATAACCGAGGAGCAACGTTAATCCGGATAAATAATACTCAGCTGAGGATCCCTATCCACACTGCATATGTAGCACCCAAGCTTGCATATGCCAACTCGTCTACCACGATTCCTCCAAGATTGGACCCGGTCCTATGCCACCCGGAAGTACAGTACACCACTCCTATCCAGGTACGACGACCACGTGGGTACATGCTACTTCCGTCATCTCTCCACTCCCAGTGCGCGGTTGTCGGTCCCAATCAAGGATTTCTCGGAGCCAGAGCTTTCCGAAGTATGTGAATAGTTACAAGTCTTGACCAGCAGGCCCCCATACGGATGGTCCCTAATTTTCCAGCCAGAACTATACCTTGGTCATATCTCACCCAAGCGTAATAGTCCTGTCAGTTTTTCAACCCTGTCCCGGTCGGTGTCAACTGTTGAGTCCCGGACTACAACATGACGGCACCGTACGCTCGGACAACCTCTCCTCGCTATTGACTAGGTACGGATCAGATACCTAGCCAACAGCCGGGGAGTAAGACCAAATTCCCATAAACATTCCTTAAGTGATCACACTTTTGAAATTGGCATTTTATTGCAAAGTCTAATTCAATAAGCATTGCTAAGCATTTTTCAAATACTTTTGAACAGCAGGTATCGGGTGTATCAGTGGTCAAGGTGGATAGTGCATCAATTAGGATAGCACACAACTCCTATAAACCTAATGCAATAATTTAACTCAAAAGCATTTAAGGAAATCATTTTATAAATTCAAGGAAAGGGTTAAATGCACCGGGGCTTGCCTTGAAGAGCAAAGAGGGCAGGCTCGAAGGCGGCAGGGCAGTTGTCGGAACTCGGGGTAGCCTCAGGGACAGGTTCGTCGGCGGCTGCCTCGATCTTGACTCCTTCTTCGGTGACTATACGAATGCAATGATGCATGCACATAAGTATGCTAGCATGAACAATGCAAAACAGGGCATACAACATGAACCCTAATCATTTTTTTCTATTTTCCTTAATTATTTAAAAAGATCATTTTATGAAGTTGCTCCAAAAATTACCAAATTAATCACATAAGTTCATTATGGTGTAGATAGATGGCAAAACAAATTTCATAATTTTTGGAGTTCATTAAGATGCTCAAATAAAATCAGACATTAATTAACAAAGGCACTATTTAACAATTAAAAATAAAAGCTCAAAAATCAACTTGTTCCAAAAGACTTCAAAATTTCACCAGAGACTAATCATGGCATAGGAAGCTCACAAAAATTTATCTCATGATTTTTGGAGTTATAAATAATTTTCTCAAAATCCAAAACCATCCATTTATTAATTAAAAGAGGGATTTTACATTTTCAAATTCTTGCAGAAAAGTCAGGTTTCATATTTTTATAAAATACTACACAGTGCAAGGAGCATACCATAATTTTATCAGGATTTAAGGAACAACACATTAATTCACACAAAAAAGAGAAAACAGAACACTATTCACACTCTTTCAAAAAGGAAAAAGAAAAGAGCGCTGTGCTCCTTCCTCGCAGGGGCTCGGGCGAATCGCTGCGAGGCGGACAGCAGGGCTCGGGCGAGGCGGAAACACTCGGCCGTCCGAGACCTGGCTGGCAGGCTCGGGCGAGACGGAAACAAGCGTTTCGTCCGAGGCCTGGCCGGGAGGCTCGGGCGAAACGGAAAGCAAGCGTCCGTCCGAGGCCTGACTGGGAGGCTCGGGCGAGACGGAAAGCATGTGTTCGCCGAGGCCTGGCTCGGGCGAAGCGGAGAGCATGTGTTCGCCGAGGCCTGGCTCGAGCGAAGCTGAGGGTGCGTGAGTCCGCTCGAGGCCTGGCTCGAGCGAAGTGGTGAGGGTACGTGTCTGCTCGAGGCTAGGCTCGGGCGAAGCGGAGTGGAAGCAGAGACCGGAGGCTTCGGGTGCTTACCACGGGTCGGAGGCAGGGCTCGGCTGCTTTGAGGGAGCGCGGTTCGCAGGCGTGCTCGAGGGTGTGGCTCGAGGGTGAGGCTCGACACGTGCTCGAGGGTGAGGCTCGACACGTTCTCGAGGGATGCGGCTCGAGGGAGGAGACGGCCGCGGCGGCACTCCGGCGATTCGGCGATCCTGCGCAACACACGAGACCGCAAGGGCCTGGTTAGAGTCGCGCGGAGCCAAGGAAGCTGACACAGGGGTCAGGGGAAGATGATCGTGGCCGGAGAGGTAGTATTTGACGAACCCGAGTTCACCGGTGTTTCGTCGGAGTTTGGGAAGATGGGGTTACGCCGGGCGATTGGAGGCGGGGGAGGTGAAATTGAGGGGCTGGGAAGCTTCGCGAGCTCAAGACGGAGCTGCTGGGCTAGGTGGTTGAGCGGCGGGAGCTTCGGAGTGGGCTGGCGACGGCGGCGGAGACGAGTGAGGAGCTCGGGCTCCGGCGGTCCCTTTTATAGGCACGGTCGGGGACGGTAGAGAGCACGGGATGGTGTGGATGAGTTCGGCCAAGGCGTGCGCACTCGATTGCAGGCTGGCGGGAAGGACGGCGTGCGCGCAGGGGCCGGGTGTGCGTTCGCCGGCGACGGCCACGCGGCGGCGTCGTGCTGGGAGCAGTGGGGGACGGGGTGGAGGTCAGCGCTTTGCGCGTGCGGGTGCGGCATGATGGCGCGGGCGCAGGCGACAAGTCGGGGGCGGGCGTGCGGCTGCCAGGCGCGCGTGGCGCAAGCGGCGCTGGCGCGCGGCCATGGCCGGGGCCCCCTCCTGCTCTGTGCCGGCTAGAGGTAGGGGATGAACAGGGCTAGGTCTAGGGTTTGACTATGGGCTGATCTCTGTATTTTGCAAATTACTCCCAAAACTTGAACTGAGCAGCAAAACTCAAAACACCAAAGTTGTGCAGAAAAAGGAGATCTACAACTTTGTCAAAAAGAATATTTTCAAAATCCAAATAGTTTTTGGACCACATTTGAAAACAGAAAAGAGAACACTTTTGGGATTTGAATAAATTCAAAATTACTTTTGATTTTACATTGAAAGTTGGAAATCTGCAAATATGAAAGTTGTTCCTTTTATCAAAACCTACAACTTTGCTAA
Source organism: Coix lacryma-jobi var. lacryma-jobi (assembly GCA_009763385.1). Classification (NCBI taxonomy): domain Eukaryota; kingdom Viridiplantae; phylum Streptophyta; class Magnoliopsida; order Poales; family Poaceae; genus Coix; species Coix lacryma-jobi. The sequence goes on along the minus strand of CM019827.1, from coordinate 112,959,046 downwards.
TATACCCTTTTTCTGAAACTCAATAGTTTTTAAATAAATTTTGAAAACTGAAAAGGGGACAAGAATTGGAATTTGAATGAATTTGGATTTACTTCAAACTTTGTACAGAAACTTGAAAATTTGTAAATACCAAAGTTGTTTCTCTTGGCCAGATCTACAACTTTGCTTTTTGGACCAACCTCAAATTTTGAATAATTTTTGAATTACAAATGAGGGATAAAATCCAGGGTTTGGAAATCAGGGTTTTGCAAAGGGATTTGAAATCTGATTTTGATTTTTGAACTTTGGCCAACACAACAAAACTTCAAGACATCCAACTGAACAAGAATCACACAAAGCTAGGCACAGAGGTGAAATTACCATTTTTGCCCTTATAGGAAGATTTGGGCTTTAGGGTTTTTGAAAAGAGATTGCTACACAAGTACTAAGCAAACATAAATGCAAGGCAAGAATGATTAATGACTAATGATGATGACATGTCAGGTTAATTACATATTAAACACCAGAGGTGTTACAGCCTTCCCCCCTAAAAGAAATCTTGCCCCGAGATTCCACGTCTTAAGAAGGAAAAGGCAAAACCTTACATCTATAGAGATTCGAGAAAGTCGGGATAGTTCTTTGCTAAGAAGTCTTCGGATTCCCAGGTGGCTTCTTCTTCCGAGTGTTGGTTCCACTGGATCTTGTACCATCTTGTGGTAGTTCTTCGGGTAACACGGTCCTTGGAATCCAACACACGAACTGGATACTCAGTGTATGACAGATCTGGTTCTAGCTCAACGCCTTCAACTTCAACCACATGTTCAGGTACTCGGAGACACTTCTTGAGTTGGGAGACGTGAAACACATTATGAACTGCTGAAAGATGATCGGGCAACCTTAGCTTATAAGCTACCTTGCCACAGTATTCCAGAATTTCAAAGGGACCAATATAGCGAGGTGCTAACTTCCCTTTAACTCCAAAACGAGTGAGTCCTTTGGTGGGTGAGACCTTCAGGTACACATAATCCCCGATCTCGAACTGCAAAGGTCGACGTCTCCTGTCAGCATAACTTTTCTGTCGAGACTGTGCAATCTTCATGTTCTCTTGTATATGCTTGACTTTCTCTTCCATATCTTTTACTAGGTCAACTCCAAAGAATTCCCTTTCTCCGGGTTCAGACCAATTGAGAGGTGTACGACAACGGCGGCCGCACAGTGCTTCAAAGGGTGCCATTTTGATGCTCTCTTGGTAACTGTTATTATATGAGAACTCTGCCAAGGGCAAACAGTCATCCCAAGTATCTGCGAAGGTGAGCACACATGCTCTCAACATATCCTCTAACACCTGGTTGACTCGCTCAGTTTGTCCATCTGTTTGCGAATGATATGCCGTACTATGCAAGAGCTTGGTTCCAAGTGAGGTATGGAACGCTTTCCAAAACTTTGCGACAAACTGGGTGCCACGATCAGAGATAATGCTCTTGGGTATGCCATGGAGTTTCACTATGTGGTTTTTGTACAAAGTGGCATAAGTGGGGACGGTGTAACTGGTCTTCACTGGCAGGAAGTGAGCTTGCTTAGTGAGGCGATCCACGATCACCCATATGGAATCAAAACCTCTTGATGTCTTGGGTAGACCATTGATAAAATCCATACTGATATCGTCCCATTTCCAAGCAGGTACAGATAAGGGTTGCAATTCTCCTCCGGGCTTCATGTGCACGGCTTTGACTTTCTGGCAGGTATCGCACTGAGCGACATACCGGGCGATCTCAATCTTCATCTTTGTCCACCAGAATTGCTGCTTCAAATCCTGGTACATCTTGTTGCTGCCGGGGTGGATGGAGAATCTAGTCAAGTGTGCTTCATCAAGGATTAACTTTCTTAACTCAGGCACTTTAGGGACTACTAACCGATTCTTAAACCATACTACTCCTGCATCATCAATCCTGAAACAATCAGCTTTTCCAGATTGGACCTTTTCGATGATGTGCTTGATTCTAGGGTTATCTTTCTGTGCAGCGATGATCTGCTCTCTGATAGGGGTTTCTATTCTGATATTATTCAGAGTTCCTTGTGGAATCATTTCAATATTCAACTTTTCCAGCTCATAACACAAAGAAGAATCATAGGGTTTCTTCATCAGACAGTTGCAATAAGACTTGCGACTGAGTGCATCGGCGACCACATTCGCCTTACCCGGATGGTAATGCACTTCAAGATCATAGTCCTTAATTAACTCAAGCCATCTTCTCTGCCTCATATTCAGTTCCTCTTGAGTGAAGATATACTTCAGGCTTTTGTGATCAGTGTACACATTACAGGTACTGCCCAACAAATATTGACGCCAGATCTTCAAGGCATGCACTACTGCTGCTAACTCGAGATCATGAGTTGGGTAATTCTCTTCATGTCGCTTAAGCTGTCGGGAGGCATAAGCGATCACTCGACCTTCTTGCATCAAAACACAGCCCAAACCATTACCAGATGCATCACAGTAGACATCAAAGGGCTTCTCGATGTTCGGCTGGGCTAGCACTGGTGATGTAGTTAACAATTTCTTCAGAGTTTGAAAGGCTTGCTCACAGGCTGGTGACCAGACAAACTTCACAGAATTCTTTACTAACTCAGTGATAGGCTTGGCGATTCTTGAGAAATCTGGGATGAATCGACGATAATATCCTGCCATACCCATAAAACTGCGGACTTGATGAACAGTGGTAGGTGGCTTCCAATCCAGAATATCTGCCACTTTACCAGGGTCAACTGACACACCTTCAGCGGAAAGGACATGACCAAGAAACTGTATCTGATCTAACCAGAACTCACATTTACTGAACTTGGCATACAGCTGATGCTCTCTGAGACGGGATAGAACGATACGAAGATGTTCGGCATGATCTTCAGGGGTTTTTGAATAGACAAGGATGTCATCAATGAACACGACCACAGATTTATCAAGCTCTGGCATGAACACAGAGTTCATGAGGTACATGAAATGAGCAGGGGCATTGGTCAAACCGAAGGACATGACCAAGTACTCATATAGGCCGTATCTGGTGGTGAAAGCTGTTTTAGGAATATCTTCAGGACGAATCTTTATTTGGTGGTAGCCAGATCTGAATCGATCTTGGAGAATACTTTGGCTCCAGCTAACTGGTCAAAGAGAAGATCAATACGAGGCAAGGGATATTTACTTTTGATGGTGACCTCATTGAGTGGGCGATAATCAATGCACATTCTGAGAGTCTTGTCTTTCTTCTTTACAAAGATTGCAGGACAGCCCCAAGGAGACGAGCTTGGGCGAATGAAACCCTTGTCCAACAAATCTTGTAATTGGATTTTTAGTTCTGCCAACTCTCTAGGAGGCATTCGATAAGCTCTGCGGGATATAGGAGCAGTCCCGGGCTTTAGCTCTATGGCAAACTCAACGTCACGGTCAGGAGGCAGACCAGGCAAATCCTCAGGAAAAACATCAGGGAATTCACAAACCACGGGGATGTCCCGGGTTTCCAGAACATAGGCGGTATTTATTTGAGTGGCTGCTGGTTTTTGAGGCATTGGAAGTTGGAGAAGGAGTTTGGCGGTACTGTTAGGAATATCCACTCTCACAACTCTATTCAAGATGTCGATCATGGCTTTATACTGACACATCCAATTCATGCCTAGGATGACATCTATCTCCTGAGCATGAAGCACTATCATGGTGGTGGGAAATACATGTTCCCCCAACATTACTGGTATACTGCGAACCACTTCCTTAGTACTTATACGCCCTCCAGGCGAAAATATGCAGAAACTTTCTTTTAAATCCTCAATTGATATTTCATGCTTGATGACAAAAGTACGACTGATGAAGGAATGCGATGCACCAGAATCAAACAACACAACTGCAGGGTGATTGGCAACAGGAAACCTACCGATCATGACGGGCTCCCCTTCTGGTATATCGCTGACAGCGGTGTAGTAGACTTGCCCGTGCTTCTTGACAATCCTGTCTTTCTGGGCCTGTTGCTGCTGGGCACGGTGCTGCTGCTGCTGAGATCCTCCGGGATTCTTCTGAGCATTCTGAGCATACCTCTTGGGCTTTGGGCACTCATGAGACCAGTGACCAAGCTGGCCGCAGTTGTAGCAGGGATGGTTGTAGGCTGTTTGTGGAGTGGTGATACGAACACCTGGGGCGTTCGGCTATGTGGCACTCTGCTGGTTGGCATTATGAGTGGTGGTCGCGGTACGGACGACCACTTGCTGGTTGGGGTAAGGTAGACGATTGTGGTGGTGGCTGGGGTGATAGATGATTCTCTGGCGTTTGTGACCGCCAGAGAAGCTGCTTGACCCTGCTTTCTTCTTCTTCTTCTCTTCCTGGTACTGGCGATTGCTTTCTTCAAAAGCAACAGCCCGGTCAACAACATCGTGATAAGACCCAGTCAGGTTATTGGACAAGCTCCTGCGGATCTTTGGGTGCAGTCCTCTGAGGAAACAATCCCTCTTCTTCTCATCTGTGTTGACATACTCTGAGGCATACTGGCTGAGTTGATTGAATTGACCCACATATTGCATGACTGTGGAGTCTTTCTGTTGGAGAGCCAGGAACTGATCAAGCTTCATTTTCATTAATCCGGAAGGGATGTGATGAGCACGGAAAGCAGTGCGGAACTCCTCCCAGGTCAACCGATGACCTTCTGGCTGGGCAGCCAACAGGTTGGCGTACCAAGCACTTGCCGGACCACGAAGCTGCTGTGAAGCGAACCGTGGCTTCTGGATATCGGTGCAGTTGATAAGACCAAACTTCTGCTTCATGGTGCAGAGCCAATCATCAGCTTCGAGGGGTTCATCGGCCTTGGTGAAGACCGGCGGACGAGTTTCGGTGAATTCCACATAGGTGGTCTCTTGGTTGATGTTGTGGCGACCACGGTGAAAGTTCTGCTGTCCTTGGTTTTGAGCCATTAGGTTGGCAGCGGCGGCCAAGGCTGCAATGGCATCTGCCAGGGTAGCTGGGACAGGTGGAGGGTTTGGGAGGTTGGCATCATCAGAACCTCCAGCTCCAGTGCGAGTGTTCACAGGCATCTGTTAAGCAACTTGGAACTTAGCATTCATAGATAGGGTTCTGAAAACAACAGACTGATAGCTTCTTCTGATACAAAAGACTGATGACTTGATAAGGTGACTGACAGATGATACAGACCGATAAAGGGAAAAGATGCGAAAATAAAGATACATGCCAGACTTGGCAACAGACAGACTAACGCCCCCAAACCTAGACTAAGGTTTTAGGTAAGCAGATGGTACAGACACTACGAGTCTAGTCGTCGTCGATGATGATCATGTCTTCGTCGTCGTCTTCTTCGAGGATGAGCTCAGGCTCCTCCTCCTCGTCCTCGTCTTCAGCGTGGACGTCCTCAGCAGGTTCAATTTCTTCGTCCACGTCTGGCTCTTGTTCCACATCGGGTTCTTCCACTACTCCGTCCTCAGGGTCTTCCATAACCGGGGGTACCAAGGGGTGGAGTTGATCATACAGCTGATGCACTTCCTCATGAAGCATATCATTGAACTGTTCAATCTGAGCTGTGTACTGCTGCAGTCCGTGGAGCTGGGCTCTGGTAACGTCCTCGCGGGTCCAAGCATCATTGCGCTGCTCGATAGCGCGAACCGTATTCCGATTGGCCTGCTCCAGGGAAGCTCGTGCCTCATAAAACTCCAGGCGTGAGTGGTAGAAGTCATGCTCCAAGTTCTTCAGCTCAGCCTTCAGATCCTTGATCTCCTCCTTCAGGTTCTTACGGGTGCGGCGGGGAAAGCGACGACCGTTGGAAGATTCTCCAGTCTCCTCCCCAGCGCGTGGTGCCAGCTGGTGGCGTGGCACACCATGCGGTCCAGTCGACTTGCGGGCAGTCAGCTTGATACGGGCCATGTCTAGATAAGAGAAGATGGATGAGAAAGGCTAGCAAGAACAGGTAAAGGCATACTACCCCAACGAACTTAGAGAGGAAGTTAACTTAAGTGATTATGACATGATGCATGAATCGTTCCTACGGAACAAAGCAATGCAATAAATAAGGTACATAGGGCTTAAAACATGTTGTTCCACTAGCTAGTGTTGCCATATGAGATTCAAGATGAGAGAAGCAATTTGGACTCAGAATAGTCAAGTTTAGTTTGTTTGGACTAAAAAGGTCTTTTAAAGTTTTCGCAAAAACGAACACTGCAACGTTAAAGTGAGATGCTCCGATACCACTCTGTGACGGAACGACCCTAATCCCATGGCCCACGTGTCCCTGTCAACCTCTGACAGCCGAACCCATGTTCCATGTGATTAAGACCTGTTCGCCAACGGGCTACATCAGTGCCCAATGTCCGCAGAATCATCTCACAATTCGGTTACAGCATTGCATACTTTTACAAATAACATCGGAATAATGAGCGGAAGACTTAAATAACATTAGTTTTACAAAACAGGGTTCCAAATAGAAATTAAGGTGCAGTTATTACAAACCAAGTTCTGATAATAGAAATAGACATAGGCAACATAGTGGAGAACAACAAAGATACTTATAATCACCCAGCCCGCGGGTGTACAACTATTCTTCGGCCTCATCGGCCTCTTCCTGGACGATGGTCACGCAGCAGGGTGCAAGACACATCGGGGACTCTGTCATACCTGCAGCATGGGTAACAAACCCTGAGTACTGGGGTACTCAACAAGACTTACCCGACTAAAGAAAAGGGAGAAGACTCAGGAATGAGAGGCTTAGGGTAGTCAAGGTAAGACTTAAGCAAGATCAAGTATTTTGCAGAAAAACATTTTCGTAAACCTTATTTTATTTTTGAAAGATTCAGTATTCCTCAATTCTTCATCGTTCATGATTCATTTTACGTTTCAAAACATACCTAGTTGAGAACCACTCTCCGTTGACAGTCAGTGGACCAAGTCTCCATAACCGAGGAGCAACGTTAATCCGGATAAATAATATTCAGCTGAGGATCCCTATCCACACTGCATATGTAGCACCCAAGCTTGCATATGCCAACTCGTCTACCACGATTCCTCCAAGATTGGACCCGGTCCTATGCCACCCGGAAGTACAGTACACCACTCCTATCCAGGTACGACGACCACGTGGGTACATGCTACTTCCGCCATCTCTCCACTCCCAGTGCGCGGTTGTCGGTCCCAATCAAGGATTTCTCGGAGCCAGAGCTTTCCGAAGTATGTGAATAGTTACAAGTCTTGACCAGCAGGCCCCCATACGGATGGTCCCTAATTTTCCAGCCAGAACTATACCTTGGTCATATCTCACCCAAGCGTAATAGTCCTGTCAGTTTTTCAACCCTGTCCCGGTCGGTGTCAACTGTTGAGTCCCGGACTACAACATGACGGCACCGTACGCTCGGACAACCTCTCCTCGCTATTGACTAGTTACGGATCAGATACCTAGCCAACAGCCGGGGAGTAAGACCAAATTCCTATAAACATTCCTTAAGTGATCACACTTTTGAAATTGGCATTTTATTGCAAAGTCTAATTCAATAAGCATTGCTAAGCATTTTTCAAATACTTTTGAACAGCAGGTATCGGGTGTATCAGTGGTCAAGGTGGATAGTGCATCAATTAGGATAGCACACAACTCCTATAAACCTAATGCAATAATTTAACAAAAGCATTTAAGGAAATCATTTTATAAATTCAAGGAAAGGGTTAAATGCACCGGGGCTTGCCTTGAAGAGCAAAGAGGGCAGGCTCGAAGGCGGCAGGGCAGTTGTCGGAACTCGGGGTAGCCTCAGGGACAGGTTCGTCGGCGGCTGCCTCGATCTTGACTCCTTCTTCGGTGACTATACGAATGCAATGATGCATGCACATGAGTATGCTAGCATGAACAATGCAAAACAGGGCATACAACATGAACCCTAATCATTTTTTTCTATTTTCCTTAATTATTTAAAAAGGTCATTTTATGAAGTTGCTCCAAAAATTACCAAATTAATCACATAAGTTCATTATGGTGTAGATAGATGGCAAAACAAATTTCATAATTTTTGGAGTTCATTAAGGTGCTCAAATAAAATCAGACATTAATTAACAAAGGCACTATTTAACAATTAAAAATAAAAGCTCAAAAATCAACTTGTTCCAAAAGACTTCAAAATTTCACCAGAGACTAATCATGGCATAGGAAGCTCACAAAAATTTATCTCATGATTTTTGGAGTTATAAATAATTTTCTAAAAATCCAAAACCATCCATTTATTAATTAAAAGAGGGATTTTACATTTTCAAATTCTTGCAGAAAAGTCAGGTTTCATATTTTTATAAAATACTACACAGTGCAAGGAGCATACCATAATTTTATCAGGATTTAAGGAACAACAGATTAATTCACACAAAAAAGAGAAAACAGAACACTATTCACACTCTTTCAAAAAGGAAAAAGAAAAGAGCGCTGTGCTCCTTCCTCGCAGGGGCTCGGGCGAATCGCTGCGAGGCGGACAGCAGGGCTCGGGCGAGGCGGAAACACTCGGCCGTCCGAGACCTGGCTGGTAGGCTCGGGCGAGACGGAAACAAGCGTTTCGTCCGAGGCCTGGCCGGGAGGCTCGGGCGAAACGGAAAGCAAGCGTCCGTCCGAGGCCTGACTGAGAGGCTCGGGCGAGACGGAAAGCATGTGTTCGCCGAGGCCTGGCTCGGGCGAAGCGGAGAGCATGTGTTCGCCGAGGCCTGGCTCGAGCGAAGCTGAGGGTGCGTGAGTCCACTCGAGGCCTGGCTCGAGCGAAGTGGTGAGGGTATGTGTCTGCTCGAGGCTAGGCTCGGGCGAAGCGGAGTGGAAGCAGAGACCGGAGGCTTCGGGTGCTTACCACGGGTCGGAGGCAGGGCTCGGCTGCTTCGAGGGAGCGCGGTTCGCAGGCGTGCTCGAGGGTGTGGCTCGAGGGTGAGGCTCGACACGTGCTCGAGGGTGAGGCTCGACACGTTCTCGAGGGATGCGGCTCGAGGGAGGAGACGGCCGCGGCGGCACTCCGGCGATTCGGCGATCCTGCGCAACACACGAGACCGCAAGGGCCTGGTTAGAGTCGCGCGGAGCCAAGGAAGCTGACACAGGGGTCAGGGGAAGATGATCGTGGCCGGAGAGGTAGTATTTGACGAACCCGAGTTCACCGGTGTTTCGTCGGAGTTTGGGAAGATGGGGTTACGCCGGGCGATTGGAGGCGGGGGAGGTGAAATTGAGGGGCTGGGAAGCTTCGCGAGCTCAAGACGGAGCTGCTGGGCTAGGTGGTTGAGCGGCGGGAGCTTCAGAGTGGGCTGGCGACGGCGGCGGAGACGAGTGAGGAGCTCGGGCTCCGGCGGTCCCTTTTATAGGCACGGTCGGGGACGGTAGAGAGCACGGGATGGTGTGGATGAGTTCGGCCAAGGCGTGCGCACTCGATTGCAGGCTGGCGGGAAGGACGGCGTGCGCGCAGGGGCCGGGTGTGCGTTCGCCGGCGACGGCCACGCGGCGGCGTCGTGCTGGGAGCAGTGGGGGACGGGGCGGAGGTCAGCGCTTTGCGCGTGCGGGTGCGGCATGATGGCGCGGGCGCAGGCGACAAGTCGGGGGCGGGCGTGCGGCTGCCAGGCGCGCGTGGCGCAAGCGGCGCTGGCGCGCGGCCATGGCCGGGGCCCCCTCCTGCTCTGTGCCGGCTAGAGGTAGGGGATGAACAGGGCTAGGTCTAGGGTTTGACTATGGGCTGATCTCTGTATTTTGTAAATTGCTCCCAAAACTTGAACTGAGCAGCAAAAACTCAAAACACCAAAGTTGTGCAGAAAAAGGAGATATACAACTTTGTCAAAAAGAATATTTTCAAAATCCAAATAGTTTTTGGACCACATTTGAAAACAGAAAAGGGAACACTTTTGGGATTTGAATAAATTCAAAATTACTTTTGATTTTACATTGAAAGTTGGAAATCTGCAAATATGAAAGTTGTTCCTTTTATCAAAACCTACAACTTTGCTAATATACCCTTTTTCTGAAACTCAATAGTTTTTAAATAAATTTTGAAAACTGAAAAGGGGACAAGAATTGGAATTTGAATGAATTTGGATTTACTTCAAACTTTGTACAGAAACTTGAAAATTTGTAAATACCAAAGTTGTTTCTCTTGGCCAGATCTACAACTTTGCTTTTTGGACCAACCTCAAATTTTGAATAATTTTTGAATTACAAAAGAGGGATAAAATCCAGGGTTTGGAAATCAGGGTTTTGCAAAGGGATTTGAAATCTGATTTTGATTTTTGAACTTTGGCCAACACAACAAAACTTCAAGACATCCAACTGAACAAGAATCACACAAAGCTAGGCACAGAGGTGAAATTACCATTTTTGCCCTTATAGGAAGATTTGGGCTTTAGGGTTTTTGAAAAGAGATTGCTACACAAGTACTAAGCAAACATAAATGCAAGGCAAGAATGATTAATGACTAATGATGATGACATGTCAGGTTAATTACATATTAAACACCAGAGGTGTTACAAGTATCTTTCTTCTTCTTAGATACAACCTTGGCAGTTGGCTTGGTAGTCCTTTGCTTCTTAGAAGAGCCAGCTTCTCTTATAAAAGTGCTGAGGGGTTGATCATCTGAAGCATCAGGAGCTTTCCTTTTCATCAAAGTTTTGATGGTGGGAGCATCACAGCCAATCCTTGGATTTGGGCACCATATATTATAATTTGTTTCTGGAGGGTTCGGAGTGACCAGATCCTGCAAGAAAAATTTGGCATATATCAGAAGTGAGCAGGTGGTAAAGAAATGAAATTTGGAGACAAATTATACCTCATTAGTTGTCTGAAAGTCTGAGTCCAATTGCAGACAATAAGTGGCTATAGCTCCGCTAAAAAGATGGGTGCTCCATTGTTGCCACCAGTTCTGGAAGGAGATTGAAGAGAAAGGTCTAAAGTTCCATTCCTTGGCCATCTTCAGGGAAACATATTTTTCCAGTTGGAAAATTCTATCATACTCTAAGGCAGAGTCGACTGTTTCCCTTGGCCTGAGTTTATTAGCAAAATAAAGACATGGAGGCACTTGGCCAAAACCAATTTGTCTGGCTGCCATGATAGGATAATAAAATTCGTAGGACATGGGAGGTTTTTCTCTACCATGCCTAATTTCAGTGGGCAGAAGACAAGGTTTCATAATTTGACACAAGATCTTCAGACTTTCATCATCACTTTCTTTCTAAAGCCTAAAGGTGTATGGATTCTCAAAATCTGTAATGTCTGGGTATTGGAACCATTTGAAGATAGCAGCAGGGAATCCTTTGTTAAAGATCTTGAAAAAGAAGCTAGCTGGTTCATCTATAGATATCATAGCAGCAACTTCTCCAAATGAAGTACACCTTCTCACTTTGGCGTCTTTGGCCAGTAGCCTTTCTTGGCTGTTTGGGTATAGTTTTGGAAAGGACAGAGTCCTCAAATCTGTGGTTATCAACCTGTGGAGATGAAGGTTAAGCCAGAGCTGAAGCAGCCACCAGGGACCTGTTATTGATGGAATACCCTCATTTTCCATCAGACTTTGGGCTACCTTATTCAACATACTATATAGGGCGCCCAAAAGATATTTGCCTAAAGGTATGTCTAAAGTTGCAGGCAGTTTCTCTGCCAAAGCCAAGAAATTTGAAGTTGGGCCGCAGCTCTGCCCACAGAATAAATACTTCTCCAGCCACATATTCAGGAAGATAGTGTGCTCTCGTTCTGAAACACTAGACTGTGGGGTATTGAAAGAAGTGATATAGCTGGACCACCCTCCTTTTAAATTTCCAAGCTTAATGGATGTCACACCCGGTTTTAAGAACAAAACCAGGTATACACCATATGTGAGCCCAGGAAGTCAAATCTCACATATAGTCACAAATAAAGGGTAATATCGAAAGACAATGCACATATATAACGTATATATAACAAAGAACATAACCTTAAAGAGCAGACAGCGGAAAGACACTCCGATCTTCAAAGGGAGACACCAACTTCACAGGGACAACTGACTGGTTGATCACAAGCCTAAGCTTCTCCAAAGCTTAACACTCTGGGGTGTGGGGAAAAGCAAGAGTGAGTCCATGTTGAACTCCACAAGTATAGCAACAAGTGATATAGATCCCAAGTCTCATGATCAATGTAACATAAATAATGAATAGCATAAAACGGTAAATAATGGACATGTTAACCAACATAAGTCATAAATGTAAAAGTCTTCAAGGCCGCTCATGTCCTTGAGCAAGGCTGATATATCAGTTTAATAAACTTTGCGCAAAGGTGTACACTTTCACTGCGAGACGTGAATTGCCCTTTCGCCTGAGGGAGCCAGCCTCTTAACCCACTTCCAAGGAAGGTCGGCAGGGTTCACGATGAAGCCTTTCAAAGGTTCGTCTAACAAGTTAGGGCCGCTAGGTCTTAAGGCAAGGGGAAGAAGGGTCTCTCAACCTTGCGGCAACGCAGGCAAGGTGAAAGTAGCCGCCCTAAATCCAGCTCGGCAAGACCCAACGCGCCTATACAGGTGTCCACTAACAAGCTAGAAAAGGTCCTCATACTGAGCTAAAGCCAGAGCCATATAACCCCCAATAGTTGCACTGTAAATCCCGAAGGTGCTCATACAGATAATTTCTTAAGTTGCTAATAAGTCATTTTTATCATTCGATGCATACATTAATTAAGTAACATGATCATGATTGCGAAAAGAAAACTCGATTGCTATACTTGCCTTAACTCAAGGTCCTTCTTCTGCTGACTTGTATACTTCCAAAGGTTGACTCTTGATCTTGAACTCTTGAACACGAACTTCTTCTTGATCACCAACGTACAACTCACCGACTGGACATACGATCACAGAACACCACACAAGCATCCAATAGCAGTCATGCAAAGCAAACATAGCCTATAATTAGAACAGTACATCAATCATAATAAAACAAGATAAAGAGTTTTTGAAAACTGATCTATGGCTCACTACGGTCACACAGACGCGAAGATCACTCTAATCGGAGTTTTAACGGAAAAGATATGAACTAGACAAGATTAAAGATACTAATTACTAGATTAGATTTAACTCAAATTTTAATTATGAAAAATAGTATTGAAAGTTATATAGTTTGAAAGAACTTTTTGAAACGAGTCTAACGCAACTTGAACGGCTCAAATCGGAGTTAAAACAAAGAAGTTATAGGGGTTTAGAGTCAGTGGCAAAACTGTAATTGATTCAAACCTGATTTTGCAATTTTGAATAAATAAAACGAAATCAGAATTTCGGCTGGACTGCGCCTCATTTAAGAGAAAACGCAGGGGCTAGATTGAAAGTTTTCGCAGACTCAATGAATAGGGCTGCTTGGAGTGCGGGTTGAGTCTCAAAGACTTGAGGGGCTCTTTAGCAAAAGAGCCAGTCGAAGGGGTATTGGGTGATCTGAGGCGTCGGATCAGAGATGGATGGGCGTGATTAGACCGGGGTTGGCTGGCGGCGCTGCAGGCCGGAGGGGAAGAGGACAGCGGCGGCGCCATCGCCGGAGACGGCGGCGCTTGCTCGGTGCAGGGCTACAAGGCAGTAGAGACCACAAAACTTGGTCCATTCAAACCGGGGACTCAAGGAGGACTCACCAGAGGTGAAGATAGCGACAGAGAGGCTCTGGGACGGTGGGCGGCCCGGTTTGGCGGCGGCGGAGCTTCTGTGTACAACGGCGAGAAATTAGAACAACAAAACAAGGAAGGAAGAGAAGGAGAAGGGTTCGGTTGGCTTCAGGGAGTCGTTGCAGAGCTCAGAGGGTACCTCGGGGGGGGGACGGCAAAGCGACAAAGACAGAGTTCCGCGGCGGCGGGATCTCGGCGGAAGCGGAGCTTTGGTGTCGGCAATATAGGGCACGAGAGCTCGAAACCACAAACAGGGAAAGGCGGCGGGGGACTCGGGAGACTTATAGGAGGGCTCGGGTTTGGGGAGCAAGGCAAAGAGGAGACGTAGGGGAGGAGGAGTCGGAGCTCGGGCTCGAGTCCCGGCCGGACACAGGAGGAAGGAGGCACTGGCAGGCAGGGACGCGGTGTCAGCGAGGGAGAAGGCGAGCGCGCGTTCGCGCGTTGCAACCGGGGAGCCGGGCCGACGGCGGATGCGGCCCAAGAGCGAAGAGGGGGATGCGTTGCGTGCTGAAGGGACGGAGCGGGCCAGCTGCTGGGCCGAAACTTGGGCCGTGCAGGAGGAGGGGAAAGGCCGGAGGGGGAGGGAAGGAACAGGCCTTCGGGCCAGAATCAAGGAAGGAGTGAGGGAGAGAAATAAAATGCTTTTCATTTTTGATTTCAGATTCTCAAGGGGATTTTCAAAAGGGATTTGACTCATTTTGAAATCCCTTGATGTTTGATTTGGATCTTTGAGAAAAGAAAGTTTTTGAAACTTTGAACTTTTCCAAACTTTTGAAAAACAAACAAAACCTTTATTCATTGTTTAAAATATTTCCAAACCATTTTGAACTCAAATAGAATTTTAGCCAAAACCACACATCACAAAAACTCAAATGCACCAACATGAATGCACAAACATGTTTCTAAACCCTAGGATAAATTTTAATTTATAGAAAAGTTTTATTTCTCTATATTTTATGAGCACAGAAATTCATAAATAAATCATTTTAACTCTAATTCAAGAAATGCAAATTTCAGGGTGTGACAATGGAGGGCTTCATCTGGAGATTGTATGGGTTAGTGAAACCAGTGATGTTTAAGCCGGTCAGCATGTGTACATCGGCTAAATTGGGGGTCATAGGTCCTTGTTTAAACATGAAAGAGTTGAAAGTACCAGACCAAAAGTAGCAAGCTGCCTTCAACATTTGTTCATTCCTCTTCATGTCAGCCAAAGACAAGGTGATGCATTGATCTAAATTACGAAGAACCCAATTTGATTTTTTCTTGGTTTCCATCTTGATCAGCCAATCCCTCCAGCCTGGGATAATCGATGGCCAGTTCCTGAAGGGAGTTTTGCCCCAATGCTTTGAAGCGAAATCTGAATTTTTGAAGGGGACTCTCTGAGTTTCGACAATGATAACCTCAGTAGGATCAAGGTTGCCTACTGGACCAAGAAAGAAATTATTCGGGTTATCCTGGATGAGGATCTGGTCGTGAAGCACCTGAAAATTCAAAATTTGAGGAAGAACGCAAAGGTGAAAGTTCACCAGAAGAGAAGGATGATGGGGGACCTTAGATTTTACCTCAGGGATGGAATCTTGAGTCACCATTTGACTTGCGGAGACACTAGAGTTGAGCTCTTGAAAGGATTTTGCTCAAAATCAAGTGGCGGCAGACTTCTTTGAAGGTTAGGGTTTGAGAACTGAAGGAGAGCGGTAACGGTTGGGAAAAAGACTCGGCTGATCGACTAAGAAATAAAGATAGTCGATCAAAAACCTAAAAGAAGGAAAATGACATTTTTGGAATAAAATAAATTTTATCCCAAAATTGGGGGGCATGTGTTTACACTAGATTTTGGATAAGAGAGATTAATATTTTTGTAAACATAAACGGCCGATTTATTAGGAAAAGGGATCGTCTTGGAGAATTGCAAAAGCTCGTATGAGTCGAAGGTGACCCGAAAGTTTCGTGCGGACCAGTACGACGGGTTTTGAAGACATGTCGAACTCAACCAAAGAGTTCAAATTCGAGTCGTCTTTTATTTTTCCTTTTTTGTAAACTACTCGTATTAAGGCAGGAGTCAACCGGGTTATAAATAGCTAAGAACCCGGATTTTGTAAGATGAATCCAATCAATCAAACACAACCGACCCTCGGCCAAAACCCTAGGAGTAGGAGTAACGTAGATCTCGGCGAGACCTTCAATCAGGCATGACTGCATCGGCATCGACCGACCTCCGGTTTGCTTGTAAGTTTCACCAATGGCTTGTGTCATCGTGTAATAAGGCTGCATTGGCATTGACCAAACTCTTGTTAATCAATGACATGACTAGTTATCGGTCTAAGCTCATCTTTTATGAGACTGTCTTGACTCTGATCAATCTCTTACTTTAGTCGATCTTGGCTAGTTATCGGCTCTATTGGTTTGGCAAGCTAATAGATTCATTAAGTTATCGATGTTGTTTTATGTTTTCAATTTGTTTATTTACGTTTTGAACAACATCTTGCCCAATCAAGATTGACAAAGTAGACTGCGTCTAAGGAACGCTTAGTATCGGCTGTTTTGAGGTTTACACGCTCATAACAGAAGAAATAGCCGATACAAGCCTCTCATCGGCTATTTTGCCAATCTTGGTTGTTACGTGTTGTGCGTTCGAGATACCCAATAAAATCATGATCTGATTTGAGAATGGATAGATTTGATCTAGCATGTTTATTACGACTGTATTTCCGAACCCCACTGATATATATGATAGATTAAGTTTACTTATCATAGATTAAATCATGTTTTTATCGGATAGATCTTGTTCGTGCCTCATGGACCATGCATCGGCTGAAATAGCCAATTCAGTTATGCTTTCTTCATAATATGTTCTTTCAAGTGGTTTGGAAATAATGGATCTACTTTATGCACGAGACGTGATCTAGCTTGACCATCATTAAGGCTGCATGGAGACACGGGGCAAAGCACAAACTGTGGCTAAAACATTAGTCTCGGTCTGTGACACCAACCAGAACTAAAGAGTGCCCTTTAGTCCTGGTTGGTAATACGAACCAGGACTAAAAGGTCCCTGCCCCGACAGCTCTGTGCAGTAGCCGTTGGGGCAGGCCCTTTAGTCCCAGTCCGTGTTACCGACCGGGACTAAAGGGTCTATTAGTCCCGGGCAGCAAAAACGCTGAGACAAATGGCGGTTTTGAGAATCGACCAAAGACCCTGTTCTGTAGTAGTGAAACCTAGCAGGAATGGTTCTATGCCCGATGGATGGATGCCGGACATGACCACTCTGCCAACCAAACACGTTGTAAATCTCTCTGCGTGCCTTTTTTATTAGCTATGTTCTTTCCATATCCTTCTGTTATCATCCATCATCAAATATAGTATTGGCCTTGTACCTAGGGTGGTATGTTTAGTTGTACAATTTAAAATTTTTGAATGTGACGTCAAATGTTACATAGGGTGTTGCATGAGGTATTCAGGTACTGATAAAAATCAAATTACAAAATCTGTCCATAAATTATGAGATGAATTATTTAAGCCTAATTAATTTGTCATTAGCATATGTGTTACTGTAACACTTTAGTGACAAATCATGGACTAATTAGACTTAAAAAATTCATCTCACAAATGTAAGTGCAATCAAGCCCTAATTGTGGGTTTTGGTGATAATGACCACACGATTGGAGAACTAATGAGATTTATGAAGATGACAAACAGGTTAATGTTAAGAAAGGATGGTGCATATGTGTTGGTGGACCCCTCATACGACACTCCATCGGTTCCGGACTCAAAGTGCTACAACGAGCTTTTTATTATGAATTTGAGTTATAGGATTTCCGTACTATCAAGGGGGAATGCAAATGCATCGCTATGGTTGAATGATATGTGCTCAAACCAACCCAAGCCATCCTCATTCCTAACCAAAGATAGCTGCACAGAATTCAGATTCTTATCTGTGTGTCTGGTAGGCGCGGCAGTGCCGGGCAGCGACACTGCCAGGCTAAGGCCAGCACTGCCGCGACTTGTTGTAACCGTTGGAAGGCAGGGGGTATTTACCTCACTCCCCTGCCACCCCAACGGTTACCCCACGACCATTTACTCTTCTCCTACCTCCAGACAAGGCTTCCTCTCCCCATTGAAGGCTCCCAAGCTCTCTCTCACCTAATCTTCGATTCCCATTGATTCCAAGTGAGTTAGAGCCTCAAACCTTCATCAAAGAGAAGCCCTAGCTGAGATCTACTCCCTAGAGCACTTGATTTGAGCCATAGCTGGTGGATTTGATTCTATTACTCTTGGGTTCTTGGAACCCTAGCCGGCTAGGCGTCGCCCTTGAGCTAGCCAACTTGTGTGGCGGCCTTGGGAGGTTTGTAATCACTTGTGCAGCTAGTATTATTACCCCTCACTTCAAGGATTTGGTTCCTTGACTTGAGAACGAGGTAGAGTTGCAAAGCTCATGACCTAAGTGGTCAACCTCAACAACGTGGAGGTAGGCAAGCCTTGGTGGCAAGCTGAACCACGGGATAAATCACTTGTCTCTTGTGCTTACTTGATTTCATATTTCATACTTGTGAGCTTGTGATAGAATCTAGGGTTTGGCCCGATCTACTTCATACTACTCCCTCCGTCCATAAAAACATGCAACTATGGGTTGCGTGCCCATAAAAGTACCTCACGTTTGACCACGTTTCTAGTAAATAGTATTAATATTTATTAATCCAAATAAATTTATTATGAAAATACATTTCATAATTAATCTAATGATGTTTATTTGATATCATAAATATTAATATATTTTTATCTATAATTATTTAAACTCAAGATACTAAAACATGGTACTGTGCTAGAATTTCATGTTTTCTTGGACGGAGGGAGTACATATTTGGCTTGTGTCGGTGTTTTGAACCCGGGGGTATGACACCAACTAGTAATATGATCGCGTGCTCTCTTCCTGGATGGTGATGCAAGATGACACAAGGATTTATCCTGGTTCGGGCAAAGAAGACCCTACGTCCAGCGGGGGAGGAGGTTCTTGTATTACTTGCACCCAAGTGCTTGTACAGGGGCAATACAAGCTCAATGAGCGTGGACCGGAGTCCAGACTTGAGTGTGTGTGTGTGGAGTCGTGTCACGCAAGACCGTGCGTAACCCTAGACTCGTGCCTTGTCTCTTGCGCGCGAAGGGCCCTGGCGTCCCCTTTTATAGAACAAGAGGAGGCCAGGGTTTACACAGGATTGACATGTACAGCGCTCGATATGGCGAAGGGTAGGAACTCTGTCTTGTCGAAGTCACCGCAACCAACGTGGGTGTTGCTGTTGAGGCGTCCTTGATGCGTGGCCTCCATCCCGAGCGCGGACGTGGAGGCGTGGCGACGTGGAAGCCGTACAGCACCCATCCCGGCATGTACAGGACACGGCGGGGTCCCTCCGGGTCTTGGGGTACCTGTCCTCCAATCATATGACAGCAATTAGGGCTCGAGGGGCGTAGAACCGGCCTCGAGGTGGCGCCTGCGGGAGGCTCGAGCTCCGCAGGTATGGGCGAGTCCCGGGGAACTTGGTCGTACAGCGGAAATCCGGGTCTCGAGATGTGACCGGGATTTGCCACAGTGCAGGGTATGGTCGAACAGTGCTGTACTGGTGCCTTTTCACCCATGCTTATGGTAAAAAGGAGGATTGACTCAGACTCCGGTTCACTGTGGCGCATGCCGCGTCTCAGAGGACGTGACGGGGGTAGGTGAGTGCATTAAATGCGCGGTATGGGGCTAGCATCCGATGTTTGCGCCGCTCGAGGGAAGCATGAAGCGTCTCGAGGGATAGGCTGTTGTGCCAGAGAGGCTCGAGGTCCCCGCGTGGGGTCTCGAGGTGTGGTGTTCGGCTGTGGGGGGCTCGAGGCCTATATGCCAGGACTCGAGGGCTTAGCAGAGCGCTCGCCCGAGGCATGTGCAGGAGAGGCCTCCACAGGACACCAAGGACAGGCAGCCCGTGTCTTACTACCAACAGTTCAGCTCAGTGAAGACACAACGCCAGCTCAATCCCTACAACCTTCAGAAAGATATGGGCATTGACTACAGGTTCTGGAATGAGTTCCATTCCGACTTTTATCGTTCAGTCCTGTACAATGCCAAGAAACAAAAGATTCTAAGTATGAAGTATGTTGATTGGGAGCACTTGGAGGCCAAGCATGATCGTGACATCAATAGGGTAGTGGCAGCTTGCAAGGAGAGAAACATGTATGACTTGATGGGTTTCAGCTACAATTGGAACACCGAGATTATCCATCAGTTTCATGCCACTCTCTATGTGGATAATGTGGTGGAGGAGATGCATTGGATGACCGAGGGACGTCACTACAAGGTCTCTTATGAGACCTTTGCTAGGATTCTTGGTTTGGGCAGCGGGGATAGAGAGCTTGATAGTCTGCACCAGGAGAGGACTCTGACAGATAATGAGATTGCATTCATGTATGAGGATCCTCGGAAGGCAGACGAGTTGGTCAAGGGGCTGAAGGGCTATTACTACATGTTGAACAACCTTTTCAGACAGACTCTCAACCCCAAAGGGGGTTCTCATTCTAACCTCTATGGATATGGCAGGAACATGTTGGCTAGGATGGCCCCCAGGGCGAACCACTTCTCCATTTCCAGCTTCATTTGGACTGAGCTACAGGTGGCAGCTGAGGATGCTAGGAAGGCAGTGCTCTATACCCCCTACATCATGTACATGATAGAGATGGTTTCCGGCTACACCTTTGCTAAGGATGGGCTGCATGAGCCTTATAGAGTAGAGAAGAAGAGGGCAGCAGCAACAGGGGCAGCAGCAGTTGACAGGCCAGAGAGCTCCCACCCTTCCTATCAGAGGAAGAACAAGAGCAAGCTGGCCAAATGGATTAAGGCCATCTTCTCTACTTGCACCTACGCAGCCCAGACAGCTCACCACACACTTGTTGAGCAGCGAGCAGAGCGAGAGCGGGCGGGTCGTTCGCCGTTACCTCCACCCCGCTCTCCACCTCACTTCGACCTCTCCAGTCTCGACTCAGATGACATAGACTCAGATGGTGACGAGGAGCAGGAGGAGATAGTGCATGAGCCGTCTCATCGTTCTACGCGCACCTCGACACGCTACACCAGTACTACCCATCGCCATGGGAAGGCCGTTGTAGAGTCCGACGATGACGATGACGACGATGGCGACGATGATGATGAGGGCGAGATTCCGTGGGACAAGTTAGCGTCTGATGATGAGTGAGTGTTTGGACACTCTTCTCTTCTCTCTACTTCTCTCTTTTTGGTGACTTGTTGCCAAAGGGGGAGAATTAGGCGAAGAGAAGGGGGTACAACACTTCTTGTTCATGTCCCCATCTTTTGTGAGAGAGTTTGTTTTAGTCAAAACTCTAATTTGTAATACTCTATGTTGCTACTTCTTAGACTTGGATGTGGACATGTACTTTTATCTGCTTATCTAGCTTGTAATACCTTGTTTAGACCTGTTGATTATTATGCTTTGTGGATGTTTTAATTTCCGCTGCGTTTGCTGTCTGCAAGTCTGAGCGGCAGTGCCGCTCCCAGGCCGGCAGTGCTGGGCTCCGGCAGTGCCGCGCCTAGAGCGGCAGTGCCGCTCTGGCTGACAGGCAGCAAACCACTCTGATGTGCTTAAACTGTCATTCGCATCACGTATTATTCTTGACACAGTTTGTTTGCACCCCACAAAGCTATTGGATGTGAAACTGAACCTACCTTTCACTTTTGAATATGTGAATGTTGGCCTCTAATGCCATTTTGAGATTTCAGCTCTCATTCACACATTTAGGGGGAGGTTTCACACCTAAGCTTCTAAATCTCAAGTATTGTACCCTTCTATTGTAAGCTTCATTTGTGTTGTCATCAATCACCAAAAAGGGGGAGATTGTAAGTGCAATCAAGCCCTAATTGTGGGTTTTGGTGATAATGACCACACGATTGGAGAACTAATGAGATTTATGAAGATGGCAAGCAGGTTAATGTTAAAAAAGGATGATGCATATGTGTTGGTGGACCCCTCATACGACACTCCATCGGTTCCGGACTCAAAGTGCTACAACGAGCTTTTTATTATGAATTTGAGTTATAGGATTGTCGTACTATCAAGGGGGAATGCAAATGCATCGCTATGGCTGAATGATATGTGCTCAAACCAACCCAAGCCATCCTCATTCCTAACCAAAGACAGCTGCACAGAATTCAGATTCTTCTCTGTCTGTCTGGTAGGCGCGGCAGTGCCGCTCAGGGCGCGGCAGTGCCGGGCAGCGGCACTGCCGGGCTAAGGCCGGCACTGCCGCGACTTGTTGTAACCGTTGGAAGGCAGGGGGTATTTACCTCACTCCCCTGCCACCCCAACGGTTACCCCACGACCATTTACTCTTCTCCTACCTCCAGACAAGGCTTCCTCTCCCCATTGAAGGCTCCCAAGCTCTCTCTCACCTAATCTTCGATTCCCATTGATTCCAAGTGAGTTAGAGCCTCAAACCTTCATCAAAGAGAAGCCCTAGCTGAGATCTACTCCCTAGAGCACTTGATTTGAGCCATAGCTGGTGGATTTGATTCTATTACTCTTGGGTTCTTGGAACCCTAGCCGGCTAGGCGTCGCCCTTGATCTAGCCAACTTGTGTGGCGGCCTTGGGAGGGTTGTAATCACTTGTGCAGCTAGTATTATTACTCCTCACTTCAAGGATTTGGTTCCTTGACTTGAGAACGAGGTAGAGTTGCAAAGCTCATGACCTAAGTGGTCAACCTCAACAACGTGGAGGTAGGCAAGCCTTGGTGGCGAGCTGAACCACGGGATAAATCACTTGTCTCTTGTGCTTACTTGATTTCATATTTCATACTTGTGAGCTTGTGATAGAATCTAGGGTTTGGCCCAATCTACTTCGTACTACTCCCTCCGTCCATAAAAACATGCAACTATGGGTTGCGTGCCCATAAAAGTACCTCACGTTTGACCACGTTTCTAGTAAATAGTATTAATATTTATTAATCCAAATAAATTTATTATGAAAATACATTTCATAATTAATCTAATGATGTTTATTTGATATCATAAATATTAATATATTTTTATCTATAATTATTTAAACTCAAGATACTAAAACATGGTACTGTGCTAGAATTGCATGTTTTCTTGGACGGAGGGAGTACATATTTGGCTTGTGTCGGTGTTTCGAATCCGGGGGTATGACACCAACTAGTAATATGATCGCGTGCTCTCTTCCTGGATGGTGATGCAAGATGACACAAGGATTTATCCTGGTTCGGGCAAAGAAGACCCTACGTCCAGCGGGGGAGGAGGTTCTTGTATTACTTGCACCCAAGTGCTTGTACAGGGGCAATACAAGCTCAATGAGCGTGGACCGGAGTCTGGACTTGAGTGTGTGTGTGTGGACTCGTGTCGCGCAAGCCCGTGCGTAACCCTAGACTCGTGCCTTGTCTCTTGCGCGCGAAGGGCCCTGGCGTCCCCTTTTATAGAACAAGAGGAGGCCAGGGTTTACACAGGATTGACATGTACAACGCTCGATATGGCGAAGGGTAGGAACTCTGTCTTGTCGAAGTCACCACAGCCAACGTGGGTGTTGCTGTTGAGGCGTCCTTGATGCGTGGCCTCCATCCCGGGCGCGGACGTGGAGGCGTGGCGACGTGGAAGCCGTACAGCACCCATCCCGGCATGTACAGGACACGGCGGGGTCCCTCCGGGTCTTGGGGTACCTGTCCTCCAATCATATGACAGCAATTAGGGCTCGAGGGGCGCAGAACCGGCCTCGAGGTGGCGCCTGCGGGAGGCTCGAGCTCCGCAGGTATGGGCGAGTCCCGGGGAACTTGGTCGTACAGCGGAAATCCGGGTCTCGAGATGTGACCGGGATTTGCCACAGTGCAGGGTATGGTCGAACAGTGCTGTACTGGTGCCTTTTCACCCATGCTTATGGTAAAAAGGAGGATTGACTCAGACTCCGGTTCACTATGGCGCATGCCGCGTCTCAGAGGACGTGATGGGGGTAGGTGAGTGCATTAAATGCGCGGTATGGGGCTAGCATCCGATGTTTGCGCCGCTCGAGGGAAGCATGAAGCGTCTCGAGGGATAGGCTGTTGTGCCAGAGAGGCTCGAGGTCCCCGCGTGGGGTCTCGAGGTGTGGTGTTCGGCTGTGGGGGGCTCGAGGCCTATATGCCAGGACTCGAGGGCTTAGCGGAGCGCTCGCCCGAGGCATGGCTCGGAGGGCTCGGGCGAGACGGAGAACGAGCGCCAGCCCAAGGCCTAGCTTGGTGGGCCAGTGTTGTGGGCCTCGAGGGGGTTAGACTAGTCAGGGTTGTTATTAATTGGTGTTCTAGGTTTTAACCCGTGTGTTTTGCGTTATTGGGGGTACCCCTTTGGCGTTCCCCCGACAGTAGCCCCCGAGCCCTTGTTTGAGTGCTTGCACTTGAGCAGGGGCTCTCAACTTTGGATTTCGAGGGTTTTGGCTAACTGGATCTCGAGGGTTCGGCTGTGTTGATTCCGCTGATGTCGTGCGAGCGACACCCGCGGGTGTAGCCCCCGAGGCCATGAGGGAGTGGTTAGGACTCCCTCGTGGGCTTTGAGTGTGAGCGTTAATTGCGTTTTTTAGGTTCAGGAGTGTCGAGCCCCCGAGTTGTTTAACCCTCTTTCGTCGAGGGGTGCCAGGCTGAACCGACCGGCCGGCTCTTCGAGCTGTCCGGCACGTCGGTTGCCCTGGCTTGTCATCCCGCTGAGTCCTTTCGTTCGGATGCGAGGGGGGATGCCTCGTACTACCACGAGCGGGCGAGTATCGAGGTTCCCGGTGAGCTGGTAACGGGGGATCCAAGTGAGACCTCGTGCCCCGTTCGCTAGGGGTCGACTGTAGCCCGGAGGCGATCTCATAAAGCATGGGTGCTCAGTCTGCAGGAGTGCCGGGTCCATTCGATAGGACCCGGTGGCTCGATGCCTCCCTCCGGGGGGATCTCATAGCATGTCGTGCTCCCCGCCTTGGATACACGTGAGGGGCCTCGAGGGCTTGGCCCTCGAGCGATGCTGCGAGTGGCGCCCCTTAGTGTCCCTGACTCGGGTGCTCGAAGCCAGCTGTCGAACCCTCTTCGAGGGCCAGCCTTCGCTGCTTCGAGGCTTAGGGCCGGGGCCGTTTTTACCTTCGTGAAGAGGCCTCCATCGCTTGGAATCCTTCTGCCCGTTGGGCGCGCCTTTTTAGGCGGAAACCGTCAGGGAGGGCAGCGGACGGGAAGCCGGGGCGACGGTCGTGGCGGGCCCGGGCAGTGGAGCGAATGGAGAGCTGCCGCGTGTTCTCTGCATCCGGCTCGAGACGTAGTTAGGTGGGCGCATTAAATGCTATGCGGTTACCTTTTTCGTCGCCGTGGGACGCCTCGCCTGTTGGGGTTTTCCCTTATAAATATCGAAAGAGGGGAAAAGGAACCCTTTACTTTGCCTTTGCCTTCAGCGCCGCCGTAGCCTTCACGCGCTCTCTCCCTCGAGCTAGTCGATTCGGAATCTTCTGGCCGTCCGTCCACTGCTCGGGTCCGCGCCGCCATCGTCATGGCTGCCCAGACACAAGTGCTGCCGGCTGAAGACTGGAGCCCGACGAAGGTGACGCAGCGCGAGATGGAGTCGCTGGTGGCCCAGGGGCTTCTCCGTCCCAACCCGGAGGAGGGACCCGCGTGGTGGGTTATCCCGTCGGTGGATCACCAGGAGCCGTACCCGCCGGAGGGGTACGTGGTGAGCTTCACGCGCTACCATCGCATGGGACTCGGTGTTCCGCCGAGCCGCTTCATGCGGGCGCTGACCCAGCACTACGAGGTGGAGCTGCAACACTTCTCCCCCAACTCGATTTCGCACGCCGCCATCTTCGCCGCGGTGTGCGAGGGGTACCTAAAGATCGAGCTGCACTGGGAGATGTTCGTCCACCTCTTCCGGGGCGAGCTCTTCATCAAGGCCTTGAAGCCCAGCGGGAGGCGGCTCGTGCGCATGGGTTCCCTCACCGTCACTGCGAGGACTGGGACCTCGTCGGCCAATGTCCCCCGCGAATACCTTCGCTACATGCTTTCCTCCAACCAGGCCAGGTGGGACGACCACTGGTTTTACCTGCGGAATGAAGGTGGTCTCCTTCCGCAGTACACCGGCAGGGTCCTCACTCAGCGCCCGGAGAAGTGGACCTGGGGGGTCACGGCGGACAGGCAACGCCACCTGGTTCCACTGATGGAGATGATGAAGATGCTGGTGGACGAGAAGAACCTGACCGTTCAGGCGGTCATCTGGGCGTTTCATCAGCGAAGGGTTCTTCCGCTGGCGGACCGCCCCCTTCTCTTGCACGAGATGGGGCCGAAGGCCCAGCTCGAGGAGCTAAATCGGTTGAGGATGGCTGAGGAGAGGTTGCCTCGGAACGAGGGCGTCTCGCGGGTGTCGATCACGATCCAAGGGTCGTTCGTCCCTGAGTACAGCAACCTGGTCGCCATGGCTCCCGACGAGGGGTATCTCGACCTGGTAAGCCCCCCTCGAGCTAAGCTGTCCCGAGCCTCCTCCCGCTTTCTCTTTCTCCGAACCTGGTACATTCTTCTTGTGGTTTGTCTCGTCACGCTTCTTCTTTTTTGCAGGGGGCGTTTACTTGTCGTGCGTCGAGGCCCCCGGTGAGGGAGGATGCCGCAGATACCCAGGTGAGGTGCCTCTCTGCTCAGAAAGATAAGGAGAGCAAGGACGCCAGAAAGAAGAAAGAGAAAAACAAAAACTTGCGTCGCTCGGCTCGGGAGCAGAGGCTGGCAAAGGCTCATCGCAACCGGCAGCCTGGAGATGGGTCCCCCGAGCTGAGCTCCTCGAGCTCGGAGGAGGAGAGTGATGATGAGGGGGAGAGCGACGACGAGGGAATGGATGAGCGTCTGAGGCGCGCGGGGGTCGTCGACGTCGGGGCTGACCGCTCCTCTGTGCAGGAGGGTATACTGGAGGTCCCCCCGGCAAAGGGATTGCGCGGGACGAAGCAGCAGAAGGCCACGCCTAGCTCCACCTCATCGGAGGCCCAGGGCACGTCGAGCTCCCGGCCGGACGCGCCCCCTGTCGTGAGGAAGCCGCGAACCCGGAGCGCCTCTGCCACAGCACCAATGAAGGCCGCCCCCGCGTCAGCCCAGGCGGGCGGTCTCGAGAAGGGCCGAGCCTCGAGGGGTAGTGACCACATCGGGAGGGGCTCCGGGTCCGACCGCCGCGAGCCATCGAGGTCGGGGTCGAGCCCGCGGAGGAGCGGGCGTCAGGAGAAGGCATCGAGCCCGCACCATCACGAGCGTCGGGGAGGGAGCCCCCGGGCGTCTCGTGACCAGGGGCGGGAGCGTCCCCGGAGTCCATCGCCGCACCGCCGCCGGGACACAGAAGCGGACACGGGAGGGCGCGACCGCCAGCACGAGCGTCGGAGCAGGTCCCGGAGCCCGCGCCGGGACAGGCGCCACGACGACAGCACGAGGGAGGTACGGTCGCCCTCCCGCGATGTGGGGCGGAAGGAGGGCTCTCCCTCGAGGTCGAGCCGCAGGAGGCATCGGGAGCCCTCCCCCATCCCAGCCCTGCGGAGACGGCCCAGGCGCAAGGGCTCGAGCCGTGGGGTGGGCTCGAAGCCCCCGAGTGGGTCCGGCGATTCCGGGAAGAAGCCCAGCCGCCGCTTTGGGTGAGTAATTTTCTTGGATCTCGTCGGTAGTGAGGCTTTACCTCTTTACTTTTGGTGACGCATGCCATCTCTGGTTTCTCAGGGGGAAGCGCTCCTACCAGGAGGTGGACCTCGCTGCGTCCAAGCGGGCCAAGACCTCGAGCTCCGCCGATGCACAAGCACCTCGAGGTATGGCACCTTCCTCCGCTAGAGAAGCCGCTTGGCTAGAGAAGGCTCGAGCTGCCATGGCTCGAGGAAGCCAGATGATCGTCGCAAATTTTGGTGAGGCCGTCGCCATCGACCACAGGGGTCGAGGCATCCTTCCCGGTTCTGATATCACTGTCATTTCATATTGCAGGGGCCGCAGCTTACGGCATCGAGCCTGCCACCACCACTTCCACTGAGGCGCTGCCTCCTCCCCCTCCTTCTCCTCCCGCGATGGCGCCAGCTGGGAGAGCCACCCTTCCCCCCACCACGACGGCTGTTCCAGGGGAAGCGCCTGGGGCGAGCACGGCCCCGCCGGTGTCTGGGGCTGAGGAGACTGCGCCCCTCGAGGCCCCGACTGACACGAGCCGGGCTGCGGAGGAGGGAAAGGGGGGAGAGGCGTTGGCGGAGAAGGAGCCGATGGTGGACGACCTCCTGAACGAGCTGGAGCAGGGGCCGCTCCTCGCCGTGGGCTCGATGACGGTGGAGGCGCCCGAGGCGCCGGCTAGCGCTGACAAGACGCCGGAGGACCCGGCCAGGGAAGAGGGCCCGGGGTCGAGCCTTCCTTTCGATCGACCCGCCGCCGCTCGAGTCTTCGCCCCCACGCGAGGTTGTGACGCCGCCTCGGGAGGCGGCGGAGCAACAGGAGGCGCCGGCGGAGGGACGGAGGGAGCCGGGGCCCGTGCCGTCGGGCGGCGGGCCGCAGCCGGGGCAGCTCGGGGCAGGAGGAGGATCAGCCCGACGTCGAGCTTGACCGACCAGTATGGCCGTTTCCCGACGCGCCGAGCCCGTCCCTTGCCATGGTCCCCGTCGAGCAAACCGGCCCAGCGGGGGGCCCCGCGCGAGGTGCGGTCCATCTTCCGGGAGGTGGCCGAGCTTATGGCGGAGGCGGAGCGGTCCTGCTCTGAGGAGGCGGGCCGGTCCGCACAGGTGTCGGCCGCCCTCGCTAGGGCTGAGGCGGAGCTTCAAGATCTCTGCGGTGAGCTGGGCCGGAACGTCCAAATGGCGAGCCGGCTTAACGAGGCAGAGGCGGAAGTCCGGGCGGCTCGAGGCGAGGCCGCTCGAGTCAAGGAGGAGGCCGCCGCCGCCCTCGAGGCGTCGAGGAAGGAGGCCGCCGACGCCCGCAGCGAGGCCACCTCTGCCCGGGCCGAAGTGGAGGCGGCGAGGAAGGATGTCGGCTGACGCCCAAGGCGAAGCCGCCACCGCCCGAGTCGCAGCGGAGGCGATGGAAAAGGAAGCCGAGGACGCTCGACGCGGAGCCGCCACCGCTCGATCCGCAGCGGAGGTGGCGGAAAAAGAGGCTGAAGACACCCGAGCTGCAAGGGTGGCGGCGCGGCAGGAGGTGATCCGAAAGGATCTAGCCCTCACGGATACGGGCAAGCTGGTCGAGGAGCTTAGGTCCGAGAAGCTCCTCATGCTGGCCGAGAAGCGCAGGCTCGAGCAGCGCGCTGAGGGCCTTACCAGCGACCTCGCCGAACTGGGGCAACATTGCGATGGTAAGGCTTACACCTTGTCCTTGCTTGGGCCTCGAGGTTTTTTGTTACGCCGCAGTCTCACTCTTCCTCGTTCGTTGCGCAGGGGTCGAGAAGACGGTCGAGGAGCTCCGCGGGACGAACCAGGTTCTCTTGGACCAACTCCAAGACTGAGACGATGGTGGCGGAGCGGGCTCGCACTTCCCTCGACCGGCTCGGCTCCATGTGGGGTGCTCCTCCGGTGGCTGCGGCAGAAGGTGCGGTGGCCCGAGGCGACGCCTTGGTCGACGCCTTGTGCTTCCTTCGACGTAGCCGCGCGGGACCGTGTCCGGCAAGCTCTCCACCATGGCGTCAAGCAGACGCTCGCGGTCGTCCGCTCCGGCTTCCGCTTCCCGGTCCACGTTGTCGCCAATGGCTTCATCGAGATCGAGGGGAAGGACGAGGAGTGGAACAACCGCCGTGTCGACAAAATCTTGGAGAAGATGGAGAGGCCGGGGACGTCGCTAGCGAAGATCTTCGAGGAGGACGTGCTGCCTCCTGACGTCCAGCAGCGGTGTCGAGGGCCCTCCTTCCTCTAGCTCGGGTGTCGAGGCTGAGCCCGCCGTGGGAAGACCTCGGGGAGGAGTATCATACCGACGAAGATTAGGGCCTGCGTGCCAAATTTGGGCGTCGAGGCCCTTGTAAGAATTTTATGACATGAATGAGGGTACGTCGAGACCCGTATGTATATATGACTTGTTTGTTTAAAGGAGTTGTTTTCTTTTCAAATGCGTTTGACCACTTCTCTTTGTTGCAAGCTCGAGTTTCTGCTAGCTTAGTCTGTGTTCCTTCGATACGTCGCGAGCCCCTCGAGGGGAGGCGTAGGTAGGGTACCGTAGCCCGGGGGCGTAGGTGGCCGTCTACGTCGACGCCTCCCGACCCTTGGAGGCTCGAGGTATTTTAGGATTTAGACGTCGCTAGTTCACTCGAGGCACGAGTCGAGACGAGGGTCGAAATTTTTGAAAAGAAAACGCGTTTTTTCCGGAGTCTGGGGGGGGATACCCCCCTGTCAGCCCCCGAGGGAGGCTCGACCCTGAGCAGAGCAGGGTCGAGGCTACCTTAAGTTGCTAAGCAAAACGAAAGACAATGCATGAGATTGTTCATTCATATTTGACATGTTTGTACAAAGCAACAGAATGAATGAGGCCTCGAGGCCTTTAAGGGTAGAAGCGACGTAGCTGAGATATGTTCCACGCGTTCGCCAGGATCCTGCCTTGGTCGTCGTAGAGCTTGTATGTTCCTGGCTTGAGCACCTCAGCTACGGTGTATGGGCCTTCCCACGGAGGAGTGAGCTTGTGGCGCCCTCGATTGTCTTGCAGCCGTCGAAGCACGAGGTCCCCCACTGCCAAGTCCCTTTTGCGTACGTGCTTGTCATGGTAGCATCAAAGTGTTTGCTGGTAGTGTGCGGAGTTAATGAGCGCCACGTCTCGAGCCTCCTCGAGCTGGTCCTTGGCGTTGGCGAGCTTCTCGTCGTTGGTTTGTTCGTTGTAGACTCGAAGTCGAGGGGAGCCGTACTCGAGGTCCGTAGGCAAGATGGCCTCGGCGCCGTAGGTTAGGAAGAACGGAGTGAACCCTGTGGCTCGACTCGGCGTAGTCCTGAGGCCCCACAGCACCGAGGGGAGCTCTGCAGCCCACCCCTTTCCAAAATTTTTGAGGGTCTTGAACAGCCTCGACTTCAGCCCATGGAGTATCATGCCGTTGGCGCGCTCGACCTGCCCGTTGCATTGAGGGTATGCAACCGAAGCCCAGGTCACGCGAATGCTGTTGTCGTCACAGAAGTTGATGAACTTTTTGCCTGTGAACTGAGTGCCATTGTCGGTGATGATGACGTTAGGCACCCCAAACCGGTACATGATGTTGGCGATGAACTCGACAGCCTTCTCGGAGGTGGGGTCGCCTATCGGCTTAGCCTCGATCCACTTGGTGAACTTGTCGATGGCCACGAGCATGTGCGAGTGCCCTCCACTTGTCCTTTTGAGGGGACCCACGAGGTCGAGCCCCCAAACGGCGAATGGCCAAGTAATTGGGATCATCTGCAGGGCATGTGCGGGCTGGTGCGTCTGCTTGGTGTAGAATTGACACCCATGGCATGCTCGGACCAAGCGCTTGGCGTCTCCAATGGCGGTCGGCCAATAGAAGCCTTGACGGAAGGCGTTCCCAACCAGGGTCCTTGGTGCTGCGTGGTGGCCGCAAGCCCCCGAGTGCATGTCGTCGAGGAGCTTGCGTCCTTCCTCGAGGGGGATGCAGCGCTGAAGGATCCTGGTCGGGCTTCGTCGGTACAGCTCCCGTTCGTCGCCGTAGGTGACGTAGGTCTTGGCCTTTCGAGCGATGCGTCGAGCCTCCGTCTTGTCTTCCGGTAGCACGCCTTGCGTCAAGTAGTTGAGGAACGACGTCCGCCAGTCGAGGGGTTGTGATGACGAAGTGGTAGGTGCATCGATTTGCATCGCCTCAGCGGATGTCGAGGGGTCATTCCCGAGGGGCGGCGTTGAAGGTCGAGCCCCCGTGTCTGGCTCGAGGGGTGGCGTCGAGGGGCCAGCCCCCGGGCCAATTTTGATGGATGGCTCGAAGATGTCCTTCGAGAAAACGTCTGGTGGAACCGTGCCGCGTGTGGACGCCAACTTTGCCAGCTCGTCTGCGGCCTCGTTGTACTTTCGAGCTATGTGGTTGAGCTCGAGGCCGTAGAACTTGTCTTCTAGCTTGCGCACCTCCCCGCAGTATGCCTCCATCTTGGGATCGATGCAGCTTGAAGCCTTCATAACCTGGTTGATGACGAGCTGCGAGTCCCCTCGAACATCAAGGCGTCGGACCCCGAGCTCGAGGGCGATGCGCAGCCCATTAACCAGGGCCTCGTACTCAGTGACGTTGTTGGAGGCGGGGAAGTGCAAGCGTAGCAGGTAGCGCATGTGGACTCTGAGGGGTGAGATGAAGAGCAGGCCTGCACCTGCCCCCGTCTTCATGAGGGATCCATCGAAGTACATAGTCCAGAGCTCGGCTTGGATTTGTGCCGGCGGGAGCTGGGTATCGGTCCATTCAGCGACGAAGTCTGCCAATGCTTGTGACTTGATGGCTTTTCGCGGAGCGTAGGTGACGGTCTCCCCCATTAGCTCGGCGGACCACTTGGCGATGCGCCCCGTGGCCTCCCGATTGTTGATGATCTCTCCGAGGGGGAAGGATGACACCACCGTTACGGGATGAGCGAGGAAGTAGTGCTGAAGCTTGCGCCACGTGATGATGATGCTGTAGAGTAGCTTCTGGATGTGCGGGTACCGGACCTTGGCCTCGGAGAGCACCTCACTGACGAAGTACACCGGCCGTTGGACCGGTAACGCGTGACCCTCCTTGTGCCTCTCGACAACTATGACCGTGCTGACCACCTGGGTGGTTGCGGCGACATAGAGGAGGAGAGGCTCTGGGGGATCGTCACCCTGAGCTGGTCGCGGAGGCACGAGAATTGGCGCGGAAGTCAGCAACCCCTTCAACCTGGTTAAGGCCTCCTCAGCTTCGACAGTCCACGCAATGCGTTCCGTCTTCTTCAGCATGCGGTAGAGGGGTAGCGCTTTTTCCCCTAGCCTCGAGATGAACCTGCTGAGAGCGGCTAAACAGCCTGTCACTTTCTGTACGCCCTTGAGGTCTCGAATTGGGCCCATCCTCATGACTGCTGATATTTTTTTCGGGGTTGGCCTCGATCCCCCGTTGCGAGACAATGTAGCCAAGTAGCATGCCTCGAGGCACACCAAAGACACATTTCTCGGGGTTGAGCTTCACATTCTTGGCCCGGAGGCACTCGAACGTGGTCTCGAGATCGCTGATGAGGTTCCCGACTTCCTTGGTTTTAACCACGATGTCATCGACGTAGGCCTCGACGGTTTTGCCTATGTGTTCGCCAAAGATATGCTGCATACAACGTTGATACGTTGCCCCAGCGTTTCAAAGGCCGAAGGGCATTGTAACATAGCAGTACATACCAAATGGCGTAACAAAAGAGGTGGCGAGCTCGTCGGATTCTTTCATCCTAATTTGGTGGTAGCCGGAGTATGCGTCGAGAAATGAAAGTACTTCACACCCCGCAGTGGAATCGACAATCTGATCAATTCTAGGCAAAGGAAATGAAACTTTTGGACATGCTTTATTCAGACCAGTGTAATCTACACACATCCGCATTTTTCCATTCTTTTTCCTAACTAGTACAGGGTTAGCTAGCCACTCTGGGTGAAATACCTCCTTGATGAATCCGGCCGCCAAAAGCTTGTGCACCTCCTCGCCGATGATTCTGCGCTTTTCCTCGTCGAAGCGGCGCAGGCGTCGCTTCACCGGTCTGGACCCGACCTGGATCTCCAAGGCGTGCTCGGTGACTTCCCTCGGTATGCCCGGCATGTCCGAGGGGCTCCACACAAACATGTTGATGTTCGTGCGGAGAAAGTCGATGAGCACTGCTTCCTATTTAGGCTCGAGGCTGGCACTGATGGTCAGCGTCTTGCCATTGGTCGAGGTCGGGTCGATGGGTATCTGCTTGGTGTGCTCTGCCGGCTCGAAGGTGCCGGCGTGGCGCTTCGCTTCTGGGGCCTCCTCGGTGGCCAAGGCTGCCAAGGCCTCGAGCGAGTCGAGGCGGACATTGGCCTCCCCACGTTCGACGCATTCCACGTCGCAGTGGTACGCGTGCTCGTAGGAGGTGTCGACGGTGATGACCCCTTTTGGCCCCGACATCTTGAGCTTCAAGTACGTGTAGTTGGGACCGCCATGAACTTAGCATAGCCGGGCCTGCCGATGATGGCATGGTAGGTTCCTTGGAAGCCAACCACCTCGAAGGTGAGCGTTTCCCGGCGGAAGTTAGCCGGCGTGCCAAAGCAA
Organism: Coix lacryma-jobi var. lacryma-jobi; assembly: GCA_009763385.1. Taxonomy (NCBI): domain Eukaryota; kingdom Viridiplantae; phylum Streptophyta; class Magnoliopsida; order Poales; family Poaceae; genus Coix; species Coix lacryma-jobi. The sequence goes on along the minus strand of CM019827.1, from coordinate 112,925,262 downwards.
ACCGGCAGGTCGATGCGCCCGAGGGGGTGGGCCTTCTTCCCTGGTATGACTCCGTGGAACCCACCGACGCTGGGTCGGAGCTGACCCTCCGAAATCCCCAGGAGGTCGAGGGTCTCGAGGTATATGATGTTGAGGCTCGAGTCCCCATCCATCAATACCTTGGAGAACCGTACATCGACGATGACGGGGTCGACGACAAGAGGGTATGCTCCCGGATTTACGACATGATCCGGATGGTCATCACGGTCGAACGTGATCGGCGCATCAGACCAGTCGAGGTACCGGGTGGCGTCGTGGCGGAGTGCAAAGATCTGCCGGTGCTCCTTCTTTCTCTCTCGAGCCGAGAGCCCGACGGTCGGGCCCCCGTAGATCATGAAGTAGTCGCGCACCGGGGGGAAGTCCGCGTCCCCGTGGTTGCGTCGGTTGTTGTCCTTGCCCTTGGGCGCGTCTTCCTTCTTGTCGCCGAGTTTGGAGTAGAAGCCCTTCAACAGTCGGCGGTCCTTTAGCTTGTGATTCACGGGGCCTTTGTGATAGGGGCAGGGGTCCTCGAGCATCTGGTCGAAAACAGCCCCGTCGGGGGGGCCTCGAGGTTTCTTATGGTCGAGGGCACCCATGAGCACTTCTTCATCGTCGTCGTCGTCGGCGTCGCGTTTCGCCTTCTGACCTTTGTTGTTGTTGTTGTTGTTGTTGCGGTTCTTGGTGTCGTTACCTTTGTTCGAGCCCTCCGGCGCGGCTACCATCTTGCCTTTGTCCGTGGGGCGGCCAAAGAAGGCCCCCACTGCTTCGTCGCCTGAGGCAAAGCTGGTGACACGATCCATCAGGTCCTCGACCATCCTGGGACGGTAGCGCCCTAGCTCGTGAACTAGCTCTTGGCATGTCGTGCCCGCAAGGAACGCTGAGATGACATCCTCATCAGGTACGTGGGGGAGCTCGAGGCGCTGCTTCGAGAACCGCCGGGCGAAGTCGCGGAGGGGCTCGTCCGCTGTCTGCCTGCAACGCCGTAGATCCCAGGGGTTACTTGGGCGTACGCAGGTCCTCTTGAAATTCCCGTCGAAGACCCTGACTAGGTCGGCCCAGTCGTGGATCCGATCTGGCAGGAGCCCCTCGAGCCACCGGCGGGCGGTGTCCGAGAGGTAGAGTGGGAGCTGGCGTATGATCACGCGGTCGTCGCTCTTCGCTCCGCCCAGTTGGCAGCCTAGGCGGAAGTCGGAGAGCCCATAGCTTGGGCTCGACCTCACCGTCATACTTCACAATGTTGGTAGGCGGTCGAAAACGGTCGGGGAGGGTCGAGCTGCGGATGGCCCGACTGAAGACCCTGGGGTCCGGGGGCTCGAGGGTTTGTCGGTCCTCGTCGCTATCGTAGCGCCCTCCACGATGGGCATTATAGCCACGCTCCTCAGCACCCTTGTCCTTGCGCCGGCGGTTGATGTCGTTGCGGGCGTCATCGGCATCTCGAGGTGGTCTGTTGTCGACGATCCGTTCCCGGACTGGCCTGGCTCGAGGGGCATCTGGCTGGTGGACGGACATCTCCCGCTCGTTGTGGGGCGCGTCTGCTGGCTTCCCCGAGGCCGCCCCACGCCGTCGCGAGGCTGAGCTCTCGGCCTGCTACACAGCGGCTGTCTCGAGGAGGTTCTTCATTTCCCCGAGCATGCGCCTGGCGTCAGGGTTGGAGACGGCGGGTAGATCGCGGAGCAGCATCGCGGCCGCCACCACGTTCTGCCCGGCTCGTGGGAAACGCACCTCGGGGCGTGCGGGCGCCCCGTCCTCGAGGATCTGCCGGTGGACCTCTCGAGCTCGGCCACGAACACCGGCGCCTCGAGGCTGGGCCGGTTCCTGTGCTATAATTTTCTCGAGTTGCAGCAGGCGCTGTCGCTCCTCCTTAGCCTTGGCGATGGTCTCCCGCAGCTGCGCGAGCTACGCCGCCTGGTCGTCATCGTGCTGAGATGGTGCAGCCTGTGCCGGGGGTTCGTTCCTCCCCTGAACGCGTGATCCTCCCGCAGCAGCCACGTCTCCGGGCTCTTCGAGGTTGATCGCCGGCCTGGTGTCGTCGTCGCCGTCGTCCTCGGCATCGCCCACGACCCCCTCGAGCTGGAAGCACTCCCTGGTGGGGTCCCAGAGGTCAGGGTCATGGTAGTCGTACTCATCGGAGTCGGAGCTGCTGATGCCGCGCCGCCCAGGTTCGTGTCGGGACTGCAGCTCGCGGTACCACTCCCCGAAGGTGGCTCGACGAGATGGCTCGGTGGCTCGTGAGAGGCCGCGGTCGACGTGCGCAGGGTAGACGATCTCCATGTTGGCGGTGGCTCGTAGGAGTACGCCCGGATGCTCCTCCCGCTCTGCAGCCGCCCGGTCCTGACGGCGGTTGTCGAGGCAGTGGTCGCAAACAGCCGCGGAGCTGTTGAGGCCAGACGGGAACCGCTGGCATCGAGCGCGGTACGCCTCGTGCGGGAGGAGGCCGGGTGGTGTCAACGGAGCACGGCTCGGGGGCCTCTGGCTAGGCTCCCGACCCGTGCGCATGACGAACGCGAACTCACTGGGAGAGTGCGCGCGCGCCCTAGAAGTCTCCGGTCGCGCGCTGGACAGGTCCCTCGTTGGGGACTCTGCGCCAGCCGCGGGGAAGTGGGCGTACGCCGCGGGCACCGCCTGTGCCCGGCGACGGTGGTGACGACGGCGCCGCTCACGAGGTGGCGACGCGCGGTGGTGCGGGTGACGCGCCACGCCTCCCGCGCGGGGTGGCGTGACACGCCCTCTGCTCGAGCCCTCCGTGGAGAGCAGGGTCAGCTCGTTGCCATTGTCGGTGGCCAGGAACTCGAGGCTCCCGAACCAGACGACGGCACCAGCCGAGAACGAAGGAGGGGATGAAGCCATCCAGGAAACAACGAGAAATCGGCTCGGACACGCGAAGCCCCCTACCTGGCGCGTCAACTGTCGGTGTTTCGAACCCGGGGGTATGACACCAACTAGTAATATGATCGCGTGCTCTCTTCCTGGATGGTGATGCAAGATGACACAAGGATTTATCCTGGTTCGGGCAAAGAAGGCCCTACGTCCAGCGGGGGAGGAGGTTCTTGTATTACTTGCACCTAAGTGCTTGTACAGGGGCAATACAAGCTCAATGAGCGTGGACCGGAGTCCGGACTTGAGTGTGTGTGTGTGGACTCGTGTCGCGCAAGCCCGTGCGTAACCCTAGACTCGTGCCTTGTCTCTTGCGCGCGAAGGGCCCTGGCGTCCCCTTTTATAGAACAAGAGGAGGCCAGGGTTTACACAGGATTGATATGTACAGCGCTCGATATGGCGAAGGGTAGGAACTCTGTCTTGTCGAAGTCACCGCAGCCAACGTGGGTGTTGCTGTTGAGGCGTCCTTGATGCGTGGCCTCCATCCCGGGCGCGGACGTGGAGGCGTGGCGACGTGGAAGCCGTACAGCACCCATCCCGGCATGTACAGGACACGGCGGGGTCCCTCCGGGTCTTGAGGTACCTGTCCTCCAATCATATGACAGCAATTAGGGCTCGAGGGGCGTAGAACCGGCCTCGAGGTGGCGCCTGCGGGAGGCTCGAGCTTCGCAGGTATGGGCGAGTCCCGGGGAACTTGGTCGTACAGCGGAAATCCGGGTCTCGAGATGTGACCGGGACATGCCACAGTGCAGGGTATGGTCGAACAGTGTTGTACTGGTGCCTTTTCACCCATGCTTATGGTAAAAAGGAGGATTGACTCAGACTCCGGTTCACTGTGGCGCATGCCGCGTCTCAGAGGACGTGACGGGGGTAGGTGAGTGCATTAAATGCGCGGTATGGGGCTAGCATCCGATGTTTGCGCCGCTCGAGGGAAGCATGAAGCGTCTCGAGGGATAGGCTGTTGTGCCAGAGAGGCTCGAGGTCCCCGCGTGGGGTCTCGAGGTGTGGTGTTCGGCTGTGGGGGGCTCGAGGCCTATATGCCAGGACTCGAGGGCTTAGCGGAGCGCTCGCCCGAGGCATGGCTCGGAGGGCTCGGGCGAGACGGAGAACGAGCGCCAGCCCGAGGCCTAGCTTGGTGGGCCAGCGTTGTGGGCCTCGAGGGGGTTAGACTAGTCAGGTTTGTTATTAATTGGTGTTCTAGGTTTTAACCCGTGTGTTTTGCGTTGATTGGGGGTACCCCTTTGGCGTTCCCCCGACAGCTTGGTAGAGTTGGTTCTGCTGGTTCAGGAAACTTAGTGTAGCATTTCCATTCATATAGAATCAGTTTGCTATGGCTGGATTTCGAATTGCAGTCTCAGGTTCTACTCTGCGCGGCAGTGCCCGGGAGCGGCAGTGTCGGGCACAGAGCGGTAGTGCCAGGCCTATCTAATTAAGTTTTGAGCTGTGATTTTTGACAGGCCTATTCACCCCCCCTCTAGGCCACACAGGTCCTTACAAGTGATATTAGAGCCTGGTGTCTCAGCAGCACTTCACCGTGTGAGAGAATGGCCACCGACGGAGGAACGGGTAACCCTAGTGTTGTGCAACTCACACTCGAAGTGGAAGTGCACACCACTAGCAGCAGTGAAAGCATCTCCACAGCAAGTGCAAGGACACTTCCTCAATTGGACGTGTCTGCCGGAGAGCTCGCAAGAAGAAAAGAAGAAAGGAGGCTAAGGAGAGAAGCAAGAGCTAAAGCAAGAGAAGATGCTGCAGCTCTTAAAGCTAAAGAGGAGAAGGCTCAAAGAAAAGAAGAAAGAAAGATTAGAAGAGAAGAAAGTGCCAAGAGAAGAGAAGAAAAGAAGAAGAAGGAAGAGCTACAAGCAAAGAAGAAGGTGGACTTGAGTGATGACTCAAGTAGCACCGAAGATGGAGACGATGACATCTCCTATATGCTCAAGGACAACAAGAAGAAGAAGGAGGAGACCAAGAAGTCATATGGAGCCGTATCCTTTAACTATTCTTCTATGACTAACCATGATTCTAGGCCTCTCATCAATGTGCCCACGGGCAAGTTACCCCATTTCGATGGGACTAACTTTGCCAAATGGAAGCACATTATGAAGACCTATCTTATTGGTCTCCATCCAGGTATTTGGGAAATAGTGCACAATGGACTTGAAGCACCGGTTGATCCGAAGAGCCCCACTCAAGATGAATTCCGCAACATTCATCTCAATGCCCAAGCCACTAGTGTGTTACTTAGTGCCTTGGATGGTGATGAGTACAACAAGGTCATGGGGGTTGAGGTTGCAAAAGAGATTTGGGACACTTTGCACATTGCTCATGAGGGAGTGGACAAAGTGAGGCAATCCAAGATTGACTTGTTGATGGCAAAGCTCAACCGGTTTGTGATTTGTGATGGTGAAGGTCCACAAGAGATGTTTGATAGGTTGATGGTCATTGTTGGCAAGATTAGAGGGCTAGGTGGTAGTGAAATTAATGATCACAAGGTTGTGAAGATCATGTTGGAAGCATACTCACCAAGGAATGAGACCGTTGTGACATTAATTAGAGACAAAAAGAAGTTTGAGCAATTCACACCTAGTGATGTGCTTGGGAGGATCATCACCTTTGACATGCAAAGAGAAGAGGCAAATGAAAGAAGGAAGCTTGGAGAGTTGCAAGCGAGGCTAGATGGGATGAAAATCAAGGATGTGGCACTTAAGGCTAGCAAGCCAACAAGACAAGCAACATCAAGCAAGGCAAGATCAAGCAAGCAAGCCTCTACAAGCAAGCCCAAGCAACAAAAGAAGAAAATAGAAGTTGAGGACAACTCATCATCCTCAAGTGAAAGTGGAAGTGAAGGTGAAGAATTTGAAGCAATTGGAGACATAGCTCTTTTCATGAGAAGATACCGCAAGGGGCTTAAGAAGGAAGGTTACAAGTTTGTGAAGAGAAGGTTTCCAAACAAGAAGAAGAGAACTTGCTACAATTGTGGTAGCACCGATCATTTCATAGCACATTGTCCACATGAGAAGAAGGACAACAACTTCAACAAGGGCAAGAAAGATGACAAAGGCACTTACAAGAAACACAAAAAGAGATACATGGGAGAAGCTCACATTGGACATGAATGGGATTCAACCGCACAAACCTCAAGTGAAGAAGATGAGAAGATAGCAACAATAGCATTTCAAAAGTCATCTCCTTCACCAAGACTATTCAACAACTTGTCCGATGATGATGATTGCAACTCCCACACTTGTCTCATGGCCAAGAAAGAGAAGGTGAAAAAGACTCCTAAACCCTCTCTTCCACCTAGTGACATCTCTAGTAGTGAACTTAGTGATTCCTCTAGTGATGATGATTCTAGTGATGAAGAGATAAACATGATAACTAAAAATTTGGACAAGAAAACCAAACTCTTTATCACTAAGCTAATGGAGCAATTAGAGAGTGTGCAAGCCGAGTTAGCAATAAGAGAGGATGCCCTCATCAAACAAGAGGACCTCTACATTGCTTGCAAGGAGGCTCTTGCATTAGAGAGGAGTGAGTTGGACATCTTGCATGAGGCTTTGGCCAAAGAGCAAGACGAAAATGCTTCCCTAAAGAAGACTCATATTGCACTCAAGGAAAAGTATTGTGGCTTGGATAAAAAGCACAAAGAACTTGAGCTGTAATATAATGTTCTTTGGGAAAGCAACTCACCTCTCCCTAAAGCAAATGTCACTTCTATTCCCTCCACTAGTGAAGGTTGTGGAAAATGCTATAATGTTGATTTGAATGCCTATTCCACTAATCTTGTGAACATGGAGGCCATGAGAAAGGAGATAGCAAGATTGACAAACATCATTGCAAGTGGTTGTGTTAAGTCTACCACAAGTGCTAATGAGAAGACTCAAGAGAAGAGCAAGCCCAAGTTCAAGAATGGACGACGTCCTTCCATAAAAGATGGGTTGGGGCACGAAAAAGGAGCCAAAACCAATGGAAGAAAAACAATGAATGACTATGAGTGTGTGAGGTTTGAGAAGAAGGGTCAGATTGGTACAGTTCAGTCTGCACAGACCGCAGCAATGTCGCGCCAGAAGGCGGCAGTGTCGGGCCCCAGCAGTGCCGCCCCAGGCCGGCAGTGCCGCGCCCCAAGAAAGGGAAGGCTACCAGTTTCCCTTCAGCTCAGTCTCACACACAGCCCAAGCAGGTGCCCAACCAGAAGCAAGGATCTCAGAAACCAAAGGAATCAATTTGGGTGACCAAGAATAAGTTTGCACATCAACCCAAAACAGAAGCCTCAAGGAAGAGCATGTCATCTTGTTATATATTAGAACACAACAACAGTGGAAAAGTTGTTGCGAAATATGTTGGTGATAACAAGAGGACAGACGACAAGTTTATTTGGGTTCCTAAGATACTTGTGACTAAGTTGCAAGGCCCCAATGTCAATTGGGGACCTAAATCAAGGAACTAAACTTGTTTTGCAGGCATACTCCTCCGGTGGATCAAGTTGGGTGCTTGATAGCGGATGTACAAATCATATGACCGGAGAAAGGAGTATGTTCTCATCATATTCCCCAACTTCAAATGCAAGTGAAAACAACATTTTCGGTGATAACTCCAAGGGGGATGTGTTAGGACTTGGTAAAGTTGCCATAACACTTGAGCATTCAATTACTAATGTCTTACATGTTGATTCGTTGAGTTACAACTTGTTATCCGTTTCACAATTGTGTGGGATGGGTTTCAATTGTCTCTTTACGGATGATGGTGTGGAAGTCTTTAGAAGGGAGGATTCCTCTATTGTCTTTACAGGTTGTTTGAAAGGGAAGCTTTACTTAGTTGATTTCAACAAAAGTGAAGCTAAACTTGAGACTTGTTTAGTGGCCAAATCTAGCATGGGTTGGTTATGGCATCGCCGACTAGCTCATGTTGGGATGAAGAACTTGGCCAAACTTCAAAAAGACAACCACATCCTAGGACTAATCAATGTTGATTTTGAGAAAGACAGAGTATGTGGAGCTTGCCAAGCCGGAAAACAAGTAGGCGTACCTCACCCACCAAAGAGCTATGACACTACTACTCATCCATTGGAGTTGATCCACATGGATCTCTTTGGACCGGTTGCCTATCTTAGCATCGGAGGTAACAAACATGGTCTTGTTATTGTTGATGACTTTTCTTGTTTCACTTGGGTATTCTTTTTGCATGACAAGAGTGTAGTGCAAGAGAAAGTCAAGATGTTCATACGAAGAGCTCAAAGGGAATTCGGTTTCAACATTAAGAAAGTTCGTAGTGACAATGGAATCGAATTCCGAAACACCCAAGTGGAAGAATTTCTTGATGAGGAGGGCATCAAGCACGAGTTTTTAGTTCCATACACCACTCAACAAAATGGCGTGGTGGAGAGGAAGAATAGAACACTCATTGACATGGCAAGGATGATGCTTGATGAATACAAGACGCCGGACATCTTTTGGGCCGAAGCCGTCAATACCGCTTGCCATGCAATCAACCGCCTCTACCTCCACAAGAGAAGAAAGAAGACCTCCTATGAGCTGCTCACCGGTAACAAGCCAAATGTGTCCTATTTTAGAGTCTTTGGGTGCAAATGTTTCATTTTGAACAAGAAGCCCAAAGCCTCTAAGTTCGCATCTAAGGTTGATGAAGGTTTTCTTCTCGGTTATGGATCAAACGAGCATGCCTATCGTGTTTTCAACAAGGCCTCTGGCAAGGTTGAAATAGCGATAGACGTGACGTTTGATGAAACTAATGGCTCTCAAGTAGAGCAAGTTGATGAAGTTGTTGTAGGCAATGAGGAACCACCCTGCGAAGCAATCAAGCAATTAGCCATTGGTGATATTAGACCACAAGAACAACAGGCTACTGATCAGGATGGTCCTCAAGCTGAAGCCCCTGCTGGGACTGGTGACATACAGTCCCCGGCAGTGCCGGCCACAACCCCGGCAGTGCCGGGCAGAGCCCAGCAGTATCGAGCACTTCCAGGGCAGCTGCAGCCACTCCACTTCGTGGAGTGAACCTACAACCCATCTTCGAGCAAGATGAAGAAGATGTCGAAGATGTAGCAGAACCCATAGATCATCCAAGGCTCAAGCAAACTATTCAACGGGACCATCCCGTTGACAACATCCTTGGGATTCTTCCAAAGGGGGTAACGACACGCTCTCATTTGGCAAATTTCTGTCAATATTACTCGTTTGTTTCCTCTTTGGAACCTCTCAAGGTAGAAGAAGCTCTTGAAGATCCAGATTGGGTGATGGCCATGCAAGAGGAGCTCAACAACTTTGAGCGCAATCAAGTATGGTCACTTGTGGAAAGACCAAATACCAATGTCATTGGAACCAAATGGGTCTTCCGCAACAAGCAAGATGAAGAAGGAGTGGTGACAAGGAACAATGCAAGATTGGTAGCTCAAGGGTTCACTCAAGTAGAGGGTTTGGACTTTGAAGAAACGTATGCACCGGTTGCTAGGCTTGAAGCCATTCGGATTCTTCTAGCCTATGCAGCCCATCACAACTTCAAGCTATATCAAATGGATGTGAAGAGTGCATTTCTCAATGGCCCTATACAAGAGTTGGTGTTTGTTGAGCAACCACTGGGTTTTGAAGATCCCAAGTTTCCCAACCATGTCCTCAAACTCCAAAAGGCGCTCTATGGGCTTAAACAAGCACCTAGAGCATGGTATGAATGCCTTAAGGAATTCTTGCTTAAACAAGGCTTTGAAATAGGCAAAGCCGATCCTACTCTCTTCACTCATAAAGTCAATGGAGATATTTTTGTGTGCCAAATATATGTCGATGACATAATATTTGGTAGTACTAACAAATCCTTTTGTGATGAGTTTAGTAGGATCATGACTAAGAGATTTGAGATGTCTATGATGGGTGAGCTCAAGTTCTTCCTTGGTTTTCAAATCAAGCAATTGAAGGAAGGGACTTTTCTTTGCCAAACCAAGTATACCCATGATATGTTGAGAAAGTTTGACATGGTGAACGCCAAGCCTATCAAGACTCCCATGCCAACTAATGGACATCTTGATCTCAATGAGGAAGGGAAAGCCGTGGACATCAAGGTATGTCGCTCCATGATCGGCTCTCTACTTTACTTATGCGCATCTAGGCCCGATATTATGCTTAGTGTGTGCATGTGTGCTAGATTTCAAGCTAACCCGAAAGAGTGTCACCTAGTGGCTGTTAAGAGAATCTTGAGATATCTAGTTCACACACCAAACCTTGGCTTGTGGTATCCTAAGGGCTCCAAGTTCGAACTACTTGGCTATTCGGATTCCGATTATGCCGGTTGTAAAGTAGATCGAAAAAGCACTTCGGGGACATGTCAATTCCTTGGATGCTCCTTAGTGTCTTAGGGTTCTAAAAAGCAAAATTGTGTAGCCCTTTCCACAGCCGAGGTCGAGTATGTTGCAGCAGGTGCATGTTGTGCGCAACTACTTTGGATGAGGCAAACTCTTCGTGATTTCGGATGTCATTTTACTCATATCCCACTCTTGTGTGACAATGAAAGTGCCATAAAACTTGCAAACAACCCAGTGAGTCACTCAAGAACCAAACATATAGACATCCGACATCATTTCTTAAGAGATCACGAAATCAAAGGAGATATCGCAATTCGTCATGTGAGCACCGACAAACAACTAGCCGATATCTTCACTAAGCCTCTCGATGAGTCAAGGTTTTGTGCTTTGAGAATTGAACTAAATATACTTGACTCTCGTAACGTAGTTTGAAACCTAGCATGCTTGATTGATCAACTAGTATGACCTAGGCAAAACCTTTTTTAATACTTTCATACATTGTGTTTCAAAGTCTTTGAGAAAGAAACTTGCTTGAAATGACCATTGTTCTGTATTGATTGATTGTCACTAGTCATAACATGCAAGTTGTACGTGTCCACTCCAAGGAAGAGATGTAGTAGCTTAGAGATAAATCTATTCTGTTGGTAACTGTCCGGCAGTGCCGGGCCCGCCGCGGAATTGCCGGGCCACGGCAGTGCCGCACTTGGTGCGGTAGTGCCGCGACTAGTCGGTTCAGCCCGAGTCGACTGTTACCGTGTGGGGCCAAAGGAATTTTTTTCTATTCTTCCCGACGGTCTCACCTCTCTCTCTCTCTCTCATTCTTATCCACCGTGAAGAAGTCCCCTTCTTCTTTTCCCTCTCGGGCGAACAAGAGGGCGACCGGCATCCTCCTTCTCATCCGGGCTCCTTCCCGGCGAGGCAGGCCACCAGTGGTGCTCCTCCGAGTTCCCCTTCGGTGCAGCCTCCATCTCCCTTCCCCAAGGGTCTCCTTCCCTTTCCTCTCCATCTCAAGGTGATATTTCAAATCCCTAACCCTAGTTTTCCCGATTTGTAAAATGCGCCATGGTAGTTGTACTTAGAGGTTGTAGAAGGGTTTGTAGATGATAGGGAGGCAGTGGGAATGTTGGATATGGTGTTCCTTGGCTCAGATCTGGCCTGCCCGCGCGGCAGTGCCGCTCCCTGAGCGGTAGTGCCGGACCATGAGCAGGGATTTGATCCAAGTAACACCCTATCCATCGAAGTCTATTGCCTCACTATGACCTACCAGCTCTTATGCAGTCTTCTAATTCATAGTTTCCATGTTTTAGATGTCTAGTGGAAGAGGTGATGAGAGAAGGGTGAAGCAAAGGATGGATCCGCTCAGGAGGAGGAGCAAGCAGCCATCTCGCCGAGGTGGCTGTAGTTCCCAAGGGGATGTATCAGCATGACAGCAGATCCGTGATGAGGCTCGCCTGCAGATGCAAGGGCGATAGATTCAGGATGATCTTTATCCCAACACACCAGAGCATCTTGCAGATGTCAGCCGAGCCCACCTGCAGCCCTACACAGAGGATGTGCAGGAGAGGCCTCCATAGGACACCAAGGACAGGCAGCCCGTGTCTTACTACCAACAGTTCAGCTCAGTGAAGACACAGCGCCAGCTCAATCCCTGCAACCTTTAGAAAGATATGGGCATTGACTACAGGTTCTGGAATGAGTTCCATTCCGACTTTTATCGTTCAGTCCTGTACAATGCCAAGAAACAAAAGATTCTAAGTATGAAGTATGTTGATTGGGAGCACTTGGAGGCCAAGCATGATCGTGACATCAACAGGGTAGTGGCAGCTTGCAAGGAGAGAAACATGTATGACTTGATGGGTTTCAGCTACAATTGGAACACCGAGATTATCCATCAGTTTCATGCCACTCTCTATGTGGATAATGTGGTGGAGGAGATGCATTGGATGACCGAGGGACGTCACTACAAGGTCTCTTATGAGACCTTTGCTAGGATTCTTGGTTTGGGCAGCGGGGATAGAGAGCTTGATAGTCTGCACCAGGAGAGGACTCTGACAGATAATGAGATTGCATTCATGTATGAGGATCCTCGGAAGGCAGACGGGTTGGTCAAGGGGCTGAAGGGCTATTACTACATGTTGAACAACCTTTTCAGACAGACTCTCAACCCCAAAGGGGGTTCTCATTCTAACCTCTATGGATATGGCAGGAACATGTTGGCTAGGATGGCCCCCAGGGCGAACCACTTCTCCATTTCCAGCTTCATTTGGACTGAGCTACAGGTGGTAGCTGAGGATGCTAGGAAGGCAGTGCTCTATACCCCCTACATCATGTACATGATAGAGATGGTTTCCGGCTACACCTTTGCTAAGGATGGGCTGCATGAGCCTTATAGAGTAGAGAAGAAGAGGGCAGCAGCAACAGGGGCAGCAGCAGTTGACAGGCCAGAGAGCTCCCACCCTTCCTATCAGAGGAAGAACAAGAGCAAGCTGGCCAAATGGATTAAGGCCATCTTCTCTACTTGCACCTACGCAGCCCAGACAGCTCACCACGCACTTGTTGAGCAGCGAGCAGAGCGAGAGCGGGCGGGTCGTTCGCCGTTACCTCCACCCCGCTCTCCACCTCACTTCGACCTCTCCAGTCTCGACTCAGATGACATAGACTCAGATGGTGACGAGGAGCAGGAGGAGATAGTGCATGAGCCGTCTCGTCGTTCTACGCGCACCTCGACACGCTACACCAGTACTACCCATCGCCATGGGAAGGCCGTTGTAGAGTCTGACGATGACGATGACGACGATGGCGACGATGATGATGAGGGCGAGATTCCGTGGGACAAGTTAGCGTCTGATGATGAGTGAGTGTTGGGACACTCTTCTCTTCTCTCTACTTCTCTCTTTTTGGTGACTTGTTGCCAAAGGGGGAGAATTAGGCGAAGAGAAGGGGGTACAACACTTCTTGTTCATGTCCCCATCTTTTGTGAGAGAGTTTGTTTCAGTCAAAACTCTAATTTGTAATACTCTATGTTGCTACTTCTTAGACTTGGATGTGGACATGTACTTTTATCTGCTTATCTAGCTTGTAATACCTTGTTTAGACCTGTTGATTATTATGCTTTGTGGATGTTTTAATTTCCGCTGCGTTTGCTGTCTGCAAGTCTGAGCGGCAGTGCCGCTCCCAGGCCGGCAGTGCTGGGCTCCGGCAGTGCCGCGCCTAGAGCGGCAGTGCCGCTCTGGCTGACAGGCAGCAAACCACTCTGATGTGCTTAAACTGTCATTCGCATCACGTATTATTCTTGACACAGTTTGTTTGCACCCCACAAAGCTATTGGATGTGAAACTGAACCTACCTTTCACTTTTGAATATGTGAATGTTGGCCTCTAATGCCATTTTGAGATTTCAGCTCTCATTCACACATTTAGGGGGAGGTTTCACACCTAAGCTTCTAAATCTCAAGTATTGTACCCTTCTATTGTAAGCTTCATTTGTGTTGTCATCAATCACCAAAAAGGGGGAGATTGTAAGTGCAATCAAGCCCTAATTGTGGGTTTTGGTGATAATGACCACACGATTGGAGAACTAATGAGATTTATGAAGATGGCAAGCAGGTTAATGTTAAAAAAGGATGATGCATATGTGTTGGTGGACCCCTCATACAACACTCCATCGGTTCCGGACTCAAAGTGCTACAACGAGCTTTTTATTATGAATTTGAGTTATAGGATTGCCGTACTATCAAGGGGGAATGCAAATGCATCGCTATGGCTGAATGATATGTGCTCAAACCAACCCAAGCCATCCTCATTCCTAACCAAAGACAGCTGCACAGAATTCAGATTCTTCTCTGTCTGTCTGGTAGGCGCGGCAGTGCCGCTCAGGGCGCGGCAGTGCCGGGCTAAGGCCGACACTGCCGCGACTTGTTGTAACCATTGGAAGGCAGGGGGTATTTACCTCACTCCCCTGCCACCCCAACGGTTACCCCACAACCATTTACTCTTCTCCTACCTCCAGACAAGGCTTCCTCTCCCCATTGAAGGCTCCCAAGCTCTCTCTCACCTAATCTTCGATTCCCATTGATTCCAAGTGAGTTAGAGCCTCAAACCTTCATCAAAGAGAAGCCCTAGCTGAGATCTACTTCCTAGAGCACTTGATTTGAGTCATAGCCGGTGTATTTAATTCTATTACTCTTGGGTTCTTGGAACCCTAGCCGGCTAGGCGTCGCCCTTGAGCTAGCCAACTTGTGTGGCGGCCTTGGAAGGTTTGTAATCACTTGTGCAGCTAGTATTATTACCCCTCACTTCAAGGATTTGGTTCCTTGACTTGAGAACGAGGTAGAGTTGCAAAGCTCATGACCTAAGTGGTCAACCTCAACAACGTGGAGGTAGGCAAGCCTTGGTGGCGAGCTGAACCACGCTCTTGTGCTTACTTGCTTTCATATTTCATACTTGTGAGCTTGTGATAGAATCTAGGGTTTGGCCCGATCTACTTCATACTACATATTTGGCTTAGTAGAGTTGGTTCTGCTGGAAACTTAGTGTAGCATTTCCATTCATATAGAATCAGTTTGTTGTGGCTGGATTTCGAATTGCAGTCTCAGGTTCTACTCTGTGCGGCAGTACCGGGCTGAGGCCGGCAGTGCCGGGGAGCGACAGTGCCGGGCACAGAGCGGTAGTGCCGGGCCTTTCTAATTAAGTTTTGAGCTGTGATTTTTGACAGACCTATTCACCCCCCTCTAGGCCACACAGGTCCTTACAACAAATTAAATGCAAATTATGTAATTAGTTATTTTTAATCTATATATTTAGTACTTTATACATGTGTCTAAAAATTCAATGTGACATGCGTAAAGTTTTTTATTTTGAAATTAAACATGGCCAGGCAAGATCTAGAGCGATTTTTGCCTAGTAAATCTGACACTATTGATAGTATCCACTGAACCAAACCACACCGCTCGTCACACCTTTTTTAGCGCCATAAACAAATCTCATCCTCACTAATTATTTGACCAAGCAGTTTGGATTGTGGACGTTTTATTAAAAGGTAGAGGCTTTAACGTCACAGGTAGACACAATCTCATTAGCGAGAGACATGTAATATTGATCATACGACGAATGAACTAATAGAATTACAAAATAGACTATACAACAATAATGTTGTGCGATCAAAGACAAAGATCTCTAGTGACCTACACGGTATACTCGTCAAGCCACCGGTGCTGTCTACCAGGGAAAAAGCACACACATTGTCTCCTTCTTTGAAGGCAACAATGACAAGATCTCATAAAGGGATTGGATCACAAAGAGCTAGCTGCTGGAAAGACAGTTGCAGAGAAAGAGGCTATCCAGCATAGCATAAGAAAGAAAGAGGCCTTTAAGGTTACATCATACCTTGCCTTAAGTTTTTCGCATCTCCAACATAACAACATCATTTGGATACCATACAACTTCAAGTAAGCTTGACTCTATACTTAAATCTTGCTCAATATATCTTTATTCGATGCAAAACAACTTACAATTTAGTTTTATGATTAAATTCATGCAGCAACCACTGGATTGTTTTTGGCGTCGATGTCAGTCGGAGCATGGCATGGGTCTGTGATTCTGCAGATTTTAACCCAGTCACATACAAAGACTTCATAACGATTCTCAAGACGTATACATAATCTCATTAGCTTACATGTTTGTATATTTACTTTAACATTCACTTTTGCATACTAACAAGTTGCACTTGGCTAAAATTGATCGAACAGGGCTTTCGAGCACTATGTCAAGCGATATGAAGGAAGACATTGTCCTACAAGCAAGCACGTTTTGCAAATCAAAACTCTATGTTCGGTAAGCGTAACTTACTTTGGCACTACATTACTTTGTTGTCAATACTATTACTTAATATTTCCATATGCGAAACACATATAGTTCCCCAAACAGAGGCCTAGGAGTCTACATTGTGGATATTACATATGTGCTTTTATGAGTAACACCAGTGCCTACAGGAGACATCCGAAGTTGGTAAGTTTGAGTCTCTTTTCTCGTAGTATAAAAACTTAGCTTATATTATGAAAGCATAGACCTAAACATGTTATCTTGTAGTGGAAAGATGAGAAAAATCAAAGAAGAGACATGTACAATGATGACCAACTCATAGAGCTCATCGGCGACCTTTGCAGCTTCATATTGGATGAGATTGTGCATTCTAGAGGCACTAATCATGACCCAAACTCCGACTTAGGTAGCGATCCTAGATTACAACATCTTCGCGAGCTTGAAAGACTATCTCTAGGTCATTGATAACATTTTGATGGACTTGTGGTTGTATAATTTGAACTTGAACATGTAGTTTGTGGACTTGTGATGTGGTGAATTGAATCATTTGGACTTGTGATTTTATGTCATGTTCTGGATACTATATTGAATTCATATATGTGCTGTGAATGTAATATGTATTTATATATGTTGTTGTTGCTGGTCAGTTTTCATTTCAATATATTTATTTTTTTCTCGAAATTGCTCAGTAGGGGCGGCTGGTGATAGAACCGCCCCTACAAATAGCATTTGTAAGGGCGGTTGGAAACACCAATCGCCCTTACAAATGCTATTATAGAGGCGGTTCAATCACCAGCCACCCTTACAAATGCATTCCAACCGCCCTTACAAATGCATTTGTAAGGGCGGGCGGTTAGGGAATCGCTCTTACAAATCTTTGATTTGTAAAAGCGGTTGCATAGGGGCGGCTCCCCCAACAGCCCTTACAGAGCATCTGGAGCTGCCCCTACAGTGGTCTGCTGTAGTAGTGACATACGCCCCCCTTGTTACAATTGATCTATTTTTTTAACCAATGCACCTCACCAAAGTTGGTTGATCTATTTTTCTTACATGAAATCATCAAAGTGCCAACATAAAGTTGTCCTCTATTTTTCTTTGTACGAGGACATTCACATAAGTACTTATTATATTATATGTTAGGGGCAGTTTGGATCCTTTCACTTGGGCTGATTGAAATCTACTTTATTAATTAGGTTATTTGACTTAGAATTTTAATATTTTCCACTTTTCAAATCTTAAGTATAAACATGTGTCAAATTCAGAGGATAAGAAATGGAAAGAGAGATAGTAAGAAACAGAAAATGAGATTCATCGTCATTCCCCGTGGCCCGATCTTCTTGACTCATCTCTCGTGAGTTCGGACACAGAAAGCTTCTTGCAGGGGACAATAGTAGCCAACTGCAGGAGAAAGGGAAAAAATTGGACTCCCCACTCAGTTTGTTCACTCGGCATTGTTACGAAACAAAGTCCAGCTACAGTATATGAAACCAGGACTTTGATGGTGGCCAATTAAATGAGGAAGAGGAGGAGAAATTCAAATGTTCAAACACTGTACATGACTTGGAGAAGTCAGGTGATCTCCCTCTATAAATAGAGGAGTCACTTTCACCACTGTAACAATGAGAAACTGCAGACAGTGAAAGAAAGAAACAAACTCCTCGTCCTATCTTGTGTTCTACTGAGTTCCATCTTGTGCATGTGTTCTGTACTTGTGTTCAAGTGTACAAAAGAAACAGATTTCTAACACGTTATCAGCACGAGCCCTACCAAGCTAAGAAGGTGAGAAAGGTTTGGAAATCTGTTTCTTTACAAGATGCTTGTTCATCCCTCATTTACAACTCTACATGAACAAGCACACACACATCACAAACAAAACAATGGTGGCGATAAAGGATGGCTCTGCCACCACTCGCCCCAACATGTCGACATTGGTGATGCAAGGAAGGTTCTGCCTCCGCTCACCTGAAGGTCGACGGTGATGCAAGGAAGGCCCTGCCTCTGCTCACCGGGTGGTGCTAGGATGGCCCTGCCTCCGCCCACCAAGGACAGCCACTGCCGTCCCGAAGACGAGCAGATCGGGCCACCACCATCCCGAAGACGCGTGAACGGCTACAGATCGGGGACGTCACCCGCCTGGCTGCCGCCATGCCTGGCCGCGCAGCACCATGGCCGGCCGCCGCAGGCAGGGGGGTGCGCGGCCACCTGGCCGCCGCAGACCCTCCAGGCCGCCGTTGCGTCTAGCCACGCAGCACCATGGCCGGCCGCCGGGCCGCCGCAGACCCTCCAGGCGCGCGTGCAGGGAGCCCCGCGGCTGCGCGCAGGTTGGCGCGGGGAGCCCCTCCCTGGCCGCCGGACGCCATGGTCGAATCCCCCTCCTCCTTCTCTTCTCCCTCCCTATTGTTTCCTGGAAAGAGATAAGGAAGAGAGAGAATGGGGAGAAAAGAATGGGATAAGGTTAGGGTTAGGGTTTTGACCCTCCCCTTTTATATGGACCTGGGCGAATCTAGACCATCCATCTTGATGGACGACCACAGATGACTGGGCCTATAGGCCAGCCCAGGAGAAGGAAAATTTGGCCCAGTTGGCCCATCCATAATAAGCTGCGCATTTTCTATTTTGCGAGTAGTGGCCCAAAGCCCACTATTGCACCCAAATACACGGCCCGACGTCCGTGATATATGTGTGGCCCGAAGTCCACCATATTTCTTTTATGTTATTTTTATTATTATGACAATTACTTACTACAATTTATTTATTGCACTTACTTTCCTTGCTCTTATTTAAATATGTGACTTGTAGTCACATATATGCGCAGTAATTGCAATCAAAGTGGTGTGAAGACCACTGCGCAATACGACCCGAAGTTCGTATAAACAGCGACCATAAGTCGCATGTGTAAATAGCACAGTCTGAAGTCTGTGCAAAACTGTGGTGACCAGAAGTTTTCACCAATTTACTTTACATTATTTACATTATTACGTATGACTTTATTTATTTACTGTAATTTACTTTATCGTATTTAAATTCCGCAAATTTAATTATTGCAGTTTATATATTGATCTCAATGTAATCCTGAAGATTACAATCAAGACACTTTCTATGATTCATGCGTGTCAAATCATAAGTTCGAATGGCCTGAAGCCATGAATGATCATGACATAAACCTTTGATCCAAGTGCATCAAGGATCATGCATATACAGCCAGAAGCCGTTTAACTGTGACCTGAAGCTCACCTTGTCGTACTACTATGAGGCCTGAAGCCCATAGTAATAATCAAGGCCTGAAGCCCTTGCAAAGCATGATTTTTCTTCCATATGTTATTTTATTTATTTGTCATAGTTTATTTTCTTGCATTTATTTAAATCCTGTAGATTTATTTTGTTGCAAGTTTATGCTTTTTGTATGAGTAAGCATATAATCCTGAAGATTATGTGCATGAGACTTTTGAGGAAATATAGTCCCGAAGACTATATATATGAATGTAATCCTGAAGATTACACAAGTAGTTGTAATCCTGAAGATTACATGTGACCGACATTGGTTGATCCTGCACAGAGATGGTGCAGACATGTCAGACATTGCAAAGAGGGAATTCGAAAAGCTTGCCATGGATGGCAGCAATTATCTCACCCGAGCCATTAATGTTGAGATGAAGCTCAATGGCATGTACCTCGGTCATAGCATTGCTCGGCTTGAAGGTGGCAAGAATGAGCATGCAAAGCCTGAGAAAGCAAAAAGGGGTTGCACTTTCTGCAACACTGTTTACACCCAGACCCGAAGTCTGGGTATATGACAAAGGATGATCCACTGGCTTTATGGCAGTCCCTGAAGGACCGTTTTAATCAATAGAAGTCGATTGTGCTTTTCAAAGCACAACAGGATTGGATCATCTTACGCTTCCAAGACTATATGTCTGTAGCAGTGTATGACATTGCTTTACACAGGATTGTGTCAAAACTATGTCTATGTGGCCAGAAGATCACTGACGTAGATATGATCGAGAAAACTC
Organism: Coix lacryma-jobi var. lacryma-jobi; assembly: GCA_009763385.1. Classification (NCBI taxonomy): domain Eukaryota; kingdom Viridiplantae; phylum Streptophyta; class Magnoliopsida; order Poales; family Poaceae; genus Coix; species Coix lacryma-jobi. The sequence continues at coordinate 112,905,235 of CM019827.1, read as the reverse complement.
TTTCTTCCTTCCAACCCGACAGTGTAGTACTACATCAACAATACATGGACTCACGGTCCCTGAAGTACTATGAGGTGATGATAGTACTACTGGATGTGGAACAACAAAATAAGGTTCTCACGAACAATTATTCTATACGATTTACTGGTCTAGTGGTTGTGCCCGAAGCACACACCAACGTTGTTGAGATTTCTCGTAACTGCAAAAGAAACCGTGACAAGGGACAATGGAAAGGAAAATGAGATGTCATGATCAAAGGCAAAGGTATGGAAAGGCCTAGGGGTAAAATGAATCTGATAAGGTCATAGGTGAAACATCTAAGCATCATGGTTGTTGTTCTAGATGTAGAGGCATTGAACAATGGTCCCGCAATTGTCATGCCCCAAATCACCTAGTTGAGCTCAACTAAGGTCCTTCCCGAAGCAAGGACAAGGAGAGTCAACATAAGTCCCATTTTACCACTGAGCCTGAAGCTCAGGAACGCGACGACATGCATGTCGACGCAAAAGGAAAATGGCGAAGACATCCTAATGGATGAAAAGTGAGAACGACCTTATCAAACGATGACTTTGATATATTCAGGGACTTTAAGTGATCCCTAAGATATCATGTCAGTCGTAATGCAATGTCCGAACGCACCAGCGGAGTTTGACCATACACGCTCATGCAGAGCATCTATAACATATTGAATGGTCATGCATGCACCTGAAGGGCATATGAAATATTTTCCGCAAGTTATGAATGTTGGTTTTATCTCCAAAATAAAGTCTCAGTCCAACTGCACCCCCGCCTTTACAGCTAGTGCGTGAGGAAGAGTTAAGTATTTCCCATCTGTGTGTTATTAGTTGGGCGGTATACGCACCAATACCGCCACATCAGCGTACACCAAATAAAACCCACCAGAAGTTGGGATATATGAGCCTATGACTGGGGATCTTCATAGGGCTCGGTACGCCGATTGCTTTTCTCATTTGGGGGAGATAGGCATCCAGAAAAATGTTGGGAAATTGCATGGAATAGAATGGAATGGAATGGAGAGATGCATTCCTTATACACACGCACTAGTCAATCTGAACCAGAAGTTCAGAAGATTATACATTTGCAAATTGTTGCAAATGAGCTGCCAAATGCCTTCACTAATCATAAAAGTGACAAGATCACATTTACCTGTAGTAAGTGCATCGGATACAGTGAAGGAACTTGAATCTGTCAAGTCCACCGTTGTTGTCACAGAGGAGGAGGAGTGTGAGATGTGCTCCACACACATGACTGACCTTCTCACTTTGAGAAGTAAGTATGCTGTGTTGATAGGAGAGGTGGATGAGCTTAAGGCTAGATCCTCGCTGTTGGGTGCGTGCAAGTCCTGTGCGGGCTTGCAATCCGAGTTGGCAGAGAAGAATGCCAAGATTGCGTCTCTTGAGAAGGCCAGCTCGGGTAGCACTTGTGTGTCTAGATGCGCTTTGTTTTGGAGATGGAGATTGCGAATGTGCAACATGACAAGATGCAAACCGAGGAGGAAAACACATACCTTCGGACCATCTTGTCATGGGTGTCTTGTGGTGAGCCGCAGCTTGGGATGATGATCTCCCAGTTCAAGCGTGCTGCTGGAGGTCCAGGTGTAGGCTTTGCTCAGGGTGTTGAGTGTGCTTCATCTTTTGGCAAGGTTGGAGAGTTTAGTGGTCTTAACCCGAGTGAGAAGCCCAACTCCACCACTACTCCCAAGCTTACCAAGATTCCACCCAAAGAGCCTCTAAAGTCTAACACCAAGGATGGGGTGTTTGTTGAACCTCTGAGAGCTCCGCCCAAGAAACAATCATGGGCTCCAAAACCAAACCACCTCAAGAACAAGCTAGACACAATGCCACCTATCCAAGAGGAGCTTATGCCACAGAAGGGCAAAGTGATTCACACCCACTACCGTGAGTACCAACAACCCCCTATGAGAGCGGTGAGGTACCATTGTGAGCACTGTGGGAGAGATGGACACTTGAGGGAGTTTTGCTTTCGGCGCAAGAGAGAGGAGCGCCGTGCAAAGGAGTTGAACAACACGGACATGTACCATCCTTTCCATGATGTATATGTGCCAAATATTCAGAGGCGTGCTGCTAGGCCTAGAGGCCCAAAGCCTCAAGTTCCTAGGCCTAGGCCGCGAAGAGAATGTGCCCGGCGGGAGCCTGCAGTTGTGGGCTATGGACCCCGTGGCGGTGGTTTTGTAGTTGAGCGTGTTCCACCACCGCGTTTTGAGTATCGCGATGGACGCTCCTCCCTTAGCGGACCACGTTTTCCTGTGCGTGGTGATCGCTTTCCCCGTAGGCATGCTAGGAATGGTTTTTCTGCTAACCATTCTTTTGAGCAGCCGGCCCAACACTGGTATTCTTCATACTTCACTAACCCCAGTGTTGGACCGTATGCTCATCCTATGTCTTTTTATTGATGTAGGAAAAACGATTGGAGAACGTTTGGTTGGTGGATTCCGGTTGTTCGAGACACATGACCGGAAACGCCAAGTGGTTCTCCAGTCTTAGTCCGGTCGCCGGAAAGGAGTTTATCACCTTCGGCGACAATAGCAAAGGTAAAGTGTTGTCTCGTGGGTCGGTGCGAGTTAATGAGCACTTTGTGTTGCGCGATGTTGCTCTTGTTTCTAACTTGCATTTTAACCTTCTTTCTGTTTTGCAACTTTTCGATGATGACTATGAGATTCGTTTTAAACCGAATCTCAGTCGTATTTTGGATCCTCAGGGCAATCTTGTGTGTTTGATTTTTCCCTTTGGGAAAGTCTTTCGTGCGAATTTCTCGGAGTCGTTTGGAGTTTCTCGTTGTCTTTTGGCTGGACCTTCCTCCTCTGATCTTTGGAAGTGGCATAGGAGACTAGGACATTTGAGTTTCGACTTGCTTGCAAGGCTTAGTTCACTTGGCCTAATCCGAGGATTGCCCAAGTTGTGCATGGAGAAGGATCTTGTTTGCCATTCTTGTAGACATGTGAAGATGGTTGCCGCTCCCCACCATCCAGTGACTCAGGTCATGACCAAGCGCCCGGGAGAGCTTTTACACATGGACCTTGTCGGTCCGGCTCGGGTGAGCTCGGTTGGGAGGAAGTGGTACGTGCTTGTTGTTGTTGACGATTTTTCGAGATATTCGTGGGTTTCCTTTTTAGCTAAGAAAACCGAGACTTTCTCTTTTGCTCGCAATCTGATTTTGCGTCTTTAGAACGAGTTCCCTTTGAACTCGATGCGAGCTATTAGAAGTGATAATGGTTCCGAATTCAAGAATTCAGTTTTTGAGAAGTTTTGTAACTCTTTGGGTTTGGAGCATCAGTTTTCTTCCCCTACACACCGCCTCAGAATGGTATTGTAGAGAGGAAGAATCAGACCCTTGTTGAGATGGCCAGGACGATGCTCGATGAGCATAGGACTCCTAGGCGATATTGGGCCGAAGCTATGAGCACTGCATGCTACATTTCCAATCGCATTTTTCTCCGAGCTTTCTTGAAAAAGACTTCTTATGAGTTGCGTTTTGGAAAATAGCCCAGAGTAAGTTATTTTAGAGTTTTTGGTTGCCACTGTTTTATACTCAAGAAAGGCAATCTGGACAAGTTTGAGTCTCGTTTTTCTCTGACGGTGTATTTTTGGGTTATGGCACTCATACTCATGCATATCGTGTACTTAACCTTGATACTAACCGAGTCATGGAGACATCCGATGTCACCTTCGACGAGACCATGGTTTGTCCTTCTTCTCGTTTTGAGCGTGCAGGTGATCATGAGGTTGGTGAGCCTCTTTTTGATGATGAGGACGAGGGTGCTGAAGGGATGGATGACCCAGCACCACCTCCACCTTCTATGCCGCAAAGAGCGGCCTCTACTACCACTCACGGCCCCGATCCTTCTTCTTCGACTACTTGGGGGCCGTGGGATCCGCCACCTCGAGCGGTACCTTTTGTACCCGAGGAGGCACCAGCTGCTGTTAAGGGGGAGGTCTCTTCAGCTCGGGAGGCGCCACGACACATTCAGCGCCAACACCCGCCTCAACAGATGATCGACAGCATCGGCGAACGTGTCACTCGGTCTAGGTCACAACAAATCTCTCACTTTGCTCATTCTGCATTTGTTGCTGATTTTGAACCCGGAGATGTTGGACACGCTTTATCTTATCCAGATTGGGTCAATGCCATGCATGAGGAGCTTGAAAACTTTGAAAGAAATCGGGTTTGGGTTTTGGTTCCACCTCCTCCTGAGTGTCACCCTATTGGTACAAAATGGGTTTTCAAAAACAAACAAGGAGAGGATGGCCATGTTGTGAGAAACAAGGCCAGACTTGTAGCCCAGAGATATAGTCAGAAGAAGGGGATAGACTATGAGGAGACGTTTGCTCTTGTAGCTCGTTTGGAGGCGATTAGGATACTCTTGGCTTTTGCTGCATCGAAAGGTTTTAAACTTTTTCAAATGGATTTCAAGAGTGCCTTCTTAAACGGCTACATAGAAGAAGAGGTGTATGTGAAACAACCCCCCAGTTTCGAAAATCCCAAGTTTCCAAACCATCTTTTTAAACTTCACAAAGCTTTATATGGTTTGAAACAAGCCCCTAGAGCCTGGTATGATAGGTTGAAAACCTTTTTGCTTGCTAAGGGTTTTAAAATGGGATGTGTGGATAAAACGCTTTTTCTCCTCAAGCAAGGCAATGACACTCTCTTGTTCCAGATTTACGTGGATGATATCATTTTCAGTGGTTCTTCTCACGCTTTGGTTTCCAAGTTTGCAGACACTATGAGCAGGGAGTTTGAGATGAGCATGATGGGCGAGTTGACATTCTTTCTCGAATTGCAAATCAAGCAATACCGAGAGGGGACGTTTGTGCATCAGGGCAAGTACACCAAGGACATCCTGAAGAAGTTCGATATGGGTGAGACCAAGCCTCTTCCAACACCCATGTCGACCACGACGGCCCTGGATGCGGATGTGGATGGAGAAGCTGTGGATCAGAAGGAGTACCGGAGTATGATCAGGTCGCTGCTGTACCTGACGGCGACACGCCCGGACATTCAGTTCGCGGTGTGTCTTTGCGCGCGATTTCAGTCGTCGTCGCGCATCTCTCACCGTCAGGCAGTCAAGCGCATTATGAGGTACTTATGCTTCACTCCTGAGTTTGGGATTTGGTATTCTGCTTCCTCCACCCTCTACCTTTGCGGTTATTCTGATGCCGACTTTGCTGGTTGCCGACTTGATCGCAAGTCCACTTCTTGGACCTGCCAGTTTATTGGTTCTTCTCTTGTATCTTGGTCTTCTCGCAAGCAGTCTAGTGTCGCTCAGTCTACCACAGAGGCTAAGTATGTTGCTGCGGCTAGCTGCTGTTCCTAGTTGCTTTGGATGATGACCACTTTTCGTGATTTTGGTCTGAGCTTTTCTCGCGTTTCGTTGCTGTGTGACAACACGAGTGCTATTAGCGTTGCTAAGAACCCCGTGCTGCATTCTAAGACCAAACACATTGATGTGCGCTTTCATTTCTTGCGAGACTACTATGAGAAGGGTGATATCGACCTTCGCCATGTCGATACTCATCATCAGTTGGCTGATATTTTCACCAAGCCTTTAGACCAATCAACTTTTGCTAGGTTGAGAGGTGAGCTTGGTGTGTGTTCCCCTTTTAGATGGGGGAAATATTTTGGTTCGTATATTATAGACTAACTCTTTTTCTTTCAATTGGTTTCATCATGCATCTTTGCATTTCATCTTGCATATTTACATTCAGAGCTTCATGTATATAATCTTTAGAATGTGACTATGCTCTGTATAGTGTATGCTCCGATGTTTTATAATGGTGCTTGTAGCTTATGCTCTTTCTGATCACTGATACATGTTGTGAGCTGAGCAATTTTATGAATGGTGAATTTGCTTAATGAACATAAAACTTGAAAATGTTCACCATTGAGATATGCAACTAGCATGTGCAGAATATGTTGAAATCACTTGTGCTTTTCATATATGCTAGGTTGCTATGTCTCTAGTTCCGAGTCATTCACTTGCTTGGTATGTTCATATTCTGTTTTAAATTTGAACCAAGTTAAGTGAATTGGAAAGATCAAGATGAGATTGCTTATCAGCACATCACAGTATCGAGACTGTCTCTCATTGCACTTTGAGTTAAACTAGAGCTGTGTAGTGTATGACCGAAACTGTTGCTTTAAGCTTTTGATTACTTCTGCATAGGCTTTGCACAGTTGAAAAGTTAGGCAATGACAAACTTTCAACCTCTCGCAATCACATGCTGAAATTTGAACTTGTGTAATTTAACCGCTGCAACTCTGATAAAATTTGAATACACAAGTCTATGTTTCATTCTATAGCATGATGATTGAACCTTGCTAGGGGTAGTTCACCTTGTATACATGTTTAGCACTTGTTTGACTTCCTGTCTATACATGTTTAATGCTATTTTGATGGTGAATACCTTTTTGGCTGAAAATTGCTCATTCTGCTCCAATGTTCAGATTTCGTATTTGGTGATCAGTTTGAGCTTTTGCTAGCATTCTGTGCATATTGTTGAGTCATCGGATCAACATTTTGTCGAGCATCTTCTCATTCTATCGACTATATTTCTGAAGCTGCTAACTTGCATTTTAACTCATATGCATTTAGAGGGGAGATACTTGATAGTGCATTTTCAACTAAGGGGGAGAATTTTTGTCAAATCATAAGATCAACTAAGGGGGAGATTTCCTGGTTGTGAGATTTCCTGGTTGTGTGCACTATTGAAGGGGGATTTTGAGCTCGGATTTTGAATTTTCCAATTAGTTCGGAGCATTTTTAGTAGCTAGTTGTGTTGAGCTTTTGCCTCTTTCTTGAGGAACTAGCGCCTTTGCCTTTGTGCTCTTCAGTTGGTATCGAGCTTTCTCGCTAGCGGTGTTGAGCCCATTCTGCCTCTTCTTGAGGGCTAGCTCTATTCTGCTTGAATTTCAATTGGTATTTCAATTGGTGTCGAGCTTTCTCGCTAGCGGTGTTGAGCCTGTTCTACCTCTTCTTGAGGGCTAGCTTTGCTTTGCTGGGTTGCGTCGAGCCGTTGCACATGTCTTTGGGGACCAAGTTGTTTTGCTCTTTCACTTGACCTTCTTCTGGCTTTGATATGCTTTTGGGTCATTTGGACGAGTTCTCTCTTCTCTTTCTTCTTCCTTCCTCTATTCCATTATGATTTGTGTTGGTAGTTGACAATGCACTCATCAAGGGGGAGATTGCGGATACATGGGTGTATGCCGAGTCTCGAGTGATGAGTGATTGTGAACTGGGATAATGCGCATGTTCTTTGGCTTGTGTTGTGCAGGTGTCAAGCACGGATACAATGATCGAAGGCAAGGTGAAGGTCAAGTAGAGACGTGCCGTGCCGATGGACTGAGAGTGGCGAAGGGCGGACGTGAGGCTTGGACTGAGGGACCGGTGGCCTGAGGATCAGCTGTGGTGGCTGACAGCCTGGGACAGCGACGAGCGGAGACTTGCGGGGCACAGTATTGCTCGGGTCGAGGACCTGGGGACATGTGTCGGTGGACGGGGTGCACGGGCGGTGCATCCCTTCTACGGCTCGGTTTGGTGGTTGAGCCACAGAAAAACCACCGAGTGGACGGTTTCCAGGTTTGAGCCTCAAAACCTGGGCGCTGATGGTTTCCGAGTTTGGGACACAAAACTCAGGCTGAGGACGGTTTCCAGGTTTGGGCCTCAAAACCTGGGCGCTGCGGGTTTCTGAGTTTGGGCCACAAAACTCAGGCGATGGACGGCTGGTTTCCCGGTTTGGGCCTCAAAACCGGGGGTTGGTCGTGAAGGCTGGTTTCCCGGTTTGGGCCTCAAAACTGGGGGCGAAGTCCGTGAAAAGGACAAGTAGAGCGGTGGCGGCACGTGGCGACAATCGGTGAGGTTGCGTCGAGGCAACGCTACCAGTTGTGCGGGCGTGGCCGTCGGATCACCACCTACCACGAGTTCGTCCAGAATAACCCTAGGGTTTAGCTGGTTCACTCTGTAATCAGTTAGGGGTAGAGTGGGAATTAGAATTAGGATAAGTAGGGGGAGACACCCACCTCCCAAACCATCTCAGTCATTTTGCTATTTTGCCTTCTAGGTTTTCCTGCTCTCCCCATCCTCTGCTGTAGCGAACTGAGATCCACAGAGAAGACAATCATACCTCTATGTTCATGAAATTTTGAGGAAGTGAGACCGTAATCTCACTATTGTAGCGTGTGGTAGCCACACGGTTGCAAATTCGTGGTTGTGATTCGCGTTTTGGTGTTGTTCTTCGCGGGTTGCTTTTCTCCATGATTTTCCCGGTGATCGATCTCCTTCATCATTGCGTCTTTTGCTATTCCATTTGAACTGATTTGTTCTAGGTCGTGAGGCGCATCTTTCAACTGAAGGAATTTGTCTCTAACCTCACGAACTAGTAGATCGGTCGATTTTTGTTTCGAATCGAGTTTTGTCTCCCTTGCCCCGAATTCTTCTGATTCACCAATTTGGAGTTAGGTTCGAGCCATGATCTCTTTGGGATAGCTCACTAATTTCCTTGGAACTCCTCATACAAAGTCTAAGCCTTAGTGCTTTTGATACGGAGGAGATCAGGTGATTTTCGCGGAAGAACAGCTCTGTTTCGGGACCATCGGACGCTCAAGTCGTGAGCATCGGATGTTGTGTTCTTCACATCGGATGCATCCGATGCCACGTGTCATCTGACAATGTTTTCTAAGGAGCATCAGACGCTGACCATCGGTGCCTCCATTGCCATCGGAGCGTCCGAGGGTCGAACATCGGATGCTAGTGCTTCACTGTAGCCAGCCTCCGATGCCTATGCAGTAAGGTTCCAGACTTGGCATTTCTGCATCGGACGCTTCCGACGCCTGACCATCGAACGCTGCCAGCATCCGATGCAGGTTTTTCTGCACTGATTTGTCCGCAGTTTGTTCGTCCGTTGTCGGTTTTGATTTCCGGCTTTTGCGTTGGGTTTCCAGAGTTGTATAGTGTCTCGCTGTGCTTCTTGGAAGCATCCACCCTACATCTAGGGTCGTGGACACCTGCAAGCTCTAGGTTTGCTCTTGGGGTTGATTCTCGGAACAGTAGCAACAAGTTTCTGAAAAGAAATTTGAAGCTCCCATTCACCCCCCCCCTCTAGTCACTTTCTGGTAGCACTTTCGGTCCTTCAGATACAAATGGGTATTCCTCTGGAAGAGGAACGAACATGGTCAGGTGGTAAGGTACAAAGCAAGTCTTGTGGCACAAGGGTTCACACAGAGGCCCGACATCGATTACGATGAAACATACTCTCCTGTCATGAGTGGCATAACATTCTGATATCCCATATCTATGGCAGCTAACTTAAATTTAAAAATGCAGTTGATGGATGTTGTGGCCGCATACTTGTATGGGTCACTTGATTCGGAAATATATATGAGAGCCCCTGAAGGACTCAAGGTCCCTGGACCGAATCAAAACCGCAGCATGTTTAGCGTTCGCCTGCAGCGATCGTTGTATGGGTTGAAACAATCCGGAAGAATGTGGTTCAACCGATTAAGTAACTTTCTCCTGAAGAGAGGTTACACAAATAATGATGATTGTCCCTGTGTCTTCATAAAGAAAACCGATGAAGGATTTTGCATCATCTCAGTTTTTGTCGATGATTTGAATATCATCGGGACTACAAGGGACATTGAGAAAGCAATGGCTTACCTCAAAGCAGAATTTGAGATGAAAGACTTGGGTAAAACCAAGTTTTGTTTGGGCCTGCAGCTCGAACACCTCCCTAAAGGTGTTTTCGTACATTAGTCTACTTACACTAAGAGGGTACTTGAAAAGTTCAATATGAACAAGTGCCACCATCTTAAGACCCCCATGGTAGTCCGGTCCCTGGAAGCGGACAAGGACCCATTCAGACCCAAGGATGATGATGAGGAAGTATTGGGACCTGAAGTTCCATACTTGAGCGTCGTTGGCGCGCTCATGTACCTTGCAAACTGCACAAGGCCAAATATTGCATTTGCAGTAAATTTGTTGGCAAGGTATAGTGCTGCCCCAACTAGGAGGCATTGGGTTGGCATCAAAACCATCCTACGATACCTTCAAGGTACCCAAGACCTGGGTGTATGGTTCCCGAAGAACCAAGCCTCAACCATGGTGGGATATGTGGACGCTGGCTACATGTCTGATCCCCATAATGCCAGGTCCTAGACTAGTTTTGTGTTTCTGTGTGGTGGTGCAACCATTTCCTCGAGGTCTGTGAAGCAGACTCTGGTTGCCACGTCAACCAACCACTCAGAGATAATAGCTTTGTACGGAGCCACACGAGAATGTGTTTGGTTGCGACGGATGATCAATCACATCTAGAAGTCATGTGGTTTGAACGTCACTGACACGCGACCCCCACCATTATCTATGAAGATAATGTGGCTTGTGTTGCACAGATGCATATGGGCTATGTCAAGAGCAATCTCACAAAGCATATTGCTCCTAAATTCTTTTACCCCCATGAGCTCTAGAAGAGCGGGGAGATAAATATCGTGCAAGTAAGGTCATGTGATAATCTAGCAGATTTATTCACAAAATCTCTGCCAGCATCCAACTTCCACAGATGTGCCCGTGGAATTGGCATGAGACGACTAAGAGAGTTGCAGGGTTTAGGGGGAGATCAACTACCAAGACCATAGCTCATATTCGTTATCCCGAAGATCATGAGACGGTCCTGAAGACCAGACCCGAAGATCAACTGTTGTACTCTTTTTCCCTTGATGAGTTTTTCCCACTGGGTTTTCTCATGCAAGGTTTTTAACGAGGCAACAGGTGCAACACAAGCAATGCATGTGATGTACTCTTTTCTCCTACCCTTTTTTCCCACTGGGTTTTTGGGGGGAGTTTTTAACGAGGCATGCACATGACATATAATTGGCCAAGGGGGAGTGTTATGAAACAAAGTCCAGCTACAGTATATGAAACCAAGACTTTGATGGTGGCCAATTAAATGAGGAAGAGGAGGAGAAATTCAAGTGTTCAAACACTGTACATGACTTGGAGAAGTCAGGTGATCTCCCTCTATAAATAGAGGAGTCACTTTCACCATAGTAACAATGAGAAACTGTAGACAGTGAAAGAAAGAAACTCCTCCTATCTTGTGTTCTACTGAGTTCCATCTTGTGCATGTGTTCTGTACTTGTGTTCGAGTGTACAAAAGAAACATATTTATAACAGACATGATATTAATTCACAAAAGTACTTTTTAGAAAATTAGAGATGATCTACCTTTTCTTTATATACTCCCTCAGTATCGCAAACAGAAGTCGTTTAGGACAACGACACGGTCTCCAAAGTAAAACTTTGACCACTTATTTTTTAAAAATATTTGTTGTAAAGTGGTATATGTATATTTTTATGAAAGTACTTTTCTAGATAAATTTATTTATATGATTTTTACATCTCTAAACTCAATAATTTAAAAAATATTGATGATTTATATTTCCAATGTTTGACCCAAATCTTGTCTAAAATGACTTTTATTTGTGATACGAAGGGAGTAGATGAGATAGTCTCACTATAAAATCTAGATTCTCTGCTTCTAGAAGCTCTCTTATATCTAGCAAGTATATCCAGGATACTTAAAATATAAACGGTCTGTTTGCTTAAGCTTATTGGCGAGAATCAGCTCTACTTTTCAGTCGTGGAATAATATTTTTCTCTCACACAAATCAGTCGATATTGTTTTTAGCCAGAAATCACCAGCTGAACAGGGTCGACATAAACCTATAGCATTTTTAAAAAATGATCCAAAACATAGGTCTTGTTTGGAATATGAGAAAATTTTCCCCTATTTCTATATTGTTCAGGTGAAATTGAATTCATTTATGTGATGCTCGTGCATGACACTATAAAATTACTACGTTCCAAACATACCTATAGTGATAAAAGATATACTCTACATTAAAAACCATGCAAAGTCAATTATGACAAGTATTTTTTTTATAGAAGGGAGTATGATACAACCATAATCTTTTAATTTTGTGTTTCGCTATACTCCGTACACTACAACAGGATTAGACTTTGCCGAGTGCTGGCAGCACTCGGCAAAAAGCCTTTTGCACTCAGCGAAGGCTCCACCGAGTGCCGCACTCGGCAAAGGACACTAGACAAAGAAAATATCGGCAAAGAGCTCTTTGTCGAGTGCCAAATATGTCAGCACTCGCCGAGTGCTGACATATTTGGCACTGGGCAAAGAAAAAACGAAAAAATCCAAAAAAATAGAGAAAAACTTTTATTAAATCAAGGGAGGGGCCCACTGGGCAGGGCCCACCCGTTTCCCTCGAAATCGCAAGTCCTTATATTTTTCACGCAACTTTCTCTCACGCAGTCAGCATGATTCGAACTCACGACCTCTCGTTCGCGCAAAGCCTCCTCTACTACTGCACTACACATATACGTTTCATCTCCGTTTCGGTTACCCATATATTATACTAAAGCGAGTGTAACTTTCTTACTTGAGGCCCTAAACGAATTCAAATAAAAAAGTACAAAGTTTTCTAACTTTTTGAGATCTACAACTTTTATTTTCGTAGTTTTTCCGTCTGAGGCCGTTTATAAAAATTTGAATTTCAAATTTGACAATTTGAAACGTAGTTTTCATTGACAAGATAATTTCAAATCAAAAAGTTGTCAACACCAAAGTTTCATAACTTTTTGAGATATACAACTTTCGTTTTGGTCATTTCTCCATCCAAGGTATTTTAAAAAATTCAAATTTTAAATTTTTTAAATTCAAACGCAGTTTTGCATAACTAGATGACTTCAAATTAAAATGTTGTCAACTACAAATTTTTATAACTTGTCAAGATCTACAAAGTTTATTTTGGTTATTTGACCATTTGTGCATTAGACATTGTGGTTCTAATATTATTCACAAACATTATATATCACTCTTATAGTTTCGTGAACTACCGGAGAGATATGTAAGATTTGTGAATGAATTTATTTTAAGTTTGTCAAATGAAGAAATTATCAAAACAAAAATTGTTCATCTTGATAAGTTAAACAACTTTGTAGTTGAAAACTTTTTCATTTGGATTAATTTACTGCTTCAAAATGTAATTTAAAAACTGGCTTTGCCGAGTGTAAAAAAAAACACTCGGCAAAGAGCTCTTTGCCGAATGCAAAAAAAAAACACTCGGCAAAGATTTTATTTGCCGGGTACCAGAAAAAAACACTCGGCAAAAAATTCTTTGCCGAGTGTTGTTTTGGCACTTGGTTAAGAATTCTTTGCCGAGTGTTTTTTTTTCTGACACTCGGCAAAGAAAATCTTTGCCGATTGTTTTTTCTTTACCGAGTGTTTTTGTTTGGCACTCGGCAAAGAAACTCTTTGCTGAGTGCCTGAAAAAAACACTCGGCAAAGAAAAAACACTCGGCAAAGATTGGTTTTACCGTAGTGGTACCTTTTGATCCGGAGAAGCACAGTCGAAAACATATGAATTTGATACGGTATGCAATTATGCACTGGCTACCTTTCTGTACTCAACACCTGGGTTTAAACTGTTTGTGTGGAACTCTTTGCAGTGCAGAATCTAGTTACTAGCAAAGCAGTGGTCCTGGATGAACTGCCTGCGCGCGTTGCACTATGCAAAATACTACTACGATCGATCTCAATGCGCTTTCTTCCTGCTTCTGCCGCGTTTGGTTTGCAGTTGCGTCCAACGAATCGGTTTGGATGGGAATTTTGGGAGCCCCACGCACGTTTGTGCCGACTGTGGTGCGGCGCAGCACCTGGTACAGGCGTACAGCCACTTGCAGGTTGCAGCTGCGGTACGTTAGCTGCTGGTGCTGGTACTAGTACCACGAGCATTATGTTGTCGGGTTAATTGGACACATGTTATTTATAGTTACCAGGGAGGTTGTCTCTGCGTTGTAATGAAATTCAATGCATATTAGAATTAGACTCTGATACTCTGTTTGCTTGAGCTATAAGCTGAGGCCTTGTTCAGTTCGCGAAATATTTGGTGAAAAGTTACTATAGCACTTTCGTTGTTATTTGACAAACTTTGTCTAAACATGACCTACCTAGGCTTAAAAGATTCGTCTCGACATGTACATACTAAAAGTACAATTAGTTATTTTTTCGATGTGACGAGTACTATGTAAAATATTTTGGGCAATTTTGGCAATTGAACGTGGTTTGACTTTAATTGTATTCTGTACAAAATAACTATGAAATAGTATTTTCCTCTTACATAAATCAGTCGTTTTAGTTTATCAGCTGTCTTATAAGTCCCGCTAAACAGGGCTTGTATTATCTCTAGAGGCGAGCTATTCTAACACGTAACTTATATGAATGAGATATAAATCCAATACGTCTTGGAATTAAATTTTATATCGATCATCGCTAGACACAAGCTATTCTAACTCGTATGAGTATGAGTCATATAAGCGCAGACGAAAGAAATTCTCCACCATCCGGTAGCTAGGGGAGACTGTTAGGTTTAGTCCCACATCGGTAATTGATGGTGGGGAGCACGACATAAGGCGGGGGCAGTCCTCACCTATCAGGCTAGTCTTTTGGGTTGAGTTAGGCACAATGCCTGGATATGTTGCGGGCTCCGGTGGACCTGGGCTTGAGGGGCACTGGCTCGTGGGTATAGCGAGCTGGGCCAGATTCCGATGCGCACTCTAACAAGTGGTATCAAAGCCAGATTCATGGAAGAAGATCGTGGAGGTGCGATGGATATGTTTCACACCGCGCAAGGCTTGCACGGGTGTGTGTGGAGGACATGGCGCAAGGTGGAGCATGACGGCGATCGACGACTCTGATCGGTAGAGTTGGAAACTTCGAGCGGGTGGCTCGAACCATCCAATGGGCTGCAATCAACAGGGATCCGTCCAGACGTGGAGATCGGGTTGATGGCGGCTGATGACTGCTGTTCGATAGGGGTCGGTCAGACGTGACGACCAGATTCGACGGTGCGGCTGGAAGACGTCGTGGATGAAGACGACGACTTCCACTCGTGATCAGATTGATTGGACTTCAATCTTGACCAGGGTGATCGTTGCGAGATTAGTAACGATGGTGGTGAAAGCCACAATCGTGGACTTGGTGTTGATGGAGGTGTCTCATGTTGCGATACTGTGGGCGTCTGATATGAAAAGATTTGCGTGCATGATTCGTAAAACGAAGAGCTGTTGCAATTGATGGAAAATTATACACGCATCGTGTATACTTGAGTTTTGCATGGTTCTGGAACATTGCACGTGGGGTCTCCATCCTAGGGACGTGCTTGACTATTCCTGTATGTTTCGGTGACCAAATAACGGGAATGCTATAATGTACTCGTGTGTTTTGTTGGTCTTCAACACACAGTTTTTGTATTCGTCTGATCGGCATCGTGTGTCCCTCTCTCCCCCCATTTCTTTCTCTGTCATGTAGGGTCCACCTGGTTGGGTACTACTGTCATTTCCCACCGTCTCTTTCTTCTTTCCCCATTTTCCACTGTCTCTTTCTTCTTTCCCGTGATGCTCTGGTTGCCTCGCTCGTGACTTCTCGCCGGCACAGGCGATTGGATCGGCGATGTGGCGATTTGATCTGTATCCTTGTTGCTCAACATTGTGGTGAATCCATCAGCAACCACGCCGCTCTGCTCTCCCCATCTGTACGTGTCGCCTCCCTTTCATTGAATCGGTTCATCTCTCTAATCTCTCATCTCTGATTCTCCTAGATTGATGGAGATTTGGGTGGGGATTTTGGGTTGTAGCCGGTTGATTTGAGCAGTGGAGTTGGATTTGGGTTCAATTTGCATTCGATTTGGGGGATTTTAGGGTTGTGGCTGTGGATTTGGTTATTGCAGGAGCAACTGATTGGGTGTGTGGCGTCATGGTTCCTTGCTCGGACGGCAGACACAACGAGTGCGTAGGCCAAGTGGGGCTCGTCGGAGGGGCTGAACGTGTGACAATCAGTGGCTTTTGGGTGATCATCCTTCTTCAACGTCTAGTGCCCAGCTGCTGTATATACTTTGGACTGCATGAATGTAGCTGGAAGTGGAAGCTCCCTAAACATCTAATTCAGGTTTTGGGGTGTACTACTATAGCTTAGCTGCTGATTGAGGTACCTAAAAATCTGATTAAGGTTTATTTCAGCCAGTTATCCATCTCTGTTAGTTTGTGATTTGTTTTTTATTCTCATTTCGTCAGATCTTGTTTTCTAAACTGAATGCAGAGCAAGTTATAGTTGTTATTTATCACATGTGAGTATGAATGGTGTGATAAACAAACTAGTATTGATATATAGGTCACTTTGTAATTTGATTTTGAGGACATGTGAATATTTTAGTCATAGAGAACTGAAATGTGTGCAACATATTCACATGCTGAAATTTTCTCTTTTACATTTCTCAACTCGTTCACTAATCACTATGGTATTTTTCTCAATAGGTTTCAATTGCCTTTGAATTCATTACAGACAATCCATAGAAAATAATTTATAAAATATTTCTTTTCCGAACAATATGGCATATTTGTTTATGTGATTTGCAATCCATAGAATATATTCTATAAAATATGTTTCTCTTCTGAATTTCATAGGAAATAAGTTGTGTAATTTGTTAGTTATGAACAATCTATAATATCCTAATATATTTTTGTTAGTTTTTGGCCTTTCATTTTCATCATGAGTTACCTAAGATATATAATCCATAGAAAAATATATGTAGAATATGAAATTCATTTGAATAATCTGGAATATGAAACAAATAAAATCAAGTGTTAGTTGCTTTGGTGTCAGTTTCTTTGAGCAAATTCATAGTTGTACGTCCCTTTATTTTTAGTGAATAGTTTATCTATTATTTTTACATGTTGCTGCATCTAGTTATCTTTGTTCACATCGGCACATATTTTTTTATCAGTTAATCAGGTGTCGTTGGAGGTATCATGTCATTTTTTGGACAAACAAATGGTTTCAAATGGGCCACCATCTCAATACATTTTCTGTCTATGCAGCTGAGGGACTCCAAGCCTCTTACAGATATTGAAAAGTTAAGTTTCTATCGATGCATAATATTTTCTTTGGGCTATGTTTACACTTATATGCTACTAGTACTAGTGTTACATCCTAGGATACAATGTAAACTGTTCACATTCCAAATGTAATTTCAGTATCATTTAACTATAATTTTTGCATTCTAAGTAATGTGGTGCCCCTAGAAAATAGAATGTGACCTGCAAGTTATCTATGTAGAATCTGTATAGAATGTCTAATATTTGAAGTGCTTTTACTTCTACTTCAAATTATCTAAGGAAGCTATGGAATCTATAGAACTGCTTAATTTGTAGAATCTTACTCGTCCGAGCAGTGTGCCATGAATGCATAATATTTGAAGGGTCTCCACTATTGGGTTATTTGTGCTCTATAATCACTAAAAATGATTTGTTCCATATGATTTTCAAATAATAAATCTGGCATATATATATATAATGTGAGCAGTGAGCTATGTTTATTGTTTGCTAGGCTTGTAATGTGAGCACAAGTTATCTGTGACATGGATCATGGATCCTTGTTGTGGATGTTGCTAGAGGTCTCTGAGGAGCTCTAGCAGGGTGGCGCCACAAATACTGCTGTAGCGACATCACGCTGGCCATGGGAGGGATCCACATTCTGTCAGTCAATGAGATTGTTGGAGGACATGGGAAGTAACCTACTGTGAGCATATTGTTGTCACTGGTTTTTATGTTTGGTTTATTGTATTCTAACATTGACTTCAAGGATAGTTCAGGAAGGAGCTAATTTAATTTTTGTAGTGTGGTGATTCTGTGCTGTGAAACTTTAATCGTGTGATTCCGATGGTTGGTTCGATGTAGCATGTATATTATATATCAATCTACATTCTTGTCTTCCTATGATCAAAATAATTCACTAAATATACCTACATAAGTTATTTTCTTCTCTGTCTGTCTTGCTGGTTTATTTAGTATATGGTTTTTAACTGAATCTCTATTTTGAACCGAGACATATGTTTTTAACTGAATCTCTGTTATCCTATATATGTTAATTTCTGATTTTTAGTTAATTGCCAGTAGTCTTCTTTAGCTGTGTTGTTAGATGGTAGGAAGTCTCACTTTTATCACCCAAACAAAGAGGGTGCTTATAGCTTGATTGAAAAGCTATCACAGACTTATTGTAGCTCTTAGCTGTGTTTCTCTGGAAGTTACTTGTTCCTTCCTGGACCCTTTCCTTCAGGTTATCAGGAAGCTGCGTGGTCAGCTTGCTGACTAACTGATAGCACTACTACTAATTATTAGTACTTTGGTAATTCTCTAGTTAACAGCTAAAAGTTAGTAGTAGTATATTCAAATAGACCTATTAAATAGACCAACTAACGATTAGTTAGGGAGTTGCTAATTATTAGTTTACTAGTAAGTATTGATAAATTATGACTTGTCCCAATAGCTGTGCACACTTTTCTCTCTCTGTATGTCGTGAACTTTAATTTGTTTTCTTGAACATGCACCTTAAATGAAGTAGTTTGAATTTTAGTTATATTTGACTTGCTTGTAACATGACTTTGTGGGTACCTTTGCAGTCGAGGGGTCCAATTTTAAGAAGTTCTATAAGCAAACAACTGATATGGATTAAGTCCAGGTTAATATTCAAATATGTAATTTCATTTTTCCATACCCTTGATGGTCAACTTTGTTTAATTTTCATGTGAAGAAATATTTGCTGCCATCAGCTTGCTACCTTTCTCAAGGAAGATGATGAGATGGAGGATGCATATTCAGTTGTTACATCTGCAGGTGACACTGATATAAGCAGTTTTTGGTATGCATATTATTTGAGTTTAGCTTTAAATTTTATTCATTCGAGTATGAAACCAATTTTGGATCTTGATATTATTTTTGTTTCAACTCTTTTTGTTAATTGTTTCTGATAGAATACCTTAGTTGGTAGATTCTTCCATTTACTAGTTCAGGTGGTAACCTGCAGTGCACTCAAATAATATGCTCCTTGAAGGAACATTTAATAAAAACTAAAAGCTTGGTGCAATAATGGTAGATAAATAGTTACAAATTGATAATAGTAGTCCTCTATTACTCTCAAATTTTAGTTTTATTTACCTACCTGATACATGATCCCTCTATTTACTTAACCCCATCTATCTGATGTCTATTTTGGTTGTAGGGAGTAGGGATGCTTTGAGTTGTGGTCTTTGTCTGGGTCCTTTATGCAAACAGAAAACGGCAGAACACAGAGATTTTTCGGGTTTGTAGTTTGTCTAACGATATTTTTTTCTCGATAACGAAAATTGCAGATTGTGTCTACAGAAATTGCAACGAATAAAATCTGCAATTATAGTGTAAAATATGTATAACAACCATCGTCTAAAAGGAAACTAAAATTCAGACACCTAAATATAGTGCATTCTGTCTAAGGGTTTTTGCTGACTT
Source organism: Coix lacryma-jobi var. lacryma-jobi (assembly GCA_009763385.1). Lineage (NCBI taxonomy): Eukaryota > Viridiplantae > Streptophyta > Magnoliopsida > Poales > Poaceae > Coix > Coix lacryma-jobi. Next base: position 112,885,812 of record CM019827.1, on the reverse strand, counting down.
CTGATGCAAATCTAATTTTAAGTATAGGTGTGTGCTTTACAGTTTTGTATCACATCACAGATGTTCTCATGCAGTAACCTTGAGCTCTGCTTGCACATCTTATAATATATAGTTGGAGAGTTCTAATGATGCTAGTGTTGTCGATGTGATCACTGTCCACTTGGTTTTTTTTGAGAAAAACAAATAAAACAATCTTAGAGTATATAGCATCCTGATTCCTGAGTACAAGGTTCCAATCTTAATTCAGAAAACAACATTAGGTTGTTTCCATAGGATTTTGGAGAAGGTATGCTATTTTCCAGAATCTATGCATGTTCTTTTTCACTGCTATATATTTATAGTTTGGCTTTAAATCTGAGTTGAATGCTCTGCTTCAAATAATCTATAGTTATTCTGCTTGATCTTCTATAACATCATAGTAGTGTTAATGTGTAGTCTACATTAATTTGTTGGTCTCATTGGAAAATAGACTTTTGTTGCTGCCATGATCTTATTGTTGTTGTTTTCTTTCTTCATTGTTGCAGCACAGGGAGGTGAACAAGCTTATGTTGGAGAGGTGATTTCATTTGTGTTCAGCTTAAAGCTAGGAATGATGAAGGCATTTTAACACAAAATTGTAGATGGAACTTCAAACCGGTGGCGACGGCGACTTGGCTAATGAACCGGTGATCATTGCAGCTTGTGGCGATGACACGTACGAGGATGGTAGCATCGGCGGCGGCGGTCTGTCCTCGAGGTAACCATGGAGGATGAAGTCTTCAGTTCTAATGCTAAATCTGTTCAATGGGAGACTGATAATGATTTCGATATGAACTCTGAAGATAACGACTTAGCTTCTTTAGATCCACATTCGTCAGAGGATGAGATTGATGAAGCTGAACTAGTGAAGAATTGCAAGCATTTGAGATAGGTTAGTAGCTTTATACATGTTTTCCCATCTTTTTTCCTTTTAGCTTCTCCCTTTACATCGGGCAGCCTGTATTGTGTCATTTTTCTTGTGCATGGCTGGATAAGATATGTGTCTTGTGGATGCAATGCTAGTGTGGTCCATGTTGTAGCTTCTTAACTTTGTACAGCTAGAGTACTTTTGTCATGGTCGAACGTACGTTGTGCAGGAAACGCTGATTGTAGGGAGACCACAACCAACTAGAGTACTTTTGATATGTTTTTATTGTCACTGATGCATCCTCTCTGTCTGCAAAAGACCTGTTCAGCAGCACAAGTTAATTGTACTGCTAGGAGGCTCCACATGCATGAGCCAAATTTTATATTGATATACATATACGGTATAATTATATTAACAACAAGTACAATTTGCACAATATGAAATGTGCAATTTTCATATATGTGTTTTGTAATTTTTGAAGGTTATATACTATATAATTGCATTAACAAAAAGTTAAGAGGTGGAACTTTGCTTCATTTTCTCAATTATATTTATGGGATACTTACAATTTCTGAGTGAGCTAGGAACGTGGACTAACTAGCAGTTTGCTTGTTTAGAGGCTTCGCAGTACATAGCTAATTTGTTACATTAAAGGTTTTGGTAGAATGTTTATTTTTTATTGTGATTTGTGTTAGCCCACACTAAATTTTTGTCCTTGTTTTTTCATAGAAAAAAATTATCTTTTATGATTTGTGCTAACACATCTTGTCCTTGTTTAATGTGTTTTGTGTTAGTACACACCACATCTTTGTTACTTGTGATTTGTGGTCGTTGGATGAAGGATAGAGCGTCTGATCTTTTTCCGATCTGTGCAGGTTTCATTTTACGTTGACATGCAGGGCCCACTCTCAGTGCGAAAATTGTGAGTCACGCCTGTGGTATGGATGAAGTCATGCAGTAAGACAAAGGTGTGCTTAACTGACCTTTAGTGCAGTGAGTTTCTGCACCATTTAGTGCAAACCCATACCAATTTTTTTCCCTTGTCCTTTCATAAGAAAAATATTTCTTGTGATATGCGCTAAGACACCTTTTCCTTTATGTTTTGTGACTTGTGCTAGCAAACACCAAATTTTTGTTCTTGTCATTTCATAAGAAAAAAGATTTCTTGTGATTTGTGCTAACACACTTTGATCTTTGTTAATTGTGATTTGTGCCAACGCACATCTCATTTTTGTCCTTGTTCTTTTATAGAAAAAATTGTTTCTTGTCCTTCATAGAAAAAAATTATTTCTTATGATTTGTGTCAACACACACCTCATGTTTGTTGTTGTCCTTTGTATTTGTGCTTATATTAAAAAAAGGAGTATGTATTTTTTGATTTGTGCAACCTATTTTTTATTTGTTTTTATTGTTAATTTCAGATACCACCTAATGGGTTGTTTAATTGTACCCATTTTGCTCCTTTTGTTTGTTGTTCAAGGATCTATGGAGCTGACATCGATGCCCTCTGTGTATCTGTGGATCTATGGAGCATAGAATTTTAGAACAGGTGAAGCATTAGGATAGCCGCAGTGGCTAGCTTGTAAGTTAGCTCTAAGCATTGTTTTCATATTGTAATTGTCCTAAAGCACACCCATTATATGTCTTTGTGGTTCCATATTTTTCTGTTAATTGTGATTTGTGCCAACATATACCACATTTTTGTCATTTTCTTTCTATAGACAAATTATAATCTTTTAACTCTGTTTTGTGCCAACATATACCACATGTTGTCCTTGTCTTTGTATAGAAAATAAAATTTTAATATGTTAATTGTGATGAGACCATTTATAATATTTTTTGTCCTTTATGTAGAAGCACCATTTTCTTGATTGCACATTTATAAGCAGTAAATTGCACACGTAAAATATTGCAATTATGGTATTTGACATGTGCAATATATAAAGATTTGTGTACTAACCTTGGCTGATGAGGTATGAATAAGATTTGTAGTCCTTATTATTTGAATTTTTTTGCAATCTGATTTTTGCTCTTCCCCCCTACTATGGGTGAGTAGAGTAGAGCTTTTCCTTCAATTTTTTCATGTTGTGTGACAATACTCCTTATATCAGATTGTTATCTATGAACATTATTTTTGACCTTGCCATTCTTGTTTGTTTGGTGTTTCAAATTATCGTGAATATTCATTTTCTGTTAGCCATGGCCCACCCCTGCTTTTGGAAGTTTCCCTTGAGTAACAGTAATCAACATAGCTTAATTAAACAATTACACTGCTAATTTTTGCGATGGTACGTTATTGGCCCCTCTTGTATTTAGGCTGAAGCTCTGCCACTATATTGGAGATGGGGTTAGGGAATTTTAATACCAATTTTGGTTTCATAATTTTGATTTCTATTTGTTGTGTTGGCTTTTGTTCCCTTCAGATTATTTGATCTGACATGTTGCTTGTGGTTGCTTTACTAGTTCACTACAGCCTGCCTGCAGCCAGTTTACAACCTATGTTGATGTTTTTTTTTATTTCTTCAGATCTTATTTTCTTAACTGAATGCAGAGCAAACAATAGTTGCTGCTCTATGAAACCTTAGTATAAACGGAGTCAGAACAGACTAGCATGAATATATAGATCACTTTGTAAGTTAATTTTTCAGGACATGTGAACATGTCAGTGATATATGGTGTAGCGAATTGAGTGATACATGGTAGAGCGAACTGAAATGCAAATTAGGAGTGCAGCGTATCCGCATGCTGAAACAGAGTGTTTGTGTGTTTATTTGCAATTTAAACAGAGTGTATTTGTGTGTTTATTTGCAATTGAAACAGGGTGCAATTCGAACAGAGACAAAATTTGTGTGCTACTGCCTTGTAAAACACATGTTTTTGTTCCTGAACAAAATTTGTGTGTTAGTTAAGAAAATAACACATGGATTTTCTTTTATGTGTCGTTACCTAGTCTGCCCAGATTTGGGTGTCAAGTGCTAAAAACACACATAGATTTTTGGCTTCTTAAATTCTTGTGTTTTTTTGGCACGAAACACCCATGTGTTGGTGGCCTTAAAAACACACAAGTTTCAACTAGACAAGCCCCCAAATAAAGGAGACATGGTGGTATACATGTTGGTTTCTTGTTGGATAAGGATACGAAAGGTAACCTTGTTGTCGATTATTTTTCTGTTGAGGCTTATGTATCTTTGCAAGAGTTCAGATCGACATACGACACCTCATATCCGTTTTTGGTCAGAAAAAAGAAATAGTTGGGGCAGGGTCTACAAGAGATTGTGGCATGGAAAGTACGTGGGCAGGCGGAGTCCGATTCTATTCGGCGGAGTTCGATTCTATTCGGAAGTTGGAACTGTGTGGTTCCGTTCAACCTCCATAAAACCAGAGAAGTCCACGAAAGATAAGACCAATAGCAATCAAAAATGTTCGTGACTGTTATGACGATTGAAGGCGAACAAAACAACGCTCAAGCGGGTTGATTTTGCTGTGTGCAAGCGTCAGGATAGTCGACGAGGCTTGTGAGCGGCGCGGCTACGACGGAGATGCTAGCGGTGCCATGCTAGTCATATCGTGAGACATAGACGAGGATGAGATAAGCAATGACGACATGGGAGCGTGGAAGTTGATGGAGTTTATCATTTTCGTGGCGTGGCGACACGTGGTGCAAGCTCAGGATGATGTTTTGCATTAGAAGAGTTTGCATGCTTCCAAGACAACAAGGTACGCAGATTGATTCAAGTGACATGCGAGATCAAAGGGCGTAGGGCTAAGTGATGTGAACAAGGGTGCCCGATGTTCCGAAAGGTTCTGTTAACTCTCGATTTGGTGGAAACGAGACACAAGTCGATCCGGCTTCCGAACAACACGATCCAAAACCCCGCAATTGCAGCACCACGTCTCCTCTGGTTATCAACCGGCATTGCATGGTTGACCTCGCCAAGAAGGCTAATCCTTGTCTGTGAATCGAAGAACACGAGAAAGAATGCAACCAAATTGCATATGAATGATTAATTTCACGAGTTGGGGTCTCACAAACCGATAAAACGGTGAAACTGTTCTTGACAGATTAATCTAAGCAAAACCCAAAACCCTAACGTAGGTGACGGCTACTGTTTATATAGCCTAACGGGCGTCAAGGATCCCTACTCACGTCCCTTAGGTGCCCTAACAAGATACAAGGCCCAAACGGCCCAAAAGACGGCGACACAGCACCGTGACAGATTCTGGATGTCAACTTGCACTACAACAGAAATGGGCTATAGCCCCGGTCGGCAAGGGCCTTTAGCCCCGGTTGCCGAGCCGGGACTAGCTTCCGGGACTAAAGGCCCCCCCTTTAGTCCCGGCTCTGGTCACCGGGGCAGCACCCTTTAGCCCCGGCTGGTAATACCAGCCGGGACTAAAGGGTCTCCTGGTTTTTTCTTTTTATTTTCTTTTCAGTTTTGTTTGGGGAAGGGCTGTGACACCCTAGTGTCAAGCACTGCATTAGGAACTACATTTAGCTACTAAAATGCATAAGCAATGCATGGCATCATTTCATGTGCATGAGAGTGTTTTTGCCTTTTGCTTATTTATTTGGATTTTGGATTTCTATTGGACTTGATGGTTTAAGTGGATTTCTGTCTTGGCAAATAATCTTATAAAATAAAGAATATTGAGTATAACACTTTTCATGTTGGCATCTTGACCTAGTTCAAAATGGTTTAAGCAAATAAAAACAAGGTAAACAAAATGATTTATGTCTCAAAATTGGCTTTATTTATGTGGAGGTTGAGAAAATGAGTTTCAGAAAAAGTGTCTTATATGAAAGTTGTAGAGAAAATTATTTTGAGCAACTTTTATTTTTGGGTCAAAACTGATTCCGGCTATTTCCATGAACTGTGACAATCAAACTGTGATTGCGAAGGTCAACAGTTCCAGGTGTAACATGAAGTCTACAAGGCATGTAAAGAGAAGATTGAAATCTGTTAGAAAGTTAAAAACCTCCGGAGTTATAACGTTGGATTATGTCCACACGTCGAATAATCTGGCAGATCAATTCACTAAGGGATTGTCACGAAATGTGTTAGAAAATGCATCGAGGGAGATGGGTATGAGACCCATGTGAAAATCTACTATAGTGGTAACCTGCTCTATGTGATCGGAGATCCCGTGAAGTAGAGTGGTGAAACAAGCTATGAGTAGGTTGAGAGGAAAGTTACCTTTTGAACCTATCTCTGATGCATAACTTTCCTTCTGTAAGGCAGGTTGGTATTTACCTTAATGTATTCCGAGAGTCTTATAAAGATGAGATGTTGTCCTACAGAACATCTTATGAGGAATACACCTATATGAGTTAGACTACTAGTCACAGTCTATGGGATTTGGGCGGTCCCTAAATACTCATTATGACACCCTAGTGTCAAGCACTGCATTAGGAACTACATTTAGCTACTAAAATGCATAAGCAATGCATGGCATCATTTCATGTGCATGAGAGTGTTTTTGCCTTTTGCTTATTTATTTGGATTTTGGATTTCTATTGGACTTGATGGTTTAAGTGGATTTCTGTCTTGGTAAATAATCTTATAAAATAAAGAATATTGAGTATAACACTTTTCATGTTGGCATCTTGACCTAGTTCAAAATGGTTTAAGCAAATAAAAACAAGGTAAACAAAATGATTTATGTCTCAAAATTGGCTTTATTTATGTGGAGGTTGAGAAAATGAGTTTCAGAAAAAGTATCTTATATGAAAGTTGTAGAGAAAATTATTTTGAGCAACTTTTATTTTTGGGTCAAAACCTAGTTTGGAGTTTTTGAAGCTGTTTTTGAATGGTCAAAGTTTGAAAAGTTTTTGGAAAAAGAAAAAGGAAAACGATTTTTCCCGGCGCTTCACATTCGGCCCACTCGGCCTTTTTCGGCCCACCTCGCGCCCGCACAGGCCCGCGCCTGCCTGCTCCCGCGCGCGCTTGCCGCGCAGCGCCGCGCCGGTCGCCCCGACCACACCGCGCCGCACGCCGGCGATTGCGCCACGTGGTCGCCGTCTCCTGCTCCAAATCTCGCGCGGCCACTCCCCCTCCGATCCTTCTCCGCCTGATCACCCCAACTATCTCCCTCGCCCACAACCTCGCCGCCTCGCCTGCCGCGCTGCCTCGCGGCCCGCGCTCGCCACTCGCCGTCGCCGGCCACGGGACCCGCCACGACCGGCTGTCCGCTCGGCCAGCCGAGCAAAACCGGCTCCGCTCCCGCTCACCCTCTCATTCACCGTTCACTCAGCTCACTCGCGCTCGCTCTCGCCGGTTCCCTCTCTCCCGCGAACGAACAAGCAAAGCCGAGCGCTCGACTCGCCTTGGCCACCGCAAGCACGCCCTCGCCGTTCCCACCGCCCTAGAGCCTCTCGGCTCGATTCCTCGCACAAACCATCCCGCCTCCACCCAGGACGCCCGGTGCTCGCGCTAGCGCCACCAGCCGAGCCCCGCTGACGCCGGAGTCCGAGGAGCGCCGCCGCGGTCGCCATCAGCGCCGCTCGAAGCCCGGAGCCGTTCGCCCCCGACCAAAGCTCCGCCACCTCCCTCCTTCACTCGCCAGCTTCGCCAAGCAAAGGCAAGGTGAGAACACTAGTTCGCGAGCTCTCTACCACCCCGTAGCTCTCCCTCCGCCTCCGGCCGAGCATCATGGCCGCCGCCATGGCCATGCCCAAGGCCAAGCTCCTCTGGAGCTTCACAGGCCAAACCAAGCCCTCCGATAGCCTCCCTGGGGCTTGCTAGTTCTCCCCCTGTAACACCTCTGGTGTTTAACTGTAATTAACCTAACATGTCATCATCATTAGTCATTAATCATCCTTGCCTTGCATTTATGTTTGCTTAGTACTTGTGTAGCAATCTCGTTTCAAAAACCCTAAAAGCCCAAATCTTCCTATAAGGGCAAAAATGGTAATTTCACCTCTGTGCCTAGCTTTGTGTAATTCTTGTTCAGTTGGATGTCTTGAAGTTTTGTTGTGTTGGCCAAAGTTCAAAAATCAAAATCAGATTTCAAATCCCTTTGCAAAACCCTGATTTCCAAACCCTGGATTTTATCCCTCTTTTTGTAATTCAAAAATTATTCAAAATTTGAGGTTGGTCCAAAAAGCAAAGTTGTAGATCTGGCCAAGAGAAACAACTTTGGTATTTACAAATTTTCAAGTTTCTGTACAAAGTTTGAAGTAAATCCAAATTCATTCAGATTCCAGTTTTTGTCCCCTTTTCAGTTTTCAAAATTTATTTAAAAACTATTGGGTTTCAGAAAAAGGGTATATTAGCAAAGTTGTAGGTTTTGATAAAAGGAACAACTTTCATATTTGCAGATTTCCAACTTTCAATGTAAAATCAAAAGTAATTTTGAAATTATTCAAATCCTAAAAATGTCCCCTTTTCTGATTTCGTATTTAATTCAAAAACTGTTTGGAATTTGAAAATATTCTTGTTGACAAAGTTGTAGATCTCTTTTTTTTGAACAACTTTGGTGTTTTGAGTTTTTGCTGCTCAGTTCAAGTTTTGGAAGTAATTCGCGAAATACAGAAAGTCAAACCCTAGACCTAGCCCTGTTCATCCCCTACCTCTAGCCGACACAGAGCAGGAGGGGGCCCCGGCCATGGCCGCGCGCCAGCGCCGCCTGCGCCACGCGCGCCCGGCAGCCGCACGCCCGCCCCGACTTGTCGCCTGCGCCCGCGCCATCATGCCGCACCCGCACGCGCAAGCGCTGACCTCCGCCCCGTCCCCTACAGTGCCCAGGGCGTCGCCGCCGCGTGGCCGTCACCGGCGAGCCTTCGCCCAGGCCCTGGGTGCACGCCCGTCCTCCCGCCGGCTTGCAATCGAGTGCGCACGCTTCGGCCGAGCTCATCCACACCATCCCGTGCTCTCTACCATCCCCGACCGTGCCTATAAAAGGGACCGCCGGAGTCCGAGCTTCTCACTCGACCCCGCCGCCATGGCCAGACCACTCCGAAGCTCCCGCCGCTCAACCACCTAGCCCGAAAGCTCCGCCTTGAGCTCGTGAAGCTTTCCCACCCCTCAATTTCACCTCCCCCGCCTCCAATCGCCTGGCGTAACCCCATCTTCCCAAACTCCGACGAAACACCGGTGAACTCGGGTTCGTCAAATACTTCCTCTCCGGCCACGATCATCTTCCCCTGACCCCTGTGTCAGCTTCCTTGGCTCCGCGCGACTCTAACCAGGCCCTTGCGGTCTCGTGTGTTGCGCAGGGTCGCCGGAGCGCCGCTGCCGCCGAAAGAGCTCCGCCGAAGCACCGCCAACGTCGAGCTTCCTCCTTCGACCCTTGTTCCGCCGAGCCCTGCCTCCGACCGTGGTAAGCACTCGAAGCCCCTGGTCTCTGCTTTCACGGCGTAAAGCTCGAGCCAGGCCTCGAGCGGATGCACGTTCACTGTCTAGCTCGAGCCAGGCCTCGAGCACAAGTTTTCCGTTTTGCCCGAGCCTAGCCTCGAGCGGACACACAGACCCTCACCACTTCGCTCGAGCCAGGCCTCGAGCGGACTCACGCACCCTCAGCTTCTCTCGAGCCAGGCCTCGGCGAACACATACTTTCCGTCTCGCCCGAGCCTCCCAGTCAGGCCTCGGACGGACGCTTGCTTTCCGTCTCGCCTGAGCCTCCCAGTCAGGCCTCGGACGGACGCTTGCTTTCCGTTTCGCCCGAGCCTTCCGGCCAGGCCTCGAACGAAACGCTTGTTTCCGTCTCGACCGAGCCTACCAGCCAGGTCTCGGACGGCCGAGTGTTTCCGCCTCGCCCGAGCCCTGCTGTCCGCCTCGCAGCGATTTGCCCGAGCCCCTGCGAGGAGGGAGCACAGCGCTCTTTTCTTTTTCCTCTTTGAAAGAGTGTGAATAGTGTTCTGTTTTCTCTTTTTTTGTGTGAATTAATCTGTTGTTCCTTAAATCTTGATAAAATTATGGTATGCTCCATGCACTGTGTAGTATTTTATAAAAATATAAAACTTAACTTTTGTGCAAGAATTCGAAAATGTAAAATCCCTCTTTTAATTAATAAATGGATAGTTTCGGATTTTTAGAAAATTATTTATAACTCCAAAAATCATGAGATAAATTTTTGTGAGCTTCCTATGCCATGTTTAGTCTCTGGTGAAATTTTGAAGTCTTTTGGAACAAGTTGATTTTTGAGCATTTATTTTTAATTGTTAAATAGTGCCTTCTGTTAATTAATGTCTGATTTTATTTGAGCACCTTAATGACCTCCAAAAATTATGAAATTTGTTTTGCCATCTATCTACACCATAATGAACTTATGTGATTAATTTGGTAATTTTTGGAGCAACTTCATAAAATGACCTTTTTAAATAATTAAGGAAAATAGAAAAAGTGATTAGGGTTCATGTTGTATGCCCTGTTTTGCATTGTTCATGCTAGCATACTCATGTGCATGCATCATTGCATTCGTATAGTCACCGAAGAAGGAGTCAAGATGGAGGCAGCCGCCGACGAACCTGTCCCCGAGGCTACCCCGAGTTCCGACAACTGCTCCGCCGCCTTCGAGCCTGCCCTCTTTGCTCTTCAAGGCAAGCCCCGGTGCATTTAACCCTTTCCTTGAATTTATAAAATGATTTCCTTAAATGCTTTTGAGTTAAATTATTGCATTAGGTTTATAGGAGTTGTGTGCTATCCTAATTGATGCACTATCCACCTTGACCACTGATACACCTGATACCTGCTTTTCAAAAGTATTTTAAAAATGCTTAGCAATGCTTATTGAATTAGACTTTGCAATAAAATGTCAATTTCAAAAGTGTGATCACTTAAGGAATGTTTGTGGGATTTTGGTCTTACTCCCCGGCTGTTGGCTAGGTATCTGATCCGTACCTAGTCAATAGCGAGGAGAGGTTGTCCGAGCGTACGGTGCCGTCATGTTGTAGTCCGGGACTCAACAGTTGGCACCGACCGGGACAGGATTGAAAAACTGACGGGACTATTACGCTTGGGTGAGATATAACCAAGGTATAGTTCTGGCTGGAAAAATTAGGGACCATCCGTATGGGGGCCTGCTGGTCAAGACTTGTAACTATTCACATACTTCGGAAAGCTCTGGCTCCGAGAAATCCTTGATTGGGACCGACAACCGCGCACTGGGAGTGGAGAGATGGCGGAAGTAGCATGTACCCACGTGGTCGTCGTACCTGGAAAGGAGTGGTGTACTGTACTTCCGGGTGGCGTAGGACCGGTCCAATCTTGGAGGAATCGTGGTAGACGAGTTGGCATATGCAAGCTTGGGTGCTACATATGCAGTGTGGATAGGGATCCTCAGCTGAGTATTATTTATCCGGATTAACGTTGCTCCTCGGTTATGGAGACTTGGTCCACTGACTGTCAGCGGAGAGTGGTTCTCAACTAGGAATGTTTTGAAATGTAAAATGAATCATGAACGATGAAGAATTGAGGAATACTAAATCTTTCCAAAGTAAAATAAGGTTTACAAAAATACTTTTCTGCAAAATACTTGATCTTGCTTAAGCCTTACCTTGACTACCCTAAGCCTCTCATTCCTGAGTCTTCTCCCTTTTTTCTTTAGTCGGGTAAGTCTTGTTGAGTACCCTAGTACTCAGGGTTTGTTACCCATGCTGCAGGTATGACAGAGTCCCCGATGTGTCTTGCACCCTGCTGCGTGACCATCGTCCAGGAAGAGGCCGATGAGGCCGAAGAATAGCTGTACACCCTCGTGCTGGGTGATTATAAGTATCTTTGCTGTTCTCCACTATGTTGTCTATGTCTATTTCTATTATCAGAACTTGGTTTGTAATAACTGCACCTTAAATTCTATTTGGAACCCTGCCTTGTAAAACTAATGTTATTTAAGTCTTCCGCTCTTTATTCCGATGTTATTTGTAAAAGTATGCAATGCTGTAACCGAATTGTGAGATGATCCTGCGGACATTGGGCACTGATGTAGCCCGGTGGCGAACAGGTCTTAATCACATGGAACATGGGTTCGGCTGTCAGAGGTTGACAGGGACACGTGGGCCATGGGATTAGGGTCGTTCCGTCACAGAGTGGTATCGGAGCATCTCACTTTAACGTTGCAGTGTTCGTTTTTGCGAAAACTTCAAAAGACCTTTTGAGTCCAAACAAACTAAACTTGACTATTTTGAGTCCAAATTGCTTCTCTCATCTTGTCTCTCATATGGCAACACTAGCTAGTGGAACAACATGTTTTAAGCCCTATGTACTTTATTTATTTATTGCATTGCTTTGTTCCGTAGGAACGATTCATGCATCATGTCATAATCACTAAAGTTAACTTCCTCTCTAAGTTCGTTGGGGTAGTATGCCTTTACCTGTTCTTGCTAGCCTTTCTCATCCATCTTCTCTTATCCAGACATGGCTCGCATCAAGCTGACTGCCCGCAAGTCGACTGGACCGCATGGTGTGCCACGCCACCAGCTGGCACCACGCGCTGGGGAGGAGACTGGAGAATCTTCCAACGGTCGTCGCTTTCCCCGCCGCACCCGTAAGAACCTGAAGGAGGAAATCAAGGATCTGAAGGCTGAGCTGAAGAACTTGGAGCATGACTTCTACCACTCACGCCTGGAGTTTTATGAGGCACGAGCTTCCCTGGAGCAGGCCAATCGGAATACGGTTCGCGCTATCGAGCAGCGCAATGATGCTTGGACCCGCGAGGACGTTACCAGAGCCCAGCTCCACGGACTGCAGCAGTACACAGCTCAGATTGAACAGTTCAATGATATGCTTCATGAGGAAGTGCATCAGCTGTATGATCAACTCCACCCCTTGGTACCCCCGGTTATGGAAGACCCTGAGGACGGAGTAGTGGAAGAACCCGATGTGGAACAAGAGCCAGACGTGGACGAAGAAATTGAACCTGCTGAGGACGTCCACGCTGAAGACGAGGACGAGGAGGAGGAGCCTGAGCTCATCCTCGAAGAAGACGACGACGAAGACATGACCATCATCGACGACGACTAGACTCGTAGTGTCTGTACCATCGGCTTACCTAAAACCTTAGTCTAGGTTTGGGGGCGTTAGTCTGTCTGTTGCCAAGTCTGGCATGTATCTTTCTTTTCGCATCTTTTCCCTTTATCGGTCTGTATCATCTGTCAGTCACCTTATCAAGTCATCAGTCTTTTGTATCAGAAGAAGCTATCAGTCTGTTGTTTTAGAACCCTATCTATGAATGCTAAGTTCCAAGTTGCTTAACAGATGCCTGTGAACACTCGCACTGGAGCTGGAGGTTCTGATGATGCCAACCTCCCAAACCCTCCACCTGTCCCAGCCACCCTAGCAGATGCCATTGCAGCCTTGGCCGCCGCTGCCAACCTAATGGCTCAAAACCAAGGACAGCAGAACTTTCACCGTGGTCGCCACAACATCAACCAAGAGACCACCTATGTGGAATTCACCGAAACTCGTCCACCGGTCTTCACTAAGGCCGATGAACCCCTCGAAGCTGATGATTGGCTCTGCACCATGGAGCAGAAGTTTGGTCTTATCAACTGTACCGACATCCAGAAGCCCCGGTTCGCTTCCCAGCAGCTTCGTGGTCCGGCAAGTGCTTGGTACGCCAACCTGTTGGCTGCCCAGCCAGAAGGTCATCGGTTGACCTGGGAAGAGTTCCGCACTGCTTTCCGTGCTCATCACATCCCTTCCGGATTAATGAAAATGAAGCTTGATCAGTTCCTGGCTCTCCAACAGAAAGACTCCACAGTCATGCAGTATGTGGGTCAATTCAATCATCTCAGCCAGTATGCCTCAGAGTATGTCAACACAGATGAGAAGAAGAGGGATTGCTTCCTCAGAGGACTGCACCCAAAGATCTGCAGGAGCTTGTCCAATAACCTGACTGGGTCTTATCACGATGTTGTTGACCGGGCTGTTGCTTTTGAAGAAAGCAATCGCCAGTACCAGGAAGAGAAGAAGAAGAAGAAAGCAGGGTCAAGCAGCTTCTCTGGCGGTCACAAACGCCAGAGAATCATCTATCACCCCAGCCACCACCACAATCGTCTACCTTACCCCAACCAGCAAGTGGTCGTCCGTACCGCGGCCACCACCCATAATGCCAACCAGCAGAGTGCCACACAGCCGAACGCCCCAGGTGTTCGTATCACCACTCCACAAACAGCCTACAACCATCCCTGCTACAACTGCGGCCAGCTTGGTCACTGGTCTCGTGAGTGCCCAAAGCCCAAGAGGTATGCTCAGAATGCTCAGAAGAATCCTGGAGGATCTCAGCAGCAGCATGCTCAGAAAGGCAGGATTGTCAAGAAGCACGGGCAAGTCTACTACACCGCGGTCAGCGATATACCAAAAGGGGAGCCCGTCATGATCGGTAGGTTTCTTGTTGCCAATCACCCTGCAGTTGTGTTGTTTGATTCTGGTGCATCGCATTCCTTCATCAGTCGTACTTTTGTCATCAAGCATGAAATATCTATTAAGGATTTAAAAGAAAGTTTCTGCATATTTTCGCCTGGAGGGCGTATAAGTACTAAGGAAGTGGTTCGCAGTATACCAGTAAGGTTGGGGGAACATGTATTTCCCACCACCATGATAGTGCTTCATGATTAGGAGATAGATGTCATCCTAGGCATGAATTGGATGTGTTAGTATAAAGCCATGATCGACATCTTGAATAGAGTTGTGAGAGTTGATATTCCTAACAGTACCGCCAAACTCCTTCTCCAACTTCCAATGCCTCAAAAACCAGCAGCCACTCAAATAAATACCGCCTATGTTCTGGAAACCCGGGACATCCCCGTGGTTTGTGAATTCCCTGATGTTTTTCCTGAGGATTTGCCTGGTCTGCCTCCTGACCGTGACGTTGAGTTTGCCATAGAGCTAAAGCCCGGGACTGCTCCTATATCCCGCAGAGCTTATCGAATGCCTCCCAGAGAGTTGGCAGAACTAAAAATCCAATTACAAGATTTGTTGGACAAGGGTTTCATTCGCCCAAGCTCGTCTCCTTGGGGCTGTCCTGCAATCTTTGTAAAGAAGAAAGACAAGACTCTCAGAATGTGCATTGATTATCGCCCACTCAATGAGGTCACCATCAAAAATAAATATCCCTTGCCTCGTATTGATCTTCTCTTTGACCAGTTAGCTGGAGCCAAAGTATTCTCCAAGATCGATCTCAGATCTGGCTACCACCAAATAAAGATTCGTCCTGAAGATATTCCTAAAACAGCTTTCACCACCAGATACGGCCTATATGAGTACTTGGTCATGTCCTTCGGTTTGACCAATGCCCCTGCTCATTTCATGTACCTCATGAACTCTGTGTTCATGCCAGAGCTTGATAAATTCGTGGTCGTGTTCATTGACGACATCCTTGTCTATTCAAAAACCCCTGAAGATCATGCCGAACATCTTCGTATCGTTCTATCCCGTCTCAGAGAGCATCAGCTGTATGCCAAGTTCAGTAAATGTGAGTTCTGGTTAGATCAGATACAGTTTCTTGGTCATGTCCTTTCCGCTGAAGGTGTGTCAGTTGACCCTGGTAAAGTGGCAGACATTCTGGATTGGAAGCCACCTACCACTGTTCATCAAGTCCGCAGTTTTATGGGAATGGCTGGATATTATCGTCGATTCATTCCGGATTTCTCCAGAATCGCCAAGCCTATCACCGAGTTAGTAAAGAATTCTGTGAAGTTTGTCTGGTCACCAGCTTGTGAGCAAGCCTTTCAAACGTTGAAGAAACTGTTGACCACATCACCAGTGTTAGCCCAGCCGAACATCGAGAAGCCCTTTGATGTCTACTGTGATGCATCTGGTACTGGTTTGGGCTGTGTTTTGATGCAAGAAGGTCGAGTGATCGCTTATGCCTCCCGACAGCTTAAGCGACATGAAGAGAATTACCCAACTCATGATCTCGAGTTAGCAGCAGTAGTGCATGCCTTGAAGATCTGGCGTCATTATCTGTTGGGCAGTACCTGTAATGTGTACACTGATCACAAAAGCCTGAAGTATATCTTCACTCAAGAGGAACTGAATATGAGGCAGAGAAGATGGCTTGAGTTAATTAAGGACTATGATCTTGAAGTGCATTACCATCCGGGTAAGGCGAATGTGGTCGCCGATGCACTCAGTCGCAAGTCTTATTGCAACTGTCTGATGAAGAAACCCTATGATTCTTCTTTGTGTTATGAGCTGGAAAAGTTAAATATTGAAATGATTCCACAAGGAACTCTGAATAATATCAGAATAGAAACCCCTATCAGAGAGCAGATCATCGCTGCACAGAAAGATAACCCTGGAATCAAGCACATCATTGAAAAGGTCCAATCCGGAAAGGCTGATTGTTTCAGGATTGATGATGCAGGAGTAGTATGGTTTAAGAATCGGTTAGTAGTTCCTAAAGTGCCTGAGTTAAGAAAGTTAATCCTTGATGAAGCACACTTGACTAGATTGTCCATCCACCCCGGCAGCAACAAAATGTACCAGGATTTGAAGCAGCAATTCTGGTGGACAAAGATGAAGATTGAGATCGCCCGGTATGTCGCTCAGTGCGATACCTGCCAGAAAGTCAAAGCCGTGCACATGAAGCCCGGAGGAGAATTGCAACCTTTATCTGTACCTGCTTGGAAATGGGACGATATCAGTATGGACTTTATCAATGGTCTACCCAAGACATCAAGAGGTTTTGATTCCATATGGGTGATCGTGGATCGCCTCACTAAGCAAGCTCACTTCCTGCCAGTGAAGACCAGTTACACCGTCCCCACTTATGCCACTTTGTACAAGAACCACATAGTGAAACTCCATGGCATACCCAAGAGCATTATCTCTGATCGTGGTACCCAGTTTGTCGCAAAGTTTTGGAAAGCGTTCCATACCTCACTTGGAACCAAGCTCTTGCATAGTACGGCATATCATCCGCAAACAGATGGACAAACTGAGCGAGTCAACCAAGTGTTAGAGGATATGTTGAGAGCATGTGTGCTCACCTTTGCAGATACTTGGGATGACTGTTTGCCCTTGGCAGAGTTCTCATATAATAACAGTTACCAAGAGAGCATCAAAATGGCACCCTTTGAAGCACTGTACGGCCGCCGTTGTCGTACACCTCTCAATTGGTCTGGACCCGGAGAAAGGGAATTCTTTAGAGTTGCCTAGTAAAAGATATGGAAGAGAAAGTCAAGCATATACAAGAGAACATGAAGATTGCACAGTCTCGACAGAAAAGTTATGCTGACAAGAGACGTCGACCTCTGCAGTTCGAGATCGGGGATTATGTGTACCTGAAGGTCTCACCCACCAAAGGAGTCACTCGTTTTGGAGTTAAAGGGAAGTTAGCACCTCGCTATATTGGTCCCTTTGAAATTCTGGATCGTTGTGGCAAGGTCGCTTACAAGCTAAGTTTGCCCGATCATCTTTCAGCAGTTCATAATGTGTTTCATGTCTCCCAACTCAAGAAGTGCCTCCGAGTACCTGAACATGTGGTTGAAGTTGAAGGCGTTGAGCTAGAACCAGATCTGTCATACACTGAGTATCCAGTTCACGTGTTGGATCACAAGGATCGTGTTACCCGAAGAACCACCACAAGATGGTACAAGATCCAGTGGAACCAGCACTCTGAAGAAGAAGCCACCTGGGAATCCGAAGACTTCTTAGCAAAGAACTATCCCGACTTTCTCGAATCTCTGTAGATGTAAGGTTTTGCCTTTTCCTTCTTAAGACGTGGAATCTCGGGGCGAGATTTCTTTTAGGGGGGAAGGCTGTAACACCTCTGGTGTTTAACTGTAATTAACCTGACATGTCATCATCATTAGTCATTAATCATCCTTGCCTTGCATTTATGTTTGCTTAGTACTTGTGTAGCAATCTCGTTTCAAAAACCCTAAAAGCCCAAATCTTCCTATAAGGGCAAAAATGGTAATTTCACCTCTGTGCCTAGCTTTGTGTAATTCTTGTTCAGTTGGATGTCTTGAAGTTTTGTTGTGTTGGCCAAAGTTCAAAAATCAAAATCAGATTTCAAATCCCTTTGCAAAACCCTGATTTCCAAACCCTGGATTTTATCCCTCTTTTTGTAATTCAAAAATTATTCAAAATTTGAGGTTGGTCCAAAAAGAAAAGTTGTAGATCTGGCCAAGAGAAACAACTTTGGTATTTACAAATTTTCAAGTTTCTGTACAAAGTTTGAAGTAAATCCAAATTCATTCAGATTCCAGTTTTTGTCCCCTTTTCAGTTTTCAAAATTTATTTAAAAACTATTGGGTTTCAGAAAAAGGGTATATTAGCAAAGTTGTAGGTTTTGATAAAAGGAACAACTTTCATATTTGCAGATTTCCAACTTTCAATGTAAAATCAAAAGTAATTTTGAAATTATTCAAATCCTAAAAATGTCCCCTTTTCTGATTTCGTATTTAATTCAAAAACTGTTTGGAATTTGAAAATATTCTTTTTGACAAAGTTGTAGATCTCTTTTTTCTGAACAACTTTGGTGTTTTGAGTTTTTGCTGCTCAGTTCAAGTTCTGGAAGTAATTCGCGAAATACAGAAAGTCAAACCCTAGACCTAGCCCTGTTCATCCCCTACCTCTAGCCGGCACAGAGCAGAAGGGGGCCCCGGCCATGGCCGCGCGCCAGCGCCGCCTGCGCCACACGCGCCCGGCAGCCGCACGCCCGCCCCGACTTGTCGCCTGCGCCCGCGTCATCATGCCGCACCCGCACGCGCAAGCGCTGACCTCCGCCCCGTCCCCTACAGTGCCCAGGGCGTCGCCGCCGCGTGGCCGTCACCGGCGAGCCTTCGCCCAGGCCCTGGGTGCACGCCCGTCCTCCCGCCGGCTTGCAATCGAGTGCGCACGCTTCGGCCGAGCTCATCCATACCATCCCGTGCTCGCTACCGTCCCCGACCGTGCCTATAAAAGGGACCGCCGGAGTCCGAGCTTCTCACTCGACCCCGCCGCCGTGGCCAGACCACTCCGAAGCTCCCGCCGCTCAACCACCTAGCCCGAAAGCTCCGCCTTGAGCTCGTGAAGCTTTCCCACCCCTCAATTTCACCTCCCCCGCCTCCAATCGCCCGGCGTAACCCCATCTTCCCAAACTCCGACGAAACACCGGTGAACTCGGGTTCGTCAAATACTTCCTCTCCGGCCACGATCATCTTCCCCTGACCCCTGTGTCAACTTCCTTGGCTCCACGCGACTCTAACCAGGCCCTTGCGGTCTCGTGTGTTGCGCAGGGTCGCCGGAGCGCCGCTGCCGCCGAAAGAGCTCCGCCGAAGCACCGCCAACGTCGAGGTTCCTCCTTCGACCCTTGTTCCGCCGAGCCCTGCCTCCGACCGTGGTAAGCACTCGAAGCCTCTGGTCTCTGCTTTCACGGCGTAAAGCTCGAGCCAGGCCTCGAGCGGATGCACGTTCACTGTCTAGCTCGAGCCAGGCCTCGAGCACACGTTTTCCGTTTCGCCCGAGCCTAGCCTCGAGCGGACACACAGACCCTCACCACTTCGCTCGAGCCAGGCCTCGAGCGGACTCACGCACCCTCAGCTTCGCTCGAGCCAGGCCTCGGCGAACACATACTTTCCGTCTCGCCCGAGCCTCCCAGTCAGGCCTCGGATGGACGCTTGCTTTCCGTCTCGCCCGAGCCTCCCAGTCAGGCCTCGGACGGACGCTTGCTTTCCGTTTCGCCCGAGCCTTCTGGCCAGGCCTCGAACGAAACGCTTGTTTCCGTCTCGACCGAGCCTACCAGCCAGGTCTCGGACGGCCGAGTGTTTCCGCCTCACCCGAGCCCTGCTGTCCGCCTCGCAGCGATTCGCCCGAGCCCCTGCGAGGAGGGAGCACAGCGCTCTTTTCTTTTTCCTTTTTGAAAGAGTGTGAATAGTGTTCTGTTTTCTCTTTTTTTGTGTGAATTAATCTGTTGTTCCTTAAATCCTGATAAAATTATGGTATGCTCCATGCACTGTGTAGTATTTTATAAAAATATAAAACTTGACTTTTCTGCAAGAATTCGAAAATGTAAAATCCCTCTTTTAATTAATAAATGGATAATTTCGGATTTTTAGAAAATTATTTATAACTCCAAAAATCATGAGATAAATTTTTGTGAGCTTCCTATGCCATGTTTAGTCTCTGGTGAAATTTTGAAGTCTTTTGGAACAAGTTGATTTTTGAGCATTTATTTTTAATTGTTAAATAGTGCCTTCTGTTAATTAATGTCTGATTTTATTTGAGCACCTTAATGACCTCCAAAAATTATGAAATTTGTTTTGCCATCTATCTACACCATAATGAACTTATGTGATTAATTTGGTAATTTTTGGAGCAACTTCATAAAATGACCTTTTTAAATAATTAAGGAAAATAGAAAAAGTGATTAGGGTTCATGTTGTATGCCCTGTTTTGCATTGTTCATGCTAGCATACTCATGTGCATGCATCATTGCATTCGTATAGTCACCGAAGAAGGAGTCAAGATCGAGGCAGCCGCCGACGAACCTGTCCCCGAGGCTACCCCGAGTTCCGACAACTGCTCCGCCGCCTTCGAGCCTGCCCTCTTTGCTCTTCAAGGCAAGCCCCGGTGCATTTAACCCTTTCCTTGAATTTATAAAATGATTTCCTTAAATGCTTTTGTGTTAAATTATTGCATTAGGTTTATAGGAGTTGTGTGCTATCCTAATTGATGCACTATCCACCTTGACCACTGTTACACCTGATACCTGCTTTTCAAAAGTATTTGAAAAATGCCTAGCAATGCTTATTGAATTAGACTTTGCAATAAAATGCCAATTTCAAAAGTGTGATCACTTAAGGAATGTTTGTGGGATTTTGGTCTTACTCCCCGGCTGTTGGCTAGGTATCTGATCCGTACCTAGTCAATAGCGAGGAGAGGTTGTCCGAGCGTACGGTGCCGTCATGTTGTAGTCCGGGACTCAACAGTTGACACCGACCGGGACAGGATTGAAAAACTGACGGGACTATTACGCTTGGGTGAGATATAACCAAGGTATAGTTCTGGCTGGAAAAATTAGGGACCATCCGTATGGGGGCCTGCTGGTCAAGACTTGTAACTATTCACATACTTCGGAAAGCTCTGGCTCCGAGAAATCCTTGATTGGGACCGACAACCGCGCACTGGGAGTGGAGAGATGGCGGAAGTAGCATGTACCCACGTGGTCGTCGTACCTGGAAAGGAGTGGTGTACTGTACTTCCGGGTGGCGTAGGACCGGTCCAATCTTGGAGGAATCGTGGTAGACGAGTTGGCATATGCAAGCTTGGGTGCTACATATGCAGTGTGGATAGGGATCCTCAGCTGAGTATTATTTATCCGGATTAACGTTGCTCCTCGGTTATGGAGACTTGGTCCACTGACTATCAGCGGAGAGTGGTTCTCAACTAGGAATGTTTTGAAATATAAAATGAATCATGAACGATGAAGAATTGAGGAATACTAAATCTTTCCAAAGTAAAATAAGGTTTACAAAAATACTTTTCTGCAAAATACTTGATCTTGCTTAAGCCTTACCTTGACTACCCTAAGCCTCTCATTCCTGAGTCTTCTCCCTTTTTTCTTTAGTCGGGTAAGTCTTGTTGAGTACCCCAGTACTCAGGGTTTGTTACCCATGCTGCAGGTATGACAGAGTCCCCGATGTGTCTTGCACCCTGCTGCGTGATCATCGTCCAGGAAGAGGCCGATGAGGCCGAAGAATAGTTGTACACCCTCGGGCTGGGTGATTATAAGTATCTTTGCTGTTCTCCACTATGTTGCCTATATCTATTTCTATTATCAGAACTTGGTTTGTAATAACTGCACCTTAAATTCTATTTGGAACCCTGCCTTGTAAAACTAATGTTATTTAAGTCTTCCGCTCTTTATTCCGATGTTATTTGTAAAAGTATGCAATGCTGTAACCGAATTGTGAGATGATCCTGCGGACATTGGGCACTGATGTAGCCCGGTGGCGAACAGGTCTTAATCACATGGAACATGGGTTCGGCTGTCAGAGGTTGACAGGGACACGTGGGCCATGGGATTAGGGTCGTTCCGTCACACCCCCTTCCATCAATTTGGCCGGCAACCGCCGGAAACGGCGTAGCCGTGCGACACCGCCGCCGCCGCCGTCCGCCACCGCTCGCCGCCGGCGAGCTACGGCCATGCGCTAGCCAAACCAACCCCACCACTCGGTCCGTCTCGTCGAGGGGAGCACGATGAGCCCGGTCCCACCGCCGGCGAGAACCGCGCGGTCAACCCTCTTCCCCTGTTTTCTCTCTTTGACGGGTGGGCCCCGTTGTCTAGTGGGTCCCCCGCGTCAGTCGCTCACGGTCTATGTACCGGGTCTGCGCAAGTTGAGCCGGGAAGTTTAAAATGATTTTCCTTTTTGTTTTAAATTCCAGAAAGGCTTGTTATTTTTGTGTAGCACGTTTTAAAAGTCCAAATGAAGTGCTTTCAGTTTTGTTAGCTTGCTCATGAGTAGATCTATCACGGAAAAATATGAAAGTATTTTTGGTGGAAGTTTATATTACTGTTTTTATTTATTTCAGTTTATGTGCCTTTGTTGAGATAAATGGGTTTATATGTTTTATGGTCGAGTTAATTCATGGAAACTTTTTTGTAGGTTCCTTATCAGGTTATGTACTTGTGAAAAATATATAAAGCCCTGTTTATGTTGAAAAATTGTCTGTTATGGGTTAAACTCCTTTTTGGCTGATTTCTTGGAATAAGTGTTAAGGTGTTTTATATGTCAAAATAAAATATGGAAAAATTTGTGTAGCATCTGTGTGTTATGTTTCAGTTAGGAAAAATGTTAAACATAGGTTGTTATATGGAAAAATGTGAAGTTACTGTATAAATGTACTTTTCTATGTTTTTCTTTGGAAATCCATGTAGGAAGTAATATAATGTTTCTGTTCATGGAAATTTCTTGATAAATATGAAATAGGGAGTTAAGTCTGGGAAAAATATGGAAATGAGTATGTCACCCTTTTCCAGTAGGGTTGTAGTTCAAATGGTTGGTTTTGGGTTAAATTTGTTTATTTTGTGTAGGGTGATATATTTATGTTTTGGCAAGTGCACCTTTTGCAGTAGAGTGTTTATGAGTAGATGAAGCTAGGAAAATTATGAAATCTGTTGTTTGACACTTTTTGTGTGAAAAGTTAGTTCAAAGCACTTTTTGAGTAGTGTATTTCATCTTTTTGTAGCCGCTGTTTTGTATTTTATCTCTTACTGGAAATTGGTCAGTGAAGTCCAGTTAGTGTCAGTTATCTTTTGAAATTTTTGTGGATTTTTCTGAGTTCAGAAAAATACACTTGCAGTTCAAACTTGAGTTTCTTTTGAATTTCTAAATGGGAAATAGTTGAAATAATGATTTTTGTTTTACGAGGTAAATAAGTATTTACCTCAATGTCAAAAGTGATTTAACAAGTTGGTTTTGTTGGTTTGCAGGAAATGTTACTTTTCATACCACCATCTTGCACCTTGCATTATTTAATTATGTACCACATTGCAAATAGGATCGACAGTCTCGGAGCCGACCCCGGAGCAGGAAGCAAGCGCCGAACAAGAGATCCCGGAACTTCATCAAGCCGAGAAGGTCGACCCCGGACAGGAAACTAACTTGCCCAAGTGCCCCTCCCACGAGGCCTCGGTCTTCGCTCAAGGCAAGCCCCGGAGCATTCTTAAGTCTCCCAGTTTTTATAATTAATTTACTTGAGTATTTTATATTGTGATGCATTAGGTGTAGGAGTTGATTGAATCCTACTTGCTGCATTACCATTCCTTGATTGTTGATTAATATCTACCTTGTTATCCTGTTATTTATTTACAATATAGAATTGCTTAGCCTGCTTAATAAAAGTAGTAGTTAAGGATGTTTCCGTAATACCCCAATGGGTAGTTATCGGATCACGGTTGGCTATATTTGCTATCGTGGAAAGGAACCTGAGTAGTAAAGAAATACGGTCAACTGGAAGGCAAGGCACAAGTTTGGAAACTTGGGGCAGTCCGTCCGTTGGATCGTGTAGGTTTGTATCGATGTTGGCCCTCATTCATTTTTGAACGCGCCCTTTTACTTAGGGATATGTCGGTGCTGTAATCATCGACCCCGAAGCCGGTTAGAAGCTGTTCGGGCCGGAATCAACCCGAGTCGCGCCCTCTAGTATGGAAATGCGATCTGCCGCGTGAGGCCATCGCCAGGTTCCAATTGGGCGGTCCGTGCTTGAACCGCGACGATTACCACCACGAACAAGCATCGAGCGGTTACCCAATGCATGGACCCGACGGGGAAAGTGTGGGTTGGTATTAAAGGTCTTTCACCAGCTGGTTTGGAATTCGATTCGAGTCGCCGTCTCCCCCGGTTAGTGGGAAACTATGGCGAGCTTCACCACGATACAACTCCATGTAATGTTTTAAAGGTTCAACTAAAATGTGGATAAGTCAACTGGATATGGTTATATTATTGCTTGTTAGACTGAAGTGTGTGTAATAGTTCAGGTGCAAACCTAGAGTAAGAGATATGACTAAAAACTGACAGCTCATCAATGTCATTAATACTCCTTATCTTAATTTTGAGCTTTTTGCAACTAAAGATCCCAGCTCCACCAAAAAGGCCTTGCATACCCTTGGTGTCTTTATTTTCAGTTGGACGGGTAAGTCTTGCTGAGTACATTTCCGTACTCATGGTTTATCCCGTTGTTGCAGATGGCCAGGTCTACTATGGCTATTGTAAGCACTGCCTCTACCTGGTGGAAGGTGATGAGGAGTAGGCCCAGGGCAGGGCCGTCAAGAAGCTTCCCCTTTTCTTTTGTTGGTCTGAGACTACTAGTGGCACATTACTTGAAAAAGGAGGAGTGAGTTGGGTTGAGTTGGAGTTATCAAACAATGTTTTATTTGGACCACATGTGTGGTGGTCGTGTTTCAAAACTTATTTAAGCTTCCGCACTTTAAATTCGGTATTGTAATA
This sequence comes from Coix lacryma-jobi var. lacryma-jobi, assembly GCA_009763385.1. Taxonomy (NCBI): domain Eukaryota; kingdom Viridiplantae; phylum Streptophyta; class Magnoliopsida; order Poales; family Poaceae; genus Coix; species Coix lacryma-jobi. Next base: position 112,861,051 of record CM019827.1, on the reverse strand, counting down.
ACTCGGTTTTAAATTTGCACTCTGATGTTTTAAATTCGGTTTTGTTTAACTGTGTTGTCTCCTTTCGAATGTAATACTTGAACGATGTGATCCTGTATGTTGTATGATGTTGAAATCCTTCGAGATTTCTGGACTACCGGGGTTATATGGCTTCAAGTGCAGGTCGATGTCAGACGTAATTGACTAAGACGGTACTTGAGTCCTTATAATCAGGACGGTTCCGCCACACTCATGAAAGGCACTGAAGTATGACTTATATGCTTCAAACAGCGGGGATATTTTTTGCAGCCTAGTACCAGCAAAGGACTTGAGTGAATCTCACCTCACGCAAAACTGTCAATTCAAGGCATAGTCCATTGTTCAGTTGTGACTGAGTGAAACTCTTGCTCTAGGTGGATGTTCAACTTAACAGTCTCCATCAAAACACTGGTATATCAAAGAATTGAGATTCTGGATCTTCACTATTACAAACCCTAGAGTTTGGTGGGGATTGTTAGATTTATTATGGGCCAAGCCCATTAATATATTTAATAAATCAATAACTCTATGGTGTGTAATTGTGGGAATTATTGTTTGTACCGGATTGGAATTTAAAGGGATGTTGACTCAACTTATATGGTGGGATTTATTCCATCTAATTTGAGAAGTTGAGAAACGGACCAAGGCATGCCACACGCGCGCGCGCGCGCCGCCGCCGCCGGCCGGGCCGGGCACGGGCTCGGGCCGGGGCGTGGCGAGGCAGGCAGGCAGGCAGGCGAGCGTGGCGTGTTAATTTTTTTTAATAGGCACAAATCACGCCGCACTAACCATGCCTTAATCATGGGAGTTTCCAACTCTTCACCTGCATGTCTCTTGTCCTTCCATATTCCTTGTCTCTTCGTCTCCCTGCGCGGCAGTCGCCTTACAGGCATCTCCATCTCGTTCGTCTGCGCGCACGGAGGAACGAGAGGGCAGGTGCCTCCGGAGCCAGTGTCGATCGAGACCTTGCATGGGGGATCGGCAATTAGGTTTTTGGGGAGCGACTACACGACTGCCCGAACGATCTTTGTTCTTCTTCAGGAGGATCACCATCGTCGTCTTCTTCCCGGCGAAGCGAAGTTGCTGCTGTTCATCTTCTTCCCGGTGATTGGTCTTCGTCTCCCATCTTCTTCCCGGTGATTGGTCTTCGTCTCCATCTACTGCGACATGACCAAGGAAGTTGGACAAGGATCTGGATCTGCGCTAAGGATGGGCGGGTATGAACTGTTTATTTGTTTTTCATGATTCAGAATTCTGTTCCGTCATATTGTTTCAGTAGTACTGTTGAATATGTTGCAGTAGTTGTATTCTATTGATATATTCTGGGTTGCTGTCTGTTACATATTTCCTGAATGTTACAGTAGCTCTGTTTAGTTGTTTCAGTAGTTGTTGTATATATGTTTCAGTAAGCCTGTTATGTTGTTTCACATGCTTTTCTGCAGTAGATGATTTATTATGTATTATCATCCTATATATGATTCTCATGCTTGTTTTACATATGTACCGTACTGCTATGGTCATATGTGATATTATGAAATCACTGTTATATTATCTCTATTATGTCGTCATCATAATGTTAATTTACAGAATTAAAATGACATGGAAATTGCCTTTATTTCTAACAACACACACCAAGCTCACCTCTCAACCTAGCAAAAGTTGATTGGTCCAAAGGCTTGGTGAAAATATCAGCCAACTGATGATGAGTATCGACATGGCGAAGGTCGATATCACCCTTCTCATAGTGGTTTCGCAAAAAATGAAAGCGCACAACAATATGTTTGGTCTTAGATTGCAACACAGGGTTCTTTGCAACGCTAATCGCACTCGTGCTGTCACAAAGCAAAGGAACGCGAGAAAAGCTCAGACCAAAATCACGCAAAGTGGCCATCATCCAAAGCAACTGGGAACAACAGCTAGCCGCAGCAACATACTCAGCCTCCGTGGTAGACTGGGCGACACTAGACTTCTTGCGAGAAGACCACGATACAAGAGAAGAACCAATAAATTGACAAGTCCCAGAAGTGGACTTGCGCTCAACGCGGCAACCAGCAAAATTGGCATCAGAATAACCACAATGGGAGAGGGTGGAAGAAGCAGAATACCAAATCCCAAATTCTGGAGTGAAGCATAAGTACCTCATAATGCGCTTGACCGCCTGACGGTGAGAAGTGTGCGACGACGACTGAAATCGCGCGCACAGACACACCGCGAACTGGATGTCCGGGCGTATCGTCGTCAGGTACAGCAGCGACCCGATCATACTCCGGTACTCCTTCTGGTCCACAGCTTCTCCATCCACATCCGCATCTAGGGCCACCGTGGTCGGCATGGGTGTTGGAAGAGGCTTGGCCTCACCCATGTCGAACTTCTTCAGGATGTCCTTGGTGTACTTGCCCTGGTGCACGAACGTCCCCTCTCGGGATTGCTTGATTTGCAACCTGAGGAAAAACGTCAACTCGCCCATCATGCTCATCTCAAACTCCCTGCTCATAGTGTCTGCAAACTTGGCAACCAAAGCGTGAGAAGAACCACCGAAAATGATATCATCCACGTAAATCTGGACCAAGAGTGTGTCATTGCCTTGCTTGAGGAGAAAAAGCATTTTATCCACACATCCCATTTTAAAACCCTTAACAAGCAAAAAGGTTTTTAACCTATCATACCAGGCTCTAGGGGCTTGTTTCAAACCATATAAAGCTTTGTGAAGTTTAAAAACATGGTTTGGAAACTTGGGATTTTTGAAACCGGGGGGTTGTCTCACATATACTTCTTCTTCTATGTAGCCGTTTAAGAAGGCACTCTTGACATCCATTTGAAAAAGTTTAAACCCTTTGGATGCAGCAAAAGCCAAGAGTATCCTAATTGCCTCCTAACGAGCTACAGGAGCAAAAGTCTCCTCATAGTCTATCCCCTCCTTCTGACTATACCCCTGGGCTACTAGTCTGGCCTTGTTTCTCACAACATGGCCATCCTCTCCTTGTTTGTTTTAGAAAACCCATTTTGTCCCAATAGGGTGACACTCAGGAGGAAAAGGAACCAAAACCCAAAACCGATTTCTTTAAAAGTTTTCAAGCTCCTCATGCATGTCATTGACCCAATCTAGATCAGATAAAGCGTGTCCAACATCTTAGGGTTCAAAATCAGCAACAAATGCAGAATGAGCAAAGTGAGAGATTTGTTGTGACCTTGACCGAGTGACACGTTCGCCGATGCCGCCGATCATCTGTTGAGGCGGGTGGTGGCGCTGGATGTGTCGTGGCGCCTCCCGAGCTGATGTAGCCTCCCCCTCAACAGCAGCTGGCGCCTCCTCAGGTACAAAGGTTATCGCTCGAGGTGGCGGATCCCACGGCCCCCAAGATGAAGAAGTGTCGGGGCCATGAGTCGTAGTAGAAGTCGCTCCTTGCGGCACAGCAGGTGGAGGGGGTGCTGGATTATCCATACCTTCAGCACCCTCATCCCCATCATCAAAGAGAGGCTCACCAACCTCATGATCACCTGCACACTCAAAACGAGAAGAAGGACAAATCATGGTCTCGTCGAAGGTGACATCAGATGTCTCCATGACTCGGTTAGTGTCAAGGTTAAGTACACGATAAGCGCGAGTATGAGTGCCATAACCCAAAAACACACCGTCAGAAGAACGAGACTCAAATTTGTCCAGGTTGCCTTTCTTAAGTATAAAACAGTGGCAACCAAAGACTCTAAAGTAACTCACCTTGGGCAGTTTTCCAAAACGCAACTCATAAGAAGTCTTTTTCAAGAAAGCTCGGAGAAAAATGCGATTGGAAATGTAGCATGCAGTGCTCATCGCTTCGGCCCAATATCGCCTAGGAGTCCTATGCTCATCGAGCATCATCCTGGCCATCTCTACAAGGGTCCGATTCTTCCTCTCTACAACACCATTCTGTGGCGGTGTGTAGGGAGAAGAAAACTGATGCTCTAAACCCAGAGAGTTACAAAATTTCTCAAAATCTGAATTCTTGAATTCGGAACCATTATCACTCCTAATAGCTCGCATCGAGTTCAAAGGGAACTCGTTCTGAAGACGCAAAATCAGATTGCGAGCAAAGGAGAAAGTCTCGGTTTTCTCAGCTAAAACGAAAACCCACGAATATCTCAAAAAATCGTCGACAACAACAAGCACGTACCACTTCCCCCCAACCGAGCTCACCCGAGCCGGACCAACAAGATCCATGTGCAAAAGCTCTCCAGGGCGCTTAGTCATGACCTAAGTCACTGGATGGTGGGGGAGCGGCGACCATCTTCCCATGTCTACAAGAATGGCAAACAAGATCCTTCTCCATGGACAACTTGGGCAATCCTCGGATTAAGCCAAGTGAACTAAGCCTTGCAAGCAAGTCGAAGCTCAGGTGACCTAGTCTCCTATGCCACTTCCAAAGATTAGAGGAGGAAGGTCCAGCCAAAAGACAACGAGAAACTCCAAACGACTCCGAGAAATCCGCACGAAACACTTTTCCAAAAGGCGAAATCCCACAAACAAGATTGCCCTGAGGATCCAAAATGCGACTGAGATTCGGTTTAAAACGAATCTCATAGTCATCATCGAAAAGTTGCAAAACAGAAAGAAGGTTAAAATGCAAGTTAGAAACAAGAGCAACATCGCGCAACACAAAGTGCTCATTAACTCGCACCGACCCACGAGACAACACCTTACCTTTGTTGTTGTCGCCGAAGGTGACAAACTCCTTTCCGGCGACCGGACTAAGACTGGAGAACCACTTGGCGTTTCCGGTCATATGCCTCGAGCACCCGGAATCCACCAACCAAATGTTCTCCAATCGTTTTACCTACATCAATAAAAAGACATAGGGTGAGCATACGGGCCAACACTGGGGTTAGTGAAGTAGGAAGAATACCAGTGTTGGGCCGGCTGCTCAAAAGAACGGTTAGCAGAAAAACCATTCCTAGTACGCCTACGAGAAGAGCGATCACCACATAGAGGAAAACGTGGTCCGCTAAGGGAGGAGAGTCCATCGTGATACTCAAAACGCGATGGGGGGAAACGCTCAACTACAAAGCCACCGCCACGGGGTCCATAGCCCACAACTGCAGGCTCCCGCCGGGCACGACCTCCTCGCGGCCTAGGCCTAGGAACTTGAGGTTTTGGTCCTCTAGGCCTAGCAGCACGCCTCTGAACATTCAGCGCATGTACATCATGGAAAGGATGGTACATGTCCGTGTTGTTCATCTCCTTTGCACGGCGCGCCTCTCTCTTGCGCCGAAAGCAAAACTCACTCAAGTGACCATCTCTCCCGCAGTGCTCACAATGGTACCTCACCGCTCTCATAGGGGGTTGTTGGTACTCACGGTAGTGGGTGTGGATCACTTTGCCCTTATGTGGCATAAGCTCCTCCTGGATGGGTGGCATGGTGTCCACCTTGTTCTTGAGGTGGTTTGGTTTTGGAGCCCATGATTGTTTCTTTGGTGAAGCTCTCGGAGGTTCAACAAAGACCCCATCCTTGGTGTTAGGCTTAAGAGGCTCTTTGGGTGGAATCTTGGTAAGTTTGGGAGTAGTGGTGGAGCTGGGCTTCTCATATGGGTTAAGACCACTCGACTCTCCAATCTTCCCAAAAGATGAAACATCAACACTCGGAGCAAAACCTACACCTGGACCTCCAGCAACTCGCTTGAATTGGGAGATCATCATCCCGAGCTGTGGCTCACCACTAGACACCCATGACAAGATGGTCCGAAGGTATGTGTTTTCCTCCTCGGTTTGCATCTTGTCATGCTTCACATTAGCAATCTCCATCTCCAAACCCTCACAAAGAACATACCTAGCCACACATGTGCTACCTGAGTTGGCCTCTTCAAGAGACACAATCTTGGCATTCTTCTCTGCCAACTCAGATTGCAAGCCCGCACAGGACTTGCATGCACCCAACAGCGAGGATCTAGCCTTCAGCTCATCCACTTCTCCTACCAGCACAGCATACTTGCTTCTCAAAGTGAGAAGGTCTGTCATGTGTGTGGTGCACATCTCACACTCCTCCTCATCGATAACAACTACAGTGGACTTGACATATTCAAGTTCCTTCACCGTATCCTCCCACTTCTACCTAAACTCCTTTCGCTCTCTAGCAGCACGTCTAAGCAACTTATCCTGACTAAGGAGCGCGGCAGTAAGTTTCTCGACCTCAGCAGAAAGCTCATCGGGGGTCTGAGATACCTGGGAGGTGTCGTCGTCGTCGTCGTCGTTTCGAGGAGTGTCCTCCAGCTCGCCGTCGACCTCCTTGCCGAGGGCCATGGTGCAGAAGCCGTCGTCGTCGGCGAAGAAGCAGAGGACGTTCAACTTGTCCTCAATCCTCTTCTTCTTCTCAGACTCGTCGTCGCTTGAGGAACCGGAGTCGTCATCCGAGTCGTCGATGTCACTGAGCGTGGCGAAGAACGCACGCTGCTCAGCCTGGGCCTTCTCCAAGTACTTTGTCTTGATGTACTCCTTGTTGAAGCCGCCCTTCCGCTTGTGCTTCGCGGGGACGTACTTCTCCTTGCGCTTGCCGAAGTCGTACTTGTGCCCATGATCCGCCTTGCCGAAGGTCTGCTTGTTCTTCTTCGGGCAATTGGCGATGAAGTGGTTGGGGTCGCCGCACTCAAAGCATCCTGAGCGTCCTCCTCCGCAGCGACGGTTCATGCGGTTGTTGTGGAACCGCGAGAACCGGTTGGCGAGCAATGCCAACTCGTCATCCCCCATGAACTCTAGTTGCTCCTCTGTGACAGAAAGAAGAGAGGAAAGTGCAAAGCCTCCAGAGGTGTTAGCAGAAGAGCCAGAAAGCAAAGCCATTGACGGGCCAGAAGGATTTTCATAAGAAGCCCTCGCCATGGCATCGATCTCACTGGACTTGAGCTTACTTAAGAGCTCATCGCAAGTGAGGGTCTCATAGTTATGCGATTCGATGATTGCCTGAACTTTGGAATCCCACACCGATCGATCAAGAGTATGCAAAAGCTTCAAAGCTCTCTCATGATCATCGAAAGGCAACAACTCCTTGTTAGCCCTCATCCTGTTGACAATCACCTGAAAGCGAGCGAATAAACTTTCTATGCTCTCGCCAGGCATATGTCGAAAGTTCTCATACTCTCGCTTGAATGACTCGTAGAGATGGGTTTTGACTTGAGAGGTTCCCTCATGGAAACGCATGAGGGTAGCCCAAATCTCCCGAGCCGTAGCGAGGTGAGAAACGCGATCAAACTCGGACATGCTCCAACAAGAGAAAAGAGCATTACGGGCTCGGCTATTGGCATCGTGCTCATCGATCTGACGCTGAGTAACACGAGCAGCCAAGACCACATAATCGGCAGAGTTGCAAATATCCCAAATGGAAGCACCAATACTCTACAGATAGGCCGACATGCGTATCTTCCAATACGCATAGTTCGTCCCATCGAAAAACGGCGGTTTGCCCACGCCGCGATCCATGTCGCCTTCTGTGGATCTGGAACCGGCTAAGGTGGAAGATCTTTAACCTTGCTCTGATACCAATTGAAGGACCGAAAGTGCTACCAGAAAGCGACCAGAGGGGGGGTGAATGGGAGCTTCAAATTTTCCTTTAGGAAACTTGTTGCCACTGTCCCGAGAATCAACCCCAAGAGCAAACCTAGAGTTTGCAAGTGTCCACGACCCTTGATGTAGGGTAGGTGCTTCCAAGAAGCACAGCGAGACACTATACAACTCTAGAAACCTGATGCAAAAAGACGGAAAGCAAAACCGACAACAGACGAACAAACCGCGAATGGAACAGCACGAAACAGTACTGACCAGACTCTGCCTGCGTCCGATCACTGACCACCGGACGCGTCCAGTCGGTGAAAATTTGCTCGGGAACCTTACTGGATTGGACCGGACTCTGGTTGACAGTGCGTCCGGTCTTGACCTGTGCGTCCGGTCACTTAAAACAAAAGCAATGAACAGTGTGACCGTAGCGTCCGGTCGAACACAGAGTGGAGCGTCCGATCAAGGGACGAAACAGAGCAGAGAGCTGTTCAACGACCGGACTCACTCTCCAGCGTCCGGTCACCCCGAGCCGAGCGTCCGGTCACCCCAAAACTGGGCAGTTCGTCCACCGATTTGACTCAATCTCACCCAAAACAAATCCTCTAGGGATCAAACTTGGTGAGAGGAGTCACAAAGAGGATAGTGAGCTATCTCTAAGAGATCATGGCTCGAACCTATCTCCAAATCGATGAATCGAAGAAATTCGAGGGAAGGGAGAAAGACTTGACCCGAAACGACAATCGATCGATCTACTAGCTCGTGAGGTTAGAGGTGGATTCCTCCGGTGGAAAGATGTGCCTCACAATCTAGAACATCTTGGTTTAAACGGATTTGCAAACGCACCAAGCAAAGAGATGGATCGATGGGAAAAACGTGGAGAAAAGCAACCTGCGAAGAACAAGAACAAAACACGAATCACAACCACGAATTTGCAACCGTGTGGCTACCACACGCTACAATAGTGAGATTACAGTCTCACTTCCTCAAAATCTCACGGACACAGAGGTATTGTTCTCTTCTCTGTGGATCTCAGTTTGCTACAGCAGAGGATGGGGAGAGCAGAAAACCCTAGAAGCAAAAGAGCAAATGACTGAGATAGGATGGGAGGAGGGTGTCTCCCTCTACTTATCCTAATTCTAATTCCTACTCTACCCCTCACTAATTACAGAGCGAACCAGCTAAACCCTAGGGTTATTCTGGACCAACTCGAAGATGCTGGTGATCCGACGGCCACGCCCGCACAACTGGTAGCGTTGCCTCGACGCAACCTCACCGATTGTCGCCATGTGCTGCCACCGCTCCGCTTGTCCTTTTCCCGGACTTCGCCCCCGGTTTTGAGGCCCAAACCGGGAAACCAGCCTTCACGACCAACCCCTGGTTTTGTGGCCCAAATCGGGAAACCAGCCATCCATCGCCTGAGTTTTGTGGCCCAAACTCAGAAACCCGCAGCGCCCAGGTTTTGAGGCCCAAACCTGGAAACCGTCCTCAGCCCGAGTTTTGTGGCCCAAACTCGGAAACCATCAGCGCCCAGGTTTTGAGGCCCAAACCTGGAAACTGTCCACTCGGTGGTTTTTCTGTGGCTCAACCACCAAACCGAGTCGTCGAGGGGATGCACAGCCCATGCACCCCGTCCACCGACACGTGTCCCCAAGTCCTCGACCCAAGCAACATCGTGCCCGCAAGTCTTTGCTCGTCGCTATCCCAGGCTGTCAGCCACCACAGCTGATCCTCGGGCCACCGGTCCCTCAGTCCAAGCCTCACGTCCGCCCTTCGCCACTCTCGGTCCATCAGCACGGCACGTCTCTACTTGACCTTCACCTTGCCTCTGATCACTGTATCCATGCTCGACACCTGCACAACACAAGCCAAAGAACATGCGCATTATCCTAGTTGACAATCACTCATCACTCAGAGACTCGGCATACACCCATGTATCCGCAATGTCAGGGCTGAAGATGAATCTAATTTTATTCAAGAGAGACTGGGTGATGAAGAGAAGGGTGCACAACTGCAGGTGAAGTCATGAAGTATGGTGCTGCAGGTATAGCAGAGTCTCTTGCTTGCGGTGGGTCTACAATCAAGACTTATCGAGCAGCTCGTGTGGAGCTGTGAAGGCAACAACTCAGTTCGGGTACACGAAGGTTCGTGCATGGACGACTTCAAGATGACGTGCATATTCGTCAAGGTGGAGTTTGTTAGATATGTGTCGAATATGTGTACAATCCGGTTATAGTAGGACTTGAGTTGTATTAGGGGGCTAGAATAGAGTTGGAGTCGAACTCTATGACCTAGGGGGCCATAAATATGAGGCCACCCCTGTTGTAACCATGAGAGACGACTGGGCGGCTGGTTTGGGTGGCGGCAAGGGCCGCGGGATCGCCCGGATGCCGATGTAGCTGCTGTTTTACGAGGAGGAGCGCCCGTAGTCATGCCCTGAGGATTAGGCACATCGCTGAACCTCGTTAAAAGGCGGAGATTGTTAGGTTTAGTCTCACATCGGTAATTGATGGTGGGGGAGCACGACATATAAGGCAGGGGCAGCCCTCACCTATCAGACTATTCTTTTGGGTTGAGTTAGGCACAATGTCTGGATATGTTGTGGGCTCCGGTGGACCTGGGCTTCAGGGGCACTGGCTCGTGGGTATAGCGAGTTGGGCCAGATTCCGCTGCGCACTCTAACAAAGACAAACAAAAAAATAGGTAGAGAGTTTTATCTCTTTAATATAATATTAGGTATAGATATAGATTATGTTTTAATATATGCCTATAATTTATCGATTTGGAAAAAACCATTACAATCTGTTGTTTTTCTAAATGCTATCATTTTATACACCACCAACGACATTCAACTAATTCACAGGCCACAATACTTTTAGAGATAGTCTAAAATGTTCTCATTAGAGTCTTCTTTTCCCTTCTCTTTAAAGGCACCCACAATGATATAAGCTAGTTACTAGCTCTAAGCTAACCTTCTCAATAATGCTAATTTGTCACTAGAGTAGTTTAGCTTTGGCTATAGAAGTAACTAGTTGTAGTTTCTTTCTTAGCTCTCTAGTGTAGTTTGTTCAGCTAGTATCTCTTGTGTGGTGAAGTGCTTTAGTGTAGAGATCAATCACTACTAGAATTGTAAGGGCTTGCTTGGATAAACTAGAGCAAGCAGCACAAGTAGTGACTATTAAGATTTATTATTTTACCACCATGCTTTAATGGTCGTGAGTTTGTAGAGATATTTTTTATGGCTATTCATCCCTCCACTATAGCCATCTGATCCTTTCAATTACATGTGTCATGAGTTATAGATACCGTTTTACGCCATCCCATAAATTTGGAACAAAGTCGATCAACTCCGGAGAACCATGTGCCGATCACCAACACTCTTCTAGGTCTTGAGATGCTTCTCGTCCCCCACCCACCCACACACACAGAAATCGCGTCTCCTCGGTTGGCCATGGAATGAAAACCCCATGGGAAAATGAGAGAAGAGGAGCAGAGATGAATTGCAGATCTGGTGAGAAAAGATGGGAGCAAAGAGGGTTTGCAGATCCAGTGTAGGATGGGGAGTGGAGAGTTGGCATTGGTGATCTTGACATTGCTTAATAAGATATGGGAGATCCTGACGAAGGAGATGAGAGAGTAGAAGGACTGGAATTTTGAACTCTATATTTGCTTGCACATGTGCCCGTATGTTACACCCGGAGAAAAAAAGTAGAAACAAAAGTATACGTATCTATTTTTTTATCCTTTTCGTAAAACTAAAAATCTATATTTTATTTTATAAGGGTCATAACATCCATAATATAAATTAATGTTGAAAATAACACAATAATATTATATTAAGTCTCTAAAATTAAAATGTATAGAGCGCCTAAATATTTAGGATACAACACTCTAAATATTATTTAGAGCGCCGACAGAGCACTGTCTAGATCCGGCGAGGCCAGCCAACACATCCTAAATCTTACAACCATAAATATTGTTACAAAAACATCTTTCTGTATGCACTAGTAAGACGATCCCGTAACAGTAAATATTTCAGTCTACAACCGTAAATTTTGTTGTTCTTTATGTGCACCAGCACGTCAAAACAATTGTCCACCCCATGACCGTAAATATTTCGGCCCGCAACCATAAATTTCGCTCTTCTCTATGTGCACCAGCACATCGGACCAATTAACCATCCACGACAGTAAATATTACTACTATACCGTCCAGATCGTGGCTTTCACGTACAATCAAGGATGTCCTGTAAATTTTGCCATCATTCAAGTGTCGCTATCCTTTTTATATTCTCCCTCTGTACCCTCTCGAATTCATATGATTATAGTATGTATAAATATTACTTAACCATAACCTCTCATTCATTTGTCTCCCCCATTTTCTTTCTCCTCTCAATCCGGACCTCACAATAACTCTTTATTTCAGGAAGTCACGCATGGATGTGGCGGCGCCGTGTCCATCAGCGTGTGAGCGCTGCCCTTCCCCACTCTACCGCAGTGACGACCTCGTCCCCTAGCAGATCCAGCCTTCCATGGTGGTGGCGCGTCCCTTCCTCTCCGTTTTGGCCCCCTACATCAGGCGACGGGTCCCCTCCATCGTCCGGCGGTGGCGGTACGTTAGGAGCATGGCAGCAGCAGCATCCTCGTGGCTTCCATCCTCACCCGACGGCGGCTGCTGTGGCGGCATACTTAACATGGCGGCGGCTGAGACGACACCCTTGCCATGGATAGTAGACATGAAACGTGGCGATTCCATTGAAATCCTCAAAGATATTGCGATGGTAGGTGTGAAGACAATTTGGTGGTCCTCTTCGGACCATGCATATGCATTGATTGGTTTAATGCCCGTAATCTTCGGACCAAGATACCTGCTTGGTTTCTCCCTCAAAAATCCGGCCATAATAAGAAACGCAGGACCCTGCTTCTTTCGCTTCAAGATGGGAAATCCTACCTACCGATCAGTCGGCACGCCGACCACCCTCCTCCCGCCTCTCTCGCGCGCGCTCAATTCGGCCCGCGCGGCCCAAGGCCCGTCGCCCGCGCCGTTGTCGCCCCACGCCGTCATCATCGCCCCCTCCTCCTCCAACTCCGGCGACCTTAGAAGGAAGGGGCCGACTGGGGGAGGCAGGCAGGCCAGGCGGTGGGGAAGGTCGCCGGGCGGTTTAGGGGCCCTGGCGGCGGCGGCGGCCGGGCCAGGACAAGGCGGGGGCTTCACGGCGGTAGCGGCGACGGTGGGAGTGGCGGCGAGGAGGGAGGGAAGGAGGCCGCCACGACCGCGTTAGGGTTCGCCGGAGCTGCGTCGCGGCGGCCGCGGCCGCGGCGGCGCAGCTCCGGTGAACCCTAGCGTGGCCGCGACGGTGGACGGCGCGCGGGGGACGGGGGTGGGGCAGGGGAGACGAAGGAAGAAGAAGAACATGAGAGGAGGGGGGTCGGCGCGGGGTCCCTGCCGACCGGGTCGGCAGGTAGGAGCCCCCTTCAAGATACGCCATTGCCCATTGGTGATCCCCTTCGCAGCCCAGCTTCGTCCGCCGCCCCTGCACTCCGTCCGCAGTCCGTCGACGATGCCCCCAGTTGCGTCCGTGGTCCACCACCCGTCCGCGGTTTGTGGAGCATGCTTCTCTTTGACGCCGGGGACCTCACAATTCTTCACCCGTGCTGCTGCTGCTCGACCGCTACCTTTTTTTTTGCCTGACAATCTCCGTGAAGTCTACTCGCTTCGTCCATTTTTAAGTGTCGTCCGGAAAGCGTGTCTGTGAGGGAAACACGGATTTTCTAGAGACATTTATTTATTTTGGGACGGAGGGAGTAGTGGCAGGAGGCTCAGGTAATCAGGTGAGTAGCGGCTGAAAATGAGAAATCCTAACATTCACGGCCAATCCAGTGGATTAGGATCCGATCCACTTAAGATTATATTATACTAGCTCACTTCGTTCCTAAATAAATAGATTTTTAGAGTTGTCCTGAGTCAAACTTTTTAAACTTTGACCAAATTTTTAAAATAATACGTCAAGATTTATGATATCAAATTAGTATAAAATATATTTTCATAATATGTTTTTTTATATTATAGATATTTTTACTCTTTTGTATAAAGTTGTTCAAACTTTAAAAAGTTTGACCGGCACAGATTCTAGGAATCGATTTATTCAGGGATGGAGGGAGTATATTTATTTTCTTTTATTGCCCATCTAGCCTTCCCGAGGAAGACAGCAATGTTGATGTGGATGAGGTGTTCTTGGGTAGTTACATATATCTGAATCTCTCCGTTGGTATTCATATACTCTCTGTCCACGAATAAATAGATTTCTATTCCCTCTGTCCACGGATAAATAGATTTCTAGATGTCACATCCTAAAATTTCTGATTTTGGGTTGTGACTAGAAAACACTAATTAAAATAAATAATTTTAATATTTATATAAAGGGAACGTATGCTATGGAAACCAGGTTCCGGTGGAAACTATGGAAACTCGCAAGTGGATCGCTGGATCTAAATTCGATGGTTATGACTAATGGTGGAGATTAGCAATTAACCCCTCTCATTTATCTCTCCCTAATATATATAGCCAACACAGGTACAATACAGGTGCACAACATGGTTAGCCATAGCCATCGAATTTAGATCCAGCGATCCACGTGCGAGTTTCCATAGTTTCCACGGGAACCTGGTTTTCATAGCATATGTTCCCACTTATATAAAATGGATCAAGTTTAGTTTGAGGTAGCGCAATTTTAGTTGTAGTAAAATGAGAATTTTTAAATTTTTGGTAAACTAATTTGATGAGTTTTTTTTATATGATGGTTGGTTGTTGTTTGACTTTATGTTGTGAGCCGATAGTGTTTTTAAAACACATTTGGTAGGTTGTCTATCTATATCCGGTCCGTTTCTTCCTTTTTCCAAAATAAATTTATCATTCTCAACTCTATCCTCGTGTGAATCTTTTTCAAGATCCCTTTTCCTGTGCTCCAAAGTTCATCTTCCATCATCCTATAGCTATAAACTTCTCAGGACAATTTCTAATTTATCTGCGAGCGTATCTAATTGTTTAGATGCTCCAAAATATCTTTTTATGAGCTCTAAATACTTTATTTGAGTTCATCATGTTCCAAAGTATCTCTGGGAATTTTTGCAGAATTTTCGGAGTCATCGAAGTATTTTTCGTGGCTTAAATAATAATTCTGGACTTTTCTGGAATTAATTTAATCCCGAAATTACTTAATTTCGAAAATAATAAAATATCTCGTTTTTCCATATTATCCAAACTCTACTTATAAATATATGCCGGTGTTCGTCTCGACGCGAGGAATCCAAAAGTATGACCCGATTTCGCAGCTGTCATTCCTACCATCCCAGATCTGAAGCCGAAATTTCATATCTCCTAAACACCGACGACAAACTTCCGGTGAGCTTTTGCGGCAAAACCGTCGTGTTCTGACGAAAACCGTCACCACCATAAGGTAGCTCTCGTCGTTCTCTGCAATGTAGTGTCTTCCTTTTCACGATTCTATGATCGTTTGACCTATTTGTGCTTGTTTCTTTGTTTCCGGTGAACTTTCCCGACGAAAACCTTCCATGACCGGCTTCTACTTCACATTCTCTGATCTGCAGCAGCCCGGCCACCACTTGTTTCCCTGCACCGTCACCTGAAGCCCACCCCGCGCATCCTTCGGCTGGGCGCCTCGCGTGCCGTGCCCCTTCACGCCGTCCGTCAGGTGACCGACCGCACGGTCACCTGCAACGTTGCAGGCCTGCAGGGCTGGGCACCTGCTGCCCAGGCCACGGCTGGCCTCGCGGGCCAGGCGCGCCGTGCAGTGTCGGCGGCCCTTTCCCTTGGCCGGAGCCTCCCGTTCCTCTGTGCAGCAGCTACCATGGCCATAGAGGTCACGACCTGCACGTACAGCATGTCTCAACAGAGAAGGATGAAGGAAGGAGATGACAATAGTGACGGAAGTGCCACCGGTTTGTAATCTCTGCCGTTCAACCATCTAATCTCCGTTTTAATCTGTATCAGTTGCGTTAGTTTCGTGTCGCCGCGATCTACGCAGCAGTGGGTTAACGTTTTCCGTGTCATATATTTTTCCATATAAAGTTAAATATTAAATTGATTAATAAACCTACCGCCAATTTATAATTAAAATCAGGTTTTATACCTCAATATTTTATATACAAATATTACCATGATTAATCACTAACATAAATATGTTTTTAATTTATAATTTGGTTAGGCTAAACACTGCCACATAAATTATGTCTAGATGCTCTCATATATTTATTTTCTTTTGCTAAGATAAAGTTTAACTTGATTAAATTATATGATAATATTTATGAATAAACCTGACTTTATAATTAAGATATGTTTTTCTCTAATCTGAATTAATATTTTGTCATGATCTTATTTAACTAAAATAAAGCAAGCCGGTAGTTCTTACTTTTATAATATAAAACTCCCGGTAGACGCGTCTTTCAGCAACAGCTCTGTTTTAATCGTTTCGTGCGATCTCGCGTCCGTAGCAATGAGCTCTCATTTAGTGTGTTGTTTTCTCTTGTATGATGTATTGTTCTTAGTCTCTATTTATTTTCTTGTATGTCTGCCTTTGTGTGGTGCTTGGTACGAGTAGACGAGAACTGCTTGTCAGTGTTGAAGATCAGAAGGTGATGACCGAAGCATATGGTGTGAGAGTTGAGCAAGTGTCTTCAGGCAAGTATAACATGGGATCTTCCTTGTTTCCTATCCACATTAATTCATTAAATTCATTATGCATGTGTCTACCTTGATAACCATAGGGACATCCTAGCTTTTGTTACTATATACCTTGTCACCTTGGGTTATGCATTGCGTAGTTGTTGCTAGTGCTCAAACGAATGACTATGATCATGTAACTTGATTAATGGTATATGCAACGAACAACTAAAAGATGCTTTTGAGAAACATAACTTATTTGTGGATTCCCCCGGGACTTACAGTGCAATCATGAGGGCTATATGGCTCTTACTTTAGCTCAGTGTGAGGACCTTTTCTAGCTTGTTAGTGGTTACCTTGATGGCGCAAGAGGGGTGTGTTCTGGGTCGGGTATAGTGCGGCTTATGTCCACATGTGTATAGGTTGCGTGTTGTTGTGCCATCTGGAAGGGGGCTCTATACATGCAGGCCACAGAAACCTAGCGGTCCTAACTTGTTAGACGAACCTTTGAAAGGCTTCATAGTGAAACCCAGCTGTGCACCTTGGTAGTGTGTCTTTAAACTGATATATCAGTCGTGCTCGCGGTTATGAGCGGCTTGGGCTCCTTACAGAATAATAACATATAAATTGATTATTAATTGTTTATGTTCTTGGTATACGTTATTCATGTTACTTGATCATATGGTTATTCAGGTTATTGGTGCTTACTTTGTTGCTACTTAATTACTTATTAATATGATATAATTAAAGGCTAACTGCAGTTAAACCAGTGTCAACCTTTTGAGCCTCATGAACCCCATATTGTATTTGCTGAGTACGATATGTGCTCACTCTTGCTATTTTCCAACCTCCGGTCATTAGTTAAAGTTCTTGAGAAGATGGATTATGGTTAAGAAGACTAATGGAAGTGCTAGGCGTATGTACCCCCAGTCAACCGTCCCTGTGAAGAATGGAGCCTAAAGAGAAGATTAGTATCGGTTCCGCTTAACTTTGATGTAAGTGTTTGTTATAAATATGTTTTTGATATATAATACTGTTTTGATATCTTTCCATCTGTGGTTGTATGTGTGGACTTCCTGGGCTCACATATGATGAGTGCTCGGTTTTGTTGTTAAAACCGGGTGTTACACTAGAGTTATCCTAAGTCAATTTTTTTAAATTTTAACTGATTTTTTAGAAAAAACTATCAAGATTGGCGATCTCAAATCCATATCATTAGATATACCATAGAGTATATTTTCATAATGTGTCCATTTTATATCATAGATGTTATTACTCTTTTCTATAAAGTTAGTCAAAGTTTAAAAAGTTTGACCGACACATATTCTAGGAATTGATTCTTTCATGGTCAGAGGGAGTACTACGAGAGACAGTGTCTTTGTTGAGCAGTAAATATCGGACGCTTCCTTTTGCCGAGAGCCATCTAAACCGTCGGCAAAGCCATAGATGCCGAAAGTCGAGCTCTCGGCAAGAGCTTCTATACCGAGGGCCCAACTCTCGGCATAGAAGGCAGCTCGACAAAGGCGGATGTCCACAGACAGTCGCACCATGCTATCAACTTGCCGAGAACCAGCTGTTAGGCTCTCGACAAATATTTTTTTCCTTTTTTAGAATTTATTTGCCAAGAGCCCTAACCTCGTCTCTCGGCAAAGAGATGCCGAGAGTTTTAGGAGGCTCTTGGCAAATTTTTTTTGTTTTTTTGCTTCCCAATTTTTCTAGAGCCTTGCTACAGTATGGATGCCATGTTTGAAATTTGGTGTATCTTTTTGCTATATTTAGTTGATTTATTTTACCTCACTGTAGGTCTTATTTTATGTGTTCCCGACGATGCAGCAAACTAGGACGATATTTGTTCACTATAAAGTCTTGTTTAGTTTGTGAGTAAAAAGTTTCTGGGTGTCATATCAGATGTTACGGTACTAAAGTCGCCTATTAAAAATAAGACTAGTAAGAAAATAAATTACATATTTCGTTTAAAAACCTAAGACATATTTACTAAAACTAATTAATCTATCATTAGCACATGTTTACTATAGCACAACGTTATCAAATTATAAACTAATTAGGTTTAAAAATCATCTTGCAAAGTTATCACAATTCATGTAATTTGTTACTCCCTTTGTCCCTGAATAAATCGATTCATAGAATACCTGCCAGTCAAACTTTTTGAAATTTAACAAACTTTTTAGAAAAGAGTAAGAACATCAATGATATAAAATAAACATATTGTGGGATCTGGAGGCCTAGAAGGGGGGTTGAATAGGCCTGTCAAAACTCAAAACTCAACCCGATCAATAAGTCGGTCGGCACTGCCGATCAGATGGTCGACACTGCCGACCAGGGTAAGTGTAAAACTAAGTTTCGTGAGTATGATAATGTCGGTGTTTGTTAACCGGCAACTCGTCTTGGGGATTCCCAGACGATATGTTCGGTGGGGATCAACGTTCGTAGAACTCGGCGAGTACACAAGGACAGCGATTTATACTGGTTCAGGCCGCTTAATAGCGTAATACCTTACGTCCAGTGGCGGCGTGTGCCTTGTGTTATGATTCAAGATTCAATGATAGGGGTCGGCGCCCGCTTCCCCTTATATAATCGGGTGAAGTCTTGCGCATACCGAGTCCTAGTCGGTTACAACAGAGGAGTCCTATTCTAATTACAAGACTTCCTTTAGAAACTCGACTAAGTTACAGTGACAGTCCTAATCCATGTAGACTTCGTATCATGTCTTTGGATCTTCCGCGACATACAGGGTTAGTCCGAGTAATCATCCCCTAATGATATCTCTGACATTCTGGTTCGTCAAGCCTCCGAGCTCTTCATCATTTCTCTAAAACGTTATCTTCTGGTTTTTCTTGAGAATCTCTGAGTAATGTCTTGAGAAATTTTGAAGTGCTCTGTAGGTAAAGAACTTCCATGGCATGCACTTTTTCTGAAAAGTGCACCCATAGGGTGTAGCCCCCGAGCCTCTTGTTATTTTTAATAACTTTGAGGATCTTTGAGCCCTTTTTCGAGTAATCCTTGGTTAAGAAAAAACATTTCCTTTATGATATATTCCCTGCAGCCCCCGAGCCCGAGTTCCGAGTACTCGAGTAGTCGGTACTTGGGGTCTTCAATATATCATCCCGGTAATGCGTAACGGTTGCAAGAGGCTAAAACATGACACTGATCCATTGTTTAATCCATCCGAGTAATAAGTATTTGGCTTTAGGTGGGTAATCTTTTCATCAAACATCCCTTTTCACCCCCACTAAATAAAGAATACCGCAAGGATAACAATAATTGACCAGTCACTGTATCACCTGTCCATATTGATGATTCTTGTCGTTCTGTGCAACTGCAACACTTTTGTCCGTTTACTCTTGAAGTATGAACGTGAAGCGAACCCATCACTGGTGCCAGACTTCACATGTGTAACAGTACGCACAAAGGTGTATTTATTGATCTCTGTCTGCTGTTGACGGAAGTTATAGCATGTTTTACCTTATCAAAATACTGTCAACAGGCCTCGGTTTCAAGGAAGAATAGCATATCATGAGCATATTTATCACTAATAAGTTCCACTTGTACTCTTAGCTTGCGAACTTGTAGGAGATGGCAAAATGAACAAAACGAGGCCAGGTGGGCCCACCAAGGGGGTCGGCCAACCCCACCTTGGGGCCACCTCGGCCATGGTGACATGGCATGATCCAAGAGAAGCATGTTCAAGTCAATATCAACCATTGGATCAATGTCACACCCGGTTTTAAGAACAAAACCAGGTATACACCATATGTGAGCCCAGGAAGTCAAATCTCACATATAGCCACAAATAAAGGGTAATATCGAAAGACAATGCTCTTAAATAACGTATATAAAACCAAAGAACATAACCTTAAAGAGCAGACAGCGGAAAGACACTCCGATCTTCAGATGGAGACACCACTTCACAGGGAACAACTGACTGGTTGACCACAAGCCTAAGCTTCTCCAAAGCTTAACTCTCTGAGGTGTGGGGAAAAGCAAGAGTGAGTCCATGTTGAACTCCACAAGTATAGCAACAAGTGATATAGATCCCAAGTTTCATGATCAATGTAACATAAATAATGAATAGCATAAAACGGTAAATAATGAACATGTTAACCAACATAAGTCATAAATGTAAAAGTCTTCAAGGCCGCTCGTGTCCTTGAGCAAGGCTGATATATCAGTTTAATAAACTTTGCGCAAAGGTGTACACTTTCACTGCGAGATGTGAATTGCCCTTTCGCCCGAGGTGATCAGCCTCTTAACTCACTTCCAAGGAAAGTCGGCAGGGTTCACGATGAAGCCTTTCAAAGGTTCGTCTAACAAGTTAGGGCCGCTAGGTCTTAAGGCAAGGGGAAGAAGGGTCTCTCAACCTTGCGGCACGCAGGCAAAGTGAAAGTAGCCGCCCTAAATCCAGCTCGTCAAGCGCCTTCGCGCCCTTTTGGGTAACCACTAACAAGCTAGAAAAGGTCCTCATACTGAGCTAAAGTCAGAGCCATATAACCCCCAACAGTTGCACTGTAAATCCCGAAGGTGCTCGTACAGATAATTTCTTAAGTTGCTAATAAGTCATTTTTATCATTCGATGCATACATTAATTAAGTAACATGATCATGATTGCGAAAAGAACAACTCGATTGCTATACTTGCCTTAAACTCAAGATCCTTCTTCTGTTGACTCGTAGACTTCCAAAGATTGACGCTTGATCACGATCTCTTGATCACTAACTCTTCCTCTTGATCACCAACGTAAACTCACAGACTGGACATACGATCACAGAACACCACACAAGCATCCAATAGCAGTCATGCAAAGCAAACATAGCCTATAATTAGAACAATACACCAATAAATAAATAAATAAATAAATAAAGAGTTTTGAAAACTGATCTACGATTCGCTACGATCACGCAAACGCGAAAATCACGCTAATCGAAGCTATACCGAAAAAGATACGATCTAAACCAGATTAAAGATACTCATTACTAGATTAGTTTTAACTCAAATTTTAATTACAGAAAACAGTAGTGAAAGTCATATATTTTGAAAGAACTTTTCGAAACGAATCTAACGCAAGTTGAACGGACTAAATCGGAGTTAAAACGAAGAAGTTATAGGGGTTTAAAGTCAGTGGCAAAACTGTAAATAAATCAAACTGATTTTTGCAGATTTAAAACAAATATAACAAAATTGAATTTCGGCTAGACTGCGCCTGGAATAGAGAAAAGCGCAGGGGCTTGGTTGGAAGATTTTACAGACTCAGTGAATAGGGTCAACTGGACTGCGGGTTGAGGCCTTATTAATTATAAGGTCCTTTTTGCAAAACGGTAGCCGAAGGGGTATTGACGGATTTCAGCCGTTAGATCTGGGACGGACGAGTGAGATTAGATCAAGGAGGGAGGACGGCGGGTTTTATATTTAAATAATAGAAGGGCTCTTTTGCAAATAGCAAGGCCGAAAGGGTACGGGACAATCCGGTTCATTGGATCTTGAATGGATGGGCGAGATTAGATGGGGAAAAGGAGGGGCGGTGCTATTGCCGGAGGGGAAGGTGAAGCCGGCGGCTTAGGGCGGCGCCATGGCCGAGTAGTGGCGGCGCGAAGCGAGCCTAGGACTAGAGTGCTCGGTTTGCTGCGGGAAAAGGGTGAGGATACTCTGGGGCTTACCGCGGGTTCATCTGAGGCAATTACAGGATCGAAGGAGGATCGGCGATAGCGTGGAGCTCGTCGAGGGCGTGGTGATGCTCCTGCAAATTCCGGCGAGGAATTAGAACACAGAACAAAAGGAGGAGAGGGGATATGAGGGTTCGAGTAGATTCAGGAGATTGATACGGAGCTCGGAGGGGACCTCGGAGCGGCGGTGGAGCGGTAGGGAGCGAGAGCAACGGCGGCGGGATCTCGGCTAGGGCGGAGCTCTCGGCTAGGGCAAGGTAGGGCACGGGAGCTCGTGATTTTTGGAAAAAGAGAGGCGGCGGAGGGTGGAGAGTCTTATAGGAGGGATCGACTTGGTCGACACGGAAGGGAGAAGGGTGGAGTCTTGGAGGCGGCGGGCTCGGCAATGGAGTCCGAGTCCTTTTCGGGAGGGAGAAGACGACCCTGACCGGTGGGGCCACTTCGTCAGCGAGAAAGGAGCGCGAGCGCTGGATCTGAAAACAGCTGACAAGTGGGACCCGAAGGTCAGCGAGAGTGGGAGCGGGAGCGAGCACGCGGGCTTGCACGCGCTCGGGCGAGGGTGCCGACTGGGCCGGGGACGCGGTCGCGGCCCAAGAGGAGGGGGAAGGAGCGGGAGCCGGTTGGGCTGCCCGGGAGAGGAAAAATGGCCGGCTTGGGCCATCGGGCCAGATAGGGAGAAGGGTGAGGGAAGAGAGGGAAATGCCTTTTCATTTTTGGTTTTGGATTTTCAAAAGTATTTTCAAATCCAATTTGAAATCCTCTCAAACTTTTGATTTGAATCTTTGAGGGAAACAACAAGTTTTTGAACCTTTAAACTTTTCCAAACTATTTGAAAAAGTCTTTATTTTCAAACCCCCTTTCTATAAAATTTGTTTTTAAAACATTTCTAAACCATTGTGAACTCAATTTCGGATTTTGAACCAAAAACCACACATCACAAAAACTCAAATGCACCAACATGAATGCACAAACACGTTGCTAAACCCTAAGATGAATTTTAATTTAGAGAAAAATTTTATTTCCCTACATTTTATGAGCACAAAAATTCATAAATAAATCATTTTAACTCTAATTCAAGAAATGCAAATTTCAGGGTGTGACAAATCTACCCCCCTTAAGAGAATCTCGTCCCGAGATTCGGAAGAGACTCAGAGCACAGGAGAGAAACGAGAAAAGATCTTGATAACACTTTCGCTTCACACTTGTATACCAAGCTTATCAAACCACTGGTGTTTCATGATCATGACTTGTGTACAAAGATTCTATGAAAAGATTGTTACACTTGATTATCCCAAACTTGTCTTGATCGCTAACTTGATTGGTCTACAACTCAAAGAGATATGGAAACTTGATTTGCAGTCGTTCCTCAGTTTCCCACATTGCTTCTTCTTCACTTACGTTACTCCACTGAACCTTACACACTTTAAACATTCTTCCTCTAAAAGTTCTCCAAACTGTTTTTAGAATCTTGACCGGGTATCCTGCATTTGCCGGATGGTCTGGTGTATCCACTTCCACTGAAGATGTTTGCCCATCTGTGTTCTTATCTATATGCTTATCATTATCCACGATAGCATCTTTAGTCTGCACTCCATTGTACAAGTCATCAGCTTCCTCAGATTTAAGTTGACAATCGCGATACTCGATTCTTTTCCCTGACGGTGCTGTTGGAAACATTGTGCATTGAGTACCATGAATTACTCCTTTGCGCGCACGCAACCATCCATTACCAAGAATCATAGGAATATCGAGTGACTCCAAAACAATGAAGGTTACGATAAAGTTTTCCTTGTTTATGATGAGACTGACGTTCGGGCATATCTGATCTGCCTGGATTTCTCCAACTGCGGTATGAACTATCAAGGGCCTCTTTGTTGGACACTTCGCTATCTTGCTCGTCTATAACAACTTGTCGGAGATGTAAGAGTGCGAAGCACTGGGATCAAACAGAGCCAAAAGCTTGTGTTGTGCTCGCTTGAATGTAACCACCAACCATTTTTGTAGCTCCTTGAATGTTATCCATATCCATATTGCTCAACCTTCCATTGACATAATTGCGCTGTGCTCTACTTGCTTCAATAAGCTTCTTTTTGGCTTTCCTTTTTCGCTTTCGTTGTTGTGAATTCTGACT
Source organism: Coix lacryma-jobi var. lacryma-jobi (assembly GCA_009763385.1). Lineage (NCBI taxonomy): Eukaryota > Viridiplantae > Streptophyta > Magnoliopsida > Poales > Poaceae > Coix > Coix lacryma-jobi. Next base: position 112,837,032 of record CM019827.1, on the reverse strand, counting down.
CAGATCATTCCCAACTAGAACTTCAACATTGTTGTTTTGATAGTGCTCGGCTTCATTGTACTCGTGATCATCAGAGAGAGGTGGCATATAGGGATCCTGATTCATGGTGTGCCACATTTCCTGTCATCAGGTGACCCACAAAACAACATGGCAAGAATAGATGATCTTACTCATGAAGTACCATGAGAGACAACTCACAACTTCAACATTCGTTGATCAAAACACTACCCCCCTTAAGAAAGGACAAACTAGAGAACATATAAGGGTAGCTTGCATATTATTTCCAACATGTTGACAGGCATAACCAACTTCTGATATCCTAGAGAAACTCATATGTAAAGGTAAGAACAAGAATTCTGAAATTTCTCGAGAGTAGCAGAACAGCAGTGCAGTAAAACAGCCATAACTCGAGCTCTGCTTATCCAATGAAGTTGCAGTTTACCTTTCTGGAAATCTTATGAAATCCTCTACAACTTTCATGTAGAACACTTTTCCAGATTCTGTAGTTAAGGTCGTCGAAAACAGCAGACAACAGTAACTGTTCCAGACTCCAGACAGCACAGATGCATCAAATCGTGAATTTCATAACTCCAAAACCATAACAGCTATCAGGGTGGTTCTTGCGCTCAGAGAAAGATCATGAAGTCTACTTGTGTCCAGAATTATTCCATGATTTTTGAACATCCATAAACAGAGATATAAGCTAACAAAGACAGACTGCTCCGAAAAGACAGGATAGAGAAGACAAGAGAAGAGCAAAAACCCAACTATCTATGCATGAACCTATCAACTAAACTTAAATGAGATTGTGAAGAAACCCACAAAATCATTGCACTCATTACAAAGATGCAAAACAAACATCATCATAAGGACAAGCAACAAACATCACAGGTTCACAAGCCACACATGGGCCAAGGACTTGACTTAACTTCGTTACTAACGTCTTATTACATAAGGGCTCAAGAACTAGAACACGATACATCTACAAGAACATCAAGAGCAGCTTTTCTTGTACACTCTTCATTTCTCATCTGCTATCAGAGACTTCCTTTGCATCAGGCGCTGACATCACATGTTGATGGCTACTCTGTAGTGACTGGGCTCTGGCTACATCCATGAGTTGACTGTTGATCTTTTTTGGGGCAGGATCTGACATAATGTCCTTCCTGTTGGCAATGATAACATCTTCCTTTGGCTGGATCTGCTGTGGTAGAAGCGTTGCTTGATGTGCTGCCATCTTGCTGACTCAGAGGATTGACTTTTACCAGTTTATTCTGCTTCTTAACTCGCTTCAGTGGTTGGAATTCTTTGTAGGTGATTGTCCATCCATCTATGTAAACCTCACGTGGAAAGTTCTTCACTGGAGGTGCTTCTACATGCTGCTGATCTAGGCTGGTCTGAACAAGGGTTGAAACTGGATGTGATACTGGGGTAGAACTCAATTGTCGGTGACGTATCAACGGTGGCTCGAATGAATTTGCTTTCCTTTTCTTATCTTCCTTGTCTTCACCACTTGGGTTCGCTTTGACCTCATTCTTGGTTGACTTCTCTCGAAGACAAGAATTCCCATAATGCTTGCAACATAGACATCGATCCTGAACCTCTTGCACCTTACTACTGCTATCTTCCAACAGACCTGTTTCACATTCATTGGGTAATAATGGCATACCCCGATATTCAATCCTTTCGCCTGATGGTGTTCTTAAAAACACTGAGCGTCGGGAATAATTGACCTCACTTTTATGACCCTTTAACCATCCTTGTCCAAGGATAACATCGATTCCGGAGAGTTCCAAAACATTCAGCTTCACTATGAATTCACTCTCCTTTATATGGACTCTAACATCTCGACATACACGGTTTGTCTCAACTTCTCCAATTGGTGTACGAACTACTATGAGCTTCTTTGTTGGCCATTCCCTTATCTTCAGGCGAGCTACAAACTTGACAGAGATGAACGAGTGCGAAGCACTAGGGTCAAAAAGAACCATGGCAGTTACCGAATTGACTGGGATCATGCCATACACAGCTTTCTTTGCTCCATGAACAGTGGTCATATCCACATGCTTCAACTTTCCATAAATGTAATCTTGCTCCACTTCAACACCTGGTAACTGTTCTTTATGGCTTCCTTCCATGTTGGTTGGTCCTTGTGTTGCGTCTTGCTGTTGCGTCATTCTTCCCAGGTCTTGACTTTGCATAGCGATCAGCTTCCGTTTGTTAACTGCGGTCAGAGACGACATAGCTTGGTCAACGATCCGTCTACTTAGATAGAGGGAAGTTTTCAAAAGCAATCCAAGGCAAGGAGTGAAGGTGAGAGCAAAATTTAAAATTTGAACAACAAGGAGGGGATGAATAACAAGGGTAGAAAATACAATAGGGAGAAAAATATCAAGGTTGATAGAACAAGAGTTCTAAAGCAATTTTCAAAACTTTCAAAACGACCAGTTTCTAACTAGGCTTGCGTCCTACAGTCAGCATTGCTCCGATACCACTTTGTCACACCCGGTTTTAAGAACAAAACCAGGTATACACCATATGTGAGCCCAGGAAGTCAAATCTCACATATAGCCACAAATAAAGGGTAATATCGAAAGACAATGCTCTTAAATAACGTATATAAAACCAAAGAACATAACCTTAAAGAGCAGACAGCGGAAAGACACTCTGATCTTCAGATGGAGACACCACTTCACAGGGAACAACTGACTGGTTGACCACAAGCCTAAGCTTCTCCAAAGCTTAACTCTCTGAGGTGTGGGGAAAAGCAAGAGTGAGTCCATGTTGAACTCCACAAGTATAGCAACAAGTGATATAGATCCCAAGTTTCATGATCAATGTAACATAAATAATGAATAGCATAAAACGGTAAATAATGAACATGTTAACCAACATAAGTCATAAATGTAAAAGTCTTCAAGGCCGCTCGTGTCCTTGAGCAAGGCTGATATATCAGTTTAATAAACTTTGCGCAAAGGTGTACACTTTCACTGCGAGACGTGAATTGCCCTTTCGCCCGAGGTGATCAGCCTCTTAACTCACTTCCAAGGAAAGTCGGCAGGGTTCACGATGAAGCCTTTCAAAGGTTCGTCTAACAAGTTAGGGCCGCTAGGTCTTAAGGCAAGGGGAAGAAGGGTCTCTCAACCTTGCGGCACGCAGGCAAAGTGAAAGTAGCCGCCCTAAATCCAGCTCGTCAAGCGCCTTCGCGCCCTTTTGGGTAACCACTAACAAGCTAGAAAAGGTCCTCATACTGAGCTAAAGTCAGAGCCATATAACCCCCAACAGTTGCACTGTAAATCCCGAAGGTGCTCGTACAGATAATTTCTTAAGTTGCTAATAAGTCATTTTTATCATTCGATGCATACATTAATTAAGTAACATGATCATGATTGCGAAAAGAACAACTCGATTGCTATACTTGCCTTAAACTCAAGATCCTTCTTCTGTTGACTCGTAGACTTCCAAAGATTGACGCTTGATCACGATCTCTTGATCACTAACTCTTCCTCTTGATCACCAACGTAAACTCACAGACTGGACATACGATCACAGAACACCACACAAGCATCCAATAGCAGTCATGCAAAGCAAACATAGCCTATAATTAGAACAATACACCAATAAATAAATAAATAAATAAAGAGTTTTGAAAACTGATCTACGATTCGCTACGATCACGCAAACGCGAAAATCACGCTAATCGAAGCTATACCGAAAAAGATACGATCTAAACCAGATTAAAGATACTCATTACTAGATTAGTTTTAACTCAAATTTTAATTACAGAAAACAGTAGTGAAAGTCATATATTTTGAAAGAACTTTTCGAAACGAATCTAACGCAAGTTGAACGGACTAAATCGGAGTTAAAACGAAGAAGTTATAGGGGTTTAAAGTCAGTGGCAAAACTGTAAATAAATCAAACTGATTTTTGCAGATTTAAAACAAATATAACAAAATTGAATTTCGGCTAGACTGCGCCTGGAATAGAGAAAAGCGCAGGGGCTTGGTTGGAAGATTTTACAGACTCAGTGAATAGGGTCAACTGGACTGCGGGTTGAGGCCTTATTAATTATAAGGTCCTTTTTGCAAAACGGTAGCCGAAGGGGTATTGACGGATTTCAGCCGTTAGATCTGGGACGGACGAGTGAGATTAGATCAAGGAGGGAGGACGGCGGGTTTTATATTTAAATAATAGAAGGGCTCTTTTGCAAATAGCAAGGCCAAAAGGGTACGGGACAATCCGGTTCATTGGATCTTGAATGGATGGGCGAGATTAGATGGGGAAAAGGAGGGGCGGTGCTATTGCCGGAGGGGAAGGTGAAGCCGGCGGCTTAGGGCGGCGCCATGGCCGAGTAGTGGCGGCGCGAAGCGAGCCTAGGACTAGAGTGCTCGGTTTGCTGCGGGAAAAGGGTGAGGATACTCTGGGGCTTACCGCGGGTTCATCTGAGGCAATTACAGGATCGAAGGAGGATCGGCGATAGCGTGGAGCTCGTCGAGGGCGTGGTGATGCTCCTGCAAATTCCGGCGAGGAATTAGAACACAGAACAAAAGGAGGAGAGGGGATATGAGGGTTCGAGTAGATTCAGGAGATTGATACGGAGCTCGGAGGGGACCTCGGAGCGGCGGTGGAGCGGTAGGGAGCGAGAGCAACGGCGGCGGGATCTCGGCTAGGGCAAGGTAGGGCACGGGAGCTCGTGATTTTTGGAAAAAGAGAGGCGGCGGAGGGTGGAGAGTCTTATAGGAGGGATCGACTTGGTCGACACGGAAGGGAGAAGGGTGGAGTCTTGGAGGCGGCGGGCTCGGCAATGGAGTCCGAGTCCTTTTCGGGAGGGAGAAGACGACCCTGACCGGTGGGGCCACTTCGTCAGCGAGAAAGGAGCGCGAGCGCTGGATCTGAAAACAGCTGACAAGTGGGACCCGAAGGTCAGCGAGAGTGGGAGCGGGAGCGAGCACGCGGGCTTGCACGCGCTCGGGCGAGGGCGCCGACTGGGCCGGGGACGCGGTCGCGGCCCAAGAGGAGGGGGAAGGAGCGGGAGCCGGTTGGGCTGCCCGGGAGAGGAAAAATGGCCGGCTTGGGCCATCGGGCCAGATAGGGAGAAGGGTGAGGGAAGAGAGGGAAATGCCTTTTCATTTTTGGTTTTGGATTTTCAAAAGTATTTTCAAATCCAATTTGAAATCCTCTCAAACTTTTGATTTGAATCTTTGAGGGAAACAACAAGTTTTTGAACCTTTAAACTTTTCCAAACTTTTTGAAAAAGTCTTTATTTTCAAACCCCCTTTCTATAAAATTTGTTTTTAAAACATTTCTAAACCATTGTGAACTCAATTTCGGATTTTGACCCAAAAACCACACATCACAAAAACTCAAATGCACCAACATGAATGCACAAACACGTTGCTAAACCCTAAGATGAATTTTAATTTAGAGAAAAATTTTATTTCCCTACATTTTATGAGCACAAAAATTCATAAATAAATCATTTTAACTCTAATTCAAGAAATGCAAATTTCAGGGTGTGACAATCAAACATGTGCTTTTGCTCAATGGTGCAAGATGAGAAGCACATGGATTCATGGGTCCACACCGAAAACCAAATGCAACCAACTTCACAAGACTTGCTCCATGACATGTGGGGTCACCAAGGGAGAGAAGGTGGTGGGCCAGCCCTATCATAGGGGGGTCGGCCCACCCCCCTTCGTGGGGCCCATCTGCACTATTCATCAGGATGACATCATCACCTTCTAGAAGATGTACCTCGGGCCCACATGTCAAAGAGGGGGGTCGGCTGACCCCATGGTGAACTTCATCCAAGTCAGTGGCAAGGCACATGTTTCACACGTGAACAATATCCAAGCCATTCATCAAGATCGGTTGCTATGGCGGTGGATCCAAGGGTGAAGAGAGGATGAGCACACGGATCGCTGACGTGGCGCCGGAGTAGCCCCTACTCCACCTCCACTATAAATAGAGGCCTTCACCCTCTCATTCTTCATATCTCACAACACATATCTCCACTTTCATGTGAGATCAAGCAAGAGTAGTAGTAGTTAGTCTAGAGTGGGAGTTAGAGTTGAGTCGGGCGAAGCTCGGGTCTCTGGAGTCGTCTTCTGGGAGTCTGGTATAGCCCTTGTATCTTTCTTCTTTTGTAAGACTTTATTTATATAATATATTATTCTTTCTTTACTTTAATTTGCATTTACTTAAGTATTTACTTTCCAAGTATTTATTTAAGTATTTACTTAGTGCAAGTCTATATTTATATAGTCTTGTTGTGTGCTTATCTTGGTTCTATAGTTGTCTTAGTTAGATTGATTTCCTTTAAATAGCTTCTTGTGTGTGCGTCATCGTCCTATCTTAGGATAGGGGCTTTAGCTATTTTGATCGATAGCTAAAGGTGTAGATAAGTGTGAGCGTGGTGCTCATACTTCATCTTATCTTTGACTACCGCTGGCTTGCACGGACAGTAGGGGCGCATGGGCAAAAGGTGACAGATTTTGCCTGGCTACCTAGATCCCCTCACGTGAACTCAGGCTAGTTTTTAAAAGGTAAGGCGTCCATAAGCCAAATATCCGCTTGAGTATTGGGTTAGGTGAACAACCTTCTATCGCTTTACTCTCTCGTTTATCCCTCTCACACAAGTAGCAAGGCGTCAATCTAGATAAGTCATCTATTTAATTAGGATTAGTTCATAGGAGTAAAGGTAGAAACATAGGAGTACTTTATACTCACTCGTTGTCCTCCCACCTAGCTAACTCTACTAAAGTTATCTTTCTATCATATACTCTTTGCTTAACTTATTTATCTTATCTATCTATCTTCCCTTATATCCACTTATCCCCTTTTGCTTCTTTAATTGATAATAGATTATAGTAAGACTAAAGGATCTATCTTTCCTCTCTCTACATCTTTCCTAGCTTGCTTTCCTTTGGTATAAAATAAATAACGATACCTTGGAATACTCCCGGGTGAAGTGCTACATCGGTATATTCTGTGCGCTTGCGGAATTATCCAATAGTCAATAGTTTTACCACCAAGACACTTCTAGCATCGTTGCTGGGGTTAGGCTCCATAGTCTAGTTCTAGTGGTTGCGTTAAGAAGTGTCAACACCTGCTTGTATCCGTAAACTATGCCCATAGACCAAGAGCAGTCGCCTATAAATACCCTGCCTGGGAAGCAAGGAAGCCACACCTTCCTGAGTATATGACTTCTCTTACTCCCATGAGTGTTATAGTATCTGTAGCAGAAATGTCCGAGCCCCCGGGTCTCTTCCTTATGTAGGATAGTTGATGTGCCCAGAAGAACTCTTGTGAAGGGACCATCCGTCAGGGTGGTTTCCAAGTGGTCGCGAGCAGAGGGATACAGAGGTGCGCCTAGAAGAACTCTTGTGACTCCCGCATCGCGGGCAACCTCGGGGTCACAGTTTGTCAAAAGGCATTAGGGTTAAGGCTGACTATCAAGTTCCTTGTGTACTAGGGTAGAGCCTTGAACCCACCTTGGGATGCACTAAGAAGATAGTGTCTACCCAAGGTTCTGTGTCTTCTTTACTGCGTCTCACTGAATCCAGGCCTTGGTGCGCTGTGCATCAAGACTTTGTACCTTGATTACACTAGAGTAGCGTTTTACATCCTGATTGTGCCTGTACTGGAAGCTGCTGTATCTCAAGATGTAACCGTATATCTCTGTTGTAATTCCGAGTAATAATTAATAAGATCCGGGTACTTGGAATATTTTCCGAGTCCTGTGCCTTTGATATGAAATGTTACACAGGAAGAGGATAAGCTTCCTTCAGGGTTAGACAGTTCACCGGTATGCCAGAAACCGAAGGAACAAGTGTAAAGCACTAGATCCAACCATAACCCTAGAAACCACTTCAAGAACGGAAAGTAAACCAAAGCACAAGGTGACACAAAGATTTATCCCGTGGTTCAGTTCACCACAAAGGTTAACCTACTCCACGTTGTTGAGGTACGCCACCAAGGCTCAAGCTCACCACTTAGGTTTGCCCTTTCCTCGTTCTCAAGTCAAGAGAGTGAACTCTTGAGGTGAGGGGTGATTTCTTAGCTGCAAGAAGATGGTTACAAACCTCCCTAGGCTGCCACACAAGTTGGCAAGCTCAAGGGTGACACCTGGTCGGCTAGGAGCAAGCTCCAAGAGTAACAAACTCTAGAACCACCGGCCAAACGTGACCCAATGCTCTTAAGACTTTGGGAATCAATGGATCTGCTCTCCAATGATGTTTTGCTACCTTTTCTTTCAAGTTTTGCAGGTTGGAATGGGAGATCTACTTGAAAGCTTTAGGGGCAACAATGGAGGAGAGAGGGAGAGAGAGGGGAGCTCTTCAAACGGTCAGAACCCGAGCTGGAAGAAGCACTGGCGTAACTGGGCCATTGTGGGCTTTCTGGAAAGGTATATATAGTCTGAGCCCAACGGTCCGATTATGATCAACACCGCCGATCATAATGGTCGACACTGCCGACCACCCCGATTGAGTCAAATCAAGGTGAAACCTGTGGGGTTAGAAAGGTGGCTGGAAGTGTGTCTTTCTGGCAAAGATTTAGCATTGGTATCACAATTTGACTGTAGGTGCTAGAATCCCTCTTAATAGTACAACATTCCTAAACTCAAATTCGAAATGAAAAACGAATTAAACCTCCTTTGAGTCGGAAACCATCATGTAAATAATTGGTTACCCATCAACCATGTATGTCACCCTTTCATTTGCTATTCCCTGCTTGTCAACTCAACAAATCTCATTAGTCCCCTAATTCGGTGGTCATCAACACCAAAACCCACTTAGGGCTTGATTGCACTTACAATCTCCCCCTTTTTGGTAGTTGATGGAAACCCAATTAGAACTTACATAAAGATATATAAAGGTGCTGAGATTTATGAGTCATGGATGTAGAAGACTCCCCCTAAATATGTGATTGAGAATTTGAATTTCCAAATTGACATAAGAGGTCAATTTTCACATACTAGTGAGATTGGGGCCTCTCCCTACATCCATGCCTGTTGTGGGGTGCAAGAAACATAGTGTCACAGTATAACACGTGATGCAAATGATAGTTCATGCACAGCAAGGTCTGGCTTCAACAATCAGATCATAGTGAAATTTACACAGCAGATAATATGCATAAAAGTGAACTACTAGCACAAGAATGACAAGCTGAAATAAGTCTAAAAGGTAGCCACACATGTCCATATCTGAGTACGAAATAAGTCTAAAAGGTAGCCAATTATTACATAAAAAGAGTTTGAGCGACTCTTAGAATCGCAACCCAAACTCACACACTCTCGGATAGAACATAAACTCAGCAGCGATGACGTTCAAAAAAGATTGGACCCCCCTTCAATTCTCCCCCTTTGACATCAAATGCCAAAAAGAGAAGAGAAGTGAAGAAAGATCACTCGTCGGAGTCCTGGATGTCATCCCAGTCAACGCCACCACCACCACCAGCGCCACTTGTACCGGCCTACTATCCACCCTCATCATGGTCTGAATCTGACTCAATGCGAGCCCGCCCACCATGGTGAGAAGTCATCGTGTAGCGAGTAGATAGTATAGAGGACCTCCTAGGAGGCTGCTGCTCCTGCTGATGTTGCTGGTACTGCTGCTGGTAGCCGGTGAGAGTCTGATACTCCCAAGCACTATGGTGATAGTACTGACTGTACTAAGGCTCATCCTGATACTGCTGCTACTGAGACTACTGCTGCTCATCATCACCACCACCACCACCACCATCATTAGAGTCAGAGAGGTTCGGAAGACTGAACCTCGGTGGAGATCTCAGGGGAGAAAGAGGTGCAAGGCCCTGTAACTGCCTCATCTCTTGCATAGACCTGTGAGTCCTGTACACTGCATCGTTCTGATAGGTGCAAGAGGTAAAGATTGTGTTGATCCAAGAACCAAGCTTCCAGAACTTCTTGTTCTTCCTTCCACTGCTACCACCACCTCTAGAAGACCCAGGTACCTCTCTATGAGCATATGAAGCACTCCTATGTATCTGAAAAGGAGCTGCCCCACCTCTGGTCTTCTTTATGTTGTAGCTAGTGTGAGTCCCATCCTTGGGATATCTGAAACCAGTCACTCTCTCAATCATGAACATAATGTAGGGAGCATAGGGCAGCCCCCTCCTACCATCCTCCACTGCAGAGCTCAACTCAACCCAAATGAAACTAGGCACGTTAAAATTGTTACCATGAGGAAACCAAGATAAGACATTTGTAATGTACCCATTGAGATCAGTGGCTGCACCATCCTTTGGGTAGATTGTACTTCTGATAAGGTTGTTCATGATATAGTAGATGCTTTTCAACCCTGTCCTCCTACCATTAGGTGCAGCGGGTTCTCCCACAGAAAGCTCACCTCATGTGGCATGAAGCGATGATCATCATGAATGCAGTTGTAGGATCTGTGCTGCTGCCCAAAACCAAGAATGTGACAAAAGGTCACAAAGTTGACTCGATAGTGAACACCATCAGTCAACCAGTGAATCTCATCTGCATCCCTGTCCATGTAGAAAGTGGCATGAAACTGGGCAAGGACCTCCTGGTTCCAATCATATTTGAAGCTCATAATATCTGTCAGCTCGAATCTATCATAGATAGTAACTGCTGAGGTAAAATCATGATCATTCCTATCCTGCATATCAGAGAAATCAATGTATTGCATCTTTGTCACCTTGCTTTTGTTTCTCCCAATGATGCAGGTGGTGAAGAAATTGGAATGAAAAGCATTCCAAAACCTGTAATCCAAATCATGATCCTTATGCACCAAGTAAGGATTTTCTTGCCTAGCTTTAGTGGTTTCTGTCACACTCCTAGAATAATCAGTCACAAGAATCCTCCTCTTGTGGCTCCATCAGCTCAAATTCACTTGTGTTGTCCCTCATGTAGCTATCATCAAACTCAGTGATATGAACTGGAGTGGAAAGCACAAATCTGGCAGTTTGACCTGTCTGTTGCAGCCTAGCTTGCTCCAAGTTAAATTGTTGTTGCTCCTCTAGGGTTCTCACAGTGTACGCTGGTCTTCCCTTTCCGCGGCGAATACTTTCCTTAGTGCTCAACTTCCTCTTGCCATGGTCATCACCACCCTCCATCTATGCACAAATAGAATCATATAAGCCACTGCATGTAAAAAGAATTTCTGTGACATAGGAATAACTAGGGAAAATAGTAAAACTCAGAACACAGGTTGCTGCAGAGACTGAACTTTCTCTGGATGGTTGGCACTGCTGACCAGTTGGTCAGCACTGCCGACAAGCACAACAGCCCTTGTTCTGATTTTACTTCTTCTCACTAGTTTTCCCTAAATCACACCATTCTTTCTATCATATGAGCAATTACATAACTGACCTAAAACATTAACTTAGGGTTTCAAGCCATGGATTAGGTCATAAAACAAAAGTTATTCGAAACAAGTTTTGATTGAAGAATCCAGCAGATTTGGATACCCACTGATCGAGGGAACAACAGAAACTTCAACTGGTGAAGTTTCACCGATCGACACTGCCGACCAGGGCGTCGGCAGTGCCGATAGCCCCTGTTCACCTCCGACAGTGGATTTTCAAATCCACTCGATTCCTCCCCCTAAACAGGTCACCAACACCTTTGTGACATCCCAGCAACGCAAATCCATAACCAGAAACCATCCATTGCATAGATCAGACGAGATTTAGGGTAAGAACCTTCAATACCTTGAGAGGAGTTGAGGGAAGGAGCAATGACTCGAGGGAGAGGACTAGCACCGGCCTGAAGACGAACAGGACGACAAGGGCTCGACACTACCGAAGAACGCAGGGAGAGCCCAAACCCTAGAAATCTCCTCCCTAACAAGAGAGAAGGGAGAGGAGATGGTGCTGGCCGAAAACGAGAGAGAGGAGAGGGTCACGGGGTGCAAATAGGAAGAAAAGGGCACCCCATGGCCTGACCAAGTGGGCCCGAACCTGTCAGGAGTTTCGACGAATGGCACTACCGACCCCTATGGTCGGTGTGACAGAACCGACCCATTTATAAGAGCACAAGTGCGAAAACCTCTACCGGAGCAGCTGAATTAGCACACTTGAGCCCATATAAACCCGGTAGTTCGTGAAATCCTGAGGGATTTCAAACTTTTTCAACATCTTGGCCAAGATCGCATGGTCAAGCAAATACAAATCATGTCCACGGAGCTTTGCAGCGGAAATAAAATTACAATATTCACAAATAATAATACAAGTTGATTTACTTTGAAACAATATAGCTTTGAAATGAATACCATAACATAAGTTAAAATACTTTGCTAGCTTGAGTGACATCCTCCAACAACAGCATAAAGAGAAGAAGTATGGAACTGCCGAGCCCACCGGCACTGGCCATCACCTTTCGGCAGACCTAACCTTCACCTGCAACAAGGTGGGATAAACCCTGAGTACTCGAATGTACTCAGCTAGACTTACCCGTCGGAAACCAAAAATAAAGAGACACCAAGGAGCATGCAAGGCTGATATAAACAGTGGAGCTGGATAACTTTATTTGCAAAAGGAGCTTGAGATAAAGGGTTCATCATTTAATTATATGAGCAGTCATATTTTACCCTATTCCATAAATTCTAGGTTTTGCACCTGCACTAGAGCACTCACTTGAATCTAGCAAACAATAATATAATACCACATTAGGTTTGCTTATCAATATTTTAGTTGAACCAACAAATGTCACATGGAGTTGTATCGTGGTGAAGCTCGCCATAGTTTCCCACTAACCGGGGGAGACGGCGACTCGAATCGAATTCCAAACCAGCTGGTGATAAACCTTTAATACCAACCCACACTTTCCCCGTCGGGTCCATGCATTGGGTAACCGCTCGATGCTTGTTCGTGGTGGTAATCGTCGCGGTTCAAGCACGGACCGCCCAATTGGAACCTGGCGATGGCCACACGAGGCAGATCACATTTCCATACTAGAGGGCGCGACACGGGTTGATTCCAGCCCGAACAACGTCTAACCGGCTTTGGGGTCGATGATTACAGCACCGACATATCCCTAAGTAAAAGGGCGCGTTCAAAAATGAACGAGGGCCATCATCGATACAAACCTACATGATCCAACGGATGAGCTGCCCCAAGTTTCCAACTTGTGCCTTGCCTTCCAGTTGACCGTATTTCATTACTACTCAGGTTCTTTTTCCACATTAGCAAATATAGCCAACCGTGACCCGGTAAATACCCACCAGGGGTATTACGGAAACATCCTTAACTACTACTTTTATCAAGCAAGCTAAGCAGTTCTACTTATAAATAAGTAACGGGATAACAAGGCAGGTATAAACAATAATCAAGGAATAGTAATGCAACAATTAGGAATCAATCAACTCCTATACCTAATGCATCACAATATAAAAGTACTCAATTGAATTAATTGCAAATAGTAGGAGCCTTAAAATGCTCCGGGGCTTGCCTGGGAACCAACACTAGGTTAGTGTTTGTTAGATGATACTCGCTTGGCGAGCATCTCCGCTGTAGCTTGCTTAACTCCGCTTCTTCATGAGAATCCACCAAACACCGTCTTCGGGTTTATCCTCATCATCACGTCCTTCACGATGTATCTACCGTTACCTAAATGAGGTGCGCAATGCAAGCGTATGAATGCAAGAGAAACACTTATGAAGCAAACACAAGCATTACTAATTACTTCGTATAAGCAAAAAGGATAACTTAGCACACCTCTAAGCACATTACACAAACAAGTAATAGAGCACAAACACAAACTCTGAATGATAGGACAGCAGTCCACTATTTTAATCATAACTCATGCTACAGACCTCCAAACAAGGTGCACTAAGACTTTCTGGAAAGCTAACAAGATTAGCTACAACTTCTTTGTTATTTACCACAAGAGCTAATTCAAAGGTTATCGAACTCAAAAATAGATAACTATGCAGCTCTGTCCAACTGTTGGACAGCAGTACTGACAGAGCTTCAGAGAAGCATAACTCAAGATACAAACATCACATGAGCATGCAATTAGATATTATAGAAAGCTTACAAGGTTATCTAAATCTTTCTTATTATTATCTCAAGGTAAATCAATCATTATCAAGGTCAAACAACATGATTAGTGCGGCTTTGTCCACACTTGAACAGAACTAGCCATACATCAACAATAGTAACTTAAAGCAACCATAACTAAAGATCTATAGTACCTGGGAACTTGCCCCTAGACTTTTTAGAAATGATATTAAGTTTTCTATAAATCATCTATAATCATCTTAAGATGACTCACAAGTTAACAAGGTCTAATTAGTATAATTAGGCACCTATGTCCAGACTTGGACAGATTTACCCATCTACATTAAAACAGCTATAACTGAAGTTATCGAACTCCAACAAACATGATCTAATACAATTTAGAAAGCTTATGAAAAGTACGATAACTCTTCTATAAACACCTAAGCATGAATCATAACATAACTAGGTGTAACAAGCCAAACATTCAGATCTGGACAGAATGTAGGCAAAGCTTGACATTCAATTTGCAACAGCCATATCTCTTAAACTATTAAGCCTATGGCCATGAAATTTGGTGACAAGCAAGATTAAGATGTCATCTACAACTTTCATATACAATACTTTCACAGCAAACATTATTATCTTAATGAAAACATGCACACAACACAAACTGCACATGCATGATCATATTAACACTATTTATCCTTTGCTAGTATATATATAGCATATATATATATATATATACATATATATATATATATATATATTTAGGAGATGTCAAGCACACACGAATCATAGCTCCAACTTTCAGAGATGAATCATAGTATTAGTACGTGAGCAAAGCTTGAAAAGTTACATGCATACAAGCCATAGTTTGCCAACTATATGTTAAACTAGTTTCTATTTATAATTAACCATGTGAGAGTAAGTTCAATAAGAAACTTTAGATTTTGTATGAACACATGACCATATTAGACATGCAATGATTACTACAACATATTAGCAAGGTCATGGAACCATCTTTTCTATTTTTACACACATGCATGATACATTTAATAATCGGTTGAGAGCAAGATTACTTAATAACTCTAAAACTGGTGCACCAAAAATTCTGAAATTTTTATTATAGTACCCATATGACATGGCAAGGCTTCCATAAAAATTTCACTGCAATCTAAGCATCACAACAGTAGATAACAATTTATCCCTATTCAATCCTAATTAACAAAGATATAAATCTACAGCAAAACTTCTGAACTAAAACATACCATATTATGACTCCACTGCATAGATCTATTTATAAGGATTCCAAAAAGTCCATATTATGGTCGAGCAGCAGTAAGCTCGACCATGGCGGCCATGGCGACGGTGTCCGCGACGGCGAGCTGGAGTGCGAGCGAGGGAGAGGGAGTTGGGAAGCGAGTGAGAGTGGCCGGGAGGGCGCTTCGCAACCTTATCATGCAAGGAGAAGGCAGCAGCACGCGGCAACCGCACCCAGCAATGGTGGGGGCGAGCTCTATGCATGAACGCCACGTTGTCTTTTCGTCGAACACCTGGCACGCGACGATGGGCGATCTTGGGCGGCAATTTTGGGGCAGATCGAAGCAAAACTGGGCTTTGCACCTTTAAACAAACTTGTTTATCTCGGGATGCTCTGCAACTTTGCTTAAGGACACTCGGCTATTAGGGTTACAGAGCAGCGGGTAATTAGTTTCAAAGATGACAGTGTCAGCGACTTAATTAGGATTGACCTTGCTACGATTAAACACAAAATTCACAGTCCAAACTTCATCAAATCGAGTACAACTTTTTGTATGCTCTTCTCCAAAGGATTACCTACAACTCTTATTTTTGGACCAACTTGAGTTGTTTAACAAAATTTGAAGAACGTGGCTTGCCAACGTAAATGACACTGAAATCAGACTTAGCCAAATTTTTCCTGTTGAAAATAGCAGCAGATTCAGAATTTGATCCTCTTTTTGACACGGTTAAAAATGGATTCAGCTTTGGGTCCTTTAACAAAGATTGTTGTACACGTCATGATCTATAACTATGCTTAAAGGTCAAATCTCAGAATATGAATAGAAGCTGCACTTTCATGTTGGTCAAAGCAGCAAGTTGATATGACCTTCATTTAGAGGTTTAGGCCAATTGAGGCATTTTCTTGACATTTGCTCAACACGAACCTTTCATAACTTTTGTTCGTGAGTCCATATAGAGTTGATTGGGCATAAATGCAAGACTTGATTGAACTCAAATGATCTCCTTCACTCAATTTGTGATTATAGGCAAAGCTGTGACTCGTCATTTCATGTGACCTTTTGATTCCAAACTTCGCGAAACTTTTCTACCAAACACTATAGATATGAACTGAGGTGGGACACCTGAAAAAGTAATGTTTTGCATATATGTCGTATAGTTCTAATTGGGCAATCATTATTAACTCGCTCTGTTAATTATTTCTCGAATAATTCAAACTGGGTTCTGTCTCTGAGGTTGATCCCAAAACATCTGTCACCACTGACAATATTATAAATTATCTCTCGATCATCACCTGACAGACCATGTCTTTATTCAAACTGACTGCTCGACTGGCATCAAACACATGGGGTGTTACAACCCTTCCCCCCTTAAAAGAATCTCGTCCCGAGATTCCGGACGAAAGACTTTTCAAGGGAAGAGAAGCATATCACTTATCCTTATTGGCTACCAACCATTTAAGATACCGACTTCTCAGCAGAAAAGAACGGCCAGGAATAGAACAACCGTCAGATCTTTCAAGTCGTCTTCCGGTTACTAGCTCTTGTCTGAAGAATTTCCTTTGTTGATTCGCATCAAACATTGAGATACACTCAACACACTATTGATAAGTCCATAGGGAAACCAAAATTTGTATGGTTACATTAGGAGGAATCCTAAGATAATATTGCCAATTTACTGGACCTTCATCTGGTTGATATAATTACAAAGCAACTCCCTTCGAGACTAGGGAGGAACTGGCTGACCAACAACCATTGTGTATACCATTGGTGAATGTACGCTCTAGCAGATTGCAGTTGATGGAAAGCTACATAAAGTTCCTTGTGTGTAGCTCTCTTTCTCTGATGATAATACTGTATTATCTGAGTATTGAGAGAGCGGTGAATGTAATAGCTGACTCGATCAATTCCACTCTTTCGCCGATCCTTCTTTACAGGAATTCTCATCTCTTAAGCAGCGACAGTCACCAAGGTTGAACTTTATGCAACCTCTTAGGTAAAACATCTACTACCAAATTTCTGTCCTACTAAGCAGGTCAATATCATTCTTCTTCATGATGTGGTTATAATTCAGTCGAACCACTTATTCAACTATCTTGATTATAGAGTACCCTTCTCAAAATCACTTAGTAACGCAGGGACATAATCTGAAATCTGTTGTTTGACACTTCACTCTGTCATCAATTTGTACTTCTTAGAGTTGATTTTGTAGAGTACCTTGACTGCTCAATAATAAGGGACTGATTCTGAACGTCCTTTCTAGCTTCATCCAATACAATCCAAAATAATCTTCACATAGTACTCCGATGTATTACCAGATAGTCCTTACTCGAGGTATATTTCTGACTGAGTTACTAGGCTAGTATAGTATCTTGTATTACCATTCCAATATTTCCAAGATAAAGTTGGCCTCAACACGACAGAAACTGAGATGTACGAGTGCCATAAACAATATCAGTTGGTTTACAGACTTCTGATATAACACTATTCTGTGTGACATAGCCTTCATATCTACCAAAGAGTCATTTCTGAATTGGATATTAGCCTTTTCCATGGATGAAACCAATCAGCTGTCTCTCAACACTAAAAAGCTCCAAGGTTTCCGCTTTTACTACAAGCAATGTTGAATATCAATGCACACAGTCACCATCAAAGTCAACAGGGAATCAGGTACCACGGAGAAGATTGGGTTGACTACAAGATCATCATGATAGAAAACTTCTGGATTTAGGTACCTGGTTCAATAACACACCACTTCTGTTGTTCACTCTACAGCTGATACTTGTCCACCTCAAGTTTGGTTGTGCCACTTTACTTCACTATGACCATATATGTTGCTCGATCTTTGCTTTTGATTCAATAGAGTCCTTTGTCTACCACCTCTTATAGTTTGTTACTGTTTTCATCACTAACTGATTCTTCAAAGGGTCATCCTCTTTGCAACATCAAAAAGAAACACTGCCACATCTGATCTGCCATAGGAATTTCTTGGAAGGAATATAGAAGATAACAAGGAGAAAGCTTCATGAAAGATAACACATTGGCGTAGTTTCCATAATGAATCTCGACTAGAAACCATGATACCAGCGCGTGCCGAGCAGCACAATCTTGCGTCGGCCGGCACAAGAGGCTCTCGGTTTCGTCGCGGCACCATTAGTTCATAATCAAGACACCATTATTGAATTCACAACTAGTGAGAAATCCATCATGACGCAGATGAATCTTGCACGGATAGGCATCACATGCAAGGCATAAGCTAGGAAAACAAGGATGATCACAAGGTTTGGGAAATCAACGAGGATGTGATTTTCAGGACAAAACATGGCACAAGACAACAAGGATATGCCTGGTGCACATCAAGGTCATGAAAAGATGAAGGATTACCTGAACATGATTTGGTCCAAACAACAACAAAAGGGCAACCAAGGGGTACAACAAGGATATGGGGCATGGTCTCCAGCACTTGACAAGGCAAACTACGGTCAAGAACTGGTATTGACAGGAACTACACTTGGCTGGTCAAACTAACAAGGGCCTTTACAGCAAGGGGTACAAAACATCCATGGCTTAGGCAACACTTAAAAGGGGGCCAAACATGGGTCTTCAGGTTAGTCAGAGACATGGCTACACAAAAAGCATAGGCATACCACGGTTCGGATCCAAGATAATTTAGAAAGCTTAACTTGGGCTAGCTGGTCAAACAAAAGGCATGGATAGACATAGGCATAGGTCTTTGCAGCACAAGCATTCTAAACCATCAAAACTAGACACCACAACAAAGGCCTTAAGCAACAAAGGTTCTACTCGGGGCATCTCGGAAGGTCAAGAGGGCTTGAGCACGATTCTAGACGAAGGTTGACAAACCACTCATGTACTTACCGAGGACAAAGGTTTGACTCACCAGGGCACCACTTAGATTACAACACATCTATACATAGCCTTAACAAACATTTGGAACACACAACAATCAGCTTAAGCAATCAAGACTAACCACCAAGCTCATACCAGACAAACATGTATCTATAGCACACAAGCAAACATAGACATGTAAAACATGGTGAACAGATGTTGTCATTCTTTTGTTTCCTATTTACTAGATTGGAGCATAACTCTTTATCTAAAAGCAAACTTACCAAGCAAACTAAGGTATAAATGTTTGTTAACTACAAGCAGTTCACTACCTAGAGCTAACAACTCACTTATTTAGTCTAAGAAACTAACAACAAGCAACAAGTTCATGCTAGTCTACATTCCAAAAGGAATAAGGAGACACTAGGTAACAACAAATAACAAGCAGCATGCAACAACTAATTTTTTTTTTGGTACAACCAAGCATAACAACAGTTTGAAAACATTCTAAACATGCTATAAAAGCTAAGATTGCAGCCCATTTAAGTTGTTTGCAAGTACTTAGTTCTCACAAGCATATGACTAGTAAAGATTAAAACTAGATTAGAGAACAATTATAAAGCGTGGTGCACATAAAAACATAATTCCAGGCATAACCATATATAAAAATAGATTATATACAACTTAAACATGTTAGAGAAGTTCATGATTCGCCCAAATTAAATTCCTTACATGCACTTATTAATTACCTAATTAGCCAGGTGAATAAGAGAGATGTTTTTAAATCTGCTCCCAGAGAATTCTAGAAAGATTATGGTAGCTTGCTCATGCATTTAGTAGACTATTATAAGCATTTTAGTATTTTGGAACAAGTAAAACAGTCTACACAAATCTAGCAAGTAAACATGCTTAAAATAACTTAAATAGGTTTAAGCTATTTAATATTGTCATATAACAAGTTTACATTTTTATTACAGTAAACATGATACTAGGGAGGTATGAAAATTAGTTTCTCAAACTTTTCATTCATATAACTCTAGTTCTTATTATTGCAAGAAAGCAAGCATGATCATGACTATAGGATTAAGTTACCATAGCATGGAAAAAGCATTTAAACAACAAGTTTAGTACATCTGCTTGCTAGAGCATGTCAACATAAGCTACAAAACTAGAAGTACATGTTCAGGAAGCACTTGGCAAACCCAAATAAAACTGCCTACAAAATAGTTTCAAACAACAAGTTTTTATTATTTCCTTAGGTGAAGCATTTCAAGACGAAACAAACTCAAAACATTGAATTATAAACTTTATATAGAGCAAGACAATCACTCAACCTGATGAACTTAGCAGGTTTATTCAGACAACAACATACAGGGTATTTACTTCTAGCCTATAACAAGCAATCACTTGTTTAGCTAAATGGAAGCATTCCTATAAACCTTGTACACTAGCAAGCATCATGAACAAGACCCTAATACGTCTAGCTCAGATCAACACACCACCTCAAACAAACTAATTGCTTCTACCTATTACAAATAGTCTAGCACATCACATTGAAGCACTTAATTCACAACAAACTTCACCATTGCAGGAATAAAGGTAGAAGAAGCATTTCTATGCACAAACAACCATTCATGTTTTATCATTACATTAGTCACACTTGACAACAAGTTGTTCATTATTGGAATAAGGGCGAGAAAAGCATGTTCATGATCAAGCACAACAAGATGCATGTTCATCCTATGCGTCCTCACAAATTGCCAGCCTGAGGCGGCAATCACGTTCTATGTCGGTGGCATAACACGCACTCTCGATATAACTAGTCGTTAGCTATGCATACGCATTCGAGGTTAGCGTACCTGCAGAAAATCTCATTTCAGCCCATTCCCACAACAGATATAAATACATTGCAGGAATTTAAATCTAGATACTAACTTAGGTGCATACCCAGTATACACGTAAGTAGTATATGCACCCATCAGAATAGTATTACTCCCGCAATTAAATACCTTCACCCGCATTCGTGTGCTTACGAGTACAGGTCCTGTACAAAACTAGCTCTCCCCTAGAGCAACGGTTGTTCGGTCATGCTCTCACAACTCACACTTACCTGAGCGTAGGTGCGACGTTGCATAAAATAAATTCAACTACACCACAAATATGAGTACATCATATGTGAGGGCTACCTCCAACATTAGACCATAGGGTAGCATAGTGCGGTCATCTATACGTACCTTTTGAGTCGACATGTCGTTGCAAGAAAGTAAAACCCCCAAAGTTAGTATTACTTAACTAAGCCACTTAGAAGTCCTAGTTGGGCATAAGTGGAGGTTGTCGCTAGCACATAATTTTGTAAATTAGGTTTTGACAAACTTGCCTACTAGCTAAAGGTTTTTAGATAAAATAGGCTTTTCAAAACCAAAATTTTGTTTTAAAAACCATGCACATGACAATATTATGCTTAACCTTGCTCCGATACCACCTGTGATAGAACCGACCAATTTATAAGAGCACAAGTACGAAAACCTCTGCTGGAGCAGCTGAATTAGCACACTTGAGCCCATATAAACCCGGTAGTTCATGAAATCCTGAGGGATTTCAAACTTTTTCAACATCTTAGCCAAGATCGCATGGTCAAGCAAATACAAATCATGTCCACGGAGCTTTGCAGCGGAAATAAAATTACAATAGGGTTCACAAATAATAATACAAGTTGATTTACTTTGAAACAATATAGCTTTAAAATGAATACCATAACATAAGTTGAAATACTTTGCTAGCTTGAGTGACATCCTCCAACAACAGCATAAAGAGAAGAAGTATGGAACTGCCGAGCCCACCGGCACTGGCCATCACCTTTCGGCAGACCTAACCTTCACCTGCAACAAGGTGGGATAAACCCTGAGTACTCGAATGTACTCAGCTAGACTTACCCGTCGGAAACCAAAAATAAAGAGACACCAAGGAGCATGCAAGGCTGATATAAACAGTGGAGCTGGATAACTTTATTTGCAAAAGGAGCTTGAGATAAAGGGTTCATCATTTAATTATATGAGCAGTCATATTTTACCCTATTCCATAAATTCTAGGTTTTGCACCTGCACTAGAGCACTCACTTGAATCTAGCAAACAATAATATAATACCACATCAGGTTTGCTTATCAATATTTTAGTTGAACCAACAAATGTCACATGGAGTTGTATCGTGGTGAAGCTCGCCATAGTTTCCCACTAACCGGGGGAGACGGCGACTCGAATCGAATTCCAAACCAGCTGGTGATAAACCTTTAATACCAACCCACACTTTCCCCGTCGGGTCCATGCATTGGGTAACCGCTCGATGCTTGTTCGTGGTGGTAATCGTCGCGGTTCAAGCACGGACCGCCCAATTGGAACCTGGCGATGGCCACGCGAGGCAGATCGTATTTTCATACTAGAGGGCGCGACACGGGTTGATTCCGGCCCGAACAGCGTATAACCGGCTTTGGGGTCGATGATTACAGCACCGACATATTCCTAAGTAAAAGGGCGCGTTCAAAAATGAACGAGGGCCATCATCGATACAAACCTACACGATCCAACGGACGAGCTGCCCCAAGTTTCCAACTTGTGCCTTGCCTTACAGTTGACCGTATTTCATTACTACTCAGGTTCTTTTTCCACGATAGCAAATATAGCCAACCGTGACCCGGTAAGTACCCACCAGGGGTATTACGGAAACATCCTTAACTACTACTTTTATCAAGCAAGCTAAGCAGTTCTACTTATAAATAAGTAACGGGATAACAAGGCAAGAATAAACAATAATCAAGGAATGGTAATGCAACAATTAGGAATCAATCAACTCCTATACCTAATGCATCACAGTATAAAAGTACTCAATTGAATTAATTGCAAATAGTAGGAGCCTTAAAATGCTCCGGGGCTGGCCTGGGAACCAACACTAGGTTAGTGTTTGTTAGATGATACTCGCTTGACGAGCATCTCCGTTGTAGCTTGCTTAACTCCGCTTCTTCATGAGAATCCACCAAACGCCGTCTTCGGGTTTATCCTCATCATCACGTCCTTCACGTTGTATCTACCGTTACCTAAATGAGGTGCGCAATGCAAGCGTATGAATGCAAGGGAAATACTTATGAAGCAAACACAAGCATTACTAATTACTTCGCATAAGCAATTGGGATAACTTAGCACACCTCTAAGCACATTACACAAACAAGTAATAGAGCACAAACACAAACTCTGAACGATAGGACAGCAGTCCACTCTTTTAATCATAACTCATGCTACAGACCTCCAAACAAGGTGCACTAAGACTTTCTGGAAAGCTAACAAGATTAGCTACAACTTCTTTGTTATTTACCACAAGAGCTAATTCAAAGGTTATCGAACTCAAAAATAGATAACTATGCAGCTCTGTCCAACTGTTGGACAGCAGTACTGACAGAGCTTCAGAGAAGCATAACTCAAGATACAAATATCACATGAGCATGCAATTAGATATTATAGAAAGCTTACAAGGTTATCTAAATCTTTCTTACTATTATCTCAAGGTGAATCAATCATTATCAAGGTCAAACAACATGATTAGTGCGGCTTTGTCCACACTTGGACAGAACTAGCCATGCATCAACAACAGTAACTTAAAACAACCATAACTAAAGATCTATAGTACCTGGGAACTTGTCCCTAGACTTTTTAGAAAGGTTATTAAGTTGTCTACAAATCATCTATAATCATCTTAAGATTACTCACAAGTTAACAAGGTCTAATTAGTATAATTAGGTACCTCTGTCCCGACTTGGACAGATTTACCCATCTACATTAAAACAGCTATAACTCAAGTTATAGAACTCCAACAAACATGATCTAAGACAATTTAGAAAGCTTATGAAAAGTAAGATAACTCTTCTATAAACACCTAAGCATGAATCATAACATAACTAGGTGTAACAAGCCAAACATTCAGATCTGGACAGAATGTAGGCAAAGCTTGATATTCAATTTGTAACAGCCATATCTCTTAAACTATTAAGCCTATGTCCATGCAATTTGGTGACAAGCAAGATTAAGATGTCATCTACAGCTTTCATATACAACACTTTCACAAAAAACATTATTATCTTAATGAAAACATGCACACAACACAAACTGCACATGCATGATCATATTAACACTATTTATCCTTTGCTAGTATATATAGCCTATATATATATATATATTTAGGAGATGTCAAGCACACACGAATCATAGCTCCAACTTTCAGAGATGAATCATAGTATTTGTACGTGAGCAAAGCTTGAAAAGTTACATGCATACAAGTCATAGTTTGCCAACTATATGTTAAACTAGTTTCTATTTATAATTAACCATGTGAGAGTAAGTTCAATAAGAAACTTTAGATTTTGTATGAACACATGACCATATTAGACATGCAATGATTACTACAACATATTAGCAAGATCATGGAACCATCTTTTCTATTTTTACACACATGCATGATACATTTAATAATCGGTTGAGAGCAAGATTACTTAATAACTCTAAAACTGGTGCACCAAAAATTCTGAAATTTTTATCATAGTACCCATATGACATGGCAAGGCTTCCATAAAAATTTCACTGCAATCTAAGCATCACAACAGTAGATAACAATTTATCCCTATTCAACCCTAATTAACAAAGATATAAATCTACAGCAAAACTTCTGAACTAAAACATGCCATATTATGACTCCACTGCATAGATCTATTTATAAGGATTCCAAAAAGTTCACATTTGCTATATTACGATTTTACATCGGAACAGGCCCCCAACGAGCCCGGGACCCCTGCGTGCCCAAGGGAGGGGTCAGTCGGGTCAGCAGCTGCACGTGGCGCTCCGGCCACGCGAGCAGCGGCAACCATGGCGGCTGCTCCGGTGAAGGCGCCCTCTGGCCACGCTGCGGCCGTGAGAGGAGCGGAGGAGGCACGGTGCAAGTCGAGGAAGAAGGTGGCAAGGTCGGCGGAGAGTGGAAAGACACCGGACGACCGAACGGTGGCAGCAGTAAGCTCGACCATGGCGGCCATGGCGACGGTGTCCGCGACGGCGAGCTGGAGTGCGAGCGAGGGAGAGGGAGTTGGGAAGCGAGTGAGAGTGGCCGGGAGGGCGCTTCGCAACCTTATCACGCAAGGAGAAGGCAGCAGCACGTGGCAACCGCGCCCAGCAATGGTGGGGGCGAGCTCTATGCATGAACGCCACGTTGTCTTTTCGTCGAACACCTGGCACGCGACGATGGGCGATCTTGGGCGGCTATTTTGGGGCAGATCGAAGCCGAACTGGGCTTTGCACCTTTAAACAAACTTGTTTATCTCGGGATGCTCTGCAACTTTTCTTAAGGACGCTCGGCTATTAGGGTTACAGAGCAGCGGGTAATTAGTTTCAAAGATGACAGTGTCAGCGACTTAATTAGGATTGACCTTGCTGCGATTAAATACAAAATTCACAGTCCAAACTTCGTCAAATCGAGTACAACTTTTTGTATGCTCTTCTCCAAAGGATTACCTACAACTCTTATTTTTGGACCAACTTGAGTTGTTTAACAAAATTTGGAGAACGTGGCTTGCCAACGTAAATGACACTGAAATCAGACTTAGCCAAATTTTTCCTGTTGAAAATAGCAGCAGATTCAGAATTTGATCCTCTTTTTGACACGGTTAAAAATGGATTCAGCTTTGGGTCCTTTAACAAAGATTGTTGTACACGTCATGATCTATAACTGTGCTTAAAGGTCAAATCTCAGAATATGAATAGAAGCTGCACTTTCATGTTGGTCAAAGCAGCAAGTTGATATGACCTTCATTTAGAGGTTTAGGCCAATTGAGGCATTTTCTTGACATTTGCTCAACACAAACCTTTCATAACTTTTGTTCGTGAGTCCATATAGAGTTGATTGGGCATAAATGCAAGACTTGATTGAACTCAAATGATCTCCTTCACTCAATTTGTGATTATAGGCAAAGCTGTGACTTGTCATTTCATGTGACCTTTTGATTCCAAACTTCGCGAAACTTTTCTACCAAACACTATAAATATGAACTGAGGTGGGACACCTGAAAAAGTAATGTTTAGCATATATGTCGTATAGTTCTAATTGGGCAATCATCATTAACTCGCTCTGTTAATTATTTCTCGAATAATTCAAACTGGGTTCTGTCTCTGAGGTTGATCCCAAAACATCTGTCGCCACTGACAATATTATAAATTATCTCTCGATCATCACCTGACAGACCATGTCTTTATTCAAACTGACTGCTCGACTAGCGTCAAACACCTGGGGTGTTACAGTCGGCACTGCCGACCAGCCCATTTAGCCTCAAATTGACTAAAACCAGTGAGACCTATTTCATATCGGATATGTCTATGTGTCCTCCAAAAATCATGACTAGAAGCAGAAAAACAATACAAGGCAATGGTCATGGTCCTTAGAGGTGTTTTTCAAAACATTTTGAAACATGATATGAAAGTTTTGCAATTCATTTTCCTAGGTCGCTAGTTGAACAAACAGAGGTATGCTATATTTCAAACAACGTTTCAAGAATCAAGTATATTTAGCTCACTACGCAAAGCACAAAACCTTGTCTCGTCAAGGGGCTTGGTGAAGATATCGGCTAGTTTTTTGTCGGTGCTCACATGGCGAATTTTGATATCTCCTTTGGTTTCGTGATCTCTCAAGAAATGATGTCGGATGTCTATGTGCTTGGTTCTTGAGTGGCTTACGGGATTGTTTGTTAGTTTGATAGCACTCTCATTGTCACAAAGTAATGGGATTTTGGTAAAATGACATTCGAAATCACAAAGGGTTTGCCTCATCCAAAGTAGTTGAGCACAACATCAACATGCATCGGCTGCAACATATTCGGCCTCGGCGGTGGATAGGGCTACACAATTTTGCTTCTTAGAGCTCCAAGACACTAGGGACCGTCCAAGGAATTGACACGTCCCCGAAGTGCTTTTTCGATCTACTTTGCAACCGACGTAATCGGAATCCGAATACCCAAGCAAATCGAACTTGGAGCCCTTGGGATACAACAAGCCAAGGTTAGGAGTGTATACTAAATATCTCAAGATTCTCTTAACGGCCATTAAATGACACTCTTTCGGGTTAGCTTGAAATCTAGCACACATGCACACACTAAGCATTATGTGCGGCCTAGATGCACATAAGTAAAGTAGAGAGCCGATCATGGAGCGATATACCTTGATGTCCACGGCTTTCCCTTCTTCATTGAGATCAAGATGTCCATTGGTTGGCATTGGAGTTTTGATGGTCTTGACATTCACCATGTCAAACTTTCTTAGCATATCATAGGTGTACTTGGTTTGACTAATGAAAGTTCTTTCCTTCATTTGCTTGATTTGAAACCCGAGGAAGAACTTCAATTCACCCATCATGGACATCTCAAATCTCTTGGTCATTACCCTATTAAACTCCTCACACAATGAAAGGTTAGTACTACCAAATATTATGTCATCGACATATATTTGGCACACAAATATATTATTTCCAACTTTGTGAGTAAAGAGTGTAGGATCGGCTTTGCCTATTTCAAAGCCTTGTTTGAGCAAGAATTCCTTAAGGCATTCATACCATGCTCTTGGTGCTTGCTTAAGCCCATAGAGCGCCTTTTGGAGTTGGAAGACATGGTCGGGGAACTTTGGATCTTCAAAACCCGGTGGTTGCTCAACATACACAAGCTCTTGAATGGGGCCGTTGAGGAATGCACTCTTCACATCCATTTGGAATATCTTGAAGTTGTGATGTTAGGCTAGAAGCATTCGAATTACTTCAAGTCTAGCTACCGGTGCATATGTTTCTTCAAAGTCCAAGCCCTCTACTTGAGTGAAGCCTTGGGCAACCAATCTTGCCTTGTTCCTTGTCACCATGCTATTTTCATCTTGCTTGTTGCGGAAGACCCATTTGGTACCAATGACATTGGTACTTGGTCTTTCCACAAGCTTCCACACCTTGTTTCTCTCGAAGTTGTTGAGCTCCTCTTGCATGGCCATGACCCAGTCCGGATCATTTAGCTCTTGCTCTACCTTAAGAGGTTCCAAAGAGGAAACAAACGAGTAATATTGGCAAAAGTTTGTTAATTGAGATCATGTTGTTACCCCCTTTAGAAGACTCCCAAGAATGTTGTCAACAGGATGATCCTGTTGTATCGTTTGCCTTAGCTTGGGATGCTCAACACCTTCATGTACATCTTCTGAACCTCCATCTTCTTCTTGTTCAAATATGGGCTCTAGGTTCAGTCTTGGAGGTGAAGTTGGATCAGCTGTTGCTGTAGACGGAGGGTCGGCACCGCCGACCATGTGGTCGGCACTACTGACCACCCTAGTTGCAGCAGAGGTCTGCTGCAAACGCGCATCAGGTGCGTTAGCAGAAGTAGTTGTAGCAGCTGCTGGTGGAGTCTCCAGGTTAACAACTTCATCCTCTTGTGGCCTAATGTCTCCAATAACCAATTACTTGATTGCTTCGCAAGGTGGATCCTCCTTTCCTACAACACTTGGATCAATTTGCTCTTCTTGAGAGCCATTAGATTCATAAAATGTCACATCTATCGCTACTTCAACTCAACCGGAAGTCTTGTTGAAGACACGGTAGGCATGCTCATTCGATCCATAGCCAAGTAGAAAACCTTCATCAACTTTAGGTGCAAACTTAGAGACTTTGGGTTTCTTGTTAAGTATGAAACACTTACAGCCAAACACTCTAAAGTAAGACACCTTTGGTTGGTTACCGGTTAGAAGCTCATATGAGGTTTTCTTCAACTTCTTGTGTAGGTAGAGACGGTTGATGGAATGGCAAGCGGTGTTGACGGCCTCACACCAAAAGATGTCTGGTGTCTTGTACTCATCTAGCATTGTCCTTGCCATGTCAATGAGTGTACGGTTCTTCCTCTCTACTACACCATTTTGTTGAGGGGTGTATGGAGTTGAAGACTCATGCTTGATGCCCTCTTCATCAAGAAACACTTCAACGAGAGTGTTTTTGAACTCGGTCCCATTGTCACTTCTTATCTTCTTGATGGGGAGACCAAATTTCTTTTGTGCTCTTCTCACAAAGGTCTTCACCTTTTCTTGCACTTGACTTTTGTCATACACAAAGAACACCCAAGTGAAACAAGAATAATCATCAACAATAACAAGACCATATTTGTTACCCCGATGCTAAGGTAGGCGACTGGTCCAAAGAGATCCATGTGAATCAACTCCAATGGTTGTGTGGTAGTCATGATGCTCTTTGGTGGGTGAGATACACCTACTTGCTTTCCAGCTTGGCATGCTTTACATATCCTATCTTTCTCAAAATGAACATTAGTTAGTCCAAGGATGTGTTCATCTTTTAGAAGTTTGGCCAAGTTCCTCATCCCAACATGAGCTAGTCGGCGGTGTCAAAGTCAACTCATGCTAGATTTTGCCACTAAACAAGTCTCAAGATTGACTTTACCCTTAGTGAAGTCCACTAGGTAAAGCTTGTTCTTGTGATGACCCGCAAAGACAATAGAGGAATCCTCCCTTCTAAAGACTTCCACACCCACATCCGTAAAGAGACAATTGTAGCCCATCTCACAAAGTTGTGAGACAGACAACAAGTTGTACCCCAACGAATCAACATGTAAAACATTTGTAAGTGTGTGATCAAGAGTGATAGCAACTTTACCAAGACCTCTTACTCCCCCTTTGGAATTGTCTCCAAAGACAATGTTGTCATGTGTCTGGTCATGTGATTTGTACATCCGCTATCAAGCACCCAACTTGATCCACCGGAGGAGTATGCGTGCAAGACAAATTAGCTCTTTGGTTTAGGTCCCCAAGTGCTTTTGGGGCCTTGCATGTTAGTCACAAGAATTTTTGGAACCCAAATGGAAGTATGCAAGTAAGTGCCTTTGCCAATATACTTGGCATACACATCCCCCTTGCTATTGCTCTTCAATACAAAGCAAGATGACAAGCTTTGACGAGGAGAATGTGCCTTTGGTTGGTATGTGTAAGCATTTGGATTGCCCCATATTGGTTTCTTTGGTTTCTGGGCATCCTTCTTGGGTAGATACACCGTCTTCTTGGGCTTGTCCTGACCAGGGGCATGGTTGGTGACCTTCCCTTTCTTGCGGGGGTCGGCACTACCGACCAATCGATCAGCACTGCCGACCAAGCGTGGTCGTGCTGATTTGGTTGGTTGTTGTGCCGACATCTGTGCAGGCTAATCTGTACCAACCTTGCCCTTGCTCAAGAACTGAACACACTCATAGTCGTTTACTCTCTTTCTTCCATTGATTTTGAAAGGATCAAGATGCCCAAGAGGGGGGGGGGTGAATTGGGCTTTTCTAAAATTTCTTGCGATAATTAAATCCTAATAATCCCAATTAACCCCTTTGTGCTATGAAGTGTGTTTCTCTAAACTCTACCACACAAAAGACTATACCTATTCCATTCCTACTCTAGCATGACAATTCAATTATGAAATAACAACAAGTAAAATGCGGAATTGAATTGCTCAAAGGTAAATGCTTATGTAAAGGGAGTAGAAATGACTTGACGATCTTTTTGCCAAGGTATCGAGGTGTCGGCACACCCCCTAGTCCTCGTTGGAGTACCCGCGCAAGGGTATAGCTCCCCCTTGATCCGCGCAAGGATCAAGTGCTCACTATGAGCTGATTCTTCGCCACTCCGGCCCGGTGAATCACTCACTACCAGTCACAACTCGACTTGGGTCATCCACAAAGCCTCCAGATGATCACCAAGCTTCTCGATCGCCACCAAGCCGTCTAGGTGATGCCGATCACCAAGAGTAACAAGCTAGAACTCTCACTTGACCAAGCCAAGGCCAAAGAGATGGATGGATGCACACTTGCTACTCTCTTTCACTAATGAGGTCACTAATTCTCACAATTAGGAAATCTCTCAACCTCACTAGGGCTCTTTCTCTTCCTTGCTCTCTCAAGGTGTTTCTTAGCTGAATGAATGGCCTAGAACACTCTAATGGAGGAGGGGGAGGAGTATAAATACTCCCCCAACCGGCCATCCAAAAGAGTCACACACAACACAGTTTTCGGGGGCATCGGACGCGCCGATGCCTGGCATCAGACGCTCCAATGCCCTCGACCGAATGGTCAACTGTACTTTTCTGACACACGGTTTAAAGGAACATCGAACGCTGGGCAGCGTCCAATGCCATCACACAGGACGCGTCTGATGTGAATTCAACCATTCTGGAACCTCTCTGCATGGACATCGGACGCTGGCCCTCAGCGTTCGATGCCAGCGTCTGATGTGCCCCCTCAGGGCACCCTCTTATGAACAGTGGCACAGGCACGTCCGATGTGGCAACATCGGAGCGTCCGATGCCACACAATTAGCACTCTCAAGTCTAGTGGACATCGGACGCGCGTCCGATGCCACTGAAGCCAGTGTCTGATGTCCTTTTCATGGGCAAAACCTCCTCGGATCGTGACACGGCCTTAATGACTTTTCATCCTCACGACATAAGGGCTCTCTCTGAGCTACCTAGGGCTATGAAATAACAAGTGTGCACCACACCTACCTCAATAGACTCATCTAGGTCAAGCTACTGATTCACGCTCCCCTTTATAGTACGGCCAAAGGAAAAACAAATACCTAAGACTACCTAAGTGTCCTCTAACACCATACGACATTTAGCCTAGCCTACCACCGTCTTCGTCATTCGTCCTTTGAAAACCGAAACGATTTCCATCGCTATGGGACATGAACTCCATATGCCCGTATCATCTCCATTACCGTGACCTAACTCATCCCTGTTTTCGCAAAACACACGCTAGTCACAGTAATCTTGTGTTTCATCCAATCACCGAAACCCACTAGGGACCAAGATGCGTTCAGGTTTTGCCTCCTTTTGTGTGACCGAAACCATCCTTGATGAAAGGATGCCTTCCATCCTTGTACTTGGGCTTACTTTAGTCATCCACTTTCTTGGCGCCTTTGTGTATACCTTTGTTGCTGCACCGGACTACAAAAAATGAGGCCTTCTACGACGATTAAAAGGGTTTTCTGTTGTCATAGAAGGCCCATCACTAAGGACCTTCTGTGACTATTTTTATGACAATTTTTAATCTATGACAATTTTTGTGACAATTACAGTTGTCGTAGATCACAAATTGTCATAAAGATAGCTTGTAATTGTCACAGAAGGTCCTTAGTGACGGGCCTTCTATGACAACAGAAAACCCTCTAATCGTCATAGAAGGCCTCATTTTTTGTAGTACCCTTGACCATTCATCTCATTGAGCCTAGCAATTTCCATTTTCATTGCCTCCATATTTGCAAGGTTAGTGGAATAAACATTTATATCAAGGTTGTAACATTTTCCACATCCTTGACTCGTGGAGGGAGTAGATTCATTCATTGCCTTAGAGGGATGTGAGTTGCTATCCCAAATAATGTTATATTGCAGCTTGAGCTCCTTGTACTTTTCATCCAAGTTACAATACTTTTGCTTGAGTGCAACATTCTCATTCTTTGTAATAGCATGGCTTTCTTGCTCTTTGGCCAAAGCCTTGCGCAAGGCAGACACCTCACTTCTCTCTATTGCAAGAGCTTCCTTGCTAGCTATGTAGATGTTCTCTTGTGCAATGAGATCATCGTCTCTAGTAGCTAGCTCAACTTGAACGCTCTCTAATTCCTCCAATAGCTTAGTGATATAGAGTTCGGTCTTTTTATCCAAGTTTTTTGTTAGATTGTCTATCTCTTCATCACTAGATTCATCATTGTCGGTGTTTCGAACCCGGGGGTATGACACCAACTAGTAATATGATCGTGTGCTCTCTTCCTGGATGGTGATGCAAGATGACACAAGGATTCATCCTGGTTCGGGCAAAGAAGGCCCTACGTCCAGCGGGGGAGGAGGTTCTTGTATTACTTGCACCTAAGTGCTTGTACAGGGGCAATACAAGCTCAATGAGCATGGACCGGAGTCCGGACTTGAGTGTGTGTGTGTGTGGACTCGTGTCGCGCAAGCCCGTGCGTAACCCTAGACTCGTGCCTTGTCTCTTGCGCACGAAGGGCCCTGGCGTCCCCTTTTATAGAACAAGAGGAGGCCAGGGTTTACACAGGATTGACATGTACAGCGCTCGATATGGCGAAGGGTAGGAACTCTGTCTTGTCGAAGTCACTGCAGCCAACGTGGGTGTTGCTGTTGAGGCGTCCTTGATGCGTGGCCTCCATCCCGGGCGCGGACGTGGAGGCGTGGCGACGTGGAAGCCGTACAACACCCATCCCGGCATGTACAGGACACGGCGGGGTCCCTCCGGGTATTGGGGTACCTGTCCTCCAATCATATGACAGCAATTAGGGCTCGAGGGGCGCAGAACCGGCCTCGAGGTGGCGCCTGCGGGAGGCTCGAGCTCCGCAGGTATGGGCGAGTTCCGGGGAACTTGGTCGTACAGCGGAAATCCGGGTCTCGAGATGTGACCGGGACGTGCCACAGTGCAGGGTATGGTCGAACAGTGCTGTACTGGTGCCTTTTCACCCATGCTTATGGTAAAAGGAGGATTGACTCAGACTCCGGTTCACTGTGGCGCATGCCTCGTCTCAGAGGACGTGACGGGGGTAGGTGAGTGCATTAAATGCGCGGTATGGGGCTAGCATCCGATGTTTGCGCCGCTCTAGGGAACCATGAAGCGTCTCGAGGGATAGGCTGTTGTGCCAGAGAGGCTCGAGGTTCCCGCGTGGGGTCTCGAGGTGTGGTGTTCGGCTGTGGGGGGCTCGAGGCCTATATGCCAGGACTCGAGGGCTTAGCGGAGCGCTCGCCCGAGGCATCGCTCGGAGGGCTCGGGCGAGACGGAGAACGAGTGCCAGCCCGAGGCCTAGCTTGGTGGGCCAGCGTTGTGGGCCTCGAGGGGGTTAGACTAGTCAGGTTTGTTATTAATTGGTGTTCTAGGTTTTAACCCGTGTGTTTTGCGTTGATTGGGGGTACCCCTTTGGCGTTCCCCCGACAGTAGCCCCGAGCCCTTGTTTGAGTGCTTGCACTTGAGCAGGGGCTCTCGACTTTGGATTTCGAGGGTTTTGGCTAACTGGATCTCGAGGGTTCGGCTGTGTTGATTTCGCGGATGTCGTGCGAGCGACACCCGCGGGTGTAGCCCCCGAGGCCACGGGGGAGTGGTTAGGACTCCCTCGTGGGCTTTGAGTGTGAGCGTTAATTGCGTTTTTTAGGTTCAGGAGTGTCGAGCCCCCGAGTTGTTTAACCCTCTTTCGTCGAGGGGTGCCAGGCTGAACCGACCGGTCGGCTCTTCGAGCTGTCCGGCACGTCGGTTTCCCTGGTTTGTCATCCCGCCGAGTCCTTTCGTTCGGATGCGAGGGGGGATGCCTCGTACTACCACGAGCGGGCGAGTATCGAGGTTCCCGGTGAGCTGGTAACGGGGGATCCAAGTGAGACCTCGTGCCCCGTTCGCTAGGGGTCGACTGTAGCTCGGAGGCGATCTCATAAAGCATGGGTGCTCAGTCTGCAGGAGTGTCGGGTCCATTCGATAGGACCCGGTGGCTCGATGCCTCCCTCCGGGGGGATCTCACTGCATGTGGTGCTCCCCGCCTTGGATACACGTGAGGGGCCTCGAGGGCTTGGCCCTCGAGCGATGCTGCGAGTGGCACCCCTTAGTGTCCCTGACTCGGGTGCTCGAAGCCGGTTGTCGAACCCTCTTCGAGGGCCAGCCTTCGCTGCTTCGAGGCTTAGGGTCGGGGCCCGTTTTTACCTTCGTGAAGAGGCCTCCGTCGCTTCGAATCCTTCTGCCCGTTGGGCGCGCCTTTTTAGGCGGAAACCGTCAGGGAGGGCGGCGGACGCGAAGCCGGGGCGACGGTCGTGGCGGGCCCGGGCAGTGGAGCGAATGGAGAGCTGCCGCGTGTTCCCTGCATCCGGCTCGAGACGTAGTTAGGTGGGCGCATTAAATGCTATGCGGTTACCTTTTTCGTCGCCGTGGGACGCCTCGCCTGTTGGGGTTTTCCCTTATAAATATCGAAAGAGGGGAAAAGGAACCCTTTACTTTGCCTTTGCCTTCACCGCCGCCGTAGCCTTCATGCGCCCTCTCCCTCGAGCTAGTCGATTGGGAATCTTCCGGCCGTCCGTCCACTGCTCGGGTCCGCGCCGCCATCGTCATGGCTGCCCAGACACACGTGCTGCCGGCTGAAGACTGGAGCCCGACGAAGGTGACGTAGCGCGAGATGGAGTCGCTGGTGGCCCAGGGGCTTCTCCGTCCCAACCCGGAGGAGGGACCCGCGTGGTGGGTTATCCCGTCGGCGGATCACCAGGAGCCGTACCCGCCGGAGGGGTACGTGGTGAGCTTCACGCGCTACCATCGCTTGGGATTTGGTGTTCCGCCGAGCCGCTTCATGCGGGCGCTGACCCAGCACTACGAGGTGGAGCTGCAACACTTCTCCCCCAACTCGATTTCGCACGCCGCCATCTTCGCCGCGGTGTGCGAGGGGTACCTAAAGATCGAGCCGCACTGGGAGATGTTCGTCCACCTCTTCCGGGGCGAGCTCTTCATCAAGGCCTTGAAGCCCAGCGGGAGGCGGCTCGTGCGCATGGGTTCCCTCACCGTCACTGCGAGGACTGGGACCTCGTCGGCCAATGTCCCCCGCCAATACCTCCGCTACAAGCTTTCCTCCAACCAGGCCGGGTGGGACGACCACTGGTTTTACCTGCGGAATGAAGGTTGTCTCCTTCCACAGTACACCGGCAGGGTCCTCACTCAGCGCCCGGAGAAGTGGACCTGGGGGGTCGCGGCGGACAGGCAACGCCACCTGGTTCCACTGATGGAGATGATGAAGATGCTGGTGGATGAGAAGAACCTGACCGTTCAGGCGGTCATCTGGGCGTTTCATCAGCAGAGGGTTCTTCCGCTGGTGGACCGCCCCCTTCTCTTGCCCGAGATGGGGTCGAAGGCCCAGCTCGAAGCGCTAAATCGATCGAGGATGGCTGAGGGGAGGTTGCCTCGGAACGAGGGCGTCTCGCGGGTGTCGATCACGATCCAAGGGTCGTTCGTCCCCGAGTACAGCAACCTGGTCGCCATGGCTCCCGATGAGGGGTGTCTCGACCTGGTAAGCCCCCCTCGAGCTAAGCTGTCCCGAGCCTCCTCCCGCTTTCTCTTTCTCCGAACCTGGTACATTCTTCTTGTGGTTTGTCTCGTCACGCTTCTTCTTTTTTGCAGGGGGCGTTTACTTGTCGTGCGTCCAGGCCCCCGGTGAGGGAGGACGCCGCAGATACCCAGGTGAGGCGCCTCTCTGCTCAGAAAGATAAGGAGAGCAAGGACGCCAGAAAGAAGAAAGAGAAAAACAAAAACTTGCGTCGCTCGGCTCGGGAGCAGAGGCTGACGAAGGCTCGTCGCAACCGGCAGCCTGGAGATGGGTCCCCCGAGTTGAGCTCCTCGAGCTCGGAGGAGGAGAGTGATGATGAGGGGGAGAGCAACGACGAGGGAATGGATGAGCGTCTGAGGCGCGCGGGGGTCGTCGACGTCGGGCTGACCGCTCCTCTGTGCAGGAGGGTATACTGGAGGTCCCCCCGGCAAAGGGATCGCGCGGGACGAAGCAGCAGAAGGCCACGCCTAGCTCCGCCTCGTCGGAGGCCCAGGGCACGTCGATCTCCCGGCCGGACGCGCCCCCTGTCGTGAGGAAGCCGCGAACCCGGAGCGCCTCCGCCACAGCACCAACAAAGGCCGCCCCCGCGTCAGCCCAGGCGGGAGGTCTCGAGAAGGGCCGAGCCTCGAGGGGAAGTGACCACATCGGGAGGGGCTCCGGGTCCGACCGCCGCGAGCCATCGAGGTCGGGGTCGAGCCCGCGGAGGAGCGGGCGTCAGGAGAAGGCGTCTAGCCCGCACCATCACGAGCGTCGGGGAGGGAGCCCCCGGGCGTCTCGTGACCAGGGGCGGGAGCGTCCCCGGAGTCCATCGCCGCACCGCCGCCGGGACACAGAAGCGGACGCGGGAGGGCGCGACCGCCAGCACGAGCGTCGGAGCAGGTCCCGGAGCCCGCGCCGGGACAGGCGCCACGACGACAGCATGAGGGAGGTACGGTCGCCCTCCCGCGATGTGGGGCGGAAGGAGGGCTCTCCCTCGAGGTCGAGCCGCGGGAGGCATCGGGAGCCCTCCCCCCATCCCAGCCCTGCGGAGACGGCCCAGGCGCAGGGCTCGAGCCGTGGGGTGGGCTCGAAGCCCCCGAGTGGGTCCGGCAATTCTGGGAAGAAGCCCAGCCGCCGCTTTGGGTGAGTAATTTTCTTGGATCTCGTCGGTAGTGAGGCTTTACCTCTTTACTTTTGGTGACGCATGCCATCTTTGGTTTCTCAGGGGGAAGCGCTCCTACCTGGAGGTGGACCTCGCTGCGTCCAAGCGGGCCAAGACCTCGAGCTCCGCCGAGGCACAAGCACCTCGAGGTATGGCACCTTCCTCCGCTAGAGAAGCCGCTTGGCTGGAGAAGGCTCGAGCTACCATGGCTCGAGGAAGCCAGATGATCGTCGCGAATTTTGGTGAGGCCGTCGCCATCGACCACAGGGGTCGAGGCATCCTTCCCGGTTCTGATATCACTGTCATTTCATATTGCAGGGGCCGCAGCTTACGGCATCGCGCCTGCCACCACCACTTCCACTGAGGCGCTGCCTCCTCCCCCTCCTCCTCCTCCCGCGATGGCGCCAGCTGGGAGCGCCACCCTTCCCCCCACCACGACGGCTGTTCCGGGGGAAGCGCCTGGGGCGAGCACGGCCCCGCCGGTGTCTGGGGCTGAGGAGACTGCGCCCCTCGAGGCCCCGATCGACATGAGCCGGGCTGCGGAGGAGGGAAAGGGGGGAGAGGCGTTGGCGGAGAAGGAGCCGACGGTGGAGGACCTCCTGAACGAGCTGGAGCAGGGGCCGCTCCTCGCCGCGGGCTCGATGACGGTGGAGGCGCCCGAGGCGCCGGCTAGCGCTGACAAGACGCCGGAGGACCCGGCCAGGGAAGAGGGCCCGGGGTCGAGTCTTCCTTCGATCGACCCGCCGCCGCTCGAGTCTTCGCCCCCACGTGAGGTTGTGACGCCGCCTCGGGAGGCGGCGGAGCAACAGGAGGCGCCGACGGAGGGACGGAGGGAGCCGGGGCCCGTGCCGTCGGGCGGCGGGCCACAGCCGGGGCAGCTCGGGGTGGAGGAGGATCTGCCAGACGTCGAGCTTGACCGACCAGTATGGCCGTTTCCCGACGCGCCGAGCCCGTCCCTTGCCATGGTCCCCGTCGAGCAACCGGCCCAGCGGGGGGCCCCGCGCGAGGTGCGGTCCATCTTCCGGGAGGTGGCCGAGCTCATGGCGGAGGCGGAGCGGTCCTGCTCTGAGGAGGCGGGCCGGTCCGCACAGGTGTCGGCCGCCCTCGCGAGGGCTGAGGCAGAGCTTCAAGATCTCCGCGCTGAGCTGGGCCGGAATGTCCAAATGGCGAGCCGGCTTAGCGATGCAGAGGCGGAAGTCCGGGCGGCTCGAGGCGAGGCCGCTCGAGTCAAGGAGGAGGCCGCCGCCGCCCTCGAGGCGTCGAGGAAGGAGGCCACCGACGCCCGCAGTGAGGCCACCTCTGCCCGGGCCGAAGTGGAGGCGGCGAGGAAGGATGTCGCTGACGCCCAAGGCGAAGCCGCCACTGCCCGAGCCACAGCGGAGGCGATGGAAAAGGAAGCCGAGGACGCTCGACGCGGAGCCGCCACTGCTCGATCCGCAGCGGAGGTGGTGGAAATAGAGGCTGAAGACGCCCGAGCTGCAAGTGTGGCGGCGCGGCAGGAGGTGATCCGAAAGGATCTAGCCCTCGCGGATACGGGCAAGCTGGTCGAGGAGCTTAGGTCCGAGAAGCTCCTCATGCTGGCCGAGAAGCGCAGGCTCGAGCAGCGCGCTGAGGACCTTACCAGCAACCTCGCCGAATTGGGGCAACATTGCGATGGTAAGGCTTACACCTTGTCCTTGCTTGGGCCTCGAGGTTTTTTGTTACGCCGTAGTCTCACTCTTCCTCGTTCGTTGCGCAGGGGTCGAGAAGACGGTCGAGGAGCTCCGCGGGACGAACCAGGTTCTCTTGGACCAACTCCAAGATGAGACGATGGTGGCAGAGCGGGCTCGCACTTCCCTCGACCGGCTCGGCTCCATGTGGGGTGCTCCTCCGGTGGCTGTGACAGAAGGTGCGGTGGCCCGAGGCGACGCCTTGGTCGACGCCTTGTGCTTCCTCGATGTAGCCGCGCGGGACCGTGTCCGGCAAGCTCTCCACCATGGCGTCAAGCAGACGCTCGCGGTCGTCCGCTCCGGCTTCCGCTTCCCGGTCCACGTTGTCGCCAATGGCTTCATTGAGATCGAGGGGAAGGACGAGGAGTGGAACAACCGCCGTGTCGACAAAATCTTGGAGAAGATGGAGAGGCCGGGGACGTCGCTAGCGAAGATCTTCGAGGAGGACGTGCTGCCTCCTGACGTCAGCAGCGGTGTCGAGGGCCCTCCTTCCTCTAGCTCAGGTGTCGAGGCTGAGCCCACCGTGGAAGACCTCGGGGAGGAGTATCATACCGACGAAGATTAGGGCCTGCGTGCCAAATTTGGGCGTCGAGGCCCTTGTAAGAATTTTATGACATGAATGAGGGTACGTCGAGACCCGTATATATATATGACTTGTTTGTTTAAAGGAGTTGTTTTCTTTTCAAATGTGTTTGACCATTTCTCTTTGTTGCAAGCTCGAGTTTCTGCTGGCTTAGTCTGTGTTCCTTCGATACGTCGCGAGCCCCTCGAGGGGAGGCGTAGGTAGGGTACCGTAGCCCAGGGGCGTAGGTGGCCGTCTACGTCGACGCCTCCCGACCCTTGGAGGCTCGAGGTATTTTAGGATTTAGACGTCGCTAGTTCACTCGAGGCGCGAGTCGAGACGAGGGTCGAAATTTTTGAAAAGAAAATGCGTTTTTTCCGGAGTCTGGGGGGGATACCCCCCTGTCAGCCCCCGAGGGAGGCTCGACCCTGAGCAGAGCAGGGTCGAGGCTACCTTAAGTTGCTAAGCAAAACGAAAGCCAATGCACGAGATTGTTCATTCATATTTGACATGTTTGTACAAAGCAACAGAATGAATGAGGCCTCGAGGCCTATAAGGGTAGAAGCGACGTAGCTGAGATATGTTCCACGCGTTCGCCAGGATCCTGCCTTGGTCGTCGTAGAGCTTGTATGTTCCTGGCTTGAGCACCTCAGCTACGGTGTATGGGCCTTCCCACGGAGGAGTGAGCTTGTGGCGCCCTCGATTGTCTTGCAGCCGTCGAAGCACGAGGTCCCCCACCGCCAAGTCCCTTTTGCGTACGTGCTTGTCGTGGTAGCGTCGAAGTGTTTGCTGGTAGCGTGCGGAGTTAATGAGCGCCACGTCTCAAGCCTCCTCAAGCTGGTCCTTGGCGTTGGCGAGCTTCTCGTCGTTGGTTTGTTCGTTGTAGGCTCGAAGTCGAGGGGAGCCGTACTCGAGGTCCGTAGGCAAGACGGCCTCGGCGCCGTAGGTTAGGAAGAACGGAGTGAACCCTGTGGCTCGACTCGGCGTAGTCCTGAGGCCCCACAACACCGAGGGGAGCTCTGCAGCCCACCCCTTTCCGAAATTTTTGAGGGTCTTGAACAGCCTCGGCTTCAGCCCATGGAGTATCATGCCGTTGGCGCGCTCGACCTGCCCGTTGCATTGAGGGTATCCAACCGAAGCCCAGGTCACGCGAATGCTGTTGTCATCACAGAAGTTGATGAACTTTTTGCCTGTGAACTGAGTGCCATTATCGGTGATGATGATGTTAGGCACCCCAAACCGGTACATGATGTTGGCGATGAACTCGACAGCCTTCTCAGAGGTGGGGTCGCCTATCGTCTTAGCCTCGATCCACTTGGTGAACTTGTCGATGGCCACGAGCACGTGTGAGTGCCCTCCACTTGTCCTTTTGAGGGGACCCACGAGGTCGAGCCCCCAAACGGCGAATGGCCAATTAATTGGGATCATCTGCAGGGCATGTGCGGGCTGGTGCGTCTGCTTGGCGTAGAATTGACACCCATGGCATGCTCGGACCAAGCGCTTGGCGTCTCCAATGGCGGTCGGCCAATAGAAGCCTTGACGGAAGGTGTTCCCAACCAGGGTCCTTGGTGCTGCGTGGAGGCCGCAAGCCCCCGAGTGCATGTCGTCGAGGAGCTTGCGTCCTTCCTCGAGGGGGATGCAGCGATGAAGGATCCCGGTCGGGCTTCGTCGGTACAGCTCCCGTTCGTTGCCGTAGGTGACGTAGGTCTTGGCCTTTCTAGCGATGCGTCGAGCCTTCGTCTTGTCTTCCGGTAGCACGCCTTGCGTCAAGTAGTTGAGGAACGGCGTCCGCTAGTCGAGGGGTTGTGATGACGAAGTGGTAGGTGCGTCGATTTGCATCGCCTCAGCGGATGTCGAGGGGTCATTCCCGAGGGGTGGCGTTGAAGGTCGAGCCCCCGTGTCTGGCTCGAGGGGTGGCGTCGAGGGGCCAGCCCCCGGGCCGATTTTGACGGATGGCTCGAAGATGTCCCTCGAGAAAACGTCTGGTGGAACCGTGCCGCGTGTGGATGCCAACTTTGCCAGCTCGTCTGCGGCCTCGTTGTACTTTCGAGCTATGTCGTTGAGCTCTAGGCCGTAGAACTTGTCTTCTAGCTTGCGCACCTCCCCGCAGTATGCCTCCATCTTGGGATCGATGCAGCTTGAAGCCTTCATAACCTGGTTGACGACGAGCTGCGAGTCCCCTCGAACATCAAGGCGTCGGACCCCGAGCTCGAGGGCGATGCGCAGCCCATTAACCAGGGCCTCGTACTCAGCGACGTTGTTAGAGGCGGGGAAGTGCAAGCGTAGCAGGTAGCGCATGTGGACTCTGAGGGGTGAGATGAAGAGCAGGCCTGCGCCTGCCCCCGTCTTCATGAGGGATCCGTCGAAGTACATAGTCCAGAGCTCGGCTTGGATTTGTGCCGGCGGGAGTTGGGTATCGGTCCATTCAGCGACGAAGTCCGCCAATGCTTGTGACTTGATGGCTTTTCGTGGAGCGTAGGTGACGGTCTCCCCCATTAGCTCAGCGGACCACTTGGCGATGCGCCCCGTGGGCTCCCGATTGTTGATGATCTCTCCGAGGGGGAAGGATGACACCACCGTTACGGGATGAGCGAGGAAGTAGTGCTGGAGCTTGCGCCGCGTGATGATGATGCTGTAGAGTAGCTTCTGGATGTGCGGGTACCGGACCTTGGCCTCGGAGAGCACCTCACTGACGAAGTACACCAGCCGTTGGACCGGTAACGCGTGACCCTCCTCGTGCCTCTCGACAACTATGACCGCGCTGACCACCTGGGTGGTTGCGGCGACATAGAGGAGGAGAGGCTCGGGGGGATCGTCACCCTGAGCTGGTCGCGGAGGCACGAGAATTGGCGCGGAAGTCAGCAACCCCTTCAACCTGGTTAAGGCCTCCTCGGCTTTGACAGTCCACGCAAAGCGTTCCGTCTTCTTCAGCAGGCGGTAGAGGGGTAGCGCTTTTTCCCCTAGCCTCGAGATGAACCTGCTGAGAGCGGCTAAACAGCCTGTCACTTTCTGTACGCCCTTGAGGTCTCGAATTGGGCCCATCCTCATGACTGCTGATATTTTTTCGGGGTTGGCCTCGATCCCCCGTTGCGAGACAATGTAGCCAAGTAGCATGCCTCGAGGCACACCAAAGACACATTTCTCAGGGTTGAGCTTCACATTCTTGGCCCGTAGGCACTCGAACGTGGTCTCGAGATCGCTGATGAGGTTCCCGACTTCCTTAGTTTTAACCACGATGTCATCGACGTAGGCCTCGACGGTTTTGCCTATGTGTTCG
Source organism: Coix lacryma-jobi var. lacryma-jobi (assembly GCA_009763385.1). NCBI lineage: Eukaryota > Viridiplantae > Streptophyta > Magnoliopsida > Poales > Poaceae > Coix > Coix lacryma-jobi. Next base: position 112,794,098 of record CM019827.1, on the reverse strand, counting down.
CCAAAGATATGCTGCATACAACGTTGATACGTTGCCCCAGCATTTCGAAGGCCGAAGGGCATTGTAACATAGCAGTACATACCAAATGGCGTAACAAAAGAGGTGGCGAGCTCGTCGGATTCTTTCATCCTAATTTGGTGGTAGCCGGAGTATGCGTCGAGAAATGAAAGTACTTCACACCCCGCAGTGGAATCGACAATCTGATCAATTCTAGGCAAAAGAAATGGAACTTTTGGACATGCTTTATTCAGACCAGTGTAATCTACACACATCCGCATTTTTCCATTCTTTTTCCTAACTAGTACAGGGTTAACTAGCCACTCTGGGTGAAATACCTCCTTGATGAATCCGGACGCCAAAAGCTTGTGCACCTCCTCGCCGATGATTCTGCGCTTTTCCTCGTCGAAGCGGCGCAGGCGTTGCTTCACCGGTCTGGACCCGGCCTGGATCTCCAAGGCGTGCTCGGCGACTTCCCTCGGTATGCCCGGCATGTCCGAGGGGCTCCACGCAAACATGTTGATGTTCGTGCGGAGAAAGTCGACGAGCACTGCTTCCTATTTAGGCTCGAGGCTGGCACTGATGGTCAGCGTCTTGCCATTGGTCGAGGTCGGGTCGACGGGTATCTGCTTGGTGTGCTCTGCCGGCTCGAAGGTGCCGGCGTGGCGCTTCGCTTCTGGGGCCTCCTCGGTGGCCAAGGCTGCCAAGGCCTCGAGCGAGTCGAGGCGGACGTTGGCCTCCCCACGTTCGACGCATTCCACGTCGCAGTGGTACGCGTGCTCGTAAGAGGTGTCGACGGTGATGACCCCTTTTGGCCCCGGCATCTTGAGCTTCAAGTACGTGTAGTTGGGGACCGCCATGAACTTAGCGTAGCCGGGCCTGCCGATGATGGCGTGGTAGGTTCCTTGGAAGCCAACCACCTCGAAGGTGAGCGTTTCCCGGTGGAAGTTAGCCGGCGTGCCAAAGCAAACCGGCAGGTCGATGCGCCCGAGGGGGTGGGCCTTCTTCCCTGGTATGACTCCGTGGAACCCACCGACACTGGGTCGGAGCTGACCCTCCGAAATCCCCAGGAGGTCGAGGGTCTCGAGGTATATGATGTTGAGGCTCGAGCCCCCATCCATCAATACCTTGGAGAACCGTACATCGACGATGACGGGGTCGACGACAAGAGGGTATGCTCCTGGATTTACGACATGATCCGGATGGTCGTCACGGTCGAACGTGATCGGCGCATCAGACCAGTCGAGGTACCGGGTGGCGTCGTGGCGGAGTGCAAAGATCTCCCGGCGCTCCTTCTTTCTCTCTTGAGCCGAGAGCCCGACGGTCGGGCCCCCGTAGATCATGAAGCAGTCGCGCACCGGGGGGAAGTTCGCGTCCCCGTCGTTGCGTCGGTTGTTGTCCTTGCCCTTGGGCGCGTCTTCCTTCTTGTCGCCGAGTTTGGAGTAGAAGCCCTTCAACAGTCGGCAGTCCTTTAGCTTGTGATTCACGGGGCCTTTGTGATAGGGGCAGGGGGTCCTCGAGCATCTAGTCGAAAACAGCCCCGTCGGGGGGGCCTCGAGGTTTCTTATGGTCGAGGGCACCCAAGAGCACTTCTTCATCGTCATTGTCGTCGGCGTCGCGTTTCGCCTTCTGACCTTTGCTTTTGTTCTTCTTCTTTTTGTTGTTGTTGTTGTTGTTGTTGCGGTTCTTGGTGTCGTTGCCTTTGTTCGAGCCCTCCGGCGCGGCTACCATCTTGCCTTTGTCCGTGGGGCGGCCAAAGAAGGCCCCCACTGCTTCGTCGCCTGAGGCAAAGCTGGTGACACGATCCATCAGGTCCTCGACCGTCCTGGGACGGTAGCGCCCTAGCTCGTGAACTAGCTCTTGGCATGTCGTGCCCGCGAGGAACGCTGAGATGACATCCTCATCAGGTACGTGGGGGAGCTCGAGGCGCTGCTTCGAGAACCGCTGGGCGAAGTCGCGGAGGGGCTCGTCCGCTGTCTGCCTGCAACGCCGTAGATCCCAGGGGTTACCTGGGCGTACGCAGGTCCCCTTGAAATTCCCGTTGAAGACCCTGACTAGGTCGGCCCAGTCGTGGATCCGATCTGGCGGGAGCCCCTCGAGCCACCGGCGGGCGGTGTCCGAGAGGTAGAGTGGGAGCTGGCGTATGATCACGCGGTCATCGCTCTTCGCTCCGCCCAGTTGGCAGCCTAGGCGGAAGTCGGAGAGCCATAACTTGGGCTCGACCTCCCCGTCATACTTCACGATGTTGGTAGGCGGTCGAAAACGGTCGGGGAGGGTCGAGCTGCGGATGGCCCGGCTGAAGACCCTGGGGCCCGGGGGCTCTAGGGTTTGTCGGTCCTCGTCACTGTCGTAGCGCCCTCCGCGATGGGCATTATAGCCACGCTCCTCAGCACCCTTGTCCTTGCGCCGGCGGTTGATGTCGTTGCGGGCGTCATCGGCATCTCGAGGTGGTCTGTTGTCGACGATCCGTTCCCGGACTGGCCTGGCTCGAGGGGCATCTGGCTGGTGGACGGACATCTCCCGCTCGTTGTGGGGCGCGTCTGCTGGCTTCCCCGAGGCTGCCCCGCGCCGTCGCGAGGCTGAGCTCTCGGCCTGCTGCACAGCGGCTGTCTCGAGGAGGTTCTTCATTTCCCCGAGCATGCGCCTGGCGTCAGGGTTGGAGACGACGGGTAGATCGCGGAGCAGCATCGCGGCCGCCACCACGTTCTGCCCGGCTCGTGGGAAATGCACCTCGGGGCGTGCGGGCGCCCCGTCCTCGAGGATCTGCCGGTGGACCTCTCGAGCTCGACCACGAACACCGGCGCCTCGAGGCTGGGCCGGTTCCTGTGCTATAATTTTCTCGAGTTGCAGCAGGCGCTGTCGCTCCTCCTCAGCCTTGGCGATGGTCTCCCGCAGCTGCGCGAGCTGCGCCGCCCGGTCGTCATCGTGCTGAGATGGTGCAGCCTGTGCCGGGGGTTCGTTCCTCCCCTGAATGCGTGATCCTCCCGCCGCAGCCACGTCTCCGGGCTCTTCGAGGTTGAGCGTCGGCCTGGTGTCGTCGTCGCCGTCGTCCTCGGCATCGCCCACGACCCCCTCGAGCTGGAAGCACTCCCTGGTGGGGTCCCAGAGGTCAGAGTCGTGGTAGTCGTACTCATTGGAGTCCGAGCTGCTGATGCCGCGCCGCCCAGGTTCGTGTCGGGACTGCAGCTCGCGGTACCACTCCCCGAAGGTGGCTCGACGGCTCGTGAGAGGCCGCGGTCGACGTGCGCAGGGTAGACGATCTCCATGTTGGCGATGGCTCGTAGGAGTACGCCCGGACGCTCCTCCCGCTCTGCAGCCGCCCGGTCCTGACGGCGGTCGTCGAGGCAGTGGTCGCAAACAGCCGCGGAGCTGTTGAGGCCAGACGGGAACCGCTGGCATCGAGCGCGGTACGCCTCGTGCGGGAGGAGGCCGGGTGGTGTCGACGGAGCACGGCTCGGGGGCCTCTGGCTAGGCTCCCGACCCGTGCGCATGACTAACGCGAACTCACTGGGAGAGTGCGCGCGCGCCCTAGAAGTCTCCGGTCGCGCGCCGGACAGGTCCCTCGTTGGGGACTCTGCGCCAGCCGCGGGGAAGTGGGCGTACGCCGCGGGCACCGCCTGTGCCCGGCAGCGGTGGTGACGACGGCGCCGCTCACGAGGTGGCGACGCGCGGTGGTGCGGGCGACGCGCCACGCCTCCCGCGCGGGGTGGCGTGACACGCCCTCCGCTCGAGCCCTCCGTGGAGAGCAGGGTCAGCTCGTTGCCGTTGTCGGTGGCCAGGAACTCGAGACTCCCGAACCAGACGACGGCACCAGCCGAGAACGAAGGAGGGGATGAAGCCATCCAGGAAACAACGAGAAATCGGCTCGGACACGCGAAGCTCCCTACCTGGCGCGCCAACTGTCGGTGTTTCGAACCCGGGGGTATGACACCAACTAGTAATATGATCGCGTGCTCTCTTCCTGGATGGTGATGCAAGATGACACAAGGATTTATCCTGGTTCGGGCAAAGAAGGCCCTACGTCCAGCGGGGGAGGAGGTTCTTGTATTACTTGCACCTAAGTGTTTGTACAGGGGCAATACAAGCTCAATGAGCGTGGACCGGAGTCCGGACTTGAGTGTGTGTGTGTGTGGACTCGTGTCGCGCAAGCCCGTGCGTAACCCTAGACTCGTGCCTTGTCTCTTGCGCGCGAAGGGCCCTGGCGTCCCCTTTTATAGAACAAGAGGAGGCCAGGGTTTACACAGGATTGACATGTACAGCGCTCGATATGGCGAAGGGTAGGAACTCTGTCTTGTCGAAGTCACTGCAGCCAACGTGGGTGTTGCTGTTGAGGCATCCTTGATGCGTGGCCTCCATCCCGGGCGCGGACGTGGAGGCGTGGCGACGTGGAAGCCGTACAGCACCCATCCCGGCATCTACAGGACACGGCGGGGTCCCTCCGGGTCTTGGGGTACTTGTCCTCCAATCATATGACAGCAATTAGGGCTCGAGGGGCGCAGAACCGGCCTCGAGGTGGCGCCTGTGGGAGGCTCGAGCTCCGCAGGTATGGGCGAGTCCCGGGGAACTTGGTCGTACAGCGGAAATCCGGGTCTCGAGATGTGACCGGGACGTGCCACAGTGCAGGGTATGGTCGAACAGTGCTGTACTGGTGCCTTTTCACCCATGCTTATGGTAAAAAGGAGGATTGACTTAGACTCCGGTTCACTGTGGCGCATGCCGCGTCTCAGAGGACGTGACGGGGGTAGGTGAGTGCATTAAATGCGCGGTATGGGGCTAGCATCCGATGTTTGCGCCGCTCGAGGGAAGCATGAAGCGTCTCGAGGGATAGGCTGTTGTGCCAGAGAGGCTCGAGGTCCCCGCGTGGGGTCTCGAGGTGTGGTGTTCGGCTGTGGGGGGCTCGAGGCCTATATGCCAGGACTCGAGGGCTTAGCGGAGCGCTCGCCCGAGGCATGGCTCGGAGGGCTCGGGCGAGACGGAGAACGAGCGCCAGCCCGAGGCCTAGCTTGGTGGGCCAGCCTTGTGGGCCTCGAGGGGGTTAGACTAGTCAGGTTTGTTATTAATTGGTGTTCTAGGTTTTAACCCGTGTGTTTTGCGTTGATTGGGGGTACCCCTTTGGCGTTCCCCCGACAATCATCATTAGAGCTATCACTAAGATCACTACTAGAGATATCATTTAGAGTTGGAGGAGGAGTGGGAGTTGATTTTACCTTCTCACTTTTGCCCATGAGACAAATGTGAGAGTTGTGGTGCTCATCATCGGTCAAGTTATCAAATAGCCTTGGTGTGGAGGATGAATGTTGAATGGCCACAATTGTAATCTTCTCATCCTCCTCACTTGATGCTTCATTTGTTGAATCCCATTCATGACCAATGTGAGCTTCTCCCATGTCCCTATGACTTCTCTTGTGCTCATGCTTGCTTTCTTTCTTGTCCTTCTTGTACTTGCCATCTTTGAGCTCATATGGGCACTTTGCAATGAAGTGTTCGGTGCTACCACAATTGTAGCAAAGCCTCTTCTTCTTGTTTGGAAACTTCCTTCTAGTGAACTTGTAACCTTGCTTTCTCAAGCTCTTGTTGTACCTCTTCATGAAAAGTGCCATGTCACTAATTTCTTCACAATCTTCACCATCACTTACATCTTCACTTGATGATGATGCTGTGGCTTCTTGAACTTGAACTTGCTTGAGTGCCTTTGGCTTGCTTGTAGTTGCTTGTTTGCTGCCCTTGCTCTTGTTTGGAGTGCTTGGCTTGCTTGTCGTCTTTGCCTTTAGTGGTACATCCTTGATCTTGATGCCATCCAACTTGGCTTGCAACTCACCAAGTTTCCTTCTCTCATTTGCTTCTTCTTTTTGCATATCATGAGTCAATATTCTTCCAAGCACATCATTTGGAGTGAATTTCTCAAACTTCTTCTTGTCTCTAATCAATGTGACCACGGTCTCATTTCTTGGTAGATATGCCTCCAACATGACTTTCACTACCTTGTGGTCATCCAACTCATCACAACCATAGCCTCTAATCTTCCCAACTATGGTCATCAACCTATCAAACATCTCTTATGGCCCTTCATTCTCCAATATCACAAATCGGTTGAGCTTGGCCATCAACAAGTCAACTCTAGCCTTCCTCACTTTGTCCACCCCTTCATGTGCAAGGTTCAAGGTGTCCCAAATCTGCTTGGCAACATCAACACCCATCACTCTATTGTATTCTTCACCATCTAGTGCACTAAGAAGCACACTTGTGGCTTGTCCATTGAGATGGACAGCCAACATCTCTTCATTTGTGGGGTCTTCGGGATCAACCGGTGGCTCAAATCCCCTGCACACAATCTCCCAAAGACCAGGGTGAAGACCAATAAGATAAGCCCTCATCAAGTGCTTCCACTTGGCAAAGTTGGTCCCATCGAAATGAGGCAACTTTCCCGCGAGCACATTGATGAAAGACTTGCGGTCACGGTTAGTCAAATAAGAATAGTTGAAGGATACAACAGAGTATTTCTTCTTGTTGTTGCTGCTGTCCTCATCCTTCTCCTTCTTCTTATTGCTCTTCTTGTGGTAGGACTCATCATCATCTCCATCGTCGGAGCTACTTAATGACTCACTTGGTGGAGGATCGGCTTTCTTTTTGGATTTTGCTTTAGCCTTCTCTTTCTTTTCTTCTTCTCTTGCTGCCCGGATTGCTCTTCTTATCTCTTTTCTTTCTCTCTTTTTGTTGAGTAGCCTATCAATCTCTCTTTGCTTTTCCTGAGCTTCTCTTCTCAATCTCTTCTCTTCCTTCTTCCTCTCACGCTCCGTCGGATCAATAGGCTTGTTGACGTCGGTTGGAGCATGAGGAAGAGGATGGCCATGCGCTGTGGAAGCGCTGAGCTCGCTTCTCTCATCCTCAAGGTGTACATCGGCCATTTTCACACCTTCCGAACCGTCTCCGATCTTCATACCTCACGCGGTAAAGCGTTTATGAGGCAACTTGTTTTGATACCACTTGTAGGATCTCTGGAGGCCTAGAAGGGGGGTTGAATAGGCCTATCAAAACTCAAAACTCAACTCAATCAATAAGCCGGTCGACACTACTGATCGGATGGTCGGCACTGCTGACAAGGGTAAGTGTAAAACTGAGTTTCGTGAGTATGAGATGAAATGTTACACAGGCAGAGGATAAGCTTCCTGCAGGGTGAGACAGTTTACTGGTATGCCAGAAACTGAAGGAACAAGTGTAAAGCACTAGATCGAACCCTAACCTTAGATACCACTTCAAGAACGGAAAGTAAACCAAAGCACAAGGTGACACAAGGATTTATCCCATGGTTCAGTTCACCACAAAGGTTAACCTACTCCACGTTGTTGAGGTACGCCACCAAGGCTCAAGGTCACCACTTAGGTTTGCCCTTTCCTCGTTCTCAAGTCAAGAGAGTGAACTCTTGAGGTGAGGGGTGATTTCTTAGCTGCAAGAAGATGGTTACAAACCTCCCTAGGCTACCACACAAGTTGACAAGCTCAAGGGTGATGCCTAGCCAGCTAGGAGCGAGCTCCAAGAGTAACAAACCTTAGAATCGCCGGCCAAACGTGAACCAATGCTCTTAAGACTTTGGGAATCAATTGATCTGCTCTCCAATGGTATTTTGCTACCTTTTCTTTCAAGTTTTGCAGGTTGGAATGGGAGATCCACTTGAAAGCTTTAGGGACAACAATGGAGGAGAGAGGGAGAGAGAGGGGAGCTCTTCAAACCGTCAGAACCCGAGCTACAAGAAGCACTGGCGTAACTGGGCCGTTGTGGGCTTTCTAGAAAGGTATATATAGTCCGAGCCCAACGGTCCGATTATGATCAGCACTGCCGATCATAATGGTCGGCACTGCCGACCACCCCAATTGAGTCAAATCAAGGTGAAACCTGTGGGGTTAGAAAGGTGGCTAAAAGTATGTCTTTCTGGCAAAGATCGAGCATTGGTATCACAATTTGACTGTAGGTGCTAGAATCCCTCTTAATAGTACGACATTCCTAAACTCAAATTCGAAATGAAAAACGAATTAAACCTCCTTTAAGTCAGAAATCATCATGTAAATAATTGGGTACCCATCAACCATGTATGCCATCCTTTCATTTGCTATTCCCTGCTTGTCAACTCATCAAATCTCATTAGTCCCCTAATTCGATGGTCATCAACACCAAAACTCACTTAGGACTTGAATGCACTTACATATATTATGAAAATATATTCTATGATATATCTAACAATACTAATTTGATACTATAAATCTTAATGTCCTTTTCTAAAAATTTGGTCAAATTTTAAAAAGTTTAACTTAGGATAACTCCAAGAATCTATTTATTTAGGGACATAAGGAGTATTTTTTATTCTGCATTTAATACTCCATGCTGTGTCTGAACATTCGATGTGATGAGTAAAATGTTTTTGAGGTGAGAACTAAACAAAGTCTAAATCTTATTAGCATGGTATACAATCTTCATCATGTCATGTGTTATATGGAGCTTTTGGCCCAAACATGTTAATCTGGCAACTATTCTTGTACTCTTACAATTTTTTCTAACTAATGTTCACTCATTATCCTGAAAATAGCCTCATTTTGACGCTACTGAATTGCAAATTGTGTTTCTAGTAAATCACATACTATATGTTGTATGGAAAAGCAATTGTTCTTTAGGGTCAATATAGCTTCAATAATTTCCTACACAAGGTACTACTATTATATTATACACATAATTCTTGTAATTTTGTTTCTTGTAAATCATATAGTCAACAAATGAGAATTAATAACTATTTCTAATGTTACTAGGAGAGCACATGTAGTGTCAAGGAGTGGGAAGATATTTTGGAACCACTGTCAGTTGTAATCGAGCTGATTCGAAGAAGCAAGATTGTCTCAAATTTTAACCGTGTCAAAGATTCAATTTAAAAGATATCTTTTTCTGTAACATGGACCTGCTTGTGAATGAAACATTTCTAACTACTGCAGAAGTTATCTGGTACCTTGTGGAGTTGAGCTATAAAATTTCTCGTTTACAAATTGGAGCTAATTATCAATGCTTATTCTCATAACTATCTTATAGTAAACGATTTCGACATTATACTAACTAGTTATTCGGAGAACCGTGTTTGATGCTAAATTGTGGTAACTTACACTAGTAGAATTCTGCTCATAGCTGGCGCCCCCTTTTTATAGCACAGGCGGTTTTAATTATCACGCGCCTGTGATGTAAAAGGGGGCTCTGACAGTTAACAACCGCCTGTGGAAATGCATTTCCATAGGCGGCTGTCTTAAACCAACCGCCAGTGTAAATGGTGGTATTTACACAGGCGGTTGGCTAAGCCAACCGTCAGTGTAAATTCATTTCCACTGGCGGTTGGCTTAGCCAACCCGCCTGTGTAAATACCACCATTTACACTGGCGGTTGGTTTAAGACAGCCGCCTGTGTTATCTCTGGTACAAATACCTCCTCTTCCTCTCCGAGCAGCACTGTTTCTCGCCGCCACCTTCCATTGGAGGCGATTTTGGAGGTCCAGATTTTACAAAATACAAGGGGAGAGGTTTTGATCTTCATTTCTTGGAAGGAGATTAACAGGAAAGGTTAGTTTGTGTCCCTCTTGCCTCAATTTGCTCAATTGTTGCTCAATTTGTGAATCACTTTTTAGATCTAGGGTTTCACCCATGAGTGAGAGAGAAGAATACCTACGTTAATGAGTGAGCTTGCTTAAGATGGTTAAATAATGTCTCTCATCTATACTGCTTCGTATTTACTTTTAAATTTTGTTTATGTATGATATCTTTCCTTGTTTCCATGTATAATGCTGTGTTCTTGAGTATTTATGTAGAGAGGGAAATGTAGGTTTTTATATAATATTTATGTTTTTTATTATGTTGTTTATTTCTCAATTATTTTTTAGGTTAGTTTGTGTCCCTCTTGCCTCAATTTGCTCATTCTTGCTCAATTTGATGATTCACTTTTTAGATCTAGGGTTTCACCCATGAGTGAGAGAGAAGAATACCTACGTTAATGAGTGAGCTTGCTTAAGATGGTTAAATAATGTCTCTCATCTATACTGCTTCGTATTTACTTTTAAATTTTGTTTATGCATGATATCTTTCCTTGTTTCCATGTATAATGGTGTGTTCTTGAGTATTTATGTAGAGAGGGAAATGTAGGTTTTTATATAATATTTATGTTTTTTATTATGTTGTTTATTTCTCAATTGTTTTTTAGGTTAGTTTGTGTCCCTCTTGCCTCAATTTGCTCATTCTTGCTCAATTTGATGATACTTAGGTATTTTAAATTATGCTACTTAGTTTTTTTACTTTAAACCCCAGTAAACTCTAAACACTAGCTAATAATAATTCCTAGCTAACCGCCTATGCTATCTCTGGTATAAATACCCCATCTTCCTCCTCGAGCAGCACTGTTTCTCGCCGCCACCTTCCATTGGAGGCGATTTTGGAGGTCAAGATTTTACAAAATACAAGGGGATAGGTTTTGATCTTCATTTCTTGGAAGGAGATTAACAGGAAAGGTTAGTTTGTGTCCCTCTTGCCTCAATTTGCTTAATTTGATGATTTACTTTTTAGGTCTAGGGTTTCACCTAGCAAATATATAATCTCTAGATATGGTTACTTTTTTACATTGATTTCAATCAATTTATTGTTTTTTACAGGTAATGATGGAGAGGTCATTCTGGATGTATAAGTTATCAAGACTAGATCCATTATACATACCCGAGGTCCAAAGGTTTGTTGATGCCGCTAAGAATCATGCTTGGAGAACAAAGAAGACGCACATACATTGTCCATGCATGGACTGCAGAAATGTTGTTGTATTTGATAACACTCAACAAATCCTTTCTCATTTGGTCCGCCGAGGATTTATGAATGATTACTTGATTTGGACAAAGCATGGAGAGGGTAGCTCTGCGCCTTATACAACTGAAAACCCTGCGAACATCGACGTCGATGGTGAAGATATGGTCGATGGTGGGTTTCAGTTTGTACAGGAGACACAACAACCTGACGTCGAACATGTTGTGCCAAATGTTGGAGATCATGGTTTCGCAGGAGGAAATGAAGATGTCAGAACTAATGTGCTGCCAAATAATATGGCTGCGGAAGATGCAGAATTTCTAGAGGCAATGTTGCATCGTCATATAGAAGATCCATCAATATTCTTCATGAAAGGTATGGAGACCTTGATGAAGGCAGCAGAAGAGCCTTTGTATGATGAGTCTAAGGGTTGCACCAAAGAGTTCACGACGCTGCGATCTGTGCTTAAGTTGTTGGTGTGCAAAGCTAGGTATGGTCTTTCTGATGCTGGCTTCGATGCGTTCTTGAGTATTATTGCAGACATGCTTCCTAAGGAGAACAAAGTGCCTGCTAACACATACTATGCCAAGAAGCTAATCAGTCCACTGACAATGGGTGTTGAGAAGATCCACGCGTGCAGAAATCATTGTATCCTGTATCGAGGTGCTGATTATAAGGATTTGGATAGCTGTCCAAATTGTGGTGCAAGTAGATACAAGACGAATAAAGACTACAGAGAGGAAGAGTGTGCTGTCTCCGTGTGTAAAGAAACCAAGCGAAAGAGGACCCAACAAAAGACCTTAAAGAGTAGTTCAAAAACCACCAGGAAAGAAAAACAAGAAGTAGACTATTATGCCCAGAAAAAGATTCCTGCTTTGGTGATGTGGTACCTACCTGTGGTCGATCGTTTGAGGTGTTTGTTCACTAACCCAGAGGATGCCAAACTTATGAGCTGGCATGCTTGCGATGACCACAAAGATGATGGGAAGCTTCGGCACCCAGCCGATGGCCAGCAGTGGAAACATTTCAATGAAAACCACATGGACTTTGCAAAGGAACCAAGAAATGTTAGGTTCGCATTGAGTACTGATGGAATGAATCCATTTGCTGAGAGGAGCAGCAAGCACAGCACATGGTCGGTGATCCTCACCATCTACAACCTTCCTCCATGGTTGATGCAGAAGCGAAAGTACCTTTTGCTAACCATCCTAATCTCTGGACCTACACAGCCTGGAGTTGACATGGATGTTTTCTTGGAGCCCTTAATGGAGGACATGAAGATATTGTGGGAAACAGGTGTTAAAATGTTCGACGAGTACCGCAAAGAATCATTCACACTGAGAGCAATTATCTTTGTTACGATCAACGATTACCCTGCTCTCTTCACATTATCAGGGCAGTTCAAGGGAAAGGTTGGTTGTGTGGTATGCATAGATGAAACTGCTTACGTGTCCCTTAATGCATCTAAGAAGACAGTGTACATGAGACACAGACGCTTCTTATCGAAAGGACATAGGTACCATCAGAAAAAGATGGATAAGTATTTCGACAATAATGTTGAACTACAGTCTACTGCTCCAACAGGTAACAGTAAAGGCAAAAGAGTTTTCAACCTAGTCAGCAAACTCAATTTTGTTTTTAGGAAGAAGACAAAAGACAGAAAACCAAGAAAGGATGTCAAACCAACTCCAGGGCTACATTCAAGAAAAAGTCTATTTTCTTTGAGTATTTGTCATATTGGCCAGAGTTAGATGTTCGCCACGCAATCGATGGTATGCATGTCCAGAAGAACGTGTTTGAAAGCCTAATTGGAACCTTACTAGACATGAAGGGGAAGACAAAGGAAGGACTGAAATCACGCATGGACATGGTACAGTTAGACATAAAAAATGAACTTCACCCTGTGCTTCAAGAAAATGGGAAGTACCAGCTCCCGGCAGCAAGCTACAACCTCAACAATGAAGAAAAACATGCGATGTGTGCGTGGTTCAAGCATTTGAAAGTCCCATCTGGGTTCTGCTCAAGCATACGGAGTATTGTGTCAATGAAAGACCTTACACTCACCAACTACAACTCACATGATTGTCATGTCATGCTGACTACTTTCCTCCCTATTGCCATCAGGGCTATAAATCCAGTGTGGATCAAGGTTGCTGTCACACGGTTGTGCTACTTCTTCAACAGGATCTCACAAAAAGTGATTAACCATGATGAGTTGGCGTCCCTTAAGGAATTCGCAGTGGAGACAGTGTCACAGTTTGAGATGTGTTTCCCCCCAGCATTCTTTGATATTATGGTTCACCTTGTGGTCCACTTGGTTCCACAAATAGAGGCTCTGGGTCCCATGTACTTCCATGAGATGTGGACATATGAGCGTTTCATGTCAATACTAAATGGCTATGTATCAACTCGTGCTCGTCCTGAGGCGTCCATGGTAGAGGGGTACTTAACCGAAGAGGCAATTGAGTCCGGAGGTCCTTTCTGCAACAAGGTCCTAAAAGACCAGGTTGCAATAGGTTTACCTCCGTCAAGACATGAGGGCAGGCTGAACGGAAGAGGGAGGATGGGAAAGAAAATAATCGTCCCTCTTGATTACAATCCAATCCTCGAGGCACATCATAGCATCCTACATCAGCTCTCGATAATGGAGCCTTGGATCGAGAAACACATTAATGAGCTTCATGAACATAATCATGGGTGCACTGATGATTGGTTAACGAAGGAACACAAAAAAAAGTTCACCTCATGGCTTCGGGAGCATGACATACCAGATGGGGAAACAACTGAGGAACGCACCATCAAGGTGTTGGCATCTGGACCATCACGCCAAGTCACGACATGGCAAACTTATGACATTAGTGGTTTCACGTTCTGTACGAAGTCCAAGGACAACAAGAGCATGGCACAGAATAGTGGTGTTCGATGTGAGGCCTTAGACTCTGAAACTGGTAATGAGACTACATACTTTGGCTTCGTTGAGGACATATGGGAACTTGACTATGGTTCATTTCAGATCCCTGTGTTTCGATGTCAATGGGTTGAAGACAAACATGTTACAGTGGACAACTATGGGGTCAGAGTTCTTGATCTAAGTAAGGTTGGCTACAAAGATGATCCGTGGATAATGGCTAACCGTGCTGCACAGGTCTTCTATGCCGAACAAATCCTTTCTCGTAATGAGAAGAAAAGTACTGACAAGCCGAGGCATGTAGTTTTTCCTGGAAAGCAACAAGCTATAGGAGTTGATGGTGTATCTGACCTGGATGAATTTAACGAGTTCAGCGATATGTCTCTCTTTGTAGATGACCATCCAGTAAGGATAAGGAATGTTGAGCGAACCATCCCACAGAAATCATTGCCCTGGGTGCGACATGATGGAGAAGGAAGAATAGTAGCTGCCTAGATTATTTTTGTTATTTGCCTTGTAATCCATTTATGTAATCTTTATGCCACATTAGAGCCACTTTTATGTATTCAAATCATGAGTTTAAGTGAGTTTTATGTAATCTTTATGCCACATTAGAGCCATTTCTAAAACCCTAAGTCGCACAAAACTCTCTCAAAATTTGAATTTCAAAACTCCGAACATCAAAAATGTAAAAAATGAAGGGATGTCCTATACAAAAGATGTGCACTATGTTGTTACCTACAACTTTGGTATTCAACAGTTCCTCACTAGAGGTCATTAAGTGTGCCATATGTCATCTGCGAGTTGTCGGGCTATTAAATTCGTATAACTTAAAAAAAATTCAGTAATTCACTAGATTTTCAAAAAATCGTCAAATTTGGTATGGTGGCATGTATTGGCCAACTAAACTCCAGGAAAAAGAATGAAATGATTTGAACAAAGTGACAACATAGATGCTTCACAAATGGGCATATCTCTCAGAGAGTTTAAGTGAGTTTTACGGAAGATTGTAGTAGATGTGGACAACATGTGCTACAACAGTGTCAAATAAAGTATTGACCAAAACAAAAGTTGTAGATCATGGTGTCCCCTTCAACTTTGGTATTCAAAACTTTCTAATTAGAGCCATATCTTTTAAGATATGGATTTTTTAAGAATTGAAACAATATCTGCATTTAAAAAATGGAAATTGGTTAATACAGGCGGTGGTCAATACCAACCGCCTGTAGAAACCATTTCTACAGGCGGTTGGTATTGACCACCGCCTGTATAATTCTATTTCTACAGGCGGTGGTCAATACCAACCGCCTGTAGAAACAATTTCTACAGGCAGTTGGCATTGACCACCGCCTGTAGAAATGGGCTCCCTATATAGGTCAAGAGTTCACCCCGAAAATTTTCTAAGTGTTGGCGCCAGTTCATTCCAAACCAACGCCGTCAGGCTGCCGAAATTTTCCGCCGCCGTTGATCGTCGCACCACCGTCCCCTCTCCGCTGCGCTCGCCATTTCCGTCGCCGTTGTGAGTCCTCTCCTCCTCCTCTCTCTCTCTCTCTGCGCATTCAGCGGCGGCGGCGGCATGGCCGCAGCGGGCGGCGGCGGCAGCGCGCGTGGAGGAAGAGTCGAGGACGGCGTG
Source organism: Coix lacryma-jobi var. lacryma-jobi (assembly GCA_009763385.1). Classification (NCBI taxonomy): domain Eukaryota; kingdom Viridiplantae; phylum Streptophyta; class Magnoliopsida; order Poales; family Poaceae; genus Coix; species Coix lacryma-jobi. The sequence goes on along the minus strand of CM019827.1, from coordinate 112,778,752 downwards.
GGCCGGGAGAGGGAGGGAGAGGGGACTTCGCGGCGGCACGGTGGACGCCGCCACAGGGCGCACGCGTGGTGGCGGGCGCACTGCGACGGCGGGCGCGCAAGGCGGCGGCCGGCGGCAGGCGGCCTGCGGGCGGTGGGCGCGCAAGGAGGCAGAGAGGGAGAGGGGAGTTGGGCCAATTGGGCCGGAGAGGGAGAGAGAGGAGGAGGAGGGGCTTGGGCCGAGAGAGGGAGAGAGAGAGGGAGAGGGGAGTTGGGCCAGGAATTGGGCCGGAGAGGGAGAGGAGGAGGAGGGGAGTTTTTATTTTTCCTTTTTTCTTTTATATAATTATTCAATATTTTTACATATATATATATTTAATATTCTTAACCAAAAAAATATAACATTATTATAAAAAATAGTGAATTTGTATTGTTTTATCTATATAGTTGATTTTTTTATACATGATAAAAGTGTTTACTGTTTATGGGGCCACGACCCCAGCTAGCTCCCCTGGTTCCGTCAACATGTGTTTCTTGACAGGGTTTCTAGTGGCTGCATGCATGGGGTTCAATCGGTTCCGTCAAGCATAAAACCGATTGAAGCCCATGCATGCTTTCACAAACATATTCAAGCACACAAATATGAAATGCCATGTTTTTTTCTTTTTCTTTTATATAATCATTCAAAAATTCATATCTTGAAAAATGTTAGCGATAAATAGTGAAATAATTTTTTTCTTTTATAAAATCATTCAGTTTGTCGTAACTTCTTCATACCATAGCTAGATCTTTTGATATTATTATATATTTATGTCAGTTTGTCGCGATGAGTTCTTCGCGCAAGGATCAAGCCCCAGGATCTGAACATACGGAACAAGCCCCAGAGTCTGACCCCATGACGAAAGAAGTGACCCACCAAACAGGCAAAGTCCTGGGATCGTCCGACCCCACGGAGGAAGTAGAAGGGACCCACGAAATGGGTGAAGCCACAGGGGATGAAACTCCAGAATATGAAAGTGTTAGCGATGACATGGAGCCTCCCGAAGTGAGGAAGGCTCGTCGTGAATTGGAACGTGACCCTGATTATAATCCACAAGCCGATGAGGTAATCCTTGTCTATTATTACATGATTTGGTATACAATGTTTGTATGTAATTACATGATTTCGATCCATAATGTCTATATATAAACCCATCTATACGATTCACAATGTCTATACTCAGGAGGCAATGTCTCAAATGCAAGAACTGATTTGGCAACACGAAGTGGCACAAGCCGAAGATGCACCGGAACCGACCACGACCCCGACCACTGAGAGTTCAAGGAAAAGAAAACGGAGCAATTTGAAACGAGGCGAGAGAGGATTAAACAAGTTTCCAGACGATGTATATGCCATCTCAGATGTTAGCCCGATCGGACAACCCCTAGCTCCTGAGGAGGCCCTACCTAAGTACCGGAACACCATTGGTTTCTATGTTAGGGACATTCTTGACATCACTATTCGACAGTGGTCCAGTGTGTCAGATGATGACAAGAAAAGAATTTGGGATAAAATCAAGACGAGGTTCCTGTTTCCTCGAAACACACCAGAGGCACTGATAAAGGAATACACAATGAAGCAGTGTGCAATCAGTTTCTGAAACTGGAGGTCAGAGATGAATACCAAGTTTGCAAAGAGAGGGTTGGACCCTACAAGTAGATACAAGATTACTAAAGGACAGTGGGCGGTATTTTTAGAGCAGAGGAGAGAGCCAGACTTCTTAACTATCAGCGAAGCCAACTCTGCTCTCGCTAAGAAGAACAAGTACCACCACCGTCTAGGCACAGGTGGTTACCAGCGTCAGGTTCCCAAATGGAGGCAAGAAGAGGCTGCGAAGAAGGCGGCAGGGTTGCCAGCGCTGTCCGAGCAAGTTGGTGAAAGGTCAGCAAATTGGATTCTTGCTCGAAAACCAAAGGAAACTGAGAGCGGTGTGTCCTTTGACGACCCAATGTTTGAAGAAGCAACAAAGAGCATCTTTGCGGTGGCGGCCAAGACGCGGGAAGGGAAATTCAAGCCACGAAGGGAGAAGGACATCCTTACTGCGGGCCTCGGTAACCCTGAGCATCATGGCCGTGTTCGGGGCATCTCATCCAAAGAGGGATGGAAGGATGGATTCGGCCCTCAGTGGCAAGGTGAGTATAAGAAACGTGATCGATACAAGGAAGAAATGGCAAGTTATTTAAAGCAAGAGGCTAAGAAAGAGTTCACGGAGTGTGACGGAACGACCCTAATCCCATGGCCCACGTGTCCCTGTCAACCTCTGACAGCCGAACCCATGTTCCATGTGATTAAGACCTGTTCGCCACCGGGCTACATCAGTGCCCAATGTCCGCAGGATCATCTCACAATTCGGTTACAGCATTGCATACTTTTACAAATAACATCGGAATAAAGAGCGGAAGACTTAAATAACATTAGTTTTACAAAACAGGGTTCCAAATAGAAATTAAGGTGCAGTTATTACAAACCAAGTTCTGATAATAGAAATAGACATAGGCAACATAGTGGAGAACAGCAAAGATACTTATAATCACCCAGCCCGAGGGTGTACAACTATTCTTCGGCCTCATCGGCCTCTTCCTAGAGGATGGTCACGCAGCAGGGTGCAAGACACATCGGGGACTCTGTCATACCTCTAGCATGGGTAACAAACCCTGAGTACTGGGGTATTCAACAAGACTTACCCGACTAAAGAAAAAGGGAGAAGACTCAGGAATGAGAGGCTTAGGGTAGTCAAGGTAAGGCTTAAGCAAGATCAAGTATTTTGCACAAAAGCATTTTTGTAAACCTTCTTTTATTTTGAAAGATTCAGTATTCCTCAATTCTTCATCATTCATGATTCATTTTACATTTCAAAACATTCCTAGTTGAGAACCACTCTCCGTTGACAGTCAGTGGACCAAGTCTCCATAACCGAGGAGCAACGTTAATCCGGATAAATAATACTCAGCTGAGGATTCCTATCCACACTGCATATGTAGCACCCAAGCTTGCATATGCCAACTCGTCTACCACGATTCCTCCAAGATTGGGCCCGGTCCTACGCCACCCAGAAGTACAGTACACCACTCCTTTCCAGGTACGACGACCACGTGGGTACATGCTACTTCCGCCATCTCTCCACTCCCAGTGCGCTGTTGTCGGTCCCAATCAAAGATTTCTCGGAGCCAGAGCTTTCCGAAGTATGTGAATAGTTACAAGTCTTGACCAGCAGGCCCCCATACGGATGGTCCCTAATTTTTCCAGCCAGAACTATACCTTGGTCATATCTCACCCAAGCGTAATAGTCCTGTCAGTTTTTCAACCCTGTCCCGGTCGGTGTCAACTGTTGAATCCCGGACTACAACATGACGGCACCGTACGCTCGGACAACCTCTCCTCGCTATTGACTAGGTACGGATCAGATACCTAGCCAACAGCCGGGGAGTAAGACCAAAATCCCACAAACATTCCTTAAGTGATCACACTTTTGAAATTGGCATTTTATTGCAAAGTCTAATTCAATAAGCATTGCTAAGCATTTTTCAAATACTTTTGAACAGCAGGTATCAGGTGTATCAGTGGTCAAGGTGGATAGTGCATCAATTAGGATAGCACACAACTCCTATAAACCTAATGCAATAATTTGACTCAAAAGCATTTAAGGAAATCATTTTATAAATTCAAGGAAAGGGTTAAATGCACCGGGGCTTGCCTTGAAGAGCAAAGAGGGCAGGCTCGAAGGCGGCAGGGCAGTTGTCGGAACTCGGGGTAGCCTCAGGGACAGGTTCGTCGGCGGCTGCCTCGACCTTGACTCCTTCTTCGGTGACTATACGAATGCAATGATGCATGCACATGAGTATGCTAGCATGAACAATGCAAAACAGGACATACAACATGAACCCTAATCACTTTCTCTATTTTCCTTAATTATTTAAAAAGGTCATTTTATGAAGTTGTTCCAAAAATTACCAAATTAATCACATAAGTTCATTATGGTGTAGATAGATGGCAAAACAAATTTCATAATTTTTGGAGGTCATTAAGGTGCTCAAATAATTTCAGACATTAATTAACAAAAGGCACTATTTAACAATTAAAGATAAATGCTCAAAAATCAACTTGTTCCAAAAGACTTCAAAATTTCACCAGAGACTAAACATGGCATAGGAAGCTCACAAAAATTAGTCTCATGATTTTTGGAGTTATAAATAATTTTCTAAAAATCCAAAACCATCCATTTATTAATTAAAAGAGGGATTTTACATTTTAAATTCTTGCAGAAAAGTCAAGTTTCATATTTTTATAAAATACTACACAGTGCAAGGAGCGTACCATAATTTTATCAGGATTTAAGGAACAACAGATTAATTCACACAAAAAAGAGAAAACAGAACACTATTCACATCTTTTAGAAAAAGAAAAGAGCACTGTGCTCCTTCTATGCAGGGCTCGGCGAATCGCGCGGGGCTCGGGCGAATCGCGCGGGGCTCGGGCGAAACGGGCTCAGGCGAGACGGAAAGCGACTGCTTCGTCCGAGGCCTGGCCCGGAGGCTCGGGCGAAGCGGAGAGCATGCGCTCGCCGAGGCTTGGCTCGGGCGAAGCGGATTCGGGCGAGACGGAAGGCTCGGGCGAGACGGAAAGCAAGCGTCCGTCCGAGGCCTGACTGGGAGGCTCGGACGAAACGGAGTGGAAGCAAAGACCGGAGGCTTCGGGTGCTTACCACGGGTCGGAGGCAGGGCTCGAGGGTGTGGCTCGGGAACGTGCTCGAGGGTGAGGCTCGAGGCTGAGGCTCGACACGTGCTCGAGGGTGAGGCTCGAGGCTGAGGCTCGACACGTGCTCGAGGGTGAGGCTCGAGGAAGGAGACGACCGCGGCGGCACTCCGGCGAGTCGGCGATCCTGCGCAACACACGAGACCGCAAGGGCCTAGTTAGAGTCGCGCGGAGCCGAGGAAGCTGACACAGGGGTCAGGGGAAGATGATCGTGGCCGGAGAGGGAGTATTTGACGAACCCGAGTTCACCGGGTTTCCGCCGGAGATGGGAACGGCGAGCTACGCCGGGCGATAGGAGGCGGGGGAGGTGAAATTGAGGGGTGGGAAAGCTTCACGAGCTCAAGGCGGAGCTTTCGGGCTAGGTGGTTGAGCGGCGGAGGGTCTGGAGTGGGCTGGCCACGGTGGCGGAGGTGGGTGGCTTCTCCAGCCAGCCGGTGGTGGCTTTTATAGGCGCGGGCAGGGACGGATGGGTGTCGCGCGGGCGCGGATAAGATCGGGCGAAGCACGCGCACTCGATTGCACGCTGCAGCGGGGCAGGAGCGTTGCCCAGGGGCCGGGCGCAAGCTCGCCGGCGTTTGGACACGCGGCGGCGGCGAACTGGGAGCAGTGGGGGACGGGGCGGAGGTCAACTGGCGCGCGTGCGGGGGCGGCATGATGGCGCGGGCGCAGGCGACAAGTCGGGGGCGGGCGTGCGGCTGCCAGGCGCGCGTGGCGCAGGCGGCGCTGGCGCGCGGCCATGGCCGGGCCCCCCCTCTACGGTGAGGAAGATGAACAGGGCCCCCAATAGTTTTTAAATAAATTTTGAAAACTGAAAAGGGGACAAAAACTGGAATTTGAATGAATTTGGATTTACTTCAAACTTTGTACAGAAACTTGAAAATTTGTAAATACCAAAGTTGTTTATCTTGGCCAGATCTACAACTTTGCTTTTTGGACCAACCTCAAATTTTGAATAATTTTTGAATTACAAAAAGAGGGATAAAATCCAGGGTTTGGAAATCAGGGTTTTGCAAAGGGATTTGAAATCTGATTTTGGTTTTTGAACTTTGGCCAACACAACAAAACTTCAAGACATCCAACTGAACAAGAATTACACAAAGCTAGGCACAGAGGTGAAATTACCATTTTTGCCCTTATAGGAAGATTTGGGCTTTTAGGGTTTTTGAAAAGAGATTGCTACACAAGTACCAAGCAAACATAAATGCAAGGCAAGAATGATTAATGACTAATGATGATGACATGTCAGGTTAATTACAGTTAAACACCAGAGGTGTTACAGCCTTCCCCCCTAAAAGAAATCTCGCCCCGAGATTCCACGTCTTAAGAAGGAAAAGGCAAAACCTTACATCTACAGAGATTCGAGAAAGTCGGGATAGTTCTTTGCTAAGAAGTCTTCGGATTCCCAGGTGGCTTCTTCTTCAGAGTGCTGGTTCCACTGGATCTTGTACCATCTTGTGGTGGTTCTTCGGGTAACACGATCCTTGTGATCCAACACGCGAACGGGATATTCAGTGTATGACAGATCTGGTTCTAGCTCAACGCCTTCAACTTCAACCACATGTTCAGGTATTCGGAGACACTTCTTGAGTTGGGAGACATGAAACACATTATGAACTGCTGAAAGATGATCGGGCAAACTTAGCTTGTAAGCGACCTTGCCACAACGATCCAGAATCTCAAAGGGACCAATGTAGCGGGGTGCTAACTTTCCTTTGACTCCAAAACGAGTGACTCCTTTGGTGGGTGAGACCTTCAGGTACACATAATCCCCGATCTCGAACTGCAGAGGTCGACGTCTCTTGTCAGCATAACTTTTCTGTCGAGACTGTGCAATCTTCATGTTCTCTTGTATATGCTTGACTTTCTCTTCCATATCTTTTACTAGGTCGACTCCAAAGAATTCCCTTTCTCCGGGTTCAGACCAATTGAGAGGTGTACGACAACGGCGGCCGTACAGTGCTTCAAAGGGTGCCATTTTGATGCTCTCTTGGTAACTGTTATTATATGAGAACTCTGCCAAGGGCAAACAGTCATCCCAAGTATCTGCGAAGGTGAGCACACATGCTCTCAACATATCCTCTAACACTTGGTTGACTCGCTCGGTTTGTCCATCTGTTTGCGGATGATATGTCGTACTATGCAAGAGCTTGGTTCCAAGTGAGGTATGGAACGCTTTCCAAAACTTGGCGACAAACTGGGTACCACGATCAGAGATAATGCTCTTGGGTATGCCATGGAGTTTCACTATGTGGTTCTTGTACAAAGTGGCATAAGTGGGGACGGTGTAACTGGTCTTCACTGGCAGGAAGTGAGCTTGCTTAGTGAGGCGATCCACGATCACCCATATGGAATCAAAACCTCTTGATGTCTTGGGTAGACCATTGATAAAGTCCATACTGATATCGTCCCATTTCCAAGCAGGTACAGGTAAAGGTTGCAATTCTCCTCCGGGCTTCATGTGCACGGCTTTGACTTTCTGGCAGGTATCGCACTGAGCGACATACCGGGCAATCTCAATCTTCATCTTTGTCCACCAGAATTGCTGCTTCAAATCCTGGTACATCTTGTTGCTGCCGGGGTGGATGGAGAATCTAGTCAAGTGTGCTTCATCAAGGATTAACTTTCTTAACTCAGGCACTTTAGGAACTACTAACCGATTCTTAAACCATACTACTCCTGCATCATCGATCCTGAAACAATCAGCCTTTCCGGATTGGACCTTTTCGATGATGTGCTTGATTCCAGGGTTATCTTTTTGTGCAGCGATGATCTGCTCTCTGATAGGGGTTTCTATTCTGATATTATTCAGAGTTCCCTGTGGAATCATTTCAATATTCAACTTTTCCAGCTCATAACACAAAGAAGAATCATAGGGTTTCATCATCAGACAGTTGCAATAAGACTTGCGACTGAGCGCATCGGCGACCACATTCGCCTTACCCGGATGGTAATGCACTTCAAGATCATAGTCCTTAATTAACTCAAGCCATCTTCTCTGCCTCATATTCAGTTCCTCTTGAGTGAAGATATACTTCAGGCTTTTGTGATCAGTGTACACATTACAGGTACTGCCCAACAGATAATGACGCCAGATCTTCAAGGCATGCACTACTGCTGCTAACTCGAGATCATGAGTTGGGTAATTCTCTTCATGTCGCTTAAGCTGTCGGGAGACATAAGCGATCACTCGACCTTCTTGCATCAAAACACAGCCCAAACCAGTACCAGATGCATCACAGTAGACATCAAAGGGCTTCTCGATGTTCGGCTGGGCTAGCACTGGTGATGTAGTTAACAATTTCTTCAGAGTTTGAAAGGCTTGCTCACAGGCTGGTGACCAGACAAACTTCACAGAATTCTTTACTAACTCAGTGATAGGCTTGGCGATTCTTGAGAAATCCGGAATGAATCGACGATAATATCCTGCCATTCCCATAAAGCTGCGGACTTGATGAACGGTGGTAGGTGGCTTCCAATCCAGAATGTCTGCCACTTTACCAGGGTCAACTGACACACCTTCAGCGGAAAGGACATGACCAAGAAACTGTATCTGATCTAACCAGAACTCACATTTACTGAACTTGGCATACAGCTGATGTTCTCTGAGACGGGATAGAACGATACGAAGATGTTCGGCATGATCTTCAGGGATTTTTGAGTAGACAAGGATGTCGTCAATGAACACGACCACGAATTTATCAAGCTCTGGCATGAACACAGAGTTCATGAGGTACATGAAATGAGCAGGGGCATTGGTCAAACCGAAGGACATGACCAAGTACTCATATAGGCCGTATCTGGTGGTGAAAGCTGTTTTAGGAATATCTTCAGGACGAATCTTTATTTGGTGGTAGCCAGATCTGAGATCGATCTTGGAGAATACTTTGGCTCCAGCTAACTGGTCAAAGAGAAGATCAATACGAGGCAAGGGATATTTATTTTTGATGGTGACCTCATTGAGTGGGCGATAATCAATGCACATTCTGAGAGTCTTGTCTTTCTTCTTTACAAAGATTGCAGGCCAGCCCCAAGGAGACGAGCTTGGGCGAATGAAACCCTTGTCCAATAAATCTTGTAATTGGATTTTTAGTTCTGCCAACTCTCTGGGAGGCATTCGATAAGCTCTGCGGGATATAGGAGCAGTCCCGGGCTTTAGCTCTATGGCAAACTCAATGTCACGGTCAGGAGGCAGACCAGGCAAATCCTCAGGAAAAACATCAGGGAATTCACAAAGCACGGGGATGTCCCGGGTTTCCAGAACATAGGCGGTGTTTATTTGAGTGGCTGCTGGTTTTTGAGGCATTGGAAGTTGGAGAAGGAGTTTGGCGGTACTGTTAGGAATATCCACTCTCACAACTCTATTCAAGATGTCGATCATGGCTTTATACTGACACATCCAATTCATGCCTAGGATGACATCTATCTCCTGATCATGAAGCACTATCATGGTGGTGGGAAATACATGTTCCCCCAACCTTACTGGTATACTGCGAACCACTTCCTTAGTACTTATATGCCCTCCAGGCGAAAATATGCAGAAACTTTCTTTTAAATCCTCAATTGATATTTCATGCTTGATGACAAAAGTACGACTGATGAAGGAATGCGATGCACCAGAATCAAACAACACAACTGATAGCTTCTTCTGATACAAAGGCTGATAGATTGATAAAGATCTCTGACAGATACAACTGACCGATAAAGGGAAAAGATGCGAAAAGAAAGATACATGCCAGACTTGGCAACAGACAGACTAACGCCCCCAAACCTAGACTTAAGGTTTTAGGTAAGCAGATGGTACAGACACTACGAGTCTAGTCGTCGTCGATGATGATCATTTCTTCGTCGTCGTCTTCTTCGAGGATGAGCTCAGGCTCCTCCTCCTCGTCCTCGTCTTCAGCGTAGACATCTTCGACAGGTTCAACTTCTTCGTTCTCGCCTGGCCCTTGTTCCACTTCTGGTTCCTCCACAACTCCGTCCTCAGGGTCTTCCATAACCGGGGGTACCAAGGGGTGGAGTTGATCATACAGCTGATGCACTTCCTCATGAAGCATATCATTGAACTGTTCAATCTGAGCTGTGTACTGCTGCAGTCCGTGGAGCTAGGCTCTGGTAACGTCCTCGCGGGTCCAAGCATCATTGCGCTGCTCGATAGCGCGAACCGTGTTCCGATTGGCCTGCTCCAGGGAAGCTCGTGCCTCATAAAACTCCAGGCGTGAGTGGTAGAAGTCATGCTCCAAGTTCTTCAGCTCAGCCTTCAGATCCTTGATTTCCTCCTTCAGATTCTTACGGGTGCGGCGGGGAAAGCGACGACCGTTGGAAGATTCTCTAGTCTCTTCTCCAACGCGAGGTGCCAGCTGGTGGCGTGGCACACCATGCGGTCCAGTCGACTTGCGGGCAGTCAGCTTGATACGGGCCATGTCTGGATAAGAGAAGATGGATGAGAAAGGCTAGCAAGAACAGGTAAAGGCATACTACCCCAACGAACTTAGAGAGGAAGTTAACTTAAGTGATTATGACATGATGCATGAATCGTTCCTACGGAACAAAGCAATGCAATAAATAAATAAAGTACATAGGGCTTAAAAACATGTTGTTCCACTAGCTAGTGTTGCCATATGAGAGACAAGATGAGAGAAGCAATTTGGACTCAAAATAGTCAAGTTTAGTTTGTTTGGACTCAAAAGGTCTTTTGAAGTTTTCGCAAAATCGAACACTGCAACGTCAAAGTGAGATGCTCCGATACCACTCTGTGACGGAACGACCCTAATCCCATGGCCCACGTGTCCCTGTCAACCTCTGACAGCCAAACCCATGTTCCATGTGATTAAGACCTGTTCGCCACCGGGCTACATCAGTGCCCAATGTCCGCAGGATCATCTCACAATTCGGTTACAGCATTGCATACTTTTACAAATAACATCGGAATAAAGAGCGGAAGACTTAAATAACATTAGTTTTACAAAACAGGGTTCCAAATAGAAATTAAGGTGCAGTTATTACAAACCAAGTTCTGATAATAGAAATAGACATAGGCAACATAGTGGAGAACAGCAAAGATACTTATAATCACCCAGCCCGAGGGTGTACAACTATTCTTCGGCCTCATCGGCCTCTTCCTGGACGATGGTCACGCAGCAGGGTGCAAGACACATCGGGGACTCTGTCATACCTGCAGCATGGGTAACAAACCCTGAGTACTGGGGTACTCAACAAGACTTACCCGACTAAAGAAAAAGGGAGAAGACTCAGGAATGAGAGGCTTAGGGTAGTCAAGGTAAGGCTTAAGCAAGATCAAGTATTTTGCACAAAAGCATTTTTGTAAACCTTATTTTATTTTGAAAGATTCAGTATTCCTCAATTCTTCATCATTCATGATTCATTTTACATTTCAAAACATTCCTAGTTGAGAACCACTCTCCGTTGACAGTCAGTGGACCAAGTCTCCATAACCGAGGAGCAACGTTAATCCGGATAAATAATACTCAGCTGAGGATTCCTATCCACACTGCATATGTAGCACCCAAGCTTGCATATGCCAACTCGTCTACCACGATTCCTCCAAGATTGGGCCCGGTCCTACGCCACCCGGAAGTACAGTACACCACTCCTTTCCAGGTACGACGACCACGTGGGTACATGCTACTTCCGCCATCTCTCCACTCCCAGTGCGCGGTTGTCGGTCCCAATCAAGGATTTCTCGGAGCCAGAGCTTTCCGAAGTATGTGAATAGTTACAAGTCTTGACCAGCAGGCCCCCATACGGATGGTCCCTAATTTTTCCAGCCAGAACTATACCTTGGTCATATCTCACCCAAGCGTAATAGTCCTGTCAGTTTTTCAACCCTGTCCCGGTCGGTGTCAACTGTTGAATCCCGGACTACAACATGACGGCACCGTACGCTCGGACAACCTCTCCTCGCTATTGACTAGGTACGGATCAGATACCTAGCCAACAGCCGGGGAGTAAGACCAAAATCCCACAAACATTCCTTAAGTGATCACACTTTTGAAATTGGCATTTTATTGCAAAGTCTAATTCAATAAGCATTGCTAAGCATTTTTCAAATACTTTTGAACAGCAGGTATCAGGTGTATCAGTGGTCAAGGTGGATAGTGCATCAATTAGGATAGCACACAACTCCTATAAACCTAATGCAATAATTTGACTCAAAAGCATTTAAGGAAATCATTTTATAAATTCAAGGAAAGGGTTAAATGCACCGGGGCTTGCCTTGAAGAGCAAAGAGGGCAGGCTCGAAGGCGGCAGGGCAGTTGTCGGAACTCGGGGTAGCCTCAGGGACAGGTTCGTCGGCGGCTGCCTCGACCTTGACTCCTTCTTCGGTGACTATACGAATGCAATGATGCATGCACATGAGTATGCTAGCATGAACAATGCAAAACAGGACATACAACATGAACCCTAATCACTTTCTCTATTTTCCTTAATTATTTAAAAAGGTCATTTTATGAAGTTGTTCCAAAAATTACCAAATTAATCACATAAGTTCATTATGGTGTAGATAGATGGCAAAACAAATTTCATAATTTTTGGAGGTCATTAAGGTGCTCAAATAATTTCAGACATTAATTAACAAAAGGCACTATTTAACAATTAAAGATAAATGCTCAAAAATCAACTTGTTCCAAAAGACTTCAAAATTTCACCAGAGACTAAACATGGCATAGGAAGCTCACAAAAATTAGTCTCATGATTTTTGGAGTTATAAATAATTTTCTAAAAATCCAAAACCATCCATTTATTAATTAAAAGAGGGATTTTACATTTTAAATTCTTGCAGAAAAGTCAAGTTTCATATTTTTATAAAATACTACACAGTGCAAGGAGCATACCATAATTTTATCAGGATTTAAGGAACAACAGATTAATTCACACAAAAAAGAGAAAACAGAACACTATTCACATCTTTTAGAAAAAGAAAAGAGCACTGTGCTCCTTCTATGCAGGGCTCGGCGAATCGCGCGGGGCTCGGGCGAATCGCGCGGGGCTCGGGCGAAACGGGCTCAGGCGAGACGGAAAGCGACTGCTTCGTCCGAGGCCTGGCCCGGAGGCTCGGGCGAAGCGGAGAGCATGCGCTCGCCGAGGCTTGGCTCGGGCGAAGCGGATTCGGGCGAGACGGAAGGCTCGGGCGAGACGGAAAGCAAGCGTCCGTCCGAGGCCTGACTGGGAGGCTCGGACGAAACGGAGTGGAAGCAAAGACCGGATGCTTCGGGTGCTTACCACGGGTCGGAGGCAGGGCTCGAGGGTGTGGCTCGGGAACGTGCTCGAGGGTGAGGCTCGAGGCTGAGGCTCGACACGTGCTCGAGGGTGAGGCTCGAGGCTGAGGCTCGACACGTGCTCGAGGGTGAGGCTCGAGGAAGGAGACGACCGCGGCGGCACTCCGGCGAGTCGGCGATCCTGCGCAACACACGAGACCGCAAGGGCCTGGTTAGAGTCGCGCGGAGCCGAGGAAGCTGACACAGGGGTCAGGGGAAGATGATCGTGGCCGGAGAGGGAGTATTTGACGAACCCGAGTTCACCGGGTTTCCGCCGGAGATGGGAACGGCGAGCTACGCCGGGCGATAGGAGGCGGGGGAGGTGAAATTGAGGGGTGGGAAAGCTTCACGAGCTCAAGGCGGAGCTTTCGGGCTAGGTGGTTGAGCGGCGGAGGGTCTGGAGTGGGCTGGCCACGGTGGCGGAGGTGGGTGGCTTCTCCAGCCAGCCGGTGGTGGCTTTTATAGGCGCGGGCAGGGACGGATGGGTGTCGCGCGGGCGCGGATAAGATCGGGCGAAGCACGCGCACTCGATTGCACGCTGCAGCGGGGCAGGAGCGTTGCCCAGGGGCCGGGCGCAAGCTCGCCGGCGTTTGGACACGCGGCGGCGGCGAACTGGGAGCAGTGGGGGACGGGGCGGAGGTCAACTGGCGCGCGTGCGGGGGCGGCATGATGGCGCGGGCGCAGGCGACAAGTCGGGGGCGGGCGTGCGGCTGCCAGGCGCGCGTGGCGCAGGCGGCGCTGGCGCGCGGCCATGGCCGGGCCCCCCCTCTACGGTGAGGAAGATGAACAGGGCCCCCAATAGTTTTTAAATAAATTTTGAAAACTGAAAAGGGGACAAAAACTGGAATTTGAATGAATTTGGATTTACTTCAAACTTTGTACAGAAACTTGAAAATTTGTAAATACCAAAGTTGTTTATCTTGGCCAGATCTACAACTTTGCTTTTTGGACCAACCTCAAATTTTGAATAATTTTTGAATTACAAAAAGAGGGATAAAATCCAGGGTTTGGAAATCAGGGTTTTGCAAAGGGATTTGAAATCTGATTTTGGTTTTTGAACTTTGGCCAACACAACAAAACTTCAAGACATCCAACTGAACAAGAATTACACAAAGCTAGGCACAGAGGTGAAATTACCATTTTTGCCCTTATAGGAAGATTTGGGCTTTTAGGGTTTTTGAAAAGAGATTGCTACACAAGTACCAAGCAAACATAAATGCAAGGCAAGAATGATTAATGACTAATGATGATGACATGTCAGGTTAATTACAGTTAAACACCAGAGGTGTTACACGGAGATGATGGCAAAATTGCTAGAAAATCCTCCTCCTGAGTTGATGCAAAAACTAGCGAGTGCGGTTTCAAATCAACAGATTAGCGTTCAGGCACCCTAGATGCAGCTAGTACCAGTGGTGTCACAATGTGCAACCAACATTCCAAGCAGTGTTGCGTCTACGGCAAACAAGGTTCACTATCCGGTTGACGACATTGTTGGTCCCATGTCGTGCTCCCTGGTCATAAGATATGGCATTAACAATCATCGTACAAGGGAAGTAGCCAAGGGCAAAGCAATACCAGGACGCAAATACCATGGAGCTGACATTCCTGAAGACTACTGCAGAGTAGAAGTATCGACCGTGGTTCAAGGATATGAGGATGAGATTCTAGACATCCCCGGTCCAGAGGACATTGAGAAACTCGGACAGGCTATAAACAATTTCATTCTTTGGCCTAGGCGGGACGTCCAGCTGATGGAGCAACCCACTCAGGAGTCATCAAGACCTACCGATCCTCTTCATGACCACCCACCATCACCTCCCCAGTCTATTCCCGACCCTCAATCATCACCTCCGCCAAAGTTAGCACCATCTCCGCAACAATCATCACCTCCGCCACAGTCAGCACCATCTCCGCCACAGGCATCTCCTCCACCACAGTCAGCACCATCTCCACCACAGTCGTCTCCTCCACCATAGTCAGCACCATCTCCACCACAGTCATCTCCTCCGCCACAGTCAGCACCATCCCCGCCACAGTCATCGCCTTTGCCACAGACACCACCATTGAATTCCCCACCTTCCCCACAACCCGAAGATCCTCTGCCACAAAGCAAGGAGCCACCACCACCGCCAAAAAAGAAATTTCCGGTACCCAAGTTGGTTTCCGCCTCTGAGCCAAAGAAGAAAATAGCTGGGACTGCGAAATTTTTAAAAGGAATTGGATAGAAACGCACTTCAGAAGTCGTTGAGTTGTCTGAGCTTCAGAAGTCAGCGAAGCCAGTGCCTAAGGTGATTCCTTGCACTATCAAGGTCCCAACTGCAGAAGATTACAAGTCTATCCCTAAAACTTTTGTGTTGGGAAGGCCTCTACTCAAGCGACAGACACTCTTAAAGATTCCAAGCAATATAAAAAGGTTGCATGACTGGTATATGAGAGCCGCTTCTGCTGGCATCGACACCATCAACGTGTGTATCCCACAAAAGGCATTTCTAAGTGAAAATAATATGTGCATCATTAACTTTGAAGACATTTGGTTGATGATGAACCTCGAGAGACTGGACGTACAGATCGTAACGACGTTTGCACTGTAAGTGTTACATAGTTTAAAATGCATTATAGTTGCGTCAATGTTGAAGATCTGACTTGCACATGTGCCTTGCAGAATGCTATATGATCAGCAGGACATGTATTATGGGCAAGATTTCAATTATTGTGCCAATGAAAGGATTGGCTATCTAAACCCAATTGATATATGCGAAGAACGGCACACTTTCAGAATCGGTGACGACAACGTAGAGTTACTGGGCTTAGAAGGTGAGGAACGGGAGAAGAAAATCGCAAAGTTGAAGTTGACGTATGAATCCCAGTACGCCTTCTACATTGGAATGTCATTGCTGAAGTATCAAAATAGGGAATCGGTAGTGGCCCCGTACCACTTTGGGTAAGTGTGAGTTTCCATATATAGATGCATCATGAATTTGATTCCAATACACAAATGCATCATGAATTTGATTCGTGCAGGGACCACTGGATCTGCTTTTTCATTTATCCTAGGGACGGAAGGGTGCTTGTACTAGACTCCGCAAATTACCCGCCATCAAGCTATGCAAAATTCATTGAAATGTTAGAGCTGTAAGTCGAGATATGCATTCTTACTTTTGTATTTTGAGAGTTTGTGTATAATTAACATAGTGATTCTTCTATTCGAGATCATAGGGCATATAGGTTTTATAAGATAAAAGGTGGAAAATGCGAGTCCAACATTCAAGGGCAGCCATTGCAAGTTTTTTATGACTGGCCGGTAAGTTGGTGAAAATTTACTCTTATGAATACAAAGCATATATGTACTATACATAGGACCATGGTTGCATGTATAAATATCCACTTTCCCATTATATAGTGCCACAAGCAACCACCTGGGTCCGTCCTCTGTGGATACTACGTGTGTGAGCACATGAGAGAGACTGGTCGATACGTCAGCAACCCTTCCAAGGTACTACAAGTAATAGTCGTGTATGTAGTATTGACCACCATAGTATTGACAAACTATGTACATGCAGGAATATATAAGGTATTGACAAACTTTCTTTGCAGGAATATAAGGAAGACAAGGCAAAGCGCATCACCGAATCTACTTTGTACAACATAGTTGAGGACCTGAGCCTTTTCCTACTGAAGCACGTCATTTCAACGGAAGGGAGGTATCATGATCATGAGAGCGAATTATCGAAGCCAGAGTACCGAGTGCTAACAGAGATTTCTAGGCTAAAACTAACTCGGAATGGTTATTAGACCACCTGTGCAAACTTGGATGTATGTAATGTGCAAACTAGCAACTCTATGGTTGTGAGCACGAAACTTTGATGTACATTTGTGTATGTATGAAATATGTAAATTGCATGTTGTTATATTAATGTATATGCATATATTCAATTTAACAATATAATTGCATGTTCCTATATATTTAATTTTATAATATAATAATTACAATTCACAATATATATAAAACTGGTCTATAATAGCACAGGCGGTTAGTTGTGAACCGCCTGTGGAAATCGATTTCCACAGGCGGTTCACTTAACCAACCGCCATTGTAAATATACCATTTACACTGGCGGTTTGTTAAGTGAACCGCCTGTGGAAATCGATTTCCACAGGCGGTTCACAAACAACCGCCTGTGCTGTTGTTCCATTTTTACTGGCCCCCAGCGCAGGCGGTGCTGGAAACCGCCTGTGAAAATGGGTTTTCAACCGACTCTATAGTATGTCTCTGTACTAGTGTTACCCTCCTAATTATCGTCTTTGTGCTGACATTATATTACATACTCCGTACTTAGATATATACATATAAATGGTATGTATGGATATATAATTAAAGCTATATTTTTAGAAAAACGATTTACAATCTAGAAAGAAGAGAGTAGTAAAATAAAAGCTGGACTGTGATTACTGAGCTGGAATGTGAAGGCTGGATAAGGGTCCTCATTGTCATATTGTGATTACTTGGTGATTAACCCAGATACGTATACACTGCAAGGAACAAGCATACCGACACACTGGACAATGACCATGTGCTACGAATCCGATATCCTCTGATCGATAGACCTGCATTGGTCACCACGCACGCAATTTCCCCCGGGCTAGGGCGCCTCTAAAACTATTATTAAATAAAATGGCTAACTCATACGCATAGAGTGACGTATACCAAATAATTATTATTAGAATATTAATTAATCACATAGTGTATTTTTATAGTATACTTATTGAAAGATGCAAACACCGATATTCTTTTGTGGCGTTTTTTTTTTTGCGAGTGAAAGGAGGATTTCGTTAGCTAGGCATAATAATTGTACAATCCGCAGCGAGGGCTGCTTCAGCACACGCAGGTGCTGCCCCCCACCAGATATATCCGATTGTTTACTACGCCTAGCAAAACTAGCCAAAGCATTTGCAACTTCATTACCCTCTCTTTTCACTTGGGACATAACCCAATCACCCAATAACCAAGTGATATTCTTGGCCTCCTCTATTGCGAAACCAGTCTCCGATCTATCTTTCCCAGGGGTCATCATAGCTGATAGAACATGAGCACAATCTGTTTCGAAGATCACACGCATCACCCCTCCTTGGACAGCTCGGTGCACGCCCTCAACACAAGCTAGAGCCTCTGCTTCTGGAGCACTGCTTGTGGCGATTAATATTGACATAATGTATTTTCCTAAATTTTTTCACATAATAAATTTATTCGATAATCCTGAGTATGAGTTATATCAAATAATTGTTATTAGATTAATCACATAATGCATTTTTCTAGATTTATTTAAGGATTTAATAGCGCTATTCTTAAAGTAGTAGACAATGAGCTCGTCGACAACGAGACGCATGGGGTAACTTCGTTAATCTCAAGATTTGTTGGTCCAACTCAGTTCTTCGAAGGTACTTCATAGAAATAGAGTGTGTGTGCGTGTGTTTATAGGAGTGAGTGTATGTTTGTGTATGTGAGTATCTGTAACCAGGTCTCATAATTTTTTTTGGTTTACTCTTTGTAATACTAGATGTTTGTTTATTTTGAGATTGGGGAAGTAAGGCCTTGTTTAGTTCTAATCCCTAAAATTTAGTCTCTATCACGTTAGAATCGAATGTTACAACTCTAATTTAGTGTATTAAAAATATACTAATTATAAAACTAATTTTTCAGCTAGAGGCTAATTCGAGAAACTAATCTATTAAACCTAATTAGTTTATAATTTAACAATATGGTGGTATAGTAAACATTTACTAATGATGGATTAATTTGGTTTAATAGATTTGTTTTGTTAATTACTGTATAGTGGTATAGTTAGTTCTATATTTAATTTATTTTTAGTAGACTCGAGACACGTTATAAATTAGATTTGTTTTTGTTTTCAACGTAAAAACTTCACCTATTACATCAAATGTTTGAACATTAAATATAGACTAAAAATAACTAATTATACATATTGCGATAACTTTGATAGACGATTTTTTAAACCTAATTAGTCCATAATTTAATAATATTGTGCTATAGTAAATATGTGTTAATGATGAATTAATTAGTTTTAATAAATTTGTCTCACGATTTCCAGACAAACTGTAATTTATTTTCTTATTAGTCTATTGTTAATAGACTAAATTAGTACCAAAATATCTAATATAATACTAAAAACTTTTGACATCAAAACAAAACAGCCGACCCACGAGGATGATAAGGTATCCTAAGTGCTTTTCATGTCACAGTTTCTAATTTCTCTTTTTTTTTGAAAATGGGATAGAAAATTTTTATCCTCATAAAACTGTCTCTACTCTTATAGAACTTTTATCATCTCTCTTGGTGTAAATACAATACAACATTAATGTATTTATTAATGTCCATAATAAAACTCCATAAAACTAAATTGTCTAACCACAACACTGGCTCACGGGTCTCAAGCAACAGTCGGCTGTCACGTCGGCCCACTGGCGAACTGCTATAAATGCTGGGGCCCACCTGCCGCGCTGGGGTAGCCCCGACCGACCCGCCGCCTCTCCCAACCCAGATGAGGTTAGGTGGGCCATGACTCGACAAGGGCCTACCCATCATTGAGGTGGGTGCGAGCGGAGCGCCAGAGCCAACGACCACGGGCGGTGCGCGGTGTAGCCGCTCATGGGCCGGGACTGGGGTGGGTCACTGGGCGAGTGGGATGGGAGGCGACAGGCGGCGCACTGTTCACCCTGTTTGGGAAAGCACGCTACAGTTTGGTCACTGTTGCACCTTCGTTTCATCAGCTCCAGTCTCTCTACAGTCCAGGACACGTACGGCGGTGCACATACGCACGCCAATCCAAGCCACTGCTGCTGCACCTGCACATACGCACGCTCATATCACGTTGTAACCGGTTGCAACCACGAATGACAGATCGGTCGTATTTCTTGTACTCGTCCGCCTGCAGTACACGCTGCGGCCCCCTCTACAGTCTCTTGGAGCAAAAATAATAATAGAGCCAAGTGTCTCACGTATACAACCAGTTGTCTCTTATTTGGCTTTAAAAAATTTATGTTTCCTATTTTCTCTCACAACACTTGTTATTTGGGCCCACTATCACCTATGCTTTCGTGCTCAGCTTGGTCGCATGGGAGCCAAGCTCTCCTCTCTCTCTTTCCTTCTCTCATCCACATCAGCATTTGTTTGACTATAAGCCCATTATTGTACCTGCCCTTATACCGTGTGTTTGATAGAAGATATCCCGGGTTGTCCCGGGTTTCACCCAGATAGCCAGTTGTTTGCATAGGAGTTCAGTAGAATGAGGTCGACCCGGGTTGACATATTCTCTTCAGATGCGGGTTCTCACGATTCCTTCAAATCGGGCGGACGAGCTCGACCCAATTGCGGTAGGGCAGCGCGCGGGGAGCTGCGTCCATGGCCGGGGCGGCGCGTCCATGGCTGGGGGAGCGAGTCCCTGGCTCGGGGAGCCGCGTCCATTGCCGGGGCGGCGCGTCCATGGCTAGGGGAGCCGCGTCCATGGCCGGGGCGGCCCTCATGGCCGAGGCGTGCAGGATGCGTGCGACGGGGAGCGGCGGCGGGACGCCGCCTGTGGTCGGGCCAAGCTGGGCACGCGCGGCCAGGGAGCGGCAGGTTGCGCGTGGTCAAGTTCTGAGGTAGTCCAGAGGTAGAAGATGAAGTTCTGAGGCTGCCATGTGAGTCCCACATGTCGGTGACTCATCCCACTATATAGAAATCTGTACAACCAAACAAAGAATCGGGTTCAATCCAACCTTCTAACCAAACATGAGATAGGTTTGACCAATCCCAAAAATCTAGGTTGGGTTTAACCCATCCCTGATGATCCCACAACCAAACACACGATTATAGAAGTGTCACGTTCCAGTTCTATCAATTATAGATAAAAAATGTCAATATTTATAATACCAAAATAAATATTATTTAATTAATTATAAAATATATTTTATAATAAAATAATTTAGTGTTATAAATATTAATATTATTTACTACTAACTTGATCAATCATTAATCACTCCATATGATATGTAACCTGTAGTTATATTTTTTAATTGATGTAGTACTATATAAGCATAGTATATAGATCTTTTAGACTAGATTTTGTTTTGGTTTGGAGTAAATATGATAAAGGAACCGTAGCATATATTTTTAGTTCACAAAAGACAAAAAGATTCTATGACAAAAGAAATAAAAACAGTAAAATAACTATTATAATAACCTCAACTTTGTTGTTTTGTAAAAAAAACATCTTCAGACATTTAAAACTATCAAGAACAATATCCGATTCCATAGGCAGACTAATTGTGCACTTTATGTACTCATTGGATGCGTCCGATGGTGCACATGCAGCGTCTGATGCCTATTTCTAGGTTCTATCAACTTCCAATCACGACGCTACCTAAAGGACTTTCGATCCACACTATGCCAAAAAATGCTATAAGTGAGGTCACGTTTAGGGACTCAGAAAAGAAATGCGTGACTGATAGTATATTAGTGATGCAGGTTAACAATACGCGTCATTGAGTAGTTGTTGCCTATGCTCTAGGAATGAGACACATCACTAATAACAACATATCAGTGACCCTTCAACCAAAAACGCGTCACCGATAAAAATTGTGACGCGTATTCCTATCACGGATAGATGGACGTATTGGTAACACAGTTTAACAAGACCCGTCACTCATAAGTAATGTGACACATGTTGTACATACACATGACTAAGTTATGAAGATATATGTGACTCATTTTCATAAGTAATGTGACACATGTTGTACATACACATGACTAAGTTATGAAGATATATGTGACTCATTTTCTTGAGCCATGTCACAAATCGTAAATCACCAAACTTAATGCATCTTTTTATTTCCCCTTTCATCTCTTGTGTACATATGTTCCTGGAAAAAAATTCCCCTTTCATCTCACACAGACCGAAGTCGTCGTCGTCGCCGTGGTAGCTGCAGCTCCGGCCGGTGCCCGGTGGAGCCCTCATAAGGTTGATATGTGTCCTTGTGGTTCGACCTTGTGATGAGTGATAGATCAACAGGCTCACGAGTTGGCGTGAGTGTGCAACATGTCTCTTGGCCGTGTTGGTGTGCAGGTGTGAAGCTCGGAGGCAATGGTCGATGACAAGGTGAAGGTCAGCATGTCGTGCTGATGGACCGGGAGTGGCGAAGGGCGGACGTGAGGCTTGGACTAAGAGACCAAAGGGTCGGAGGACCAGTTGTGGTAGCTAGCACTTGGCGACAAGACGACATCGGTCGAGTCAAGACGGAAGGCGATGACATCGTGGCACCTGGCGGAGGTCGGACACGAGCTTGCATGGGAGACGCAAGTGCCTCGTTCGAGTCAGGGAGGAAAGCGAAGGCATCGTGCTTGGTGGAGGCTGAACATGCGTTGACATCAGTGTCGTGAGACAAGGCGTAGCACCTACGCTCCTTCTACATCGTGGGTTTGGTAGTTGAGCCTCAGAAAACTACTACGATAGTTTCTAGGTTTGAGCCTTAAAACCTAGGGTGGCCGGTTTCTGAGTTTGGGACTCAAAACTCAGGTTGACGGGTTTGACAGTTTGGGCCTCAAAACCCGGTGGAGGTTCCGAGGAGGATCGGGACAACACCGCGAGGCTTGCGTCGAGGCAAAGCTAGCGGTGAGAAGGCTTGTGCCCGTTAGGGCGACACATGGCGGCATCGTGAGGCTTGCGTTGTGGCGGTACTAACAATGAGGAAGGTGCATGACCGTCAATGAGGGAAGCCTACATAGTTGGACTAGAATGCCCCTGGGCTAGCTAGTTCGCTCTTTGTATCCTATGGGTAGAAGGGGGGTATTATGTAATAGGTTATAAATAAGGGATGACACCCCTCATCCTTCTTCATCACTTCAGTAAGACTATTTTTTCCAATTCTTTTGTTAGGCATCTCCTTTCCCGTAGCTACTATAGTGATCCACGAAGATGAATCAATCCTTTGTGTATTTGGATTCTAGTAAAGGTGACCGTAATCACCTTATCTCCTCCATGGGGATTTTGTTGAAATCTTTTGGTTCGCGTTTTGTTCTTCGCGTTCTTCATTTTCTCCCTTTGTAATGTTGCTAGATCTTTTGATTCGAGGGGTGGATTGCAATTTTGTTTGATCCATCTTGTGCTTTGTTGTGAGAGGCATCTTGCCACCGAAGAAAATCATCTAATTCCTCACGAGCACATAGATCAGGCGAAAACCATTTTTGATTCCAAAACTTCTCCCTTTTCCCATGATCTAAGATATCTCGAGATCTAGTTGGATTCAAGCCATATTTTCTTAGGAATATCTCACCAACATGTTCAGGATCACCTGGGTGAATTTTGGGTGCAACCCCTTTGATTTGGACGAGGTCTGATCGAATTTGGTTTTGGGGCGTGCTGTTTTTGTGCTATGTGGGTGTTGGCGGACAGTTCGCCGCCCAGCCCTGGACAGTCTAGGGGTCAGGCCTGAGCACAGGTAGCAGTTGTGCTCGGCTGTGACTGTTAGTTTTGTTGTTGGCATTGTTCACATGAACGACGGATAGTCCTGGACCCCAGGTGCAGACAGTCTGGGATCTGTCCAGAACTATTTCAGAATAGTTCGATTTTAGATATTTGAATTGTGGATAGTTTAGTGCAGACCCCGGACAGTTTGATAGGCATTCTCGGACAATCCACGAACAAACCTCGGATAGTCCGAGCCTGTGTAGTTTTCTCCAGCTTTGGTGTTCCGCTTTGTGCTTGTTCTTGGCGTTTCTCCGGTAGTCTCGCTGTACCTCTAGGACTTCTCCTAAGGTATCCAACCAACAATTGGCTTGTGGACTTGCCACTCTTGTGTAGTTTTGCTTTAGGGTTGATTTCTAGGATAGTGGTCGATCTTTCTTGAGAAAGAAATTTCTGACTCCCATTCACCCCCCTCTGGTCGCTCTTTTAGGTCCTTCAATGAACCCGACAAAGTTTGCACAAAAATCCTTCTTTAGGTCTTCCTATTTTCTTATTGGTCCTAGTGGCAATTGATCAAAAGATTGCCTTAACATCATCGTTTCCTTCGGCTAGTTCAACTGATTAGGAGTAGATCCTAAGCCATTGCTTTGGTTTTTGTCTTGCCATCATACTTGGTGTGGTTTGAAGGTTTAATCTTATGTGGTAGTCGAACTGTGAGAGGTCGGTTTGAAAAGCACAGGAAGCGGTCATGGACCTCAGATCCCCTGTATTCTGACTCTGCTTTGCCTTCTTACCAGTTGTCGATATTCTGTGAGTAGTTTCAGGGAATAGGTGGTTGTGGAGGCATACTACTGTAATCCTTGGTTTCCTCGACTTGTTTGCTATGGTGCATGGTGCCCCTACTTTTTCTGTTACTGCTTGCTTCTGGGCCCAACCTTTCAAAGGCAGATATGTGCGGGTGCTGACTACTTTGTTTGCGAGTTGCTGACTTGTTGGGTTGTGTTGGGTAAGATCTTTCTTTCATTCGTCAAGTGGCTACTCGAAGTACCTCACAAAGGCACTATTTCTCTTCATCAGGATGAGAAAGGGCATTGAGTTTGTGGATTATTGATGGTAGTTAACAACCAATATAATATGTGAAAGAAACATGTATAAGGGCACACATGAGATCGCCAACATAGGCTAAGGGTTTAAACAAACAAATTCCTTGAGTTTTGGTGAATCTACTGTTTCTCAATTGGAGGGGATTGATTTTGGAGAAACCTATGCCCGGTTGCTAGATTGGAGGCCATTAGAATCTTACTTGCATATGCTTGCTCTCACAACATCAAGCTCTATCAAATGGATGTCAAGAGTGCATTTCTCAATGGATTCATCAATGAGCTAGTATACGTTGAGCAACCTCCCGGATTTGAAGATTTAAAGAAGCCCAACCATGTGTACAAGCTCAAGAAGGAATTGTATGGATTGAAACAAGCACTTAGAGCGTGGTATGAAAGATTGAGGGACTTCTTGCTATCAAAAGGGTTCAAGATGGGAAGGTTGACACCATTCTCTTCACCAAGAAGATTGGAAATGACTTGTTTGTGTTGCAAATCTATGTGGATGACATTATCTTTGGATCAACCAACTAAGACTTTTGTGAAGAGTTTGGAGAGATGATGGCTAAAGTGTTTGGGATGTCTATGATTGGAGAGCTAAGCTACTTCCTTGATCTACAAATAAAGAAAATGAAGAAAGACACATTTGTTAGTCAAGCCAAGTACATCAAGGACATGTTCACGAAGTTCGGGTTAGATGAAGCCAAGGAAATCACCACACCTATGGGCACAAATGGACATTTGGATAGTGACTCTAGTGGCGATATGGTAGATCAAAAGCTATATCGGTCAATAATTGGAAGCCTACTCTATGTGACCGCATCAAGGCCGGATGTCATGTTTAGTGTGTGCATGTGTGCAAGGTTCCAAGCCTCACCAAGAGAGTCATTTCAAGGGAACCAAAAGAATATTGAGGTATTTGAAGCACACTCCAAATGTTGGACTATGGTATCCCAAGAGCTCTCAATTTGAATTGATTGGATATTCGGATTCTGATTATACGGGATGCAAGGTGGATAGGAAAAGCACATCGGGCATTTGTCAATTGCTTGGAAGATCACTTGTTTCATGGTCATCAAAGAAGCAAAATAGTGTTGCACTCTCTACCGCCGAAGCCGAATACATATCCGCGAGAAGTTGTTGTGCACAATTGCTATGGATGAAAGCAACATTGCAATATTATGGAGTCAAGTTTGGACAAGTCCCATTGCTATGTGATAATGATAGCGCCGTCAAAATAGCCACCAACCTGGTTCAACACTCAAGGACAAAGCACATTGACATGAGGCACCATTTCATTAGAGATCATTAAGCAAAGAAAGATATATCTATTGAGAGTGTGGGCACTAATGATCAACTTGCCGATATCTTCACCAAGTCAGTAGATGAAAGAAATTTTGCAAGCTGAGAAAGGAGTTGAATATCCTAGACTTCTCCAACATGAGTTGAATGCACCCCCACATATGACATGTCTCTCCTTCGACAAAGCAAAAGTGAAATTGTTTGGCATATGCATTCTTTCTTACTAGGATGTGCTTTAGATCATATAGACATATTCTTGTTTAATTAGTCTCATTCATGGGAAATCAAATGAATTTGAAGATTTTATGGTACTACTATTGCCTTTATGTTCGTATTGATCTAGTGGTAGCATATAACTTGTTTGTGAGCTTGTAACTCTAGTGTTTGATCTAGTACATGGACATTAAGTGTTTAACCAACGTGACTAAGATAACCATTGAAAGTTGTGTGAAGAAGCTTACTCTAGAGCAAACCATGTTAAATATCTTATGTCCATGAGCTAGATTAAGCCATAATTTGACCTAGTTTATCTCTTCACCTATATGAATCTTTTGAAAAGATATCTCCTCCTAATAAAACTCTGCTACCCTTTATGATAATTGTTGCCAACGGGGGAGAAGTTGCATACAAAGAAAAAGCAAAGGGGAGAAGAAGTGCAAAGATATTGATGTTGGGGGAGTAATACCAAGTGGTCATACAAGTGGTTTGGAGCTTGGTCAATTAAAATTTGAGCACACAAATAGAGGGAGCAAGCTCATAAACTGGATTGTTACATTTGGAATGTGCATATTCATATGTTTGATTGCATTGCATAAGCTATTAACTTCATATTTATGCTTATGTGGTGAATGCTGCGAACATAAGGTTGATATGTGCCCTTGTGGTTCCACCCTGAGTGATGAGCGATTGGTCAATAGGCTCATCGGGAGGGGTGAGCAAGGTCATGTGTCTCTTGGCTATGTTGATGTGCAAGTGTGGAGCTCGGAGGCAGTGGTCGATGGCGAGGTGAAGGTGAAAGGATCAAGATGCCCAAGAGGGGGGTGAATTGGGATTTTCTAAAATTTTTTGGGACAATTAAAACCTATCAAGCCCAATTAACCCCTTTGTGCTTACAAGTGTGTTTCACTAAACTCTGCCGCACAAAAGACTATACCTATTCCATTCCTACTCTAGCAAGGCAATTCAATTATGAATGAACAAGTAAATAGCGGAATTGAATTGCTCAAATGTAAATGCGTATGTAAAGGGAGTAGAAATGACTCGACGATCTTTTTGCCGAGGTATCGAGGTGTTGGCACACCCCCTAGTCCTCGTTGGAGCACCCGCGCAAGGGTATCGCCCCCCTTGATCCGTGCAAGGATCAAGTGCTCACTATGAGCTGATTCTTCACCACTCCGGCCTGGTGAATCGCTCACTACCGGTCACAAGCCAACTTGGGTCATCCACAAATCCACTGGATGATCACCAAGCTCTTCGATCACCACCAAGCCGTCTATGTGATGTCGATCACTGTTGACACTGGTTATCTACCATAATTAAGGGATAAATAAATATGAAAAGAGCAAGAATTTGATCACCAACAAAGGTTTAGGGTTTCAACTGACAATATTCCATGAGTTTTGGTGAACTATGATTCTGCAGGGACTAAAATAGGAAATCAGCACCGATAGCTTCCCATAGAAGGAAACCGACAGGAGATAACGCCACCACCACGTCAGGATTATTCTAGAAGACTCCAGAGGACGCAAGAAGACACCAGCAGGTCGACCACCGCGAGAGGCTACCAGGTGGGACCGACCGGTCCCACCCTATGACCGACCGGTCTCCCCCCGGGCCCGCTGGCTTCCGTCTTCTGCAAGCTTCCTCCACCGAACCCTAGGACTCATCTCCACCGTCCCTGAAGTCGGTTTGATCTAACGGCCGCGGTTGATCCCTCAAGGCTATATAAGCAGCCCCAGACTCCCCTCTCCAGGCATCTCCATCTTCATTATTCATCTCCACATCAGAAACTAGGGTTTCAATTAGAAGTAGAGGTCCCTCTAGATGAATCTCTTCTAGTTCATCTAGAATTATATCTAGTTCATCTAGTTGTAATCTGGAGCCAACTATCAAGTAGAAGACTAGTTACCCCTCTAGTTTAGGTTTAGAACCTAGTCTTATATTAGAACTAGAAGAGAGAGAGAGGAAGAGATCGAGAAGGAGCTCCGGCCTGTCGGATCAACTTCTTCATCTTGTACCTGCGGATTCAAGTTCATCTTCAACTTGCTTCAGCGATTGTTTCGATAATCAACGTCTATATTTAAGTTTGAGCTATTGTTCTTATTATTCTTAAGGTTTGTGACTCTCTTTTGAGTACTTTAATTCTAGTCATTCTAGAGTTAGAGTTGTTGGATAGTGTAAGCGTGGTGCTTAGACTTGATAACTCATAAATGCCTCCTATAACGTCGGTAGTTGTGGTTGTTCGCAAGGGTGACTCTTATAGCCTTGTTGATTCTTCTATAGTCCACTTACCCGTGTGTAGGCTCGGTAGGATTATACATTTGCATAAAAGACTCATACTCTGTTTGTGACCTTTTATGGCAACTTCCCCACTAAGAATAATATAAACATATCACTCTTAAATTGGAATTAGACAACCTTAGTTATCCCCTCTATGCTTCTAGATTCTCCATCCTTGTTAGCTACTCAGGGGTTAGACTTGAGACTTAACACTATCCGTTCCTTTGGGTTCGATATTAAAACTGGGTTACTCTGGTGAAGTGCTACATCGGTAGATGTTATCTGTGTGCTTGCGGATAAAGTAGAGTGTGCGTTAATTTATACCAACAATCACCAAGAGTAACAAGCTAGAACTCTCACTTGACCAAGCCAAGGCCAAAGAGATGGATGGATGCACACTTGCTACTCTCTTTCACTAATGAGGTCACTAATTCTCACAATTAGGAATTCTCTCAACCTCACTAGGGCTCTTGCACTTTCTCACACTCACAATGTGTCTTTCAGCAGATGGAAATGGCAAGAACACTCTAATGGAGCAGGGGGAGGAGTATAAATACTCCCCCAACCGGCCATCCAAAAGAGCACTGAACAACACAGATTTCGAGGGCATCAGACACGCCGATGCCCTCGACCCAACGGTCAACTGTACTTTTCTGACACGCGGTTTAAAGGAGCATCAGACGCTGGGCAGCATCCGATGCCCTCGCCTCGGACACGTCCGATGCGAAACCGACCTCTCTGGAACCTCTCTGCACAGACATCGGATGCTGACCCTCAGCATCCGATGCCAACGTCCGATGTGCCCCTCAGGGCATTCTCTCATGAATAGTGGCACAGGCGCGTCCGATGTGACAACATTGGAGTGTCTGATGCCACGTTGCCAACACTCTCAAGTCTGAGTGTCATCGGACGCGCGTCCGATGCCACCAAGGCCAGCGTCTGATGCCCATTTCAGGGCTGAAACGACTTCGGATCGCGACACTGCCTTAACGACTTTTCATCCTCACGACATAAGGGCTCTCTCTGAGCTACCTAGGGCTATGAAATAACAAGTGTGCACCACACCTACCTCAATAGACTCATCTAGGTCAAGCTACTGATTCACGCTCCCCTTTATAGTACGGCCAAAGGAAAAACAAAGACCTAAGACTACCTAAGTGTCCTCCAACACCATATGACACTTAGCCTAGTCTAACACCATCTTCGTCGTCCATCCTTTGAAAGCCGAAACGATTCCTATCGCAAGGGGACATGAACTCCATATGCCCGTATCGTCACCATTACCATGACCTAACTCATCCTTGTTTCTACAAAACACAGGTTAGTCATAGTAATCTTCTGTTTCATCCAATCACCAAAACCACCTGGGGGCCAAGATGCGTTCAATCTCTCCCTTTTTGGTTATTGATGACAACACGACCTCAAGTATAGAGAGAAGAGGTTTTCAATATCATGACATGTATGAACTTGCGATAAATAAGAGAAAATGATTAGGGGAAAGCTCATACATATCATGTCAACAACCTGCACTCAACGAGTTAGAGTGAAAAGCAAGTGCAAGAGTAATAGAGCTCGAATACCAAATTAATATGAATTAAGCACAAGTAATCGAGCAAAATGAAATGACATGTCATATATGATATCATAGTGAGCACAAACATTTCACAAGGTCCATATCACACAGATATATATATGATAAGCAAAGTGCAAAAGATATGCGATATGCAAAGCGTATGAGAACATAACAAACATAAGAAACAAGTCCCTCTCACATTGCTCCCCCTATCGCTATACTCGGCCACTCTCCCCCTTTGGCGTCAAACGCCAAACTAAGCGTCGGAGGTCGGAGGTGGCGCAGACGAGTCAGGAGCTGAAGCCTCCGGAGTGCGCTGAGTGAACTCAAACTGCTGTAGTAGCGCCTCGGAGTCTGACGAAGAAGACCCTGCAGTCTGACCCTCTGTAGTTGTACGCTGTGGAGAATCGGTCTAGGTCTGGTCTGCCTGCTCTGACTGCTCGGTCTGCTCTGACTGACCTGCAGTCTTTGTCTCAGTCCCTTAGCTGTGCTCGCCTGAGCCTCGGAGTGTGGAAGCTCTGAAATAGAAGATAGCTCAGGCTGCACTATCGCCGTGGTCTCGAACAGGACTGGCTCAATCTGCTCAGAAGACGCGACGGAGCTCGGTAAAGTCTCAGTAGTAGAAGTGACCGAAGCTGTCGACGTCTGGACTGTACTCGGGAGATCTGGCGTATGAATCCAGGTGAGCTCACTGAAACTGGCTGACAAGTCCCGCGTCACTGTGGTAGTCGTCGCGAACAGGTAGTCTGTTGGACGTGGAGTGAATCCAGTGTGAAGCGGACTGAACAGCGGGGCCCCTCCAGGTGGAGTAGTGTAGCAAGTAAACTGGGAGGGGCCGGGGCCGGAGAGCTGCGGTGGCTGACTCGACTACTGCGGCTGGGGCGGGACAGGTGGCCACCGAAGCTGTTGCTGCTGCTGGGGTGGAGGCTGCTGCCACTGCCACTGAGGGGGTCCGCTCATGATCCGCTCCATGAAACTCAAGGTCTGCTGCTGAAGTTGGAGCATCTGCTGCTGGAGTGCGTCTGACCTCTCCTGAGCCTGTGCAAGACGGTGCTGCTCCTGTGTCAACCGCTGAACATCATGAGTCACTGTCCTCTACTACTCCTCCATCAAAGATAGTATAGCCAGTAAAGTGGGGTCGGAGGAAGCAGTACCAGACGTCCCGACCTCAGTGTCGTGTGAACGAGGCTGAGCGTGAGGCGGGAGCTAGTAGTCCTCGTCGGAGCTGTCTGTGGGGTCCTCGGTGACAAACTGTCCCTCGCCCTCTAAGGCTGCTAGCTCCTGCTTGGCAAGGACTCAGACCGTCTCATCCTGCTCCTGTGCTGACTCGGCACATCTGGACGCCGTCTGGAGCTGGATGGTGCTGACCCTGCCTGCTGCTGCCTGCAGTCCCGATCGTGTTCGAGAAGCTGACTCATGTTGCATTCAGGGAACACGGTCGCAGAGCTGGTGAGTGACTGCCCTAGTGCGGTCCCTATGGTGACAGCTACCTTCCATAGAATATAGGAAATCCAGTGTACATACAGTAGCTGCTGCCGGGCCTTGATGCCCTCTGCCACTGTATCTTCCATCTCACAAAGTATGACATCCCATACATCAAACTCCTACTGCCTGACCATGTAAGCAAGTAACCACAGCTACAGGCGAGATAGTCCCTCTCGAAAACCAACCCTGGGTAGTAAGGTACGTCGTAGGACCTCGTTGAGGATCCGAGTCATAGGGGTGAGATCCCTAGGCACTCGACTCAAACCCTCGCCAAAGGGCTCAGTGAAGCATGGGCGTACCAAGTCTGTCGGTGGCTGTGCTCCACCGTGAGGGCATCTGTGGGCTCCGTCCTGTCATAGCACAAGTCGTGGATCCGGGTCTGTGAGTGACGCAATCCGAACCAATCCCAGATCTCTGATGAAAACAGCCAATAGTGCTCCCCTCTAAAAGCAAACTCAATCGTCTCTCGGTCCGGGTGCACCCATAGTGAAGCATAAAACTGAAACACCCAGTACTCAATATACGAGCCAGACCGCCCCAACAGGTCTGCAAGACCTGGTAAGTAAGTGAGAATGGGGCATATCTGCTCTCTTGCTCCTGCAACCACTGCCTCCAACAAACAAACCCTCTGAGAACGCAGACTAATCCCGGCGTTCCTGTAGCCCTGGTAGAAGTCCTCCTGCAGCACTGTGTAGAAGTCCGGGCTAGCCTGCTGCTAATGCTCTCTCGGGAACCACTGCTCGACTAGCACAAGACGAAGAATCTGTATCTAGGAGCAGGTGGCCAACTGGAGGTCAAGTCATGGAATCGGCGAGGGCGCACGCCTCGACGGAGCACATGCCCCACGCAGAGGAACCTCGGGCCGGGGTGGCACCTCGGTCCTGCGACGAGACGATCGGCGCCTAGCCAGCTCAGCTGGTACCTCCTCGGTCACTACCTCTGGCTGTGCCTCCTCTGCCTCGGCCTCTGCCTGGCCCTGTCAGGAGCCCTACGACTCGTCAACTGGAGCGGTCTAAGTCGTCCTGCGACCGGCAGCCATGAGAGTCCCTGATGGTGATCCGTGCCGATGCTCGGTCTCCTCAATAACATGCCTCTGCTCGGGGGTAAGCTGGTCCTGAATCCTCAAACCACCACTACGACCTCCCCACTCAGCACGCTCTGCGGCGTCTGCAACAACCTGAGCCTGCTCGGCCTCCCGCTGAGCCCTAGAGCGCTTCTTGCACGTGACAACCTTTGCCTTCCCCTTCGTTGCACTGGAAGGAGGAGGGCGTGGAGGAGAGTCCCCTGGAGCACCACCAACATTCTTGCAGTGCAAAGCTGATAAGAACAAGAAGCAACTGCCACTGAAAGAAGACTGGACTGTCGCTGAAAGAACAACGACCACTGAACAACCACAGACAAGTCCACTGACAAGCAAAACAGACAATAACTCCCCCTGAAGCTGACAACCACTGAACCTGACACTCGCGAGGCTTGTTCTCGATCCGTACCCGCGGGCTTGGCCCCGCGTTCACTGCCACTGACAAGCTGTCAACTGACCAAGCCACTGACTCACTACATAGAATAGATGGGATATATATAAGAACATATAATCTAGAGACGGGAGTGGCCTATTGGAAGCAAAGCAATGGAGATACAAACAGAGAATGGCGTTGCTACCTAACGAACCCGACCAAGAAGAGGAAAGTCACCAACGTTCTAGCACCATAAAGTCACACCAAGAAGGTCTGTGAAGGAATCATAGTGAAACGAGGGTCAAAAGGGTGATGAACGGCCTTTGGAGCATTTCAGCGAACACCTTGTGAGCACTGTATATGGAGAGGAGGGGTGGTGCTCACTGGGCTGGGCTATCTGGCCGGAGAAGAGGATTGCCGAAGTTGGAGAAGTCGTGGACGAGCATGGTCGAGCAGATGGGCTCTGACGAGGGAGCTCGACTCCGTCGGGCTGGGGCGCACTGCGGCAAGCGAGATTGGCGGCGGAGGTGCAAGCGCACGGCGGAGCGGTTGCGGCGGCCGGTGGCGGGCTGGGCGAGCGCGTGCGAGGAGAGATGCTCAGGGTTAGGGCACGTTTGGCGGCTGTGGGCACAAGCTCGGATGCGAGGAGGACAAAGAGATGGATATGATGTGTGGGACCAAGACACTAGAGAAAGGAACTCAACGCGCCGCTTAAAGGGGCATCAGACGCGCCGATGTGATCACATCGGACGCCCCGATGTCCACACAGAGAGCTCCAGAATCGCCAAAATGACATCGGACGCCCCGATGTCCACTCATAGAGCTCCAAAATCGCCAAAATGACATCAGACGCGTCCTGTGTCTTGGCACGATGAGGCCTCAGACGCGCCGATGGGGACACATCGGACGCTACCCCATCACTGTTTCAGCCGGAGCTGCCTACAGTGGGGGGCATCGGCATTTTGGGCAGATTCAAAGATCTTCGTTGTGGCTCCCTCTCCCAACCAAGTTCCAACTCAAATAAGAAGCAAATAAACACTAGTTGGAACCTAGTATGAGCATCCTCGCATAAACCCTCAATTTTACAAATATTTTGCCATAGGCTATATATCCTTTTTAGAGAAAAATAGGCAATAAATCCTGAGGAGACAACATGTGGCCACCAAAACTAGGGGTCTCAACCATTCAGAGCCTCAAATGCTCCCCCTAGCGGTGGACGAACACAGCGGTTGCTCAAGCTTAACCGAAAAGAAACGGCAAATAACACACATGCATATGCAATGTGTTGACGCAAAATGTGGTCCGCGCCTCACACACAGCAAGCCGAAAAAAGCGTGGCTTCAATCGGGTGCCCGGACGGTTTGGAATCCGGAGACGTGCCAGTCGGTTTGACCTGAAAGCCAACATGGGATAAAACTGTGAGAATAAAACTAGAACCTGCCGGATGAGACCAGACAGTTCCATGTTTATGGCTCTGAAGCCACTCACAACAGCATACAGCTATTGAAGCTGTCTGCTGAACATGTTTATATGGTTATTCAACAAATACAAAAAGAAAGCATATAAACGCGCTGGTTGCCGAAAACACATGTAGGAAAAAGACATGCTTGAATACATCATCAAGACGTAAAGAATTATAAATAGGTAACTTGCGAATATAAATCTATTCAAACAGCACATGCATAGGTTAATCCAACTAGTCTGCCGCACGTCTAATCTTCATAAACCCGTCAAGCATAAACCCAAGCAAGGTAATACTCACTATAAGTTTACGCCACTTCCTACGGTCAGATCAATCCACCGCATGATACAATCTAACAATAAAAAGCTAAAAGCATGTATATATCTGAACAGATCTACAAACACTCATTACTCGTGCAAGCTTAACCAAGCTCGGCAAACAAGCCGAGTTGGGGTCCATGGAGAAGGAACATACAAACAAGCATGATTAAACCAATCTAAAACCTGCATCTGCCACACGATACCTAGTTTTATCAAAGCTCAAACGTGATTGACATGCATGAACCCACAACATGTGACAACCTAGATTGGAAATTGATTCGGCCATCATGATTGTGCAATTATTGGAACACAAGTAAACTTGTGAACCAAGGCCGAACAAAGATCAATCTAGATTGGGCAAAAGAGAGTGTTACAGAATTAAATAAACCATGCAACACATGATAACTTAATGAATCTACTAGATCTTGCCAAATCTAATAGAGCCGATAACTATCTCGCTTTTGCTAAACATATGAATAAACGCCTGCCGCACGGTACCTATTCATAAGCAAAGCACAAGCGAAGACTTCTTGATCATTAGCAAAGGTCCGCCGCACGACCATTGCAAACAAACAAGACTACTTGCATCACATCTAAATCCACCGCATGATACTAGACATGATAACAAGGTTGCCGAGACTTACGGAGGTCGACGGATCGATGATTCCTCTCGAAGAACTCGACGACACGACAAAGGACTCGAAGATGGCACGGGCCGATTTGTATTGATGGGGTTGTGAACACTTTTTACAATAGCCAAGGGTTTATATTTATACCCTGGACACGATACAAGTCCTAAAAGGACACGACTATGAAACGTTAAAGGAAAATACTACATTTTTGTCCTTTAACTCCCTTCGGAAACTTTATTGCCTTAACTGTCGCAATTTTGTTGCCCGATCGGCTCTTGCTCCCGTCGTTTCAACGAAAACTCCCTTTTTCTCAGAATAGCCGACCGCATAAGCAGTTGCTGAATCCTTGGAAACTAGCCGACCGCATGGATACTTGCCGAATGCCTTATACTCCCATCTCCGCACACTGGACATGCACGCCGTCTTCTAGCCTTTCCTTCATCGTGAAGCCATTTATGCTAAATATAGAACTGGACGTCGAGACATGCATGCTTTATACATATTTATATTTAAATTGCCTTCTTTGCTTGCTTGCCACATCACAATGCCACCAAACCCAACTCCTGGCCAATGAGATCAGACCCCTCTGATTCTTGAATACTTGTTTAATCTTTTACGGTCATGGTCGATTATCCTCTTGATCAGCTTCTCTTGCCATATCTATTTCCTAAATGGAGTAACCGACCGCTTGGCCGTCTACCGAATGCTCTTCTCACTGCTCATTGGGTCCACCTGTCATCTTCTCAATATTGACCAAAATCCAGTGTTAACACAGGCCCCCCTAGTTTGGAGTATGAATTGTCATGCTTCGAACTATTTGATCTCTGTTGGTCTTCTTCAAAAAGCCAAGAAATCCACTGATAGCAATAACATTTTCTCACCATGTTTCCACAATTTTGTCTATAAAACAATAATTCTCCAATACACGTGGAAACAAGTTAGTTACAAATGTATATGTGTATAAATATTATAGTTCTTCCATTTTATTGATCAGAAGATGCTGCAATGCCGACTACACCTCAAAAGTATCATATTTTATAACCAAGATTTCTTTTAAACTTGAATAAAATGGTACCTTACTCATCCACCCGTCTCTTTAATTATGGGGCTTTAGTTCTCACTGATTCCTCGAGCAATTGCAAAACAGAATAGCTACAGAAATGCTTATCTTTTACCCCTTGATCACTTTTCATCCGGAGTTTTTATCATTATCTTTATATAAAATCGTATCACATAATATTGCAAAGTCAAAGACTCGACCATAAGGAGATACAAGCCATAAACCTAGATCAAGAAGTGCAAGTGAATATTTTATTACTTTTTCTTTTGCATATGTCATTCTCCCTACCTTTTAAAATTATGAGGCTACTGGGCCTTCGGCCATCTTTTATTTTATTTGGCGGTCACTTGATCTTTTCTTTTTCATATTTTATTTGGGCGGTCACTTGACCTTTTTTTCAGTTCTGGCGGACACATGTTCGTCGCTTTTATTTCGGAGATGTATAGAATAGTCTCATATTTTTAATCAGAAAGAGAATGCACATGCAAAATACTTATTAGTTTATAACGTGTACGTGAATCTTGATCTTGAGAATATGACTATAATCTCAACTAGTAGTCATAATGATTTGACAATGCTCAATATGACATTAAGTAAATTTTATTATTTCATTAAATCTCCGAATTTCAAGTATCTCTCAGAATAATGTCATAGCAAATTCTACCTCTATTCATATCCCACAACTACTTTCAGACAAAGTTTAAATTCTATGCAACCCACAAATTTCAAAGACTTCAAGATAAATATAATAACCACTAGACCCAAATCTTAAAGAAATCAAAGTTATAAACCAGACACAGGTGAAACATAAAACAGAGCATCTATTTATCATTTCAACAATGGATAACCCAAAATATTTATATCACATATTCATAGAGTGAATTTTTTTAAGGTTTTTTTAGTGCGGAGACGCAACATGAGAGGTTTCGCTTTTTAATGATTTTAATTTTAAGCTCTGAAATTATTAGAGAAGCGAGGGTAAAATTACACAAACCACCATTGAAGATGAAGTAGCCATTCGTCTTGTCCTTCTTCATGATGAATCGCTCGATGCTGTACGATGTGTGCGTGTTGATCTCAGGCCCCCTGACACGTAGTCACAGCGGCGTAATCGATGATTCACTGGTGTCCTTCTTTCTTTCATCCGAGATGTCTTCGCCGAATATGGGTTGAAAATATTTGAAGCCAATCATAAACGTCAATTCTTCTTCTGCAAATGACTGACTGCTTCAGATCTTGTAGCTGTTCTGACTATAAGTGAACTTGTCACCATTGCATGTGTCTTGTTGGCACCACCTTATTCAAGGCCATCAGCAAAAGTATCTCTTTCAATATGAAGTGTGCTGAAAACGTTTTAGCCGATGGTCTTCTATCGGCCGTCCGGTTGCTAACGTCCTTTGTGCCTCTGATGTGGCCTTTCGTAACCTTATCCCCAGATTGAGCTTTGTGTTACTCAGGGAAAGGTAAAGTTATATTAATAGGAGCCGAAGGTTCTGTCTTATCGGCTTTTGCTTAGTATGCCTTTGACTTTCTTCTTGTTGAGGAACTGGAATGCTTTAGGTGAGCATGCTGTTAGGTAACTCATGATAGCTTCGAAGAACGTCATTTTTGATGAAGTTGAGTGTGCCGTAGAGGACGAATACGAGTTCGGCGGTGCACAGATGCGTGCACGATGAGGTTCAGGCCCCTCCCGAGTCTAGTTGATGTAGGAATTTGAGCATGTTCACCTTATGTTTTTTCTTCTCATTAGTTCTTCATATGTGCATGTACACTCTTTCGCTCCAAACCAATAAGTGTTCTTCTTGGAATATGTGTATAATGATATTTTCATAAGTGTGCTTATCGGCTGCTGCATCTAGAATCTTTATATGCTTCTGCTCTGACCTGATCTTGTAGAAGGCTTGTAAGAGAACCTGAGGAACTGCTTGGTATTATCTTTGAGCCGCCGACGATCTTCATCTAACGTGACTCAGATTTTTGGGAATAAACGTATGCGAATTTAGGTCTGGTCAGTAGCAACGGTGTGCTTCACCGAGTAATCGGCTCTTCCAGTGGCCAATGGAGCTTTTGTTAAAGTCACCGACTGACCAATATCTAGTGTCAAATGATAGCACTGTACGCATGGATTGTGTTTATGCACAAACAATTGCAGCTGCAATCTACCTTGCACCCATTAATACTTCTGTTTTTAACAAGCACAGGCTGGTGTCTCTTCGTCTCAGACCAGTTCACCCATCAGCCAGAACAACTTCAATACCAATTATCTCCTCATCATTGGATTAGAAATTGACAAATGGCCTCTAAATCCTTCCTTCCGAATTTATTCTTCCTGAATTGATAACCTTGATGCACCAAATTCAATTGATTTGAACTTCTGACTTTTCATCCACTTTAGCCGATTGGGAGCTGGCCCCCAAGTCTATAATTATAATTGGACTTCCAAATTTCATAGACATCAACCTCTTTCTTCTATCAATTATCTGTATATTCAGCAATAGCGAATTGTTGCCGTGAGCATGATGGTATGGTGAACCAGGTTATCGGCAAATCCGGGAAGGTCGAAGAAATTGTAGTTGTTAACATGTTGCTGTTCAGCCGAACGTGGGTTTCAAGTCCGGCTATTATAATGTCTTGATTTATCATGCTTGGACATGTCAACAAAAGCTCGATTATCACTTGATTAATTCCATTAATCAAATAAACAATTCAGTCCCCTTGCCTCAACACCATGCCTTAATCAACTGTCGTCGTCTGATACCTTGATTTTCGGCAAACTATATCAATGCTAGAAAAATATACTCTGAATATCCTTAATATTCGGGGCTGATTCTTTGCGTGACGATGATAACTCCAGCCGATTACTGTATGCATATCGGCCAATTAGTATATTTTTCTTGTGTTGTTGTATCCACTGATTTCTTTCCTGAACAACCGATTCCAAAGATGTCATGCAGATAAGCTATCGGCCAACTTCCCTCCGCTGACGTATGACCTCTTGATAATCAACCGGCTATTTATAGCAGCATGCAAAGTAAATCTGAGTTTGGACTTCACCTCTTTGAACATCTCTATGGAAATCTTCCTTTTACAACGTGCATGTTGTTCTTTCTTTAGCCGATGCATCACTGACACTTTGTTCATAGCTTCTGATAAAATCAACCAATACTTCTCTTTTTTTTGACTTATCATGATATCGGCCATCAAACTGATTTTACTGGAAAGTTCTTCATCAAATTATATTGCACTTTGTCTTTGTCACTTCTTTCGGCCGAACTTTTATTGATAAAATAAAAGTTAAACATCATCTCATCGCGATCTGAAAGTGACAAATATTTGGAGAGGATCTGATGTTCGATCAAATGATTGTTGTCCCACCGGGCGTGCCAAAAAGTGTGTTAAAGCAAAATGTGGTCCACGCCTCACACACAACAAGCCAGAAAAAGTGTGGCTTCAATCGGGTGCCCGGACGGTTTGGAATCCGGAGACGTGCCAGTCGGTTTGACCTAAAAGCCAACAAGGGATAAAACTGTGAGAATAAAACTAGAACATGCCGGATGAGACCATACAGTTCCATGTTTACGGCTCTAAAGCCACTCACAACAGCATACAACTATAGAAGCTGTCTGCTGAACATGTTTATAAGGTTATTCGACAAATACGAAAAGAAAGCATATAAACGCGCTGGTTGCCGAAAACACATGTAGGAAAAAGACATGCTTGAATACATCATCAAGACGTAAAGAATTATAAACAGGTAACTTGCAAATATAAATCTATTCAAACAACACATGCATAGGTTAATCCAACTAGTCTGCCGCACGTCTAATCTTCATAAATCCGTCAAGCATAAACCCAAGCAAGGTAATACTCACTATAAGTTTACGCCACTTCCTACTGTCAGATTTATCCACCGCATGATACAATCTAACAATAAAAAGCTAAAAGCATGTATATATCTGAACAGATCTACAAACACTCATTACTCGTGCAAGCTTAACCAAGCTCGGCAAACAAGCCGAGTTGGGGTCCATGGAGAAGGAACATACAAACAAGCATGATTAAACCAATCTAAAACTTGCATCTGCCGCATGATACCTAGTTTTATCAAAGCTCAAACGTGATTGACATGCATGAACCCACAACATGTGACAACCTAGATTGTAAATTGATTCGGCCATCATGATTGTGCAATTATTAGAACACAAGTAAACTTGTGAAGCAAGGCCGAACAAAGATCAATCTAGATTGGGCAAAAGAGAGTGTTACAGAATTAAATAAACCATGCAACACATGATAACTTAATGAATCTACTAGATCTTGCCAAATCTAATAGAGCCGATAACTATCTCGCTTTTGCTAAACATATGAATAAACGCCTGCCGCACGGTACCTATTCATAAGCAAAGCACAAGCGAAGATTTCTTGATCATTAGCAAAGGTCCGCCGCACGACCATTGCAAACAAACAAGACTTCTTGCATCACATCTAAATCCACCGCATGATACTTGACATGATAACAAGGTTGCCGGGACTTACGGAGGTCGACAGATCGATGATTCCTCTCGAAGAACTCGACGACACGACAAAGGACTCAAAGATGGCACAGGGCCGATTTGTATTGATGTGGTTGTGAACACTTTTTACAATAGCCAAGGGTTTATATTTATACCCTGGACGCGATACAAGTCCTAAAAGGACACGACTATGAAACGTTAATGGAAAATACTACATTTTTGGCCTTTAACTCCCTTCGGAAACTTTATTGCCTTAATTGTCGCAATTTTGTTGCCCGATCGGCTCTTGCTCTCGTCGTTTCAACAGAAACTCCCTTTTTCTCAGAATAGCCGACCGCATAAGCAGTTGCTGAATCCTTGGAAACTAGCCGACCGCATGGATACTTGCCGAATGCCTTATACGCCCATCTCCGCACACTGGACATGCACGCCGTCTTCTAGCCTTTCCTTCATCGTGAAGCCATTTATGCTAAATATTGAACTGGACGTCGAGACATGCATGCTTTATACATATTTATATTTAAATTGCCTTCTTTGCTTGCTTGCCACATCACAACGCCACCAAATCCAACTCCTGGCCAATGAGATCAGACCCCTCTGATTCTTGAATACTTGTTTAATCTTTTACGGTCATGGTCGATTATCCTCGTGATCAGCTTCTCTTGCCATATCTATTTCCCGAATGGAGTAACCGACCGCTTGGCCGTCTACCGAATGCTCTTCTCACTGCTCATTGGGTCCACCTGTCATCTTCTCAATGTTGACCAAAATCCAGTGTTAACACAATGCAATACGGAATTTGAATCTAGGTTGCTTGTCAAGTTTGCTCATGGGTAAACTTCTTCACACGCTTTTTAGGGCGGTTATCTTAACCACGTTTGATAAGCCTATGTGCATGACATAATTTAAACATGGCATATTATACAATGCAATGCAAGACAACCCCCTTTCACCTTTTGATAAAGTTACTTAGATCAAGCACATTAAGCTCACTTCGCAATCTACAAAGGGTATTCTCATCTAGGGGT
Organism: Coix lacryma-jobi var. lacryma-jobi; assembly: GCA_009763385.1. Lineage (NCBI taxonomy): Eukaryota > Viridiplantae > Streptophyta > Magnoliopsida > Poales > Poaceae > Coix > Coix lacryma-jobi. The sequence goes on along the minus strand of CM019827.1, from coordinate 112,736,820 downwards.
TTTGTGAAGATATCCGCCAATTGATCTTCGGTTCTAACTCCTTCTAGAGATATATCTTTCTTTGAAACATGGTCTCTTAGAAAGTGATGGCGAATATCTATGTGCTTTGTGTGAGAGTGTTGAACCGGGTTGTTAGCAAGCTTAACCACGCTCTCATTGTCACACAACAAAGGTACCCTTTCTAGAACTATACCATAGTCTAAAAGGGTTTGTTTCATGTAAAGGATTTGTGCACAACAAGCACCCGCGGCTATGTATTCCGCCTCTGTGGTAGACAAGGCCACACTATTTTGCTTTTTCGAACTCCATGAAACTAGTGATCTCCCAAGCAAATGGCACCCTTCGGATGTGCTTTTTCTATCTACTTTGCAACCCGCGTAATCCGAATTGGAATACCCAACGAGTTGGAAGTTAGCTCCTTTGGGATACCAAAGGCCAATGCTTGGGGTGTGCTTTAGGTACCTAAGGATTCTTTTTAAAGCTATGAGATGTGATTCCTTAGGATCGGCTTGAAACCTAGCACACATGCACACACTAAACATGATATCGGGCCTAGATGCGGTCAAATATAACAAGCTACCAATCATAGAATGGTAGAGAGTTTGATCAATCGAGTTACCTCCCTCATCTAGGTCGAGATGTCCATTTGTTGGCATTGGAGTCTTGATAGGCTTGCAATCACCCATATTTAAGCGCTTGAGGAGGACTTTTGTGTACTTCTCTTGGGATATAAAAGTCCCCTCCTTCAATTGCTTGACTTGGAAGTCTAGGAAGAATGTGAACTCGCCAATCATGGACATTTCGAACTCCTTCAACATCAAGTCACCAAATTCCTTGCAATATGCTTCATTTGTTGACTCAAAGATGATATCATCAATGTAGACTTGACAAATGAAGATCTCTCCATCAAACTTCTTGGTGAATAGTGTGGTGTCGACCTTCCCAATGATGAAGCCCTTCTCAATAAGGAAGTCCCGGAGGCGCTCGTACCACGCTCTAGGGGCTTGCTTGAGCCAATATAGCGCCTTGAACAACCTATAAACATGATTAGGATATCTAGGGTCTTCAAACCCGGGAGGTTGATCAACATAGACTAGTTCTTTTATGAATCCATTTAAAAATGCACTTTTCACATCCATTTGATATAATTTAATGTCATGATGTGATGCATATGCAAGGAGGATACAAATGGCTTCGAGTCTTGCAACCGGTGCAAAGGTCTCTCCAAAATCTAAGCCTTCAACTTGAGAGAACCCATTTGCAACTAGCCTTGCCTTGTTTCTAACAACCTTGCCTTGATCATCTTGCTTGTTTCTAAACACCCATTTTGTTCCAATGACTCTTGCACCTTTAGGTCGCTCTTCAAGGGTCCAAACTTGATTGCGGGTGAAGTTGTTCAATTCTTCATGCATAGCATTCACCCAATCCGGATCACTTAGAGCTTCATCTACAATAGTAGGCTCAACAAGAGAAACAAAGGAGTGATTGTGGGGATATTACCTCTGTATACCCCCATGGACCTACATGGGCCCTTTGTCAAGGACAGCCCAGCTTGCGAGGTCTTACAGCACGCGACCAGCTCATCGTGCTCTTCAAGGACTCTCATGAAGCCTTGCCCGCCAAGGAAGATCCTAGAGTTAGATCTGGATTCCTTGACTTAAGGAACCGTTTGTAACCCGTTACGAACTGTAACCCTACTCCCCCACTATATAAGGCAAGCAGGGACCCCCTCTCATCTCATCTCCATCAGATCCGAGATCACCCGATCTCACTTGATATCCTGATATCATAATACAATCCAGCCACCAAAACACAGGACGTAGGGTATTACGGCGACTTGCCGGCCCGAACCTGTCTAAATCGCCATGTCTCGTCCATGTGTTTACGCTTAAGCAGTCGTCTCCACACCTCAATATAATCTACTACCTTGGGCATACCCCTCGGTAGACTATCACCGATATTTCATCGACAGTTGGCGCGCCAGGTAGGGGGTGTGTGCTACGACACCATGATCTGCCAAGCAGTCACTTTCCCTCGCTCCATGGTTCTTCTGGAGGCCGGCACTACTTTCCAGATTAGATCAATGATCTGGACTGTCGACGACCTCGTCCCTGCTCTGAAGATCATGGAGTCTGCGCAGCTTCCTGCGCTGGACGCCTTGCCGTCCACCCAGCGCGTCATCGCGCCAGTGCCATGCGCGCCAAGATCCATCCGCCGCGACGACCAAGTCGAGGCTATCGACCGGGCCAACAAGAGGATCACCGACTGCATCAACGTCGTCGCCGCATTCGTTGCCGCCTTCGCTGATCGTCAACCGGGCTCGTCGCCGCCATCGCTCATCGCCATCCAGGCTTATCGCCGCCTTCGCTCATCATCAACCAGGCTCGTTGCCGTCTTCGCAAAATGACTCGCCGAGCTCTCCAAATGACTCGCCGACCTCTCCAAATGACTCGTCGATCTCTCCAAACAGCCTGGCTGATGCTGAAGGTGTTTCAAAGCCGGGGCTATTGCCACTGCCGGACGCGTGCATGAGCGCCTGCCCTTTGCGCTATGGAGGCCAGTAGCCCTCCCAAGTGACGTCATGACCTCTCTACGCGTGCATGAGCGTCTGCCCTCTGCGCTACGAAGGGAAGGCTAAGCTTGGGCTGAGACCTCCAAGGCTATACGTCCAGTGCCTGTATATGCGCCGTTTATGCGCTCGTTCTCCATATGGTCTTCAAGCAGCCTGACTGATGCCGACGAAGACTCAGATCCGGGGCTGTTCTCACCACCGGACGCGTGCATGAGCGTCTTCCCTCTGCGCTATGGTGGCCAACAGCTCTCCCGAGTGATGTCCCGACCTCTCTACGCGTGCATGAGCGTCTGCCCTCTGCGCTATAAAGGAAAGGCTAACTCGGGCTGAGAATTCTAAGGCTACATGCTCAGTGCCTGTACCTGTGCTACCCACGTGCTCGACAAACGGTCTCCATTCGCCCAGGTCACACCACGATCGAGCCTCTCGGAAAAATCCTGTCTGTGGTACATCCCTATGCGTGCACGAGTGCCTGCCCTCTGCGTTATGGGATGCTAGTAGCGGTTCCTTGGGCGATGCCTTTGACTCCTATGCACAAACGAGCTCCGCGCTCTACGCTACGGATCATGAGGTAACCCAAGGCCGAACTGTTCATTGCTTCGGCTCACGGCTATTGGGTCTGCGGAATTCGGGGAATATGCAAACACACCGACTCACTACAAGTTTTGCCTCTATTCGCCCAAGAGTCTATTTGCAGACTACTCTCCTATGTTACACTCCATGGCTGCCCGACAGCAAAAAGATCTACATCGGCGACCAGGGCCTCTGCGGCCGGCTCCGTCTCCGTCTCCAGACGCTCCATGTCGGCACGACGTCTCTAGGCTCGGGGACTTCGACAAGCTGTAATCATCCTTCACCATTGGTTTTTCTCCATACTTTTTGTACGTCATCATGTACTACTACTCTCCATATTTATTTTTTAGGGACTTCACCTTCGCTCGTCGTCGACCAAGCTCAGGGACTTCACCTTCGCTCATCGCCGACCAGGCTCATCACCTTCGCTCGTCGCCACCTTCGCTCGTCGTCGACCAGGCTCAGGGACTTTGCCTTCGCTCGTCGTCGACTAGGCTCGGGGACTTCGCCTTCGCTCGTCGTCGACCATGCTCAGAGACTTCGCCTTCATTCGTCGCCGACCAGGCTCGTGGACTTCGCCTTCGTTCATCACCGACCAGGCTCGGGGACTTCACCTTCGTTCATCACCGACCAGGCTCGGGGACTTCACCTTCGCTCATCGCCTCTGCTCATCGTTGCCTTCGCTCATCGCCGTCTCCGCAAGTCGCCGACTAGGCTCGGGGACTTCGCCTTCGTTCGTCGTCGACCAGGCTTGTTGCCTTCACTCGTCATCACCTTCACTCATCATCGCCTTCGTTCACCGTCGCCATCGCTCGTCGCCGCCTTCACTCGTCGCCGACCTGGCTCGAGGACTTCGCCTTCGCTCGTCGCCATCCATGCTGAGGGACTTCATTCATCTCCGTCTTCGCTCGTCACAACCTTCGCTCGCCGCCGCCTTCGCTCGTCGCCGCCTTCGCTCGCCATCGTCTTTGCTCGCCACCGCCATCGCTCGTCGCCACCTTCTGTTTCCAAAGCACAAGGTCGTAGGTTCATCAACCCATCGCCAACCAGGTTCATCGACCTGGCCTTCGCCCATCGCCGACCAGGTTCATGGACTTTGCCTTCGCTCGTCGTCAACCATGCTCAGAGACTTCGCCTTCGCTCGTCGCCGACCAGGCCCGAGGACTTCGCCTTCGTTCGTTACCAACCAGGCTCGGGGACTTCGCCTTCGCTCGTCGCCTCTGCTCATCGTCGCCTTCGCTCGTCACCGTCTTTGCAAGTCGCCGACCAGGCTCGGGGACTTCTCCTTCGTACGTCGTCGACCAGGCTCGTTGCCTTCGCTCGTCGTCACCTTCACTCGTCATCGCCTTCGTTCGCCGTCGCCATCGCTCATGGCCTTCGCTCACCGCCGCCTTCCCTCGTCGTCGACCTGGCTCGAGGACTTCACCTTCGCTCATCGCCGACCAGGCTTGGGGACTTCGTCTTCGCTCATCGCCCTCGCTTGTCGCCGCATTCGCTCGTCGTCGCCTTCACTCGTCGCCGGTGTGCATCAAGTCGCTCCATGCTGTTCGGATCTGGGTGCTGATTTTGGGCAGCTCATCGGGGCACTTGCTAAATGCTCTACAAGCTCAGCACCACGTGTCTTCAACACCTACTACCAAGCTTGGGGACTAAGTGGATACACTTCAGCTTGCTTTAAATGTATTTTCTTTTTCTCTGACAATTCAAGGACGCTCCATCAAAGTGGACTTGCACAGACTTCTACTAGGACTTCATTGTTCCTTATAGTCTTGCAAGCTCCAAGTGGATACACTTCACCAGAAGAAAGCTCTTCAAAAATTTTCTTGAGCACCTTACATCCTTCTGGAAAGCCTTACTTGACCGACATCGACTTCACCTACTCGAACAAGCTCAAGACGGTGTCGCCAACGGATACAAAGTGCTCGGGGACTAGCTGTGGGGATATTACCTCCGTATACCCCCATGGACTTACATGGGCCCTTCGTCAAGGACAGCCCAGCTCGCGAGGCCTTACAACACGCGACCAGCTCGTCGTGCTCGTCAAGGACTCTCATGAAGCCTTGCCCGCCAAGGAAGATCCTAGAGTTAGATCTAGATTCCTTGACTTAAGGAACCATTTGTAATCTGTTATGAACTGTAACCCTGCTCCCCGACTATATAAGGCGAGCAGGGACCCCTCTCATCTCATCTCCATCAGATCCGAGATCACCCGATCTCACCTGATATCCCGATATCATAAAACAATCCAGCCACCAAAACATAGGACATAGGGGATTACGACGACTTGCCGGCCCGAACCTATCTAAATCGCCGTGTCTCGTCCCTGTGTTTACGCTTGAGCATTCGTCTCCACACCTCCTCAATCTAATCTACTACCTTGGGCATACCCCTCGGTAGACTATCACCGATATTTCGTCGACAGTGATGTTCCATAAATAAAGCAAGTTTTTGAGATCGAGTTAGTACACCCCTTGTTGGACTCCTTATGATGAGATCTTGAGGATGAGCTTGTAGTAGAGGAGTGGTCCTTTGATCAACCACTTGAGGGGCCGCTTGTGGAGCATCAACATCTTGTGCTTGTACCACCATTTGATCATGGGAGACATGAGTATCTTCATTTGGATCTCTCCCATCTTTGTCATCATCTTGTGGTACATTTGATGAGGATGGCTTGTCAATGACTTGCACATCATCCATCTTTAGGCTTGATGGCTCCAACCGGCATGTTCTTCATTGCTTCCCTCAATGGTTCATCACCTACATCATCAAGATACTCATGCTCTCCTTGAGAGCATTAGATTCATCGAATTCCACATCATATGTTTCTTCTACCATCCCGGTGGCATGGTTGAATACTCGATATGCTTTGGACTTCAATGAGTAACCAACAAGAAAAACAATATCACATCAGCGTTGAAACTTCCCTAGGTGTTGGCACTTCTTGTAGATGTAGCATTTGCACCCAAACACTCTAAAGAACGATACATCTGACTTTTTGTTGTTGAGTAGCTCATAGGGTGTCTTGCCAAGGAGACGATGGGGGAACAATCAGTTGGATGCATAGCAAGCGGTGTTGATTGCTTCCGCCCAAAAACTTTCCGGTGTAGAGTACTCATCTAACATTGTTCTTGCTAGGGTGATTAGTGTCCGGTTCTTCCTCTCAACTACCCCATTTTGTTGTGGTGTATATGTTGCGGAGACTTCATGCTTGATCCCAACTTTATCACAATATTGCTCAATGTTGGTGTTGTCAAATTCCTTTCCATTATCACTTCTTATCTTTTTGATCTTCAAGTCAAACTCATTTTGGGCTCTCTTGGCAAACTTCTTGAATGAAGGGGTTGCTTCGGATTCGTCATGAAGAAAGAACACCCAAGTGTATCTTGAATAGTCATCAACAATCACTAGGCAATAGAGATTTCCACCCAAGCTAGCATGTGTTGTTGGCCTAAATAGATCCATATGAAGTAGCTATAACTCTCTTGATGTTGATACAAAGGCTTTGGTTGGATGAGTATTTGCAACTTGCTTGCCGGCTTGACATGCACTACACAATTTGTCCTTCTCAAATTTGACATTTTTCAAGCCTCTAACCAAATCCTTCTTCAATAGCTTGTTGAGAGTGTTCATTCCAACATGTGCCAATCTTCTATGCCACAACCAACCAAGAGATTGCTTAGTGAACAAACATGTCTTCAAGTTGGCATCTTCGGAGGAGAAATCCACTAGATAGAGATTGTTGTATCTAAAGCCTTGAAATATCACTTGTGTATCATCTTTCTTTGTCACAACCACTTCTTTCTCGGTGAATAAACATTGAAATCCAAGATCACATAGTTGCCCAACCGATAGCAAGTTGAAGCTCAATTAAGCAACTAGAAGCACATTTGAAATGTTATGATCATTTGATATTGCCACTTTGCCCAAACCCTTGACATTGCCCTTTGAGTTGTCACCAAATGTAATCTTTTCTTGGTCATTGACATTCTCTTCTAGTGAGGTGAACATCTGGGGATCACCGGTCATATGTTGTGTGCAACCACTATCAATCACCCACTGAGATCCACCGGTCTTGTAGTTCACCTACACACACAAGAAATCAAGCTTGAGCTTTTGGGACCCAAACTTGTTGAGACCCCTTAACCTTCTCTACCAGTGACTTAGCAACCCAAATTTGTTTTGGCCTATTCTTGTTTGGAGGCCCCATGAACATGACTTTCATTTTGCCACTAGAATCTTGTCTAAGCATGTAGTGAGCATTGAAAGCAAAGGGCCTACCATGCTTGGGCAAGGGTGTGGGTTTTGGCTCTTCACAATTATGAGCAAAGTGTCCTTCTTTTCCACACTCAAAGCATCTTCCCAACTTCTTCTTCTTTAGCTTTGTGATGCTCTTGCGTTGCTTCAACTTCTCTTCAAGATAGCCTATTCCATTTCTATTTGTCTTCATTACGGTGTTCATGAGAAGCTCACTTTGAAGACATTGACCCTTGGTAAAGTTCTTCAACCCGATGGTAAGGTGCTCTTTTTCTTTCTTTAGCTTGTCATTCTGTTGTTGGAGTTCCAATTGGGATGGTGTCATCTTGTAATCCCTCTCCATCTTCAATCTCTTGTTCTCTTCCTTCAACATGTCAAGCTCATGTGCCATGCTATGATCTTCATCTATAGTTTCAATGACAACTTGCTTGGTGGTTGCTAGCTTTTCCAGATCAATCTTGAGCTTTGCATTCTCATTCTTGATCTTGACATAGTCACAATAGTGTTCGGCCTCAACCACCTTCTTGCCCTTGCTACTAGCTCTTTGCTCATCAGGGCACTCCCAATGCAGAAACCATCATGGTTTCTATCCCTATTAATTAACCTGCCACATAGATATTTTGCTGACATGGCAAGCAATTTAATGAGGAGAGAGGGAAGGAAACATAGAAATCGTTTCTTAGATAGAAACGACGTCCTCACGCGCAACGAAACCATGGAAACGATCTGATATAGCGTTGGGCAGAAGCACTTGGTTTCCATCGGCGACCAGGGATCCTGTGTGCAAACCGGTGGGAGCTCGCGCGGCCATGGCTACCTCGCTTGTGCTCTGCATTCTCGCTAGCGTGGCCATGGTCTCTTCGTTGGTGCTCCGTCGTATCGCTCACCCGGCCACGACCGAGACACTTGCGCAAGTGCGACTGCCTGGTACGCGCCCCGCCATCTCACGGGCGCAGTGGCCTGGTACGACGTTGATGACGATGACGTAGAGACGGTGGCAGCGTTGGCAGTCCGCCTCGCCGGTCAGGGATCCCGAACGGGCGGCGACGTCTTCAGTCTAGCTATGGCAATGGCGGCATTAGACCAAGATGGAGCTCCGACCCGGACAGATGTGAGGGCGTGCCATGGATGGGAAACGGAGCTCGGTAAACATGGCGCAAAAAGCCCACGACGAATGGCTTATGGCTTTGCGGTGGGCCGGCGCGGATGCACAAACGAGTGGTTTCACAGCGGGCATGGTGCAGACGCTGAGGACGAATGGCTTCACGGGGCCTAGGCCGAGGTCCTCCCTCACGAGCAGCATGGAGATGCCTCCCTCATGAGCAGCAAGGAGATCGGCAGGCTTCAGACACTCACGGCCACAAGCATACTTGCCCACACAGGATCTGACAAAATACTAAGAGATGATTGGTTTGATTTTTTTATGGACCCTATTAAAAAATCTGCATTGGGAGCTATAGTTTCTATCGGTGGTGTCTTGTGAGATAGAAACTACTGAGTAGTTTGTACATTGGGAGTGCCCTCATGCTCACTAACCAAGTCCTCACAAGATGTTGCTATATCACACTTAACAACATGGTTAGGAGCATCATGTGTCTCATGGGAAAGTATATCATAAGCAACAACAAGTGTATCATGATCAACTTTAACTTGAGTATATTGTTCCTTGAGCAAAGCATAACTAGTGTTGAGGTCACTATGCATCTTATCAAGTTTTTCATTTTTAGCTTTGAGCTCCTTGTTAGAGGACTTGAGCTCCTTGATAGAAGATGACATAGTAGCAATTTCATTTTGTAGCTCATCACTAGCATGTGTAGCATTGTTATACTTGTCAACAAGAGACTTATTGTCACTAACAAGCCTTTCATTTTTAGCTCTAGTCTTTCTTATGATTTTAGAATAGTTGTTTAGCAAATCAACAAGTTCATCATAAGAAGGAGCTTGGAACTCTCCGTCACTCTCATCGTCACTAATGTCATCATCGCTTTGTACCTTTCGGTCACCCTTTGCCATGAGGCATAGGTGTGTAGAGGATGATCGCGACGGTGGTGGTGGTGGTGTAGAGGTCCCAATTACTAGAGCGGCCACCTTCTCCTTCTCATCATCACTATCTTCATTGGATGAGCCACCGGAGGAGTCAACGTCGGTGAGCCAATCACCAACAATATAAGCCTTGCCACCTTTCTTGTGGTATTGCTTCTTCTTCTTGCCATCCTTCTTGTAGGGCTTCTCACTTCTCTCCTCATCTTCACTTGATGAGTCATATTTCTTGCCCTTGTTCTTGTTCTTGTAGCTCTCTTTCTTGGGCTTGGTGCATTGGTGAGGAAGATGACCAAGATCACCGCAATTGTAGCAATCCATTTCAGATAGTGGCCTTCTCTTGCTACTTGTGAAGAACTTCTTCTTTCTTGAGTCAAAGTTGACACCATTCTTGTGAAGCTTCTTCAACATCTTTGTGGTCTTCCTCACCATGAGAGCAATGTTGGAATCATCTTCATCATCACTTGTGCTCTCATGATGCAGCTCAATTGCTTTGGTCTTGCCCTTCTTGTCATGACTTGCTTTGAAGGCCAAGTCCTTCTTCTTGTCGGTGGAAAGATCACTTTGATGAAGCACGGTCACAATGTGTCCATATTTGTCAATTGGGAGGACACAAATAATCTTTCTCACAACATCGGATGGTTGCATTTCTGTGAGGCCAAGACCATTCAACTCTTCTACAAGAACATTCAAGCGTGAGTACATTTCATTTGCACTTTCATTTGCATGCATATCAAAGGAATTAAGCTTTTGCATGACAAGATGATATCGTTCCTCACGCTCACTCTTGGTTCCCTCATGGAGCGCACAAATGTTATCCCATAGCTCACGGGCGTCTTTGTGGTTTCGAACGCGGTTAAACACATCCTTGCAAATGCCTCTAAATATGATGTTATCCTCCTTGGATTTGGCAAACCCGGTTATCGCGGCTTGGCGGCATTTTACATCGACCGCCTCTAGGTATGACTCCATACGGATTTTCCAATATGGAAAGTTGTCTCCCTCGAACATGGGAGGTGGTCCATCACCTCCGGACATCTTAACTCTTGGCGGTTAAGCCTAAATCGAGAGCACGAGGCTCCGATACCAATTGATAGGATCAAGATGCCCAAGAGGGGGGGGGGGGGTGAATTGGGCTTTTCTAAAAATTCTTGCGACAATTAAAACCTATCAAGACCAATTAACCCCTTTGTGCTTACAAGTGTGTTTCACAAAACTCTACCGCACAAAAGACTATACCTATTCCATTCCTACTCTAGCAAGGCAATTCAATTATGAATGAACAACAAGTAAATTGTGGAATTGAATTGCTCAAATGTAAATGCGTATGTAAAGGGAGTAGAAATGACTCGACGATCTTTTTGCCGAGGTATCGAGGTGTCGGCACACCCCTCTAGTCCTCGTTGGAGCACCCACGCTAGGGTATCGCTCCCCCTTGATCCGTGCAAGGATCAAGTGCTCACTATGAGCTGATTCTTCGCCACTCCGGCCCGGTGAATCGCTCACTACCGGTCACAAGCCAACTTGGGTCATCCACAAATCCACCGGACGATCACCAAGCTCTTCGATCACCACCAAGCCATCTAGGTGATGCAGATCACCAAGAGTAACAAGCTAGAACTCTCACTTGACCAAGCCAAGACCAAAGAGATGGATGGATGCACACTTGCTACTCTCTTTCACTAATGAGGTCACTAATTCTCACAATTAGGAATTCTCTCAACCTGACTAGGGCTCTTGCACTTTCTCACACTCACAATGTGTCTTTCAGCAGATGGAAATGGCAAGAACACTCTAATGGAGGAGGGGGAGGAGTATAAATACTCCCCCAACCGGCCATCCAAAAGAGCACTGAACAACACAGATTTCGAGGGCATCAGACGCGCCGATGCCCTCGACCCAACGGTCAACTGTACTTTTCTAACACGCGGTTTAAAGGAGCATCAGACGCTAGGCAGCATCTGATGCCCTCACCTCGGACACGTCCGATGCGAAACCGACCTCTTGGGAACCTCTCTGCAAAGACATCGGACGCTGGCCCTCAGCATCCGATGCCAGCGTCCGATGTGCCCCTCAGGGCACTCTCTCATGAACAGCGGCACAGGCGCATCCGATGTGACAACATCGGAGCGTCCAATGCCACATTGCCAGCACTCTCAAGTCTGAGTGACATCGAACGTGCATCCGATGCCACCAAGGCCAGCGTCCGATGCCCATTTCAGGGCCGAAACGACTTCGGATCGCGACGCTGCCTTAACGACTTTTCATCCTCACGACATAAGGGCTCTCTCTGAGATACCTAGGGCTATGAAATAACAAGTGTGCACCACAACTACCTCAATAGACTCATCTAGGTCAAGCTACTGATTCACGCTCCCCTTTATAGTACAACCAAAGGAAAAACAAAGACCTAAGACTACCTATGTGTCCTCCAACACCATATGACACTTAGCCTAGTCTAACACCATCTTCGTTGTCCGTCCTTTGAAAACCAAAATGATTCCCATCGCAAGGGGACATGAACTCCATATGCTCGTATCGTCACCATTACCATGACCTAACTCATCCCTGTTTCTACAAAATACACGTTACACTACTAGAAATGTGTTCATCAATGACAATTCACTTGTGACGATTATGATTTGCGTCACTGGAGTGAGCTTTTATATGACGAAATTTACAGTTTTGTCATTATGGACAAGTGACGGAGATTTGGCATGAAAAATAATGACGAAAACAGAATCATCGTCATGAAACAACAAACCTAAATTGTCATAGATGGTTTGGGTGCTGAACCACCTCGAGAACATGCTATCGTGGTCCCACCAGCGGGTCCCACATCGAGGACGTGACACCATGGTCCCGCCAGTGGGTCCCATGTTTAGGACATGATGATGCGGACCCACATTGGACGACTAGGGCTGGACCGTCGATGATGTGGCGCCGTGGTCCTACCAGTGGGTCCCATGTTGAGGACGTGGCGATGCGGACCCACCATGGACGACTAGGGCTGGACTGTCGATGACGTGGTGCCGTGGTCCTGCCAGCGGGTCCCATGTTGAGGACGTGGCGATGCGGACCCACCTTGCATGACAAGGACTCGACCGTGGAGGACGTGGCGCCGTGGTCCCGCCAGAGGGTCCCACGTTGAGGACGTGGCGATGTGGACCCACCGTGCACGACAAGGAATCGACCCCTCCCCATTTTTTTGGGCAAATAATTGCTCCCGTGGTGGTTCGAACCCACGAGCTGCCGGTTAACAGGTAGAAGCTTTACCATTGGAACGAGAGGCCTTTGGTGGTTATAACATGAATGTTTTTCTATTTGTACTAGTTTATGATATTTTCTTATTTTAATTAATCAATCGAGATGACGGACCCTGTACACATATTTGTGTATGCCCGCGGCTGCTGTCTTTCGTGGCGGCTGATCGCGAGGACGTCCGTGGCTCTAGACCCGACGGCAAGGAGTCAACGTCCTGTGGCTGCTGGTGGCGGCTCATCGCGAGGACGTCGGAGGCGTCCCTGGCGGCTAGGCGTCTCCAGCGATCGTGGGTGAGCAGAGGAGCGCCGGTCAGTGGCGACACGCGTGAGACAGAGCAGCGGCGACGCGATTGGCATGGGCAGAGTACAAGGTTTGATTTGTTTCTCAATTGTTTCACATGTATGTATGTCTTTGATGTGTTTTTGATTTTTGTTGAGTGTTCTATATTTAATGATTGACAATAGTGTTTATTGAATTGTCAAAATAGATGGATAGAAGATGGATTTTTGGGAGACAATTCATAGAGGAATATGTGAAAGGAGTTGATGAGTTCATGAATTTTATTAGGGAAAGATACCCCGAAGACAGTCACATACTTTGTCCATGTTGCAACTATCTTAATCAAACTTTGCGGCATCAACATGTTGTGAATGACCATATACACATCCATGGAATGTCAGCTACATACACCAGGTGGATTCATCATGGGGAGCCAACTGATGTTGCAATAATTGAGAATTTTGATCAAGAGGTCGAAGGAAGAGATAACGACTTTGAGATACATGTGGATGTGGCCAATGATGATTATGATGGGGATCACGGAGTACCTGAGCTGATAGGAGAGTTGTATGCTGCGACAGAGGCTAATGGAGAAGAACCTAGGTTTGCAAGAGTGCTTGAAGATGCAAAGAAGTCACTTTGCCCGGGATCTAGCCATTCAAAATTCTCTTTTCTGGTGAGGTTGTTGTATATCAAGTCTCGTTATCGAATCAACAATACAACATTTTCCACAATTATGGAGTTGTTGTCATCAGGATACCCTTAGAGTGAGTTGCCAAAATCATATGATGAGGCCAAGAAATATCTTCGAGAATTGGGCCTTGGATATGAAAATATCCATGTGTGCGAGAACAATTGTGTGTTGTTTCGGAAGAGGTATGCTGATGCAAATGTGTGCCCAGTATGCAAGGTGTCTAGATGGAAAGATGGAACTGGGACCAAGCGGGTTCCAGTGAAGGTATTGAGGCATTTTTCACTTTTGGCAAGGTTGAAAAGAATTTATGCTTCGAAGCGAACTTCTGAAGAAACTCAATGGCACAAGAAAATGAGGACGTCAATCGACAATGTAATGAGCCATCCATCTGATGGGGAGGCTTGGAAGGAGTTTGACAGGAGGGAACCAACCTTTGCAGAAGATCGGAGGAACCTGAGGCTTGCCTTAGCTACCGATGGATTCGATCCATTTGGCAACATGGGTACCCAGTACAGCATGTGGCCAGTGCTTCTGACACCACTAAATCTCCCACCATGGGAATGCATTAATCCAGCAAACTGCTTTATGTCTTTACTCATCCCAGGTCCAAAACATCTAGGAAAGGATTTTGATTTGTTCCCTGAGCCCCTAATTGAAGAACTGCTTGAGCTATGGAAGGGTGTCAGTACCTACGATGCATGTACTAGTGAGAAGTTTGGCCTTCGTGCTGCCGTGTTGTGGTGTATACACGACTTTCCAGCGTTGAGCACGTTATCGGGGCGAACAACAAGAGGGTATTTTGCATGTATACATTGTGACAAGGATCTGTTATCTCGGGCAATAAGGGGTAAGATATGTTACATTGGTCATCGTCGTTACCTTCCAAGGACACATGCATGGCAAAGAAGCTTGGCTTTCGATGGTAAGCGGGAAAACAAAGATGCGCCAGGCAAGTTCACTATGGAGGAGGTCCTAGAGGAGGTAGAGAAGGTGAAAGATGTCAGACCAGGGAAGCATAATCCTCCTGAAATTACTAGAATTAAAAGGAAGCGCAATGAGGGTCCAAAGATTTATAGCCGCAAGGTTGGGCTATGGAGGTTGCCATATTGGAAAGATTTGAAGCTTCCACATAATCTCGATGTGATGCACATAGAGAAAAACATATGTGAAAACATTCTTGGCACATTACTCAATGTACAGGGCAAGACTAAGGACACAACCAATGCCAGGCTAGATTTGCATGATATGAGCATAAGACCAGAATTGCATTTACAGCAGCATGACAACTCAGTCAAAGCTCCACCTGCTCCGTATCTCTTGGGGAAGGATCAGAAAATCGAGTTTTGCAAGTTTCTGAAAGGTATCAAGTTTCCTGATGGATATGCGGCTAACCTAGCAAGATACATAAGTGAAGATGGATCGAAGGTGGTTGGAATGCTGAAAACACATTCGTGCCACATACTCCTGCAAAGAATCATACCTGCTGGCCTAAGAGGACTAGTGAGGAAGGATGTATATGAAGCAGTTGCAGAGCTCGAGGCCTTCTTCAGAGAACTATGCAGTAGAAATTTAAGGATAGATGTTGTGAAACAGTTGAAAGAAGAAATTCCTTTGATCCTATGCAAGCTGGAGAAAATCTTTCCACCTGCCTTCTTTGATGTCATGGTGCACTTGGCTGTCCATCTTCCTGATGAGACACTGCTTAGAGGACCTGTTCAATACGGATGGATGTACCCAATAGAAAGGCGGCTAGGCACTTTGAAGAATTTTGTAAGGAACAGGGCTAGGCCCGAAGGCTCAATTGCTGAGGCATATATGGAAAGTGATACCTTGACCTTTTGTTCTGGGTACATGGAGGATATTGACACTAGATTTAACCATGATGATGATAGTGGTGTAGAGATGCCATTGCCTGATGACATCTCTGTATTTAAGCATGGTGTTACTCTTGTTGGATCTAATAGGGTTGACTACATTGATGATGGTGTCCTAAATAAGTTAGTTTGGTATGTGCTAAATAATTGTGACGAGGTTGCGAAATATGTGGAGTAAGTATTAGATCTTTCAGATATAGTTTTTTGTTTTATTTCTATTTGTTGTAATTAATAATTGACTGAACTTAGCACTACAGCTTGTACAAGGACGATCTAGTGCAGCAAGGTGCTCATGATGTTGATAGAATGGTTGAACAAGGATTTGCAAAGTGGTTTAAGTGCCATGTAACTCACTAAACATTGATGTTGTATATTTAGTAAATGAATTTGTATCCATACGTAATTGATGAACCGAGTTACTTTGTTGTTACAGATTGAGAACAAATGCAAGGAGAATCCAGAATCATTTAGTGAAGGACTGTGGGCACTATCATGTGGCCCTGATCTGCGTGTTAGGAGTTGTGCAGCTTGCAAGGTTAATGGTGTGCGGTACAACACTGTGGATCGTGAGAAGTACCTGCTGACACAAAACAGTGGTGTTATGACTGAAGGGACACATAATGGGGAAGACGTAGATTTTTATGGTGTGCTCAAAGAGGTAATCGAGTTGGAATACAACTCGAATTTTCAAGTCCGACGAACAGTGGTTCTATTTAGATGTGATTGGTTCAACCAAGAAGGCAAGACAAGATGCCCTCGAGATGATGGACATTTCAAATCCATCAATGTGCAGTCATTATGGTATAAGACTGATCCTTTCATCTTAGCAACTCAATCGAAAAAGATATTTTACTTACAGGACACAGATTTAGGTCAACATTGGCGAGTTGTGCAGAAATTTGAACATAGGAATATTTATGATGTGGCTGAAAAAGACGATGTCAATCATGATGTGCATCAGGATGAATATTGCTCTGACACTGAGCATGAAGTGCAAGTTGGTTCTGCTCATGAGGTTGGCCTCAATATTCAAGGTGGAGAAGCCACAATAATTGAAGGAAATTTAGAGGACCTTTTAACAAACAAGAAGCAACCTTGAAGGACCGAGAAAGCACTAGCAAGGCGACCAGAGGGGGGGTGAATGGGAGCTCAAAAATTTCTCTCGAAACTTTGGCCAAATGTCCCAAAATCAACCCCTGAAAGCTACGACCGAAACCGTGATGCCCACGACCCTTGGAAGAGGGTGGATGATCCCTAGGATCACAGCAAGGCACCACAAAGCAATTGCAAGCCAAACACCAAAAGTTCCAGCACAAGTTCGACCCTCAAAAACCAAGTCTCGAACGTAGATAGACGGCTACGTTGAGAAATCTCAAATACCGATGCTAACAAGTAGCAAAGATACCTAGAGAGGTTCCTTGGTCAACTACAAGGCCAAACGAGAAGTCCGGAAACCAAGCAAGGAAGCCGGGAGAGCAAACACTCACAACCGGAAGCTACAGCCAAGTCCCGGATTGTCCGGCAGTACGGTCGCAGACTGTCTGCCCAGTGGCGGACTGTCCGCCGGCCAAAAGAGCAAAACCGCAGTGCTGCTGCAAGTCCCCTGGACGTTCCCGGACTGTCCGCGAGTCCCAACGGCGGACTGTCCGCGGATCAAAAAGAACTTGTCCGTACAAGCTGCGCAGCCACGGACTCGGCTGGAGCCCGACCCCCGGACTGTCCGCGGATGAACAGAGAGGGCAATTTTGATCGCCCCTCTCACGAATCTCTCCAAATTCGATCCAAATCAAAATCCCACGTTCCCAAACTTGGAGAAGATGATCATGGGGTAGTTAGGAGACTATCCCCACGAAATCATCCGCTCAAATCGATTCAATCACCGGGAAATCGAAAGGGGAAGATCAAGAACAAAAAAGCGCCACGAAAACGAAATCAACCCGATCTACTTGTTCGTGAGGAGTTAGATGAATTCCTTTGGTCGAAATGACCTCCTCTCGAAAACGAACAAGATGATTCAAACGGATTTCGCAAAGACGCAGTATGGAGAGAGATCGAGCGACGGGAAAAACGTGGAGAAAAGAGGAACGCGGAGAACACGAACCAAAACGCAAATCAAGTCATCGATCTGCAACCGTGTGGCTACCACACGCTACAACCGTGAGGTTACGGCCTCACTTCCTCAAAATCTCCAGTACACAGAGGTATGGTTCTCTGCGGATCTCAGCTAGCTACAGCAGGGGATTAGGAGAGCAGGAAACCCTAAGTGCAAAGAGCAAATGAACTGAGATAGATAGGGAGGTGGGTGTCTCCCCCTACTTATCCTAATTCTAACTATTCCTAATTCCCACTGTACCCCTAACTACTTACAGAGCGAACCAGCTAAACCCTAAGGTTATTCTGGACCAACTCGATGGTAGGTGGATCCGACGGCCACGCCCGCACAACTCGTAGCGTTGCCTCGACGCAACCTCCCGATTGCCGCCACGTGCCGCCACCGCTCTGCGTCCTTTTCCTGGACGTCGCACCCCCGGTTTTGAGGCCCAAACCGGGAAACCAGCCTTCACGACCAACCCCTGGTTTTGAGGCCCAAACTGGGAAACCAGCCCACCAGCGCCTGAGTTTTGTGGCCCAAACTCAGCAAACCCGCAGCACCCAGGTTTTGAGGCCCAAACCTAGAAACCGTCCTCTGCCTGAGTTTTGTGGCCAAACTCAGAAACCATCCGCGCCCAGGTTTTGAGGCCCAAACCTGGAAACCGTCCACCCGATGGTTTTTCTCTGGCTCTACCACCAAACCGGAGCTGTAGAGGGGATGCACCGCCCGTGCACCCCGTCCACCGACACGTGTCCCTAGGTCCACGACCCAAGCAACACCGTGCCCGCAAGTCTTCGCTCGTCGCTGTCCCAGGCTGCCAGCCACCACAGCTGATCCTCGGGCCACCGGTCCCTCAGTCCAAGCCTCACGTCCGCCCTTCGCCACTCTCGGTCCCTCGGCACGGCATGTCTCAACTTGACCTTCACCTTGCCTCTGATCACTGTATCCGTGCTCGACACCTGCACAACACAAGCCAAAGAACATGCGCATTATCCCAGTTGACAATCACTCATCACTCAGAGACTCGGCATACACCCATGTATCCGCAATCTCCCCCTTGATGAGTGCATTGTCAACTACCAACACAAATCATAATGAAAGGAGAAAGGAGGAAGAAGGAGAAGAGAGAACTCGACCAAATGACCCAAAAGCAAGGCAAAGCCGAAGAAGGTCAAGTGGAAGGAGCAAAACAACTTGGTCCCCAAAGACATGGGCAACGGCTCGATGCAACCAAGCAAAGCAAAGCTAGCCCTCAAGAAGAGGTAGAACAGGCTCAACACCGCTAGCCAAAACCATCTTCAAAAATCGAAGCAAAATGCTAGTCCCTCAAGACAGAGGCATAGAGGCTCAACACAACTAGCAAAGAAAGCTCGATACCAAAACCTTACGGCCAACAGGAAGCAGCAAAAACTCCCCTTGAATAGTGCAAACAACCAGGAAAGCTCCCCCTTAGTTCAAACGGAGGGTAATGATTTGCAATTTCTCCTCCTTAGTTGAAAATGCACTTATCAAGAAACAATGCTCCCCTCAGAAAATGCACCATCAAAAAGTGCCAACACGCAGATTTCTCCCCTTCCAAAATGCATATGAGTCAAAATGCAAGTTAGGAGCTTCAGGAGTATACTCAAAAGAGTGCAAAGAGGCTCTACAGAGTTCTGATCCGATGACTCAGAAAATGCACAGAATGCTAGCAAAGGCTCAAACTGATCACTAAGTCTAAAATGAGAGCAAAAAGAGTAGTTTTCAGCCAAAAAGGTATTCACCATCAAAATAGCACAAGACATGTATAGACAGGAAGTCAAACAAGTGCTAAAAATATATACAAGGTGAACTACCCCTAGCAAAGTTCAAACATCATGCTATAGAATGAAGCATACACTTGTGATTTCAGTTTTAAATCGGAGTTGCATTGGTGAAATAACACAAGTTCAGAAGTTTAGCAGATGTTTGCGAGAGGTTGAAAGCTTGTCAATGCCTAACTTTTCAACCGAGCGAAGCCTATGCAAAAAGCAATCAGAAGCTTAAGGCGTCGGTTTTGGTCATACACTACACAACTCAAGTTTAACTCAAAGTGCAATGAGAAACAGTCTCGAAACTGTGAGGTGCTAACAAGCAAACCCATCTCGATCTTTTCAATTTACCTAACTTGGTTCAGATTTTAAACAGAATATGACATACCAAGCAAGTGAATGACTCGACACTAGAGACATAGCAACCTAGCATACATAAATAGCATAAGTGACTTCTACACATTCTACACATGCTAGTTGCATATCTCAATGGTGAACATTTGCAAATTTTAAGTTCATTAATCAGATTCACCATTCAAAAATAGCTCAGCTCACAGTATGTATCAGTGATCAGAAAGAGCATAAGCTACAGTATCAACATAAAGCATCGGAGCAAAGACTACACAGAGCATAGTTACATTCTTCAGACTATATTCATGAAGCTCAGAATGTAAAAGCGTATGCTGAAATGCAAAGATGCATGAAGAAACCAAAAGGAAGCAAAAACAACTGAAAAACACAGAGTCAGTGTATCATACAAGAGTCAAAATGTTTCCCCCATCTAAAAGGGGAAACACACACCAAGCTCACCCCTCAACCGATTAAAGGTTGATTCGTCTAAAGGCTTGGTGAAAATATCAGCCAACTGATGATGAGTATCGACATGGCGAAGGTCGATATCACCCTTCTCATAGTGGTCTCGCAGAAAATGAAAGCGCACATCAATGTGTTTGGTCTTCGAGTGCAGCACAGGGTTCTTAGCAACGCTAATCGCACTCGTGCTGTCACAAAGCAAAGGAACACGAGAAAAGCTCAGACCAAAATCACGCAAAGTGGCCATCATCCAGAGTAACTGGGAATAGCAGCTAGCCGCAGCAACATACTCAGCCTTCGTGGTAGACTGGGCGACACTAGACTGCTTGCGAAAGGACCACGAAACAAGAGAAGAACCAATAAACTGGCAAGTCCCAGAAGTGGACTTGCGCTCGACACGACAACCAGCAAAATCGGCATCGGAATAACCGCAAAGGGAGAGGTTGGAGGAAGCTGAATACCAAATCCCGAACTCAGGTGTGAAACGAAGGTACCTAAAAATGTGCTTCACCGCCTGACGGTGAGAAGTGCGCGGCGAAGCCTGAAAGCACGCGCACAGACACACCGCGAACTGGATGTCCGGGCGTGTCGCCGTCAGGTAGAGCAGCGACCCAATCATGCTTCGGTACTCCTTCAGGTCCACAGCTTCTCCATCCTTGTCCGCATCCAGGGCCGTCGTGGTCGACATGGGTGTTGGAAGAGGCTTGGCCTCACCCATATCGAACCTCTTCAACAAGTCCTTGGTGTACTTGCCCTGGTGCACAAACGTCCCTTCTCGAGATTGCTTAATTTGCAATCCGAGAAAGAAAGTCAGCTCGCCCATCATACTTATCTCGAACTCCCTGCTCATAGTATCTGCAAACTTGGCAACCAAAGCGTGAGAAGAACCACCGAAAATGATATCATCCACGTAAATCTGGACCAAGAGAGTATCAGTGCCTTGCTTGAGGAGAAAGAGCGTTTTATCCACACATCCCATTTTAAAACCCTTAACTAGCAAAAAGGTTTTCAATCTATCATACCAGGCTCTAGGGGCTTGTTTCAAACCATATAAAGCTTTGTTAAGTTTAAAAACATGGTTTGGAAACTTGGGATTTTCGAAACCGGGGGGTTGTCTAACATACACCTCCTCTTCAATGTAGCCGTTTAAGAAGGCACTCTTGACATCCATTTGAAAAAGTTTGAAACCTTTGGATGCAGCAAAAGCCAAGAGTATCCTAATAGCCTCCAAACGAGCTAGAGGAGCGAAAGTCTCCTCATAGTCTATCTCCTCCTTCTGACTATAACCCTGGGCTACGAGTCTGGCCTTGTTTCTCACAACATGGCCATCTTCTCCCCGTTTGTTTTTGAAAACCCATTTTGTCCCAATAGGATGACACTCAGAAGGTGGAGACACTAGAACCCAAACCCAATTTCTCTCAAAGTTCTCAAGCTCCTCATGCATGGCATTGACCCAATCCGGATCTGTCAAAGCGTGTCCAACATCTCGGGGTTCAAAATCAGCAACGAATGCAGAATGAGCAAAGTGAGAGATTTGCCTTGACTGGGTGACGCGTTCGTCGATGCTGCCGATCATCTGTTGAGGCGGGTGCTGGCGCTGAATGTGTCGTGGCGCCTCCCTTGTCGAAGTGGCCTCCCCCTCAACAGCAGCTGGTGCCTCCCCGGGTACAAAAGGTACCGCTCGGGGTGGCGAATCCCACGGCCCCTAGGAAGAAGACGTGTCGGGGCCGTGATTCGTCGTAGAAGCCGCTCTTGGCGGCACAGCAGGTGGAGGAGGTGCTGGATCGTCCATACCTTCAGCACCCTCATCCTCGTCATCAAAAAGAGGCTCACCGACCTCGTGATCACCTGCACGCTCAAAACGAGAAGAAGGACAAACCATGGTCTCGTCGAAGGTGACATCGGATGTCTCCATGACTCGGTTAGTGTCAAGGTTAAGTACACGGTAAGCTCGAGTGTGAGTGCCATAACCCAAAAACACACCGTCAGAAGAACGAGACTCAAATTTGTCCAAGTTGCCCTTTTTCAGTATAAAACAATGGCAACCAAAAAATCGAAAATAACTCACCTTGGGCAGTTTTCCAAAACGTAACTCATAAGAAGTCTTTTTCAAGAAAGCTCGGAGAAAAATGCGATTGGAAATGTAGCATGCAGTGCTCATAGCTTCGGCCCAATATCGCCTAGGAGTCCTATGCTCATCGAGCATCGTCCTGGCCATCTCTACAAGGGTCCGATTTTTCCTCTCTACAACACCATTCTGTGGCGGTGTGTAGGGGGAAGAAAACTGATGCTCTAAGCCCAAAGAGTCACAAAACTTCTCAAAATCCGAATTCTTGAATTCGGAACCATTATCACTCCTAATAGCTCGCATTGAGTTCAAAGGGAACTCATTCTGAAGACGCAAAATCAGATTGCGAGCTAGAGAGAAAGTCTCAGTCTTCTCAGCTAAAAAGAAGACCCACGAATATCTCGAAAAGTCATCAACAACAACAAGCACATACCACTTCCCACCAACCGAGCTCACCCGAGCCAGACCAACAAGGTCCATGTGCAAAAGCTCTCCAGGGCGCATGGTCATGACTTGAGTCACCTGATGGTGGGGAGCGGCAACCATCTTCCCATGTCTACAAGAGTGGCAAACAAGATCCTTCTCCATGGATAACTTGGGCAATCCTCGGATTAGGCCAAGTGAACTAAGTCTTGCAAGCAAGTCGAAGCTCAAATGTCCAAGTCTCCTATGCCACTTCCAAAGATCAGAGGAGGAAGCTCCAGCCACAAGACAACGAGAAATGCCAAAAGACTCCGAGAAATTCGCACGAAAGACTTTTCCAAAGAGCGAAATCAAACACACAAGATTGCCCTGAGGATCCAAAATACGACTGAGATTCGGTTTAAAACGAATCTCATAGTCGTCGTCAAAGAGTTGTGAAACAGAAAGAAGGTTAAAATGCAAGTTAGAAACAAGAGCAACATCGCGCAACACAAAGTGCTCATTAACTCGCACCGACCCACGAGACAAAACCTTACCTTTGCTATTGTCGCCGAAGGTGATAAACTCCTTTCTGGCGGCTGGACTAAGACTTGAGAACCACTTGGCGTTTCCGGTCATGTGCCTCGAACAACCGGAATCCACCAACCAGACGTTCTCCAATCGTTTTACCTACATCAGTAAAAAGACATAGGGTGAGCATACGGTCTAACACTGGGGTTAGTGAAGTAGGAAGAATACCAGTGTTGGGCCGGCTGCTCAAAAGAACGGTTAGGAGAAAAACCATTCCTAGCACGCCTACGGGGGAAGCGATCACCACGTTGAGGAAAACGTGGTCCGCTAAGGGAAGAGCGTCCATCGCGATACTCAAAACGCGGTGGGGGAAAACGCTCAACTACAAAGTCACCGCCATGGGGTCCATAGCCTACAACTGCAAGCTCCCGCCGGGCACGACCTCCCTGACGCCTAGGACCTTGAAGCACTGTACCTCTAGGCCTAGCAGCTCTCCTCGGAGCTCTCCTCTGAACATTCGGCACATGTACATCATGGAAAGGATGGTACATGTCCGGATTGTTCATCTCCCTAGCACGACGCGCCTCTCTCTTGCGCCGAAAGCAGAACTCACTTAAGTGTCCATCTCTCCCACAATGCTCACAATGGTACCTCACCGCTCTCAAAGGGGGTTGTTGGTACACACGGTTGTGGGTATGGATCACTTTGCCCTTTTGTGGCATAAGCTCCTCCTGGATGGGTGGCATGGTGTCCAACTTGTTTTTCAGGTGGTTGGGCTTGGGATGCCACACTTGTTTCTTGGGTGGAGCTCGTGGAGGTTCTTCAAACACCCCATCCTTGGTGTTAGGCTTGAGAGGCTCTTTGGGTGGAAGCTTGGTAAGTTTGGGAGTAGTGGTGGAGTTGGGTTTCTCACCTGGGTTCACACCACTCGACTCTCCAATCTTCCCAAAAGCAGAAAGATCAACACCCGGAGCAAAACCTACACCAGGACCTCCAGCAGCTCGCTTGAATTGGGAGATCATCATCCTGAGCTGCGGCTCACCACAAGACACCCATGACAAGATGGTCCGAAGGTATGTGTTTTCCTCCTCGGTTTGCATCTTGTCATGCTTCACATTGGCTATCTCCATCTCCAGGCCCTCACACAAAACACACCTGGACACACAAGTGCTACCCGAGTTGGCCTCTTCAAGAGACACAATCTTGGCATTCTTCTCTGCCAACTCAGATTGCAAGATAGGACAAGTCTTGCACGCACCCAACAAAGAGGGTCTAGCCTTCAGCTCATCCACCTCTCCTACCAACGCAGCATACTTACTTCTCAAAGTGAGAAGGTCAGTCATGTGTGTGGTGCACATCTCACACTCCACCTCCTCAAAAACGACCACGGTGGACTTAGCAAACTCAAGCTCCTTCACCGTGTCCTCCCGATTCTGCCTAAACTCCTTGCGCTCTCTAGCAGCACGCCTAAGCAGCTTGTCTTAACTAAGAAGCGCGGCAGTAAGTTTCTCGACCTCAGTGGAAAGCTCATCGGGGGTCAGAGATACCTGGGAGGTGTCGTCGTTGTCGTCGTCGTTCCGAGGAGTGTCCACCAGCTCGCCGTCGACCTCCTTGCCGAGGGCCATGGTGCAGAGGCCGTCATCGTCGGCGAAGAAGTAGAGGCCGTTGAGCTTGTCCTCGATCCTCTTCTTCTTCTCGGACTCATCGTCGCTTGAGGAAGCGGAGTCGTCATCCGAGTCGTCGACGTCGCTGAGCGTGGCGAAGAAAGCACGCTGCTCAGCCTGGGCCTTCTCCAAGTACTTGGTCTTGATGTACTCCTTGTTGAAGCCGCCTCTCCGCTTGTGCCTCGCGGGGACGTACTTCTCCTTACGCTTGCCGGAGTCATACTTGTGCCCATGATCGCCCTTCCCAAAATGCTTGTTCTTCTTGGGACAGTTGGCGATGAAATGATCGGAGTCGCCACACTCGTAGCATCTTGAGCGTCCTCCTCCGCGGCGACGGTTCATGCGGTTGTTGTGAAACCGCGAGAACCGGTTGTCAAGTAAAGCCAACTCGTCGTTTCCCAAAGACTCCAACTGCTCCTCTGTGACAGAAAGAAGAGAGTGCAAAGCAAAGCCTCCAGAGGGGTTAGCAGAAGAGCCAGAAAGCAAAGCCATCGACGGGCCAGAAGGATTTTCATAAGAAGCCCTCGCCATGGCATCGATCTCACTGGACTTGAGCTTACTGAAGAGCTCGTCGCACGTGAGGGTCTCATAGTTAGGCGATTCGATGATCGCCTGAACTTTGGAATCCCACACCGACCGATCAAGAGTATGCAAAAGCTTCAAAGCCCTCTCATGATCGTCGAAAGGCAACAGCTCCTTGTTAGCCCTCATCCTGTTGACAATCACCTGAAAGCGAGCGAATAAACTTTCTATGCTCTCGCCAGGCATATGTCGAAAGTTCTCATACTCTCGCTTGAACGACTCATAGAGCCGGGTTTTGACTTGAGAGGTTCCCTCATGAAAGCGCATGAGGGTAGCCCAAATCTCCCGAGTCGTAGCAAGGTGAGAAACACGATCAAACTCACTCATGCTCAAGCATGAGAAAAGAGCATTACGGGCTTGGCTATTGGCATCGTGCTCATCGATCTAAAGCTGAGAGACACGAGCAGCCAAGACCACGTAATCAGCAGAGTTGCAAATATCCCAAATGGAAGCACCCAAACTCTGCAGATAGACCGACATGCGTATCTTCCAATACGCATAGTTCGTCCCATCGAAAAATGGCGGTTTGCCCACGCCGCGATCCATGTCACCTTCTGTGGATCTGGAACTGGCTAAGGTGGAAGATCCTTAACCTGCTCCGATACCAATTGAAGGACCGAGAAAGTGCGGATACATGGGTGTATGCCGAGTCTCTGAGTGATGAGTGATTGTCAACGGGTTTAATGCGCATGTTCTTTGGCTTGTGTTGTGCAGGTGTCGAGCACGGAGACAGTGATCAAGGGCAGGTGAAGGTCAAGTTGAGACGTGCCGTGCCGACGGACTGGGTGCGATGAAGGATGGGCGTGCCGTGCGGCGGACGTGCCATGCCGATGTATCGAGCAGTGAAGGGCGGACGTGAGGCTTGGACTGAGGGACCGGAGTGCCTGAGGATCAGCTGTGGTGGCTGGCAGCCTGGGACAGCGACGAGCGGAGACTTGCGGGGCACGGTGTTGCTCGGGTCGAGGACCTGGGGACACGTGTCGGTGGACGGGGTGCACGGGCGGTGCATCCCCTCTACAGCTCCGGTTTGGTGGTTGAGCCAGGGAAAAACCACCGGGTGGACGGTTTCCGAGTTTGGGCCTCAAAACTCAGGTGCTCGGTTTCCAGGTTGAGCCACAAAACCTGGGCGCGGATGGTTTCCGAGTTTGGCCACAAAACTCGGGTGATGGGCCGGTTTCCGAGTTTGGGCCTCAAAACTCGGGCGCTGCGGGTTTCTGAGTTTGGGCCACAAAACTCAGGCTGGAGGCTGGTTTCCCGGTTTGGGCCTCAAAACCGGGGGTTGCTGGAAAAGGCTGGTTTCCCGGTTTGGGCCACAAAACCGGGGGTGCAAAGCGAGGGCGGCACGTGGCGGCGATCCAGAGGTTGCGTCGAGGCAACGCTTCGGTTCGAGCGGGCGTGGCCGTCGGATCTACCTACCACCGCGGGTTGGACCAGAATAGCCTTAGGGTTTAGCTGGTTCGCTCTGTAATTAGTTTAGAGAGGGGTAGAGTAGGAAATAGGCTTAGTCTAGGTTAGTATAAGTAGTCCAGGGGAGACACCCTCCTCCCTATCTCAGTTTTAGCTATCTCAGTTAGTGCCTTCATTTGCTAGGGTTTCTTGCTCTCCCATCCCCTGCTTTAGCTAGTTGAGATCCGCAGAGAGACTCCACTCTGTGTACTGTTGAGTTGAGGAAGTGAGGCCGTATCCTCACCTTGGAGCACAGATCGATGGCTTGATTTGCGTCCTTAATTCGAGTTCGTGGCTGTGATTCGCGTTTTCTTTGTGTTCTTCGCGGAATCCTTTTTCTCCACGATTTTCCCGTCGCTTGATCTCTTTGCTCGGTTCATCTTTTGCAAATCCGTTTGAACCAAGTTGTTCTAGATCGTGAGGCACTTCTTTCCACCGAAGGAATCATCCTCTAACCTCACGGTCTAGGAGATCAATCGATTTTTAGTTTCGGGTCACTTCTTCTCCCTTCTCCCGAATTTCTTCGATTCACCGATTTGGAGATAGGTTCGAGCCATGATCTCTTAGAGATAGCTCACTATACTCCTTGTGACTCCACTCACCAAGTTTGATCCCTAGAGGATTCGTTTTGGGTGAGTTTGAGTCGAATCGGTGGAAGAACAGAGGACTGTCGGGGTGACCGGACGCTAGGTCACGGGGTGACCGGACGCTCAGCGTGTGAGTCCGGTCGTTGAACGTTTTCGGTGTTTTGTTTTGCATCGACCGGACGCACTGTTGAACTCGTGACCGGACTCATCGTGGTCACTGTTCATCAGTGTGCTGTGCTTGCGACCGGACGCACTGTTCACGACCGGACGCTCCGTACCAGTGAGTCCGGTCGGAAACAGTAAGGTCTGAAATCGGATTTTGGACGACCGGACGCGTCCGGTCCCTGCTGACCGGACGCTGGCCAGAGTCCGGTCGTAGCTGTTTCGCGCGTTTTCGTTCGCGGTTCGTTCGTTCGTTGACGGATTTGATTTCCGTCTTTTGCATTGGCTTTCTAGGGTTGTCTAGTGTCCCGCTGTGCTTCTAGGAAGCATCCACCCTACATCTAGGGTCGTGGACATTAGCAAGCTCTAGGTTTCGCTTTTGGGGTTGAATTTGGGACAGTGGCATCTAGTTTCCGAAAGGAAATTTTGAAGCTCCCATTCACCCCCCCTCTGGTCGCTTTCGGGTAGCTTCTCGGTCCTTCAATTGGTATCGGAGCAGGTTAAGGATCTTCCACCTTAGCCGGTTCCAGATCCACCGAAGGCGACATGGATCGCGGCGTGGGCAAACCACCGTTCTTTGATGGGACGAACTATGCGTATTGGAAGATACGCATGTCAGCCTATCTGCAGAGTTTGGGTGCGTCTATTTGGGATATTTGCAACTCTGCTGATTACGTGGTCTTGGCTGCTCGTGTTTCTCAGCAACAGATCGATGAGCACGATGCCAATAGCCGAGCCCGTAATGCTCTCTTTTCTTGTTTGAGCATGGGTGAGTTTGATCGTGTTTCTCACCTCGCTACGGCTCGGGAGATCTGGGACACTCTCATGCGTTTCCATGAGGGCACCTCTCAAGTCAAAACCCGACTCTACGAGTCGTTCAAGCGTGAGTATGAGAACTTTAGACATCAACCTGGCGAGAGCATAGAAAGTTTATTCGCTCGCTTTCAGGTGATTGTCAACAGGATGAGGGCTAACAGAGAGCAGTTGCCATTTGACGATCATGAGCGTGCTTTGAAGCTTTTGCACACTCTTGACCGTTCGGTGTGGGACTCCAAGGTTCAGGCAATCATCGAATCGCCGAACTATGAGACCCTCACCTGCGACGAGCTCTTCAGTAAGCTCAAGTCCAGTGAGATTGATGCTATGGCGAGGGCTTCTTTTGAAAATCCTTCTCGCCCGTCCATGGCTTTGGTTTCCGGCTCTTCCTCTAACCCCTCAGCTGGCTTTGCGCTTTCTTCTCTCTTTTCTGTGACAGAGGACCAGCTGGAGTCTTTGGGAGACGACGAGTTGGCTTTGCTTGCCAACCGGTTCTCGCGGTTCCACAACAACCGCATGAACCGCCGTCGTGGAGGAGGACGCACGGGATGCTACGAGTGCGGAGACCCCGACCACTTCATCGCCGACTGCCCCAAGAAGAACAAGCATTCGGGGAAGGGCGATCAAGGGCGCAAGCGCAACTCCAAGTACAAGGAGAAGCACGTCCCCCAAGACACAAGAAACGGGGCGGCTTCGACAAGGAGTACATCAAGAAGAAGTACTTGGAGAAGCAGCAAGCTGAGCAGCGTACGTTCTTCGCCACGCTCAGCGACGTCGACGGCTCGGATGACGACTCTGCTGGCTCCAGCGATGACGAGTCCATGAAGAAGAAGCTGGAAGACAAGTTCAACGGCTTGTGCTTCTTCGCCGGCGGCGGAGGCTTGTGTACCATGGCGCTCGGAGATGAGGTCGGAGGCGAGCTGGAACATACGCCTCGGAACGACGACACCTCCCAGGTATCTCTCACCTACGACGAGCTTTCCTCCGAGGTAGAGAAGTTGACCGCTGCCCTCCTTAGCCAAGATAAACTGCTTAGGCATGCCGCTAGAGAGCGCAAGGAGTTCAGGCAGAAGTGGGAGGACACGGTGAAGGAGCTTGAGTTCGCTCGGTCCACCGTGGTTGTGTCGGAGGAGGCGGAGTGCGAGTCGTGCACCGCGCACATGACTGACCTTCTCACTCTGAGAGGTAAGTATGCTGCGTTGGTTGGAGAGGTGGATGAGCTCCGTGCTAGGCCGCAGCTGTTGGGTGCGTGCAAGACTTGTCCTGTCTTGCAATCTGAGTTGGCAGAGAAAAATGCCAAGCTTGAGTCTTTAGAGAAGGCCAGCTTAGATAGCACTTGCGTCTCGAGGTGTGCTTTGTGTGAGGGCCTGGAGATGGAGATTGCCAATGTGAAGCATGGCAAGATGCAAACCGAGGAAGAAAACACATACCTTCGGTCCATCTTGTCATGGGTCTCCAGTAGTGAGCCACAGCTCGGGATGATGATCTCCCAGTTCAAGCGAGCTGTTGGTGCCCCTGGTGTAGGTTTTGCTCAGAGTGTTGATCTCTCAGTTTTTTGGAAGATTGGAGAGTCTAGTGGTCTGAACCCATGTGAGAAGCCAAATTCCACCACTACTCCCAAACTTGCCAAGCTTCCACTCAAAGAGCCAGCCAAGCCTATCACCAAAGATGGTGTGGTTGAGGAACCCCCAAGAGCTCCTCCCAAGAACCCAGTGTGGGCACCCAAGCCAAATCACCTCAAGAACAAGCTTGATGCTATGCCACCCATTAGAAAGGAGTGTTTGCCTCAGAAGGGCAAAGTGAACCACACCCACAGCCCTGGTGACCAACAACCCCCTTTGCGTGCGGTGAGGTACCAGTGTGATTTCTGTGGGAGGGATGGTCACTTGATCGAGTTCTGTTTCCGGCGCAAGCGAGAGGCGCGCCGTGCTCGGGAGATGGAGAACCCGGACATGTACCATCCAGCTCATGGTGGACATGTGCCGAAGGCTCAGGGGAGAGCTGCTAGGTCCGGACGCCAAGGTCCCCGGCCTAGGCAGGAGAGAGCTCCGAGGAGAGACGCTAGAGCAGTTGAGCCCCAGGCTCCTAGGCGTAGATCTCGTAGAGAGCGTGCCCGACGGGAGCCTGCAGTTGCAGGTTTTGGACCCCGTGGCGGAGGCTTAGTTGAGCGCTTTCCCCCACCGCAGTTTGAGTACCGCGGTGAGCGCTTCTTCCCTAGCGGACCACGTTTTCCTCAGCGTGGTGATCGCTTCCCTCGTAGACGTGCTAGGAATGGTTTTTACACTAACCCTTCTTTTGAGCAGCCGGCCCAACACTGGTTTTCCCCTTATTTCACTAACCCCAGTGTTGGACCGTATGCTCACCCTATGTCTTTTTATTGATGTAGGTGAGACGGTTGGAGGACATTTGGTTGGTGGATTCTGGTTGCTCGAGGCACATGACCGGAAACGCCAAGTGGTTCTCCAGCCTTAGCCCGGTCGCCGGAAAGGAATACGTAACCTTCGGCGACAATAGTAAAGGTAAGGTATTGTCTCGTGGGACGGTGCGGGTTAATGAGCACTTTGTGTTGCGCGATGTTGCTCTTGTTTCTAACCTGCATTTTAACCTTCTTTCTGTTTCGCAACTTTTTGATGATGACTATGAGATTCGTTTTAAACCGAACCTTAGTCGCATCTTAGATCCTCAGGGCGATCTTGTATGTCTGATTTCGCCCTTTGGGAATGTCTTTCGCGCGAATTTCTCGGAGTCGTTTGGTTCTCCTCGCTGTCTTTTGGCTAGTCCTTCTTCCTCCGATCTTTGGAAGTGGCATAGGAGGCTCGGTCATTTAAGCTTCGACTTGCTTGCAAGACTTAGCTCACTTGGCCTAATCCGAGGATTGCCCAAGCTTTCGATGGAGAAGGATCTAGTTTGCCATTCTTGCAGACATGGGAAGATGGTTGCCGCTCCCCACCATCCAGTGACTAAGGTCATGACCTCGCACCCCGGAGAGCTTTTACACATGGACCTTGTTGGTCCGGCTCGGGTGAGCTCGGTTGGTGGCAAGTGGTATGTTTTCGTTGTTGTTGACGACTTTTCGAGATATTCGTGGGTCTTCTTTTTGACTGAGAAGACTGAGACTTTCTCCTTCGCTCGCAATCTGATTTTGCGTCTTCAGAACAAGTTCCCTTTGAACTCGATGCGAGCTATTCGAAGTGATAATGGTTCCGAATTAAAAAATTCGGATTTTGAGAAGTTTTGTGACCGCCTTGGCTTGGAGCATCAGTTTTCTTCCCCCTACATACCGCCCCAAAATGGTGTTGTAGAGAGGAAAAATCAGACCCTCGTTGAGATGGCCAGGACGATGCTTGATGAGCATAGGACTCCTAGGCGCTATTGGGCCGAAGCTATGAACACTGCATGCTATATTTCCAATCGCATTTTTCTGAGAGCTTTCTTGAAAAAGACTTCTTATGAGTTGCGTTTTGGCAAACTGCCCAAGGTGAGTTATTTTCGAGTTTTTGGTTGCCATTGTTTTATACTCAAAAAGGGCAACTTGGACAAATTTGAATCTCGTTCTTCTGACGGTGTGTTTTTGGGTTATGGCACTCACACTCAAGCTTATCGTGTACTTAACCTTGACACTAACCGAGTCATGGAGACATCCGATGTCACCTTCGACGAGACCATGGTTTGTCCTTCTTCTCGTTTTGAGCGTGCAGGTGATCATGAGGTTGGTGAGCCTCTTTTTGATGACGAGGACGAGGGTGCTGAAGGTATGGATGATCAGGCACCCCCTCCACCTGCCGCGCCGCAAAGAGCGGCCTCGACGACGACTCACGGCCCCGACACTTCTTCTTCCTGGGGGCCGTGGGATCCTCCACCTCGCGCGGTACCTTTTGTACCCGGGGTGGAACCAGCTGCTGTTGAGGGGGAGGTCACTTCTTCCCGGGAGGCGCCACGACATATCCAGCGCCAGCACCCCCCCGAGCAGATGATCGGCGACATCGGCGAGCGAGTCACTCGCTCCAGGTCACAGCACATCTCTCACTTCGCTCATTCTGCTTTTGTTGCTAATTTTGAGCCCCGAGATGTTGGACACGCTTTGACGGATCCAGATTGGGTCAATGCCATGCATGAGGAGTTAGAGAACTTTGAGCGAAATCGGGTTTGGGTTCTTGTTCCACCTCCACCTGACTGTAAGCCTATTGGGACAAAATGGGTTTTCAAAAACAAGCAAGGAGAGGATGGCCACGTTGTTAGAAACAAGGCCCGGCTTGTAGCGAAAGGCTATAGTCAGAAGGAGGGGATAGATTATGAGGAGACGTTTGCTCCTGTAGCTCGTTTGGAGGCTATTAGGATACTCTTGGCTTTTGCTGCATCCAAAGGCTTCAAACTTTTTCAAATGGATGTCAAGAGTGCCTTCTTAAACGGCTACATAGAGGAGGAGGTTTATGTTGAGCAACCCCCCGGTTTTGAAAATCCCAAGTTTCCAAACCACGTTTTTAAACTTCACAAAGCTTTGTATGGTTTGAAACAAGCCCCTAGAGCCTGGTATGATAGGTTGAAAACCTTTTTGCTTGCTAAGGGTTTTAAAATGGGATGTGTAGATAAGACGCTCTTTCTCCTCCGGCAAGGCAAAGACACACTTTTGGTCCAGATTTACGTGGATGATATCATTTTCGGTGGTTCTTCTCACGCTTTGGTTGCCAAGTTTGCAGATACTATGAGCAGGGAGTTCGAGATGAGCATGATGGGCGAGCTGACATTTTTTCTCGGGTTGCAAATTAAGCAATCCCGAGAGGGGACGTTTGTGCACCAGGGCAAGTACACGAAGGACTTGCTGAGGCGGTTCGATATGGGTGAGGCCAAGCCTCTTCCAACACCCATGTCGACGACGACTGCCCTGGATGCGGATGTGGACGGAGAAGCAGTGGACCATAAGGAGTAACGCAGTATGATCGGGTCGCTCCTCTACCTGACGGCGACACGCCCGGACATCCAGTTCGCGGTGTGTCTGTGCGCGCGCTTTCAGGCGTCGCCGCGCACTTCTCACCGTCAGGCGGTGAAGCGCATCTTCAGGTACCTTCGTTTCACTCCTGAGTTTGGGATTTGGTATTCTGCTTCCTCCACCCTCTCGCTTTGCGGTTATTCCGATGCCGTTTTTGCTGGCTGTCGTATTGAGCGCAAGTCCACTTCTGGGACTTGCCAATTTATTGGATCTTCTCTTGTATCGTGGTCTTCTCGCAAGCAGTCTAGTGTCGCCCAGTCTACCACGGAGGCGGAGTATGTTGCTGTGGCTAGCTGCTGTTCCCAGTTACTCTGGATGATGGCCACTTTGCGTGATTTTGGTTTGAGCTTTTCTCGCGTGCCTTTGCTTTGTGACAGCACGAGTGCTATTAGCGTTGCTAAGAACCCCGTGCTTCACTCGAAAACCAAACACATTGATGTGCGCTTTCATTTCTTGCGAGACCACCAGGAGAAGGGTGATATCGACCTTCGCCATGTCGATACTCATCACCAACTGGCGGATATTTTCACCAAACCTTTAGACGAATCAACCTTTAATCGGTTGAGGGGTGAGCTTGGTGTGTGTTTCCCCTTTTAGATGGGGGAAACATTTTGGATCTTGTATATTTGACTGACTCTTTTGTCTTTCTTTTCTTTTGCATTTTAGCATAAGCATTTACATTCTGAGCTTCATGTTTATAATCACTAGAATGTAACTATGCTCTATTTAGTATGCTCCGATGCTTATATGGATGCTTGTAGCTTATGCTCTTCCTGATCATTAGTACATGTTATGAGCTGAGCTATTTTGGAATGGTGAATTTACCTAATAACTTACAATCTGAAAATGTTCACCATTGAGATATGCAACTAGCATGTGTAGGATATGTTGAGTTCACTCGTGCTTTTCATATATGCTAGGTTGCTATGTCTCTAGTTTTGAGTCATTCACTTGCTTGGTCTGTTCATATCATGTATAAAATTTGAACCAAGTTTTAGTGAATTGAAAAGATCGAGATGAGATTGCTTGTCAACACCTCATGGTATCGAGACTGTTTCTCATTGCACTTTGAGTTAAACTTGAGCCGTGTAGTGTATGACCGAAACCGTAGCCTCAAGCTTCTGATTGCTTCGGCATAGGCTTCGCTCGGTTGAAAAGTTAGGCAAAGACAAGCTTTCAACCTCTCGCAATCACATGCTAAATAATTGAACTTGTGAATTCTTTACCGCTGCAACTCCGATATAAAAATGAAATCACAAGTATATGCTTCTTTCCTATGCATGATGATTGAACTTTGCTAGGGGTAGTTCACCTTGTATACTTGTTTAGCACTTGTCTGGATTCCTATCTATACATGTGTAGTGCTATTTTGCTGGTGACTATCTTTTTGGCTAAAAATGCTCACTTGCTCATATGCTTCATATTTCGTATGTGTGATCAGTTTGAGCCTTCGCTATTTGAGTGCTTAGTTGTGCCATTGGAGCTATACCGATTAGAGCATTTTTGCACTCTTCTGATTATATGCCTGAAGCTGCTAACTTGCATTTCTGACTTCATATGCATTTTAGAAGGGGGAGCTTTGTTGGCTCAAGGGAAGAGTTTGTGCTTGATAAGTGCATTTTCAACTAAGGGGGAGAGTTTTTGCAAATCATTGTCTCCTGGCGTTCAATTAAGGGGGAGTTTTTGCTAAGGGGGAGATTTTCAGATCTTTATGCTCTTCTCTTGTTGGACCTAAGGGGGAATCCCGGGTTGCTTGCACTAGTCGAGGAGAGTTTGCTAGTTGTGTTGAGCCGTTGCCTCTATCTTGAGGGGCTAGCAAACATTTTCCTCATTTGGCATCGAGTTTGATTTCGATTGGTTCGAAGACTTTTCGATTGTTTTTCAATTGGTTCGGAGTGGTTTTCGTGCTAGTTGTGTTGAGCCTCTGTGCCTCTATCTTGAGGGACTAGCACTTTGCCATTTTTTAGCTCCGATTTTCAATTGGTTTTCTGCTAGCGGTGTTGAGCCTGTTCTACCTCTTCTTGAGGGCTAGCTTTGCTTTGCTTGGTCGCGTCGAGCCGTTGCCCATGTCTTTGGGGACCAAGTTCTCGCTTCTTCCACTTGACCTTCTTCGGCTTTGCTAGGCTTTTGGGTCATTTGGTTGAGTTCTCTTCCTCTCCTTCCTCCTACCTTTTTCTTTCATTTTATGATTTGTGTGTGTAGTTGACAATGCACTCATCAAGGGGGAGATTGCGGATACATGGGTGTATGCCGAGTCTCTGAGTGATGAGTGATTGTCAACGGGTTTAATGCGCATGTTCTTTGGCTTGTGTTGTGCAGGTGTCGAGCACGGAGAAAGTGATCAAGGGCAGGTGAAGGTCAAGTTGAGACGTGCCGTGCCGACGGACTGGGTGAGATGAAGGATGGGCGTGCCGTGCGGCGGACGTGCCATGCCGATGTATCGAGCAGTGAAGGGCGGACGTGAGGCTTGGACTGAGGGACCGGAGTGCCTGAGGATCAGCTGTGGTGGCTGGCAGCCTGGGACAGCGACGAGCGGAGACTTGCGGGGCACGGTGTTGCTCGGGTCGAGGACCTGGGGACACGTGTCGGTGGACGGGGTGCACGGGCGGTGCATCCCCTCTACAGCTCCGGTTTGGTGGTTGAGCCAGGGAAAAACCACCGGGTGGACGGTTTCCGAGTTTGGGCCTCAAAACTCGGGTGCTCGGTTTCCAGGTTGAGCCACAAAACCTGGGCGCGGATGGTTTCCGAGTTTGGCCACAAAACTCGGGTGATGGGCCGGTTTCCGAGTTTGGGCCTCAAAACTCGGGCGCTGCGGGTTTCTGAGTTTGGGCCACAAAACTCAGGCTGGAGGCTGGTTTTCCGGTTTGGGCCTCAAAACCGGGGGTTGCTGGAAAAGGCTGGTTTCCCGGTTTGGGCCACAAAACCGGGGGTGCAGAGCGAGGGCGGCACGTGGCGGCGATCCAGAGGTTGCGTCGAGGCAACGCTTCGGTTCGAGCGGGCGTGGCCGTCGGATCTACCTACCACCGCGGGTTGGACCAGAATAGCCTTAGGGTTTAGCTGGTTCGCTCTGTAATTAGTTTAGAGAGGGGTAGAGTAGGAAATAGGCTTAGTCTAGGTTAGTATAAGTAGTCCAGGGGAGACACCCTCCTCCCTATCTCAGTTTTAGCTATCTCAGTTAGTGCCTTCATTTGCTAGGGTTTCCTGCTCTCCCATCCCTTGCTTTAGCTAGTTGAGATCCGCAGAGAGACTCCACTCTGTGTACTGTTGAGTTGAGGAAGTGAGGCCGTATCCTCACCTTGGAGCACAGATCGATGGCTTGATTTGCGTCCTTAATTCGAGTTCGTGGCTGTGATTCGCGTTTTCTTTGTGTTCTTCGTGGAATCCTTTTTCTCCACGATTTTCCCGTCGCTTGATCTCTTTGCTCGGTTCATCTTTTGCAAATCCATTTGAACCAAGTTGTTCTAGATCGTGAGGCACTTCTTTCCACCGAAGGAATCATCCTCTAACCTCACGGTCTAGGAGATCAATCGATTTTTAGTTTCGGGTCACTTCTTCTCCCTTCTCCCGAATTTCTTCGATTCACCGATTTGGAGATAGGTTCGAGCCATGATCTCTTAGAGATAGCTCACTATACTCCTTGTGACTCCACTCACCAAGTTTGATCCCTAGAGGATTCGTTTTGGGTGAGTTTGAGTCGAATCGGTGGAAGAACAGAGGACTGTCGGGGTGACCGGACGCTCAGCGTGTGAGTCCGGTCGTTGAACGTTTTCGGTGTTTTGTTTTGCATCGACCGGACGCACTGTTGAACTCGTGACCGGACTCATCGTGGTCACTGTTCATCAGTGTGCTTTGCTTGCGACCGGACGCACTGTTCACGACCGGACGCTCCATACCAGTGAGTCCGGTCGGAAACAGTAAGGTCTGAAATCGGATTTTGGACGACCGGACGCGTCCGGTCCCTGCTGACCGGACGCTGGCCAGAGTCCGGTCGTAGCTGTTTCGCGCGTTTTCGTTCGCGGTTCGTTCGTTCGTTGACGGATTTGATTTCCGTCTTTTGCATTGGCTTTCTAGGGTTGTCTAGTGTCCCGCTGTGCTTCTAGGAAGCATCCACCCTACATCTAGGGTCGTGGACATTAGCAAGCTCTAGGTTTCGCTTTTGGGGTTGAATTTGGGACAGTGGCATCTAGTTTCCGAAAGGAAATTTTGAAGCTCCCATTCACCCCCCCTCTGGTCGCTTTCGGGTAGCTTCTCGGTCCTTCAGAAAGCACTAGCAAGGCGGCAAGAGGGGGGTGAATGGGAGCTCAAAAATTTCTCTCGAAACTTTGGCCAAATGTCCCAAAATCAACCCCTGAAAGCTACGACCGAAACCGTGATGCCCACGACCCTTGGAAGAGGGTGGATGATCCCTAGGATCACAACGAGGCACCACAAAGCATTTGCAAGCCAAACACCAAAAGTTCCGGCACAAGTTCGACCCTCAAAAACCAAGTCTCGAACGTAGATAGATGGCTACGTCGAGAAATCTCCAAATACCGATGCTAACAAGTAGCAAAGATACCTAGAGAGGTTCCTTGGTCAACTACAAGGCCAAACGAGAAGTCCGGAAACCAAGCGAGGAAGCCGGAAGAGCAAACACACACAACCGGAAGCTATAGCCAAGTCCCGGACTGTCCGGCAGTACGGTCGCGGACTGTCTACCCAGTGGCGGACTGTCCGGGCTCAGGTCGCGGACTATCTGCCGGCCAAATGAGCAAAACCGCAGTGCTGCTGCAAGTCCCCTGGACGTTCCTGGACTGTCCGCGAGTCCCAACGGCGGACTGTCCGCGGTTCAAAAAGAACATGTCCGTACAAGCTGCGCAGCCACGGACTCGGCTGGAGCCTGACCCCCGGACTATCCGCGCCCCGAGTGGCGGACTGTCCGCGGATGAACAGAGAGGGCGATTTTGATCGCCCCTCTCACGAATCTCTCCAAATTCGATCCAAATCAAAATCCCACGTTCCCAAACTTGGAGAAGATGATCATGGGGTAGTTAGGAGACTATCCCCAAGAAATCATCCGCTCAAATCGATTCAATCACCGGGAAATCAAAAGGGGAAGATCAAGAATGAAAAAGTGCCACGAAAACGAAATCAACCTGATCTACTTGTTCGTGAGGAGTTAGATGAATTCCTTTGGTCGAAAGGACCTCCTCTCGAAAACGAACAAGATGATTCAAACGGATTTCGCAAAGACGCAGTATGGAGAGAGATCGAGCGACGGGAAAAACGCGGAGAAAAGAGGAATGCGAAGAACACGAACCAAAACGCGAATCAAGTCATCGATCTGCAACCGTGTGGCTACCACACGCTACAACCGTGAGGTTACGGCCTCACTTCCTCAAAATCTCCAGTACACAGAGGTA
The DNA here is from genome assembly GCA_009763385.1 of Coix lacryma-jobi var. lacryma-jobi. Classification (NCBI taxonomy): domain Eukaryota; kingdom Viridiplantae; phylum Streptophyta; class Magnoliopsida; order Poales; family Poaceae; genus Coix; species Coix lacryma-jobi. The sequence continues at coordinate 112,697,928 of CM019827.1, read as the reverse complement.
TGGTTCTCTGCGGATCTCAGCTAGCTACAGCAGGGGATTGGGAGAGCAGGAAACCCAAAGTGCAAAGAGCAAATGAACTGAGATAGATGGGGAGGTGGGTGTCTCCCCCTACTTATCCTAATGCTAACTATTCCTAATTCCCACTCTACCCCTAACTACTTACAGAGCGAACCAGCTAAACCCTAAGGTTATTCTGGACCAACTCGATGGTAGGTGGATCCGACGGCCACGCCCGCACAACTCGTAGCGTTGCCTCGACGCAACCTCCCGATTGCCGCCACGTGCCGCCACCGCTCTGCATCCTTTTCCTGGACGTCGCACCCCCGGTTTTGTGGCCCAAACCGGGAAACCAGCCTTCATGACCAACCCCCGGTTTTGAGGCCCAAACCGGGAAACCAGCCCACCAGCGCCTGAGTTTTGTGACCCAAACTCAACAAACCCGCAGCACCCAGGTTTTGAGGCCCAAACCTGGAAACCGTCCTCAGCCCGAGTTTTGTGGCCAAACTCGGAAACAATCCGCGCCCAGGTTTTGAGGCCCAAACCTGGAAACCGTCCACCCGATGGTTTTTCTCTGGCTCTACCACCAAATCGGAGCTGTAGAGGGGATGCACCGCCCGTGCACCCCGTCCACCGACATGTGTCCCTAGGTCCACGACCCAAGCAACATCGTGCTCGCAAGTCTTCGCTCGTCGCTGTCCCAGGCTACCAGCCACCACAGCTGATCCTCGGGCCACCGGTCCCTCAGTCCAAGCCTCACATCCACCCTTCGCCACTCTCGGTCCCTCGGCACGGCATGTCTCTACTTGACCTTCACCTTGCCTCTGATCACTGTATCCGTGCTCGACACCTGCACAACACAAGCCAAAGAATATGCGCATTATCCCAGTTGACAATCACTCATCACTCAGAGACTCGGCATACACCCATGTATCCGCAAACCTATTATTCGTCAAGATAGTGACGATGAGGAGGAAGATGATACAGTGCTGCAGTACTGTAGTGATGGTGGCAATGATAACAATGATGACATGTCCCTAGATGATGAAGATGATGATTTCTAGAACATACAAACAAACATTTTTGTATGGAGCATGACGAAAATGGTACACATCCATGACGAAGATTGCCAAAACTGTGACGAAATGGTACTGTACACATACATCATTTAGATAAATTTCAGGATTAGCCAACGTTTGCCAGAATTTTGAAATATTTATATCATTTGCCAACATTAGTCATACATACATCAGTACATTAGCCAGATCCATTTTGGTGTCCACATATAAATCACCAAAACTATGGTGCTTTGTGTACCATCAGCAAAAGTCAATCACCACAGTAGCACATTAGCCAGAATTCTCCATCACCTCTAGTTACATAGCATATAAGTCTACCATCTAAACTTCATCACATGAAGTCTTCATCAGCAAAATTCTCCATCTGCAAAAGTCTTCATCACCACATCACTGTTGGAGGCTGGCCATCTGTTCTTTCAGGTTGGCCATCTCTGCTTTGAGGGCCATGACCTCATTCATGATTGGTTTGGTGACTATAGCAGCGAGGGCCTCCTCCAGGGTTACACGACGTATCTCGTGTCCTTCAGGGTGGCACTAAAAAGGAAAACAAAAGGTCATTGCAAAATACACTACTGCTAGAGTCACTACTGCTACAATCACTACTGCTAGGACCACTACTGCTACTCTATTCAACAATACACTACTACTACTCTATTCAACAATATATAAAACAACATACAGGGAATGCAAAAGACACGCTAGGAACACTACGCATGCATCAGAATATATGAAACAACATACAAGAATGCAAGAGACATGAACTAGGGGCCTTACCTCAGGGCCTTTACAGCCAGCAGAGACACAAGGGCCGCGATCTTTGAAACAGCTGTCGTTGCCGTTGAGCCAGTTGAGAAACAGGTTCTTGCCTGCAGCGCAGTTGCGGCACAACTTCAAAGTCGGCCCAGCCTTCTTCCTGGAAGACGGCTCGGCCTTGTCCGTTGACGCCGCTGCGACCTTCGTCCTCCTAGATGGCCCGACCTGCTTCGAAGAAGGCACCGGCGCACCTTTCTTCCTCGAAGACGGCCCGACCTTCTCCGTCAACGCCGGTCCAGCCTTCTTCATCGAAGACGGCTCGGCCTTATCCCTCAACGCTGTCGCGGCATTCTTCCTCCTAGACGACCCAACCTGCTTCAAAGAAGGCGCGACCATCACCGTCAAAGAGGGGGTGTCTTCCTCTTCCTCGGCAACGGCGCGGCCTCCAATAGCAAAGGCGGCGCGGCCTGCAGCGCCTTCCTCTTCGTCGCCTCCGCGACCTTGGTTTTCACAGCCGACGCCTTCATCCCGGCCGGCAGCAATGGCTAGGGATTCGGTTTGGCGGCGGTGGTGGTGTGGGGATATTACCTCCGTATACCCCCATGGACCAACTTGGTCCCTTCGTCAAGGACAGCCCGGTTCGTGAGGCCTTGCAGCACACGACCAACTCGTTGTGCTCGTCAAGGACTCTCCAGAAGCCTTGCCCGCCAAGGAAGATCCTAGAGTTAGATCTGGATTCCTTGCCTTAAGGAACCGTTTGTAATATGTTAGGACTCGACAACTGTAACCCTGCTCCCCGGCTATATAAGGTGAGCAGGGACCCCCTCATCTGACCTCGTCTCATCAGATCTCATCTGATTGTATCAGACCCGGGATCACCTCAGATCCTATCTGATCGCTCAATCAGCAATACAACCAACCACCAGAACACAGGACGTAGGGTATTACGGTGACTTGCCGATCCGAACCTGTCTAAATCGCCGTCTCTCGTCCCTGTGTTTACGCTTTGCAGACGTCTCGCACGCCTCCGCCGCTCAATCTACTACCTTGGGCATACCCCTCGGTAGACTATCGACCATATTTCGTCGACAGTTGGCACGCCAGGTAGGGGGTGTGTGCTACGACACCATGATCTGCCAAGCGGTTACTTTCCCTCGCTCCATGGTTCTTCCGGAGTCGGGCACCACTTTTTAGATCGGATCTATGAACTGGACCGTGGGTGACCACGATCCTGCTTTGGAAATCGTGGAATCTGCGCAGCTTCCTCCGCCGGACGCTCCGCCGTCCACCCGCCGCATCACAAAGGCGGCATGCCGCCCGCCAAGAATCGTCCCTTGCGACGACCTGATCGAATCCATCGACCGAGCCAACCAAGGAATCGTAGAGTGCATCGACGCCATCGAGGTAGCTCATATACAGCTTTCCGACCAACCTTGCCTTGAGAGCAATTTTCAGGTACACCATCGGGAGTTTCCAGCGCTCGACCCGCCCGCCGCCCAAGATCGGATCTACATCCGGCTCGTCGCCGCCTTCACTCATCGTGGACCGGGCTCGTCACCGCCTTCGCCCGTCGCCGCCGTCGCTCGTCATCGACCAGGATCGCCGCTGCCTTCGTCGTCGCCTTCGCCCGTCGCCGCCATCGCTCGTCGTCGACCAGGCTCGTCGCCGCCTTTGCCCGTAGCTGCCCTCGCTCATCACCGCCGTGGCCCGTCGCCGACCCGACTCGTCGCTGCCGTCGTTCGTCTCGACCAGGATCGTCACTGCCTTCGTCGTCGCCTTCGCTCGTCGTTGACCGGGCTCGTTGCCGCCATCACTCGTCGTCGCCTTCGCCCGTTGCCGCCGTCGCTCGTCATCGACCAGGATCGCCGCCGCCTTCGTCATCGTCTTCGCCCGTCGCTAGTCATCGACCAGGATCGCCGCCGCCTTCGTCGTCGTCTTCGCCTGTCGCCGCCGTCGCTCGTCATCAACCAGGATCGTCGCCACCTTCGTCACCGCCTTCGCCCGTCGCCATCTCCGCTCGTCGTCGACCCAGCTCATCGTCGCCTCCGCTCGTCATCGACCAGGCTCGTCGTTGTCTTCGCCCGTCGCCGACCCGACTCGTCGCCGCCTTCGCTCGTTGTCGACCATCCATGAGATTTCCGGTGACACCGTCTCGACGGACTTCGTGTCTACACCAACTTCATCATCGTCGACCTCTACAGACGTTCGCCAACCTCTCCAAACAGCCTGGCTGACGCTGAAGGAGTTTCAGAGCAGGGGCTACTGCCACCGCCGGACGCGTGCATGAGCGCCTGCCCTCTGCGCTATGGCAGCCAGTAGTCCTCTCAAGTGACGTCCTGACCTCTCTACGCGTGCATGAGCGTCTGCCCTCTGCGCTACAAAGGGAAGGCTAAGCTTGGGCTGAGATCTCTAGGGGCTATACGTCCAGTGCCTGTATGCGCCGTTTATGCGCTCATTCTCCATACGGTCTCCAAGCAGCCTGACTGATGCCAACAAAAACTCAGAGCCGGGGCTGTTGTCACCATTGGACGCGGGCATGAGCGCCTGCCCTCTGCGCTACGGTGGCCAACAACTCTCCCAAGGGACGTCCCGACCTCTCTACGCGTGCATGAGCGTCTGCCCTCTGCGCTACGAAGGAAAGGCTAACTTGGGCTAAGAATTCTGAGGCTACACGCTCCGCGCTCGCATTCGCGCTACCCACGCGCTCGACGAACGGTCTCCATTCGCCCAGGTCACTCCACGATCGAGCCTCTCGAAAAAGACCCTGTCTGTGGTACCTCCCTATGCGTGCACGAGCGTCTGCCCTCTGCTCTATGGGATGCCAGCAGCGGTTCCTTGGGCGACGCCCTTGACTCCTACGCGCAAACGAGCTTCGTGCTCTACGCTACGGATCATGGGATAACCCAAGGCCGAACTGTTCATCGCTTCGGCTCACGGCTATTGGGTCTGCGGAATTCGAGGAAAATGCAAAGCACGCCGACTCGTTAAAGCTTTGCCTCTTTTCGCTCAAGAGTCTATTTACAGACTATTCTCCTATGCTACGTTCCTGCCCTGCGGCAAAAAGATCTACATCGGCGACCCGGGCCTTCGTGGTCGGCTCCATCTCTGTCTCCAGACGCTCCATGTCTCCCTCTGAAGCTCGAGGACTTCGCCAAACTACAGTCATCCTTCGCTACTGGTTTTTCTCCATATTTTATTTGTACATCATCATGTACTACTGCTCTTCATATTTATTTTTCAGGGACTTCGTCTTCGCTCGTCGCTGAAGCTCGAGGACTTCGTCGTCCCTCATCGTCGACCAGGCTCGTCGCCGCCTTCGCTCGTCGCCACCGTCGCCCGTCGCTGACCCGACTCGTAGCCGCCTCCGCTCGTCGTCGACTAGGCTCGTCGCCGCCATCGCCTGTCGCCGCCGTCGCTCGTCGTCGACCAGGCTCATCGCCGCCATCGCCCGTCGCTGTTGTCGCTTGCCGCCGACCAGGCTCGGGGACTTCGCCTTCGCTCGTCGCCATCCAGGCTCGGGGACTTTGCCTTCGCTCGTCGCTTCCTTCGCTCGTCATTGACCCGGCTCCTCGATGCCTTCCCTCATCGTCGTCTTCACCCGTCGACAACCGGGCTCGTCACCGCCTTCGCCCGTCGCCGCCGTTGCCGTCGTCGACCAGGCTCGTCGCCGCCTTTGCCCGTCGCCGCCGTCGCTCGACGCCAACCAGGCTTGGGGACTTCGCCTTCGCTCGTCGCCATCCAGGCTCGGGGACTTCGCCTTCGCTCGTCGCCATCCAGGCTCGAGGGCTTTGCCTTTGCTCCTCGTCGCCTTCGCTCGTCTCCGACCAGGCTCGTCACCGCCTTCGCTCGTCGCCGTCGTCGCTCATCACCACCTTCGCTCGTCGTCACCCCCTTTGCTTGTCGTCGTCTTCGCTCATCGTCAACCAGGCTCCTAGCCGCCTTCGCTCGTCTCCGACCAGGCTCGTCACCGCCTTCGTTCATCACCGACCGGGCTCGTCGCCGCCTTCGCTCGTCGTCGACCAGGCTCCTCGCCGCCTTCGCTCGTCTCCGACCAGGCTCGTCACCGCCTTCGTTCGTCACCGACCGGGCTCGTCGCCGCCTTCGCTCGTCGCCGCCGTCGCTCATCGTCGCCTTCCCTCGTCGCCGACCAGGCCCGGGGACTTCGCCTTCGCTCGTCACTGACCAGGCTCGGGGACTTCGCCTTCGCTCATCACCGACCAGGCTTGGGGAATTCGCCTTCGCTCGTCGCTGCCTTCGCACCTCACCGTCTTCACTCATCGTCGTCTTCGATCGCCGCCGCCATCATTCGTCGTCGTTTTCGCTCGCTGCCGCCATCATTCGTCGCCGTCTTCTGTTTTCTAAGCAGAAGGTCATAGGTTCATCAACCCGTCACTGACCAGGTTCATCGACCTGATCTTCGCCCGTCGCCCAGGCTCGTTGGCCTGGCCTTCACTCGTCGCCGGTGTGCATCAAGTTGCTCCATGCTGTTCGGATCAGGGTGCTGATTTTGGGCAGCTCATCGGGGCACTTGCTAAATGCTCTACAAGCTCGGCACCACGTGTCTTCAACACCTACTACCAAGCTCGGGGACTAAGTGGATACACTTCACCTTGCGGTGAATGTATTTTCTTTTTCTCTGACAATTCAAGGACGCTTCCGTCAAAGTGGACTTGCACAGACTTCTACTAGGACCTCGCTGTTCCTTACAGTCTTGCAAGCTCCAAGTGGATACACTTCACCAGAAGAAGCTCTGCAAAAATTTTCTTGAGCACCTTACATCCTTGTGGCGAGCCTTACTTGCTCGACATCGACTTCGCCTGCTCGGACAAGCTCAAGATGGCGTCGCCAACGAATACAAAGTCATCGGGGAGTAGCTGTGGGGATATTACCTCCGTATACCCCCATGGACCAACTTGGGCCCTTCGTCAAGGACAGCCCAGCTCGCGAGGCCTTGCAGCACACGACCAACTCGCTGTGCTCGTCAAGGACTCTCCAGAAGCCTTGCCCGCCAAGGAAGATCCTAGAGTTAGATCCGGATTCATTGCCTTAAGGAACCGTTTGTAATATGTTAGGACTCGACAACTGTAACCCTGCTCCCTGGCTATATAAGGTGAGCAGGGACCCCCTCTCATCTCACCTCGTCTCATCAGATCTCATCTGATTGTATCAGACCCGGGATCACCTCAAATCCTATCTGATCGCTCAATCAGCAATACAACCAACCACCAGAACACAGGACGTAGGGTATTACGGCGACTTGCCGGCCCGAACCTGTCTAAATCGCCGTCTCTCGTCTCTGTGTTTACGCTTTGCAGACGTCTCGCATGCCTCCGCCGCTCAATCTACTACCTTGGGCATACCCCTCGGTAGACTATCGACCATATTTCGTAGACAGGTGGCGAGATGGGGACACAGTGAATGGGGTAGGTGAATGGAGGTGAATGGGGTGGGTGAATGGACGCGGTGAATTTTGACCAGACCATATTTTGGTCCACCGGTCCATACCAATAGTTTAAGTAAAACTGCACTCACAAGATGTTGAAAACATACGACTAGTGAGAGATGTTCAACTTGTACGGGATGTGTAGTACCACTTTCTCAGAATCACGTGAAACTTTTACGGGATGTCTATGGAGGCAAACTATGGTGCTTTGTGCGTCTGTTCAATTTTTAAGCTAGTATACGTATTATTGTGATTTTTTAAGATTAGTGAAGGATAAATCTTAAAATACCCTAAGCTAGCTTAAAAAATCTAAAAACTTGCATGGACACCACATTTTGGTTTATAATGGCTGCAAAAAAGTTTCAACTGATTCTGAGTAAGTTGTCACGCACTACCTCACAAAGTCCCACGTGTGTAACTTATATCCTAGGCACTGAGTGAGAGATGTTCAACTTGTACGGGATGTGTAGTACCACATTCTCAGAATCACGTGAAACTTTTACGGGATGCCTACAAAGGCAAACTATGGTGCTTTGTGTGTCTGTTCAATTTTTAAGCTAGTATACGTATTATTGTAATTTTTTTAAGATTAGTAAAGGATAAATCCTAAAATACCCTAAGCTAGCTAAAAAAAATTTGGCCGCCAAAAGAGGCCGCCAAAATTACTCCCGAAAAAACCGCCAAACCCTCCAATAATCTATCCATCGCCCCCACCCCCATCTGACCCCCTCGGCCACTCCTCCCTCTTCCCGTATTTCTCCAAACCTAGCCGCCACCATCGGAGGACATCCACTGTCGCCGAGTTGCTTCCTCGCCCAGGAGCTCGTCCTCGCCGTATCCCCCACTCCCTCGTCACCCCTCGGCCACTCCTCTCTTTTCCCCCATTTGTCCAACCCTAGCCGTTAGCACGGAGATCAGGCGTCGTCGCCCTGCAGCACATCCGGTGACACCGCAGGACCTCCACCGAGGGGTCAAGGTGAACATAGACAGAAAAGGTTTGTTTTCCTTACCTTAATTCTCCGAGGGAAGCTTCGTTGCTGGAACCCTAGCGAGTACTTAATTTCTTTCATACCTTCACCCGAGTTTATTCACTAATTTATGTACTTCATCATATAATCCCGAACATCTAGATTACTCAACCTTCCTGTATGTTTAGTCACTAATTTACCTATTTCATCATATAATGAATAATGTGATGTGAAATCTATTTTTATGCATTGGTCCTCCACTGAATCACCGAATGCGCCCAATGCTGTTGCTTCCTATATGACCTAAGGTATCCGTAGTTCTTGACATATAGTGTTCTTGACATATAGTCTGCAATGGTGGCAACAAGGCTTCAAGGTAGGAGGAGTGCTGCAGAAGAAGATCAAGGTAGCCCTTTTGTGTTACTACCCATTGATAATGTTATCTCTTTTTCATTAAATGCATGTATTTCAAAGTAATTCCTGTCCTGAAGCTCAGTACTGTTGTGATTGTGTTGGTACAATTACATGGGTTTTAATATTGTTGTCGCTTTTGGGGTGGGTTTGGCTGCCTCTACCTGTCAGATATGTGTAATAGTTGTTCTTGTAGTAATTGAGTGTTGATCGTCTTCATCGATGAGATAATTATGAAGTGACAATAATTCAGTACTATGATAACAAATAAGAAGATCAGTCACATTGAAATAACAAATCAAATGAAGCTAGCCAAGCAGGAAATAAAAGTAAATTAGCTGCTGCTTCTTCTTCTTCTCCTATGCATCTTGAATAAACTTCCTTAACTATTAAACTTGGCTGATCAACTCTTCAGTGTTTTAATAATTAGTTAGGCCTTAACTATTAAACTTGGCTGATCAACTATGTATTCTTCTCTCTTTTCTACTTTGGCCTTCCCCAGTTAGGCTTAGGCTGAAACCATTTTAAGTCAATAACTGACCTGCATGCTTGAATCAACGCTTAGTTCTAACCTCTAAGTTCTTCCATTTACTTTCTAATACACACAATTTGCTTGTTCTTGTAAGAACCTCCAAAAACTGCCTATGAGACAAGACGGGATATGCGCGTGACGGAGAATCAAAAGAAGCTTGAAGCACTTGGAATTCACAAATTAGCTACTGACTTTAATAAATCTGTACCTGAACCTGCAACAAAGAAGGGGAAAAAATCAGCAAACCAGATAACAAATAGTGAAGATTCGGATTCATCGGAGTTTCTCCTTGACGATGAGCATCAAGGAGATAGTGATGATGATGACACTGAATCTGATGAGCAGCCACAACCCCAGCCACCGCAGGTGCTTCTTCTATCTTGACATAACTGGATGGCGAACATTTGCATTGCTTTTGGATGCTATAACTATGTTATGTAAAATATGCCAATGCTTTTAGATGCTTATTCTTTATTTCATACCTGTTATTTAAAAGATGTTCTTGCTTATCCATGCACATGACTCACTTGTTTTTTCCCACAGAGTCCAAGGTTTTATAGGAAGGTAATTTCTTCAAAGAAGAGGATCACAACTCCCAACATGGCGCCAGGAGTTAGGAATAGTAAGAGAGTGAGGGCATCTGAAGGGTCACAGGTGCAACCTCAACAGGCAAGATCATCAAAAAGGCTTCAAGCTTTAGCAAGAGAGCTACAGAATGAAGAGGATACTACAAATGGTCATGAAGAACTAGCTGTAGAGGAATGGATTGGAGCTGGTGCTCATGACAGTACACCTGGAGAGGAAGGCCTTGGAGTTGGTGCTGAGGAAAGTACAGGTGGTAATAGAGACAATGTAGCTGGAGAAGAAGACACTACGGGCAAGTTATACTTTCTTTGTCATTCAAAAATGTCATCACAATTGTTGATTTGCATGAAACGAAAACATTTATATCCAAATCTATTTTGTAGGTCCTGCACAACGAGCTCCAAGGACACCTAGGCCACCCACCAAAGGGACGCTTCTACTCTTGAGCTAAGCCTTGAGCAGCGCTTCCGTGAGGGCAATGAGGCAAGGATGCCTTGCTCTACTAGCTACCTACTTGCCTAAGCTTGGCTAAATCATAAGCTATTAGCTCTCTAGCTTTAGCCTTGCTTTCCTCTTTGCTTCACTACAAGGATTTGACCCTTATGGCACCACTTGTTGTGGCAACACCATACATTTGGTTGCAATATCAAGTTCTATGGCAACTAACATCAAAATTGGTAGCGATATGTGGGCTTTATGGCCACAAGAATTGTGGGTTGTCTTAGTCATAAACTCCTTTGCAAGAGATAGGTGATAATGCCATGATAGAAAAAGGTTGTTGCGAGTATGGTTTCCTAATGCAACAACTAGTTTTGAGTTGTGATAATATTGATTTAGTGTTGCGAGAGCTAGGTGTTGTTGCCACTAGTATAAAGTTAGTTGCAAGTACTTGCGCTTATCGCCATGATGTAATTAGGTTGCCTCAATCTTGACCTATCATTGCAATAGCTCTGGCTATATTGCATCCAAAAAAATTTTAGTTGCAATTACCCATTAATATGGCCACGATCAAACTTTGTTGCCTTAGTCTTGTTATGTGTTGCAAAAGATCTGACTATATTGCATCGAAGAATTTGTTTGTCGCATCAGATAGGTTTTATTGCAAACAACATCATACGTGGACACCACCCACTTGTTTGGTTGGAGTAGGTAAACTATCATATTTTAACTATATCAATGATGTATAATATATCTTAGCAGTTTTGGAATTTATTTGCATAATAAATAATAAACTTACTTAGAGATACAAATTTTGATATTATTTTCTCTATATTCATCAAACTTTAAAAGGTTTACTTATTGATAAATGAGATGTGCACTTATTACGAGATGAAGTGAGTATAGTTTAGCATTTACAATTAATGTGTTTAGCTATATGTTGTGTTATTTTTAGAAAAAAAATATTACATGCATTTGAACTACAAATAAAAAATGAATTTTTCTCACTAGTGAACACTAATTTTTTTTTAAAAAAACATTAACCATGGTGCTGGCGTATATATATATGTAACAAATAGGAAATAAAAAAAAGTCTTCCCATGAATCGAGCAGCAGACTTTTGATATTATTTTATCTATATTTCATCAAACTTTAAAAAGTTTACTTATTGATAAATGAGATGTACACTTATTACGAGATGGAGTTACAAATAATATGTTTAGCTATATGTTGTGTTATTTTTTTTAAAAAAAATAACATGCATTTGAACTAAAAATAAAAAATGAATTTTGCTCACTAGTGGACACTAATTTTTTTTTAAAAAAAAATACCCATGGTGCTGGCGTATACATGTAACAAATAGGAAATAAAAAAAGTCTTCCGGTGAATCAAGCAACAGACCTCCTATAATTAACTTCCAACGGGAGCTAACCATCTCAACCAAACTCTATTTAACAAGAATTGGATTCACCGGGTCCTGATATTTCCTCGGCTCCCATAGTGAAACCACCCTGCGCCTGCTCTCCTGTCGGCCATGTAGTGTATGCAACATTTAACATCCCAAACGGATTGAAGCCATCAGCTGCAAGCTTCTTCCTTCCCTTCCTTGCTTGAAATGAAGTGACACCTCTAGGGAGGTATTTATAGGGGGGCAGCCAACCGACCTAGGGCAAACCCTAGTGGCGGGCGCCAGCCCTAGGTGGCGTCTGCCACCCCCCTGGCCCTTGGATGCACCGTCATTGATCCTACGGTCTCTAGGGACTCCTCCAAGACGGTTCCAAGGTCGGTTGCATGTCCAAATAACCGTCACATGGGCAATTAGGTCATGATCCACGTGACATCTCTTCTTAGCCCTTCGATGCCACCGACCTAGTGACCAAGGGCTAAGATTTGGCCCTGGGATGGTCACACGGATCAGTGACATGGCAGGGGAGAGTTTGGGCCTCTCCTTGGTGGCGGGCGCCACCCCACTAGGGCCCAAATGGGCCCTGGTGAGTGGGCTCGGCCCCTGGTGGGTCCATTCTCCAAATTTGGTCCAAATCCTGCATTCAAATAAAATCTATGGACATGTGGAATTTGGTTAGTTTGAAACCTATTTGACTACTTTTCATGCCTTTTTGTTGAATTTTTGGGTAAAATGTTGATGGTAAAACAAGTGTTTAAGGACCATCAACAATTAGCTCTTTGCTTAGGATTCTCATTGATGATTGGTTTATCAAAGGGCGTTCCCGAAGGCTCGGTGAAATCATCCTAACTAGCTCATTTACTTATTGTGTTCACATTCATTTGAGCTAGTTCATTGTGTATATTTCATACTATCCTTCTCGCTTGCTATTGCTTATTTGTGCTACATTTACTCTTGCCTCATATATACTTGTGAGCCATAGTTGTTTGTGTGACTTAGAGATATTAGGTAGAATTGTTGGATAGGTGGCTTGCAACACTTCAAGTAGGCTAGTGCAAAAAGCTTCGCCATTTGTGTTGCTAATAGAATTTGCCTAAGTGATTTTGTAGATTTTTAATTAGGCTATTCACCCCCCTCTAGCCAATTTGGACCTTTCACTTACAATTATATGTTATCACTTTAACCTATTTCACATGTGTTGAAAAATTATCATTTTGTGGGACATACTCAAATATATGATTAAAAGGGGAATAAAATTTGCTTTTTGACAAAGCATAAAGGAGAAATAAGAAGAGAAGCCCACTTACATCATGAATCTGGGCCAACCCACGTGGATGCAACCCAAGCCCACTCAAGAACCAGCCATGTGAAGCCGGTCACGGGAAGGTGCCACCTAGGTGCGATCGCACCTGGGATGCGCCCGCAGCTGCACCGCCTCACCTCCCCTTCTACATGGTGCTTCCTGGTGGTCTCCCCATTGATGGTTGTGTGGTCACATGCAACGAAATTGATGTTTTCTTCACTATAAATGTAGGGGAGGAGCTCTCACATGAACACAAACCACACAAGAGTCGTTCTCCCTCTCCACTTGTATTATTTTTACTATTTGTAGTATTTGGAGCTTGGCAAAGCTTGTATTTGGAGATCAAGAACATCTTGACGATGTTTGGTATGATCAATACATTATTCTTCATTTTGATTCATGTCATGTTCTTCATCTTGTTCTTGTTCTTATTCTATCAATGTTGCTATGATCATGATTTAGAGCTAAGTTCTTATGTTATTCATTAGCATATAAAACTTTATGCTTAATCTTTCATATATACATGTTGAGACCAAGACCTAAATTGAGGTGGTAAGTTCTACTTTTAGTTAGTGTTATTCATTACAAGATTGTGGGTCCACTGTTTGTCCTTGTGACGATTGCTCTAGTAGAGGACTCACTATTAAGGGTGGGTGTTCTGGCCAATGCTAGAGTAGTGGCTGAAGTGATAGCATGTCCGTCTCTTGTAATCCCGCATGTCTGGGTTTGAAGTAGAGCTAACGTCGTTATTACCTAGCAGACTAGGTATGCTCCGGTGCATGAAGGAAACATGTAGTGACCAAGGCTATATTAGCTTAGGATCGCTATCCCTAGAACCATGTATGTGTATGATCATCTGCTCATTGTTGATGGTAGATAACTCCTATTTTAAACCGTCAACTAACCCTGTAAATGACCTGAAATGATCCAAAGAGTGTTGCTATAGGGTTGAATTCTAACGAGTTCCACGAGTTGTGTTATTCTCACTTGTTTTGCAGGATATTCAATATTTCATCATAAGAAAAGTATCTCAAGTGAATAATCAGAGCACACCATTGTGACGAGCTCATCGAGACGATCGAAATAGACATATCACTTTCCATATTTGGAGTCTCGGAGCGAGTCCTCGATGAATACGACTTGGAAGACTTTGGAACCCTCTAGAAGCATTATCCATATAAAGATCAGGTATGTAACAGACAAGATTCCATCAGCTACAGAATACGAGATTTATCTAGGGACCAGACGGGAAGATGACGACAAGGAATCCAACGACGCCATGACTCGTTGCGCAAACCAATCAAACAAGGACTCTAGGAGAATAAGGAAGGTCCCAGAAGACAACTCGGCGAAGACGAAACCTAAGGGCTGCAAGGTGGGGCCGGCCGGCCCCACCCCCAGGCCAATCGGCCTGGGCCAGGCTCCTCCCCGGCCCAACTTCGTGGAACGTGGCCTAATCGACCTCTTTGACACATCTAAGCCATTGTTCAAGGTCGGTTTGATCCAAGGGCTACGGTTCATCCCACCGGGCTATAAAAGAAACCCTAGACCCCCCCCTCCTAGAGGCATCGCTTCATAATTTAGTCTTCAATCATTTAGTTCAGAGATAGCCTTGAGAGGACAACCAAGAGCTCCACCATCCTAGGGCGTAGCTAGAATAGAATTAGAAGAGTCAAAGGAAGCTCGGATTCCAGATCTAGTCAGGAGAAGGCTAGGTAATTAGCCTTGTAACTTCTCTCTTGTATCAACATTGTTCTTCTATTTGTCTAATTGTCTTCTAGTTCATCATCTTTGTGTTTGTGTTCTAGTTCATCTCTGTGTTCTAATCTAGTTCTAATTACTCTTCTAGTTCATCTTTGTGTTTCTAATCTACTTTTAATTGTTCATCTAGTTCTTATTCATCTTCTAGTTCTTGTTCTAGTTGATACTTAATATGACTTGTTACTATTTCATATTCATGATTATAATGTTCATCGTCTACTTTGATTATATGTCTAGCATAGCTAGGGTATCTTTATGTTTATGCTCTTATTCGTATAGCGCTCATTCTGCTGATCGCAGGGTGAGTGGTCAACATTGTGTAAGCGTGGTGCTTATACGTTGTTTACATGCGAATGCACCCTATATTCCGGACCAGCAAGTGGTAGTTCACGAGGGTGACTCTTATAGCCTCGTTGATTCCTCTGTAGTCCACTCCCCAAATATAGGCCTAGTAAGACGCGGTCACCCGGAGGGGATAGCCTCTGGATCTGAACCTCCATGTGTGATGTCTCCTGCGTATAAATATAAGTTATTCTAACCATGATTGCTAAATATAATTGCACTAATTGACGTAGTCTATGACCTATAGTTAGAACCATATTAGGAAGTTAATGTGTCTCTTTCTAGTTCTAGTTATGATCTAACCTTGGATGAGAATGCTCTATGGAACTCTTTTCGGTTTACTCTGTTCTATTTCATTTATCTTATTTATCATATATGATTGATTCCTGTATTGAGTAGATCTAGTGGAACTCTTATCATAATCATGCATGTGTCTGTGTTATAGTTTGTAGATGTTTATCTCCTGCCACTTCCTTAAGTTGTAGAAGTAGGGGCATAATATAAATAACGATACCTTGGAAACTCTCCTAGGTGAAATGCTACAACAGATGTATTTTATCTGTGCGCTTGCGGATAATCTCATTTCATATTTTATAAGGGCATGATCATAAATACAACCATGTCTCTAGTGTCGTTGCTAGTGGTGACAGCCTAGTGTTAAAGGTAATGCTGTTAGATTTGTCTACCTACATTTCTAGCGCCGTTATCTGAAGTGATACTAAGAGATGTCAACACTCATCTTAACATAGCTGTTTAGGATAAGCTTGCTCCAGTTTAGGTATATCCATTTATTCTTTGTTCTTTCTTTATTCTTTACTCCTTATTCTGAGATTGGCTTGTGTGTGTGTCACAATATCCATATATGTATCATGGTTCACCTCTGCTATGAACTTTGGTATACTATATAACATGTCATCTTGTTCACATAGGTGACAGGTGGTGGCAGCCCTGTCCATCCCTTGTAATCTCCCACGTCCAGGTTTGACATAGAGCCGAGGTCGGTATTATTGCTTGGCAGACTAGACGTAAGCCGGTGCCCAAAGTAAGTCTATAGTGTCCAAGGCTATCTTAGCCTAGGATCTCTATCACTAGAAAAGCATGTATGTGTGTGATCATCCACGGATCTTAACATAGCTATTTAGGGAGAAATTTTAATATTTGGGACTCAATTCAGCTGCCTCTCAAGTTTTAGGATCCAATTCATTTGCCTTTCAAAATATAGGACTGGGTGTGCGAATTGTTTCAAGAAAAGGGATTTTGACTATTTTCTCTTATTTTTTCTTTTTCTTTAATCTTTTCATCTTTTCTGGACATCTAAAAAGACCACAATACCCTTGGCATCTAGCTCGCAGTGCATGCTGCTGGTCTGCAGGTTCGGCTAGTAGCCATGGCGGCCCGCACGCAGGCATTGTTCTAGCGCGCACGCGGACGGAACAACACAACGCTCGCATGCAGCACACTAGTGGCCAAGGAATTCTGCGTCAGCAGGAACATAACGTCCGCATGCAGCACGCTTGGCCAGCCATGGCGGCTGCTCTCCTTCACGTCCGGACGAGTATGAGGAGGTGAAGGCAATTCCTTTGTGCCGTCCTCACGAAGCCGTGCTCCAGCCAGCGGAAGAGGAGAGCCGTGAACTTGACGAAGAGCCGGTACTCGCAGCTCGCTGTGTCATAGGAGCCGAGGCAGTGCACAGGTATGTTCTATCGAGTCAGGGGCAGTTTAGTCTTTTTAGGTGACTTGGAGAGGTAGAAAGATTAAAAGAAAAGTGAAAATGTTTGAAATCTTAAATCTTGAAGCAATTCGCATATTAAGTCCTATTTTTTGAAAGATAGACGAATTGACTCACAAATCTTACGAGGCACGCGAATTGAGTCCCAAATATTGAAATTTCTCCTATTTAGGATAATCCTGCTCCAGTTTAGATTTATTATTTTTTTTTCTTTTATCTTTATCCTTGAGATTGGTTTGAGTGTGTGTGTCAGTGTGTCACACTATCGATATATCTTCATGGTTTACCCCTGTGCTATGAACTTTGGCATACTATACAACGTGTTATCTTGTTCATATACCTTCGTTGTGGAAAATACGATATCGTAAATACTTTCAGATGAAACGTTACAACGGTAATTCCGTGTGCTTGTAGATTATTTTTATTTGTGTTAGGAGATACCAACACATGCATATCAATAAACTATTCAATATAAATGAATCTACTAACAAATAGACCTAACCTACTAGTGTTATCAGTGAGGACTGAAATAATACAACTATGATAATGATAACAAGTTAAAACTAAAAGCGAATAGATGCATCTATATTTGAACAAAATCATGAAACCATGCTATAGACGTGAAAACATAGGCAATCAGCTAAATAGCAGATACAGACAGTCCTAGAGATAAATAGATCTACTGATCGACAAATTCTAATATAAAGTGTTACCAGTGAGTGAGAATTGAGACGATACAACTATAGTAACAACAATAAATCATACTTTGTCGACTTAACCTACTCAAAGCCTAAACATGTCATTAAGTGCGTTGTAGTACTACATTTAACCAAGATTGAAATAGAATAGCTGATCTAGCATGATCAATCATCAAAAATAAGATATGAACATGATCAAACTCTAGACAACCAATAAAAAGAATACGATGTCGATCTATCTCAACCTCAATCAGATAAAAGGTGATAATGCTATAATTGATAAAATATCAATAATAGCAAGAACGATAACTATTAGATCTACCAAAATCAAGCAAGAAAGCTTACTAATATTTGATACATTCAACTAATAACTGACTTATATCAAGATTTGCAAGAGGTCGAACGGATCGATGAACCGATACAACCTTACTAATGATAATTGTTGGCAGTGCTTACTAACAAAACAATTATATGGCAACCAAGGATGAAACTAAGCAATCTTACATACATATGTTATCACATTGACCTATTTCCACTTGTATTGGAGTTTCATTGATTTTTAGGAACCAAAGATGAATATAGTGCAAAAGACAAGAAGAATACACTTTCTAGCAAAGTGTATAATCAAGAAATAAAATGAAAGCCCACCTAAACTCCAAAACCGAGCCAACCATGGACATAAGAGTGATCCATGCCTAGCCAGCAGCCCGCCACGTGAAGGCAGTGGTGAGACGGGCCAGCCAGGGTGGGTGCGGCCGCACCACCAGTGACGTTGCCTGGCCCCACCTTTCTCTGGCGGTTACATGCTGCCATACATATGTCGGTGGAGATGGTTACTAAAAATATCTCGGCTAAACCGACCATATCTTAGTATAAAAGTAGGGATAGAGTGAGCTCTAAACACACACACACTGAAGGACCGAGAATGTAAAGCAAGGCGACCAGAGGGGGGTGAATGGGAGCTTTTAAAATTTCTTTCGAAATGTTTAGGCTTCTGTCCCAGAAAATCAACCCCAAGACCAAAACCAATACACGTGATGTCCACGACCCAAGAGAATGGGTGGATGTTCCCTAGGAACACAGCGAGACACCACAATAGCCTTCTCACTCAAGTTCACGCAAGTCAACTAGTGACAAGATGGACTTTGGGTAGCCTCAACCTCCCCCAAGCAACGCGAGGGGGATTCAGGCTATTTCGCATAGCGGGAGGTCCGATTTTTGTAGAGCACAAAGTCGGAAATCCAACTCAAAACCAAATCCGAAGTCGAACGAGTGAACTGCAGACAAAACAGTGCTGAAGTCACAGCATCGGACGCTGTGCGGATACATGGGTGTATGCCGAGTCTCTGTGTGATGAGTGATTGTCAATGGAGATGATGCGCATGTTCTTTGGCTTGTGTTGTGCAGGTGTCGAGCACGGAGACAGTGATCGATGGCGGGTGAAGGTCAAGTTGCGACGTGCCGTGCCGACGGACCGGGCGCGATGAAGGATGGGCGTGCCGTGCGGCGGACGTGCCATGCCGATGTATCGGACGGTGAAGGGCGGACGTGGACTTGGACTGATGGACTGGAGGCCGGAGGATCAGCTGTGGTGGCTGGCAGCCTGCGACAGCGACAGGCGGAGAAGTGCGATCATGTCGGTGGAAGGGGTGCACAGGCGGTGCATCCCCTCTACGACGCCGGTTTGTTGGTAGAGCCCGGGAAAAACCAACGGTGGACGGTTTCCAGGTTTGGGCCTCAAAACCTGGGTGCTGGGTTTCCAGGTTGAGCCACAAAACCTGGGCGCGACGGTTTCCAGGTTGAGCCTCAAAACCTGGGCGTGGGCCGGTTTCCGAGTTTGGGCCTCAAAACTCGGGCGCGGACGGTTTCCGAGTTTGGCCACAAAACTCGGGCTGGAGGCTGGTTTCCCGGTTTGGGCCTCAAAACCGGGGGCTGATGGAAAGGGCTGGTTTCCCGGTTTGGGCCGCAAAACCGGGGGTGCAGAGTGGTGGCGGCACGTGGCGGCGATCTGAAGGTTGCGTGGAGGCGACGCGGAAGACCGTGCGGGCGTGGCCGTCGGATCTACCTACCACCAGCGGGTGGACTAGAATAGCCTTAGGGTTAGGCTGGTCCGCTCTGTAATTAGAGTAGAGAGGGGTAGAGTAGGAAATAGACTTAGGCTAGGTTAGTATAAGTAGTCTAGGGGAGACACCCTCCTCCCTATCTCAATCTCAGTTAGCGCAGTCATTTGCTTCCTAGCACCTAGGGTTTCCACTCTCCCATCCCCTGCTCTAGCTAGTTGAGATCCGCAGAGAGACTCCACTCTGTGTACTGTTGATTTGAGGAAGTGAGGCCGTATCCTCACTTTGGAGCACAGATCGATGGCTTGATTTGCGTCCTTAATTCGAGTTCGTGGCTGTGATTCGCGTTTTCTTTGTGTTCTTCGCGGAATCCTTTTTCTCCACGATTTTCCCGTCGCTTGATCTCTTTGCTCGGTTCATCTTTTGCAAAACCGCTTGAACCAAGTTGTTCTAGATCGTGAGGCTCTCCTTTCCACCGAAGGAATTAAACTCTAACCTCACGGTCTAGGAGATCGATCGATTTTCGTTTTGGATTGCGTTCTTGCCTCCATGCCCCGAAATTTCTTGATTCACCGATTTGGAGTTAGGTTCGAGCCATGATCTCTTAGAGATAGCTCACTAACATCCTTGTGACCCCTCAGATCGAATCCTAGGCCTAGAGCTTTTGATTTAGAGGAGATCGGGTTGAATCATCAAAGAACTGCGCTGTTTTCGGGAGCATCGGACGCTATCACGGGAGCATCGGACGCTAGGGTCCCTAGCATCGGACGCTCCGGTGACGCGTGTCACGTTTTCGGCGTTTTAGTTTCCATCGGACGCTAGGCATCGGACGCGTCCGTTGTCCATCGGACGCGCCGGAGCCTTTGCATCGGACGCTGGGTGATTACTGTTCACAGCGTCCGATGGTGGAACAGTAAGGTTCCAGAACCGCCCAGTCTGCATCGGACGCTTCCGGTGGTCTGGCATCGGACGCAGGCCAGCGTCCGATGCGACTGGTTTCGCACGGTTTCGTCCGCGGTTCGCTCGTTCGTTGTCGGAATTGATTTCCGTCTTTTGCATTGGCTTTCTAGAGTTGTCTAGTGTCTCGCTGTGCTTCTAGGAAGCATCCACCCTACATATAGGGTCGTGGACATTAGCAAGCTCTAGGGTTCGCTCTTGGGGTCGATTTTGGGACAGTGGCATCTAGTTTCCGTAAGGAAATTTTGAAGCTCCCATTCACCCCCCCCTGGTCGCTTTCGGTTAGCTTCTCGGTCCTTCAATTGGTATCGGAGCGGGTTAAGGATCTTCCACCTTAGCCGGTTCCAGATCCACCGAAGGCGACATGGATCGCGGCGTGGGCAAACCGCCGTTTTTCGATGGGACGAACTATGCGTATTGGAAGATACGTATGTCGGCCTATTTGCAGAGCTTGGGCGCTTCGATCTGGGATATTTGCAACTCCCCTGATTACGTGGTCTTGGCTGCTCGTGTGAATCAACAGCAGATCGATGAGCACGATGCCAATAGCCGAGCCCGTAATGCTCTTTTCTCTTGTTTGAGCATGGGTGAGTTTGATCGCGTTTCTCACCTCGCTACGGCTCGGGAGATCTGGGATACTCTCATGCGTTTTCATGAGGGCACCTCTCAAGTCAAAACCCGACTCTACGAGTCGTTCAAGCGAGAGTATGAGAACTTTAGACATCAACCTGGCGAGAGCATAGAAAGTTTATTCGCTCGTTTTCAGGTGATTGTCAACAGGATGAGGGCTAACAGAGAGCAGTTGCCATTTGACGATCATGAGCGTGCTTTGAAGCTTTTGCACACTCTTGACCGTTCGATGTGGGACTCCAAGGTTCAGGCAATCATCGAATCGCCGAACTATGAGACTCTCACCTGCGACGAGCTCTTCAGTAAGCTCAAGTCCAGTGAGATTGATGCTATGGTGAGGGCTTCTTTTGAAAATCCTTCTCGCCCGTCCATGGCTTTGGTTTCCGGCTCTTCCTCTAACCCCTCAGCTGGCTTTGCGCTTTCTTCTCTCTTTTCTGTGACAGAGGACCAGCTGGAGTCTTTGGGAGACGACGAGTTGGCTTTGCTTGCCAACCGGTTCTCGCGGTTCCACAACAACCGCATGAACCGTCGTCGCGGAGGAGGACGCACCGGATGCTACGAGTGCGGCGACCCCGACCACTTCATCGCCGACTGCCCCAAGAAGAAGAACAAGCATCTTGGGAAGGGCGATCACGGCCACAGGCGCGACTCCAAGTACAAGGAGAAGCACGTTCCCCCAAGGCACAAGAAGCGGGGCGGCTTCAACAAAGAGTACATCAAGAAGAAGTACTTGGAGAAGCAGCAGGCTGAGCAGCGAGCGTTCTTCGCCACGCTCAGCGACGTCGACGGCTCGGATGACGACTCCGCTCGATCGAGTGATGACGAGTCCGAGAAGAAGAAGCTGGAGGACACGTTCAACGGCTTGTGCTTCTTCGCCGGCGACGAAGGCCTGTGTACCATGGCGCTCGGAGATGAGGTCGACGGCGAGCCGGAGCGTACCCCTCGGAACGACGACGACGACGACACCTCCCAGGTATCTCTCACCTACGACGAGCTTTCCTCCGAGGTTGAGAAGTTGACTGCTGCCCTCCTTAGTCAAGACAAGTTGCTTAGGCGTGCCGCTAGAGAGCGCAAGGAGTTTAGGCAGAAGTGGGAGGACACGGTGAAGGAGCTTGAGTTCGCTCGGTCCACCGTGGTTGTGTCGGAGGAGTTGGAGTGCGAGAGTTGCGCCGCGCACATGACGGATCTTCTCACTCTGAGGAGTAAGCATGCTGCGCTGGTAGATGAGGTGGATGAGCTCCGAGCTAGACCGCAGCTGTTGGGTGCGTGCAAGACTTGTCCTGTCTTGCAATCCGAGTTGGCAGAGAAGAATGCCAAGCTTGAGTCTTTTGAGAAGGCCGGCTGAAAGGTCCTTGTTTGGTTTTGGTAATTGAGTGACAACTTAGGTGGACTAATATGTGTTTAAAGTGAATTACACAGGTGATTAGTCCACAGGTGATCATGTGTGAGCAACATATGCCATAGAGGAGAATTGGCTTGGAGGATGTTGCAATGCTCATGCATGAAGATGAAGAAGGAGCTTAATGCATATGTGACATGACATGTGGTCATATGGCTAAGATGGAGAAGATCAAGGCAAGACTTGGCTTGATGGACCGGTTGCGAAGGTGAAGGGCAAGTTGGGGCTTTGAAGCCGTTGGTACCGAGTGTCGGGAGGCTTAAGCAAGACTTGGCGCCGAAGGACCGAAGCGATGGTGAAGAGCAAGTGATGTCAAGATCGATGGACCATGGAGGCCATGTGATGATATGAAGTGGATCATATCATTTGAAGATAGGTTGGTGCATGTGTTGCATCAACACCGAAGGAGATGGAATGGAATGCGCAAGGCAAAGGTATATTTGTAGGGCATTTCATTTCACCGGTCATAGGTGTGTAGAGAAGATTATGACCGGGTTTAGGATAGATGGCCGTACTATTAAGAGGAGCAAACTTGTTTGCATATCGGTCATCTAGTGCCACTTGAGCGATCTAACTTTGCGATGTTACTATGATCGAGTGGCGTGGTGAGTGCAAGTGAAAATCCTTTGAAAAATGATTGTGAAAATGCTAACACACTTGCACAAGATGATGAACACTTGTTGGTGTTAGCACATTTGCAAAGGAGAAGTTATTGGAGTTGGTTTGGATCAAAACAGAGAAGAAAATGGAGTTTTCTGTGTATGGTCGGTGGTACCGACCAGGGTGGTCGGTGGTACCGCCCATAGGTGCTGCGTGCAGACCTCTCTGTTCCGAAGCGTTTTTGGCCTGGCGGTGGTACCGCTATTACCTCGGTACTACCGCCGGCGGTGGTACCGACCAGGGGTCGGTGGTACCGTGGCCCTGAAGGGGTTTTGCGGAGCTCTCTGGAAGTGGCCAGTTTTGGCCTACCGGTAGTACCGCCATTACCTCGGTACTACCGCCCGCGGTGGTACCGACCTATGGCCGGTAGTAACCAAGTTTGCGGAGCTCTCTGGTTTGAGTTGAAAATGGCCTGGCGGTAGTACCGCCATTACCTCGGTACTACCGCCCGCGGTGGTACCGACGCAAGGTCGGTAGTGGCTGTTTTTTTCGCAGAGCTCTCTGGTCGCGGCGATTTTGGCCTGGCGGTAGTACCGCCATGACCTCGGTACTACCGACCTCGGAGGAACCGACCAGGGGTCGGTGGTTTGCCTAAATCTGCGCGATGTGAGGTAACGGCTAGTTTGACTAAGCCGGTAGTACCGCCCAGGAGGGGTCGGTACTACCGACCGGAGCGCAGAATGCCCAGTGAAGGGGCATAACGGCTAGTTGGCCGTTGAGGCTATATATAGTAGTTGAGGCCGGCTTAGGGCCGGCTGTTGAGCACTCCAAAGCCTTGGTGGCTTGAGTGGATGTGCCTGGGAGCCCTCTAACTCGCTTGTGCTTGCTAGTGCGCGAATCTATTGCGAGTGAGCGATTCTAGTGCGTTGCTTTGAGAGATAGCATCGAGTGGCACTAGGTGTTCGAGTTGCAAGCCGGTGGTGCTTATTACTCTTGGAGGTTGCCACCTCCTAGACGGCTTGGTGATCGAGTCTCCGTCGTGAAGCCCGCGTGAAGATTGTGCGTGGCTCCGGAGAAGGATTGTGAGGGGCATTGTGCTCGCCCCGCGGGGATCGCGAAGAGCAACTCTAGTGGATTGCGCGTGTCATTGAGTTACCCTCACTTGTGGGTGAGTTCTTGCGGCGCTCGAGTGTCGAGCTAGGTGTGGTGCCTATTAGCCGCCGAACTACCAAAGTGTGTGGTCGACACAACGGGGACTAGCTTGGTGGCAACCAAGTGAACCTCGGGAGAAAAATCACCGTGTCAACTTCGTGTTCATCTTCTCGGTGGTTTGCAAACTCTTTTCACTAGCTTGTATTTACTTGTTCATATACATGTGCTAGTTGCTCTTATGATTAGTTGGCTTGTGTAGCTTGCTAGTTACCTTCCTTGCTTGTGTAGCATAGAAGTTGATCCCATGAGTGACTAGTTGACTTGTAGTCTTGCTAGTCTCATTGCTTAGTTTGTGTAGCTAAGTTGAGCTCTCTAATTTGGCTTGTGTAGCCTTGTTATTGAGCATTGCTAGTGAGCTTAGGCTTTGTGCTTTTGCTTAGTGGTATGTGTAGGAGCTCCCCGGTTGTTTGAGTACTAGTTGCTTAGGTTTGTGTAACCTTGCAAGCTAGAATTGTTTAGGTGAGCTCTAGCTAGCCCGACACCTTATTTGCTTTGTTTAGGATCTTTTATAAGGTGTCATAGAGTATAAGTAGAGGGGTGTAGTCTTGGCTAGACCGATAGATTTAATTCCGCATTTGTTTCGGTTAGCCATTCCGCTGCAATTAAGTTTAAGTTTTTAGAAAAGACTATTCACCCCCCCTCTAGTCTGCCATCTCGACCCTTCAATTGGTATCGGAGCAAGGTCTCTCATTTGTGGTCTTCACCGACCCGAGAGGATGGCGTCTAGTGGGCTAGATGATGTGTGTGATACACATATTTTTGATGGCACACACTTTGCACAATGGAAACATCATATGCTTGATCATTTTCGTGCAAAGGGGCCAAAGTTTTGGTGGATTATCACTAGTGGTCTCTCTCATATCTTGGACCATAAAAATCTCACCAAAGCTCAAAAGGATCTCTTTGAGCTTGATGCAAATGCTTATTGTTATCTAATGGATGCATTGAGTTTTGAGTTGTTTTACAAGATCAACTCCAAAGGGACCGCCCATGAGATGTGGGATTCCATCAAGACCACCTTCGGTGATCCCTCCACGTTTGTTGATGGCAAGTTCATAAAGGAGGATGAACCGGTGGTACATGAGGATGTTGAGCATGACCGCAACATAGTTGTTGTGGAAGATTGCTCCACCTCATGTTCAAGTGATGCAATCAATAAAGATACTTCAAGCACACTTGACAAGATGGAAGATGATGCCTCAAGTGATGCAAGTGATGATACAACCTCAAGCACACTTGATGGTAATGATGGTACATGCTCCAATGATGATGCTACCACAAGCTCTCCAACATCATCATATTGCTTCATGTCACAAGGTGACACTAAGGTATCAAATTGCAATGTGATTGATCATGATTCCTATGATGAGCTTGTTAGTAGACTTGCTAGCATGACCATTGCTTTAGAAAATGAGTTAGCTAAAAATGCAAAATTGACATTAGAAAACTCATTTCTAAAGAATGCATGTGAACAACAAAATCATTTACTTTATGTTACTACTTGTTCACATGATGAGCTTAAATTGACTCATGAGGAACTATGTGTTACTCATGATAATTTGGTAAAAGACCATGCTTTTCTCTCTAGTAAGCTTTCTAATGAACAAATTAAAACTAGTGAGAGCTCATCACATGGGACAATTGATCAATCGCATACTTGTGCTAACCCTTGTGATGAAGAAAAGAAGCATGTATCCACCTCTTGTGAAGATTTATTATCTATGCCATGTTCTTTACATCTAGATGCTTGTTCTACTTCTATGTCTTGTGAGACTAACCTTTTGAAGGAGAACAATGAGCTCAAAAGTGAAGTGAAGAACTTGAGCAACAAGTTAGAGAGGTGGTGTAAATCAAAGGTCACCCATGAGCACATGATGAAGAATCAAAGAAGCTATGGTGACAAGAGTGGCATTGGCTTCAACAAAAGCAATGCCAAGGGCAAGAAAATGAGGAAGCAAGAAGAAAAGAAGCTATCTCATTTCATGTGCTATCAATGCCATGAGATGGGACATCTTGCAAAAGCTTGCCCCAACAAGAAGAAGCCCCAAGTTCAAATCAAGAACAACCATCATGATGGTGACTTGATGAAGAAGAAGAAAACAAGAAGGGGCGGAAGAGCAAGGCATCCAAATCACATCCATGATGCCAACAAGATTGTGAGCAACATAAAAGATCAAGCTCACATCAAGTGCTACAATTGTGATGAATTGGGCCACCTAGCTTCGGGTTGTCCAAACAAGCTTGAGAAGAAGGATCAAGCAAACAAGAAGAAGCAAGGCAATGAGAAGCAACAAATGAGCAAAGAAGAGAAGGCTCAATCCAAGAGAAGTTGCTACTCATGCCGGGAAAGGGGACACATGGCTCATTCATGTCCCCTAGGTATGACCCCTAAGCCTATTTCAATTATTAATGATTCTATGCTTAGGAAGGATGTAAATGGTACCACATTGGTCGCTATTGCAAAACATCCCGCTACTCATACTAAGGCTATGCCAAAGTATGTTGCACCTAACTTGAGAGGACCCAAACTAGTTTGGGTACCATCAAAAAGTGGATGATTGCGTGTAGGTACCATGGCATTGGAGGCTTGACTCAATTGATTTCATATTATTCATCATGTGATTGATTCAAGTAATGAAGCCTAGTGCTATCCAAACCCAATGCCAAGACAAAAGAAGTGAAGTCCAAGTGCAAAACATACAAGTGCAAAAGATCAAGTTGTGATGTTTGATTGGAATTATTTGAAGGCTTGCAATCTAATTGAGTAGAAGCTTGCTATTTGATGATCATGAGCTACTAAGGTATATCTCTAGTTGATCATGTTCTTTTAAATGCATATGAGTTGATTGAATCGGATATATATGCATATGTTGCTTGCTATAAGATGATTGAATGGATTTGATGCTTAGTGATCAAAATTGAGTTAGTTTGAATGGATATGTTCATAAGACTTCTTTTAGTGAGTGGTTTGAATGGATATATGTCTTGTGTTGATGTTCAAACAAGTTTAGCTCAAGTTTGATTCAAATTGGTAGAGTATAGCTCAATTGCTCAAAGTTGTCAAAAATCTGAAATCTGAGCTAGCTGTGATAATAGCCATGTTTGAATGATCAAATCTATTTGGATTGGCTTGAAATTTGGTACACATGCTCTACACTTGTGATATTAGTCGCTGTGCAAAATTCATGATTATTGGATAAGATGTACTTTGGTTTTGGAGTAGATCTTGTCAACTATTGTGCAGCAGTTTTCAGCATGTAGTACTATGGAGAGAATTGAAATCTGGTAGCAATCTAGAAAGCCAATGAAGCTCAAATTTTTATGGCTGCTAGAACATTTAGAGAGGCACATCTCCACCAAATTTCATAGTCATTAGACTTATATTTTGGGAGATATGCATGTTTCTTTGAGAAGGACAGAATCTGCCAGAAAAGTGACAAATATTGGATTGATTTAGAGTCACTTTGATTGAAAGGTCCTCAAGTTGGAATCATATTTATAAGTGGTTGAGGGACCTATGTTTGGTTTTGAGATGAGCTAGAAGTATGACAAAGATGAGTACAAGTTCATTTGATTGAAGAGTGTATTTGGCACACATTTGGTACTCAAATTGAAGATCAAGACCAACATCAAGATGAAGAGAAAGATCAAGTCCTAGTATCAATTGAAGATCATTTGGAAGAAAGAAAAGGACTCAAAGAAGGAAGAGTTGAACTCAGGCAACTTTGCAAGAAGCTTCCATCATGATGAGTTCACCATTGGATCAATCAAACAAAGGCATTTCGAGTAAGGATCAAGGATGTTCTTTGGAGAGAGGTCACTTCTCCCTTTTGTAGGGGCTTGCCGCCTTTGGTAGGTTAACCAAGTATGATACTTGGAAGGCTAATATGGAAGTGGTGATTCAAAGGATATTTGAGATGCTTAGTTGAAGCAATGAAAGGATTGACCAAGCAAAGCAAGCAACATGCAAGATAGTAAAGCAAATCATGACAATTCAAGTGGTATTCTTATGCAAGCTATGTTCAAATGAAGAAGCAAGCCAACCACAACAAGATAGTGCACTTGATCATATGTGTGAAGATTTGTTCTAATCAATTGGTATCTATTGGTCTTCACCATGGACTTCACATTGCTATTTGGAGCTTAATTGGAATCAAAATGACTATCCTCTACTCCAAGATAGCAAAGGTATCATTGTAATGTGCATGATCATATTCATCCCTTACTAGTATGCGGTTAGTGCATATAGTACATGCTCAATAGGATCATGCATAACAATTGAAAAGTTTAAATTCATAGCCTACCACTATTGCTTGATTGACTATATGATCTAGTGGATAGTATGTGAATTTGTTCATGAGCTAGTGAACCCAAGTACTTGATCTAGAAGATGAACATTCAAGTGTCTAATTCAACATGAGTAAGATAACCATTGAAAGATGTGTGAAGAAGCTTACTCTAGAGCAAACCGAGTTAGATATCTTGTGCAATATTGCCTAGTTCAAGTCACAAATGAGAAGCTCATGAAGATGACAAGAGTTCAAGAAAAAGACAATAATGCCAATGGATATCAAGTTTCAATTTTCATTCAATTGGTATCCTACAAGACTTCAAGTGATCCTCAACTTTAAGTGATCAATTCAAGCAAAACATCCCTCACCATCAAGAGCTCAAGTTTATCAAGTGGATGACCCATGCTATGACATAGGGGAGGTGCCCCACCTATTGGTATCAAGGTCAAAGATCCTACACATGGTGTCATTCCAACACATATGGTGGTGTCCATAAAAAATGAAGACTCAAGTATCAACCATCTACCCTAGTCCAACTCTTTGTATCAAGAGAAGCATACCTTTTGTGGTCATTGATGACAAAGGGGGAGAAATTGTGGCAAAGATATGTCATTTATGATATGTCAAGGACAAAGGGGAGAAGTCAAGAAAAGAAGATGGACATGGATCAAGAGGGAGCAAGATTGAAGGATCAAAATTCTTGGACAATGAGAACACACAAGTAGGGGGAGCAAGCTCATGAACTTGGTTGTTGCATTTGATATGTGCATAATCATGTGCTTGCTTGCATTGCATAAGTTTTAAAATTTTATATGCATGCTTGTGTGGTGTATGCTAGTTATAGGATTTAATTGATGAATTGATAACTAGCATGCATAGGTTAATAGCTAGACTTGTGCTTTTAATGCAAAACTAGACCCTTGCTATTAATGTTGATCTCACGGGGTTTTCTAGTTTTTATGATGTCTAGCTACTCTTCGATGCTAAGGATGAATCAAAATGTGGTATGCACGCTTCAAAGGTAAAATTTCATCATGTATACCTTAGCATCACTTAGTAGTGCTAACACTCCCACAAATTTCATATTTATGCATGTGTGCAAGCTTGAAACCAAACCATTTGAGCACACATGTAGGGGGAGTTAACACTACAAAGTCGGATTGTATGGTGCTTATCCAAATTCTCGTATATGGTCTTAATGTTGGATAAGTAACATAGAATCCAAAGGAGCTTAATTTCCATATCTTTGTAGAGTTGTCATCAATTACCAAAAAGGGGGAGATTGAAAGGTCCTTGTTTGGTTTTGGTAATTGAGTGACAACTTAGGTGGACTAATATGTGTTTAAAGTGAATTACACAGGTGATTAGTCCACAGGTGATCATGTGTGAGCAACATATGCCATAGAGGAGAATTGGCTTGGAGGATGTTGCAATGCTCATGCATGAAGATGAAGAAGGAGCTTAATGCATATGTGACATGACATGTGGTCATATGGCTAAGATGGAGAAGATCAAGGCAAGACTTGGCTTGATGGACCGGTTGCGAAGGTGAAGGGCAAGTTGGGGCTTTGAAGCCGTTGGTACCGAGTGTCGGGAGGCTTAAGCAAGACTTGGCGCCGAAGGACCGAAGCGATGGTGAAGAGCAAGTGATGTCAAGATCGATGGACCATGGAGGCCATGTGATGATATGAAGTGGATCATATCATTTGAAGATAGGTTGGTGCATGTGTTGCATCAACACCGAAGGAGATGGAATGGAATGCGCAAGGCAAAGGTATATTTGTAGGGCATTTCATTTCACCGGTCATAGGTGTGTAGAGAAGATTATGACCGGGTTTAGGATAGATGGCCGTACTATTAAGAGGAGCAAACTTGTTTGCATATCGGTCATCTAGTGCCACTTGAGCGATCTAACTTTGCGATGTTACTATGATCGAGTGGCGTGGTGAGTGCAAGTGAAAATCCTTTGAAAAATGATTGTGAAAATGCTAACACACTTGCACAAGATGATGAACACTTGTTGGTGTTAGCACATTTGCAAAGGAGAAGTTATTGGAGTTGGTTTGGATCAAACAGGAGATGAAAATGGAGTTTTCTGTGTATGGTCGGTGTACCGAGGTGGTCGGTGGTACCGCCAACAACCTCTCTGTTAGAGTTTTGGGCTCGGCGTGGTACCGCTATTACCGACTACCCCGGCGTGGTACCGGCAGGGTCGGGTACCTGGCTGAGGTTTGGGAGCTCTCTGGAGTGGCCAGTTTTTGGCCTACCGGTAGTACCGCCATTACCTCGGTACTACCGCCCGCGGGTGTACCGACCATGGCGGTAGTACCAGTTTGCGAGCTCTCTGGTTTGAGTTGAAAATGGCCTGGCGGTAGTACCGCCATTCACTCGGTATACCGCCCGCGTGGTACCGACGCAAGGTCGGTAGTGGCGTTTTTTTTTCGCAGAGCTCTCTGGTCGCGGCGATTTTGGCCTGGCGGTAGTACCGCCATGACCTCGGTACTACCGACCTCGGAGGAACCGACCAGGGGTCGGTGGTTTGCCTAAATCTGCGCGATGTGAGGTAACGGCTAGTTTGACTAAGCCGGTAGTACCGCCCAGGAGGGGTCGGTACTACCGACCGGAGCGCAGAATGCCCAGTGAAGGGGCATAACGGCTAGTTGGCCGTTGAGGCTATATATAGTAGTTGAGGCCGGCTTAGGGCCGGCTGTTGAGCACTCCAAAGCCTTGGTGGCTTGAGTGGATGTGCCTGGGAGCCCTCTAACTCGCTTGTGCTTGCTAGTGCGCGAATCTATTGCGAGTGAGCGATTCTAGTGCGTTGCTTTGAGAGATAGCATCGAGTGGCACTAGGTGTTCGAGTTGCAAGCCGGTGGTGCTTATTACTCTTGGAGGTTGCCACCTCCTAGACGGCTTGGTGATCGAGTCTCCGTCGTGAAGCCCGCGTGAAGATTGTGCGTGGCTCCGGAGAAGGATTGTGAGGGGCATTGTGCTCGCCCCGCGGGGATCGCGAAGAGCAACTCTAGTGGATTGCGCGTGTCATTGAGTTACCCTCACTTGTGGGTGAGTTCTTGCGGCGCTCGAGTGTCGAGCTAGGTGTGGTGCCTATTAGCCGCCGAACTACCAAAGTGTGTGGTCGACACAACGGGGACTAGCTTGGTGGCAACCAAGTGAACCTCGGGAGAAAAATCACCGTGTCAACTTCGTGTTCATCTTCTCGGTGGTTTGCAAACTCTTTTCACTAGCTTGTATTTACTTGTTCATATACATGTGCTAGTTGCTCTTATGATTAGTTGGCTTGTGTAGCTTGCTAGTTACCTTCCTTGCTTGTGTAGCATAGAAGTTGATCCCATGAGTGACTAGTTGACTTGTAGTCTTGCTAGTCTCATTGCTTAGTTTGTGTAGCTAAGTTGAGCTCTCTAATTTGGCTTGTGTAGCCTTGTTATTGAGCATTGCTAGTGAGCTTAGGCTTTGTGCTTTTTGCTTAGTGGTATGTGTAGGAGCTCCCCGGTTGTTTGAGTACTAGTTGCTTAGGTTTGTGTAACCTTGCAAGCTAGAATTGTTTAGGTGAGCTCTAGCTAGCCCGACACCTTATTTGCTTTGTTTAGGATCTTTTATAAGGTGTCATAGAGTATAAGTAGAGGGGTGTAGTCTTGGCTAGACCGATAGATTTAATTCCGCATTTGTTTCGGTTAGCCATTCCGCTGCAATTAAGTTTAAGTTTTTAGAAAAGACTATTCACCCCCCCTCTAGTCTGCCATCTCGACCCTTCACCGGCTCGGATAGCACTTGTGTCAAGAGGTGTGCTTTGTGTGAGGGCCTGGAGCAGGAGATGGCCAATGTGAGGCATGACAAGGTGCGTACCGAGGAGGAAAACACATACCTTCGGACCGTCTTGTCATGGGTGTCTTGTGGTGAGCCTCAGCTCGGGATGATGATCTCCCAATTCAAGCGAGCTGCTGGGGCTCCTGGTGTAGGTCTTGGCCAGAGTGTTGATCTTTCAGCTTTTGGTAAGATTGGAGAGTCTAGTGGTCTGAACCCCTGTGAGAAGCACAACTTCACCACTACTCCCAAACTAACCAAGCTTCCACCCAAAGAGCCTGCCAAGCCTGTCACCAAGGATGGAGTTGTAGTTGAACCCCCCAAGGCTCCACCCAAGAATCCACAATGGCAACCCAAGCCCAATCACCTAAAGAACAAGCTTGACACAATGCCACCCATCCGAGAGGAGTTGCCACAGAAGGGCAAGGGCAAGGTGAACCATACCCACATCCCTGCAAACCAACAACCCCCTTTGCGCGCGGTGAGGTTTCAGTGTGACTTTTGTGGGCGGGATGGTCACCTGATTGAGTTCTGCTTTAGGCGCAGGAGAGAGGCGCGCCGAGCTAGGGAGATGCAGAACCCGGACATGTTTCACCCAGCTCGTGGTGGACATGCTCCGAAGCCTCAGGGGAGAGCTGCTAGGTCTGGAGGGAAGCATACCCAGCCTAGGCAGCAGGAGAGAGCCCCTAGGAGGGAGACTAGGCCTAGAGGTAGAGCACCTCAGTTTGTGAGGCCTAGGCAGGAGAGAGCTCCGAGGAGAGACGCTAGAGTTGAGCAGCAGGCTCCTAGGCGTAGACCTCGTAGAGAGCGTGCCCGACGGGGTCCTGCTTTTGCAGGTAACGGACCCCGTGGCGGAGGCTTTGTTGAGCGCTTTGTCCCACCGCAGGTAGAGTTTCGCGGTGAGCGCTTCTTCCCCAGCGGACCACGTTTTCCTGTGCGTGGTGATCGCTATCCCCCTAGACAGGTTGGTTTTTACACTGACCGTTCTTTTGAGCAGCCGGCCCAACACTGGTTTCCTTCTTATCTTACTAACCCCAGTGTTGGACCGTATGTTCACCCTATGTCTTTTTATTGATGTAGGAGGAGCGGTTGGAGGACATTTGGCTTGTGGATTCCGGTTGCTCGAGGCACATGACCGGAAATGCCAAATGGTTCTCCAGCCATAGTCCGGTCGCCGGAAAGGAGTACATAACCTTCGGCGACAAAGGTAAGGGCAAGGTATTGTCCGTTGGTGCAGTGCGGGTTAATGAGCACTTTGTGTTGCGCGAGGTTGCTCTTGTTTCTAACCTGCATTTTAACTTGCTTTCTGTTTCGCAACTTTTTCGTGAAGGCTATGAGATTCGTTTCAAACCGAACCTTAGCCGGATCTTAGATCCTCAGGGTGATCTTGTATGTCTGATTTCACCCTTTGGGAATGTCTTTCGCGCGAATTTCTCAAAGTCGTTTGGATCTTCTCGCTGTCTTTTGGCTAGTCCTTCTTCTTCTGATCTTTGGAAGTGGCATAGGAGGCTCGGTCACCTGAGTTTTGACTTGCTTGCAAGACTTAGCTCACTTGGCTTAATCCGAGGATTGCCCAAGCTTTCGTTGGAGAAGGATCTAGTTTGCCATGCTTGCCGGCATGGAAAGATGGTTGCTGCTCCCCACCATCCTTTGACCAAGGTTATGACCTCGCACCCCGGAGAGCTTTTGCATATGGACCTTGTTGGTCCGGCTCGGGTGAGCTCGGTTGGTGGGAAGTGGTATGTGCTTGTTATTGTTGACGACTTTTCGAGGTATTCGTGGGTCTTCTTTTTAGTTGAGAAGTCCGAGACATTCTCCTTCGCTCGCGATCTGATTTTGCGTCTTCAGAACGAGTTCCCTTTGAACTCGATGCGAGCGATTAGAAGTGATAATGGTTCCGAGTTTAAAAATTCGGATTTTGAGAAGTTTTGTAAATGCCTTGGTTTGGAGCATCAGTTTTCTTCTCCCTATACACCACCCCAAAATGGTGTTGTAGAGAGGAAGAATCGGACCCTTGTTGAGATGGCCAGGACGATGCTTGATGAGCATAGGACTCCTAGGCGCTATTGGGCCGAAGCTATGAACACTGCATGCTATATTTCGAATCGCATTTTTCTGAGAGTGTTTTTGAAGAAGACCTCTTATGAGTTGCGTTTTGGTCGCCAGCCCAAGGTGAGTTATTTTAGAGTCTTTGGTTGCCACTGTTTTATATTGAAAAAAGGCAACCTAGACAAGTTTGAGTCTCGTTCTTCTGACGGTGTGTTTTTGGGTTATGGCACTCACACTCGAGCTTATCGTGTACTTAACCTTGACACTAACCGAGTCATGGAGACATCAGATGTCACCTTCGACGAGACTCTTGTTTCTCCTTCTTCTCGTTTTGAGCGTGCAGGTGATCACGAGGTTGGAGAGCCTCTTTTCGATGACGAGGAAGAGGGTGCTGAAGGTATAGATGATCCAGCACCCCCTCCGCCTGCCGCGCCGCCAGGAGCGGCTTCGACGACGACCCGTGGCCCCGAGACGTCTTCTTCCTGGGGGCCGTGGGATCCACCTCGCGCGGTACCTTTTGTACCCGGGGTGGAACCAGCTACTGTTGAGGGGGAGGTTACTTCTTCCCGGGAGGCGCCACGACACATCCAGCGCCAGCACCCCCCTGAACAGATGATCGGAGACATCGACGAGCGAGTTACTCGCTCCAGGTCACAGCACATCTCGCACTTTGCTCATTCTGCTTTTGTTGCGTCTTTTGAGCCCCGAGATGTTGGACACGCATTGACGGATCCGGATTGGGTCAATG
Organism: Coix lacryma-jobi var. lacryma-jobi; assembly: GCA_009763385.1. NCBI lineage: Eukaryota > Viridiplantae > Streptophyta > Magnoliopsida > Poales > Poaceae > Coix > Coix lacryma-jobi. The sequence goes on along the minus strand of CM019827.1, from coordinate 112,662,718 downwards.
CCATGCATGAGGAGCTAGAGAACTTTGAGCGAAATCGGGTTTGGGTTCTAGTGCCACCACCTCCTGACTGTAAACCTATTGGGACAAAATGGGTATTTAAAAACAAGCAAGGAGAGGAGGGCCACATTGTGAGAAACAAGGCCCGGCTTGTAGCGAAGGGTTATAGTCAGAAGGAGGGGATAGATTATGAGGAGACCTTCGCTCCTGTAGCTCGTTTGGAGGCTATTAGGATACTCTTGGCTTATGCTGCATCCATGGGTTTCAAACTTTTTCAAATGGATGTCAAGAGTGCCTTCTTAAACGGCTATATTGAGGAGGAGGTCTATGTCCAGCAACCCCCCGGTTTTGAAAATCCCAAGTTTCCAAACCATGTCTTTAAACTCCACAAAGCTTTGTATGGTTTGAAACAAGCCCCTAGAGCCTGGTATGAGAGATTAAAAACCTTTTTGCTAGCTAAGGGTTTTAAAATGGGATGTGTAGATAAAACGCTCTTTCTCCTCAAGCAAGGCAAAGATACTCTCTTGGTCCAAATTTACGTGGATGATATCATTTTCGGTGGTTCTTCTCACGCTTTGGTTGCCAAGTTTGCAGATACTATGAGCAGGGAGTTCGAGATGAGCATGATGGGCGAGCTGACTTTCTTTCTCGGGTTGCAAATTAAGCAATCCCGAGAGGGGACGTTTGTGCACCAGGGCAAGTACACAAGGGACTTGCTGAAGCGGTTCGACATGGGTGAGGCTAAGCCTCTTCCGACGCCCATGTCGACGACGACTGCCCTGGATGCCGACACGGATGGAGAAGCAGTGGACCAGAAGGAGTACCGCAGCATGATTGGATCGCTGCTCTACCTGACGGCGACACGGCCGGACATTCAGTTCGCCGTGTGCTTGTGCGCGCGCTTTCAGGCTTCGCCACGCATTTCTCACCGTCAGGCGGTGAAGCGCATCTTCAGGTACCTTCGTTTCACGCCCGAGCTCGGGATTTGGTATTCTGCTTCCTCCACCCTCTCGCTTTGTGGTTTTTCTGATGCTGATTTTGCTGGTTGTCGCATTGAGCGCAAGTCCACTTCTGGGACTTGCCAGTTTATTGGATCTTCTCTGGTGTCGTGGTCTTCTCGCAAGCAGTCTAGTGTCGCTCAGTCTACCACGGAGGCTGAATATGTTGCTGCGGCTAGCTGCTGTTCCCAGTTACTCTGGATGATGGCCACTTTGCGTGATTTTGGTTTGAGCTTTACTCGAGTTCCTTTGCTTTGTGACAGCACGAGTGCCATTAGCGTTGCTAAGAACCCTGTGCTTCACTCGAAAACCAAACACATTGATGTGCGCTTTCATTTCTTGCGAGACCACCAGGAGAAGGGTGATATCGACCTTCGCCATGTCGATACTCATCACCAATTGGCTGATATTTTCACCAAGCCTTTAGACGAATCAACCTTTAATAGGTTGAGGGGTGAGCTTGGTGTGTGTTTCCCCTTTTAGATGGGGGAAGCATCTTGAGATGTACAGACTGACTCTTTTATTTTGAGGCTCTTTTCTTTTGAGTTTCTTGAGTCTCTCCTTTTGGTATCTTCTTTCGTTCAGTTTTGTGTCGGGCATACGCATTTACATTCTGAGCTTCATGTCTATATTCACTAGAATGTAATTATGCTCTTGTTAGTATTGCTCCGATACTTATGATGATGCTTGTAGCTTATGCTCTTTCTGATCACTGTTACATGTTATGAGCGAGCTATTTTTTTGGAATGGTGAATTATGCCTAATGTATATAAATCTGAAAATGTTCACCATTGAGATATGCAACTAGCATGTGTAGGGTGTGTTGAGTCCATTCCTGCTTTTCATATATGCTAGGTTGCTATGTCTCTAGTTCTGAGTCATTCACTTGCTTGGTTGTTCATAACTTGCTTAAAATCTGAACCAAGTATTGTTGAATTGAAAAGATCAAGATGGGATTGCTTGTCAACACCTCATGGTATTGAGACTGTTTCTCATTGCACTTTGAGTTAAACTTGAGCCATGTAGTGTATGACCGAAACCGTTGCTTTAAGCTTCTGATTGCTTCGGCATAGGCTTCGCACGGTTGAAAAGTTAGGCGATGACAAGCTTTCAACCTCTCGCAATCACATGCTAAAAATGAACTTGTGAATTCTTTTACCGCTGCAACTCCGATATGAATTTGAAATCACAAGTATATGCTTCATTCCTATGCATGATGATTGAACTTTGCTAGGGGTAGTTCACCTTGTATATATGCTTAGCACTTGTTTGGATTCCTTCTATACATGTCTAGTGCTATTTTGATGGTGACTATCCTTTTGGCTTAAAACTGCTCACATGCTCATATGCTTCATATTTCGTATAAGTGATCAGTTTGAGCCTTTGCTATTTGAGTGCTTAATTGAGATGTTGGAGCCATACTGATTAGAGCATCTTTGCACTCTTTTGACTATATACTTGAAGCTCCTAACTTGCATTTTGACTTCATATGCATTGTGGAAGGAGATCTTGTGTTCAGGGAGAGTTTATGTGAAGAGAGTTGCTTCTCCGATACCTTTTGGCCTTGATAAGTGCATTTTCAACTAGGGGGAGAAATTTACGCAAATCATATGCCCTGAAAATCTTTTGTCCTAGTTGCTTGCATTTGTCGAGGGGGAGTTTGCTAGTTGTGTTGAGCCGTTGCCTCTGTCTTGAGGGACTAGCAAACGTTCCTAGTTTCTCATGAGCTTTCATAAGCTTTTTCATTTGGCTTTCAATTGGTATCGTCTGGTGTGCTTTCCCATTTGGTTTGGGTTGATTTTCAATTGGTTCGGAGTGATTTTCTTGCTAGTTGTGTTGAGCCTCTGTGCCTCTATCTTGAGGGACTAGCATTTTGCTTCTGTTGTCCTCCGATCTTCAATTGCTATCTGCTAGCGGTGTTGAGCCTGTTCTACCTCTTCTTGAGGGCTAGCCTTGCTTTGCTTGGTTGCGTCAAGCCGTTGCCCATGTCTTTGGGGACCAAGTTTTTGCTTCATCCACTTGACCTTCTTCGGCTTTTGTTAAGGCTTCTGGGTCATTTGGTTGGGTTTTCTCTTCCCACTCCTTCCTACCTCCTTCTTCTTATTCATGATTTGTTGTGGAGTTGACAATGCACTCATCAAGGGGGAGATTGCGGATACATGGGTGTATGCCGAGTCTCTGTGTGATGAGTGATTGTCAATGGAGATGATGCGCATGTTCTTTGGCTTGTGTTGTGCAGGTGTCGAGCACGGAGACAGTGATCGATGGCGGGTGAAGGTCAAGTTGCGACGTGCCGTGCCGACGGACCGGGCGCGATGAAGGATGGGCGTGCCGTGCGGCGGACGTGCCATGCCGATGTATCGGACGGTGAAGGGCGGACGTGGACTTGGACTGATGGACTGGAGGCCGGAGGATCAGCTGTGGTGGCTGGCAGCCTGCGACAGCGACAGGCGGAGAAGTGCGATCATGTCGGTGGAAGGGGTGCACAGGCGGTGCATCCCCTCTACGACGCCGGTTTGTTGGTAGAGCCCGGGAAAAACCAACGGTGGACGGTTTCCAGGTTTGGGCCTCAAAACCTGGGTGCTGGGTTTCCAGGTTGAGCCACAAAACCTGGGCGCGACGGTTTCCAGGTTGAGCCTCAAAACCTGGGCGTGGGCCGGTTTCCGAGTTTGGGCCTCAAAACTCGGGCGCGGACGGTTTCCGAGTTTGGCCACAAAACTCGGGCTGGAGGCTGGTTTCCCGGTTTGGGCCTCAAAACCGGGGGCTGATGGAAAGGGCTGGTTTCCCGGTTTGGGCCGCAAAACCGGGGGTGCAGAGTGGTGGCGGCACGTGGCGGCGATCTGAAGGTTGCGTGGAGGCGACGCGGAAGACCGTGCGGGCGTGGCCGTCGGATCTACCTACCACCAGCGGGTGGACTAGAATAGCCTTAGGGTTAGGCTGGTCCGCTCTGTAATTAGAGTAGAGAGGGGTAGAGTAGGAAATAGACTTAGGCTAGGTTAGTATAAGTAGTCTAGGGGAGACACCCTCCTCCCTATCTCAATCTCAGTTAGCGCAGTCATTTGCTTCCTAGCACCTAGGGTTTCCACTCTCCCATCCCCTGCTCTAGCTAGTTGAGATCCGCAGAGAGACTCCACTCTGTGTACTGTTGATTTGAGGAAGTGAGGCCGTATCCTCACTTTGGAGCACAGATCGATGGCTTGATTTGCGTCCTTAATTCGAGTTCGTGGCTGTGATTCGCGTTTTCTTTGTGTTCTTCGCGGAATCCTTTTTCTCCACGATTTTCCCGTCGCTTGATCTCTTTGCTCGGTTCATCTTTTGCAAAACCGTTTGAACCAAGTTGTTCTAGATCGTGAGGCTCTCCTTTCCACCGAAGGAATTAAACTCTAACCTCACGGTCTAGGAGATCGATCGATTTTCGTTTTGGATTGCGTTCTTGCCTCCATGCCCCGAAATTTCTTGATTCACCGATTTGGAGTTAGGTTCGAGCCATGATCTCTTAGAGATAGCTCACTAACATCCTTGTGACCCCTCAGATCGAATCCTAGGCCTAGAGCTTTTGATTTAGAGGAGATCGGGTTGAATCATCAAAGAACTGCGCTGTTTTCGGGAGCATCGGACGCTATCACGGGAGCATCGGACGCTAGGGTCCCTAGCATCGGACGCTCCGGTGACGCGTGTCACGTTTTCGGCGTTTTAGTTTCCATCGGACGCTAGGCATCGGACGCGTCCGTTGTCCATCGGACGCGCCGGAGCCTTTGCATCGGACGCTGGGTGATTACTGTTCACAGCGTCCGATGGTGGAACAGTAAGGTTCCAGAACCGCCCAGTCTGCATCGGACGCTTCCGGTGGTCTGGCATCGGACGCAGGCCAGCGTCCGATGCGACTGGTTTCGCACGGTTTCGTCCGCGGTTCGCTCGTTCGTTGTCGGAATTGATTTCCGTCTTTTGCATTGGCTTTCTAGAGTTGTCTAGTGTCTCGCTGTGCTTCTAGGAAGCATCCACCCTACATATAGGGTCGTGGACATTAGCAAGCTCTAGGGTTCGCTCTTGGGGTCGATTTTGGGACAGTGGCATCTAGTTTCCGTAAGGAAATTTTGAAGCTCCCATTCACCCCCCCCCCTGGTCGCTTTCGGTTAGCTTCTCGGTCCTTCACGCTGGCCTGCGTCCGATGTCCAGGCACCAGACGCGTCCGATGCAAAATGCACTGTTCTGGAACCTCACTGCATGACCATCGGACGCTGCTACAGTAATAGCTCAGCGTCCGATGCTCAGGCCCCGGCGCGTCCGATGATCAACGGACGCGCCCGATGCCCTACGTCCGATGCTCACTCAAAACACCAGATCTGACACGTGTCACTGGAGCGTCCGATGCTATGAACAGCAGCGTCCGATGCTCTCGTGACCAGCGTCCGATGCCCCCGAAAACAACCCAGTTCTTCGGTGATTCAACCCGATCTCCTCCAAATTTAAAGCACTAGTGCTAAGATTCGATCTGAGAGGTCACAAGGAGGTTAGTGAGCTACCCCTAAGAGATCATGGCTCGAACCTAACTCCAAATCGGTGAATCAGAAGAATTCGGGGCAAGGAAGACAAAAACTGATTCGAAAGGAAAATCGATCGATCTACTAGCTCGTGAGGTTAGAGGTGAATTCCTTCGGTGGAAAGATGCGCCTCACGATCTAGAACAACTCAGTTCAAACGAAATCGAAAATCGTTCCATGAAGAAAGAGAACGAAGCAAATCACCGAGAGAGCGAAAAGCAAAACGTGAAGAACACAACTCAAAACGTGAATCGATCTCGATTTCCAGCCGAAACTTCTCCACACGAGGAGACAACGAGATTATGGTCTCGTTTCCTCAAAAAGCAAATACACAGAGGTATTGTTCACCGTCTCTGCGGATCTCAGTAGCTGCAGCAGGGATGTGGGAGAACAGAAAACCCTAAGTGAAAGTAGCAAATGGCTGAGATAGTTTGGAGGGAGGGGCTGCCTCTCCTTATATAGTCTAATACAATTATTCCCCTTCTACCCCTACTGCTAATGAGTGAGCAGGCTAACCCTAAGGGTATTCCTGACCAACTCAAAGTTGATGGTGATCCGACAGCCACGCCCGCACAACTGGTAGCTTCGCCTTGACGCGACCTCACCGATTGCCGCCACGTGCCACCACCGCTCCGCTCGTCCTTTTCACAGACCTCCCCCCGGTTTTGAGGCCGAAACCGGGAAACCTGGGCCATCCCCCGGTTTTGAGGCCGAAACCGGGAAACCTATCGTCCATCGCCTGAGTTTTGTGGCCCAAACTCAGAAACCCGCCAACGCCCAGGTTTTGAGGCCCAAACCTGGAAACCATCCTCAGCCCGAGTTTTGTGGCCCAAACGCGGAAACCGGCCGCACCCAGGTTTTGAGGCCCAAACCTGGAAACCATCCACTCAGTGGTTTTTCTGTGGCTCAGCCACCAAACCGAGCCGTAGAGGGGATGCACCGCCCGTGCACCTCGTCCACCGACACGTGTCCCCAAGTCCTCGACTCGAGCAACACCGTGCCCCGCAAGTCTCCGCTCGTCATTGTCCCAGGCTGTCAGCCACCACAGTTGATCCTCAGGCCACCGGTTCCTCAGTCCAAGCCTCACGTCCGCCCTTCACCGCTCCCGGTCCATCGGCACGACACGTCTCTACTTGACCTTCACCTTGCCCTCGATCACTGTCTCCGTGCTCAATACCTGCACAACACAAGCCAAAGAACATGTGCATCAAACCAGTTGACAATCACTCATCACTCAAGATCCGTCATACACCCATGTATCCGCACACACACACACACACACACACACACACATTCTCATATTCATTTGTGCAAAGCGAGAGCTCTCTACTTATTTAGTTTAGTATTCTAGTAGTGGAGCAAGGCTACATTGTAAAAGAGAAGAGGAGGAGCTTGTAAGCTTGACTTGGTATGTATAATACAAAGTCTCTCCTTATGATCTTGTTCTTATTCTCTCACGATCGTTATAGCAATGGTCTTGAATTAGAGCTATGTTCTTGTTATGAGTTCATCATTCTAGGACTAGTTCATAGTTCTAGCATCTCGTTCATCATGATTAGAATATTGTTCATCATTCATCATGCTTTGATTCTAGTTAACTTAAGATTAAGTGTTGGATGGTGTTTATCTTGCCTTTGGGGGTGCTTGTATCTTTATCGAGGAAATACAAATGTTTTCTAAGTACGTGAGTATGGTTCTCGGGTACGAGGGAATGGGTAAATGCTTAGTTTAGCCCACGGTTGAGGGGTAGGCGGTAGGTGGTGACATCCCTATCCACCCCTTTGTAATCGCCCACGTTCGGTTAGGAGGTAGGAGTCTAAATCGTCTAGTGTATCCTACTCGTAGACCAATATTCCAGGTATCCTAGTCCATCCATATGCTTAGTGTTAATCTTAACTTTCATCAATGTATGTATGCTTATATTCAATGACATGACTATGTAGTATCATATGATCCTTAGTAGTTTATTCTTTATTATTTATTCTTTTCTTCCATCTCCCTTTGTAGAAGCTTTGTTATGCACGTGTGTCCACTATTTACAAATCATCATTTACCCCTGCTATGATCAATTGGTTAATTATGCAAGTATCATATCTAGAGTCATGAGTATATTTAGAATCTTTACATCTTGCCTTCCCACGGGAAATATAAATAATGATACCCTGAATACTTCTAGGTGAAATGCTACGATGGTAATCTTGTGTGCTTGTGGATCCTATTTGTAAACATTATGTTTACTAGGTTGACCTCCACGTTGCCACTAACGTTATCCATCTTGGTATATGAAGTGTCATTGCACTTCGGCGACGATACCGGATGCCTAACTCTATTGACTATGCTTAGGGTCGACAATGTGTTTCTTGGATGTATCGCTAGAACCACCATACTTGGTGTATGTTGCTAAGGAATACCAACATGCATTTTTGGTGCCGATGCTGGGGATAATGGTCAACCATAGTGATGCCGCTAAGAAACGCAACAATAGTATGTCGTAATGGTACTTACATATAAATTGGAGGTCGACCGAACCGAGACTTCTACTCCTAATGCGACAGCGAAAGCCGAAAGAAAACTATATTGATTGTGATGACGTCCGCTTACAATAGCCAGGGGTCCAATATTTATACCGTAGCCCAAACACAACTCCTAGTCGAACACGACTACTATATTAAACTTAACAAAGAAGAAAACAAAAGATACAATTGACTCTATTTTTCCATAAATCTTAGTCACTATGCGAACAGGGCACTGTAGGGGTGGCTCCAGAACCACTGTAGGGGCGGCTGGCCCAGCCGCTCCTATCAAGGTGTACTTACAGTGCACCCACTGTTGGGGCGGTTGGGGCAGCCGCCCCTACAGTGCAGCCGCCCCTACAGCGAGAGCCACTATAAGGGCGGCTGGTGATAGAACCGCCCCTACAGTGGTCCACTGTAGGGGCGGTTCTATCACCAGCCGCCCTTACAGTGGCTCTCACTGTAGGGGCGGCTCTAGATTGAGCCGCCCCTACAGTGTATTCCTGTAGGGGCGGTTCAATCTAGAGGCGCCCCTACAGTGCATTTTGCAGCAAAAAAATAAATATTTATATAATTCAAACCACAGCACAACATATATATATATAACTCAAACCACGGCACAACATATATATAATCCATACACAAGAGAAGTGCAAAGTTCATCATTCATATAAGTTTCCATCATCCATACAAGTTCCATCCACAAACATAAGAGAATTAATACAAGTCCATCCATCCATACAAGTTCCATCATCACCCAAAAGTCCATTACATCCATACAAGTTCCATCATCACCGACAAGTCCATTACATAGTTATAATTAACAAGTCCAAACGATTTTAAAGTTCATCAACGTCCTAGAGCTAGCCTTTCAGTCTCACGAAGGTGTTGGAGAAGCAGATTTGTACCTAATTCGGAAATGAGGCTATGGTAAGTCCCTTTGACATGTATAATCTGGTCCAATATGAAGTTGCAAAGGTCACCGACGATCTCTAGGAGCTCGTCATCCTTGTATGGGCCCCTTGAAGTGTTTTTCTCTTCGTTCCACTACAACAGAACAAGTTTAGGTTTAGTATCTCATAGCATATGTGAACTTTTCATACTACGAGAGCGAATAGGTTCAATCTTACCAAGTTGGGGTGTCTCCTGTACGGACCCCTGCAACTAATCATACAACATACATAGTATCCACAATGTACACTCCCTGGCCTTTGCTTGGGGCACTGTGTATATGGAGATGTTAAGTAATGCTATTCACAACGACATAATGAAGTACCAGAGTAAATGACACTTACCGCACATAGAGTTTTGATATACAAATCACACTTCCTGTTAGGGCCACACCTTCCCTTATGGTGATTGACATAGAACCGAAATGCCCTGTTAGAATGATTATAGAAAATGCAACTTATTAGTATCCAAAGGTGAACGTTACAAGTATATATAAAGACATAAAAGGTAATGAGGATTGTCGATATACATACGTCTTGAGAATCGCTATGAAGTCTTTGTATAACTCTAATGCAACATCCGCTGGATCAAAGACCCATGCCATGCTCCTTTCGACGTTGACACATATACAAATCCATTGATTCATGGTTTCACTTAACCTAAGAAAGAAACAGATAAGCTCTTTAATTTGCATCAAACGAAATGTATCGAACAAAGCCTTAAGTATATAGTCGAACTTACTCGAAGTTGTATGGTATGTATATTGTAGTGTTATGTTGGAGTTTTTTGAAACAGTGAGATAGGAATGTGGCAACCCTCAGGGACTCTTCCCTTATCTTGTCCCTCCGAATTTTCTCCTTCTCCTGCACTGTCTTTCCAGCATCTAGCTCTTTGCAATCCAGTTTCCACTTTTTGGGGTACTTAAATCTTGTTTGTGCTATAGGTTGAGGGTCTACATACCCAGATTTGTAACTTGGAACCTGTTTCACAATGTGCGTTTGCATTCTACAAATCAGAGTGTTGTGTTAGTTACAATAAAGTCCAAATGTTACATTGGTACCATATCGAGAGGGCAAAGAGTACTTACAGGCACCACGTGCGAATTAGATTCACGTCCATTTCTCCTAGGTGGAAGCAAGTCTGCATGTCACTGAAGCCGAAGGCAATTATCGAATATGGGGTTCCAAACGTGTCGGAAGGGATAGATGCCTGTATGGTCTCGAGTGTCGTTGGGATAGCACGCAAGTACCAATCATGGAACTTTTTCATTCCAAGTGGCATACACTGCATGATCCAGTTTGGTAGGAACTTCTTGCCTCTCACATATTCTTTTGGGCAATCACTAGACCATTTGATGGCTTCAACATCAGGATACTTCTTTACCCCCTGGTGGAGTTTGCTACTGACGGCTTCCTCATAAGGACGTGCGCTGCCATGTGCACTGCCATGTTTACGTTGGTTCTCAAGCTTGAACTGGTCATGGGCATGCCACTTGTGAATCGATGTGACGTCCAAGATTGGCTCATATACTGGCCTTGTATGGATGGGATACTTCATCCTGAGTTCCCATTCAGGCGTACCCTCATCTTCTGCACGCCCACCCTTAGAAGCCACTCGTTCATGTATCGACTGTGTTTGTTGAGAAGGCTGTTGCATTTCATCACGGCCTTGCTCGGCAGGAGCTGGAGAAGGCCGTGGCATCTCATCATGTCCTTGCTCGGCAACAGATGGAGAAGGCTGTGGCATGTCATCATGGCCTTGCTCAACACGAGTTGGAGAAGGTTGTGCCATGTCTAGCCCGTTGTGGTCACGAGCCGGTGAAAATACCTCCCCGTCCTCCACATCTCTCACCGGATGCACATCAGTGGGAGTTGGGGAAGCAACATTTAATACAATGTCTCATTTGTGCCAGAGGATGAACTGGTTCATAACCTCTCCTAGTAAATCCAGCCCTTCAGGAGTTGCGTAGTCTATCTTCCACATCGTGAACTCGTGTTTCACGGTATGCACCTCCACCCGAGTGTAGCCCTGTGGGACGGAATTGTTGTGCCACTTGCCACCAGGAGGATGTGCCACACCAGTTGCCACCTCCATCACCATGTTTTGCCTGCCGACGAGGACCACCAAAGTGCAACTAGTTGGCTCCTGTATGCGATCGATAGCGGTTGTGCCTGCAGTGGAACCCTGGCTGCTTGGAACATTTGGAGGGCTGCCAACTAGAGCCAGTTCTCCCGGTGGCCCCATCTGTGACCGTGGCTCCATAGATAATCCTTGCGCCTTCAACGCCTTTGCCACTAGAGTTGTCACTTGGAGCTCAAGCTTAGAAGCTTGGTCTCTGCCATGTTTCTTGTACATGTGATGCTCTGCCTGGAATCCACGCTTCCATGTCGTATGTTTTCCTACCCCTCTGGTCCGGCCTGTGTGCTCGGGGTTTCCCAAGCCAAGGCTAAGCTCGTCTCTTTCTCTGGAAGGAAGGAATGTGCCCTTCACCTTGTCTTCGCCATACTTCATTATCCTTCATACTGCCTCTTCGGTCTCCGTGGAATTAAACTTGAGACCACTGCTGACTGAATCCACACTCCTCGCATATATCCAATGACGAGCGCGTGGCTTCAAGTCCATCAATGACGTATTCCCAGAAGCTTTGGCCTCTTCGTCCATCTTCCTAAATTGCTCCTCCTTGCCAGCGTAGCCACCAGGGCCTAGACGAGGGTGGTGTCGGTTCTTCTTTGCCAGCTCCCTTTTACGCTCACTGAGTGTCAATGCTTCCGGTGAAGTCTTCTCAGCAATGAAGGTCTCCCATTGGGTAGGAGTTATCTTTCCATACTTATGAAAGGGAGTTCTCCCTGTTTGGATGAACCTATTTAGCTCCGACCTCCAACGTCGAAAGCATTCTCCCATTATCTTATAAGCATTATCTTTTGCAAGCTCTTCATTTCCCTTCGGAAACCTAAAAGTTTTCACCAGGAAGTTATCCCACAGTTGCTTCTTCTTCTCCTCGGGTACTTTTGGCCAGCCAGGGATTGCTGGGTTCAAATTATCTCTTACTAGGGCACCGATCGCATTACGGAATTTGCTTATGTATTCTTGAGGATCGCGGATCGCCCCGTCTGGCCCGACCTCATTTATCACATAGGTCACCCCCTCCTTTGGATATTGGTTTGGCTTTTTATCCCCTCGTGACCTCTTTGGCTTGGCAGTCGACTCCGTGGTAGTGCCCTGAGGTTGTGGAGCAGAGGCCTCAATGTCTGCCTCTGTGACTCTTGCCTCCGCTCCTCTTTCCTCTGGTGTCTGGAAACAGGCTGGACGTCGACGTCGCCTTTTCGAAAGTCTAAGAGGGACTTGTACATACAACAGGTCAAAAATGTTAGTAGAGTTGACACGGACAAAGCTTTAGTTGATTAGACAAGCTACTTTGGCTTTATCCCTACCTCTTCGTCAGGGTTAAAATCATTGTCCAAATCCTCCCACTACAAGGTTTTGACCCTATTGCATCAAGTTCCCTTGCATCAAACAAGAATCTGATGCAATAGGTGGGTGCTATTGCATCAGTGTTTAGAATCTGATTCAATATGTAGTCGTTATTGCATCAAAAAAGAGTTGGATACGATAGTAATTCCTGTGGATGCAATAAGTTTGATCTATTGCATCCTTTAGGAACAGGGATGCAATTGGTAGGAATTATTGCATCAAACACATTCGGGTGAATTAGTCTTCAGTTGTCGATGCATTATGTAAGTGGTATTGCACCGGTTTAGAATGTAGATGCAATTAAGAAGTGTTATTGCATCATTTAGGAACAGGGATGCAATAGGTAGAAATTATTGCATCAAACACCTTTAGTTGTATTAGTCTTGAATTTTTTATGCATTATATAAGTGGTATTGCACCGGTTTAGAATGTAGATGCAATTAGAAAGTGCTATTGCAACGAATTTGTGTTTGATGCGACCAATTTTAATTAGAACTGAGAAATGTAAAAAAACATTGTGGCTACATAATATAAGTGAATTGTTAATCTTAATTTAAATGAGATGTTTAGTAAGTAAATTGTTAAATATTTTTTTTTAAAAAAAACTTGCACCTAACAATTAGATTGTAAATTTTAAAAACATGGTTGCTAATTTAAATGATGTGTGTCATAAGTGAAATGGTAAATATCTGAACAAAAAATATCTTGCACTTAATAATAATCGCTTAAAAAAATTATGCCTGCTAAAAGGGATAGATGTTTGTTGTTGCATGGATGAGTATATGATCTCTTTTATATTTAAATAAACATGTTTTGACTGATTGCACAAGCTAATTAATGGATGAGGCCCATCAGCCCATCACGTACCGTCGATCTCTCTCTCCGGTACGTCGCGAGTCGTACATAGGCGGCGGCTCTCGCCCTCGCCGAGCGTGGTACGTCGGCGGAGGCTCTCGCCCTCGCCGAGCGTGGTACGTCCACTCGTGCCCTCGCCTGGACGTCATCTGAAGACGACGGAGGAAGCTTCGCCTGCTGTCCGCCTCACCGTCGTGGCACCACGACGACGCAACCGACAACGTACGTCGACGACTTGACGTCTGTAAGTACCGATTATTTGTTTTCTGTAGACGGTAATTGTACAGTGTGGTAGGGTTATGAATTTGTAGTTCCATGTTTTTATTTGAATTGTTACAAATATTAAATGGCGTAGGTACGTAGGGCAGGGCATTGCCAAGGATTTTATTTGGACATCATTAATATCCATACTGATTTTGCTTTTGAAGAAATAGAAGACATATTTATCTTTGTGCTGTTTTTGTCAGGAGTTGAAATCAATGTCGTCACAGCAAGGTAGAAGTTGGATGCGTCTGGATAAGACATCTGCAGAGTGGCAACAAGGATTAACTGAATATCTTAACAGCGCCTTTGGAGGCAGCTCGAAAGGAGGAACGACACCATGTCCATGTTCACAATGTCGTTCCATGTCATTTAGAAAATTTTCTGATATTCAGAATCATTTGCTTCGGAAAGGTTTTGATGAAGGCTTCATCCGCGAGGAGGAAAGTATATGTGAAGGCTCAGCTGTACGTGATCATGATGATGATGTCGATGATAGGGCTCGTACCATAGATTTGATACATTCTCTGCTCAAGGGTACCATACGTGGAGAAATTGATGAGGAACAACCAAATGAGATGGCACAAAAGTTCTTTAAATTGCTAGAAGAGGCCTGGAAGGAGTTGTATCCAGGATGCACGGAAGCTACCCAGGTGTCTTTCATTGTCAAAATGTTCACTTAGTGATGTTTTTCATATTTACACTACTACTTAGTTTCTGTAATTTGCCTATTTCAAAATAGTCCAGTTTTGAAACATGCTTTGATGTCTGAAAATGAAATCTGGAGAATTTTAAGTCATTTGGACTTGTAAATCTGCAGAAACGACTTCTTTTTTGACCAACTGTTGCCTGCCCACAAGTTTTATCCATACATCATCAATGTCATACTAATTGTGTTCTTAAACTTAGGAAACCGCCTTCCCCAAAATCACAGAAAAAATTGAGAAGGAAGCTTGTGTGATATCAGAAGAACAAGAAAGGCAGATTCTTCATGAAACCTACAAGGAAACCACTGGCTGCAAGAGCAGGAAAGGAGGACATGGATACATGGCAAATTATCCAACCCGAAGCCAACTTATGCAAGAACGAATTGAAGAGCAAGCTCGTGTCACAGCAATAGCAGTTGCAGCACAACAGAAGAATAGTGAGATGCAAGCTGAGATAGAGAAGTTAAAAGAACAACTTACCGTTCAAGCCGCTGAGAGGGAGAGTGACAAGGAACAAATTGTGCTGCTGCAACAAGAATTGAAGAGTACATCTGACAAGATTAGAGAAGAACTAAGGCAAGAGTTTTTCTCACTATTCAAAGAACGCAATGAAGCACCGCCTTTTGTAAGATTACTAATTCTTAATTGTTAGCAGCATCATTGTTTTTAGTAAAACTTGATTGCTAATGCTCCTCCTCATATACCAATGACAGACTGCTGCAACAACCACACCATCCCCTGAAACTGCAGAAACAACCACTCAACCTTCAGAATTCACAGCTAATGCTACTGGTATTGAACATATCGTTCATGGTTTAGATGTTGCATATTCAGCAAAGGTATTATTTTGTTGATTAATGGAAACTGAAATGTAATCGACAACTACATGTATTCTGACATAAAGTGTGAATATTTTTTTCCTGATATGAAGGTTGCCACAAAAGCTGCCTTGCCCACTCAAAGTGATCCTTCAGACGCACCTAATGCTATTCCCACTCCCATCCAAGAATCAGAACATGTGGAACATGTAATTTACTTCGAAACCATTACCTGCAGCTCAACAGATCGCTAAGTGCTGATTGCTCTTTCAAATCTTCTGGTTTGTGCAGGTTCTACAGGACAGTCAATCGTTGACGACCAATAACAGTACCCTACCTATTCGCTTCACTCGCGGCAGTGCGAACAGAGCTCTTTTCCCAAATGATAAAGATAACAATGATACAGTGTCATATATTCAATCACAAACACTTAGACAGGTTGCTGACAGAAGAAAGCGACAAAGCAAAAAATAAATGAGAAAAGGTATGATCAATCAGCTCTCATTTTAAGTATCCATTGTATTTCTTAATCCCAAAAATATTGTTCCATATCATATGTTGCCTATGTTTCAATCCAGCTATGTGATCAACTATATATATATATATATTACTAATGCATGTCATTTTGACTTTTCTCAGGAAGATCAACAATGAGGGAGTCTTGACAAGCTGAAATGATTCAAAGATTGTGCAACAAAAATATGCCATGTTCTGTGATAAGACACATGTCTTTGTCTTTATGACTAGCATCTATTAGTACCATAAGATAGTGGTTTCTAATGCATTTGGACCTTGCAATTTTGTTTGGAAATAGGAAGCCATGTGACTTCCTTTCATTGTACAAACTATTGAATGATTATTATCCAATTTATTAATATAATTGCCTTTTGTGCCATTGAATTTTGTAATTTAATGATTTCCTGTGCAATGAATTCAATGCTATTATTGGTCGTTCTTCAAATATCTTGTCGATGCAATAGCTTTTGTTGCATCCACGGTCATGTAGATGTGATACTTTGTATTGCATCGAACCTCATGTCGATGCAAAAGTTTCAATTGCATCCATCATATCATTGATGCAATACAACCTCTTACATCAAACAAAATGGTGATGCAACACAACCTCTTCAATCAAACAAAATGGTGATGCAATACAACCTCTTGCATCAAACAAAATGGTGATGCAATAGAACCTCTTGCATCAAACCAAATTGGTGATGCAATAGATTATATTGAATCGAACCTAATTTTGATGTAATACAGTCTATTGCATCGTACCATATCCGATGCAATAAATGTATTGCATCAACATGATTTAGATGCAATAAGTTAATGCATCGATCATTTTTGATGAAACAGACAACGACTATCCGATGCAATAGATGTATTGCACCAACATGATTTAGATGCAATAAGTTAATGCATCGGACATTTTTGATGAAACAGACAATGACTATCCGATGCAAAAGCTGCTTCGCATAGACCACAAGTAACTGATGCAAAAGGCTATTGCACTTGGGATAATTGCATCGGCTGCATCGACCGACAAATTGATGCGGAAACGAGCTTTTGCATCCATTTTAGACCTATACCATCAAATTTTGCCCGATGCAATAGGGTGAAAACCTAGTAGTGTCCTCCGTTGGCATCCGTCTTTTCTCAATTGGATGTGGATCCTCGGGACTTTCATATTCCGACGGTCCTTCATCCTCCTCTTCGTCATCACTTTCGTCTTCTCTTGTTCCCCCTTCCTCCTCGTCAAGTTGCTCTTCCTGAGTAAGCATCACCTCTAGATCATTTTCTAACTCAAGATTCAACTGCTCCTGATGGAGCTGGTCCTCTAGTTCTTGCTCTCCATGGGTTGGCTGCTCATCATTCTCGAGGCCTCGGGCTGCACTGCCAGCTTTCTTCAACATTTCGTACTTGGTTCTATTATATGCAAGATACAAAGTGTGATTTAGATACTAAGTAGTAGTAGGTAGTAGCAGTAGTAGCAGCAGTAGTAGCAGCAGTAGTAGCAGCAGTAGTAGTAGTAGTAGAAGATAGTAGTAGTAGAAGATAGCAGTAGCAGTAGTAGAAGATAGGAGAAGGCAAAAAACAGCATCTACTGTAAACAGTAGTAGCAGCTGCTGCACAAAACAGTAGTAATAGTATAGAACATCAGCTAACAAGTAGAGGAGATGGTAATGTAGGGGCGGCTAGTAATGATGCCAAGTTCCTCACAAGTTTTAGAACATCAGTTCACATTGCATCTAATGTATGCACTTAGACAAGTTCATCATCGGCAAAACAAAGAAGAGGGGAGGAGAGGGAAGATTTGGCAAAACAGTAAGGCTTTGTTTCTGGATTAACAGTACATTAAACTTGGAGGAGAAGAAGGAACTGAAAAGGAAAAGCAGTGGCAAGTAATTTAGAAACGCGAAACTGAAAAAAGAAAAGCAGTGGCAAAATAAAATGTCATGTAATCTCCAGAGTAAAATAATATAGGATACTAATCAGCAAAATATAGTAACTTCAGTAATCAGTTTCAGCTCTCCAAAATTAATTCATAGCTGATAATTTTTTATAACTGCATTAAAATTCAAGAGAAAATAATTAATTCATAGCATATGAAAATAACTAACAGCAAGCAATTAGGCACTGAAAGCAGCAGTATCCAACAAAGGACAAACGGCAAAAGAAATATAGCAGTATCCTCCGACTAGCCCAACAACAAAATCTCAACCTGAAACAGCCAAAATGATCCGACTAGCCCAACCAGACTAAACTTTGAACGAAACTGAACTCTCAGCAAGAATTGAACTGAAACAAAATCATCCGACTACACGTATTGACATTCCCAATTTACACCCACTGATCCATTTGGAACGAGGCCAGCTGCGAGAAAACTGGCCCCCACATGTTATAATAATATAAGTAACATGTGAATGACATGTACAGATGTACTTATGCTCAAACCAAGCATATATACACCCGAAGGAAATGCATATTACAAAAAAACAGAGAATAAAGGCAGAGATAACACCTAGGCAGAGATTACAAAAAATTTGGGCAGTAGAAAAGGCCTCAGAAACATGTCAATCATCATTTGTCCATGAACTTGGAGCATAAAGGCATCAAAACAGAGAAGAGAGAAGGCAATGTGGCGGTGGAAGATAGGAGAAGGTAATTTAGGAGTAGGCAGTAGTAGTAGTAGAAGATAGCAGTAGCAGTAGCAATAGTAGAAGATAGGAGAAGGCAAAAAACAGCATCTGCTGTAAACAGTAGTAGCAGCTGCTTCACAAAACAGTAGTAGTAGTAATAGTATAGAACATCAGCTAACAAGTAGAGGAGATGGTAATGTAGGGGTGGCTAGTAATGATGCCAAGTTCCTCACAAGTTTTAGAATATCAGTTCACATTGCATCTAATGTATGCACTTAGACAAGTTCATCATCGGCAAAACAAAGAAGAGGGGAGAAGAGGGAAGATTTGACAAAACAGTAAGGCTTTGTTTCTGGATTAACAGTACATTAAACTTGGAGGAGAAGAAGAAACTGAAAAAGAAAAGCAGTGGCAAGTAATTCAGAAACGCGAAACTGAAAAAGAAAAGCAGTGGCAAAATAAAATGCCATGTAATCTCCAGAGTAAAAGAATATAGGATACTAATCAGCAAAATATAGTAACTTCAGTAATCAGTTTCAGCTCTCCAAAATTAATTCATAGCTGATAATTTTTTATAACTGCATTAAAATTCAAGAGAAAATAATTAATTCATAGCATATGAAAATAACTAACAGCAAGCAATTAGGAACTGAAAGCAGCAGTATCCAACAAAGGACAAATGGCAAAAGAAATATAGCAGTATCCTCTGACTAGCCCAACAACAAAATCTCAACCTGAAACAGCCAAAATGATCCGACTAGCCCAACCAGACTAACCTTTGAATGAAACTGAACTCTTAGCAAGAATTGAACTAAAACAAAATCATCCGACTACACGTATTGACATTCCCAATTTACACCCACTGATCCATTTGGAACGAGGCCAGCTGCGAGAAAACTGGCCCCCACATGTTATAATAGTATAAGTAACATATGTGAATGACATGTACTGATGTACTTATGCTCAAACTAAGCATATATACACCCGAAGGCAATGCATATTACAAAAAACAGAGAATAAAGGCAGAGATAACACCTAGGCAGAGATTACAAAAAAAATGGGCAGTAGAAAAGGCCTCAGAAACATGTCAATCATCATTTGTCCATGAACTTGGAGCATAAAGACATCAAAACAGAGAAGAGAGAAGGCAATGTGGCGGTGGAAGATAGGAGAATGTAATTTAGGAGTAGGCAGTAGTAGTAGTAGTAGAAGAAAGCAGTAGTAGTAGCAGTAGTAGAAGATAGGAGAATGCAAAAAACAGCATCTGCTATAAACATGTCAATCATCATTTGATAAAAAGAAATAGAGAAGATAGGAGAAGGTAATGTAGGGGCAGCTGGTAATGATGCCAAGTTCCTAACAAGTTTTAGAACATCACCTCACATTCCATATAATGTATGGACTTAGACAAGTTCATCATCGGCAAAACAAAGGAGAGGGGAGGAGAGAGAAGATTTGGCAAAACAAAAGCAACAACTGTTGTAAATAAAGGTAGTAGTAGGCAGTAGTAGCTAGCCAACATCAGCCACATCTGCAGTAGTATAGGTAGTAGTAGTAGGCAGTGTTAAACTGAAGGTAAAGAGACCGATTGAATATATATGTACATCATTAAGATAGCACCAAGACATGATATTGTCTACTACGTGGGAGTTGATATTGTTGAAGGCTCGGTTAGTTTCTTATCACACCAAGACATTTATTCTGTGTTTATTATAAGTAAACCAACTTTCAGCTAAAAGATTGCATGACCCGCTAAAATGGTGACACAAATCAACAACGAAGGAAGTTTAGTTTCCCTGCACGACTTCTCTGCACAGATTGTTATGAGGTAAAAGAGAGGAAATGCTAATTGGTTACCCATGACTAACTTGATGGTTTGCTTTTTTGCACATGCAAACCCACTAATAGACTGAACATATTACCAGGCATTTAACCACAGGCTATTTAAAACAGCCGATCATAATCATATAGTCATGTTTAAAAGAGAGGAAAATACTAATTTCTGATAGACAGCTACCATGCAAATATACTTTTTTAGTACAAACGTTCTATAGAGAAATCTCACAGTATATACTTGTATTACTATATTGCAACCAACTCCTTGATGCCACAAAGAAATTTTCTATTGCCTGCTAAAAGTCCAAGCTGAGACTTGTTTTCAATTATTAAGTCTTTCTTTTTAACTGTCGGCAAGAGATCTGCCGAACTTGTATCCATAATATACGGGACATTAGTACCAATTGTGATTTCAGTACACGGAAATTTTCAACATCCGACAAACAAGGCTCCCACGCATCCTGTTGACGTAGTTACTCTAATAAAATATGCACTTATCAGCTCTGAAAGGAAAACAAACAAGATGCAGCAGATTCCAGAACAGGGCCAAAGGAAACATCAGCGCTCGAAAAATGATCAAACTGAAGCATCAAACGTGCAAGCTACAGTCTATGATGGACTACAGAGTAGTCATATATATGTCCACCAGAAGCGAGCTCTACTTAAGCTGTATAAGCAATGGCTGACAGACATTGTATCTCAGACAGAATCACTATCTAACCGAATCGTGTGCATCAAGAACAGAGCATTTTAATCCGTCTGGAATCGAGTACTATGCATTATTACGAGCTGCAGGTAAATTAGCATTGCAGGGTTGCACAGAGCTAGTAGAGGCCATTACTAAAGGACATATCCAGAGAAGAAGATTTAGAATCTAGCACAAGAAAGCTTCTTGATCAGGTGGCTAACTTAAATGATAAGAGGTTTCATGCAATGATGAAACTTAAGGTTAGCAGGGCCTTTGTGCTAACAAACGTTTTTAGTTGGTTGTCCTGGAAAGCATCAAATTACTTTACTTATTTCAGTTTTATATTTTAACTGTCATAGTATTTGCTTACTGAAGCTGTTGCTCTCAAATGGAGTCACACAGAAAAGAATATGGCTTCAATTGAGCTCGACACAAAGGTATATCCCTCTAACTACATTTGCAAAAGTAGATTGTCCGGACTATCATTTCTTAATAAGGGATTACCTGTACTATCATTTCCAAAGCATAGAATTTATAGATGTGTATGTGTAGCTCACCAGCCAAAAAAGATGGTAGCCCTTCAAGCTAGCACCCCAAATTTGCTTGCTCCAACCCGCAGCCTCGTGTTCCCCAATCCCCGCCTGCACATTCAGCGCATACGTGGGCCGAGCCGGATTGCTGTCAACAAGGAGTCAAAAGATAGCTTGAGAGATCTGGGGAAAGCACGAGCATTGGAATGACGCAACACTGAAATGGCGGATGCAGAGAGAGGAGGGGGGTACCTGATGGCCGCCACGGGAGGAGGGAGGAGGGGGCGCTGGAGGGAGGAGTGGCGCTCGCGAGTGAGGAGGGGGCACCGGAGGAAGGAGAGGCCGCCGCGGGAGGAGGGAGGAGGGGGCGCCGGAGGGAAGAGGGTCGCCGGAGGGACGACTGGCGCTCGCGAGTGAGGAGGGTCGCCGGAGGGAGGAGGGTCGCCGGTGGGAGGAGAGGCCGCCGCGGGAGGAGGGAGGAAGGGGCGCCGGGCGCCGGAGGGAAGAGGGTCGCCGGAGGGAGGACTGGCGCTCGCGAGTGAGGAGGGGGCGGAGGAGGGAGGAGGGTCACCGGAGGGAGGAGTGTCGAGTGATGGCCGCGGGAGGAGGGAGGAGGGAGGCGCAGATGGCCGGCTGGCGGGGATGGCCGGCGCGCGCCCAAACCCTAGGTGGCGGCGGTGGCGGCGTGGGATTTTTCGGCAGCCTGTCGACGCTAAACTTGAACAAAATGCCCCAGACTTAGTCATCTCTCGGTGGGCTTCGTTTTTATAGGCCTTACGGATGCCACTATAGGGGCGGTTGAAAATAGGACCGCCCCTACAGTGAATTGGTAGGAGCAATCTCATACGAACTCCAAATGCGATGATTCTTTTTCTTAAAATTTTGTAAAATCATGCTCTATAAGTGTAGAATGGCCACATGACCATTTGACTATTTTGAAAATTTTAAATTTTAGATTCAAGAAAACTACAACTTATAACAAGATTTAGAAATAATAAATGATGTCAAATTCAAAAGTAATGACTACCAGGCACTCAATACATAATGGTAGTCTTCCAGATAGAAACCCTAACGATGGGCCTCCACTTCGCTCCGTCAGAAGTCGGCCAATATAATGACCAACTGAATTTAGAACATATATAACAAGACATACATAAATGAAGTCACACACATACACAAAAGGTAGTCTCTCACAACATACATAAAAAGGTAGTCTCTCACACACATACACAAAAACGTAGCCTCACACACATACATAAAAGGTAGTCTCTCACACACATACACAAAGGTAGTCTCACACACATACATAAAAGGTAGTCTCACACACACCAACTAGATAGCCCCCACCGTAACAATTTTCCCTTTGACCCCTTTTCGTTCCCATGGCATTATGTCTTTGGGTAGGTTCTTTTCCACAACATTGATCTTCTTACAAAAGTCTGTGAATAGCGACATTTCGTCATAGGTATTGTAAGCTTCAACATCGTCCATGCCATCAACTCCGATAATATGTTGTTTCCCATAGGCTACCACATGCTTTGTCTTCTTCTTTGGGGCGATGTTAGTTTGCGGGTCAGGCATATAGAAAACTTGTGCAACACGTGAAGCGAGCACCCAAGGATCATCTAGGTAGGCTACATTTTCGAGGTCCAGGACTCTCAGTCCAATCTCATTGAATTGATGTTCCTTGATCCAACGACATCGGAACAGGGCCACCGTTAAAGTGCCTCCATAGTGAAGTTCCCATATATCTTCAATTATGCAAAAGTATTGGCTCTTTTGCCCCACTCGGTCAAGAGCCTCTATTTGAACCCCGTTGTTCTGGTTCACACATTTACTATCCTTTGTGTGGTATAGTACATGTACCCATTAATGTCATAAGCATTCCAAGATGTCACTTGTCTCGATGGCCCCTCCGCCAGCATACTGATGGTAATAGAATCTATGGATTCTCCAGGCTGTATGTTCTGGTCCTTCAACCATGTAGTTAGGTGTTGCTTGTGTTGTTTCATGACCCAATCATCTGAACGACCATTTCTATCCGCTGAAATGGTAGCCATGTGTTGCTCAATGTACGGATGCATCAGTTCTGTGCTTTGCAAGACACTATAATGGGCCTGACTCACTTCTTTGTAAGCATGGTCGACGAACACTTTTTTACCACTTGTGCCCTTCCCAGTCAGCCTACCCTTGTGACGAGAATCAGGTTTACCAATCCCTCTCTGTACTTGTAGCCACTCTTGACAACACTCGACGACTTCTTCAGTACTGTAACCCTCTATCATGGATCCCTCAGGGTATGCTCGATTATGCACGTATCGGCTTAGAACTGACATGAACCGCTCATAGGACCAAATTTCATGCAAGTAGCAAGGGCCCAATGCCTGTATCTGATGAACCATGTGAATCATGAGATGTACCATTACATCGAAAAATGCAGGAGGTAAACACATCTGTAGTTGGTTCTGGGTCTCCACCATGAATTGATGTAGGTCCTCCAATTCTTTCTTGTCATATGACTTCTGAGAGATCTTTGAAAAGAAGTAGCACATGCGTGTGATGGCCATTTTCAAGAACTCCGGCTTTATAGCCCTAATTGCAACTGGAATGAATACTGTCAGCATCATATGACAATCGTGAGCCTTACAGTGTGTAAATGATAGGTCTTTCATCGACACTAGCTTCTTCAGGTTCGCTGAAAACCCGGTCGGGACTTTGACCCCCCTAAGGAAATTGCATATCGCTCTCCTCTCTTCTGTGGTTAGGTTGAAGCTAGCCGCGGGCAGAGTGTATTTTCCATTATCCTAAAGTATCGGATGAAGCTCTAGCATCACTTTTAGCTGCACCATGTCTTTTCGTGATTTTAGACCATCCTTTGACTTGGCTGTGTCCATTAAGGTAGCCATGAGACTCTCAAAGACATTCTTCTGCATGTGCATTGCATCAATGGCATGGGGGACCTCCAATTCTTTCCAATAAGGTAGATACTGAAAGAAGATCGATTGTTTCTTAAATGGTACGCTTGCGATAGGAGGTGTGCTCCTATCTCTGTTCGTTCCATCTGGATTCTTCTTTCCATAGACGACACGTATGTTTCTCACCATTCTGTATACATGTTCTCCATTAGGACGTCTCTCCAGAGGGGGTTCATTCTCCATGGTGTTGTCATAGTATTTTAAGTACAGTTTGCTACGGTACATGTGACCAATCTTTAAGAAGCACCGGTTCCTTAGGTAAACTATCTTCTTCGATCCATCTAGGTACACCCATGTGGTACCATCCAGACATACTAAGCATCCCGTCTTGCCTTTGATTTGTCCAGACAAAGCAAACAACGCTGGGTAATCATTGGTGGTAACAAAAACTATTGCTCTACATATGAAGTCCTCCCTTTGGAATGCATCATACATGGGCTCCCCATACCTCCATAGCCTCTCCATTTCTTGCATGAGAGGTTCGAGGAACACGTCTATATCAATGCCTGGTTGTTTCGGGCCAGAAATAAGAATAGTGAGGAGAAGGTACTTTCTCTTCTGACACAAATATGTTAGGATGTTGTACATGGTCAATATCACTGGCCATGTGTTGTGGTTGCTCATCCTCTCATTAAAGGGATTCATCCCATCAGTGCTCAAGCCGAAACGTACATTTCGTGGGTCTTGGCTGAAGTCTTCATGATTCGTATCGAAGTCTTGCCACTGACTACAATCGGCCGGGTGTGCAATCCTATCATCATCAACCTTACGCTCATCATACCACCAAGTCATGAGTGCGGCTTCCTTAGGGTTTTGGAACATACGCCTCAAGCGGTCGGTCACTGGCAGGTACCACATTACCAAGGCAGGAATTCTTCTCTGCTTTGCATCAGCGCCTAATGGAGTGTCCTCCGAGGACTGAGATTCTTGCCCTGGCTTTTTTGTACCATTCTTATTCCTCTTCTTCCACGTGGATGCTTCGCCCCCGCTGTATAGGTCATTGTTCTTGTACCGGCTGGCCCCACATCGAGGACACTTTTCTAGATCCTTGAACGTGTCACCACGAAAAAGGATACAATGGTTGGGGCATGCATGGATTTTTTCAACACGCATTGTCAGTGGACTTACAACCTTCTTCGCGTGGTATGTGTTGGCGGGAACTGAGTTTGGTTGTGGCAGCAACCATGATAGAAGACGCAACAGATCATCAAAACTACAGTCCGACCAGCCGTACTTAGCCTTCAGGATGAGAAGCTCAAGCACAAAACGTAGCAGCGTCCAGTGCATTGGACAACCCTTTTCAACACCATACACAGTTCCTTCGATGCCGTTTTCACCCTCTCCAAATTTTCGAGACCTTTTTTTGCAGTTTTGGATTATTTCTGGTCCAATGGCCTCAAGCATTTCCTCCAAATTGTCAAAGTCAGCTTCATCCCCATCACGTGCTCTGCCGCCATTAGCGCCACCACCTTGTTCACTGCCACAGTCCCGATCCATTTGATCAC
Organism: Coix lacryma-jobi var. lacryma-jobi; assembly: GCA_009763385.1. Classification (NCBI taxonomy): domain Eukaryota; kingdom Viridiplantae; phylum Streptophyta; class Magnoliopsida; order Poales; family Poaceae; genus Coix; species Coix lacryma-jobi. The sequence goes on along the minus strand of CM019827.1, from coordinate 112,636,929 downwards.
GAATCTTGTCCGAGAATTGGAACATGAATTGCAAGGCTTCATCCTCATATTCTTGATCATCGATGTCTAGTCCATCACTGTTGTTGTCATTGACAAGCACTTTTTCACCATGATGAACCCACACTGCGTAGTCTGCAATAAATCCTCGCACAATCAGATGTTCTCTGATGGTAGTGGCGTCTGAAAATGCCATCTGGTTCTTGCAATCCTTGCATGGACAAACAATTGAATCCTTATTCTCTATCAATGTCGCTGCATGCTTTTTTGCGGCTTCAATAAACCTATCCACCTCTTCACGGAAACCTGCCTTGAACCTTAACAAACCATACATCCAAGATTTTCTGTACTCCATCTTGTAAAAATAAAACAAACTGCAGAAAATAAAGTAAATGAATCAAATTGTATTCCAATTTCAACAAACATAAATTGCAAAAAAACCAAATCATTCACGAAAAATACATGAAAGTAGGATGTAAATCTCCACTAAAATCAAGTAAGATCGAATAAAAAAGGGTGCAACCTCATTTATCTAACTTATTTACACTAATAGTTTCAAAACTAGGGTCTAATTGCTTCATACAAAGCTCAAGCCCCTTTCTTTATTATAATTAATTTATAAATATTTTAAATTTAACTAATTAGTTAGAATAAATAATTTCAAAGGCAACAAATATTTTACACACTACAATTCTTTTGCTCACTATATTTCCCACACCGGCCAATTTCATTCCAAATTTATGAAACATAAATTACAAAACAAAAAAACAAAAAGAACGAACCCTAGATCTACATGCACATGAAACATACAAGAAATTAGAGTGTAAATCTCCACTAAAATGAAGTAAGATCGACTAGCCAAGGGTGCAACCTCATTTTCCTAACTTATTTACACTAATAGCTTGAAAACTAGGGCCTAATTGCTTCATACAAAGCTCAAGAACCATGGAGGAGAGAGAAAAGGAAAGCTCTAATTACTCACTAATCAACCATTAAAACATCAAAAAAAATGATTGGAATAGCATTTTCTTACCTTCTACAAGCTCTCCATCAAAGTATTTGAGATCAAAACCTCTCCCCTTGCTAGACCAAGTTTTAGGAGGAGCCCAAGGCCTCCCAACCTTTTTTCACGGGTTGAACTGTGTGTCCCGAGCTGGAAGAAGGCTGGCTGCCTTTGTTATCCGGATGTCCACTGTAGGGGCGGCTGGTGATTGAACCGCCCCTACAGTGTTTTGTAGGGGCGGCTGGTAACCATGAGCACCAATACGTCACTATAAGTACGGCTCCAACACCAGCCGCCCCTACAGTGAAAGGAGTCTCGTACTTATGTACCTTTTTTTCAGGTAGTGAGTCCGACACGTCTTCAGCTCATCCGTCTTTATTCTTTTTATTGACACAAATATGCTGACGTCACGACTTGCCAACTAGCCATTTGTCAATCTCAGTTAGCTGATTCCATGAATGTCGCGGCTTTCACAGCTGAATCCGGATCTTCAGATTTCCTGCGCATCATTCCAAAATTCGGTGTAAATAGATTTATGTGGGATCTGTTCACTTAAGCTCATCTAGAATTAGTCGTACTTTTCCGTCATGAAACAGTAATTTTCTTCCGGAACAAACTAGATCTAGAAATAAGCCGCAGCCACAATAAGTTTTTGTCAAACAGAGCCCTAATCTAGGGGCCTGTTTGGGAGAGCCGTGCTCCTTGATTCTCCAGCTGTGCTCTCAGATTCCCTGGTGATGTGATTCTATGACTGAAAGTGGATTTTCTTTGATGCTTTAGCCTAAACTCTCAAAATCAGGATAGAGAATCACTTCACAGAATCAGGTGAAGCTACTTTTTTCAGCTCTCAACCTCATAGTTAATTTCAGAGAATCACTTTACAGAATCAGCGAAGAATCACTTCTCGCTGAAAAATACGTTTGATAGATAGAGAGCGATTTTCCCTGAGAATCTACTACGTGGAGCTCTCCGAAACGGCCCGTAGCACTCCTTAGCCCGTCGTCATCCATTCAGCCACCTTCAGGCGCCGCTTCAATCATAGATAGATTCGTGACAAATGACAATTCCAGTTTTTGTTTATGTACTTGCCGTTGGCACTACTTGTAATAATTCTCGTAAGAAAAGGAGCCTGGTGGGCACCTATCTCAATTATTGTTCCAAAATAAGATATCCATCTAATATGGGATATACCATGTTTTCCTTATTTTAATATAAAAATTATGACTGAAACTAATGATGATAATAAGTTGCAGAAGAATTGTTTGTTAGGGGACATAATTGTCGCACCCTAATTTTAAGAACAAAATCAAGGGCATAATATATGTATACCAGGATCAATTTTCATACATATATCGACATCAATGTTGTATTAAATAATCGAACATTATTAAAAAATGACCCTCGGGTTTAAAAGGGTTTAAAAGAAAAGTACAGACTCTCATGAAGACTCTAACGTAGACTCACGGGAACTGGACGCCATCTCCACAAGAACGTCGACCGGGGTAGCACCAGCATAGTACAACTCGTCTAGGTCAAAGTCATCGTCTTCTGGATACTCCTGCTCCTCGTCGTAAACTCCAGTGTCTGGGTGAGGTAGCAGAGGGACAAAGAGAAAGGGTGAGTACATCGAAATGTACTCCACAAATATAGAAAATATGTGACATGGGGCTAATAACAAAAGTATCCTGACTCTGTTAGACACGAGCACCTAAAGCGACACACCCTATTAATCCTATTTTACTATGCACCTATTTACTAAGTTTTAATCATCATCTCCTCATAAACAGAACCAACACGCGGAGTCCACCGAGCAAAACCACACTCGGAGATCCGCCGAGCAACCAACACTTGGAATCCACCAAGCAACCACACATGGAGTCCACCAAGCAAACTCACACCTGAAGTCCACCAGACAACCACACCTGAAGTCCATCAGACAACCAGAACCCGAACCAAACCCATAACCAACTAATCTCGAAGAAGTCCAAGCCCGCTCATGACCATGAGCACAACTGATATATCAGTTTCACACTTTGCAGAGGTTGCACATCTTTACCCACAAGTCGTGCATTTCCCCGTCACACTAAACACTACCAAGGTGCCTAGTGGGGTCGCACTACAAGACCGTTACAAAGAGTTCTTCTATATGTATTAGTTCCCGTACGTCACGATATAGAAGCTATCTCCCGTAATAACACCAGGACTGGGCCAGACCTTGGGAGCCGGTCTCCAGTACCAAGCAGTACCCTGTGTCGAATAAGCCTTTTGTATCCATTTTCAGATGAGACTAATAACCACACAAGGCTTCTCTAATTAATTAGCCAGGTCCATAGCCCATGTGGACCTCATGGTTATGTTGTTTTGTCGGGTTACTTATCCAAGAACTGGGTCCTAGGGATCTAGGCAAGATAACAAGCTACAAAACCAAACCACCAACATCATCCACCAAGTCCATGGCAACCAAACCCCACCAAACAGTTCATCCCGTCGGATTTACCTAATCACCATGTTACTACAAAAATTATCAACTCTCATTGTTCCAAAGATCATTAATCAGAATTTATTATTTAACTCCTATCACATCCCAAACATGACTGCAGGGCTAAGCAATGACATCTACCCATATTCCCGAACCAGGTGACAAGAAAAATAATAGCAAGATCTAGTAAACCCTAACATAGGATTCAAAATTAGACACTGCATACAACTGTAGGATCTAACTACTCTAATACAAAATATAAAACAAAAGTAGGTGCAAGATGTTCAAGGACACTTGGAAAACACAATACAATTCCTATTCCTGGTCTTCGGGATCCACGGACATATTTTCTTCCATCGCGGTAAACTTCTAGCACGCAAACATACAAACAAACATATACAAATAAATAAAAGAAGTGCACCAAACATTATGAAAACATACTAAAAAGGTTACTAACGCGTAGGTTACTAACGCATAGGGCTTATTTCTACGATTGTGTGAGCGCGAAATCCGCTAAAAACAGAGCTACGGTTGGGTTATGGGCTTTTGAAGTTGGAGGGCATTTTGGTAATTAAAAGGATTTATTTTTAATTACTTTTCAAAATCAGAGATTAAAATATAAAGATTTGGACCACAAAATTACTTTATAACATGTAAAAGGTTTATTTTGTAAAAGTCCCATTTTTAGAATTATTTTTATGAGCAAAACATGTTAAAAGACTTTACAATTGTAATTATAACATTATTAATTAATTTTATAAAACAAAAAATAAATAAACTTTGTAAGCATTTTTATTAACTAAAACGGATTAATAATATCATTATTTGGATTAATTATATCATTAATATGCTTTTGAAAACAAAAGGGAAACTCAGTTTACTAAAATTCTCTCTGTTTTGGGCCAGAATGCAATTAACCCTAGACGGGAGGGGCTAGCTTGAATGAATACGTAGATACAGTGAATAGCAGATTAATTTTTAGGAAAGGCAGGGATTAGATCACAAAGTGTGTTGACTGGAGGCTTTGATTTGCTAATGTGGCGAGAACCGGACACGTGGCGCTTGTTCATTCGTCTAGAGATGGTGACATGGCGGTGCTGTTGACCGAGTTGACCATCGGTCAACATCGCATCTGGGTCGTCCATCCTGGATTGGGCGGTGGAGAACCACTACCTGAACTCCATGCCCATGGGGGCAGAGGGCACGATGGTCACTTATCGACGTTGTGCCGAGACAGAGCCTCTGCGGCTGGCGTTCGATGGCGAGCGGCGGAGGAAAAAAGGATGGTTGTGGTGGGTCCTCCTGTGGTGACCTCGACGACGAGGAGGCGACCGAGAGGGAGATCGGGGCAGTGGGGCAAGCAGCGCGGTTGGGAGCTCCGGTGAGGTCAGAGGGAGGTTGTTGCCGGCTCGACTGGACGATGAGGAGTGGCTCGGCGGCGGCTGTTCGGTCATGCGATGCCGCAGGATCGAATGGGGGTGCCTGAGGTGGTCGGAGCTGGGAGATCAGGAAAGCTCCGAGCTTGCCGGACATGGAGGTGGCGGCGGATGTGGGCGCTGGGGCGGAGAACATGGACAGGGGGGCAATGGCAGTGGCAGTGAGGTGATGTGGAGTTGAGGTGGGCTTTATAGGAGCAGAGAAGGACGGAGGAAGGGAGGGCAGTGGAGCTCGCTTGTTGGCTATGGCGGCCGAGATGGTTGACCGCATGGAAAGCGGGGAGAGCGAGCGGTTGTGCGAGGTGTGAGGGTGCGGCGGACGCGGGGAAGGGGAGGGCTTGGTCCACCCGGGGCGCTCGGCACGGGAAGGGCGGGAGGTCCAGCCCGACTTGATCAGCGGCGGTGGCGAAGGAGGAGAGGGCGACTCGGCTAGAGGTGAAGGGCGCATCCGACAGGTGGGGCCCATGTTGACATCTCTTAGCATCACTTCAGATAACAGCGCTAGAAATGTGAGTAGACAAATCTTAACGCTATCACCACTAGCAGCAACACTAGAGATGTGGTTGTATTTATGATCATGCCCTTATAAAATATGAAATGAGATTATCAGCAAGCGCACAGATAAAATACACCCATTGTAGCATTTCACCTAGGAGAGTTCCAAGGTATCGTTATTTATATTATGCCTCTACTTCTAAGTCTCAAGAGAGTGGCAGGAGATAAACTTCTACAAACTAAAACACACACATGTATGATTATGACAAGAGTTCTACTAGATCTTCTCAACACATGAATCAATCATAACAGATATAAGATAAATAAGATAAATCAAACAGGATAAACCGAAAAGAGTTCCACAGAGCATTTTTCATCCAGGGTTTGATCATAACAATAACTAGAAAGAGATAGATTAACTTCCTAATATGGTTCTAACTAAAGGTCATAGACTACATCAATTAGTGCAATTATGTTTAGCAATCATGGTTAGAATAACTTATATTTATATGCAAGAGACATCACGCATGGAGGATCAGATCCAGAGTCTATCCCCTTAGGGTCACCGCGACTTACTAGGCCTGCATTCGGGGAGTGGACTATAGAGGAATCAACGAGGCTATAAGAGTCACCCTCGCGAACTACTACTTGCTGGCTCGGAATAAAGGGTGCATTCGCAGGTAAACAATGTATAAGCACCATGCTTACACAATGTTGACCACTCACCCCTTGATCATCGGAATGAGCGCTATACGAACAAGGGCATAAACATAAAGATACCCTAGCTATGCTAAACTTATAATCAAAGTAGACAATGAACATTATAATCATGAACATGAAATAGTAACAAGTCATATCAAGTATCAACTAGAACAAGAACTAGAAGAATAATTAGAACTAGATTAGAGAACACAATGATGAACTAGAAGAACTAGATGATGAATTAGAACACAAAGATGATGAACTAGAAGACAATTAGACAAATAAAAGAACAATGTTGATACAAGAGAGAAGTTACAAGGCTATTACCTAGCCTCCTCACGACTAGATCCGAAATCTGAGATTCTCTCGACTCTTCTAATTCTATTCTAGTTATGCCCTAGGATGGCAGAGCTCTTGGTTGTCCTCTTAATGAATACCTCTGAAATAAATGATCTGAATGAATATGACTTGATCTAATATGGTTATGCCTCAGGGGGGTCTGGGGCTACTTATATAGCCCGGTGGGATGAACCGTAGCCCTCGGATCAAACCGACCTTGAATAAGGGCTTAGATGAGTCGAGGAGGTCGGTTAGGTCACATCGAGCGAAGATGGGCCTAAATCCTAGGAGGCCCAGGTCGGCCAGCCCCACCTTCCAGCCGTCGGGCTCCTCCTTCGTCGTGGTGTCAACTCGCCCATCATGCTCATCTCAAATTCTCTGCTCATTGTATTTGTAAACATGGCAACTAAAGCATGAGAAGAACCACCGAAAATGATATCATCCACGTAAATCTGAACCAACAAAGTGTCATTGCCTTGCTTGAGGAGAAAAAGAGTTTTATCCACACATCCCATTTTAAAACCCTTAGCAAGCAAAAAGGTTTTCAACCTATTATACCAGGCTCTAGGGTCTTGTTTCAAACCATACAAAGCTTTGTTAAGTTTAAAAACATGGTTTGGAAACTTGGGATTTTCGAAACCGGGGGGTTGTTTCACATACACCACTTCTTCTATGTAGCCATTTAGGAAGGCACTCTTGACATCCATTTGAAAAAGTTTCAAACCCTTGGATGCAGCAAAAGCCAAGAGGATCCTAATTGCCTCCAAACGAGCTACAGGAGCAAAAGTATCCTCATAGTCTATCCCCTCCTTCTGACTATACCCCTGGGCTACAAGTCTGGCCTTGTTTCTCACAACATGGCCATCCTCTCCTTGTTTGTTTTTGAAAACCCAATTTGTCCCAATTGGGTAACACTCAGGAGGAGGAGGAACAAGAACCCAAACTCGATTTCTCTCAAAATTTCCAAGCTCCTCATGCATGTCATTGACCCAATCCGGATCAGATAAAGCATGTCCAACATCTCGGGGTTCAAAATCGGCAACAAATGCAGAATGAGCAAAGTGAGAGATTTGTTGTGACCTTGACCGAGTGACGCGTTCGTGGATGTTGCCGATCATCTGTTGAGGAGGGTGTTGGCGCTGAATGTGTCATGGCGCCTCCCTTGCAGAAGTGACCTCCCCCTCAACAGTAGTTGGTTCCTCCTCGGGTACAAGTGGTACAGCCCGAGGTGGTGGATCACACGGTCCCCATGAAGTGGAAGAAGACGGGTCGAGGCCACGAATAGCCGTGGTCGAAGTCGACCCAATTGGCACAGCAGGTGGAGGAAGTGCTGGATCATCAATCCCTTCAGCACCTTCTTCCTCATCATCAAAAAGAGGTTCACCAACCTCGTGATCACCTGCGCGCTCAAGTCTAGAAGGACAATGCATGGTCTCGTCGAAGGTGACATCGGATATCTCCATGACTTGGTTAGTATCAAGGTTAAGTACACGATATGCACGAGTATGATTACCATAACCCAAAAATACACTGTCAGAAGAGCGAGACTCAAACTTGTCCAAGTTGCCTTTCTTAAGTATAAAACAGTGGCAACCAAAAAATCTAAAATAACTCACTTTGGGTTGCTTCCCAAAACGCAACTCATAAGAGGTCTTTTTCAAGAAGGCACGGAGAAAAATGCGATTGGAAATATAGCATACAGTGTTTATAGCCTCGGCCCAATACCGCCTAGGAGTCCTATGCTCATCGAGCATCGTCCTGGCCATCTCTACAGGGGTCCGATTTTTCCTCTCTACAACACCATTTTTGTGGCGGTGTGTAGGGGGAAGAAAACTGATGCTCTAAACCCAAAGAGTTACAAAACTTCTCAAAATTCGAGTTCTTAAACACGGAACCATTATCGCTATGAATAGCTCTCATCGAGTTATTAGGGAACTCGTTCTGAAGTCGCAAAATCAAATTGCGAGTAAAAGAGAAAGTCTCAGTTTTCTCAGCTAAAAACAAAACCGACGAATATCTCGAAAAGTCATCAACAACAACAAGCACATACCACTTCCCACCAACCGAGCTCACCCGAGCCGGACCTACAAGGTCCATATGCAAAAGCTCTCCAGGGCGCTTGGTCATAACTTGATTCACAGGATGGTGGGGAGCGGCAACCATTTTTCCATGTCTACAAGAATGGCAAACAAGATCATTCTCCATGTGTAACTTGGGCAATCCTCGCATTAAGCCAAGTGAGATAAGCCTTGTGTTGACACTTCTTAATGCAACCACTAGAACTAGACTATGGAGCCTAATCCCCGGCAGCGGCACCAGAGATGCTTGTTGACACCAGAAGTGGCAAACGGATATACCGCAAGCGCACGGTAGTCAATTGTAGCCTTTCACCGGAAGTATTCCAGGTATCGTATTTCCACAGGGAACGTGAAGTGGATTAACTAGAAGTAGGGTCGTCAAAGGATGATCAAAGGGTATATGATAACTGGGATAGAGAGGTCTTCCTAATATCAATATCTGGTACTGGTTTTCTAAGAATACTGAGGTTTACCACTTCGATCCTTACTGGGGGCGAAGGACGAAACAGTAGTTGATTAAAAGGTTCTCCACCTAACAACTACTGAGGCGGCAATGCTGCTACCCAACTATTATTTTCAACTTGCCTACAACACTTGAGAGGAACTCCAAGCACTGGCTGTGTCTGTCACCCTACCACCAGGAGTCTACACAAGTGCGACAAGAAGTCCACACTGGCAAGATATAGCCTAGACACCACGTCTACACTAATCTTACTACTCTAAAGCTAAGCTTATTGGGCCTAGAGCACTTCAACAAAGTAAAGCAATGTGCCAAGTAAAAGAATTGTAAACTTAAATAACCAGACCAGAATATTAAATACTAGAAGGACTCAGATGTAACACTTACAAGAAGAATTGCATCCGCTGAGGTGCACCTTGGAGAAGATTCCCGACAGGCCGGGACTCCTCCGTGGAACTCCTCACTCCCTTCCCTCTCTTCTAACACTAAAGCTACTAAGTAGGCTTTCTCTCCTTGGATGCATACAAATGAAGAGCTCTAGGGGGGTATTTATAGCTTGGAGGTGGAGTAGCGGCTACTCCGGTGCCACGTCAGCGATCCGCGTGCTCTCCTTCCTTGGCCATTGGATCAAACCGCCATAGTAACCGTCATGGATGGATGGCCTTGATTTCTTCACGTGTGAAACATGTGCAAGCAACCGACACTGGATGGGATTCACCCTGGGGTCGGCCGACCCCAGCCAATGACAGGTGGGCCCACCACTTTGCTTCTAGAAGGTGCTAATGTCACCAGGCTGAATAGTGTAGCCAGGGCCCACCAAGGGGGGGTCGGCCGACCCCCCTATGACAGGGCTGGCCCACCTTCTTCTCTCCCTTGGGGACCCCACATGTCATGGAGCAAGTCTTGTGAAGTTGGTTGCATTTGGTTTCGGTGTGGACCCATGAATCCATGTGCTTCTCATCTTGCACCATTGAGTAAAAGCACATGTTTGATCCAAGGGTTGATATTGGCCTGAGCATGCTTCTCTTGGATCGTGCCATGTCACCTTGGCCGAGGTGGCCACCAAGGTGGGGTCGGCCGACCCCCTTGGTGGGCCCACCTGGCCTCATTTTGTTCATTTTGGCATCTCCTACATGTTCACAAGCTAAGAGTACAAGTGGAACTTATTAGTGATAAATATGCTCATGATATGCTATACTTCCTTGAAATCGAGGCATGTTGACGGTATTTTGGTAAGGTAAAACATGCTATAACTTCCGTCAACAAGATCCCTCACACTTGAATCTTTGCTCGTCCTCGAGTAAAGGTTAGAGAAAGTGAACAAGAGATTATTACATACTTAAAATGATAATGATCATAAAGCATCATTCCTAACATAGTTTATACAAATGGGTTATGTGGTGCCTGTCTATCATATATCCTTTAGATGTTGAGAAAGGAACAAATCTCAAAGCAAAGTCATCTCCCTGAATTCTTGTTCTTGGTACTTAGAGTTTTTAGGACAGTTTGAAAGGAAAACACATAGTTCATGCTTACTCCTCATATAGTACTCTCAAGACACTCTTATAGGTGTTTGGTTCCTCACCAAGGCATAGCATGTTATTGCCTTATTTTTGTTTTATCCTAATCTATCAGGCTTATGTGGAGCTTGGTAGGGATAAACAAAGTAGCATACTTGTTTTGCATATATTGTAAAGTCAAAACAAGGATCCAAGGAGAAGAATGTCATAATCCTAGATCAAGATGTGTATGTGTGTGGAGAGTATGTGGACTAGAATGCTCCTTTAACATAATCTCTCTCTACTTTATTTTACCTTGAGACATGGCTACCATTTTTCAACAATGGACCTTCATGTGTCCATATATATATTTTTTTTAGTGGACCTTCATGTGTCCAATTTTTTTTTGCTTAGCCTTAATGTCTCTTTTTTTTACTGACCAGAGTTAGAGAGAGAGATATTGTAGAACTTTAATGTACGGAGCATCTATAGAGTGGAAATGAATGGCATGTGCAGGCATACTTCCAGTGTAGAAGTTGCATATGTAGATGGTGTGTACGTGACCTTGATCTTGGGATTATGACAAAATTCTCGACTAGGGTCAACAAGGTTTGACCAAACTCAAGACAAAAACAAGTAGCATGTGTGTAAAAGGTTTTGATCATATATGCATATGTATGGTTTTGGTAGGTATTTCTCACTATAGAGGAGTAAATGATACTATGGTTTTAGATATTTTCAAAAACAATCTCTAAGCACCTTAAACAAAAAACAGGTTTGAGTCTTAAGCCAAGATTTATCTTACTTTTAACAACAACTTAGTCAATACGGTTCCTAATTCAGTTTACCCATGAGTATAAACATATGTAAGAACATGGTTTTATGTCATTAACATTCTTAGCTTATCATAACTCAAGTCAGTTTGTAGCTTTTTATTTTATTTTATTCAGAATATGGAATGATTGTGAAACTGCTTGAATTGAGAGGAGAAAAGGGGAAACGAACCAGACAGCAGTGTTAAGCTTACTGTGCAGAGGTGAGTTGGTGGGCCCAGGTCACATGGTGGGGTCGGCCGACCCCACCAAATGGTGGTTTTCGTTGCCATTTGCCTTTTCCTCCATTCAGTTTTACATCTGCAAAGACACTTTTCAAAAATTCAAGAAACGGGGGTCGCCCGACCCCCTTGCTTACCTCTGTTTTGTGCATTGCAGTGTGTCAGACTGTGCTCAGCAGTTTAGTGTGGTCCAATGATGAAATCTGGGGTCGTCAGCCCCCCACACTTGAATCTTTCCATAAATGAACTCTAAACATGACGCAAAGGTAAAATGCAAAGCGCTCTACTGGTGGCAAAACACCAGTAGAGACGATATAAATTTTATTTATTCTCTAAGAAGGGAAATACATTGGAAATTAAAAAGAGAAATTCAAAAGAAATAAATCTAAGATGAAACTTGGAAATTCAAAATAAATCTAACATGGAGCTTTTAGGATTTGGTTCAAGCAATGAAGAGAAGAGACTTGTAGGTTTTAGGTTGTGTATAGTTTGAACTCTACCATGTCTACTTCATTTTCTACGGGATCATGTTCATGAAAAACTTTAAGACGGTGTCCATTTACCTAAAGATATTGCCGTCGGTGTCCTGAAGCGTGACAGCTCCATGCCGCGGCATCGATCACGAGGAATGGTCTTTCCCATTTGCTTTTTAGTTTTCCATGGCCAAAGAGCTTGACCCTTGAGTTGAACATAAGAACCTTGTCTCCCGGATGGAATTCCTTTTGCTGATCCTCTTGATCCTTTTCATCCATTCTCTGTGTTCTCGTTCTCTTTATAGATCCTAGCGTTGTGATAGGCTTTCTCTCTCCATTCTTCCAGTTCAGAGATCTGCATTCTCCTATTTCTTCCAGCTGCGGGAAAATCCATATTCCATCTCTTTATTGCCCAGTGTGCTCTATGCTCCAATTCCACGGGCAGATGGCATGTTTTGCCGTATACAAGTTGGTATGGGGTCATACCAATTGGAGTCTTGTATGCGGTCCTGTATGCCCACAGTGCATCTGATAGCATGCTTCTCCATGCTGTCCCCATTTCATTGACAGTCTTTTGCAGAATATTCTTGATTTGCTTGTTCGATGTTTCTGCTTGTCCGCTTGTTTGTGGGTGATAAGGTGTTCCAATATTGTGCCTTATCCCCTCTTCTGTTAAGTAGCGTCGGAATTTTCTATCAATGAAGTGGCTTCCTCCATCGCTGATTACTAACCTTGGGGTGCCAAACCGTGGGAATATTATTTCCTTGAACATCTTCATTGCGTGCAACGAATCCGCTGACTTGCACGGCATGGCTTCAACCCATTTGGATACGTAGTCTACCGCCACCAGAATATACTCACAACCTTGAGACGGGGGAAGGACCCATGTAGTCAATTCCCCAGGCGTCGAACAGCTCTACTTGTAGGTTGTTTGTGAGTGGCATTGCATCACGGGCATTGATGTTCCCATGTTTCTGACACCTTGTACACTTCTTCACGAAGTCCTTGGTGTCTTCATACATGGTAGGCCAATAGAATCCACTTTGCAAATCTTGGCATGGGTTCGGAATGTTCCATAATGGCCTCCATACTCTGCTCCATGACACTTCTCCATGATCTTAACTGCTTCGTTCATGGGCACACACCTTCTTAGTATGCCATCTTGGCATACTCTATAGAGATACGGGTCATCCCATAGATGCACCGAGCTCTCCTTGATAAGCTTCTTTTTGTCTACTCCAGGTGGTACGTAGCCTGAGACTATGTAGTTGACGATGTTGCATACCACGGGTAGGTGTCTGAAACTTTGAGGAGTGTGTCGTCCCGAAGATAGTCGTTGATGGGCAGGTCCTGTTTATCCTCAGTTTGCATTCTAGACAAGTGGTCGGCTACAGAGTTCTCTGCTCCCTTTTATCTCTAATTTGTAGATCAAATTCTTGGAGGAGTAGGATCCATCTTATTAGCCATGGTTTGGCATCTTTCTTAGTAAGTAGGTATTTCAGGGCCGCGTGATCGGTGTAGACGATCACCTTGGCTCCTACCAAGTAAGATCTAAACTTGTCTATAGCAAACACCACAGCTAAAAGTTCTTTTTCTGTTGTTGCATAGTTTAGCTGTGGTCCGGTTAGCGTTTTACTAGCATAGAAAATGGCATAGTGTTTCTTATCCTGGGTCTGTCCTAGGACAGCTCCTACAACATAGTCACTAGCATCGCACATTATCTCAAAAGGTAGCGACCAGTCAGGGGGTTGAATGACTGGTGCAGAGATAAGTGCTTTCTTTAGATTGTAAAAAAGTCTAAGCATCTATCGTCAAAGTCAAAGGGTGCGTCTTTAGCTAGCAGGTTTGTTAAAGGTCTAGCAATTTGAGAAAAATCTTTTATAAACCTTCTATAAAAACCGGCATGGCCAAGGAAACTGCGAACGCCTTTAACATTCGTGGGAGGTGGGAGTTGTTCTATAACTTCTTTTAGCTCTATCTACCTCTATTCCACGTTCAGATACTCTATGTCCTAGCACTATCCCTTCTCGAACCATGAAGTGGCATTTCTCCCAGTTCAAGATCAAGTGCTTTTCTTGACAACGTTGTAAGACACGGTCTGGATTCTCTAAGTAGTGATCAAAGGTTGTTCCATAGACGGAAAAGTCGTCCATGAAAACTTCCATGATTTCTTCTATCATATCTGAGAAGATGGACATCATGCACCTCTGAAATGAAGCAGGGGCATTGCACAGGCCAAATGACATGCGCCTGTATGCATATGTCCCATAGGGGCATGTGAACGTGGTCTTACTTTGGTCGTCGGGATGGATTGGAATTTGATGGTACCCCGAATACCCATCAAGGAAACAAAAGAAGGAATGTTTGGCTAGCCGTTCCAACATCTCATCGATGAATGGCAACAGAAAGTGGTCTTTCTTTGTGGCCTTGTTAAGTTTTCGGTAGTCTATGCACATTCTCCATCCCGTGACGGTTCGTTGTGGAATCAATTCGTTGTTTTGATTTTTAACGACCGTCATCCCTCCTTTCTTAGGAACTACTTGGACGGGGCTGACCCACTCGCTGTTTGGAATAGGGTAGATTATGCCCGTGTGCAAGAGCTTCAAGACCTCCTTCTTTACTACTTCTCTCATCGCATTGTTGAGCCTCCTTTGTGGCTCTCTAGAAGGTGTAGCATCGGGTTCGATCGGAATGCGATGTATGCAAAGAGCGGGACTAATTCCCTTGAGATCTTGCAACGAATATCCTAAGACAGATCGGTGTTTTTCTAGGATGGTGATGAGTTTAGAAACTTCTTCCGTTGTAAGTCGATCACTAAGGATCACGGGAGTCTCTCTGTCACCATTAAGGAAGGCATACTTAAGCCCAGAAGGAAGTGGCTTAAGCTCTATAGAGGGTTTTGGTGGAGGTTCAAACTCATCCAAGTCTAACGGTTCATCTAAATCAATGTCTTCTTCTTGGATAAAGTCATGGGCGTCTTCTTCTAGATCGGGTTGAGAAGTTTCTAGTGAAGATACCGACATCACCTCCTCTATTGGATCAGGCTCGGTTTTGGTTCGGCTATCGAATTAACGGAGCCGGCAAAAGGAACTGAAAGATCTAGATCCTTCCCAAGGTGACCCTTAAGGCTCCCTTCACGAAATCCCTCAATGAATCTCATGAGTGGGTGCCCAATTAACAAGTCGACCTCGTCTACGTCAAAGACATAGAAGTTTATGAGGAAGCTAACCTTGTTAATTGTGATAGAAATATTCTGTGCAATCCCGCAACTCTTGACCAATTTTCCAGAAGGAAGCTTAAGGAATTTATTGGTTGGTTTTAGCGGTTCCTCACCTAGGAGTGTTAACATCAACGATTTAGACATTAAATTTACTCCTACAGCGGGATCATAGAGGGAATCTACAGCCGTCTTGTTGATGGCACACGGTATGGATGTGAAACAGGACAGAAGCTTAACGACATCTAAAGATACTTCAGCCTCCCTGAACCATTCGTTGCTCATAATAGACATGAGCTCTTGGGCAGTCGCCTTAAGGTAACTTGCCTCAAACTGGGTTGGCATGAGGTTATTAGGAGCTCTACGGGCTGTGGATCTCTTTTGCACAGGTTGTTTCAAGACATTGTGTGACGTAACGACCCTAATCCCATGGCCCACTGATCACTATCAACCACTGACAGTCGATCCGTACAGCCAAGAGATTAAGACCGGGTTCGCCACTGGGCTACATCAGTGCCCGATGTCCGCAGGATCAGCTC
The DNA here is from genome assembly GCA_009763385.1 of Coix lacryma-jobi var. lacryma-jobi. Lineage (NCBI taxonomy): Eukaryota > Viridiplantae > Streptophyta > Magnoliopsida > Poales > Poaceae > Coix > Coix lacryma-jobi. The sequence goes on along the minus strand of CM019827.1, from coordinate 112,621,158 downwards.
ACAATTCAGTTACAATCTCTTGAACATTTTGACAAATAACATCGGAGTAAATAGCGGAAGACTTAAATAACAATAGTTTTACAAACCAGTGTTCAACATAAACTTAAAGTGAAATTATTACAGACCATAGTTCAAATAGATAGAGTTGGCAGGTAGCATATGACAACAATAAAGATACTTCACCCAGCCCAAGGGTGAATAATCACTCATCGGCCTCATCGGCCTCTTCCTGAACAACAGTCACACAGCAGGGTCCAAGGCATACTGAGGGATCTGCCATACCTGCAACATGGGTAAAAAGAACCCTGAGTACAAAGGTACTCAACAAGACTTACCCGACTAAAGAAAAGGGAGAAGTCTCAGGAATGCAGGCTTAGGGTAGTCAAGGTAAGGCTTAAGCAAGTTCAAGTATTTTGCAGAAAAGCATTTTTGGTAAACCTTATTTTAATTTTGAAAGATTCGGTATTCCTTGTTCCATCATAATCCTTGATTCATTTTACTTTCCAAAACAGACCTAGTTGAGAACCACTCCCTGTTGACAGTCAGTGACTAAGTCTCCATAACCGAGGAGCAGCGTTAATCCGGATAAATAATACTCAGCTGAGGGTCCCTATCCACACTGCATATGTAGCACCCAAGCTTGCATATGCCAACTCGTCTACCACGATTCCTCCAAGATTGGCCCGGTCCTACGCCACCCGGAAGTACAGTACACCACTCCAATCCGGGCCTCTAACCCACGTGGGTACATGCTACTTCCGCCATCTCTCCACTCCCAGTGCGCGGTTGTCGGTCCAATAAAGGATTCCTCGGAGCCGAAGCTTTCCGTAGTATGTGCATAGTTGCAAGTCTTAGTCAAGCAGGCCCCCATACAGGTGGTCCCTAAATTTTCCAGCCAGCGACAAGCACCTCGGGACTCTAACCCAAGAGTACAGGTCCTGTCAGTTTTTCAACCCTGTCCCGGTCGGTGTCAACTGTTGAGTCCCGGACTACAACATGACGGCACCGTACGCAAGGACAACCTCTCCTTCCCATTGACTAGGTACGGATCAGATACTTAGCCAATAGTGGGAGTAAACCAGAAATTCCCATAAATATTCTTAAAGTGATCACACTTTGAAGTTGGCATTTTTATTGCAAATCTATCATATAGCATTGCTAAGCATTTGCAAATAGTTTTTGAAAGCGGTATCGGGTGTATCATTGGTCAAGGTAGATAATGCATCAGATAGGATTTCACTCAACTCCTATCAACCTAATGCAATAATTTAACTCAAAACATTTAAGAAAACATTTATAAAAGCAAGGTAGGGTTAAATGCACCGGGGCTTGCCTTGGATGGCAAAAAGAGCAGAGTCGGGGTAGGTATAAGCGTCGGAGCTTGGGGTTGCCTCGGGGACAGATCCTTCGGCGGCTACCTCGACTTCAGGGCCTTCTTCGTCAACTATACGGATGCAATGATGAATGCTCATGAGAATGATGATATGGACTTAAGGTGCAAGACAATGCCACAGATTCAAGTTTACTTTAAGCAAGGCATAATCGAATCTAGGTTGAGCATAAAAGTTAACCATTTCTTCCTTAAGCAAAATTGATTAAACTAAACTATATCATAACTATCCTAAGCATCAACCAAACATAGCATCACATCATAGACTAAAGGGTAGGGGTCTATGAACATCAAGCAATCCCAAAAGTCACATCACAGAGCATTCAACGCTAACCCTAATCATTCTTTCTATTTTTTCTTAATTTATTTAAAAGGTCATTTATGAAGGTGCTCCAAAAATTACCAAATTAATCACACAAGTTCATTAGGGTACAAGTATATGGCAAAACAAATTTCATAATTTTTGGAGGTCATTAAGGTGCTCAATTAAATCTAGACATTTAATTAACAAAAGGCACTATTCCTTAATTAAATAAAGCTCAAAAATCAACTTGTTTCAAAAGACTTCAAATTTCACCAGAGACTTGTCATGGCATAACTAGCTCACAAAAAGTGATCTCATAAATTGGAGTTATAAATCATTTTCTAAAAATCCAAAACCATCATTTATTAATTAAAAGGGAGATTTTTCATTTTCAAATTTTTGCAGAAAAGTCAAGTTTTATATTTTTATAAAATACTTCAGAGCATAAAGAGTCTACCACAAAAATTTCAGAATTTATGGATCAACACAGAAAATCACACAAAAAGATGAAATCTGAACACTATTCACATGTATGAGAAAATTGAAAAACAACACTGTTCTTCTCCTCCGTTCGCCGGCGACCGTCCGACGGCGGCGGCGTTGCTACGCCGGCCACGACGAGGCGTCTCAGGCGAAACCGAGGAGATGGGAGGCTTCAGGAGCTCACCGTGAGTCGATTAAGCGGCTCGGCGAGGGAAGGGGATGAACGGAGGGGAGGTGGTCGACGGTGACCGGCGGACGTCTCACGGCGGCGATCGTCGACTCGGCGATCCTGCGCGATACAAGTGACCGCAAGGGGTCTGTCAGAGGCGCAAAGGAGCAAGGAAGGTGATGCGGGGGTCGGAGGGAGATGATCAAGGCCGGAGAGGGAGTATTTCACGATCCCGACCTCGACGGGCTTCTCGCCGGAGATGGGAACGGCGAGTTACGCCGGGCAACCAGGGACGGTAGAGACCAAATTGAGGGGTGGTGAAGCTGCACACAGGACACGGCGGAGCTCCTGAGCTAGATGGTTGAGCTCGGGAGGCGCTGGTGTGAGCTGGCGACGGTGGCGGAGGGGATGAGTGAGCTCGGGCTCACCGGCGGCCTTATATAGCCACGGTTAGCGGGCGGTAGAGAGCTCGGAGAGGTGTGGATGAGCTCGGCCGAGGCACGCGCAATCGATTGCGAGCTGGCGGAGAGGACGGCGTGCAGTCGGGGCCTGGGCGTGAGCTCGCCGGCGTTGTCCACGCGGCGGCGACGAACTGGGGACAGTGGGGGACGGGCGAGAGGTCAGCGCTCGCACGCGCGGACGCGAAATGATCACGCGGCCGCAGGCGGCAGGGGGAGCATGCGGGCGGCTGCCAGGCGCGTGGCGCACGCGGCGCCGGCGAGGCGTCCATGGCCGGGCCCCCCCCCTACGACGGAGAAGATGAACAGGGTAGGCTAGGTTTTGACTTTTGGCTCATTTCTGTTTTTGCAAATTACTCCCAAAATTTGAACTGGGCAACAAAAACTCAAAACATCAAAGTTGTTCAGAAAACATGAGATCTACAACTTTGTCAATATGAATATTTCCAAATTCCAAATAGGTTTTGGAACATAATTTGAAAACAGTAAAGAGGACACTTTTTCAACTTGATTCAAATCAAAATTACTCTGGATTTCAACTGAAACTTGAAAATCTGTAAACATGAAAGTTGTTCCTTTTATCAAAACCTACAACTTTGCTATTATACACTTTTCCAGAAACTCATTAGTTTTTGAACTCATTTTGAAAACTGAAAAGGGGACAAAAACTGGAGTTCGATTGAATTTTGAAATAACTCAAAACTTTGTACTGCAACTTGAAAATTTGTAAATACCAAAGTTGTTTCTCTTTGACAGATCTACAACTTTGCTTTTTGGACCAATCCCAAATTTTGAATAATTTTTGAATCACAACAAGAGGGATAAAATCCAGGATTTGGAAATCAGGGTTTCACAAAGGATTTGAAATCAAATTCTGATTTTTGAACTTTGGCCAACACAACAACACTTCAAGACACCAAAGGAACAAGAATTACACAAAGCTAGGCACAGAGGTGAAATTACCATTTTGCCCTAGTAGAGAGAAGTGGGCTAAATAGGGTTTTAGCAATAGAGGTAAATCACATAAAATGATACACTTAGCAAAATGCATACACATGAAAATCATGATTAAGAGCTTAATGATGATAATGATGGTATGTCAAGTTAATTACATGTTAAACACCAGAGTGTTACAGCCTCCCCCCCTTAAAGAAATCTCGCCCCGAGATTCCACGTCTTAAGAAAGGACAAAGAAGGGATAAAGGCAAACCTTACATTGACAGGGATTCGAGAAAATCGGGGTAGTTCTTTGCTAAGAAGTCTTCGGATTCCCAGGTGGCTTCTTCTTCAGAGTGCTGGTTCCACTGTATTTTGTACCATCTCGTGGTGGTTCTTCGGGTAACGCGATCCTTGTGGTCCAACACGCGAACTGGATATTCTGAGTAGGACAGATCAGGCTCTAGCTCGACACCTTCAACTTCCACGACATGTTCTGGTACTCTGAGACACTTCTTGAGTTGGAGACATGGAAAACATTGTGGACAGCGGAGAGATGATCGGGCAACTTCAGCTTGTAAGCTACCTACTTGCCACAACATTCCAAATCTCAAACGGACCAAATGTAACGGGGTGCTAACTTTCCTTGACTCCAAAACGAGTGACTCCTTTGGTTGGTGAGACCTTGAGATACATAATCTCCACTTGAAACTTCAGAGGTCGACGTCTCTTGTCAGCGTACTCTTCTGTCGAGATTGGGCAATCTTCATATTCTCTTGTATCTGCTTGACTTTCTCTCCATATCTTTGACCAGTCAACTCCAAAGAATTCTCTTTCTCCGGGCTCAGACCAACTGAGGGGTGTACGACAACGACGACCGTACAGTGCTTCAAAGGGTGCCATTTTGATGCTCTCTTGGTAACTGTTATTATAAGAGACTCTGCCAAAGGCAAACAGTCATCCCAAGTATCTGCGAAGGTAAGAACACAGGCTCTCAACATGTCCTCCAGCACTTGGTTGACTCGCTCAGTTTGTCCATCTGTTTGCGGATGATATGCCGTACTATGCAAGAGCTTGGTTCCAAGTGAGGTATGGAACGCTTTCCAAAACTTAGCGACAAACTGGGTACCACGGTCAGAGACATGGTCTTGGGTATGCCATGAAGCTTCACTATGTGTGTTCTTGTACAAGGTGGCATACATGGGGACGGTGTAACTGGTCTTCACTGGCAGAAAGTGAGCTTGCTTAGTGAGTCGTCCACGATTACCCAAATGGAATCAAAACCTTTCTGGGTCTTTGGTAGTCCATTGACAAAATCCATACTAATGTCGTCCCATTTCCAAGCGGGTACTGACAAAGGTTGCAATTCTCCTCCAGGCTTCATGTGTACTGCCTTGACTCTTTGGCAGGTATCACACTGAGCGACATACCGGGCAATCTCAATCTTCATTTTAGTCCACCAGAATCTCTGCTTTAAGTCTTGGTACATCTTGTTGCTGCCGGGGTGAATAGAGAATCTGGTCAAGTGTGCTTCATCAAGGATTAACTGTCTCAATTCAGGCCCTTGGGAACTACTAGACGGTTCTTGAACCAAACAACTCCTACATCATCGATCCTGAAACAATCAGTCTTTCCAGTCTGGACCTTTTCGATGATGTGCTTGATTCAGGGTTATCCTTCTGAGCAGCAATGACTTGATCCTTGATGGTTGTTTCTATGCTGACATTGTTCAGGCTTCCTTGCGAATCATTTCGATACCCATCCTTTCAAGTTCATGGCACAAGGAAAGATCATAGGGCTTCGTCGTCAGACAGTTGCAGTGTGACTTGCGACTGAGGGCATCGGCAACTACATTTGCCTTACCAGGATGGTAATGTACTTTGAGATCATAATCTTTAATCAGCTCAAGCCATCTTCTCTGCCTCATATTCAATTCTTCTTGAGTGAAGATATACTTTAGGCTCTTGTGATCCGTATACATATTGCAGGTACTGCCTAACAGATAGTGACGCCAAATCTTCAAGGCATGCACGACTGCTGCTAGCTCAAGATCATGGGTGGGGTAGTTTTCCTCATGTCGCTTAAGCTGTCGTGAGGCATAAGCGATTACTCGTCCTTCTTGCATCAAACACAGCCCAAACCAGTACCAGATGCATCACAGTATACATCGAAGGGTTTCTCGATATCTGGTTGAGCTAGGACTGGTGATGTAGTTAGCAGTTTCTTCAAGGCTTGAAAGGCTTGCTCACAGGCTGGTGACCAAACGAAATCCACGGAATTCTTCAACAACTCTGTGATAGGCTTGGCGACTCTGGAGAAATCTGGGATGAAACGACGATAGTATCCAGCCATTCCCATGAAGCTGCGAACTTCGCGGACAGTGGTAGGTGGCTTCCAATCCAAGATATCTGCCACTTTTTCAGGGTCAACTGACACACCTTCAGCGGACAGGACATGACCAAGGAATTGAATTCGATCTAGCCAGAATTCACATTTACTGAACTTGGCATACAGCTGGTGATCTCTGAGACGAGAGAGAACGATTCGAAGATGCTTGGCGTGATCTTCAGGAGTTCTTGAATAGACAAGGATGTCGTCAATGAACACGACTACAAATTTATCGAGCTCTGGCATGAACACAGAGTTCATGAGATACATGAAATGAGCGGGGGCATTGGTCAAGCCAAAGGACATGACCAAGTACTCATATAGGCCGTATCTGGTGGTGAAAGCTGTTTTAGGAATGTCTTCTGGACGGATTTTTATTTGGTGATAGCCAGATCTGAGATCAATCTTGGAGAACACTCTGGCTCCAGACAACTGGTCAAAAGAAGGTCAATGCGAGGCAAGGGATATTTATTTTGATGGTGACCTCATTGAGCGGGCGATAGTCAACGCACAGACGAAGACTTTTGTCCTTCTTCTTCACAAAGATAGCAGGACAGCCCCAAGGAGATGAACTTGGGCGAATGAGACCCTTGTCCAAAAGCTCTTGCAATTGGATCTTCAGCTCTGCCAACTCTCTGGGAGGCATTCGATAAGCTCTACGGGATATAGGAGCAGTCCCGGGCTTTAGCTCTATGGCAAACTCAACATCACGGTCGGGAGGCAGACCAGGTAGATCTTCTGGGAAGACATCAGGGAACTCACAGACCACGGGAATATCCCTGACTTCCGCGAACACAGGCGGTATTCAACTGGGTGGTTGCTGGTTTTTGAGGCATAGGAAGTTGGAGAAGGAGTTTGGAAGTGCTGTTAGGAATATCCACTCTCACAACTCTATTCAAGATGTCTATCATGGCTTTATACTGACACATCCAATTCATGCCTAAGATGACATCTATCTCTTGATTGCGCAGTACTATCATGGTGGTAGGAAAGACATGTTCCCCAACATTACTGGTATACTGGCGGACCACTTCCTTAGTATTTATCCGCCCTCCAGGCGAAAGTATGCAAAAACTTTCTTTTAACTCCCCCATGGGTAACTCATCATGCTTGATGACAAAAGTGCGACTGATGAAGGAATGCGATGCACAGAATCGAACAAGACGACTGCAGGATGATTGGCAACAGGGAACCTACCGAGCATGACGGGCTCTCCTTCTGGGATGTTACTGACGGTGGTGAAGTAGACTTGCCCGTGCTTCTTGACAAACTTGCCCTTCTGGACGTGCTGCTGCGGTGCACGGTGCTGCTGTGTATCCTCCAGGGCCTTTCTGTGCATGCTGGGCATTCTTCTTGGGTTTGGGCAATCGCGAGACCAGTGACCAACTTGGCCACAGTTGTAGCATGGATGGTTGTAAGCTGTTTGAGGGGTGGTGATACGAACACCTGGGGCGTTCGGCTGAGTGGCACTTTGCTGGTTGGCATTATGAGTGGTGGCCGCGGTACGAACGACCACTTGCTGATGGGGTATGGGGCACGGTTTTGGTGGTGGCTGGGGTGGTAGATGATTCTTGGGCGCTTATGGTTGCTGGAGAAGCTGCTAGACCCAGCCTTCTTCTTCTTCTTCTCCTCCTGATACTGGCGGTTACTTTCCTCGAAAGCGACAGCACGGTCAACGACATCATGATAGGATCCGTTGAGGTTGTTGGACAGACCTCTGCGAATCTTAGGGTGCAGACCCCTAAGGAAACAATCTCTCTTCTTTTCCTCTGTGTTGACATAGTCGGAGGCATACTGGCTCAGGTGGTTGAACTGACCCACATACTGCATCACTGTGGATTCCTTCTGCTGCAGAGCTAGGAACTGATCAAGCTTCATCTTCATCAGACCTGATGGGATGTGATGTGCACGGAAAGCGGTGCGGAACTCTTCCCAGGTCAACTCATGACCTTCAGGTTGGGCAGCCAAGAGGTTGGCATACCAAGCACTTGCTGGACCACGAAGCTGCTGAGAAGCAAACCGGGGCTTCTGGATTTCAGTGCATCGGATGAGACCAAACTTCTGCTCCATGGTGCGGAGCCAATCATCAGCTTCGAGGGGTTCATCGGCTCTGGTGAAAACCGGTGGACGGGTTTCAGTGAACTCCACATAGTGGTTTCTTGGTTGTGACGACCACGGTGACCAACATTCTGCTGTCCTTGGTTCTGAGCCATTAGGTTGGCAGCGGCGGCCAAGGCTGCAATGGCATCTGCCAGGGTAGCAGGAACTGGTGGAGGGTTTGGAAGGTTGGCACCTCCGGAACTTCCGGCTCCAGTGCGGGTGTTCACAGGCATCTGTTAAGAATTTGGAACTTAGCATCCAAAGATTGCTTTTGAACGAAACTGACTGATAAGATTCATTGATGCAAGGGTAGATAACTGATACAGAGGTTCGATAGATAGCCACTAACTGACAAAGGAAAGGTACAAGACACGATACAGACTCGACTAGACAGAAGACCAACTAACGTCCCAAACCTAGACTAAGGCTTTAGGTGAGCAGATGGTACAGACACAACGAATCTAGTCGTCATCGATGATGATCATCTCTTCATCGTCATCTCTTCATCTTCGATGATGAGCTCAGGCTCTTCCTCCTCATCTTCATCTTCAATGTGAACATCTTCAGCAGGTTCCACTTCTACATTCTGGACTGGCTCATGTTCTACTTCAGGTTCCTCCACGACTCCATCTTCTGGATCCTCAGCAACAGGTGGAATCACGGGGTGGAGTGGTTCGTACAGTTGATGTACCTCCTCATGAAGCATATCATTGTACTGCTCAATCTGGGCAGTGTACTGCTGCAGTCCATGGAGCTGGGCTCTGGCGACGTCCTCGCGGTTCCAAGCATCGTTGCGCTGCTCGATAGCGCGAACCGTGTTCCGATTGGCCTGCTCCAGGGAAGCTCGTGCCTCATAAAACTCCATGCGGAAAGATAGAAGTCATGCTCCATGTTCTCCATCTCAGCTTTAGATTCTTGATCTCCTCCTTCAGCTGCTTGCGGTTGCGGCGGGAAGGGCGACGTCCGTTGGAGGATTCTCCAGTCTCTTCTCTCTCGGTGCGTGGGCCAGCTGGTGACGCGGCACACCATGCGGTCCAGTCGACTTGCGAGCAGTCCGCTTGAGGATGACCATATCTGGACAAGAGGTTATAGGTGAGAAAGGCTAGCGAAAAAGGTAAAGGCATACTAACCCAACCGACTTAGAGAGGAAGTTATTATCTTAAGTGATTATGACATGATGCATGATTCGTTCCTACGGAACAAGGCAATGCAACTACTAAGGTAAGGTACATAGGGCTTTACAAGTTGTCTTGCTACTACTAGTTGCCAAAGACAAGATGAGATGAGAGAAGCAATTTGGACTCAAAATAGTCAAGTTTAGTTTTTGGACTTAAAACCTTTTGAAGTTTTCGCAAAAAGATTGCAACGTCGTAGTGAGATGCTCCGATACCACTCTGTGACGTAACGCCCTAATCCCATCGCACTCCACATCACTGTCAACCACTGACAGTCGATCCGTACAGCCAAGAGATTAAGACCGGTTCGCCACTGGGCTACATCAGTGCCCGATGTCCGCAGGATCAGCTCACAATTCAGTTACAATCTCTTGAACATTTTGACAAATAACATCGGAGTAAATAGCGGAAGACTTAAATAACAATAGTTTTACAAACCAGTGTTCAACATAAACTAAAGTGAAATTATTACAGACCATAGTTCAAATAGATAGAGTTGGCAAGGTAGCATATGACAACAACTAAAAGATAAAGACTTCACCCAGCCCGAGGGTGAATAATCACTCATCGGCCTCATCGGCCTCTTCCTGAACAACAGTCACACAGCAGGGTCCAGGCATACTGAGGATCTGCCATACCTGCAACATGGGTAAAAGAACCCTGAGTACAAAGGTACTCAACAAGACTTACCCGACTAAAGAAAAGGGAGAAGACTCAGGAATGCAGGCTTAGGGTAGTCAAGGTAAGGCTTAAGCAAGTTCAAGTATTTTGCAGAAAAGCATTTTTGGTAAACCTTATTTTAATTTGAAAGATTCGGTATTCCTTGTTCCATCATAATCCTTGATTCATTTTACTTTCCAAAACAGACCTAGTTGAGAACCACTCCCTGTTGACAGTCAGTGACTAAGTCTCCATAACCGAGGAGCAGCGTTAATCCGGATAAATAATACTCAGCTGAGGGTCCCTATCCACACTGCATATGTAGCACCCAAGCTTGCATATGCCAACTCGTCTACCACGATTCCTCCAAGATTGGGCCCGGTCCTACGCCACCCGGAAGTACAGTACACCACTCCAATCCGGGCCTCTAACCCACGTGGGTACATGCTACTTCCGCCATCTCTCCACTCCCAGTGCGCGGTTGTCGGTCCAATAAAGGATTCCTCGGAGCCGAAGCTTTCCGTAGTATGTGAATAGTTGCAAGTCTTAGTCAATCAGGCCCCCATACAGGTGGTCCCTAAATTTTCCAGCCAGCGACAAGCACCTCGGACTCTAACCCAAGAGTACAGGTCCTGTCAGTTTTTCAACCCTGTCCCGGTCGGTGTCAACTGTTGAGTCCCGGACTACAACATGACGGCACCGTACGCAAGGACAACCTCTCCTTCCCATTGACTAGGTACGGATCAGATACTTAGCCAATAGTGGGAGTAAACCAGAAATTCCCATAAATATTCTTAAAGTGATCACACTTTGAAGTTGGCATTTTTATTGCAAATCTATCATATAGCATTGCTAAGCATTTGCAAATAGTTTTTGAAAGCGGTATCGGGTGTATCATTGGTCAAGGTAGATAATGCATCAGATAGGATTTCACTCAACTCCTATCAACCTAATGCAATAATTTAACTCAAAACATTTAAGAAAACATTTATAAAAGCAAGGTAGGGTTAAATGCACCGGGGCTTGCCTTGGATGGCAAAAAAGCAGAGTCGGGGTAGGTATAAGCGTCGGAGCTTGGGGTTGCCTCGGGGACAGATCCTTCGGCGGCTACCTCGACTTCAGGGCCTTCTTCGTCAACTATACGGATGCAATGATGAATGCTCATGAGAATGATATGGACTTAAGGTGCAAGACAATCCACAGATTCAAGTTACTCTTAGCAAGGCATAATCGAATCTAGGTTGAGCATAAAAGTTAACCATTTCTTCCTTAAGCAAAATTGATTAAACTAAACTATATCATAACTATCCTAAGCATCAACCAAACATAGCATCACAACATCATAGACCAAAGGGTAGGGGTCTATGAACATCAAGCAATCCCAAAGTCACATCACAGAGCATTCAACGCTAACCCTAATCATTTCTTTCTATTTTTTCTTAATTTATTTAAAGGTCATTTTATGAAGGTGCTCCAAAAATTACCAAATTAATCACACAAGTTCATTAGGGTACAAGTATATGGCAAAACAAATTTCATAATTTTTGGAGGTCATTAGGTGCTCAATTAAATCTAGACATTTAATTAACAAAGGCACTATTCCTTAATTAAAATAAAGCTCAAAAATCAACTTGTTTCAAAGACTTCAAAATTTCACCAGAGACTTGTCATGGCATAACTAGCTCACAAAAAGTGATCTCATAAATTTTGGAGTTATAATCATTTTCTAAAAATCCAAAACCATCATTTATTAATTAAAAGGGAGATTTTCATTTTCAAATTTTTGCAGAAAAGTCAGTTTTATATTTTTATAAAATACTTCAGAGCATAAAGAGTCTACCACAAAAATTTCAGAATTTATGGATCAACACAGAAAATCACACAAAATATGAAATCTGAACACTATTCACATGTATGAGAAATTGAAAAACACACTGTTCTTCTCCTCCGTTCGCCGCGCGGCGACCGACCGACGGCGGCGGCGTTGCTACGCCGGCCACGACGAGGCGTCTCAGGCGAAACCGAGGAGATGGGAGGCTTCAGGAGCTCACCGTGAGTCGATTAGCGGCTCGGCGAGGGAAGGGGATGAACGGAGGGAGGTGGTCGACGGTGACCGGCGGACGTCTCACGGCGGCGATCGTCGACTCCGGCGATCCTGCGCGATACAAGTGACCGCAAGGGGTCTGTCAGAGGCGCAAAGGAGCAAGGAAGGTGATGCGGGGTCGGAGGAGATGATCAAGGCCGGAGAGGGAGTATTTCACGATCCCGACCTCGACGGGCTTCTCGCCGGAGATGGGAACGGCGAGTTACGCCGGGCAACCAGGGACGGTAGAGACCAAATTGAGGGGTGGTGAAGCTGCACAAGGACACGGCGGAGCTCCTGAGCTAGATGGTTGAGCTCGGGAGGCGCTGGTGTGAGCTGGCGACGGTGGCGGAGGGGATGAGTGAGCTCGGGCTCACCGGCGGCCTTATATAGCCACGGTTAGCGGGCGGTAGAGCTCGGAGAGGTGTGGATGAGCTCGGCCGAGGCACGCGCATCGATTGCGAGCTGGCGGAGAGGACGGCGTGCAGTCGGGGCCTGGGCGTGAGCTCGCCGGCGTTGTCCACGCGGCGGCGACGAACTGGGGACAGTGGGGGACGGGCGAGAGGTCAGCGCTCGCGCACGCGCGGACGCGAAATGATCACGCGGCGCAGGCGGCAGGTCGGGAGCATGCGGGGCTGCCAGGCGCGTGGCGCACGCGGCGCCGGCGAGGCGTCCATGGCCGGGCCCCCCCCCCCCCTACGACGGAGAAGATGAACAGGGTAGGCTAGGTTTTGACTTTTGGCTCATTTCTGTTTTTTGCAAATTACTCCAAAATTTGAACTGGGCAACAAAAACTCAAAACATCAAAGTTTGTTCAGAAAAATGAGATCTACAACTTTGTCAATATGAACATTTTCAAATTCCAAATAGTTTTTGAACAATTTGAAAACAGTAAAGAGGACACTTTTTCAAACTTGATTCAAATCAAAATTACTCTGGATTTCAAACTGAAACTTGAAAATCTGTAAACATGAAAGTTGTTCCTTTTATCAAAACCTACAACTTTGCTATTATACACTTTTCCAGAAACTCATTAGTTTTTGAACTCATTTTGAAAACTGAAAGGGGACAAAAACTGGAGTTTGATTGAATTTGAAATAACTCAAAACTTTGTACTGCAACTTGAAAATTTGTAAATACCAAAGTTGTTTCTCTTTGACAGATCTACAACTTTGCTTTTTGGACCAATCCCAAATTTTGAATAATTTTTGAATCACAACAAGAGGGATAAAATCCAGGATTTGGAAATCAGGGTTTCACAAAGGGATTTGAAATCAAATTCTGATTTTTGAACTTTGGCCAACACAACAACACTTCAAGACACCAAAGGAACAAGAATTACACAAAGCTAGGCACAGAGGTGAAATTTCCATTTTGCCCTAGTAGAGAGAAGTGGGCTAAATAGGGTTTTAGCAATAGAGGTAAATCACATAAAATGATACACTTAGCAAAATGCATACACATGAAATCATGATTAAGATGCTTAATGATGATAATGATGGTATGTCAAGTTAATTACATGTTAAACACCAGAGGTGTTACCATTTCCATAATCGGCGAAGAGATCTGTCTCGATATTAGAGGATACATCCTAAAGGATGAATTACTTCTTCCTTTGGATGAGTAGGGGTTGTGGTTCAGGTCTGACAGCTTGGGGTATAGGTAACGGAGTTTCAGCTGTCGTGGGTTCGTCCCTAGGATGTTGATCTTCCTCTAGATTTCACCATGGTCATCGGTGTACGGGGCTGTTTTCTTGAGAATGGTCGCAAGAACTTCCTTACCTTCACTAATGGGTAAATGGAGGAAAGCTCCTTTAGAGGCTAAATCAAGAATTGTGCGAAGTTTTGGCTAGACCGAGATAGAAATGTTGCATAAGGGTTGGCTCGTGTTATAGCTAAATCTGGGCCAGAGGATGCTAAGTCTGTAAGTCGTGCCCAGGCCGCACCTAGAGATTCCGTGTTGCTGGTTGTGTGGATTGACGGTGCGGTGGCGGGACGGCGATGAACGGCGGCGGCGCCCTGCTTCTCCCCTTTTCCGCTCGGACGCCGGCGAAACAGAGAGCGAGAGCGAGAGAGGGGACAGAAAGGAGGGAGGAGCGGCGCGGCTCGGGCAGCGGGGCGAGCGGGCAGCTTATGCTCGCCACGCCGCGCGCGGGCGTTGCCTCCCCCCTCCAGCTCGCGCCACGCGGCGAACGGCTTCTGGCGCGTCGGCACGGCACGGCCCCGTTCAAACTGAATCGGCCGATTCAGTCACTGATGGCCGACTGACGGCCGAACTTTGGATGCGATTAACTCCTAATCTACTCGATGAAACGCTAAGCCACTTGTTCCATTGAGTAGAGCTACATGCCGACTACAACTTTGGTTACAAGATCGAGCTTTGGTTCAGCCTGGATTGCTCTCAAAAAAGCTCCAAAGATCACCAGGCGAAACTGTTTTGGTCAGTTAGGACTTAGAAGAATTTTCTAAGTCTAATCTCCCCCATTTCTGCCTTGTGGGTCCTAAAACACCTTGTTAAACTCATTTTCATGAGTTGGCTCTTGAACACTTTTTGTTCTACTCTAAATTCTACACACTTTTGGTTAAGGGCCCACAGCCATTCAAAGCTTCTATCAAGGAGGTCTTAGTTAGTCAAACAAAAGGACTCCTAGGGCTCTACTAAGGCAATTAGGGTTAAAGACTTGGTTAGCCAAAAAGACCAACACAAACCTAGCTTCAAACTGACTTCTCAACAAGGTTCAACTACTAAGGAGACTCCAACACTCCAAAAACAAGTCAAACAAGCACTACACCAAGCATAACATAGCATGCCAACACATGAAATGACACTTAACAAACACAATGCACATGGGATGATGATGATGCCTATGCTCATGAGATGTCAAGTTATGCATTTAAGGTTGCTTAACACCAGGGGTGTTACAGCCCTCCCCTCCTTAAAAGAATCTCGTCCTGAGATTTAAGTTACTAACTATTTCTTATAAAAGTGCGGTACACCTCTTTCAGATAGTCTTCCTTCCCAAGTGGCATCTCGTTCATCTTGCTCACTCCAAGATACTTTGTATTGCTTTACTATTCTCCCGCGAGTTATTCTTTCTTTTTCATTAAGCACCTGATACGGTTCCACTGAGTAGGTGAGATCGGATTGCAACTTGATATTGGCTGGTTGTACCCCTTCTTTGGGAACTCAAAGACATTTCTTTAATATAGCCTTCAAATGTTCAGGTAGCTGTAGCTGATAAGCTACTTCTCCCCTCCTTTCCACGATCCTGTAAGGCCCCACAAATCTTGGCGCTAATTTCCTTTTCACGCCGAAGCGTCTAACACCTTTCATGGGCGACACTTTCAGATATACATAGTCGCCTTCGCTAAATTTAAGCGGTTTCCTTCTCTTGTCGGCATAGCTCTTTTGTCGAGACTGCGCAGCTGCCATATGTTGTTGGATTATTCTAACTTGTTCTTCTGCTTCGTTAACAAAATCAATTCCATAGTATCGACGTTCTCCCCGTTCCACCCAGTTCACAGGTGTCCTGCACCTTCTACCATAAAGAGCTTCAAACGGTGCCATTTGTATGCTTTCTTGATAGCCATTGTTGTAAGCAAATTCTGCTAACGGTAACCATTTCTCCCAAGATCCCTTTGCTGAAATCACACAGGCTCTCAACATGTCCTCCAAGACTTGATTCACTTTTTTGGTTTGTCCTGAGGTTTGGGGATGATAGGCAGAGCTACGGATTAGCTTCGTGCCTAATTCCTTTTGCAGTTTCTCCCAAAATGGTGCAGTAAACTGTGTTCCACGATCTGAAACTATAACCTTGGGTATACCATGCAGTCGAACGATTTGATTGATATATCTCCGCATAGTCCGGTGCTCGATAACAGGTTTTGACTGGAATAAAATGAGCGGTCTTGGTAAGACGATCGATTATCACCCAAATCGAGTCATTTCCTTTCTGAGTGGTTGGCAAACCGGTGATGAAATCCATACCTATTTCTTCCCATTTCCACTCGGGTATTGGTAACGGTTGAAGTGTTCCGGCTGGCTTCAGGTGAATAGCTTTTACTCGACAACACGTGTCGCATCTGGCTACGTACGCGGCAATCTCTTTCTTCATCTTGGTCCACCAGAACCTTGGACGCAAATCTTGATACATCTTAGTGCTTCCAGGATGAATGGATAACTTAGATAAATGGGCTTCATCCATAATCTGGTTTTTGAGTTCCCTATTCTTAGGCACTACTAGGCGCTGGTCAAACCACAACACTCCCTTATCATCAATCCAAAATATTTTACTGGTTCAGTTGCGGCCTTCAGCCTTTCCTTGATATGATAAATTCCCTTGTCTGTTTTCTGCCCTTCAAGAATCTGATCAACTAAGGTGCCTTGCAGCTTGATATTGTGTAAAATCACAGGGTGTACGAGACTAAACTCGTCTTCTGGTGATAACCTCAATTATTGCAGTGTGATTTCCGACTCAAAGCGTCGGCAACCACATTGGCTTTCCCTGGATGATAATGTATCTGCATTGTAATCCTTGATTAATTCAAGCCATCTTCTCTGCCTCATATTCAGTTCAGGTTGAGTGAAGATATACTTGAGACTTTTGTGATCGGTGTACATATTACAGACGTTACCAAGCAGATAATGTCTCCAGATTTTTAGAGCGTGCACCACAGCGGCTAACTCTAAATCATGCGTAGGATAGTTAATCTCATGTTTCTTCCTCAATTGTCGGGATGCATAAGCAATCACCCTGCCTTCTTGCATAAGAACGCAACCTAATCCAACCTTCGATGCATCACAAAAGACATCAAAAGGTTTCTCGATATTGGTTGGGCTAAGACAGAGCAGTGGTCAATAGTTTCCGCAAGGTACGGAAAGCTAATTCACACTTCTGTGTCCATTCGAACTTCTGATCCTTCTGGAGCAAACTTGTCATTGGTTTGGCAATCTTAGAGAAGTCAGGAATGAATCGGCGATAATATCCTGCTAATCCAAGAAACTCCGAATTTCACCAACTGAAGTAGGAGCTTTCCACTCCATCACTTCTTGTACCTTACTGGGGTCCACAGAAATTCCTTCTTCTGACAGGATGTGACCAAGAAATTGTACTTGCTTCAACCAAAACTCACATTTGCTAAACTTTGCATAAAGTTTATGTTCCCGGAGCCTCGTCAAAACAACCCTCAAATGTTCTGCATGATCGTCCGGTTTTCAGAGTATACTAGAATGTCATCAATGAATACCACTACAACTTATCCAATTCTGGCATGAATACCGAGTTCATCAAACTCATGAAATACGCTGGGGCATTTGTCAATCCAAAACATGACAAGATACTCATATAATCCATATCTGGTCGAGAAAGCAGTCTTTGGGATATCCTGTGGTCGAATTCTAATCTGGTGATAACCTGACCTCAAATCGATCTTGGAAAACACCTTAGCTCTGGATAACTGGTCAAACAGAATATCTATCCTTGGCAACGGATACTTGTTCTTAACAGTCACGGCATTGAGTGGCCGATAATCCACACACATCCGTAGTGACTTATCCTTCTTCTTAACAAACAATGCTGGACAACCCCACTCGGATATACTAGGTTGAATGAATCCCTTGTCCAGAAGCTCCTTAATCTGAGTCTTGAGTTCAGCTAACTCATTGGGCGGCATACGGTAGGGTCTTCTAGAGATTGGTGCAGTTCCAGTAACAACTCAATTGCAAATTCCACTGCCGCTTGGGCGGTAACCCTGGTAATTCATCCGGGAAAACATCCGGAAAGTCTCGGACGACTGGGATTTTGGACAGGTCTTCTATAGATAAAGTGCATGATAAATCAACAAAGTCAGCACCTCGAGGAAGAGAGATGCGTAGCTTCGTATTCGTCCTTCCATCAGATAAGGTAAGAATCCTATTTGCAGTGTCTAACACCGCATTCCACATACTCATCCAACTCATACCTAGGACTACATCCATATTGAGTCCTGGTAGAACTACGAGATTTGCTCCAAATTTGTGCCCTCCGATGTCGATGGTT
Source organism: Coix lacryma-jobi var. lacryma-jobi (assembly GCA_009763385.1). Taxonomy (NCBI): domain Eukaryota; kingdom Viridiplantae; phylum Streptophyta; class Magnoliopsida; order Poales; family Poaceae; genus Coix; species Coix lacryma-jobi. The sequence goes on along the minus strand of CM019827.1, from coordinate 112,602,975 downwards.
GCATTACTAACCATCTGCCTAGACAACACGCTACTCCCCACGGAGCTTACGCGAAACCCATAATCCATTTCAGACACCTCTTGACTATGTTTTTGTGCAAATGCTTTGCTCATGAATGAATGTGATGATCCCGTATCAAATAAAACAACTGCAGGATGATGGTTAACAAGACACATACCGGCAGTCACGGGCTCTCCAGAACGAGCTTCTTCAGCGGTCATGTTGTGCAGGCGTGCGGGGTAGTTAGCTTGCTGCTTCTTTGGGTGAGGGCAATATCTTGCGAAGTGCCCCTCTTGGTTGCAGTTGTAACATGGCCCACGAACTGAAGGTTTTCCTCCGGTCGAGCTGCCCTGACCTCCACGAGCTTGGTTAGCAGCTACTTTGTATGGCCTTTGATTGCGCTGAGCTTGCGGCTGATTCTTCTTCTGCGTGGCCTGAAACGTGCCCCCGGTGCTGGTGGTCGATACTGGGTTCGTTGAGCTGGTGGTCCCCTAGATTGAGATGGTCCGGAATCAAAGGTCCTCTTCCGGGACTTACTTGCAGCATGCTTGTTATTGTGATTCTCTTGAATTAGGCAATCACTGATAAAGTCATTGAAGACGGTACGAGAAGATGTCCCCACTGATTTTCCCATTTTGGTGTTCAAACCTCTCTTGAAACTAGCAATCTTTTTAGCATCTGTGTTCACGAAGTCTGGAGCATAACGTGACAAGGAGTTAAACAAGTGATGGTACTCGGTAACAGATCGAGTCCCTTGTGTCAAACTCATGAATTCTGCCACTTTCATCTGAGTCAGGCCTGGCGGAATATAGTGCCCTCGTACAGCTTCGATGAATACCCTCCAAGTGACAGGAACGTTGGCAGGATAGGTGGTGCGGTGATGCCCCACCAAATCCCGGCTGGCCCCTGCAGCTGGTGCGTGGCATACTCTGCCTTGAGCTCCTCTGTCAGCCTTAGCAAACGAAACTTTTGTTCCATGGTATGCAGCCATTCTTCTGCCTCTAAGGGTTCAGTAGCTTCCTTGAAAATGGGTGGCCTGGTATCCAAGAAATCCCTGAACGAACTATACTGATTTGGCTCGGGACGCGGTTGACCGTGCGCCAAATTCTCACGCAGTAAAGCTTCAATGTTGCGCTGGCTTCCCAGAACTGAGCGAAAAGCTGCTCGGGTGTGGCTGGTGGAGGAGGTGGTGGATTACGGTTATCCCTGGGATCCTCATTTCCACCACTACCGCCAGCTCCACTACGAGTTGTCGTCATCTGCATGTATTCACAGCAAGTGATCATTAGGTGGAGTTGCAATTATTGTAGAGAACAATAGATCATGCCAACTGAATTTATTCGGAAAACGAATCCGCCAAACAATCACAGAGGCATAATAAATTTCAATCCACATCGCAGCATCACATAATAAGATCGCTTATACATAACATGCAAAAAAAACCACATAAACATCCATAGTTTTGCCCATACATATGGGACTTTCCAAGGTCTTACACCACGTGCACATAAGTCTTACTACCCATGCTTACATCCAGCCCATACAAAAGCAAAAGATCGGGCTTGCCAACACACACAAAGATCACTAGGCTCTAAGCATACGATCTAGGCTACTCTCTAGCGATGTCACCAACGTCACCATCCTCACTAGACATATCTGAAGAACTGCTAGAAGAGCTACTCGGATCCGGGTCCTCCTGTGGAAAGATGGGGTTCCTCTCATTCTCCCCGGTGGATCTCCTCGTGCAGACGGTCATTGTAGTCCTGCAGGTGGTGAAGTTGCAGCTCGAAGTCTCCAGCTCCTCTCACGCAGCTCAACAGCCTGTTCTCCTCTGAAGCACGTATGCCCTCAATACACACACCGCGGAGCGACTCCTCGGTCTCCCTCATGATCAAGGCTAAGAAGGTAGCCGCCTCCTGCTGAACACTGAGCTGATGAGCGGTCTCCTGCTCTCTCTGAAGCGCCTGGTCCCTCTCCACCGTCAGGTGAGCTAGCTGTGTGGTGAGGAGGTCTATCTCTGTGGCATGCTCCTCCTGCCTGCGATGTTGTGCAGCCATCTCCTCACTAAGAACATGGTCCAGGTGGTCGTAGCTACGTGACAAGCACCCATAGGTAGCCATGAGTGCAGCCATAGCACTCCCAGCTGGTCCTGCGCAGTGCTCTCGCTCCAAGAACTGGCCTCAAGCACAGTGGCACCTGGCTGTCGCCACACCGACTGGTAAGGTCCACCGTAGGAAAGATGCTAGCAGTGGCTTGCGCGACCACCTCGGGTGATCCTCCATAATGTTCCGAAGAACAGTATAGGCAACCCTGTTAGCTCCGTCCCACGGGGTCCTACCTTGTAGTGCGAAGACCCGGCGGCACCATACATGATCCTGCGGATCACGGCTGGGCACGTCCACCTCAACTGTGTATACGTAGCGATCCTCGGAAAGCTGAACACGATGCCAATCATATTGCGGTTCCTGGCCTTCCTGGTATCCAACCAAGTGCAGCACCCTCCACAAAATGGTAGGCATGCCGAACTCCTCCAGAAAGTCCTCCGACCCCTCAGCAGTCCAGGGTCCCAGCATATAGTTAGGCCTCTTGCCTCCAGTCGACTTACGGGCGGTACGCTTGGTGCGGGCCATCTGAAAGAATTTCATCCACATAGTTTTTAATTAGTTGAGAACAACTTTTATTTTAAAGAAACGGGACGGATAATCATAAGGAAGGAAGTAAGATTAATGCAAGATTGTATGATCATGATGCATGCGCGTAACATACGTCCTCACTGTCTATCAATCTAACGGCTAGACGGTGGCATACAACGTTCTCTCATAGCGTTAACTAACGTACTACACGATCGCAAGTTAGCATACCTGCAGAAAATCACTTCAGCCCTGCCCACAGTATGAATATCATGCATTGCTGAAATTAAATCTAATACTAACTCAGGTGCACACCCAGTATGCACGTAAGCAGTATATGCACCCATCAGAATAGTATTACTCCCCACAATCATACTTTCACATATACTTGTGTGTAACAGGTATACATGTCGGTACCATTCAAGCACTCCCTAGATTGGCGGTTGTCCAATCATGCTCTCACAACTCACTTGTTACCTTGGCGTAGAGGCAATTGATCCATACATTACTATTCCGAAGAATAGCACCCATACAATTTCACCCTTGCCGTATGGACGACAGAAACAACAAAATTTAAATATGATGCACAACCCCCAAGTTAGTACTTAAATAGCCACCTAGAACCTACTGGCATAAGGACTTGATCATTGGCACACCTTAAACTTCATTTATAAGATTTTTCAAACTCTATTATAGCTTATAAGTTTTTGCAAAGAAAGTTTTTGATTTGAAAATACGATTTTCAAATACACTCATGAACAGTAACGCCAACCATGCTCCGATGCCAGCTGTGACAGAACCGACCAATTTATACCAGATTAAGCATCGAATCCCCGCTTTCACAGAGATTTCAGATACTTAAGCTCGTACAAACCCGGTAGTCCGGAAACCTCGAAGATTTCAAATCATTCAACTTTAGCCAAGATCGAATAGATTAGCGTACATGTCCACGAGGTACATTCAGTTCACACATAAATCAAATACATCAGAGTTCGACAGTTATTACAACCATAGTTCGAATTTCGAAAGCGGAAGCAACATAGTTTTAAACATAAGTTCTCAGTTCACAATACGGTGCCAATGCCTGATCAGTCCACAAAAGCATCAGGGAAGGATAAGAGTTGACCATGCCCATGGTCTAGTCACCACCCTCGATGGGTACAGACAGTTCTCGCAATAGCCGAAGAAGCATTGCCCATCTGCAACAACAGGGAATAGAACCCTGAGTACGAGAAGGTACTCAGCTAGACTTACCCGTCATAAACCAGAAATAAACGACACCAAGGAGTATGCAAGGCTGTATCTGGGGTTGGTCACACTTACCTTTTTGCAAAAAGCATTTTCATTATTAATAAACATCATTAGAGTATTAGCAGTCCATTTTATATAATCAACCTGATTAACTAGATTTGCACCTGATCTAGAGCAATCACTTGGCTAATTAATCAAGCAAGAGTGACTATCTCATCAATAGCCTTTCAGATTCAACCATAACCATCTTTAGTTCCATAAGTTACTACGGTAACACATGCCCAGTCAAGTTACTCACTAACCAGGAGCGATGGCGATTATAATCGATTCCTACCAGCTGGGGATAAAAATGTCGCACACTCGCCCGATCACACCTTGCCAGGCAGCCGTCGGCGACCACTTCAGGAAATTCGAGAACACAACGCGCGGGACGGTCATGGGCCCTTCTACACCGGGGTTATCTCAATGCCAGGTCGCTCAAGCTATAACTGCCCACGGTCATGCCAGGTCAGTCAGGCCCCGCCTGTCCACGGACCATGCCAGGTTGCTCAGAATAGTTGCCCACGGTACATATAAGGCCCTGGGTGTTAGGCGTCAACATCTCCATCATCGGCTCGAATAGCCCTACTCGGCTTCACGGGAGGTACTCCGACCTACTCCGTTAAGTGATTGACGCGTTCAAAATGACTGAGGTGTGCCTTCGTCGGGTCCTAATCGACACAGACGGGAGACTACTAGCACACAGAACCCATGTCCTGCTGCTCCTACATCCCGCCCGGTCTCAAATTAATTATCACATGGTTATCTCCATTATAGCACGAGGCTAGTCATGATCAGTATCCACCTATATACGGGAGACAGGAAATCACCCGACTTTTACCGGTCTAAGCAGGCTAAGCAGAAACGAGCCTAGACTTAACAGGGATAACAAGATATAATTGCAGGTGGACAAGGATAAGTAGTAATGCATCAGCGGTATCACTCAACTCCTATAACCTAATGCAACAAACAAATCAGATTAATTCCGTAAATGCATTTGCAAACCATAGGAGAGGGATGCTCCGGGGCTTGCCTCGCTCAAAGTCGGAGGGACGGTGGTCGAGGCACTCAGGCAGGTCCTCGACGCCTTCTTCTTCGGTCCTCTGGTCCTGAGTCTCCTCCGGGCACAGCTCCTCCGGTGTCGAGTTCTGGGTCTCCACTACCGATCCTGGATGATGCATAACACGCATAAGTAATATGAATGCACATGGAATGCATGGGGATGCAACATAGAACAAGACCACTCAGAAGATAAGCACATGTCATCTACTGCGTTCTCTTCAACAAGGTAGTCAACATCACCCAGAGATTACAAAAGACCTTAACTAACCAATCAGCCAACTAGTTCTCCTAATTCACTGTTTTAGGATTCTAATTACCACAGCAAGCACCCATTTTATTATTTTACCTTCCTTTAAATACTTACTGAAATAAATCCAATTAATCAAGCTTATAACAGCAACACATCCTAGACAGCTTTAGAAAAATCTACAAAAATTACTGGAAGTTAACAACACCTAATCTAGTCCCCTGTCCAAATTTCACCCTATTTGGACTCAAACTCCATCCTCTATGAAAAAGACAAATTCTAACATGAAAAGGTGCTTTGAACTACACACCCTAGCAAAAAGTGTCAAACAACAGATTTCTCATTTTTCTACTGAACTTCTTAGCACAGGAGCAGTGTATAAAAATTCTCATGTTCAAACTTCTCATATTTTAATTACTACAAAATAAACAAGAAAACAGCATTTAACCACTTTAATTACTACCGGCAAAATATTCCACAGAACAACACCCTATATTATTTTTCCCTGAAACTATTCATCAACACAAACCTAACAAAACAAGAATCACATTTTTCTGAGCCATACACAGATTACTATGCATTTAACAAGATTTCAGTCAAAACAAGAATTAATTATAACTACACAGAAATTTATCACAAACCGGACATATTACATTTTCCATGCATAGAACTCATCACAATAAACTTAACAAAACTTGTTTCACCTTTTTAGCATTTACAGAATGCAAGATATGAATTAAATAAGTTAATCAAACATTCTGAAAACTATTTAAACAAAACCCTGAAAAACTCCTAAACCTAAACTGCTACGCGTACCCAACTACTTGCACCCGGGCCACTGACAACTGGGACCCAAGCCACTGACCCGCGGGGCCTCGGGTCATCATGACCCCACCGGTCATCCCCTCCAGAGCAGGGGAGAGTTTGACCGCGGCGAAGCTCGCCGGTGGCGACCCCTCCGGCGAAACGGACACCACCACCTTGCTCCCCTCCTTCCGCTCCCGGCGGTACCACTATCTAGCCCGGCGCATGCTCGAATCGAGCTCGCCGGCGACCATGGCGGACACGGCGGCGCTGCTCTCGCTACGCCGACCGGCTCCGGCCACGACGAGCTAGATTATCCCCTGAGATCTACTCCTCCGACCTCCACGAACTTATCGCAAGGCTTGGAAGCTAGGGTTTTCACCCTAAACACCCTCGACCACGACCATGCCATCCCCGGCGAACCATGGCAACGGCGGACGGCGGCGTACCAGCACTACCGAACCCTAATCGGCCAAACCAACACGACCAACATCTCCGACGGGCCAAGACGACTCGCGAACTCCAGCTAGGGCGAACGGACAAGCCCGAAAAGAGGGTTGGCCACGGCGGACCGAGCCTGCCGGCCATGGCGGACACGGCGGACGACGGTGTACCGCGGGCACCAAACCCTAATCGACTAAACCATCACCCTCTATCTCACCCTCGAGCCTCACTGACCCCTGAACACGAGCTAAAGCGGAAAGATTTGCACGGAGGGAGGGCCGACCACGGCGGACCGAGCTCGGCGGTCATGGCGGCCATGGCGGGAACTCACCCCGTGACCTACCTAGGCGGTTTTGGCGAGCGCTGGCTAGAGCAGGCGATGCGGGAGGTGAAGGCGAGGTTGGCTGGGTGGTTGGATTGACGGTGCGGTGGCGGGACGGCGATGAACGGCGGCGGCACCCTGCTTCTCCCCTTTTCCGCTCGGACGCCGGCGAAACAGAGAGCGAGAGCGAGAGAGGGGACAGAAAGGAGGGAGGAGCGGCGCGGCTCGGGCAGCGGGGCGAGCGGGCAGCTTATGCTCGCCACGCCGCGCGCGGGCGTTGCCTCCCCGGCCAGCTCGCGCCACGCGGCGAACGGCTTCTGGCGCGGTCGGCACGGCACGACCCGATTCAAACTGAATCGGCCGATTCAGTCACTGATGGCCGACTGATGGCCGAACTTTGGATGCGATTAACTCCTAATCTACTCGATGAAACGCTAAGCCACTTGTTCCATTGAGTAGAGCTACATGCCGACTACAACTTTGGTTACAAGATCGAGCTTTGGTTCAGCCTGGATTGCTCTCAAAAAAGCTCCAAAGATCACCAGGCGAAACTGTTTTGGTCAGTTAGGACTTAGAAGAATTTTCTAAGTCTAATCTCCCCCATTTCTGCTTTGTGGGTCCTAAAACACCTTGTTAAACTCATTTTCATGAGTTGGCTCTTGAACACTTTTTGTTCTACTCTAAATTCTACACACTTTTGGTTAAGGGCCCACAGCCATTCAAAGCTTCTATTAAGGAGGTCTTAGTTAGTCAAACAAAAGGACTCCTAGGGCTCTACTAAGGCAATTAGGGTTAAAGACTTGGTTAGCCAAAAAGACCAACACAAACCTAGCTTCAAACTGACTTCTCAACAAGGTTCAACTACTAAGGAGACTCCAACACTCCAAAAACAAGTCAAACAAGCACCACACCAAGCATAACATAGCATGCCAACACATGAAATGACACTTAACAAACACAATGCACATGGGATGATGATGATGCCTATGCTCATGAGATGTCAAGTTATGCATTTAAGGTTGCTTAACACCAGGGGTGTGACACTGACCGATCAAGAGTATGGAGTAGCTTGAGAGCTCTCTCATGATCGTCGAAAGGCAACAGCTCCTTGTTAGCCCTCATCCTGTTGACAATCACCTGAAAGCGAGCTGAAAGCAAGCGAATAAACTTTCTATGCTCTCGCCAGGCATGTGTCGAAAGTTCTCATACTCTCGCTTGTGCGACTCGTAGAGACGGGTTTTGACTTGAGTGGTTCCCTCATGAAAACGCATGAGAGTTTCCCAAATCTCCCGAGCCGTAGCGAGGTGAGAAACGTGATCAAACTCAGACATGCTCAAATAGGAGAAAAGAGCATTATGGGCTCGGCTATTGGCATCGTGCTCATCAATCTGCTGTTGAGTCACACGAGCAGCCAAGACCACGTAATCAGCAGAGTTGCAAATGTCCCAAATCGAAGCACCCATGCTCTGAAGATAGGTCGACATGTGTATCTTCCAATACGCATAGTTCGTCCCATCAAAAAATGGCGGTTTGCCCACGCCGCGATCCATGTCGCCTTCTGTGGATCTAAAACCGGCTAAGGTGGAAGATCCTTAACCTGCTCCGATACCAATTGAAGGACCGAGAATGCTACCAAAGGTGACCAGAGGGGGGTGAATGGGAGCTTTAAATTTCTTTTCAGAAACTTTTAGCCTCTGTCCCGAGAATCAACCCCAAGAGCAAACCTAGAGCTTGCTAGTGTCCACGACCCTAGATGTAGGGTGGATGCTTCCAAGAAGCACAGCGAGACACTACACAACTCTAAAAACCCAACGCAAAAACCCGAAACCAAATCGGAAGTCAAACGAACGAACTGCGGATGAAACTGCGCAGAGCACAACTGACCGGACTCTGGCCAGCATCCGATCAGGAATGATCGGACGCGTCCGGTCAGCAAAAATGTGTTCTAGGACCTCTCTGTGTTGGACCGGACTCACAGCATGGAGCGTCCGGTCTCAACGTAGGATGCGTCCGGTCAATGCCGAAGAGCAGTGAACAGTGTCTCCTGCGCGTCCGGTCTCTGGTAGATTGAGCGTCCGGTCAAGTGCTGGCAAAACAGAGTAGCCAAACCTTCAATGACCGGACTCACTGCCGAGCGTCCGGTTAATCCGTGCCGTGTGTCCGGTCACCCCGAAACCGTGCAGTTCGTCCACTAATTCGACTCGATCTCACCCAAAACAAAACCTCTAGGGTTCAAACTTGGTGAGGGGAGTCACATGGAGGATAGTGAGCTACTCCTAAGAGATCATGGCTCGAACCTATCTCCAAATCGATGAATCAAAGAAATTCGGGAAGAGAAGGGAAAAGTTGATCCAAAACGAAAACTAATCGATCTACTTGCTCGTGAGGTTTGGGTTGAATTCCTTCAGTGAAAATGATCTCCTCACTTCAAAGAACAAGTAGCAACAATCAAAATTGAAAACGAACTACAGTAGAAAGAGATCGATCGATGGGAAAATCGTGGAGTAAAAGTGAACGCGAAGAACAACTCAAGAACACGAATCACCACCACGATTTCCAGCCGAAAATCGTCCCCACGAGGAGACAACGGGAATCTGGTCCCGTTTCCACAAAATCCAAATACACAGAGGTATGATTCACCGTCTCTTCGGATCTCAGTAGCTACAACAGGGATGTGGGAGAGCAGGAAACCCTAAGTGAAAGTAGCAAATGGCTGAGATAGTTTAGAGGGAGGGGCTGCCTCTCCTAATATAGCCTAATACAATTATTCCCCTTCTACTCCTACTGCTAAAGAGCGGGCAGGCTAACCCTAAGGGTATTCCTGACCAACTCGAAGTGTAGTCGATCCGACGGCCATGCCCACACATCAGGTAGCTTCGCCTCGACGCGACCTCACCGGATGCCGCCACGTGCCGCCTCGCGCCGTTCGTTCTTTTCACGGACCTTCCCCCGGTTTTGAGTCCGAAACCGGGAAACCTAGGCCTTCCCCCGGTTTTGAGGCCGAAACTGAGAAACCTAGGCCTTCCCCCGGTTTTGAGGCTGAAATCGGGAAACTTGTCGTCCATCGGCTGAGTTTTGTGGCCCAAACTCCGAAACCCGCCAGCACCTAGGTTTTGAGGACCAAACCTAGAAACCGTCCTCAGCCCGAATTTTGTGGCCCAAACTTGGAAACCGGTCGCACCCATGTTTTGAGGCCCAAACCTGGAAACCGTCCACTCGGTGGTTTTTCTGTGGCTCAACCACCAAACCAATGTCGTAGAGGGATGCACCGCCCGTGAACCCCGTCCACCCGCAAGTCTTCACTTGTCGCTGTCCTAGGCTGTCAGCCACCACGGCTGATCCTCAGGCCACCAGTCCGTCAGTCCAAGTCTCACGTTCGCCCTTCACCGCTTCGGGTCCATCGGCACGACACGTCTCTACTTGACCTTCACCTTGCCTTTGATCACCGTCTCTGAGCTCGACACCTGCACAACACAAGCCAAAGAACATGTGCATTATACCAGTTGACAATCACTCATCGTCTCAAGATTCGGCATACACCCATGTATCCGCATCAACGTAGTTTTCTGGTCGATCAAATCTAGTCATACATCACCCTGCAATAATATATTCAAGAAATAGACAAAAGACAAGGTGAGCCTGTTTGAGTGAAGATCAATAGTGTGTCTTGATTATCATAAACATGTGTGTAGAGTTTTTCCTAGATATTCAACTTATATCCTAATATCTCCTAGTCTTCTCTGAGTAACTTAGAAAGGTTAGGTGGGATGTGCTTTTGGAATTACACATCCCCGACAACAGCGCCAGAAATGCTTGTTGACATCCTTAGCATCACTTAAGATAACGACGCCAGAAATGTGAGTAGACAAATCTTAACGTCATCACCTTTAAAGCTAGACTGTCACCACTAGCAGCAACACTAGAGATGTGGTATTTATGATCATGCCCTTATAAAATATGAAATGAGATTATCCCACAAGCGCATTGATAAAATACACCTGTTGTAGCATTTCACCTAGGAGAGTTCCAAGGTATCGTTATTTATATTATGCCTCTACTTCTAAGTCTCAAGAGAGTGGTAGGAGATAAACTTCTATAGACTAAAACACACACATGTATGATTATGATAAGAGTTCCACTAGATCTTCTCAACACAGGAATCAATCATAGCAGATATAAGATAAATAGAACAGGATAAACCGAAAAGAGTTTCATAGAGCATTTTCCATCCAGGGTTTGATCATAACTATAACTAGAAAGAGATAGATTAACTTCCTAATATGGTTCGAACTATAGGTCATAGACTACATCAATTAGTACAATTATGTTTAGCAATCATGGTTAGAATAACTTATATTTATACGCAGGAGACATCACGCATGGAGGATTAGATCCAGAGTCTATCCCCTCTAGGTGACCACGACTTACTAGGACTACATTTAGGGAGTGGACTATAGAGGAATCAACGAGGCTATAAGAGTCACCCTCGCGAACTACTACTTGTTGGCTCGGAACATAAGGTGCATTCGCAGGTAAACAACGTATAAGCACTATGCTTACACAATGTTGACCACTCACCACTTGATCATCAGAATGAGCGCTATACGAACAAAAGCAAAAACATAAAGATACCCTAGCTATGCTAAACATACAATCAAAGTAGACAATGAACATTATAATCATGAACACGAAATAGTAACAAGTCATATCAAGTATCACTAGAACAAGAACTAGAAGATGAATAAGAACTAGAAGAAGAATTAGAACTAGCTTAGAGAACACAATGATGAATTAGAAGAACTAGATGATGATTTAGAACACAAATATGATGAACTAGAAGACAATTAGACAAATAGAAGAATAATGTTGATACAAGAGAGAAGTTACAAGGCTATTACCTAGCCTCCTCACGACTTGATCTAGAATCCAAGCTTCTCTCGACTCTTCTAATTCTATTCTAGCTATGCCCTAGGATGGTGGAACTCTTGGTTGTCCTCTCAAGGAATACCTCTGAACTAAATGATCTGAATGAATATGACTTGATCTAATGTGGTTATGCCTCAGGGGGGTCTGGGGCTGCTTATATAGCCTGGTGGGATGAACCGTAGCCCTCGGATCAAACTGACCTTGAATAAGGGCTTAGATGCGTCGAGGAGGTCGGTTAGGTCACGTCGAGCGAAGATGGGCCTAAACCCTAGGGGGTCAGGCCGGCCGGCCTGGGGGTGGGGCCGGTCCCACCTTCCAGTCGTCAGGCTCCTCCTTCGTCGCGGTATCTTCTGGTGTCTTCTAGATCCTTCTAGTGTCCCTTTTCAATTTGTTTGCGCATTTGGTCGTGACGTGGTTGGATTCTTTGTCGTCATCTTCTTGTCAGGTCCCTGGATAATTCTGGTTTACTACTGCTGATGGAATTTCATCTGTTACACCCTTGGACTTTATATGGATAATGCTTCTAGGGTGTTCTAGAGTATTCCAAGTCGTATTCATCGAGGACTCTCGCTCTGGGACTCCAAATATGGCAGATGATATGTCTGCTTTGATCATCTCAATGAGCTCTATACGATGGTGTGCTCTGCTTCTTCACTTGTGATACTTTCTTATGATGAAATATTGAATATCCTGCAAAACAAGTGAGAACAACACAACTCGTGGAACTCGTTAGAATCAAACCCTACAGCTATACTCTTTGAGTCATTTCAGGTCACTTATGGGGTTATTAGTTGATGGTTTAAATAGGAGTTAATTTCCATCAACAGTCCACCTGTCGGTGGAACTGACACGCGGGGCCGGTTCGTCAGTGAGCCACGAGGGAGAGGGGAGGGAAAGCGGGTTGGGGAGGAGCGGTGTCGATGAAATATCGCCGATAGTCCACCTAGGGGTATACCCAAGGTGATAGATTAGAGGGGAAGGTGCGCAAGACGACGACCCAGACGTTGACGCAAGACAAAACTAGATGAACACAATGATTTATCCAGGTTCAGGCCGCTAGGTTAGCGTAACACCCTACATCCTGTGTCGAGTTGTATTGATAAGATCTGGCCTGTGACTTATGACCTATGACCTGTCCTCTCGGAGGACCCCTGCCCCTCCTTATATATTCCGAAGGGACAAGGTTACATGGTAAGTATCCGAGTTCATACTATATCTAGATTACAGCTGTCGCGTGGTTCATGTCGTGCGCCGCACGTCTTCATCATGTGGGTCGGACGACCCCTAGTGGTGAGGCCCATGTACCATCGTGTGGTACCCTGGGGTCTATATCCCCACAGCTAGTCCACGAGCCTGGCAGTAGGTGACTCGGTCACATGGTGCCAGGGTCTTGAAAATAATCAGACTTATATACATGTGCGGACGAGCGCCATGTATACATGGTAGTCCCCAGGGCTGCTAGAAGATGAAGAATAAATATTGTAGCAGGCTTATAAAAAAGGTAAAACCACTATGACGAAAGCAGCATGTCGTCCGAGCAGGTTGTCGTACGATGAGTATGAGCACCGAGCAGTCCCCAAGTTAGCTGGTTACCCCTCGGTGTAGCCGTCGATGAACATCGATGAGTCTAGCTAGCTAGTCGGCGATGAAGTCCGAGCGCTAGGCAGTGAGCACTGAGTGATCTGACCAGTGCTGCTGACGATGTTGGCATGAAGAACCCGAGCACTGAGGAGTCCCCAGGTCAACTGGTGAGCTCTCAGTGTAGCCGTCGATGAGCGTCGAAGAGTATGGCCAGCTGATCGGTGACAAAGTCCGAGCGTCAGGCGGTGAGCATCGAGCGAAGCGACCAGCTGGTCGATGACGAAGTCCGAGCGCCAGGTGGTTACTCCGAGCAAAGCGACCAAGTGGTCGACGAACCCGAGCACTGAGGAGTCCCCAGCTCAGCTGGTGAGCTCTCGGTGTAGCCGTCGATGAGCGTCGAAGAGTACGGCCAGCTGGTCGGCGACGAAGTCTGAGCGCTAGGCGGTGAGTACCGAGCGAAGCGACCAGCTGGTCGGCGATGAAGTCCGAGCGCCAGTTGGTCCCAAGCAATGATCTTCTCGTCCATCATAATTGGTCTAGTCCCCGAGCGTAAAGAATTAGCTCACTGGTCCAGTCCCCGAGCGTAAAGAATTAGCTCACAGACCGAACATGGTTCCTATAAAATAAACATGGAGAATGGTAGTACACGACGTACAAATAAAATATGGAGAAAACAGCAGCGGTAAAGAAACAGCATGTGCTGCTCAATGGTCAGTCAGCTGCTATGAACGTTCAATATTAAATAAAATTCTCCCGAGCAGTTTGTTTGTAACTGAGTCGCCAGCCCCGGCTAGCCGATAACTCCGGAGCGTGAGGCACGGATCCCAGACACACGTAAGAGCACCAGCGTCACCGAGGAGCCGCTGCCGACCACCCATAACGCAGAGCACGGAGCTGCAATCACGTGTAGGGAGGAGCCGGAGACATGGTCATCTCTGGAAAGCACGAGTGTAAACATGGCTGCTCGGGAAAACGCATATGTCATCCTCAGGATGGTATATATGGTGAAAAATAACGAAGAGCCGTTGTAAAGAATAATGTGACGACGGAGGCACACGATCATATCTAGAGATATATGACGATCGAAGGAATATTCGATTAATGTGAAAAATAATAATTAGCTTGATTGTCATCCGAACGAAGCAGAAGACGAGAGACGTCGAGGACGACGATGAGTCGACAACGAGCGGTCGGCAAGGATGGTGGTGAGACGATGATGATGATGACATGATGGCTCGTCGGCTCATTGGTGGCTCGTCGGTGGCTCGACGTCGGCTCATCGATGGCTCATCGGTGGCTCGACGATGGCTCGCTTTTGGCTCGTTGGCTCATCGATGACTCATCTTTGTCTCATCGACGATGTGATGGCTCGCTTCTGGCTCGTAGATGATCAGAGCGAGCGTAGAGCACGGGTCCTCGAGCAGCTTCTCGTAATCCTCGTCGTAGTTGATCAGCCGAGCCAACGATGTCTTCTTGTCGACGGTGATGGAATTGTGTGGCCCTCGATCTTTCCTATTGGTCGTCATAGCGTCGGTCGTGGTCGTCATAGCGCCGCTTATTACGGCGATCATCACTGTGACACGGTTGGAGGTCGGAACGAGAGGTACGACGATGTCGTGCTCAGAGATCGATCTCTGATCAGATCTACGAGAATGAGAGTGTCACTGATGCCTATCGTGACCCGATCGATGGATTCGATCAGATCGGCATTGTCGACACGCCGTCCCTGATAGCGGGGAAGTGTGGTCGCAGCACTGGGGAAGATGGCCTCGAAGAGATGTCAAGGCTGGTCTCGCCGACACTAAAGTGATGGAAGCAGATCCGTTCAGCACAGGGAAAGCCTGCACTGCCTCCACGCCCCTGGCGGCACCGTCGACATCGGTGGTCCAGGAGAACGACCCGACAACGAACGTGAAGCCTCCGGAAGAGTTGTGGAAACAAGGAAGGAAACCATCTGAGTCGTCATGGCGTCCGTACGCACACGCCCCATGGTCGACACCGTTGTCGACGAAATATAGTCGATAGCCCAACTAGGGGTATGCCCAAGGTGGTAGATTATAGGGGAAGGTGCACAAGACGATGACCCAGACGTTGACGCAAGGCAAAACTAGATGAACACAGAGGTTTATCTAGGTTCGGGCCGCTAGGTTAGCGTAATACCCTACGTCCTGCATCGAGTTGTATTGATTGGATTTGGCTTGTGGCTTATGACCTATGACCTATCCTCTCGGAGGACCCCTGCCCCTCCTTATATATTCCGAAGGGACAAGGCTATATGTTAAGTATCCGAGTTGGTACTATATCTAGATTACAACTGTCGCGCGGTGCATGCCGTGCGCCGCACGTCTTCATCATGTGGGTCGGACGACCCCTAGTGGTGAGGCCCATGTACCATCGTGTGGTACCCTGGGGTATATATCCCCACAAGCGGGGTGAGGGAGCGCAGCCCGGTCGGCAGCTGGGCCGAAAGTGGGGAGAAAGGCTGCGGTGGAGGTGTGGTCGGGCTGGGCCAGCGCATGGATGGAGGGGGAGTCGGCCAGCTGGGCCGAGGTGAGGAAGGGGGAAGGAAAGCCCAAGAGAGGGTGAGTTTCTTCTTTTTTATCTTCTTTTTGACATTTGCAAATCTATTTTGAATCCAATTTCAAATGCTTTTTGAACCAAATAAATTCTTATAAAACTTTGAAAATATTTTTTGAGTTTTGAATTTGAAATTTTACACTATTTTCTATAAAGTTTTGCAAACCCCTTTTTTCTAAATAGAGCAAAAATCGATTCGCTTCTAATTCGACTTTAGTAAATTCTTTTTCACCTAAATAAAACTATGCAACAACATGAATGCAACAGTGAATTAGTGAAAAAAATCTCCATCTATGATTTTACCATTTCCTAATTAAATTCTAACAAATTTTTAATCAATAAAAACTGAGGTGTTACAATAACCCTTGGGATGAAGAGGAATAAACTAAATTAAGAAACTAAATGACGGTCGGCCGTAACCGTAATATAGCCTATCGCACAGCTTTGCCATTTTAGGTAAAAGTGCAACAAGCTAGGGTTTCGCAGTTTCACCGCCCTACCTGTCGACGAAATATGGTCGTCAATCTACCGAGGGGTATGCCCATGGTAGTAGATTAGATGGTGGAGGCGTGCGAGACGTCTATGTAACACCCAGTTTTCCGAAGAATACCAAGTGCCCACTATATGTGTGCCCAGGAAGTCCATAAGACACATATAGCAACAAATATGGAATTTCTCAAAGACAATGCTTTATTATATATCGAAACATAGATACAACAAGGCTTACATTTAAATCAAAGCAGAGCGGAAACTACTCTTCGGGACTCCAAACTTCACAGGGACGGTTGACTGGGGGAACACTCATCTAGAACTCTTGGAACAGCTTTTGTAACTCCTCACTTGATTCCACCATCTGGTACCCATCCGGAATTTTCATTGTTTGAACGCAAAACAAGGGTGAGTGCACCATACTCAACATGTATAACATGAGGGATGCAAGGCTCAAAAGGCTAGACATGGCTGAACTGCGGTAAGCATTTTTAGTTGGTCATATTTTATTTATTAGACCTATGTCTCTTTGTCATGCTTAAGCTCCCATGGTGAAAGTATAATTAAGTATCATCAAGATTATCATCACCCACATTATTCATAGAACTGTCTCAAAAAGGATCCAGGCCGCTCATGACCGAGTGCTCGGCTGATATATCAGTTTATAATTAACTCTACAGAGTGTGTACAACTTTACCCACGAGTCGTGATTGCCCTTTGCCCGAGGTGATCAGCATCTTGACTCACTTCCTAGGTAAGTTGGCAGGGATCACTACGAAGCCTTTCCAAAGCTGCCCTAACAAGTCGTAGCCGCTAAGGTTTCAGTCTCCCAAGAGTTATGAACACCTCCCCACTAAAGTAACACCCATCCTCCAAGGTAATTACCCTAGTGGGACCAGGCCATAACTACATGGTACACCCCTCTTGCCCTTTCGGTAAGCTTACAGACGAGCTAGAACTAATCTAAGTACTTGGCTAAGACCAGAGCCATGTAGTCCTCGTGGTTGTACTGTAAATCCTGGGTTGCCGCTTTAAGATTCAGAACCAACATTTGTTCCATAAGTCATTAATCAAGATTATCATTTTAATATTTGGTATTTGCAGGCTAAGCAGAACTACCCATATGCACAACCCAAGGTAACAAGGAATAGAGGATAACAAGTTCTAGGTAAAATCCTTAGGGGTTCATCATATTAGACACATGCATATGAAAAGGTGATTAAAAGTTGTTGGGTAACAAGGGAACTCATGTTACACTTGCCTTCCAAAAACTCGTGTTGATGGTCCCACTTCTTCGAAGATCTTCTTCATGACGACCTAGGATAGCTCAGACTCTAAACGGGATCAAAGGCACCACATAAGCATCCATACCAATCATCACATGCAAACAAAATAGCATTTCTATTAGAACAGTACAACAAAGCAAGATAAAAAGCTTATAAAACTATTCTACATATTTCTACGAACACGTGAGCGCAAGAATCACTCTAATCGGACTTTTAAATCAAAAGTTATGTTGAAAACAAGATTCAATGGCACTTTTGTAAATAAATTGAACTATTTTTCGAATTAAAACAACTATTTTTGTAAAATCCGGCGCTTACTGGACTCAGGTCCTATTTTCCAAAACCTCAGGGTCCAAACTGAAAGAAAACCACGCATTTTATAACTAGATAGGAATGCGGGTTAGTTTTGGAAAACTCGGGTGGCTTTTCTGCAAAAAGCGCGAGCGCGGTCGGCTGACTGGGCTGCTTGCTGATGTGGCAGGCCACGCGGCGCTGCGCGATTGGTCGGCTCACCACGTGGGCATGGACGCGCGCACGCCGGAGCTGTGAACCGAGTCCACGATCGTACCGGTGGATCGGTTACACTCTGAACTGTTACCTTCTAATCTGGGCGCTCGGTGCGAGATCGGACGGCGCAGAGCAGGCTGGGCAGAGCTGACCGGCGTGGTGGCGCTCCCCACGGTGGCGCGCCATGGGGGGGTCACCGGAGCTCGACGGCGAACCCTCGAAACGGCGCTCCCGGCCACCCCGGACACAACCGAGGCCACCAGTGAGGTCACCGAGACCTTGCAAACACGATGGTGGGGTCTAAAGAGGGTGGGGGTTGTCGGTGCGGCACCACCGCACGGCGGCGCCATGTGCGGCGGTGTGGAGGTCGCTGCTATGCTAAAACCGAGCACCAAACTCAGAAGAAAGGGCATGGGGAGGGAGAGGAGGTTACCACGAGCACAACCGAAGGGTTCTCGATGACAGCAGCGAGCTCGAAGGGCGAGATGCGGTGGCGGGTTGGGGATTATGGTTCGGGGGAATGGATGGCTCAGCAGGGGGAGGTGTGGCCAATTTATAGGGCAGGGGAGGGAGGAGGATAGTCACGTGAGTTAACTCTGACTCGAAGCGGCGCCGGACATGGTCTTGATGACCATCAATGCTTGGCCATTTCAGCCGAGCGGTAACGGACGCGGAGGCGGCGGCGGGAGGAAGACGGAGGGCGACAAGACGCTGACAAGCGGGTCCCTTGTGTCGGCGAGAGAGAGAGTGGGGTCGCGATGTCAGAGAAAGAGAGGGAGGGAGCGGGCGGTGGCAAAGCAGGCCGCGGCTTGGGCCGCTAACTGGGCTCCGTGCGTGCAGGTGGAGAGGAGACAGAGTCAGGCCGGGGATGGGCTGTGCGCACGGGGGGGTGAGGGGTGAGCGCGGGCCGAGCAAACCGGGCCGGAAGCTCTTGGATGGTCCGAAAGGAAAGGGGGAGGGGGGGTCAGAGCAGGCCGAGTTGATTCTGTTGGTGGGTTGATTAGGAGGAAGGGAGTGAGGTTTAAAAAGAAATGGCTTTTCATTTTTCCAAAAGCTCAAACTTTGATCAAATTCAAAACAAAATTTGAATTTGAACAACCAACCTATTTCTGCACTCAAACAAAATTTTATGCACCGACATGAATGCAACAAAAATGTTTCTAAGCCCTAGGGTTTATTTTAAA
The DNA here is from genome assembly GCA_009763385.1 of Coix lacryma-jobi var. lacryma-jobi. Lineage (NCBI taxonomy): Eukaryota > Viridiplantae > Streptophyta > Magnoliopsida > Poales > Poaceae > Coix > Coix lacryma-jobi. Next base: position 112,583,626 of record CM019827.1, on the reverse strand, counting down.
TACTCAAAAAATATTATTTGACCTAGGTTAAATGCTCAGAAAATTAAATAAAGCTCAAATTTATTACTAAATTTGGAAAATGAAATTTTAGGGTGTCACAGTCTACACATGCATAAACACAGGGACGAGAGACGGCGATTTAGACAGGTTCGGGCCAGCAAGTCGTCGTAATACCCTACGTCCTGTGTTCTGGTGGCTATATTGTATTATGATATCGGAATATGAGGTGAGATCGGGTGATCTCGAATCTGATGGAGATGAGATGAGAGGGGGTCCCTGCTCGCCTTATATAGTCGGGAAGTAGGGTTACAGTTGTAACAGATTACAAACGGTTCCTTAAGGCAAGGAATCCAGATCTAACTCTAGGATCTTCCTTGGCGGGCAAGGCTTCATGAGAGTCCTTGACGAGTACGACAAGCTAGTCGTGTGCTACAAGGCCTTCGAGTTGGGCTGTCCTTGACGAAGGGCCCAAGTAGGTCCATTGGGGTATACGGAGGTAATATCCCCACAGCTAGTCCCCGAGCACTTTGTATCCGTTGGCGACGCCGTCTTGAGCTTGTCCGAGCAGGCGAAGTCGATGTCGGGCAAGTAAGGCTTGCCAGAAGGATGTAAGGTGCTCAAGAAATTTTTTGAAGAGCTTTATTCTGGTGAAGTGTATCCACATGGAGCTTGCAGGACTATGAGGAATAACGAGGTCCTAGTACAAGTCTGTGCAAGTCCAACTTGACGGAGCGTCCTTGAAATGATGGAGAAAAATAAAATACATTCACCGCAAGGTGAAGTGTATCCACTTAGTCCCCGAGCTTGGTAGTAGGTGTTGAAGACACGTGGTGTCGAGCTTATAGAGCGTTTAGCAAGTGCCCCGATGAGCTGCCCAAAATCAGCACCCTGATCCGAATAGCATGGAGCGACTTGATGCACACCGGTGACGAGTGAAGGAGACGAGCCTGGTTGACAACGAGCGAATGCGGCGACGAGCGAGAGCGATGAGTGAAGACGAAGTCCCCGAGCCTGGTCGGTGACGAGCGAAGGCGAAGTCCCCGAGCCAGGTCAGCGACGAGTGAAGGCGGCGACGAGCGAAGGTAATGAGCGATGGCGACGGCAAACGAAGGCGATGACGAGTGAAGGTGACAACGAGTGAAGGCAACGAGCCTGGTCGATGATGAATGAAGGCAAAGCCCCCGAGCCTGGTCGGCGACTTGAGAAAACGGCGATGAACAAAGGCGACGATGAGCAGAGACGACGAGCGAAGGCGAAGTCCCCGAGCCTGGTCGGTGACGAACGAAGCCGAAGTCCTCGAGCCTGGTCGGCGACGAACGAAGGCGAAGTCCCTGAGCATGGTCGACGATGAGCGAAGGCAAAGTCCATGAACCTGGTCGTTGACAGGCGAAGGCCAGGTCGATGAACCTGGTTGGCGACGGGTTGATGAACCTATGACCTTGTGATTCGGAAACAAAAGGTGGCGACGAGCGATGGCGGCGGCGAGCAAAGACGACGACGAGCGGAGGTGGCGACGAGCGAATGCGGCGGCGAGCGAAGGTGGCGACGAGCGAAGACTGCAATGAATGAAGTCCCTGAGCTTGGATGGCGACGAGCGAAGGCGAAGTCCCCGAGTGTCGGGGGAACACCAAAGGGGTACCCCCAATCAACGCAAACAAATAGGTTAAACCTGGAACACCATTAAATAACGAACCTAGCAAGTCTAACCTTCTAAAAAACCGACCCCTCGAGCTCCGGTACATAGGCCCCGAGTCCTTCACGGCCGAGCATCGCCTCTCGAGACCCCATGCGGGGACCTCGAGCCTCTCTGGCACGACAGCCTATCCCTCGAGACGCTTCATGCTTCCCTCAAGCGGCGCAGACATCGGATGCCAGCCCTATACCACGCATTTAATACATCCACCTACTCCAGTCACGTCCTCTACAACCCAACATGTACCGCAGCGAACCAGGGCAGAGTCAAGTCTCGTTTTCACCACCAGTATGGGCGAAAAGGCACCAGTGAGGCACTGTTAACCCATGCCCTACACTGTTGCACGTCCAAGCCACGTCTCGAGGCCCGGATGCCTGCTGCTCAATCGGATTTCACGGGACTTGCCCATACCAGCGGGGGCTCGAGCCTCCCGTAGGCGCCACCTCGAGGCCGGCCCTGCGCCCCTCGAACTCTGACTGCTTTCATGCTATTGGAGGACAGGTACCCCAAGACCCGGAGGGACCCCACCGCGTCCTGTACATACCGATATAGGCGTTGTACAGCCCCCACGTTGCCACGCCTCCACGTCCGCGCCCGGGATGGAGGCCACGCTCCAAGGACGCCTCAACAGCAACGCCCACATCGGCTCCAGTGGCCCCGACAAGACAGGATTCCTACCCTTCGCCATATCGAGCGCTGTACATGCCATTCCCGTGTAACCCTGGCCTCCTCTTGCTCTATAAAAGGGGACGCCAGGGCCCCTCGCGCAGACGTTTTTTTGACACAACTCCGAGAGACAACACACGAGTCCACACACACACACACGAGTCCGGACTCCGGTCCATGCTCACTGAGCTTGTATTCGCCCCTGTACAAGCACTTAGGTGCAAGTAATACAAGAACCTCCTCCCCCGCTGGACGTAGGGCCTTCTTTGCCCGAACCAGGATAAATCCTTGTGTCATATTGCATCACCATCCAGGAAGAGAGCACGCGATCATATTACTCGTTGGTGTCATACCCCCGGGTTCGAAACACCGACAGTTGGCGCGCCAGGTAGGGGCCTTCGCGTGTCCGAGTCGATTTCTCGTTGTTTTCTGGATGGCTTCGTCCCCTCCTTCGTTCTCGGCTGGTGCCGTCGTCTGGTTCGGGAGCCTCGAGTTCCTGGCCACCGGCAACGGCAACGAACTGACCCTGCTCTCCACGGAGGGCCCGAGCGGAGGGCGTGTCACGCCACCCCGCGCGGGAGGCGTGGTGCGTCGCCCGCACCACCATGCGTCGCCACCTCGCGAGCGGCGCCGTCGTCACCATCGACGCCGGGCACAGGCAGAGCCCGCGGAGTACACCCACTTTCCCGCGGCCGGCGCAGAGTCCCCAATGAGGATCCTGCCCGACGCGCGGCCGGAGACTTCCAGGGCGCGTGTCTACTCCCCCAGCGTGTTCGCGTTCGTCACGCGCACGAACCGGGAGCCTGGCTAGAGGCCCCCGAGCCATGCTCCGTCGACACCCCCAGGCCTCCTCCCGCACGGGGTGTACCGCGCCCGACGCCAGCGGTTCCCGTTTGGCCTCAACAACTCCGCGGCTGTTTACGCCCACCGCCTTGATGAGCGCCGTCAGGATTGGGCGGCCGTGGGGCGGGAGGAGCATCCGGGCGTACTCCTACGAGCCATCGCCGACCTGGAGATCGTCTACCCCGCGCACGTCGATCGCGGCCTCTCACGAGCCGCCGAGCCGCCTCGTCGAGCCACCTTCGAGGAATGGTACCGCGAGCTGCAGTCCCGGCACGAGCCAGGACGGCGCGGCATCAGCAGCTCCGACTCCGATGAGTACGACTACCACGGCCCTGACCTCTGGGACCCCACCAGGGAGTGCTTCCAGCTCGAGGGGGTCGTGGACGACGCCGAGGACGACGGCGACGACGACACCAGGCCGGCGCTCAACCTCGAAGAACCCGGAAATGTGGCTGCGGCAGGAGGATCACGCGTTCAGGGGAGGAACGAACCCCAGACACCGGCTGCACCATCTCAGCACGGTGATGACCGGGCGGCGCAGCTCGCGCAGCTGCGGGAGGCCATCGCCAAGGCTGAGGAGGAGCGACAGCGCCTGTTGCAACTCGAGAAAACTATGGCACAGGAACTAGCCCAGCCTCGAGGCGCCGGTGTTCGTGGCCGTGCTCGAGAGGTCCACCGGCAGATCCTCGAGGACGGGGCACCAGCACGCCCCGAGGTACGTTTCCCGCGAGCCGGGCAGAACGTGGTGGCGGCGGCGATGCTGCTTCGTGATCTACCCGCCGTCTCCAACCCTAACGCCAGGCGCATGCTTGGAGAAATGAAGAACCTCCTCGAGACAGCCGCTGTCCAGCAGGCGGAGAGCTCAGCCTCGCGGCGGCGCGAGGCGGCCTCGGGGAAACCTGCAGACACGCCCCGCAACGAGCGCGAGGTGTCCGTCCACCAGCCGGACGCCTCTCGAGCTAGGCCAGTCCGGGAATGGATCGTCGACAACCAGCCACCTCAAGACCCCAATGACTCCCGCAACGACATCAACCGCCGGCGCAAGGACAAAGGGGCCCAAGAGCGTGGCTATAGCGCGCATCGAGGGGGGCGCTACGACAGCGACGAGGACCGGCAAGTCCTCGAGCCCCCAGGCCCTAGAGTCTTCAGCCGGGCCATCCGCAGCTCGACCCTCCCCGACCGCTTCCGACCACCGACCAACATCGTGAAGTATGACGGGGAGGTCGAGCCCAAGCTCTGGCTCTCGGACTTCCGCCTAGGCTGCCAACTGGGCGGAGCGAAGAACGACGATCGTGTGATCATACGCCAACTCCCACTTTACCTCTCTGACACCGCCCGCCGGTGGCTCGAGGGGCTCCCGCCAGATCGGATCGATGAATGGGCCGACCTAGTCAGGGTCTTCGACGGGAATTTCAAGGGGACTTGCGTGCGCCCAGGCAACCCCTGGGACCTACGGTGTTGCAGGCAGGCTGCGGACGAGCCCCTCCGTGACTTTGCTCGGCGATTCTCAAAGCAGCGCCTCGAGCTCCCCCACGTGCCTGATGAGGACGTCATTTCAGCGTTCCTCGCGGGCACGACATGCCAAGAGCTAGTTCATGAGCTAGGGCGCTACCGTCCCAGGACGGTCGAGGACCTGATGGATCGTGTCACCAGCTTTGCCTCAGGCGACGAGGCAGTGGGGGCCTTCTTTGGCCGCTCCACGAACAAAGGTAAGGCGGGGACCGCGCCGGAGGGCTCGAACAAGGGCAACGACGCCAAGAACCGCAACAACAACAATAACAAAAAGAAGAAGAACAAAAGCAAAGGTCAAAAGGCGAAGCGCGACGCCGACGACGATGACGATGAAGAAGTGCTCATGGGCGCCCTCGACCATAAGAAACCTCGAGGCCCCCCGACGGGGCTGTTTTCGACCAGATGCTCGAGGACCCCTGCCCTTATCACAAGGGCCCCGTGAATCACAAGCTAAAAGACTGTCGACTGCTGAAGGGCTTCTACGCCAAGCTCGACGACAAGAAGGAGGACGCGCCTAAAGGTAAAGACAACAAACGACGCAACGACGGGGACGCGGGTTTTCCCCTGGTGCGTGACTGCTTCATGATCTACGGGGGCCCAACCATCGGGCTCTCGGCTCGGGAGAGGAAGAAGGAACGCCGGGAGGTCTTCGCACTCCGCCACGACACTCCCCAGTACCTCGACTGGTCCGACACGCCGATCACATTCGACCGTAGCGACCATCCGGACCATGTCGTAAATCCAGGGGCGTACCCCCTCGTTGTCGACCCCGTCATCGTCGACGTACGGTTCTCCAAGGTGTTGATGGATGGGGGCTCGAGCCTCAACGTCATATACCTCGAGACCCTCGACCTCCTGGGGATTTCGGAGGGTCAGCTCCGACCCAGCGTCGGGGGGTTCCACGGAGTCATACCAGGGAAGAAGGCCCACCCCCTCGGGCGAATCGACCTGCCGGTTTGCTTTGGCACGCCGGTTAACTTCCGCCGGGAGACGCTCACCTTCGAGGTGGTTGGATTCCAAGGGACCTACCACGCCATCATCGGCCGGCCAGGCTACGCCAAGTTCATGGCGGTTCCCAACTACACGTACTTGAAGCTCAAGATGCCGGGGCCAAAAGGGGTCATCACCATCGACACCTCCTACGAGCACGCGTACCACTGCGACGTGGAGTGCGTCGAGCGTGGGGAGGCCAACGTCCACCTCGACTCGCTCGAAGCCCTAGCGGCCCTGGCCACCGAAGAGGCCCCTGAAGCAAAGCGCCACGCTGGCACCTTCGAGCCGGCAAAGCACACCAAGCTGATACCCGTCGACCCGACCTCGACCGATGGCAAGACGTTAGCCATCAGCGCCAGCCTCGAGCCTAAATAGGAAGCAGTGCTCGTCGACTTTCTCCGCGCGAACATCGACATGTTTGCGTGGGGCCCCTCGGACATGCCGGGCATACCGAGGGAAGTCGCCGAGCACGCCTTGGAGATCCAGGCCGGGTCCAGACCGGTGAAACAACGCCTGCGCCAGTTCGACGAGGAGAAGCGCAGGATCATCGGCCAGGAGGTGCACAAGCTTTTGGCGGCTGGATTCATCAAGGAGGTATTTCACCTAGAGTGGCTTGCTAACCCTGTACTAGTTAGGAAAAAGAATGGAAAAATGCGGATGTGTGTAGATTACACTGGTCTGAATAGAGCATGTCCAAAAGTTCCATTTCCTTTACCTAGAATTGATCAGATTATCGATTCCACTGTGGGGTGTGAAGTACTTTCATTTCTCGATGCGTATTCCGGCTACCACCAGATTAGGATGAAAGAATCTGACGAGCTCGCTACCTCTTTTGTTACGCCTTTTGGTATGTATTGCTACGTTACAATGCCCTTCGGCCTTCGAAACGCCGGGGCAACGTACCAACGTTGCATGCAGCATATCTTTGGCGAACACATAGGCAAAACCGTCGAGGCCTACGTCGATGACATCGTGGTTAAAACCAAGAAAGTCGGGAACCTCATCAGCGATCTCGAGACCACGTTCGAGTGCCTCCGGGCCAAGAATGTGAAGCTCAACCCCGAGAAATGTGTCTTTGGTGTGCCTCGGGGCATGCTACTTGGCTACATTGTCTCACGACGGGGGATCGAGGCCAACCCCGAAAAAATCTCAGCAGTCACGAGGATGGGCCCAATTCGAGACCTCAAGGGTGTACAGAAAGTGACAGGCTGCCTAGCCGCTCTCAGCAGATTCATCTCGAGGCTAGGGGAAAAAGCGCTACCCCTCTACCGCCTGCTGAAGAAGACGGAACGCTTTGCGTGGACTGTCGAAGCCGAGGAGGCCTTAACCAAGTTGAAGGGGTTGCTGACTTCTGCGCCAATTCTCAAGCCCCCACGACCAGCCCAGGGTGACGATCCCTCCGAGCCTCTCCTCCTCTACATAGCCGCAACCACCCAGGTGGTCAGTGCGGTCTTGGTCGTCGAGAGACATGAGGAGGGTCACGCGCTACCAGTCCAACGGCCGGTGTACTTCATCAGTGAGGTGCTCTCCGAGGCCAAGGTCCGGTACCCACACATCCAGAAGCTGCTCTACGGCATCATCATCACGAGGCGCAAGCTCCAGCATTATTTCCTCGCTCATCCCGTGACGGTAGTATCGTCCTTCCCCCTCGGAGAGATCATCAACAACCAGGAGGCCACGGGGCGCATCGCCAAGTGGTCTGCCGAGCTGATGGGGGAGGCCATCACCTACGCTCCACGAAAAGCCATCAAGTCGCAAGCATTGGCGGACTTCATTGTTGAGTGGACCGACACCCAGCTTCCGCCGGCACAAATCCAAGCCGAGCTCTGGACCATGTACTTCGACGGGTCCCTCATGAAGACAGGGGCTGGCGCGGGTCTGCTCTTCATTTCACCCCTCGGAGTCCACATGCGCTACCTGCTACGCCTGCACTTCCCCGCCTCCAACAACGTCGCTGAGTACGAGGCCCTGGTTAATGGGCTGCGCATCGCTCTCGAGCTCGGGGTTCGACGCCTCGATGTTCGAGGGGACTCGTAGCTCGTCATCAACCAGGTTATGAAGGCTTCAAGCTGCATCGATCCCAAGATGGAGGCATACTGCGGGGAGGTGCGCAAGCTAGAAGACAAGTTCTACGGCCTCGAGCTCAACCTCATAGCTCGAAAGTACAATGAGGCCGCAGACAAGCTGGCAAAGTTGGCGTCCACGCGCAGCACGGTTCCACCAGACGTCTTCTCGAGGGACGTTTTCGAGCCATCCATCAAAATCAGCCCGGGGGCAGGCCCCTCGACGCCACCCCTCGAGCCAGACACGGGGGCTCGACCTTCAACGCCACCCCTCGGGAACGACCCCTCGACATCAGCTGAGGCGATGCAGATCGACGCACCCGCCTCTTCTTCATCACGACCCCTCGACTGGCGGACACCCTTCCTCGACTACCTGACGCAAGGCGTGCTACCAGAGGACAAGACGGAGGCCCGATGCATCGCTCGAAGGGCCAAGACCTACGTCATCTACGGCGACGAATGAGAGCTATACCGTCGAAGCCCATCGGTGAGGGTAGAGATGAATTCCTTTGGTGGAAGAACACTAGAAAAGGGGAAGAGGGAAGAACAAAAACGATTTCGACCCGATCTACTTGTTCGTGAGGGTAGAGATGAATTCCTTCGGTGGAAACGTTCTCCTCACTTCAAAGAACAAGTTGATTCAAACAGAATCACAAAAGACGCAGCGTAGAGGGATATCGAGTGAGGGGAAAATCATGGAGAAAAGAAGAACGCGAAGAACAAATTCAAAACGCGAATTCAACCACGAATTTGATCCTTGGATTCAGAGGAATGGATGATTGATTAAGCACTCGGTGATGGGCTACAAGCCAATCCTAGCAACACAAAGCTTGGATGGCAAAAAGCTCAAGAACAAGAGCCAACTCTCCCTAACCCTAGCCTTCTCTCATAGGAACAAAATGAGAGAGACACCGTCCAAGAATTCCCGAAGGATACAGCTGCCCTAGCAGCCCCCTTCATATATATAGGCGCACGTCCCAAGACAAAAACGCCCTTACATTAAGCACTCAACCCAAATACCCCCAGGGGTAAAACCGTCCAGTCCGGTCAATCTTCATCTGACGGCCACGCCCGCACATCCGGTAGCTTCGCCTTGACGCGACCTCCCTGATGCCGCCACGTGCCGCCACCGTCGACCACTGCGCCTTCCTCGTGGATAGCTTCGCCGCCGCACCAGCCTCTCCACGCCGCCACGCGTCGACCGTCCTTTCGGACCACCCGCGGTTTTGAGGCCCAAACCGGTAAACCCGTCAGCCCAGGTTTTGAGGCCCAAACCTGGCAAACCGTCCACCTCGAGTTTTGAGGCCCAAACTTGGAAACCCGCAAGCCCAGGTTTTGAGGCCCAAACCTGGAAACCGTCCTCGCCGAGTTTTGAGGCCCAAACTCGGAAACCGACCACCCCAGGTTTTGAGGCCCAAACCTGGAAACCGTCGATGGTAGCTTTTTGAGGCTCAGCTACCGAACCCGCACCAAAGACGGGATGTGGTTCGCACACCCCGATCACCGGCACCGATGCCGATGCATGTCCAGCCTCCATGCCGGGCACAACGCCTTCACCATCCTCCTTGACTCGGCCGACGGCACTTGCGCCGCACGCAAGCCCGTGTCCGACCTCCCGCCAAGTGTCACGACGCCACGTCTTCCTCCCGACTCGGCCAATGCATCGCACATCCCCATGTGCTCTTGCTCGCCGATGCCACGTGCCAGCTACCACAGCTGGTCCTCTGGCCCTCTGGTCCGTCAGTCCAAGCCTCACGTCCGCCCTTCACTGCTCTGGGTACATCGACATGGCACGTCCGCCGCACGGCACGCCCATCCTTCACCGCTCCTGGTCCGTCGGCACGACACGTCTCTACTTGACCTTCACCTCGCCATCGACCACTGTATCCGAGCTCCACACCTGCTCATCAACACAGCCAAGAGACACATGTTGCACACGCACACCAACACATAAACACAACACAACTCACGCCACCGGTTAGTCATAAACAATAAGCGCATAGCGATATATAGACTCAACCGGGAAAAGCATCAAACCTTCCTCATCAAAGTCAATCATTCATCATATATGTTCTCAGCGTGACCTGGGTGAATGGAGACCGTTCGTCGAGCGCGTGGGTAGCGCAGGTACAGGCACTAAGCGTGTAGCCTTAGAATTCTCAGCCCAAGTTAGCCTTTCCTTCATAGCGCAGAGGGCAGACGCTCATGCACACGTAGAGAGGTCGGGACGTCACTCGGGAGAGCTGTTGGCCACCGTAGCGCAGAGGGCAGACGCTCATGCACGCGTCCGGTGGTGACAACAACCCCAGCTTTGAGTCTTCGTCAACATCAGTTATGCTGCTTGAAGACCGTATGGAGAACGAACGTGTAAACGACGCATATACAAGCACTGGACGTAGAGCCTTGGAGGTCTCAGCTCAAGCTTAGCCTTCCCTTCGTAGCACAGAGGGCAGACGCTCATGCACGCGTAGAGAGGTCAGGACGTCACTTGGGAGGGCTACTGGTGTCGGTGTTTGTTAATCGGCAACTCGTCTCAGGGGTACCCGGACGATTGTTCGGTGGGGATCGACGTATGCAGAACTCGATGGTAAACGCAGAGACAAGGATTTATACTGGTTCGGTCTGCTGAATAGCATCCCTACATGAAGTTTGGGGGAATAGTATTGCGCCTTGCGCTTTATGGGTGTCTGGTTGTGTACCATGACCCCTTTGTGTCTCTTGTCTGCATTATGTTATGTCCCAATCTAGGGAGCTCTGCCTCTCTTTATATAGTCCAGGAGGCTAGAGTCCTAGTCGGTTACATCTTAGGAGTCCTAGTAGGATTACAAGGTAGCAATACTACTAGGATTACATGGAGAGTCCTAGTTGGACTAGGTCTTCGCCCTTCCTTGCGGAGTACCCGGGGACTCTGTCCCAGAAGCCCCCGAGCTCTTCATGGTTTATTGGTGAAGTCATCTTGAGACCTTGGTCTTGATCAAGTGTCATCCGAGTACCTTCTGAGAGAAACCATAAAGTGCTCTTGAAGTCTTCTAATGGCGTGCGCTTTCTGAAAAGCGCACCCATTGGGTGTAGCTCCCGAGCCTCTTGCTGTTTAGCATAAAGAACTGGAGGATCTTGTCTGAATTTGCTCCAATTCCTTTCGAAGAAATTTGGATGGATCATTTGAGGATATGTATCTTGCAGCCCCCGAGCCTAAAATTGACTACTCGGAGTCGATTGTAGGATCTTGTAGACATCTTCAAGGGTGCAGCCCAGTAATCTCCCGAAGACAAGGATCGTCATATGCTTGTCATCAAGTCCTTGAATGCTTGTAATTTTGATCTTTCATCCTTGAATTTTAGTCCCCGAGCATAGTCGAAGTGAAGCCGATTAAGCTGAGGCAATGATCCTCTGGACTTAGTCGGATATTGAATTAAACATAGCTGCATATGAGCTAAGTCTAATTGGGTGTAGTAGACCAGGCGTCTCGACCGACTTAATAGTCGTGAAGGATGAGTACGAGTGCTACTCTTAGCACCTGAGGGATGGACGTAATTGACTAGGCTTCTCAGATGGCACGTCTGCCGCTAAGGACGAGTCAGTCCGAGTGCTACTACTGAGCACTTTTAGGTGGACGTAATTGACCTGGCGTCTCAAAGTAGCGTAGTAGCCACAGAGGACGGGTCAGTCCGACTGCTACTCTTAGCACTTTTAGTAAGGGACTTTATTGACCAAGCATCTCAAAGGGCTCGATTGCCGCAAAGGATGAGTCAGTCTCCTTTATTTTTGCAGCGTGTGCAGGCATTAAGGTCAAATTAGTCCTTTGGCATTTTGCAGCATGTGCAAAGGCGTGAACAACTCTTGGTTGTGCACCGAGTGATGTCGAGTAGTAGGAAACAATGGTCGGAGCCTATTGTATGCTCTGTGGGATGGACGTAATGACCAGGCGTCTCAATGGGCGTGGTAGCCTCAAAGGACGAGTCAATCCGGGTGAACGTAGTTGACCATACATCTCAACCGACTTAATAGCCATGAGGGACGGGTCTGTCCGAAGACGTAAGCAACTCTGGTTTGCATGCCGAGTAGTCGCTCATACGAGTACTATCTGAATAGTAGTCGGCGAGGGACGAATAATTGTCGAGTAGCAGGAATCAATGGTCGGAGCCTATTGTATGCTCTCTGGGATGGACGTAATGACCAGGCGTCTCAATGGGCGTGGTAGCCTCAAAGGACGAGTCAGTCCGGGTGGACGTAATTGACCAAACGTCTCAACCGACTTAATAGCCGTGAAGGACGGGTCTGTCCGAAGGCGTAAGCAACTCTGGGTTGCGTGCCGAGTAGTCGCTCATCCGAGTACTATCTGAATAGTAGTCGGTGAGGGACGAAAAATTGTAGAGTAGCAGGAATCAATGGCCGGAGCCTATTGTATGCTCTCTGGGATGGACGTAATGATCAGACGTCTCAATGGGCATGGTAGCCTTAAAGGATGAGTCAGTCCGGGTGGACGTAATTGACCAGATGTCTCAACCAACTTAATAGCCATGAAGGATGGGTCTGTCCGAAGGCGTAACCAACTCTGGGTTGTGTGCCGAGTAGTCGCTCATCTGAGTAGTATCTGAATAGTAGTCGGTGAGGGACGAATAATTGTCGAGTAGCAGGAATCAATGGTCGGAGCCTATTGTATGCTCTCTGGGATGGACGTAATGACTAGACGTCTCAATGGGCGTGGTAGCCTCAAAGGACGAGTCAGCCCGGGTGGACATAATTGACCAGACGTCTCAACCGACTTAATAGCCGTGAAGGACGGGTCTGTCCGAAGGCGTAAGCAACTCTGGGTTGCGTGCCGAGTAGTCGCTCATCCGAGTACTATCGGAATAGTAGTCGGTGAGGGACGAATAATTGTCGAGTAGCAGGAATCAATGGCCGGAGCCTATTGTATGGTCTCTGGGATGGACGTAATGACCAGGCGTCTCAATGGGCGTGGTAGCCTCAAAGGACGAGTCAGTCCGGGTGGACGTAGTTGACCAGACATCTCAACCGACTTAATAGTCATGAGGGACGGGTCTGTCCGAAGACGTAAGCAACTCTGGGTTGCGTGCCGAGTAGTCGCTCATCCGAGTACAATCGGAATAGTAGTCGGTGAGGGACGAATAATTGTCGAGTAGCAGGAATCAATGGCCGGAGCCTATTGTATGCTCTCTGGGATGGACGTAATGACCAGGCGTCTCAATGGGCGTGGTAGCCTCAAAGGACGAGTCAGTCCGGGTGGACGTAGTTGACCAGACATCTCAACCGACTTAATAGTCATGAGGGACGGGTCTGTCCGAAGACGTAAGCAACTCTGGGTTGCGTGCCGAGTAGTCGCTCATCCGAGTACTATCTGAATAGTAGTCGGCGAGGGACGAATAATTGTCGAGTAGCAGGAATCAATGGCCGGAGCCTATTGTATGCTCTCTGGGATGGACGTAATGACCAGGCGTCTCAATGGGCGTTGTAGCCTCAAAGGACGAGTCAGTCCGGGTGGACGTAATTGACCAAACTGTAAGGAAAATGGACCTCGGACCATTTGACTTCGGATTTTGGTGTTTGATGAACAACATAACCAAATTGGACTAATGCGTTTGCAAGTGTTTGTTTTGTAGTCCAATAGGGTGCAAGTGTGACTTGGACAAAGGCTAAGTGGTGATCCGATGATCAACACCTCAAGCAAGACATTTGAAGCTCAATAGATGACTCTCAAGATCAAGCAAAGTCCAAGGCACAAGAACGGAACCGAGACGGCGCAAGAAACCGCGAAGAAATGAAGAAGAAAGGAGTGACCGGACGCTGCTTCGCAGTGACCGGACGCTGGCCTGGATGCGTCCGGTCAGTTCACTCAGCCAACAGCGCCACGTCAAAAGCGACCGGACGCTACGCCAGTTGGACCGGATGCGACGATGCGACTGGTCATCAGCGTGGCAGCGTGACCGGACGCTACGACGTCGACCGGACGCTGGAGCTCAGCAGAGTCCGATCGAACACAGAGAGGTTCCAGAGGCACAAAATCGTGACCGAACGCGTCCGGTCGTCTGTGACCGGACTCATGCCAGAGTCCGATCAGTGCCTGTGCTGGCGGCCAACTAGCCGTTGTGAGTGACCGGACGCGTCCGGTCAGGACGTGAGTGCGTCCGGTCGATGTCTGAAAAGTGCATCTCTTTGCCCAACGGCTCTATTTGCTTGGGGCTCTATAAATACCCCCATGGCCGGCCAAAAACATGGGGTTGGAGCTCAAGGAAGTGTACCAAGTGTATAGACACATATTTAGTTGCTCTAGCCACCAAAGTGCTTAAGAGATATACTAGGTGATTAGTAGAGGTGCTTTGTGAAGTACTTAAGCTAGTTAGACCACCGCTTTGCGCTTGCTCTAGGTGTTAGGCCTAGTGTTTAGTGAGGTTGAAAACCTCTCATCTACTAGTGCTTGCGCGCACCGTGGTTGTACATCGGCGGGGTTTGTAGTCTTGCGAGATCACACCAACCGAGTTTGTGGTGTGGCCGCCTCCGTGTACCGAAGGGAACAAGGCCCGCGGCGCTTCGGCCGGAAACTTGATAGTGAAGACGGTGGAGAGCATCCGGGAGAGGCTTTGCCACGAGTGGCTTAACCGGAGACCCACTTGCGCGTGGGGAAGACCGGAGCTATCCACGGAGTTACCCGACCGAGAGCTTGGCCCTTGCGAGGGATTCCTTGCGAGGGGCTCCAACGAGGACTAGGGGGAAGCTTGCGCGCTTCTCGATACCTCAATAAAAATACCAGAGTCATCGACGGGAGTTTGCATCTCTATCACACTATTTAGCTTCTGCATTTACATTGCTACCTTGTTTATGTGCTTTACCCTTCCTAGCTCACTCTTGCTAGTTGATAGGTTTGGAAACTAGGTTGCATAACTCCTTTTGCGGTAGAGATAGCAAACACACTTAGCAAAACCTTAGTTGCACATTAGATAGTTTACTTTCTTGCATAGGTTTTGCTTAGGTGGAAATTAGAGGCCATAGTTTAGAGTAGAAGTTTTAAGTTGCCTAATTCACCCCCCCCCCCCCCCCCCTCTTAGGCATCACGGTCCTTTCAATTGGTATCAGAGGCGGTTGGCTCTCTTGTGGACTCTTGGCTTAATCGCCTTCGAGCCGACGCCCCTAAGAGAGGTTGGGATGGATACCTCTAGGCCTCCACACTTTGACGGCACTAACTTTCCCTACTATAGTGCTAGAATGGCTTGATTTTTAGAAGCCGTTGATCTAGGTGTTTGGAGAGTCACCCGCGACGGGATGAAACCCATTAAGAATCCCGAGAAGCCTACCGCGGGTGATGAAAAAGAAATTCATCTTAATGCTAGAGCTAAAAATTGCTTGTTTGAGTCTATTAGCATGGATGTCTTCAACCAAGTTTTTACTTTGCAAACATCTCATGAAATTTGGTTAAAGCTACATGAGCTCCATGATGGTACAAGTAATGTACGTGAGCAAAAACATCACCTAACAAAAACAAGTTATGATTCCTTTAAAATGAATGATAATGAGCTTGTTCGTGATATGTATTCTCGTTTGAATCTAATTATCAATGAGCTCCATTCTATAGGAATTACAAAGCTAGGTGATGCGGATATTGTGAGGAAGATCATCTCCGTTCTTCCAAAGAACAAATATGCAACCATCATCACCATCCTCCACAACATGGAGGACTTGAGCACCATGACCTCGGCCATTGTCATTGGCAAATTGGTGGCATTTGAGATGTCACGCAAGATGGGTCAAGAAGAAGCCACTTCATCAAGCAAAGACATTGCTCTCTCATGTGAGCACAAAAAGATGAAGGGCAAAAAGCAAGTTGAGACAAGCTCAAGCTCCTCAAGTGAAGAAGAGGATGATGAAGATGAAGAATCAAGTGATGATGATCAAGCCTCCACCTCATCCGACTCCTCCTTAGATGAAGAAGAAACAATCAAGCTCATGAAAGGAGTGAAGAGGATGATCCGTAAGCTCAATGTCAAGGGTGTGCCCATCACCATAGAAGATTGCCTCTTCACCAATCAAAGAAGAGAGCAAAGAAAAAAGGGTTGCTATAAATGTGGCAAGAAAGGGCACTTTGTGGAAGATTGTCCAAAACAAAAGCCCACACCCAATGACAAGAAAAAGAAGGGATGCAAGGCCAAAGCTCTCACCACCATCAATACATGGGATGATTCATCAAGTGATGATGAAGCCCGTCACAAGAGACATGGCCGCAAGCACTCATCATCAAGCTCCTCACGTATGTGCCTTATGGCACGAGGTAACACAAGCCCTATCTCTAGTGATAGTGATAGAGATAGTGATAGTGATAGTGATGATGAGCTACCTTCTTACGATCAACTTGTGCAAGATAATCTTAAATATGCTAAAGCTTGTACTAGCCAACAAAAGAAGATTAATATCTTAAAAGAAAAATTAGATAGTTCTCAACAAGCCTACAATGCTATGCTAGACCAATATGAAACTTTTTCAAACTTAAATGTTGAGCTATCTAATAAAATTGAGAAACTTGAGGCTAGTATAAGCACATATGATAGCACAAGTAATGATGAGCAACTTGCTAAGAAAAATGAAAACCTAAAAGCAAAGTTAGCTAGCACACAAGATGCTTATAAAGTTTGCTTGCCAAAATAGAAATTATGTGCAAACATTGTGATGAGCTAACTAATAAAGTTGCTAATCTTGAAACCATCGGGGCAAACCCCACCGAGGCACCTAAAATTGGAAAATCAATCTTTAATATGCCTAAAAAGGATGCCTCTACTTCTTGCATTGATTTACTTGATTTAGACTCACCCATGTGCAAACAAGCTTGTGTTGAGAGTGTCATTGTAGAAACATGTACACAAGAAGTTGCAATGGAGAATGAGCTACTAAAGCAAGAAGTGGCTCGCCTCACCAAGGACTTGACCCAAGCAAAAGGCAAGGCGAAGCAAACCCGAACTCATCAAGATAACACCAACAAGGGAGTGAAGAAGCTTGATGAGGAGCAAACCGTGGTTTGTTACCTTTGCCACAAGGAAGGCCACAAGTCCTATGAGTGCAAGGTGAAGCATGGGGGAGAAAAGAAGAAAGAGAAAAACAAAAAGCAAACAAGCAAGCTCTCCAACACCTACACCAACAAGGTGAACAAGAAGGCCTCCACACCTTATCTTTTGAAGAAGAAGAAGAATGACAAGGTGGTGGCCATCAAGGTGAACAAGCAAGCCAACAATGGGGCCAAACGTATTTGGGTGCCTAAGGACATCATCTCAACCATGAAGAGCACCAAAAAGGTTTGGGTCCCGAAAGGGAAATGAGTTGCCAATTTGGCTTCGGGGAATTTGGAGACTTGGCAAAGTTTTGGGTGCATATCATGGGGTGCATCACATTTGATCATGCCATTGCCAAGTATGTTAGTGGGTACTATGGACCCAAGTTCCCCTTCCCATGTTAGGTAACTAGATTTAAATTCTTGCAATTACTTTCATTTGATATAATGCCTTGCAATTTCTTTCAGAATCTAGTTCCTTTCATGGCCTATGTTTGCATTGGTATGTTCATATCTTTAGTCATGCAAATTAGGCTTATCATATGGTAGTTTTGCTCGGTATCATTCTCATTCTTAGAGCAATTCTACATGGTTTAATTGGTTAGAAGCACGGCACATAGCTTCTTTTACTTTGTATTTATCTTATATGTGCCAAAGTCCAAATTATAGATAAACTACCTCAATTACCATCTTCAATTGATGTCACATTGTTGTAATATCAATATGGAAAATGGTAGTTTGACCTTACAAGTCAATGTGCATGTCTCCCACAAGTATTCCAACTTGTATGCACACCTTTTAGGGGAGTTTACTCTACAATTTGGAAACTTTGAGACTAACACTACTTTCAAGTCTATCATGTGTGTAGTAGTCTCATTGCAAGGAAAATGGAGTTCCCGGAGACAAGCATCATATGTGATGAGAAGTCATTTGGTATCTACATGTGGTTTTCCTAATAACCTTATGTTGATTTCACTTTGATACTCTTATATGCTCTCTCCATACATTATATAGTTTAAACTCCTTTATGCTTTATTTTGTCGGTTATGCATATGCTTTAGCCTTACATCATATGTATGCATATACTTAGGGGGAGTTTAGCTTATATAATGTTTCCTTTCTAGAGCTTTAATGTCTTCCTTTTCGGTGTTTGATTCCAAAGGGGGAGAATGTGTAGGGACCAAAATCAAGCCCAAACTAAAACAAACAAAATAACCAAAATCAAATTTTCAAAAATTCTATGGTTATTTTCATGGGAATGGTTCGAAAAGGGAGGAAGTGATTTATGGAGTCATGGGGAGTCTTAATCCATAAAGTCACAAAGAGGAACTCTATGGCAAGGGCAAGATATGCTAGAAGAAATGTATTTCAATTTGGTATCTTTTAAACATCATATGATCTTGCCTTTGCATTGCATCCTAGCAAGTAGATTGCATTTTAAACTTTGTATCTTCTATTTGCTTGTTTTGGTCGTGTTGTCATCAATCACCAAAAAGGGGGAGATTGTAAGGAAAATGGACCTCGGACCATTTGACTTCGGATTTTGGTGTTTGATGAACAACATAACCAAATTGGACTAATGCGTTTGCAAGTGTTTGTTTTGTAGTCCAATAGGGTGCAAGTGTGACTTAGACAAAGGCTAAGTGGTGATCCGATGATCAACACCTCAAGCAAGACATTTGAAGCTCCATAGATGACTCTCAAGATCAAGCAAAGTCCAAGGCACAAGAACGGAACCAAGACGGCGCAAGAAACCGCGAAGAAACGAAGAAGAAAGGAGTGACCGGACGCTGCTTCGCAGTGACCGGACGCTGGCCTGGATGCGTCCGGTCAGTTCACCCAGCCAACAGCGCCACGTCAAAAGCGACCGGACGCTACGCCAGTTGGACCGGACGCGACGATGCGACTGTTCATCAGCGTGGTAGTGTGACCGGACGCTACGACGTCGACCGGACGCTGGAGCTCAGCAGAGTCCGATCGAACACAGAGAGGTTCCAGAGGCACAAAATTGTGACCGGACGCGTCCGGTCGTCTGTGACTGGACTCATGGCAGAGTCCGATCAGTGCCTGTGCTGGTGGCCAACTAGCCGTTGTGAGTGACCGGACGCGTCCGGTCAGGACGTGAGTGCGTCCGGTCGATGTCTGAAAAGTGCATCTCTTTGCCCAACGGCTCTATTTGCTTGGGGCTCTATAAATACCCCCATGGCCGGCCAAAAACATGGGGTTGGAGCTCAAGGAAGTGTACCAAGTGTATAGACACATATTTAGTTGCTCTAGCCACCAAAGTGCTTAAGAGATATACTAGGTGATTAGTAGAGGTGCTTTGCGAATTACTTAAGCTAGTTAGACCACCGCTTTGCGCTTGCTCTAGGTGTTAGGCCTAGTGTTTAGTGAGGTTGAAAACCTCTCATCTACCAGTGCTTGCGCGCACCATGGTTGTACATCGGCGGGGTTTGTAGTCTTGCGAGATCACACCAACCGAGTTTGTGGTGTGGCCGCCTCCGTGTACCGAAGGGAACAAGGCCCGCAGCGCTTCGGCCGGAAACTTGATACTGAAGACGGCGGAGAGCATCCAGGAAAGGCTTTGCCACGAGTTGCTTAACCGGAGACCCACTTGCGCGTGGGGAAGACCAGAGCTATCCACGGAGTTACCCGACCGGGAGCTTGGCCCTTGCGAGGGATTCCTTGCGAGGGGCTCCAATGAGGACTAGGGGGAAGCTTGCGCGCTTCTCGATACCTCGGTAAAAATACGGGAGTCATCGACGGGAGTTTGCATCTCTATCACACTCTTTAGCTTCCGCATTTACATTGCTACCTTGTTTATGTGCTTTACCCTTCCTAGCTCACTCTTGCTAGTTGATAGGTTTGGAAACTAGGTTGCATAACTCCTTTTGCGGTAGAGATAGCAAACACACTTAGCAAAACCTTAGTTGCACATTAGATAGTTTACTTTCTTGCATAGGTTTTGCTTAGGTGGAAATTAGAGGCCATAGTTTAGAGTAGAAGTTTTAAGTTGCCTAATTCACCCCCCCCCCCTCTTAGGCGTCACGGTCCTTTCACAAACGTCTCAACCGACTTAATAGCCGTGAAGGACGGGTCTGTCCGAAGGCGTAAGCAACTCTAGGTTGTGTGCCGAGTAGTCGCTCATCCGAGTACTATCTGAATAGTAGTCGGTGAGGGACGAATAATTGTCAAGTAGCAGGAATCATTGGTCGGAGCCTATTGTATGCTCTCTGGGATGGATGTAATGACCAGACGTCTCAATGGGCGTGGTAGCCTCAAAGGATGAGTCAGTCCGGGTGGACGTAATTGACCAGACGTCTCCACCGACTTAATAGCCGTGAAGGACGGGTCTGTCCGAAGGTGTAAGCAACTCTGGGTTGCGTGTCGAGTAGTCGCTCATCTGAGTACTATCTAAATAGTAGTTGGTGAGGGACGAATAATTGTCGAGTAGCAGGAATCAATGGCCGGAGCCTATTGTATGCTCTCTGGGATGGACGTAATGACTAGACGTCTCAATGGGCGTGGTAGCCTCAAAGGACGAGTCAGCCCGGGTGGACGTAATTGACCAGACGTCTCAACCAACTTAATAGCCGTGAAGGACGGGTCTGTCCAAAGGTGTAAGCAACTCTGGGTTGCGTCCGAGTAGTCGCTCATCCGAGTACTATCTGAATAGTAGTCGATTAGGGACGAATAATTGTTGAGTAGCAGGAATCAATGGCCGGAGCATATTGTATGCTCTCTGGGATGGACGTAATGACCAGGCGTCTCAATGGGCATGGTAGCCTTAAAGGACGAGTCAGTCCGGGTGGACGTAATTGACCAGACGTCTCAACTGACTCAATAGCCGTGAAGGACGGGTCAGTCCGGGGGCATGAGTTACTCTAGATTGCATCAGACTCGGATGATCGCGACAGCTCTCTGTTGTATGTCGAGTATCAGGAACAATCAACCGAGGCTTGTTGCATGCTGAGTTCTGATTGCACGCCATGTGAGCACCATGTCCGATCCCGCATCACTGCCGAGGGATAAAGAGTTGAAGGTGCGAGCTGTTTGTATGTTGGTTCTTGCCATCATCGTACTCGATTAGTCGAAACAGCTACTCAGAAGATTCTTGATTGAACCGGGTTGTTGCCGAGTAATTCCTGATCATCTGGATCTCGTTCCCGACTAACACATTGGATTCAGGTGAGTAGTCGGTCGAGTCCGGGTAGTCGGAAGTACGCGCAGATTGGATGATTTGCTTGCAGCTCGCCTTCGGCCCGGACAGCTTGCTTGCGGTTCGCTATCATCATGTTTGAGTTGGATCACGGTTGACTTGCACACCCAGCACTCAGCACACGTGATCTTTGTCTAGGAGGGTGCTAAGCCATAGCGCAGAGGGCAGGCGCTCATGCACGTGTCCGGCGGTGGCAGTAGCCCCGGCTCTGAAACTCCTTCAACATCAGCCAGGCTGTTTGGAGAGATCGACGAGTCATTTGGAGAGGTCGGCGAGTCGTTTGGAGAGGTCGGCGAGTCATTTGGCGAAGACGGCAACGAGCCCGGTTGATGACGAGCGAAGGCGGCAACGAGCCTGGTTGGCGACGAGCGACAGCGGCGTTGGGCGAAGGCGGCGACGAGCCCGGATGACAGCGGGCGAAGATGGCGAGGAGCCGGGTCAGCAACGAGCAAAGGCGGCTACGAGCCGGGTCGGCGACGGGCGACAGCGACGACGAGCGAAGGCGGCGACGAGCCTCATCGACGACGAGCGAAGGCGGCTACGAGACGGGTCGGCGACGGGCGAAGGCGGCGACGACCTAGTTGACGGCGGGCGAAGATGGAGAGGAGCCGGGTCGATGACGAGCGAAGGCGGCTACGAGCCGGGTCGGCGACAGGCGAAGGCGGCTATGAGCCTGGTCGACGACAAGCAAAGGCGGCTACGAGCCGGGTCGGCGACGGGCAAAGGTGGTGACGAGCCTAGAAGAAGATGAGTGAAGGCGGTGACAAAGTCGGCGACAATCCTGGTCGACGATGAGCGACGGCGGTGACGGGCGAAAGTGGTGACGAGCTTGGTCGACGACGGGCGAAGGCGGCCACGAGCCTAGACGATGACGAGCAAAGGCGGCGACGATCCTGGTCGACGACGAGCCAAGGCGGCGACGAGCGAAGGTGGCAAGGAGCCTGTTCGACGACGAGCGACGACGGCGACGGGCGAAGGCGGCGACGAGTGAAGGCGGCAACGAAGGCGGTGACGATCCTGGTCTTGGCGGTCTTGGCGGCGGTCCCGATCGTCACGACGGTCACGGTGTCCAGAGCGGTGGTCACGTCCTCCATCGTGCCGTTCATCGCGCCGTTCATCATTGCGACGACGCTCCTGGGATCGTGATCGGCGACGTGGGTGCTCGTGATGGAGGTGAGCATCGTCGGCGTCGGCGTAAGAGTTGGCGATCTGAAGGACCGAGAAAGCAATAGCAAGGCGACCAGAGGGGGGTGAATGGGAGCCTCAAAAATTTCTCTCGAAACTTTGGCCTTTGTCCCAAAAACTAACCCCCAAAAGCTTCAACCAAAACCGTGATGCCCACGACCCTTGGAAGAGGGTGGATGATCCCTAGGATCACAGCGAGGCACCACCAAGCAAGAACGAACCAAACACCAAAAGCTTCGGCTTGCGTTCGACCCCTAAAAACCGAGTCCCGAACGTAGATAGAGAGCTACGTCGAGAAATCTCCAAATACCTATGCTAACAAGTAGCAAGGATACCTAGAGAGGTTACTTGGTCAACTCTAGGGCCAAATGAGAAGTCCGGAAACCAAGCGGAAAAGCCGGGAGAGCAAACGCACTAAAATGCAACACTCAGCCAAATCCCGGATTGTCCGGACCCCCAGTCCCGGACTGTCCGCGTCAGGGGCGGACTGTCCGCGGTCCCATGGTGGACTGTCCGCCGGCAAAAATCGTCAAATAACACAGTTGCTGAACACCCCCTGCACAACTCCCGGACTGTCCGCGGTCACCAACTGCAGACTGTCCGCCGGTCAAGTTGAAACAGCATAGCCGAGCCGCGCGACCACTGACTCGGTAGGAGCCCGATGCGCGGACTGTCCGCGGGCACACTGGCGGACTGGCCGCAAGTGCCCAGAAAGGGCGATTTCGGTCGCCCTCAACTCAAATCTCCTCCAAATTGATCCAAATCAAAATCCCTTGATCCCAAACTTGGAGAGGATGATCACGAGGTAGTTGGGAGACTATCCCCAAGAAATCATCCGCTCAAATCAACTCAATCAATGGGAAATCAAAAGGGAAGGTGTATGAACCGAAAAAGCGCCACGAAAATTGAATCGACCCGATCTACTTGTTCGTGAGGAGTTAGATGAATTCCTTAGGTGGAAATGATCTCCTCACTATAAAGAATAAGTTGATTCAAGTGTATTTCAAAAAGACGCAGTAGAGAGGGAGATCGAGTGACAGGAAAATCACAAAGAAACGAAGAACGCAAAGAACAAAAGTCAAAATGCGAATCAAGACATCGATCTGCAACCGTGTGGCTACCACACGCTACAACAGTGAGATTATGGTCTCACTTCCTCAAAATCTCATGGACACAGAGGTATGGTTCTCTGCGGATCTCAGTTGCTACAGCAGGGGATTGGGAGAGCAGGAAAACCTAGAAGGCAAAGAGCAAATGACTGAGATAGCTTGGGAGGTGGGTGTCTCCCCCTACTTATCCTAATTCTAATTCCCACTCTACCCCTAACTAATTACCGAGCAAACCAGCTAAACCCTAGGGTTATTCTGGACCAACTCATGGTAGGTGGTGATTCGATGACCACGCCCGCACAACTGGTAGCGTTGCCTCGACGCAACCTCACCGATTGTCGCCACGTGTCACCACCGCTCTGCTCATCCTTTTCACGGACTCTGGCCCCGGTTTTGAGGCCCAAACCGGGAAACCAGCCTTCACGATCAACCCCCGGTTTTGAGGCCCAAATCGGGAAACCAGCCATCCATCGCCTGAGTTTTGTGGCCCAAACTCAGAAACCTGCCAGCGCCCAGGTTTTGAGGCCCAAACCTAGAAACCGTCCATTGGCCCGAGTTTTGTGGCCCAAACTCGGCAAACCCGCAGCACCCAGGTTTTGTGGCCCAAACCTGGAAACCGTCCACCGGTGGTTTTTCTGTGGCTCAACCACCAAACCGAGCCGTAGAAGGGATGCACCACATGCGCACCCCGTCCACACGCAAGTCTTCGCTCGTCGTTGTCCCAAGCTGTCAGCCACCACAGCTGATCCTCAGGCCACCAGTCCTGTTGTCTCGAGGACCGAGATCCCGAAACAGCGGGTTGTCGCACGAACGAAAGCCCAAAGCGAAAGCGGAAACCGGACGGTAAAACGGGAAAATAGGCAAAGTGAACAGTGTTCCTCCCCCTCCTCCCTTGGGAGGTTGGGAGCTTTTTATATTAATCCAGATCAATTTGAAAGTACAAGAATGCCCTTCCAACCACTCTGCCACAATTACAATGATGCCCTGCTCAACTACTCCATGGTTGTACGCCGCCTTTTTCGGCGCGAGGGGCATCATCGCAACTTCGCCCTCTGGTGGGCCCAGCGTCCCCCGGCTCCTTTTCCTGGCCGGTGGGCCCACTCCCTTTGACCCAGGCTTCCGTCGACCTGCGAAAACCTAAGAAAAACCAGTCATGAATGACGAAAACTCTCACCGGAAACGCTGGGCTCCTTTCGCGCGAATGCTTCCTTTCGCACGAAAACTCCGTCCTACTCCGGTCATGCGGACCGGAGGCGAATGCCTGCTTCCGCGCGAATGCTTCCTTTCGCACGAAAGCTCCGCCTTCCCTTGGTCCGCAAGCCGAAACGCGTGCTTCCGCGCGAATGCTTCCTTTCGCACGAAAGCTCCGCCTTCCTACTCCGGTCATGCGGACCGGAGGCGAATGCCTGCTTCCGCGCGAATGCTTCCTTTCGCACGAAAGCTCCGCCTCCCCTTGGTCCGCAGGCCGAAATGCGTGCTTCCGCGCGAATGCTCCCTTCCGCACGAAAGCATCATCATCTTTCGCTAAAATGCGGGTCGGAGGCGCCTGCGGTCTGGGCGCCGCCCCAACAATAGCCCCTTATGGTTGAATCTGCAGCTTGTGAAGTTCGACCGTGTCCTTTCGCTAGGCGCCTACGCCCGCCCAAAAAACCTTCGTTTCGTCCCGAAGCTGAGGGTTTTTTTTTGAATATAGAGGTATGTATCTTTTATTATTATTATTATTTATATTTTTGTTTTAAGTCACGTCGCAAACGCCTTTTCGTCTTCCTCGAAAACTATGTGTCATGATGTAAAACCTCTGCGACGCTTCGAATCTTGTGCCCGGGCGCCTCTTCGTCTCCCTCGGAAATCGTGTCGAGTTTTATCGTATATAAAAGCTGAGGCTTCAGCTGGAGGGGGCTTGATCATTGAACGCCTCCCTTCACTCGCCGCCTCTTTCGCGAAGCCTTTCGCTATTCGCTTGACGCCATTCGCTCTTGTCGGCGATAGCTGCTTGTTGTTTGATTCTCATCATTCGCCTGGCGATAGTTCGTGGTACGCGTGTCACTTCCCTTGTCTTTGTTTCCTTTAGACTTAAGTCTTGCGAATTTGGTTGTTTGAGGTTGCTTAATTTCGCTTCTATTTTCGCATTTTTTCTTTGTTTTTTAGCTTTCGCTTGCCTTGTTTGTTTATTTTATCTTTCGCGCCAATGCTAGATGGCGTCTTCCAGCTCGATGTCGACCTCGAGCTCAACTAGCGAAAGTACCGATGCCACCGGGTCGTCCCATCGCGAGCCTAGCGTGGAAGTGTCCATCGGATCGGGGGTTGCTCCACGAGTTCCAGAGCACAGCGGGAGCGTGTCGAATGATGGGGACTCCGGTTTGATTTCGGTCCCGACGGATTGTTCTTTTTACCTTGGCGTATCGCGAATGACGGCTGCACGCTTGCAAACAATGGCTGAAGAAGGGCCTTTAAGGAGAGATCATCTTGCGAATTGTCGTGTCCCTGGAGACGAGGAGGTTCCTATTCCTCGGCCGAACGAGGCCGTTGTCTTTCGCGACTACTTTGTAGCTGGCCTTGATTTTCCCCTCGAAGAATTCGTCTCGGATGTTTTGTTGGGGTTTGAGATACAACTTCATCAGCTGACGCCGAATGCAGTCGCCAGACTAAGTATTTTCGCGCATGCTATGAAGATGTTGGGCTGCACCGCGCGGGCGGATGTCTTCGTGCGATTTTATGACATTCACCACCGTCCGACGAAAGTTAACGACCCGCTTCTCGGGAGCAAACTGCCCAGCGAGATTGGCTGCATCAATTTCGTTCCGCGGAAAACACGAGGGACTGTTTCAATTTCGCTTACATATCAGAACAAATGGCCGGACTGGAACCGCTATTGGTTTTACTATCGTGTCTGTACGGACGAGACCGTTGCTATCGAATTGAGCCAAGGGTCGAAAAAAAGGTGTCCGCTCGTGTCAGTGTTGGAGAAGTATCCAGGGAGGCATCTTCCGCCCGTCGTTCTGAGCGACCCGAATGCTATTCGGTGTGGCGATGCTTTTGCGCTAACTGCTCGGTTTCAGATTAGCCGGGACTTGGTTGAGGAGTGGATGGCCATTAGCATGAATCCACTATGCGGCGCCACTTCATTTGAGGGTTTCGTTGAAAGAGAAGGGTATTGGGGGCCCACGCTGCTGCTGGAGAGGCCCGCGGATTACCATGATGACAGCGAATATGTCAAACATATTGAAAAGGAGACCAGAAAGATTTGTGGGCCGTACTTACGCAAGGAGAGCGAGTTTCAACTCGGCAATCTCGGCCGTAATCGGCGTCTGAACCGAGCTTTCGATGCAATGGGCGTTGAATATGCCGAAAGACCGTTAGTTGACGAAAGCAAAGATGAGGCCGAAAGCTCGAAAGGTAAGGGGAAAGAGATGGTTCGCCGTGGCGGTCGGAGTGGTGTGATCTCCCGGCGAAAGGTCGCTGAAGCCGGGGACATTCGCATTGGGCGGTTGATTGCCAAACCTTTGCTTGCAAGCCGAGGGGGGCATTGGAGTCGGCCCCTGACGTTGATCCTTTCGATCATTCGAGGGTGGTTAGTTTCTGCCTTTTTCTAATTTTGTTTGCTTTGGCCGTTGTTTTCGTTTTTCCTTTTATGGAATTCTTTACTATTATTTCTATGGTAATGACGGTTTTTTTACTTGACTTGTCTTTGTTTTGCTATTTTGTTTTGCAGAGCGCCAGTTTCGCTGCTGAGATGGCGCCGCCGAAACCGCAGGCGCGCCTTTCGACATCGGCTTTCGACGACGAGGTGTCAGTGGCTGACCTTCCGACCTTCGCTAAACCTGGTTCGCGAAAGGCCCTTGCGGATACCAGTCGGCCGATGAAGAGACCGAAAGCGCCTCGCGTTGAGCCCGCGGCTCGGAACTCCGCCGAAACTGCTACTCGCGTCTCCACCGGAGGGGCTGCCCCCACACGAGAGGAGGGCCGGATCCGAGGGAGTGTTGGCTCCTACTTTGGATAAAGGTAAGTCACACCTTTCGCCGAGACGCATTCGTCTATCACAGGAGATGGTGGAAGGTCAGCTTCTTGGCTACGGGCGATTGATTATCGATGGAGTGCCGTCGGACTACAGGAACCCTTGTTTTTACACTGGCTTGAGCTCGTCGGGCGAGACTGACGAAGCAAGAGAAGAGTCTTATCGGATTGCACGTTCTTTGGGTGCAGCTTCCGAAGCTTAGCTTGCGTGTCGGATAGACTTTCGCCGCGCAGGAATCCTCCCCGGCGCAAGCGATGACGCCAGCAAGCTTGTGGAGTTTTCACACAAGGCTTTCGCTGCGCCGGAGGTCGAAAGGGACCTGCTCAAGGTCGACAGCGTAAAGCTTGATGACGCTCTGTCGTTTCACTTAGCTAGCGTGAGTTGCTCAGATTGCTTTTTGTCGCGTGATTGGTGTTCGCTTTTCCGCAACTGGGGTATGGGTCTTTCGGAGTGTACTGACTTTCGGCATTTGATTTAATGCTATTCGCAGGCTGCCATTCTAGCCCGCAGCCGACACAATCAAAACGACCTTTATGTTCGCAAGATCGAGCGTGAGAAGGAGGATCTCGACATTCTGGCAAAGAAGCTTACAACCGACCTGGAGGTTCAGGCGAAGAAAGCCGAGGACGAGCGCGCCTCGCGGAGAGCAAGCCAAAAGGAGGCTGAAAAGCTGAGACGTGAAGCAGAAGACCTCAAGCAGGAGCTTTCGCAGCTGCGAAATGCCCAGGCCGAGAAAGACGAGGCCCTGAAGACGTCTGCGGAAGAAGCTGTCACTCGCTTCCGCGAAAGCCTTCGCAGCATTGGCGTCGAAACGGATGGTCCTTCGGAGCGAACTGCTAACGGTCTTGTCCACTGGCTTTGTTCCGAAATGGAGTCACTTGAAAACCACATGGCTCTGGGCCGAGACTACGCTGCCGTGACCGGTATCAAGGCGATCGGCCACAGCCTGGTCGACGCCGGATGCTCCCACATCGCTGACCTTTCGGTCAAAGAGGTGGATTATTATTGGCGAACTTCGGAGGCGGCGAAAGCTCTGGGCAAAAGATTTTTTGAAGAATTCTGGCTTGCGGGTGGGAACGACATGTCACTGATGCAGTCCGCCGTGGGTCGCGGAAAGGTATTTGCTTCCTTCTGCTGGAGGTATCGCTTTTTTATGCGGTGCCTTGTGGTTTGAGTAGTAAATTTCCTGGGCTATCGCTTTTTTGTGCAGACTCCTGAGGAGAAAACGCGCATTCGGCAGTTGTTTTCGGAGTATATCTCCGCAAAGCAGGCGCGCAAAAACGAGCCAGAAGACGAGGCGAGTCCGCCCGAGCCGAATGACGGGGCACCCGAAAGCTCGGCCGCTGCTGCTGCCCGCGACGCAAACGCCCCCCAAGATGCAGCGGTAGACGAATGACCTTCTTAGGGCCCGCTTTTAATGTGTTGGCAACTTGTTGTTTGGACCTCGTGTAATGCTCTGGAACTTAAATTCGGATGTTGTATCTTGAACAGGGCGCGGATGCGGGAACGCCGGACGTTCTCGACATCTGCCCGTTAATGATTAGATCTGGCGGTATCTGTGTTGGTGGTGATTTGTGGAGGAGCTATCGCTCTAGATTTCCGATGGCGTCGCTTTCGGCTTACATGAGAAAACGTGCTAAAAAACTTAGACGCACGGAAGAAAGATTACGAGCTTTTTATGAAAGCTTCGACCCGCGCGAACTTGAGTCGAGGCGAATGAGGCGTGAAGCTTCGCGCGCGCCACCAGGCTTCGAGGGTGCGACATTCGTTAAGTTGGAGCCCGAAGATGTCGTGCCTTCGCCGGACGAAAGGCGCTATAGCATTTTCCTTGGCCGCGAAAATAGTTCGCGGCCCTGAATTGCAATGTACAACCTTTATCTTAAACCCGGTGTAATGAGAAGTGTCGCAGTGTGTTCTACCTTTCGGTGTTAATCGTTATTTGCGAATGTATGATTTTTTATTATTTCGCTTGACGGTTGAAGTTAATCGGTCGAATGATTTAGCTGTTGTCGGTTTGCTAGTTTGCGCGATAGTGCTTTTTGGTGCGGGCCTCTCTGCTGGTATTCGTGCGATGGAGCTTTCGTTGCGAGTCCCTCGGCCGATAGCAATGACGCGCCCGCCCCCACTTACTTAGGTGAGGGGCGGTAGCATTCGCGCGAGGTAGGTTTTGATGCGAGCCCCTCGGCCGATAGCAAAGGAGCGCCCGCCCCCACTTACTTAGGCGAGGGGCGGTAGCATTCGTGCGAGGGAGCTTTCGGTGCGAGCCCCTCGGCCGATAGCAAAGAAACGCCCGCCCCCACTTACTTAGGCGAGGGGCGGTAGCATTCGTGCGAGGGAGCTTTTGGTGCGAGCCCCTCGGCCGATAGCAAAGAAGCGCCCGCCCCCACTCACTTAGGCAAGGGGCGGTAGCATTCGTGCGAGGGAGCCTTCGGTGCGAGCCCCTCGGCCGATAGCAAAGAAGCGCCCGCCCCCACTCACTTAGGCAAGGGGCGGTAGCATTCGCGCGAGGGAGCTTTCGGTGCGAGCCCCTCGGCCGATAGCAAAGAAGCGCCCGCCCCCACTCACTTAGGCAAGGGGCGGTAGCATTCGCGCGAGGGAGCTTTCGTTGCGAGCCCCTCGGCCGATAGCAAAGACGCGCCCGCCCCCACACACTTAGGCGAGGGGCGTTAGCAATTGCGCGAAGGAGCTTTCGGTGCGATCCCCTCGGCCGATAGCAAAGACGCGCCCGCCCCCACACACTTAGGCGAGGGGCGTTAGTATTCACGCGAAGGAGCTTTCGGTGCGAGCCCCTTGGCCGATAGCAAAGAAACGCCCGCCCCCACTCACTTAGGCAAGGGGCGGTAGCATTCGCGCGAGGGAGCTTTCGGTGCTAGCCCCTCGGCCGATAGCAAAGACGCGCCCGCCCCCACACACTTAGGCGAGGGGCGTTAGCAATTGCGCGAGGGAGCTTTCGGTGCGATCCCCTCGGCCGATAGCAAAGACACGCCCGCCCCCACAGACTTAGGCGAGGGGCGTTAGCATTCGCGCGAAGGAGCTTGATAATTCGGTTGACGAAAATGTCTTTATGAACGCAACTTGGGGAGCATACAATCGACTATGATTATGATATTGCTCGTATTGCTGTCCAGCCGCATGCACGGCTTGGTTCATCTCCTATCTTTGGTTTGAGATGGGAGAGCCACTCGATAGTACTACCACCTACAGTTACCAGATTGGTGACGATAGGTGGACGCGATGCCGATGACACGATCATAAAAGCGAAAGCGTAGCTCCTGATGCTTCCTACTCGCATTTTCGATAATGAGCTGACTACCTGGAACTAACATTTTGAAGAGCCTCGGTAGTTTAGGATGGATGGGAGGCTTGCACTTTGTTGCCTATTTATACTGCCTTGCCAATGGTACAGGACGGCCGCATTTACTCACCTGGCTGTATTTGTGATCACTTGGTAGGTGAAAGGTTAATACAACATTTACGTTTTAGCGGCTGTAAATGCTTGCCAGCTGTCGTTTGTTTTGCCCTACTAGGGCTGATGGGCTTGGCCTCTGCTACCATTCTCCCCTTTCGGTGATGGGGGGCTGGTTTTGCATAGCCCGCAAGCTTTCGTTCAGCCCTCGTTTTGTCGGAGGGTCGGTTTGTTCGTGGCCCGCAGGCCTTCGTTCCGCCCTCGCATTTTGTCGGAGGGTCGGCTTTTTCATAGCCTGCAGGCTTTCGTTCCGCCCTCTCGTTTTGTCGGAGGGTCGGTTTTTTTCATAGCCCGCAGGCTTTTGTTCCGCCCTCGCATTTTGTCGGAGGGTCGGTTTGTTTCATAGCCCGCAGGCTTTCGTCCCGCCCTCTCGTTTTGTCGGAGGGTCGGTGTTTTCATATAGCCTGCAGGCTTTCGTTCCGCCCTCTCGTTTTGTCGGAGGGTCGGTTTTCACATAGCCCGCAGGCTTTCGTTCCGCCCTCGCATTTTGTCGGAGGGTCGGTTTTTTTATAGCCCGTAGGCTTTTGTTCCGCCCTCTCGTTTTGTCGGAGGGTCGGTTTTCGCATAGCCCGCAGGCTTTCGAGATTGTCGTTGGATGGATGGGGTTTCTTTTGCCCTACCTCCTCGACATTCTCTTTTTATCACATTTTGTTGACGAATGTCTCAACCTTATGTTTGGTTGATTTCGTCTTCTACCGAGTCGCGTGACATTTTTTTTTGGGGGGGAATTACGTCTACTTTAGTAATGTAGCGGTTACATTCGGCTGCCTCGTTAAAAAACCTCGCACCCCGATGAAGGGCTTCCCCGGCGAGGAAAAAGAGCGTGTGACGGAACCGCCCAATAATGTGGCCCACTTGCACACGTCATCGTCATAGGGAGCCCAATGACTGTGCAAATGAAACACGTTACTGGAAAGATCCGTCGGGTGTCCCCGAGAGGACCCCGAATTACTCACGAGCCACAGGACCCTCATCATGAAGGTTGGAATAATTACAACATTACAACAGTTGATACAAAATACCATCGGAGTGCGGAAGCAAGATAGATAAACTTTACAAATTATGAAGATGTTACTTTTTACATAAAAATAACTAGTATTGCGGAAGTAGAGTAGTATGACAGAACCACACTTAGGCGGAGTACCTAAGTTGGAGAAGAGGAACAACCAGATCACGTCAAGCCCACTGACATGATCATGATCAACACCACCTAATAGAAACCTGCAACAGGGGATTAACAAACCCTGAGTACTGGGGTACTCAACAAGACTTACCCGACTAAAGAAAAAGGGAGAAGACTCAGGAATGAAAGGCTTAGGGTAGTCAAGGTAAGGCTTAAGTATTTTGCAGAAAAAGCATTTTGTAAACCTTGTTTTATTTTGGAAAGATTCAAGCATTTCTCAATTCTTCATTGTCCATGATTCATTTTACATTTCAAAACATACCTAGTTGAGAACCACTCTCCGTTGACAGTCAGTGACCAAGTCTCCATAACCGAGGAGCAACGTTAATCCGGATAAATAATACTCAGCTGAGGATCCCTATCCACATTGCATATGTAGCACCCAAGCTTGCATATGCCAACTTGTCTACCACGATTCCTCCAAGATTGGGCCCGGTCCTACGCCACCCGGAAGTACAGTACACCACTCCTATCCAGGTACGACGACCACGTGGGTACATGCTACTTCCGCCATCTCTCCACTCCCAGTGCGCGGTTGTCGGTCCAATAAAGGATTCCTCGGAGCCAGAGCTTTCCGTAGTATGTGAATAGTTGCAAGTCTTGGCCAGCAGGCCCCCATACGGATGGTCCCTAATTTTCCAGCCAGAACTACACCTTGGTTATATCTCACCCAAGCGTAATAGTCCTGTCAGTTTTTCAACCCTGTCCCGGTCGGTGTCAACTGTTGAGTCCCGGACTACAACATGACGGCACCGTACGCGCGGACAACCTCTTCTCGACAATGACCACATGCTAGCTAGGCAAGCAGTCATCGAACGGGAAGTAAAGCCAAATTCCCATAAAGATTCTTTCAGTGATCACACTTTTGAAAATGGCATTTTATTGCAAATCTATAGTATAGCATCACTAAGCATTTTGCAAATAGTTTTAAAGCAGAGCTGATGGATCTTCTGGTGGAGGTAAATAATGCAGGTAATAGGTCATCACACAACTCCTATAACCTAATGCAGTAGTTTAACTCAAAAGCATTTAAGGAAAACATTTTATAAATCCAAGGAAGGGTTAAATGCACCGGGGCTTGCCTTCGTTGCAGGGAAGATAAGATCCAAGAAAGATTGACACAAGTTAGTTCGTTTGCTGCTTGAAGTTAAGTCTTTTTCGACGAAGCCTGTCCAACAAGAACCCTCCTCCGAGGCTCGTTCGACAATGGTGAACACCAGAGCTTGATCAACACGACTTCAACACTCTTGGATACTACACGTGGATAAATGATGTATGCTTTAACATGATGCCATGGAATGCATGCTAAGGTGCAGGACAAGACTACTGATTCTAGAGTACAACTTTCTAACATGTGAGTAACTTATAGGATAGACATAAAGATTAATTATCTTTATCTTTTTAAGCAAGATTAAACAAACTTATTAAGCATTATTTACAAAACATTGCAAGGCATCACAATCATCATAGACCAGAGGGGTGGGGTCTATGAACAGCAAACAATCCAAAAGGTCACACCATGATTACTTTTCTGTTTTTCCTAATTTATTTTAAAAGATCATTTTATACAGTTGTCCCAAAATTTACCAAATTAATCTCATAGGTTCATCATGGTGTAAATAGATGACAAAACAAATTTCATGACCTTTGGAGCTATACATGTTTTACTAAAAACCTAAAACTATCCATTTATTAATTAAAAGGAGGATTTTTCATATTTTAAACTTTGCAGAAAAGTAGAGTTTCTTATTTTTCTAAAATACTACACAGAGCAAGGAACACACAACATTTATCTCAAGATTTTTAGAACAACAGATTAAACCTCACAAAAAGAAGAAAACAAAACACTATTCATATTTTTAAAAGAAAAGGAAAACTGTGCTTCTCTCGAGGCTCGGCGCGCTTGCCTGTAAGGCGGACAGCGGACCGGTCGCTCGAGATCTCGGCTGGGAAGGCAGAGGGTGGGGATAGCTTCGCGGGCTCACCAGGAGTTGGAAACGAGGCTCGGCGAGGCGGTGCAAGGGTCGGAGGCGGGAGCTCAATGGTGGCGAGGCCTCGGCGGAGGCTCGGCTAACCTCTCGAGGGTAGCCTCGGCGTGCTCGAGGCTCAGTCCGAGGGTGGCTGCGATTCGCCCGAGGCTGAGGGTGGGGCTCAGCTGCTTTGAGGGGGCGCGGTTCGCAGGCGTGCTCGAGGGTGAGGCTCGAGGGGACGCTCGAGGGTGAGGCTCGAGGCTGGCCTTGGCATGTTCGAGAGATGCGGCTCGAGGGATGTGGCTCGAGGGGACGCTCGAGGGTGTGCGGTTCGAGGGTTGGCTCGAAGGTTGGCTCGAGGGTGAGGCTCGAGCGATTCGCCGGAGTTGGAGGGGAGTCGCTGCGCCGGCGAAGGAAAGGACGGAGGGGTGAAATTGGTGGCTTGGGAAGGTGGAGAAGCTCAAGGCGAAGGCAGTGGCGGCCTTGGCGGGCGCTGGGGCTGCCTGATGGCTTGGGTTGGCGAGGAAGTGTTGGTGGTGGCAATGGGGAGCTTGGTGGCTTTTATAGGCGTGGGGTGATGCTGGGGTCCGGGCGAAGGACGGTGGGGGTCCGGGCGAAGAGAACGGTGGGGGTCCGGGCAAAAGGACGGTGGGGGTCCGGGCAAAAGGACGGTGGGGGTCCGGGCGAAGAGGACGGTGGGGGTCCGGGCAAGAGGACGGTGGGGGTCCGGGCAAAAGGACGGTGGGGGTCCGGGCAAAAGGATGGTGGGGGTCTGGGCAAAGAGAGGTAGGGGCCGGGTGAGGATGAGGTAGGGGTCCTCCAGCTGTGCACAGTGAAAACCTATTCTTCTTTTGAAATCTTGAAAATTACTCCTAAACTTTGAACTGCACAAAGAAAACTCAAACACCAAAGTTGTTTAGAATTTGAGATCTACAACTTTGCTAAAAGGACCAACTTCAAATTTTGAACAACTTTTGAATTAGAAAAAGGGGTAAAACTAGAGTTTGGAAATTTGGGGTTTTTCAAAAGGAATTTAAATTTTATTTTGATTTTTGAATTTTGGTCCTCATAACACAGCATCAAAACACTTAACTGAACAAGATCTACACAAAAATTAAGCAAACTTAAATGCATGGCAAGAATGATTAAAGACTAATGATGATGACATGTCAGGTTAATTAATTATTAAACACCAGAGGTGTTACAGCCTTCCCCCTAAAAGAAATCTCGTCCCGAGATTTAAGAAGTTCTTAAAGGCTGGGGTTGAGTAATGAAAAAGGAAATGTGTCACACTTGTTTCTCGCAAGGAGTTCACAAGGCAACTGGGTTGCGGTTGGGATTACAACTGGGATCAGAACGCGGTTGCAAGTAGCAAGGTAGAAGACATTTGAGTGGAGCAAGAAAAATTATCAAGAACCAAGAGAGAGCGTACATTAGCTGTGGGTTATAATGGATCATAACTGTAGACCTTGATACCTGCGCGCACCCAATGGAAACTTGTGCAATCCGGCACACAGGATTCTTTGGGTTCCGTCGCGGCACCGTGGTCGCCAATCATGGCACCATAATAGAGCACAACTTCTATATCCCTCATTTCAATAAGAAGGAAATTATAACCAGAAACAAAGGTTGGTTATAACTACAAGGAAAGTGGCTTTGAACTCCCTTTTGGGCATTCAGAAATGAAAGCACTTTCATAGTGGACTAGAAGGAATTATGACTATAGGCCTGGATATTAGCGAGCACCTGGCCGTAACGCTCTATGGTGGCCATCCATAGGCGACTTCAGGTTCCCACGCTTTTATCCGGTCCATAGATCAGGGTCCTTTCAAAGAACACAATTTCAATAACTTTCAA
Source organism: Coix lacryma-jobi var. lacryma-jobi (assembly GCA_009763385.1). Classification (NCBI taxonomy): domain Eukaryota; kingdom Viridiplantae; phylum Streptophyta; class Magnoliopsida; order Poales; family Poaceae; genus Coix; species Coix lacryma-jobi. The sequence continues at coordinate 112,547,800 of CM019827.1, read as the reverse complement.
CCACCATTCGTCATTTTCACGACACCAAGCAACCAGCACGTGCCAATTCAAGGCATGACACGCGCTTTCCAGAAGAACCATGATTCTGACTTTATGTGGTAGAGTGTATGAAAGATATCCAAAAATTCCCAAGGATTAGGAACTTATGGAATGAAAGTAGCAAGAGCAACAGAATCTAGGGACGATCAACTATCGGGGATCATAGCTGCTTTTAGAATTTAGAGAAGAAGCACATTTTATTATTATGCATGATATGATGCATGCTCGTCCTATACGACCTCTCACTGACAGGAGATCTCTGTCTCCACCTGTTAGTTAGATATAGGGCTATACTTTATATACTAGCTTCACTGACTTGGTACCTTCTGTCGGAATCACTAGTATAGTCTTCACGAAGTCTTCCAGCAAAGCAAGAAACTTAGGGAAGGATCATTTTTAATTTGTTACTTCAAAAAAAACTTTTAGATTAAGAAACCATTTTGAAGTTTTTCAAAAGTAATGTTGTAACCAGTCTTCCCTTCATGACAATCCTGCTCCGATACCATTCTGTGACGGAACCGCCCAATAATGTGGCCCACTTGCACACGTCATCGTCATAGGGAGCCCAATGACTGTGCAAATGAAACACGTTACTGGAAAGATCCGTCGGGTGTCCCCGAGAGGACCCCGAATTACTCACGAGCCACAGGACCCTCATCATGAAGGTTGGAATAATTACAACATTACAACAGTTGATACAAAATACCATCGGAGTGCGGAAGCAAGATAGATAAACTTTACAAATTATGAAGATGTTACTTTTTACATAAAAATAACTAGTATTGCGGAAGTAGAGTAGTATGACAGAACCACACTTAGGCGGAGTACCTAAGTTGGAGAAGAGGAACAACCAGATCACGTCAAGCCCACTGACATGATCATGATCAACACCACCTAATAGAAACCTGCAACAGGGGATTAACAAACCCTGAGTACTGGGGTACTCAACAAGACTTACCCGACTAAAGAAAAAGGGAGAAGACTCAGGAATGAAAGGCTTAGGGTAGTCAAGGTAAGGCTTAAGTATTTTGCAGAAAAAGCATTTTGTAAACCTTGTTTTATTTTGGAAAGATTCAAGCATTTCTCAATTCTTCATTGTCCATGATTCATTTTACATTTCAAAACATACCTAGTTGAGAACCACTCTCCGTTGACAGTCAGTGACCAAGTCTCCATAACCGAGGAGCAACGTTAATCCGGATAAATAATACTCAGCTGAGGATCCCTATCCACATTGCATATGTAGCACCCAAGCTTGCATATGCCAACTTGTCTACCACGATTCCTCCAAGATTGGGCCCGGTCCTACGCCACCCGGAAGTACAGTACACCACTCCTATCCAGGTACGACGACCACGTGGGTACATGCTACTTCCGCCATCTCTCCACTCCCAGTGCGCGGTTGTCGGTCCAATAAAGGATTCCTCGGAGCCAGAGCTTTCCGTAGTATGTGAATAGTTGCAAGTCTTGGCCAGCAGGCCCCCATACGGATGGTCCCTAATTTTCCAGCCAGAACTACACCTTGGTTATATCTCACCCAAGCGTAATAGTCCTGTCAGTTTTTCAACCCTGTCCCGGTCGGTGTCAACTGTTGAGTCCCGGACTACAACATGACGGCACCGTACGCGCGGACAACCTCTTCTCGACAATGACCACATGCTAGCTAGGCAAGCAGTCATCGAACGGGAAGTAAAGCCAAATTCCCATAAAGATTCTTTCAGTGATCACACTTTTGAAAATGGCATTTTATTGCAAATCTATAGTATAGCATCACTAAGCATTTTGCAAATAGTTTTAAAGCAGAGCTGATGGATCTTCTGGTGGAGGTAAATAATGCAGGTAATAGGTCATCACACAACTCCTATAACCTAATGCAGTAGTTTAACTCAAAAGCATTTAAGGAAAACATTTTATAAATCCAAGGAAGGGTTAAATGCACCGGGGCTTGCCTTCGTTGCAGGGAAGATAAGATCCAAGAAAGATTGACACAAGTTAGTTTGTTTGCTGCTTGAAGTTAAGTCTTTTTCGACGAAGCCTGTCCAACAAGAACCCTCCTCCGAGGCTCGTTCGACAATGGTGAACACCAGAGCTTGATCAACACGACTTCAACACTCTTGGATACTACACGTGGATAAATGATGTATGCTTTAACATGATGCCATGGAATGCATGCTAAGGTGCAGGACAAGACTACTGATTCTAGAGTACAACTTTCTAACATGTGAGTAACTTATAGGATAGACATAAAGATTAATTATCTTTATCTTTTTAAGCAAGATTAAACAAACTTATTAAGCATTATTTACAAAACATTGCAAGGCATCACAATCATCATAGACCAGAGGGGTGGGGTCTATGAACAGCAAACAATCCAAAAGGTCACACCATGATTACTTTTCTGTTTTTCCTAATTTATTTTAAAAGATCATTTTATACAGTTGTCCCAAAATTTACCAAATTAATCTCATAGGTTCATCATGCTGTAAATAGATGACAAAACAAATTTCATGACCTTTGGAGCTATACATGTTTTACTAAAAACCTAAAACTATCCATTTATTAATTAAAAGGAGGATTTTTCATATTTTAAACTTTGCAGAAAAGTAGAGTTTCTTATTTTTCTAAAATACTACACAGAGCAAGGAACACACAACATTTATCTCAAGATTTTTAGAACAACAGATTAAACCTCACAAAAAGAAGAAAACAAAACACTATTCATATTTTTAAAAGAAAAGGAAAACTGTGCTTCTCTCGAGGCTCGGCGCGCTTGCCTGTAAGGCGGACAGCGGACCGGTCGCTCGAGATCTCGGCTGGGAAGGCAGAGGGTGGGGATAGCTTCGCGGGCTCACCAGGAGTTGGAAACGAGGCTCGGCGAGGCGGTGCAAGGGTCGGAGGCGGGAGCTCAATGGTGGCGAGGCCTCGGCGGAGGCTCGGCTAACCTCTCGAGGGTAGCCTCGGCGTGCTCGAGGCTCAGTCCGAGGGTGGCTGCGATTCGCCCGAGGCTGAGGGTGGGGCTCGGCTGCTTCGAGGGGGCGCGGTTCGCAGGCGTGCTCGAGGGTGAGGCTCGAGGGGACGCTCGAGGGTGAGGCTCGAGGCTGGCCTTGGCATGTTCGAGAGATGCGGCTCGAGGGATGTGGCTCGAGGGGACGCTCGAGGGTGTGCGGTTCGAGGGTTGGCTCGAAGGTTGGCTCGAGGGTGAGGCTCGAGCGATTCGCCGGAGTTGGAGGGGAGTCGCTGCGCCGGCGAAGGAAAGGACGGAGGGGTGAAATTGGTGGCTTGGGAAGGTGGAGAAGCTCAAGGCGAAGGCAGTGGCGGCCTTGGCGGGCGCTGGGGCTGCCTGATGGCTTGGGTTGGCGAGGAAGTGTTGGTGGTGGCAATGGGGAGCTTGGTGGCTTTTATAGGCGTGGGGTGATGCTGGGGTCCGGGCGAAGGACGGTGGGGGTCTGGGCGAAGAGAACGGTGGGGGTCCGGGCAAAAAGACGGTGGGGGTCCGGGCAAAAGGACGGTGGGGGTCCGGGCGAAGAGGACGGTGGGGGTCCGGGCAAGAGGACGGTGGGGGTCCGGGCAAAAGGACGGTGGGGGTCCGGGCAAAAGGACGGTGGGGGTCTGGGCAAAGAGAGGTAGGGGCCGGGTGAGGATGAGGTAGGGGTCCTCCAGCTGTGCACAGTGAAAACCTATTCTTCTTTTGAAATCTTGAAAATTACTCCTAAACTTTGAACTGCACAAAGAAAACTCAAACACCAAAGTTGTTTAGAATTTGAGATCTACAACTTTGCTAAAAGAACCAACTTCAAATTTTGAACAACTTTTGAATTAGAAAAAGGGGTAAAACTAGAGTTTGGAAATTTGGGGTTTTTCAAAAGGAATTTAAATTTTATTTTGATTTTTGAATTTTGGTCCTCATAACACAGCATCAAAACACTTAACTGAACAAGATCTACACAAAAATTAAGCAAACTTAAATGCATGGCAAGAATGATTAAAGACTAATGATGATGACATGTCAGGTTAATTAATTATTAAACACCAGAGGTGTTACAGAGCGCAGCCGACCTTTGGTTACAAAAATGGTGAAAGAGAAAGAGAAATTACACCAAAGTTGAAAAAGGGATAAATCACGGGTAGAAACGGCGCAGATTGCTCGCATTCCATGTGTGGGCTGATTCTTCGCCCTTGTCATTTATCAACCGGAATACACCTGGCGCTGCCATGCTTGCCACGACGAAAGGGCCTTGCCACTGCGATTGCAGCTTGCCTTGCTTGTCTGGCTGCCGAATGGTGACCAAGTCTCCAGGCTTGATGTCCTTTCGGACAATCGTCTTGTCCCTGTAATGCTTCGTTTCGGCGTGGTACTTCTCGAGGTTTTCTGCAGCCTGCGATCTTATTTCTTCGATAGTGTCGAGCTCGAGTTGTCTTTTCTCTTCGGTGTTTGGAGCCATTTCAGTTCGAAAGGAACCCAGCTTTACCTCTTCCGGGGTGACCGCTTCCTCACCGTAAAGCAATCGGAACGGAGTGAAGCCGGTAGCTCTGGATCGTGAAATATTGTGTCCCCATACAGCTGTTGTTAGGGTGTTGGCCCACTTACCTTTCGGCGAATCATACAAGGTTTTTGATATTGCCGAAAAGATTAAACCATTCGCTCTCTCGACGGCCCCATTTGCTTGCGGGTAGTTTACTGAGGCGAAATTAAGCTGGATGCTGAGCTCATCGCAGAAGCTCCTGAATTCGGCACAGTCAAATTGCTTTCCGTTGTCGCAGGTGATAGAGGAAGGAACGCCGAAATGGCAAACTATCCTCTGCCAGACGAACTTGGTTAAAGAGGTGGAAGTTATGCTTGCGAGGGCCTTTGCTTCCACCCACTTGGTGAAATACTCGAGGGCGACCGCTGTGAAACGCAAGTTGCCCGGAGCTGCTGGTAGCGGACCTACTATGTCGATGCCCCATCTCTGCAAGGGCCAAGTTGGCACTATCGGCGTGGTTTCATTTGCTGGGGCTTTCTGGTTTTTGGCGAACATCTGGCAACCTTTGCAACATTTGACCAGCTCTCTGGCGTCTGACGCGGCAAACGGCCAGTAGAAACCTTGCCTCATTGCTCTGTGTGCTATTTCGTGGGGCCCCCTGTGCGCTCCGCACATTCCGGCGTGCATTTCTTCGAGTAGCTGAATGCCTTCACGCTTGCTTATGCATTTCAGAAGAGGAGCTGTTATCCCATTTTTGAACAATTGCTCTCTGATGATCGAGTAACCTTTCGCTCTACTGGCCATCCTTTCGGCATCCTTCCTGGACTCCGGCTCGTAAGTCCCGGCCAGATAAGCAAATATCTGCGACCTCCAGTCGTCACTGACGATAGCGTGTACCGAACTTGGATGATCTTCCTCCTCTTTCACTACCTTGGCTGAAAGGACTTGATAAAACACGTCTGGTGAAAGTGGTAAATTTTGTGCTGCGGCTTTGGCCAGTTTGTCTGCCTCTGCGTTTTCGGCCCTTGGAATGTGACGCAGGGTGAAACCGGTGAAATACTTCTCCATTCTTCTGATTGTTGTCAGATACTTGGCTAACTCTGGCTCTCTTGCTGTGAAATCCTTTTCGGCGTGACCAACAACGACTTGGGAATCCGACTTGACTATGCACCTTCTCGCTCCGATTGCTCGGAGCTTTCGTAAACCTAGAAGCACGGCCTCGTATTCGGCAGTGTTGTTGGTTGTGAGGAACTGCAGCCTCGCGGCAAATCTGACCTTCGGTCCTCTTGGTGGCGTAAGGATCGCTGAGATTCCGGCTCCGGCCATTCCCCATGCGCCGTCACAATTTACTGTCCACACAGGCTCTTCGAATTCAAGCGTTGTGTCGAAAGCGGCGGGAGTCCAGTCTGCTATGAAATCCGCCAATGCCTGCGACTTGATTGTGGATCGGTGTTGGAAGTCGATCACGTATTCGTTCAGCTCCGCCGCCCACTTGCCGATTCGGCCGATAGCTTCGCTGTTGCGGAACAGGGCTTCCAATGGCTGAGCCGAAAGTACTATGATGTGATGGGACTGAAAGTAGTGCTTCAGTTTTCTAGAGGCCATTACTACTGTGTAAGCTATCTTCTCCAGCTCTGAGTAGTTCAGTTTTGCACCCGAAAGGGCCTCGGAGACGAAATAGATTGGGAACTGCGTCATCCTATTTTCATGCTCCTTCTCTTCCACCAGTACCGCGCTTACGGTGGTGTGCGATGCTGCGAGATACAGCAAGAGTGTCGCTTCCGGCGACGGTTTGGATAGCGTGGTCAGTTTTGTCAAATACTCCTTTAGTTGCTGAAAGGCCTGCCGCTGCTCTTCCCCCCAATCGAAAGGGTCAGAGCTACGCAGAGTTCGGAAGAAAGGCAGTCCTTTTTCAGCGGACCTTGCGATAAATCTGTTCAAAGAAGCCAACCTTCCTGTCAATTTTTGCACTTGCTTTCGGTTTGAGGGCGGTTGCATGTTGATGATTGCCGCTATCTTGTCGGGATTAGCTTCAATTCCTCTTGCCGATACCAGGCAACCGAGGAGCTTGCCTTTCTTGATGCCGAAAATGCACTTGTCCGGGTTTAGCTTTAAACCACTCTTCCGGAGATTGCCGAAAGTCTCGAGCAAGTCTGCCTGATGATCTTCCTGTCTATCGCTCTTGACCACTATATCGTCAACGTAAGCCAACAAGTTTTTCTTTTGCTTCTGGCTTTCGAACACTTTGTCAGTCATTCACGAGAAAGTAGGGCCTGCATTCCGCAGCCCTTCCGGCATTCGCCGGTAGCAGTACGTGCCTGTAGGGGTGATGAAACTGGTTTTCTCCTCATCGTCGGGATGAAGCCAAATCTGGTGATAGCCTGAAAAACAATCTAGCAAGCTCATTATTTCACAACCAGATGCGATGTCGACAAGCTTGTCGATACGAGGCAGAGGATACGGATCCTTCGGGCAGCATTTGTTGAGGTCGGTGAAATCGACGCACATTCGCCATTTTCCATTTTTCTTTTTCACCAAGACGACATTGGCCAGCCATTCGGCACACTGGACTGGTCGAATTACTCCAGCGTCGAGTAATCTTTGTACTTCGGCTTTCGCCGCGTCTGCCCTTTCGTTTGACATCTTTCTCAGTTTTTGCTTTCTGGGTTTAGCGCCGCTTGCAATGTTCAAACTGTGCTGGGCGAGATCCCTGCTAACGCCTTGCAAGTCGCTTGCGGACCAAGCGAAAATGTCATCGTTGTTCGCGAGGAAGGATGCCAAAGCGTTCCTTTCTTCCTCCGGCATGCTTGACCCAATGTGCACGGTTCTTTCGGGCCTGGAGGCCGCGAGCGGAACTCTTGTCGTTTCTTCGGCTGCCCCAACTTTGCATTCCGACGGGCTGACGATAGCGTGCTCTTCGGTGGTTGCTTGCGATTCGTTTTTATTCGCCACCTCATTGATAAGGTTGTAGCCTGGGGTTGGTCTTCCTTCAATTCGTCTAGAGGCTTGCTGGTCTCCGTGTACAGTGATGGTGCCGAAAGGAGATGGCATTTTCATGCACAGGTAGCTTTGCTTAATGACGACGTCAAATCTGTTGGTGAAGCCTCTGCCGAAAATGGCAGTGTATGGATAGTCCATGTTTACTATGTCGAATGTCAGTGTCTCGGTGCGGACTCTTTCTCCTTTGGCGAAAGATACAGGGACTTGCTTTTTGCCGATAGCGTCAATTTTCCTTCCTCCGAACCCATACAGTGAGTTGCCAGCGGGGTCCAGACTGCGCCTGTCGAATCCCATTGCTTCGAAAGCTTTGACGAATAAGATGTCAGCTGAGCTTCCGGTGTCAACCAGAATATTGTGCAAGGTGAAACCGGCAACATTGGCCGTGGCGACGAAAGCGTCACAATGCGGGTAGTCGCGGACTTTGAAATCGGACTCGTCAAAACGTATCGGCGCTAGCGACCAAGCTGGCCTGTTCAGTGGAAGCCTTGGTGATACCGTCTGGACCCTTCGATGATAGTCCTTCTTCGCCCTTTTACTTTCATGCTCCAAGTTGGATCCGCCCATGATAGCGAAAATGTGCCCTCTTGACGGAAGGATGTTGTTGATTGCGCTAGTTTCATTTTCCATCTCCTGCACCTGCTGGAAACCCGGCTGGGTCTGAACCGGAAGCGCTGGCTGTGGCGTTGGCTGACGCTGGTAGTGCATAGGTGACAAAACTGCCACCGACTGTGGTGCGAAGACCGGAAGCTGGTAACTCTGATACGCCGGATTGTACCAATGCAAATTTGGGGGATGCATGTACTGCGGGGGATGCATAGGCGTGCTCGCGTAATTGCTGCATGCTGCCGCCACAGCTGCCGGGTCTTGCGAATTGTGGAAAACATGTTTGGAGGTTTCGGCAGAGGCTGAAGCTTGATCCTTATCTTTCAGCTCTTTCGCCATCTTGCTGTATTTGCAGTCCCGAGTGGTGTGGCCGAAATTGCCGTCACAGATGACGCAATATGGTGGCCTGGGTCCTCTTCCGCGGCCTCTACCGTCTCGGCCGCCGCGTCCTGTCCTTCCACCACGTCCTCCGCGGAAAGGTTGATCGAACCCTCTTTGGGGCTGAAAGTCAGCCATTTCGGGCCTCTCCGTGCCTACTGCTGATTGTGCTTGTTCTTCCTGCAGATTGTTGATTGACCGAAAGGGCCTAACAATTCTTTGATTTGGCACGGGCGGTGGTCGACTTGCTTTCGTCGCTTGCCTCTGCATCATTCGAGCAGCCTTACGTCGCCGAAAGTCGTCATCCGACCTCGCGTACGCATTCATCACATCAAACAATTCCTTAACATCTTTCGGTGGCTCTCTGGATAGGTGAGCGGCGCACTGTCCGGTCCCCAAGCCTTCGATGGTTGCTGCGATCACCGCGGCTTTCGGCACATTCGGCGCTTGGGCCTTCAGTTGGATGAAGCGTTTGAGGTACTCAGATAGGGGCTCGTCGTCTTGCTGGGTGCAATTCATGAGGTCCCTCGTGGTCTTGATATCCGGACGGAATCCTTGGAAGGTAGCAAGCAATTCGGCTTTCAACTGGGCCCACGAATAGATGGACAGTGGCTTGAGAGTGGTGTACCAATCATGAGCCACGTCTTCGACCGCCAAGATGAGAGACTTTGCTAGGGCCTGATTGTCCCCGCCTGCCGAAAAGACAGCTGTCTCGTAGCTTGCCAAGAATTTGCGTGGATTCGCTTTACCGTCGAAAGTCGGAATGCGCGGCTTATAGCTGGGCGGCCACAGATGGGCTTGCAACTCCCTCGAAAGTGGAGAGGTTTCGTCGATGGCGTTGCCGAAAGCTGGCGGTTGCTCTTGCCTTGGTATGAATGTATTTTCCTGGGCTATCGGGATTGGGGCCGCCCTAGCCCTCTGCAGCTCTTGAATTTCCCTCTCGAGTTGCCTTCTCTGCGCCTCAGCTCGCCGAATGGCGTTGCGAGTTTCGTCCTCTCTTGCTTTTGCTGCTAACCGCTGCTGCAGCTGATCTCTTTGCGACAACAGCCTCTCTATTTCGTCTTGCTATTGTGCCAACGTCTTGATTGCTTGGGCGTGTCTTGTGATTTCGTCAGCGTCTTCATCGTCGTCATCGAACTCGTCCTCGACGTGCCCTTCCGGCGTACCGTCTCTGCCCAAAGTCCGCTGATCCAGAGGCCGCACGCCTTGGCTCGTCGATGCTCCCGGCGGTGGCTGCGCTTCTATCGACAGAGCGCCGCCGAAAGGTGGCGGTTCTGCGGCTGCGTTTATTGGAACCTGGCTAGCTGGGACTGGAACCGCGACGGTGCCGAAAGCATCCTTTCTCGTGGCGATAGTCTCCAGATTGTCGACCGCTTTCGGCGCTTTCCTTGGTGGCATGGTAAGCTCGGGCGACAACCACGGTGGGCGCCAATGTTGTCTCGAGGACCGAGATCCCGAAACAGCGGGTTGTCGCACGAACGAAAGCCCAAAGCGAAAGCGGAAACCGGACGGTAAAACGGGAAAATAGGCAAAGTGAACAGTGTTCCTCCCCCTCCTCCCTTGGGAGGTTGGGAGCTTTTTATATTAATCCAGATCAATTTGAAAGTACAAGAATGCCCTTCCAACCACTCTGCCACAATTACAATGATGCCCTGCTCAACTACTCCATGGTTGTACGCCGCCTTTTCCGGCGCGAGGGGCATCATCGCAACTTCGCCCTCTGGTGGGCCCAGCGTCCCCCGGCTCCTTTTCCTGGCCGGTGGGCCCACTCCCTTTGACCCAGGCTTCCGTCGACCTGCGAAAACCTAAGAAAAACCAGTCATGAATGACGAAAACTCTCACCGGAAACGCTGGGCTCCTTTCGCGCGAATGCTTCCTTTCGCACGAAAACTCCGTCCTACTCCGGTCATGCGGACCGGAGGCGAATGCCTGCTTCCGCGCGAATGCTTCCTTTCGCACGAAAGCTCCGCCTTCCCTTGGTCCGCAAGCCGAAACGCGTGCTTCCGCGCGAATGCTTCCTTTCGCACGAAAGCTCCGCCTTCCTACTCCGGTCATGCGGACCGGAGGCGAATGCCTGCTTCCGCGCGAATGCTTCCTTTCGCACGAAAGCTCCGCCTCCCCTTGGTCCGCAGGCCGAAATGCGTGCTTCTGCGCGAATGCTCCCTTCCGCACGAAAGCATCATCATCTTTCGGTAAAATGCGGGTCGGAGGCGCCTGCGGTCTGGGCGCCGCCCCAACAAGTCCCTCAGTCCAAGCCTCACGTCCGCCCTTCACCGCTCCCGGTCCATCGGCACGGCACGTCTCTACTTGACCTTCACCTTGCCTTTGATCACTGCATCCGTGCTCAACACCTGCACAACACAAGCCAAAGAACATGCGCATCAAACCAGTTGACAATCACTCATCACTCGAGACTCGGCATACACTCATGTATCCGCACGATCGTCTGAAAGGTGAACATTGTGCCGCGTAGCCCGTAGGGCATGGAGATCGATGATGAAGCGCGTCTGGCGAGCCATGGAGCGAAGCGCAGAGCCGGATGTAGATCCGATCTTGGGCGGCGGGCGGGTCGGCGATGAGCAAAGGCGGCGACGAGCCCAGTGGACGGCGGGTGAAGACGACGATGAGCGAAGGCGGCAACGAGCCTGGTCGACGACGGGCGAAGATGGCGACGAGCCTGGTCGACGACGAGCGAAGGCGGCGAGGAGCCGAAGGCGGCGAGGAGCGAAGGCGACAACGAGCCTGGTCGACGACAGTCGAAGGCAGCAACGAACGATGGCGGCAATGAGCCTGGTCGACGATGGTCGAAGGCGGTGACGAATGATGGCAGCGACGAGTGAAGACAACGACGAGCCTGGTCGACGACTGTCCGGTTGACGATGAGCGAAGACGGCGACGAGCCCGGTCGATGATGAGCGAAGGCGGTGACGAGCGAGGCGGTGATGAGCCTGGTCAACGATGAGCGAAGGTGGTGATGAGTCTGGTCGACGACGAGCGAAGGCGGCGACGAGTGAAGGCGACGACGAAGGCGGCGACGATCCTGGTCGACGATGAGCGACGACAGCGACGAAGGCGGCGACGGTCCTGGTCAACGACGAGTGATGGCGGCGGCGGGCGAAGGCGGCGACGACGGGCGACTGCGGCGACGAGCCCGCAAGATGATGAGCGAAGGCGATGACGATCCTAGTCGACGACGAACCAAGGCGGCGACGAGCGAAGGCGGCGAGGAGTCGGGTCGACGACAAGCGACGGTAGCGAGGGCGAAGGTGGCGATGAGCCCGCAAGATGATGAGCGAAGGTGGTGACGAAGGCGGCGACGAGCTTGGTCGACGACGAGCGACGGCGGCGATGGGCGAAGGCGGCGACGCTGATACAGTCGGTGATCCTCTTGTTGGCCCGGTAGATGGCTTCGACCAGGTCGTCGCGATGGATGGATCTTGGCGCGCATGGCGCTGGTGCGATGACGCGCTGAGTGGACGGCGTGACGTTCAGCGCAGGAAGCTGCGCAGATTCCACGATCTCCGGAGCGGGGATGAGGTCGCCGACAATCCAGATCATAGATCCAATCTGGAAAGTGGTGCCGGCCTCCGGAAGAACCATGGAGCGAGGGAAGGTGACCGCTTGGCAGATCATGGTGTCGTAGCACACACCCCCTACCTGGCGCGCCAACTGTCGACGAAATATGGTCGGCAGTCTACCGAGGGGTATGCCCAAGGTAGTAGATTAGATGGTGGAGGCATGCGAGACGTCTACACAAGCGTAAACACAGGGACGAGAGATGGCGATTTAGACATGTTCGGGCCGGCAAGTCGCCGTAATACCCTACGTCATGTGTTCTAGTGGCTAGATTGTATTATGATATCGGAATATCAGGTGAGATCGGGTGATCTCAGATCTGATGGAGATGAGATGAGAGGGGGTCCCTGCTCGCCTTATATAGTCGGGGAGCAGGGTTACAGTTGTAACAGATTACAAACGGTTCCTTAAGGCAAAGAATCCAGATCTAACTCTAGGATCTTCCTTGGCGGGCAAGGCTTCATGAGAGTCCTTGACGAGCATGACAAGTTGGTCGTGTGCTACAAGGCCTTCGAGTTGGGATGTCCTTGACGAAGGGCCCAAGTAGGTCCATGGGGGTATACGGAGGTAATATCCCCACACTACCGCCAACGCCCTCGCCACCAGTGAGCTAGGCTTTCGCCGCAGCTCCGCGGTTGGGGGCGGCGCCACTTCTTCCCCTCCCCTCCCCCCTCCCATCGTCACCCACGCCGCCATGGCCGGAGCTTCGCTGCCCCGACCTGGTCCAGCTGCCGCCGCCGCTGCCAGGGCACCTAAACTGCCCTCCAACTACCTCACCGCCTGAGTTACCTTTCTCCGTGATTCCTCTCTCTTTCTAAGCCCATTGAAGTATGGGAAGAAAAAGAGGGAGCTCGCTGAAACCCTAAAAAGTAGATCTAAGAGGAGGAGGGGTGGTGATGGAGGCCTACCTTACCATGGCCGCTGCCGCCGCTGCCATGGATGCTGGATCCGCCATGATCTCAAGCGGATCTACTATGATTGTAGCTAGATCCAGAACACCGGTGATGTGTGGGCACCGTGTACGTGTCAGATCGAGAGAGAGAGAAAGTCATGCAGTGGGGTGCGGCTGTAGCCGCCGGAGAAAGGTTGCTAGAGGGCCGTGTGGACGACAACGGTCGTAGATAAGTCTTCACCCTAAATTCAATTTAAGAGACGATCAGCTCCATCCTTCTAGAGGGCATCTGTGACACCCCAATTTTAAGAATAAAATTGGAGCACAATATATGTATGCCAGGATCAATTTTCATACATATATCCACATCATAGCAAATATCAAAACAATGCTTTATTAATAATATCGAACTTTGTTACATAAATGACCCTCGGGTCTGAAATAAAAAGTACAGACTCTCATGATAACGAACTCTAATGAGGACTCTGATGTAGATGCGGAAATCTGGACTCCATCTCCATAGGAAGGTCAACCGGGGGTAGCGCCATCCTAGTACAGGTCGTCAGGGTCGGAGCCTCCGTCTTCTGGATACTCCTGCTCCTCGTACGTGTAGTCTCCAGCGTCTGGGTGGGGTAGCAGGGGGACAAAGAGGAAGGGTGAGTACATCGAAATGTACTCCGCAAGTGTAGGAAATATATGCTTATGAGGCTAATAACAAAGGTAGGCTGACTTTGTTTGACTCAAGCGCCTAAAGCGACACACCCTATTAATCCTATTAATCCTATGCACCTATTTACTAGGTTATGGACACAGATACTGTAGAAAAGTAACAACACTCGGAGTCGCACCGAGCAAACCACACTCGGAGTCACACCGAGCAACCAACACCTGAAGTCCATCAGGCAACCGCACCTGAAGTCCATCGGATAACCCGAACCCAAAACCGACCAGTAACCAACTAATCTCGAAGAAGTCCAAGCCCGCTCGTGACCGTGAGCACGGCTGATATATCAGTTTTACACTCTGCAGAGGTTGCACATCGTTACCCATGAGTCGTGCAGATCCCGTCACGCTAAACACTGCCGAGGTGCATAGCGGGTTGCACTGCAAGGCCTTTACAAAGCCCCTCCAAGCCTGTGTTACACGTACTCTAAGGTTTCATCCCCGTACATAAGTCAGCGACCCCAGGGACCCCCTCTTGAGCCACTAAACAAACCCCGTGTAGCATAACTCGGAGGAAACTAATTAATTAGCCAGGTCCAGCCCATCCAGATCTCATGGTTGCGCTGTTTTGCCGGGTTACTTGTCCAAGAACCGGGTCCTAAGGATCCAGGCAGGATATGTCTAGCACGAGCCCCGAACCAAAAACCAAAAGCAGCTGCCGAGTCCCACGGCACAAAACCACCAATACGGGTCCATCCTGCCGGATTTACCTAATAACCATGTTACTACAAAATTACCATGACCACATTCGTTTCATAGTTCATTAATCAAGATTATAAACATTTTAATCTCCCATCCCAACCACGACTGCAGGGCTAAGCAAGACACCTACCCGAACATCCCAGAACAGGCGACAAGGGTAATATAAACAAATTCTAGTAAACCCTAGCATGGGATTCAAATTAATGATAAGCATGCATCTACAAGATCTAACTACTCTAATACCAAAAGTAAAATAAATCATAGGTGCAAGATGTTCAAGGACACTTGCCTTCGGACTGGGTCGAATCAACTGGGTCGCAAGGATGGTCTGGAGCGTCCTCGTACTCCGCACTCTCTGGCCCAATCAACATACATGGCACAATACAACCAAATAAATAACAGTACACCAAATAGTATCAAAACAGTAAACTAATAGATCCACTGCGTAGAGAATGAAATTATGAATCTAACGCAAGTTGAATGGGTCGAATCGGAGTTAGAACGCAAAAGTTATAAGCGTTTGAATCTGAGTGGCAAAACTGTAATTAGATTGAACTCATTTTCGTAATTTAAATAAAAGAAAACTGAATTAAAAGGCAACAGGATCGGGCCTCATTTACCGAGAAGTACAGGGGCTAGATCGCAATATTTTGGAAGACTCAGTATACTGTGTATGTGGACGGCGGGTTTATTTCCGGAAAAGGCAGGGGCTCTTTAACAAAAGCGCATCGGCGAAGGGGTATCGGCTATTCTCGGCCGTCGATCTGGCGATGGCCGGCTGAGATTAGATCAGGGGCGATCGGCTGTGGGTGGACCGCGCCTCATTTCCAGGAAAACGCAGGGTCCAAAGCAAATAAATCCACAGACTCAGCGCACAGTAGGGATGGACGGCGGGTTTGTTTTGGTGAAACTCAGGGGTTCTTTAGCAAAGTGGGCGCTGACGCGGGGCGGTGGCTAACGCGGCGCTGGCGTGGCACCACGTGTCGAGCAGCCGTTGGCGCGGTGCGTCGCGGTGGCGGTGGACCGGTTGTCGTGGCGGTGTGAGCCGGGTGCACCCGGTCATAGACCCGGCTCATACCCCTTCGTCCGTGCGATCTAATCACGGTCGTTCGTAGGGGATCCAAGGGCTAGGAAGAGTTGGGGAGAGTGAGGGCGGCGCTGAGTGCGGCGGCGGGGTACAGGAGACGGCGGCGCCATGCCTGCGCCGCGGCACCGCTCGAACTAAGCCCTAGGAACCGGTAGCGACCTGGGGAAACTATGGGGAGGGGAGCGGAGGAGATGGCGAGCTCACCGAGGGTATCCGCGAGGTCGAAGGAGGCTCGGGTGTCGCACACGACGGCGGAGGTGGCAGAGCGGGCGCGGGATTCCGGCGTGGACGACTGGAGGTTTTCCCGGGCACAGATTCTTCACGGGGTGGGTCTTCTGGGCGCGGCGCGGTCCCGTAGGTCCGTCGGGGGGCGGAGGAGGGGCGACGGCAGCCTCCGCGGAGGGAGCTAGACCTGTGCCGAGCTTCGGCAATGGCGGGCGTGGCGAGAGGTGTAAGAGGGGTGCGCGATGCCGCGGCTCTAGCTTTTGTAGTTTGGGCGAGAGGGGTGGCGGCGCGATCCTGATCGGTTAGGCTGGGCCAGAGGGTTCGGAAGGGTGGGTTGCAAGCGAGCCGCGAGGTGAGGGCGCTGCGCGGCGTAGCGGCTGCGTCCAGTCGCAACGGGGAGGGGATAAACCCGACGCGTGGGTCCCGTGTGTCGGTGTCGGCTGGTGACTGACGTGTGGGGCCCGTTTGTCAGCGGCAGAGGGAGAGGCGAGCGGCGGGGCGGGCCGGCGCGCGGAGCTGCGTGCGCGGGGAGGGGATGCGCCGGAGGGAGGGCGCGCGGTGCGACTGGCCTGGGCCGGTCGGGGTGAGATGGGGTGCGGCCCAGTGCGCGCGGGATCGGGCCGGGGCGAGGGGAAAAACTGGGGTGGGCCGCGGCTGTGGGGAGAGTGGGTTGGGGCCCAAACAGGTTTCCTTTTCTTCTTCTTTTCAAAGCTTTGCAAACTTATTTGAAATTCAAACTTAAAACCTTTTGAAATCAAAACTGTTTGAAAACTCTTCAAAATATTTTCCCTAGGTTTAGCAAATAAAACTTTGAGTTTAAAATTTAAAACTTTTATAAACCTTTGATTTATTTTCTGAATAGAATAAAATCGGTTCGCCCTATATGGGTTTAATAAATTTATTTTCCACTCAATAAAAATATGCAATAGCATGAATGCAACATGAAAATGATAAATAAATTTTATTTTCCTCCTCTAATAAACTAGCCAACCTATTTAGTTTCTAAATTCTTTAATTAAATTGGGGAAAATTAAATCAGGGTGTTACAAACCTACCCCCCTTAGAAGAATCTCGTCCTCAAGATTAGGAAGAGCCGGCGAAGAGATGAGGAAAATCTGCCCGAAGATCATCTTCTTTCTCCCATGTGGCTTCTTCTTCGGAGTAATGCTTCCATTGCACCTTGCAGATTTTAATCCTCTTGTTGCGAGTGCTTCGTTCCATCGTGTCCAGAATCTTGATCGGCTCGGAGAAAGTCAGATCATCCCGCAGATCAAGCTCCTCAAGTGGCAACTGCTCCTCTGGAACTCTGAGGCATCTCTTCAGCTGGGATACATGGAACACATCATGAATACCTGCCAGCCGTGCAGGCAACTCCAGCTGATAAGCAACTGCACCTTTCTTGTCAATCACCTTGAAAGGGCCAATGAATCTCGGAGATAACTTTCCTTTGACATTAAACCTCCGAAGACCCCTGAAGGGTGACACCTTCAGGTAAACAAAATCCCCAATCTGGAATTCTAGCTCACGTCGTCTGACATCTGCATAGCTCTTCTGTCTAGTCTGAGCTGTCTTCAGGTTGCTTCTGATCTACCTGACCTGTTCTTCAGCTTCTTCTATAGACTCAGGGCCAAAGACTTTTCTTTCTCCAACCTAATTCCAGAATAGAGGAGTTCTGCACTTCCTGCCATACAGTGCCTCAAATGGGGACATTTTGAGACTGGCCTGATAGCTATTGTTATATGAGAACTCTGCATATGGCAGACTCACATCCCAACTCTGGCTGTTCTGGAGTGCACTAGCTCTCAACATGTCCTCCAGGATCTGATTCACCCTTTCTGTCTGACCATCGGTCTGAGGATGATAAGCTGAACTGAAACTGAGGCGAGTGTCCATAGACTCATGCAACCGCTTCCCGAACCTGGAGGTGAACTGGGTACCTCTGTCAGATACTATGATCTTAGGCACCCCATGAAGGCACACAATCCGTGACATGTACAACTCCGCAAGCTGCGGTCCACGATATGACTCCTTGACTGGAATGAAATGAGCCACTTTGGTCAAGCGATCAACTATGACCCAGATAGAATCATATCCCGACTGGGTCCTGGGCAAACCAGTGATGAAATCCATGCTGATCTCTTCCCATTTCCACTCGGGAATCTGCAGAGGCTGTAACAAACCAGCTGGTCTCTGATGTTGGGCCTTGACCCTCTGACATGTGTCACACAAAGCCACATACTCCGCTACTTCCCTCTTCATCCCATACCACCAGTAATACTGCTTCAGATCCTGGTACATCTTGGTACTGCCTGGGTGGAGGGAGTAGGCTGAATCATGAGCTTCTCTTAAGATCAACTCCTTGATAGCCTTCACATCCGGAACACAGATCCTGCCTCTGAACCATAAGACACCCTGATCATCCTCTGCGAAGCCTGGGGCTTTGTCCTCCTTGATCAACTGTCTGATCTCCAGAAGATACTCATCAGTGAGCTGCCCTACCCGGATATCACGCTCAAGTGTCGAATCAACCTCTAAGGCTACTGCATCAGTGTGGCCAAGAATACCCAAGTTGAGCTTCACAAACTCCTCATGCAACTCGGGCTGCTGCTCCTTGATCTCAAGCACATTACAGTAGACCTTCCTACTCAAGGCATCTGCAACAACATTCGCCTTGCCTGGATGATAGTTGATACTCAGATCATAGTCTTTGATCAACTCGAGCCATCTCCGTTGGCGGAGATTCAGATCTGGCTGGGTGAAGATGTACTTCAGGCTCTTATGATCAGTGTATATCTCTGTCTTCTTGCCCATCAGATAGTGCCTCCAGATCTTCAGAGCATGAACAACAGCTGCCAACTCTAAATCATGAGTAGGGTAATTCAGCTCATGCTTCCTGAGCTGTCTCGAGGCATAAGCAATCACACGACCTTCCTGCATAAGCACACATCCTAGACCCTGTCGCGAAGCATCACAATACACCGTGAAGTTCTTCTGGACATCTGGCATGACAAGAATAGGAGCAGAGGTCAATCTCGCTTTCAGCTCCTCGAAACCAGTCTGGCATTCAGGGGACCATACAAACTTGGCACCCTTCTCAGTCAGTCTCGTCGTTGGCTTCACGATCTTGGAGAATCCCTCAATAAATCTGCGATAATATCCCGCCATACCGAGGAAACTTCGTATCTCAGTAACGCTCTCAGGTACCTTCCAGTCCAATATATCTTGGACCTTGTCTGGATCAACTGATACACCACCTTCTGAGATGATATGCCCCAGGTATGCAACCTTCTTCAACCAGAACTCGCATTTGCTCAGCTTTGCATACAACCGATGCTCTCTGAGCTTCTGCAACACTAACCTCAGATGCTTCTCATGTACTTCTTCATTCTTCGAGAATATCAGGATATCATCAAGGAACACCACGACGAACAGATCTAAAAACTCCATGAAAACCTTGTTCATCAGATACATGAAGAAAGCCGGGGCGTTAGTCAAGCCGAAGGACATCACTGTGTACTCATATAGCCCATATCGAGTTACGAATGCCGTCTTCGGGATATCAGCTTCACGAATCTTCAGCTGGTTATAACCTGTTTGCAGGTCAATCTTCGAGAACACATGAGCACCCTTCAACTGATCAAACAGATCATCAATGCGAGGAATCGGGTACTTGTTCTTGATGGTAGCTTCATTCAATGCGCGGTAATCAACGCACATCTGCAGGCCTCCATCCTTCTTCGGAACAAAGATCACAGGGGCTCCCCACGGGGATGTACTAGGACGAATATGCCCCTTCTCTAGCTGCTCTTGGATCTGCGTCTTCAGCTCAGCTAGCTTTTCAGCATCCATTCTATATGGTCGCCTGTATATAGGTGCAGTGCCAGGAACTAAATCAATAGAGAACTCAATCTCACGATCAGGTGGCATACCTGGCACCTTCTGGAAGACATCTGGGAACTCCTTGACAACTTGAATATCAGGTACCACGACAGCCTCATATGCTCTGGCTTCTTCTTCCATCTTCGTCGGTGCCTGATACACAATCTCCGTGCCATCCGGATGCTTCACTGTGATGATCCTCTGAGCACAATCAATAACGCCCTGGTACTTGTGTAGCCAGTCCATTCCCAATATAACATCAATGCCTTGGGAATCCAGAACAATAAGAGAAAAGGGAAAGACTACCCCCCTTATGTGCAAGCTCACATTTGGGCATACATGCCGCGATATCAGTTCTCCTCCAGGAGAGTTCACCCTCATACTCTTTTGCATCAAGACTCTAT
Organism: Coix lacryma-jobi var. lacryma-jobi; assembly: GCA_009763385.1. Classification (NCBI taxonomy): domain Eukaryota; kingdom Viridiplantae; phylum Streptophyta; class Magnoliopsida; order Poales; family Poaceae; genus Coix; species Coix lacryma-jobi. The sequence goes on along the minus strand of CM019827.1, from coordinate 112,527,829 downwards.
GTATGTTATGTCTAGATACACAGGATGCTGATATGAAAGAATGAGATGCTCCAGAATCAAATAAGACTGTAACTGGGTGTGAATCAACAAGGAACGTACCAAACACCACATCTGGTGCTGTCTGAGCTGTCTCTGCTGCAACATGGTTCACACGACCACGATTGTAGCCCTGGGGCTGGCCTGCGGGACGGGACTGTGGTGGAGCCGGCTGCCTCAGTGGACACTTGTTGGCGAAGTGTCCCATCTGGTTGCACTTGTAGCAGGGACCAATCTGACCTGCCCCCTGTGCTGGACGGGGCTGCTGCGGAGCTGGAAGACCCTGGCGAGGTGCCTGAGCCTGGCGAGGCGGCTGCTGCTGCTGCTGCTGAGGTGGAGCCTGGTACTGTGGAGCTGGGTGCCTGTACTGAGGAGCGGGCTGCCGGGACTGGGGCGGGCGGTACTGCTGCTACTGGGGAATCTGCCTGGAAGCTGAGGCAGGTGGAGCATAGCGAGGACGGGTAGAGCTGCCGGAGGACTGTCCCTGGAACGTCATCTTCCTCTTGCGATCTGCATCGAGGTCCTTCCGTTCCTTCTCCACCGCGAAGGCACGGTCAACCAGCTTCTGAAATGAGGAATACTCATTTGAAGCTAGGGCATAGCGGAGTCCTGGGTTAAGCCCATGCCTGAAGCAGAGGACAATTTTATTATTTATCAGGCAGCAAAAGGAATGAACAAGGGTGTATGAAGAATTTATTAATATTAAAGAATGATAGAGATCTTGCCTGAAACACTCCTGCTTCTTGTCATCCGTGTCCACGTCATCTGGGGCGTAACGGGACAGCTGGCTGAACTGCGTGAGATACTCACGCACTGTCATCGCGCCCTGCCTGAGGTCCTGAAACTCTCGGCGCTTCACCCTGATCTCGCCGAAAGGGACGTACTGGTCGCGGAATGCCTTACGGAAATCCTCCCAAGTGATCGAGTTGGCATCCGCATGAGCTGCGGTGTAGGCAGTCCACCAGTTCTTCGCCGGGCCCCGAAGCTGGTGCGCGGCGTAGAGGGCCTTATCAAGGTCCCCGACATGGGCAAGCTGCAACTTGCCTGTAATCGTCTCGAGCCAATCATCTGCATCCATTGGCTCTATGGCGTGGTGGAACACTGCAGGGCGCGTCGTCATGAAGCTCCTGAGAGTGTCATCCGGTCGGGGTGGCTGTGCAGCTCCTGCACCCTGAGCTCCCTGAGCAGCCTGTGCTATCTGCTGCATGTGCTGCATCATCTGGGCCATGTTCTGCATCATCTGGTTCTGCACCTGGGCCATCTGGAGCGGGTCGTATGGAGGCGGAGGTGGAGGTGGATGGGGATGAGGCGGCTGGTTGCCACCTGCCCCGCTCCCGCCAGCGTTACCGGCGTTACCCGCGCTGCTCCTGGTGTCAACCATCTGTTATATTTTCTAGGAGTAAAAGTGAGATATGATAAATAGATATATAACAACCCTGATTTGGTTAGTTAATTCGATTAGTAAAATATTTTAAACAAATGATGTCGCTGCAACCTGACGGTCGCAACACACCAACAATCATTACAAAGAACCAAAACATTACATATGCACAAGTACATGTCATTCAACGACCTACGAGATCACATAATTATGGCGGGCTTCTTACGAGTTTGGAGGACCTACTTTAAAACAGAGTTTGAATTTTCAGCAGGGACAGGCTACAGAAGTGGGAAAAAGGGTTAGGCTTTTAAAAATAGTTTTGTAAACTCGACGACTAACTAGGGTAGCGTCCTACGGTCAACACGGCTTTGATACCACTCTGTGACACCCCAATTTTAAGAACAAAATTGGAGCACAATATATGTATGCCAGGATCAATTTTCATACATATATCCACATCATAGCAAATATCAAAACAATGTTTTATTAATAATATCGAACTTTGTTACATAAATGACCCTCGGGTCTGAAATAAAAAGTAGACTCTCATGATAACGAACTCTAATGAGGACTCTGATGTAGATGCGGAAATCTGGACTCCATCTCCACAGGAAGGTCAACCGGGGGTAGCGTCATCCTAGTACAGGTCGTCAGGGTCGTAGCCTCCGTCTTCTGGATACTCCTGCTCCTCGTACGTGTAGTCTCCAGCGTCTGGGTGGGGTAGCAGGGGGACAAAGAGGAAGGGTGAGTACATCGAAATGTACTCCGCAAGTGTAGGAAATATATGCTTATGAGGCTAATAACAAAGGTAGGCTGACTTTGTTTGACTCAAGCGCCTAAAGCGACACACCCTATTAATCCTATTAATCCTATGCACCTATTTACTAGGTTATGGACACAGATACTGTAGAAAAGTAACAACACTCGGAGTCGCACCGAGCAAACCACACTCGGAGTCACACCGAGCAACCAACACCTGAAGTCCATCAGGCAACCGCACCTGAAGTCCATCGGATAACCCGAACCCAAAACCGACCAGTAACCAACTAATCTCGAAGAAGTCCAAGCCCGCTCGTGACCGTGAGCACGGCTGATATATCAGTTTTACACTCTGCAGAGGTTGCACATCGTTACCCATGAGTCGTGCAGATCCCGTCACGCTAAACACTGCCGAGGTGCATAGCGGGTTGCACTGCAAGGCCTTTACAAAGCCCCTCCAAGCCTGTGTTACACGTACTCTAAGGTTTCATCCCCGTACATAAGTCAGCGACCCCAGGGACCCCCTCTTGAGCCACTAAACAAACCCCGTGTAGCATAACTCGGAGGAAACTAATTAATTAGCCAGGTCCAGCCCATCCAGATCTCATGGTTGCGCTGTTTTGCCGGGTTACTTGTCCAAGAACCGGGTCCTAAGGATCCAGGCAGGATATGTCTAGCACGAGCCCCGAACCAAAAACCAAAAGCAGCTGCCGAGTCCCACGGCACAAGACCACCAATACGGGTCCATCCTGCCGGATTTACCTAATAACCATGTTACTACAAAATTACCATGACCACATTCGTTTCATAGTTCATTAATCAAGATTATAAACATTTTAATCTCCCATCCCAACCACGACTGCAGGGCTAAGCAAGACACCTACCTGAACATCCCAGAACAGGCGACAAGGGTAATATAAACAAATTCTAGTAAACCCTAGCATGGGATTCAAATTAATGATAAGCATGCATCTACAAGATCTAACTACTCTAATACCAAAAGTAAAATAAATCATAGGTGCAAGATGTTCAAGGACACTTGCCTTCGGACTGGGTCGAATCAACTGGGTCGCAAGGATGGTCTGGAGCGTCCTCGTACTCCGCACTCTCTGGCCCAATCAACATACATGGCACAATACAACCAAATAAATAACAGTACACCAAATAGTATCAAAACAGTAAACTAATAGATCCACTGCGTAGAGAATGAAATTATGAATCTAACGCAAGTTGAATGGGTCGAATCGGAGTTAGAACGCAAAAGTTATAAGCGTTTGAATCTGAGTGGCAAAACTGTAATTAGATTGAACTCGTTTTCGTAATTTAAATAAAAGAAAACTGAATTAAAAGGCAACAGGATCGGGCCTCATTTACCGAGAAGTACAGGGGCTAGATCGCAATATTTTGGAAGACTCAGTATACTGTGTATGTGGACGGCGGGTTTATTTCCGGAAAAGGCAGGGGCTCTTTAACAAAAGCGCATCGGCGAAGGGGTATCGGCTATTCTCGGCCGTCGATCTGGCGATGGCCGGCTGAGATTAGATCAGGGGCGATCGGCTGTGGGTGGACCGCGCCTCATTTCCAGGAAAACGCAGGGTCCAAAGCAAATAAATCCACAGACTCAGCGCACAGTAGGGATGGACGGCGGGTTTGTTTTGGTGAAACTCAGGGGTTCTTTAGCAAAGTGGGCGCTGACGCGGGGCGGTGGCTGACGCGGCGCTGGCGTGGCACCACGTGTCGAGCAGCCGTTGGCGCGGTGCGTCGCGGTGGCGGTGGACCGGTTGTCGTGGCGGTGTGAGCCGGGTGCACCCGGTCATAGACCCGGCTCATACCCCTTCGTCCGTGCGATCTAATCACGGTCGTTCGTAGGGGATCCAAGGGCTAGGAAGAGTTGGGGAGAGTGAGGGCGGCGCTGAGTGCGGCGGCGGGGTACAGGAGACGGCGGCGCCATGCCTGCGCCGCGGCACCGCTCGAACTAAGCCCTAGGAACCGGTAGCGACTTAGGGAAACTATGGGGAGGGGAGCGGAGGAGATGGCGAGCTCACCGAGGGTATCCGCGAGGTCGAAGGAGGCTCGGGTGTCGCACACGACGGCGGAGGTGGCAGAGCGGGCGCGGGATTCCGGCGTGGACGACTGGAGGTTTTCCCGGGCACAGATTCTTCACGGGGTGGGTCTTCTGGGCGCGGCGCGGTCCCGTAGGTCCGTCGGGGGGCGGAGGAGGGGCGACGGCAGCCTCCGCGGAGGGAGCTAGACCTGTGCCGAGCTTCGGCAATGGCGGGCGTGGCGAGAGGTGTAAGAGGGGTGCGCGACGCCGCGGCTCTAGCTTTTGTAGTTTGGGCGAGAGGGGTGGCGGCGCGATCCTGATCGGTTAGGCTGGGCCAGAGGGTTCGGAAGGGTGGGTTGCAAGCGAGCCGCGAGGTGAGGGCGCTGCGCGGCGTAGCGGCTGCGTCCAGTCGCAACGGGGAGGGGATAAACCCGACGCGTGGGTCCCGTGTGTCGGTGTCGGCTGGTGACTGACGTGCGGGGCCCGTTTGTCAGCGGCAGAGGGAGAGGCGAGCGGCGGGGCGGGCCGGCGCGCGGAGCTGCGTGCGCGGGGAGGGGATGCGCCGGAGGGAGGGCGCGCGGTGCGACTGGCCTGGGCCGGTCGGGGTGAGATGGGGTGCGGCCCAGTGCGCGCGGGATCGGGCCGGGGCGAGGGGAAAAACTGGGGTGGGCCGCTGCTGTGGGGAGAGTGGGTTGGGGCCCAAACAGGTTTCCTTTCTTTTTCTTTTCAAAGCTTTGCAAACTTATTTGAAATTCAAACTTAAAACCTTTTGAAATCAAAACTGTTTGAAAACTCTTCAAAATATTTTCCCTAGGTTTAGCAAATAAAACTTTGAGTTTAAAATTTAAAACTTTTATAAACCTTTGATTTATTTTCTGAATAGAATAAAATCGGTTCGCCCTATATGGGTTTAATAAATTTATTTTCCACTCAATAAAAATATGCAATAGCATGAATGCAACATGAAAATGATAAATAAATTTTATTTTCCTCCTCTAATAAACTAGCCAACCTATTTAGTTTCTAAATTCTTTAATTAAATTGGGGAAAATTAAATCAGGGTGTTACAGCATCCTTCCAAATCATGGAATACACAAGGGTCCAACCATGCAAATTAACAAATCAATAAGACGCAACCCATGCAAATTAACAAATCGATAACAACCTTCCCAATCTGTATATCCTAGAAAAGAACAGTCAAATACCTCACCCCTCCCAACCTTTTGTCCTTTTTTCCACATAGAATACTCAATACTCCTCCACCTCCACCCTTCTCTCCTGGGGGCTCCTGGCTCCATCTATCCGCCTGCAGATATCCATAAAGCTTTTCCTGCTGTTGCTGCACCTGCAGCTTCTCCGTCTGCAGTGCGAGCAGCTGCTAAATTCCCCATAAGCCTGCCCCCCTCGCTTTCTTGGAAGCCCAGCACAACACGAGGATCATTCACTCACAACAGTGGCGTACTAGAATACCACTTGTGCGCGTACAGCAGCGCTAGCAGCAGCCGCCGTGCATAGCATAGTTGTGATGTACTGCAGGTGAGCAGAGCCGCTCCATGGAGGATCTGTACAGCATCCACCCGGGGATCTCGCGGGTCGGCGGCGCGGCGAGCGAGGCATCCGTCGCCGTCGTTGGCGGCCCCTCGCCGTCGGATCTGACGGAGCTCATGAAGGCGCAGATCGCCAGCCACCCGCGCTACCCCTCCCTCCTCTCCGCCTACATCGAGTGCCGCAAGGTGCTGTGCATGCCAGGAATATAATTGATGATCCATGTGTTTATTTCTTGCGTTATATACGTGGATGATGGATGCGTCACCTATACCGTCCACGCGGTTTCTTGTTTTCAAGGTGGGAGCGCCTCCGCAGGTGGCGTCGCTGCTGGAGGAGGTCAGCCGCCGGGAGAGGCGCCCCGGTGCCGGCGCTGGGGAGATCGGCATCGATCCCGAGCTCGACGAGTTCATGGTCTGCTCTTGGGTGATGAGCTAGCGTCGTGTATATCTATCTCTATCTTTATTATCTAAATATAAAAAGAAAAGGGATAATTAGACGACAATTTATATATAATTGTAGCGGATTTATTCCTAATCGTCTGTTATTACATGTGCACGCGCTTTCTCGGGCGTGCTTGTGATCCCAGGACTCCTACTGCCGGGTGCTGGTGCGCTACAAGGAGGAGCTGTCGCGGCCGTTGGACGAGGCCGCGTCGTTCCTGAGCAGCATCCAGGCGCAACTCAGCAACCTCTGCAGCGGTGGCAGCTCGCCGGCGGCGACCGCCACGACGCACTCCGGTGAGGAAATCAATAAACCCACGCACGCATATCGGCACAAGCTTTCTGTGACGCAAATATTCCGGACGCTACGCCGCGTTGCACGCTGGTTTTGTGCGTGGCCTCTGGCCTGCATTTTGTTGCCGTGTGCGTGTATGTGTATCAAAAGTCGCAAGCCTGAAAGTATTCATGTGCATGCGTGTGCTTGCTACTTCTGAAGGGTCAAATCGTGTCCATGCAAATGGGGTGCAGGGGTGTCAGAGCTAGGCTGGAGGAAAAGCATTCGGAGGGTGCTTGCTTGTGTAGGGTTTTGTCCAAGGTTGTAGGTTTCCTCCTCTTTCTTCCTGCCCCCTTCTCTCTCTCATAGGCTTTAGTAGAGCTATAGGCCGTGTGATGGAACTTGAGAGTGCTGTGGTGGGGAGTGTGCCTGGAATTGGTTGGCCATGGCCCTTGGGCCTTGGCCGGCCGATGCTGGCCTGCTGCTGCTTGCGTTATTACTACCAGAGGACTAGTGCAGGTGAAGTGCGTGGAGAAATATCTTGTGTGAGAAAAAAAAAAGGTCTATTCCTCTCGTGCCTAGGATCTCTTATGGATTCGCTTCTTGTACTTTGACAAGACATATCATCATATCACAACGATAGCCGTAAATTTCTGTTGGTGCCTTCTTTTCTTTAGGGCATGTTTGTTTCTAGGGCAAAAAAATTTTAGGGCATGTTTGTTTCTAGGGCAAAAAAATTTTACCTTGTCATATTGAATCGTCCCTAATTTAGCCTATTAAAAATATAGTTATTAAAAAACTAATTTGTCGGCCAGAGACTAATTCACGAGACGAATCTATTAAACTTAATTAGTTCATGATTTGACTATGTGGTGCTACAAACTTCTGTGCCCCGGAGAAGGGGGGAAAATGCAGGCATTTAGGTTTTCCCCGTACAACAATTGCACTATGGGAGAGTGCTAGAATATTAATGTTAATCATTTTATGACTAAGATAATCTACCCAACAGTTTTGAATAGATTCACTATTTTATGGTAGCCAAGATCAGTTTTCTCTCCTACTAGCACATACAACAAGAGTTTTTCTACCTTAATATAAACGGATTATTAGTGTGGTATGGTGGAGTTGGGTGCATGACTCCATCCACCAGTCCTTGAATCCTATTGTCCATCTATTTTTAGATATCTATAAATTGGTGGATGTATGTATCTCTAATCTGTACATATAGAAAACCATAAACGGATTATTTGGAGTCCAAAACACAGATAGAGTCTTTTAAACAAATTTGTTTCGTGATGATGTATGGAATAAATTTAGTGATAAACCTAAGACCAGTATTATCTGTTGTATATGAAGGTGCACACAATAAAATTTTTACTATTATAAAGAAATCAAGTTGCTGGCTTCTAAAGTGAAATTCTCTCGGGGCAAAAAGTGAAACATGTATGTATTGGACTAGGACTAATAAGATGCTTTAATAATGTCCTGTCAAATCATTGCTGAGAACGTCTGAAGAGCTACAGCTTACAGGCAGTATAATAAATAAAGATAATATTTTTGGCACCCCAAATAACAGGCAATGCTATGCCTTGACTTGACAAGACCTTGTGGTACCCATTTAATTACCTTGTGGTACCCTGCATCTTTAGCCAACAGACATACACGGCAATCATCCAGGAAAACGAATATGGAGCTGATCCACAACATGCTTGAGGTGGTGTTTCTATTTTTAAACAAGGTTAGAAAATGTCCTTTCACTGTATCTATAAAGATACAACAATTATGCAGTGTAAACCTACGTAGGTGGTTTACAGTATACTTGCCCATCTTATCTTGTACATTTGTGACAGGTACTGAACTTCATTTATACGAAATAAAAAAAAGATGTTGCTTGCATGTACTTGATCCTTGTAAATGTAGGGTTACGAGGATGCTACGCTAGCCAAAAAAACAAAAATTTTCAACCCCGTAAACTAGGAACTACTGCTAGTTATAGATCACGGGAATACCACTAGACGCGCAGATGCAGCGGAAGACGTCTCGGTGTAGACGTGCGCGTTGCAGTGATGTCGTGTAGTTGTTCACGTCCGTCCTTCACGTCTCCACGTGCGGTTCGTCCTTGTGCTCCAGATGCAGCACCTCCGAGGTATCCCACACGTACAGAGAGGAAGCCACACATACAGAGAGGAAGCGTCACGCCCTCGGACTGCTAGGTCCGTGAGGAGCAATAGGCGCGGGCGTGGGATGGGCGACGGCTGTCTAATGACGTGGTAAAACCCTGGCCGCCCCACCCCTCTATTTATAGGCGTCCCTAATGAGCCTGCCGACTTGGAGGCCCATTAGCAAACCCTAATCCCGGTCTGATTCGAGTCCAGCCCCTTAAGCGTGCGACCCTATGGGTTCACGCACACATAGACACGGCCCGAGTACTCCTACTCGCCCGATAGTTGACAATGGCTTCTAGCAAGACATGTCAACTCCTATGTACGCGCAAAGATCATATCAGACGAACCACCACGATCACATACACGTAATTCCCTTGCCACACAATATTTGGTCCAACTCATAGGTTAACACTTAACCTAAGCACGGCCATGCATTTTATGATCCAATTATTTGAGTGGTCCAGTGATATCTCTCTCGCATGAGAGGGGCAAATCTCATCTTGATCGTCTATGTCTCACAGCATGTTTCCTGACAAACCCGAAGACTATCTTTATGACTACCCTGTTACGAAGTAGCGTTTGACAGTCCCTAAGTAAGTCGATTCACATCTTGAGTACATACCAATCTCAGGTCGAAGGACATAACGTACATGATGTGTAAAAAGATAATAAGAATATCTCATGTTGGGTCAGTCCAGCCCCATGTCATACATGTGCCCACATTATCAGTTCGATATCTCCATGTCAATAACTTGTGAAACATAGTCATCAACTAATACATGTACTGATCTAATATTCATGAGTGTCCTCACATGAACTCCGATCAAGGACAACTATCGAATAACCATACAAGTAAAAGAGTTTCATAGACAATTCACATAATCGTCAATCAATACAAGTTGTCTTTAATGGTTATTCAATGAATATATAATAAATCATGGATAATCATCTCTATGATTACCTCTAGGGCATATTCCCAACAGTAAAGACAATTGGAAACTTTGACTTTACCCTCTGACCATATTTCCCCATCATAAATGCTATATCATTGTTCTATGATCCATCTGCAATTGTTATATTTATATGTCATATAATGCTCAGTACATGAATTTCTCATAAAACCTCCAACAATATATGTCTAATGGAATTAATCTTGTTTAGAAAGTACTAGTTTCAGATGCATGTGCATGCATGAGAGTTGTGCCTGACTTGTATGAGTACATCAAGGACCACTGACTTGTCCAATGGGACAAAAGGAAATAAAAATAGATGAAGGTTTAAGTCCTATCTCTTGGGGAAAACTCATGTCCTTGGTGAATTTTGCAGTTATCTTCTACTTCTCCCACTTTGAACCACTCATGTATGTTTGTGGCTAGATGAAGTTGATTTCATGGCTATATCATGTTAATAGGTGCATCCTTGCTTCGCTACAACATGTTTAGAAATTTGATCTTGGTAAAAAAAAAGTTTATACATCATATAAAAATTGTATGAGCTTGTAGCATATTTTGATGTATATAGTAGATGAATACAATATAAAGTTCTTGAAAAATAACCAGAACTCATTTAGAACATAACACTTGTGGAGGAATGTTCTAGGATTTGGATCCTAGTATTTTTACCTATTTGGCCCATAGGAACAAATAACTGAACATATTGGGATCGTACAATATTCATGTGAGCCGCCTCAATCTAGAGGAACTTTGGAAAAAATATAACATATGTAAACTTCATCTCTCTCTCTCTCTCTGGGACAGTTCCCAACAAACATTTTTGATGCAATACAAGAATTCAAAGAGAGGAGGGGGAAGAAAATTTCAATGAGGTTCAATGAGGTCCATCTTGATGTAAGATGTCCTCCAAAATTTACATGGAGTTTCAAAAGGTTCCAAGTTGCAATCCTTTGTTACAAAGGGCCATATAGGGATATTTCTTATAGGCTGGGGTGGATCCCTACAAAGGTTCATGGTGTGCAAGAAAGTTAGATATTGGATTGTAGATCTCAAGAATAAATTACTAATAAGTTAATAGCTCTACAGAGCCAAAACCAACAACCACCATATGTCTGTATAGATAACATATTTCAATCAATCTAGGCTCACAGGAGGTGATAGATGATGTACTGCATGCTGTGGCACGTTTGCAACACAATTTCTGAGGGAAGAATGGTTTGCAATAAGATAATATGTTTCGGATTTGTTTTTAATAAAACTTCCTATACACTGAAAAGTGTAGGCAGGCCTAATATGACCTGAAGATTATCTTGGGCTCTTGGCTTGTAGGAAATTATGAAATATGGTTGGAGTTTGTGCCATATGATGTCAGATGGTGACTTCAGGGTGCTTGGGTAGTAACTAGTTTACCTTTCTCTCACTTGAGTGATTTGAGTCAAATAAGCCTGTTTAGCTTTTACCAATTCTATCCATTTTTAATTGTGAATCTTGATTTGTGCTTCTGGAAAATAAGATCTGGAAATGCTACCATCCTATGCATTATTGGTCATGCCATATAATAATAATAACTTTTTTGCTAGTGACAAAAGGTAGGCCCATAGGTCATAGGCCCTATTCTTCTTTTTTGAAAAAAACTCAATACTGGATCTCTAAAGATGTAGTTTATGGATTCTAGTTGAGTGGGATGCAAGGAAAAATAAACAATGAATAATTCAAAATGCGCTTTTTTGGTGGGATAGAAAAAAAAATATTTGTAGTTTTTGTGCTACGCCCATGTAATGAAGTACTCAAAGAAGATCTGGTAGTCGCACAAGCAGATCTGCAAGATTTTGCATAATTCTCCCAATGAAAAAGTGTTTGATATGGAAATAGGTCTTCTCATATTTGTCTGTTAGAAGCAAATATTCAGTTTGGGATGGTGAGAACTTCGAAGTGGACCATTCGTGGTCCAAAGCTGGTATTAGTATGTGACAGTTTGAGTTTAGGTTGACAAATTATGTTACGGACTATTTAGATCAGACCTTGTTAAAGCTAAATATATTTGTTGAAAATCTTTTTTGCTATCCAGTTTAGCATATTTTGATGGAAACATCTACGTGGAAGGTTTTTGTACAGGATCACGTGGCAGCTTCTATAGAATGGACTTATGCGCCATCCCAAAATCATTTGGAAGCTTAATGCTTAACAAGGTCTTTGTTCTGTCTGACCCTATATTGCTACCAGCAGAAGGCCCAAAAGCTGATAATATGTGTCTGTTTCTATTCCATAAAGAATATGAGACATGTATTACTGAAATGTCAAAGATGACTTTAGAGGGACATTCGTTTAGAAAGAAAATCATTTCTGAAGGTACTCAATGTTTATTTGCTAATCTACATGTCATCAAAGGACATGTTTATTCTATTTTTTTTCTTTCTTTTTGGCCTCCAATCATGTTTCAGAGATGAGGAAACTATGATGGCACATGCTAATTGTCGTGGATTTACCACAAGTCCACAACTGATGGATATGATGCATGTACGACTGCATGAACAAGTACAAGTAGCTCCCTAGTGTGTAACTCCCAAAATTATATAGACTGTATAGGCAAAGGATTCCTATGTTGGGAAATGTTACTAGGCGTTATTACATGGGAACATCTTTAAAAAATTTAACATGTGTTTGTTTCAGTTCCTTCTACTCAGCTTGTTTGCAAAACATACTTTTCAGGTGATATGTAGGCATGACTACATGTAAGTGATTTATTGCTGACTTGGTCCTTCCTTCCCAGATGACATGATGGGGTCGTCTGATGATGAGCAATGCTCAGGGGACACTGATGTGCCAGACATAGGGCAAGAACATAGCTCTCGCTTAGCTGACCACGAACTCAAGGAAATGCTTCTTAAGAAGTACAGTGGATGCCTCAGCCGTCTTCGTTCGGAGTTCCTGAAGAAGCGGAAGAAAGGGAAGCTACCGAAGGATGCACGGACAGTATTACTAGAGTGGTGGAACACGCACTACCGCTGGCCTTATCCTACGGTAGGTGCTGAACATTTTCACCAAACAACCTGAACCTAGTGTGCTGTAAGCCTGTAACCATTGTCTGATATATAAGCTGATGTTGTGCTTCTGACAGGAGGAAGATAAGGTGAGGCTTGCAGCGCTGACAGGTCTCGACCCAAAGCAGATCAACAATTGGTTCATCAACCAGAGGAAGAGGCATTGGAAGCCTTCGGAGGACATGCGGTTCACCCTCATGGAGGGTGTTGCCGGTGGATCTTCTGGGACGACACTCTACTTCGATACAGGCACAATTGGACCCTGAATCACACACCACTTGGAATGATAATTGGCCAACTCAGTCGGTAGTAAGATCTGGAATGTGAAGTGACGATCTGCCCGGTCAAAATTCACAATAAAAATCTGTTGGGCTGAGGTTGATCAGATTAGTCAGTTGCCCCATTATTTTACAAGATCATGTGTATATGGTGCCATCGTATCAAAACAAACTGTATTTATGGGTGAATTGAGACCAGCAAAAGCATTTAATTAGTAGTTTCACGTATTGGCTCATGGATTTGTAATACTCACTACCCAATTTAATTGTTAGATAGGCTGAAGGGCTTATAAAGGTAAATTTATTCTGCTTTTTCACTATCTTGTTTATGTCTACATTTGATATTTTTGTTTTCGTTAGAGCTATCACAATGTAAACTTTATCACAGAGTCTAAACCTATTTATTATCTTGAAGATATCATAGATTCGGAGTCTAAATAAGTCATAAAGTTTTAGTTTTTCTCTTTCTCTTCAATAAATATATTGTCATATTAGCAAAATACTATAAATAGGAGGATATTAAATAAGTTTATATTCTATGGTAAAGTCTGTATTGTGAATATTCTCATGACCTTCCGATGTTTAGAGATTATCAATCAGTGTTATCAGCAAAATACTATAAATGGGTTTACATTCTATAGTAGAGTTTGTATTGTGAATGTCCTTATGGCCTTCTGGTGTTTAGAGATCATCAGTCAGAGTGTGTCAGCAACCTGCCTGCTGACGACAAGGAGGAGCAAGGCGCGTCCACTTCAGGGAAGCAGGCCGCGCCAAGGCCAGTCAGAGCCCGCCGGCCCAACTCCAAGTTCGCAGGCCCATCATGGTCCAAATGAGTCTCTATGTATTCCTGAGTTGAGGAGATGAGAGGGCATGTATGAGAAATGAACAAACCCTAAATTTCTAAATTCCCCAATTTGGCCGATGTGTCGTTCGTCGTCGTATTTTACTCTTCCTTCCTTGTACCGCATACTACTGTTCCTTACATTTGGTATCAGATTCGCTTTCCGATCCTGGAATCCCTACCACCTAACCACCACTTTACCTGTCTCCAGCGCTCCCGCGGCGCCATCGATCCTAACCTCAAGCTCGTCCTCGACACCGTTAACGCCAGGTTCGATGAGCTGGACCGGCGCTCCCTGGACCGCGACCGCCAGTTCGCCGACCGCACCGCCGCCGTCGATTCGCGTTTCGCCGCCCTGGAGTCGGCCTTCTCCAAGTCGGCCGACACCCTGGAGGCCCGTGTCGCAGATCTGGAGTCGCTCCGCGTGGCTCCTGCCGCCGCCGCCAACGAGCAACACGTCGTGTCCCTGGAAGCAAACTACGCCGACCGCGACTTCGACTTCTCTCAGCTGATCTTGGAGCTGGAGGCCATCCGGGTCTTCCAGGTCGCGGACGAGCGGGACGCGCGGGTGAAGGCGCTCGAGCAGACGACCGCAGATCTTGTCGCTTGGTGTCCAGCGTTGGAGGGGATGCTGGGCGAGCCCAAATAGCCTCTCCCCTATGCTCCCCGCCGCCTTCACTATCAAGCTTTCGGCCGAACCGCCGCGGACCTTGTTCCCTTCGGTACACGGAGGCGGCCACACCACAAACGCGGTTGGTGTGGTCTCGCAAAACTATAAGCCCCGCTGATGTACAACAACGGTGCGCGCAAGCACCGGTAGATAAGAGGTTTTTAACCTCACTAAACACTAGGCCTAACACCTAGAGCAAGCGCAAAGCGGTGATCTAACTAGCTTAAGCACTTCGCAAAGCACCTACACTAATCACCTAGAATATCACTTGAGCACTTTGGTGGCTAGAGCAACTAAATATGTGTCTAAGCACTTGGTACACTTCCTTGAGCTCCAACCATTTGTTCTTGGCCGGCCATGGGGGTATATATAGAGCCCCAAACAAATAGAGCCGTTGGACACCAAAGATGGGCTTTCCTGCGTAGCATCGGACGCTCCTGACAGGAGCATCGGACGCGCGTCCGATGTCACATAACGGCTAGTTCTGCCGACCTGGCACTGAGTCACATCGGACTCTGACGAGCGTCTGATGCATGTCCATCGGACGCGTCCGATGTCTTCAGAGCCTCTCTGGAACCTTTCTGCATAGTCATCAGACGCAGGGTCCTGTAGCGTCCGATGTAGCATCGGTGCGTCCGATGTAACGCTGTGCACAACGCACAGTGTTACCGGTGCGTCCGATGTGGTACCATTGGCGCGTCCGATGTCTCTGCTGGCGTCAACCCGAGCTAGGGTTTGGCATCGGTGCGTCTAACGCTTTTGAGCAGCGTCCGATGCAGCGTCCGATGTCCCTGTTAGTTTATTTCTTCGTGATTTCTTACGCCGTCTTGGTTCCATTCTTGTGCCTTGGACTTTGCTTGATCTTTGTGAGTCTTCTACCAAGCTTCTAATGACTTGCTTGAGGTGTTGATCATCGGATCATCACATCGCCTTAGTCCAAGTCACATTTACCCCCTATTGGACTGCAAAATAAACACTTGCAACCATACTAGTCCAAAATGGTTGTGTTGATCATCAAACACCAAAATCTAAAGTTAAATGGGTCGAGGTCCATTTTCCTTACAATCTCCCCCTTTTTTGTGATTGATGACAACATAGCCAAAACAAGCAAATAAAAGATCCAAAATTTTAAAATGCAATCTACTTGCTAGGATGCAATGCAAAGACAAGATCATATGATGTTTAAAAGATATCAAATTGAAACAAAACTTAATAACATATCTTGTCCTTGCCATAGAGTCCCTCTTTGTGATTTTATGGATTAAGACTCCCCCTAACTCCATAAATCACTTCCTCCCTTTTTGAACCATTCCCACAAAAATAACCATAGAATTTTTGAAAATTTGATTTTGGTTATTTTGTTTGTTTTAGTTTTGGGCTTGGTTTTGTGGCTTGGTTTTGGTCCCTACACATTCTCCCCTTTGGAATCAAACACCGAAAAGGAAGACATTAAAGCTCAAGAGAGGAAACATTATATAAGCTAAAACTCCCCCTAAGTATATGCATACATATGGTGTATGTCAAAGCATATGCATAACCGACAAATTAATGCACAAAGGAGTTTAATCTATATAATGCATGGAGAAAGCATAATAGAATCAAATTGAAATCAACATAATGATATCGGTTAGGAATACCACATGTAGATACCAATTGGATTATCACCACACACGATGCTTGTCTCCAGGGACTCCATTTTCCTTGCAATGAGACTACTACACATATGATAAACTTGAAAGTAGTGTTAGTCTCAAAGCTTCCAAATTGTAGAGTAAACTCCCCCTCAAAGTGTGCATACAAGTTTGAAATACTTGTAGGAGACATGCATATTGACTCGTAAGGTCAAACTACCATTTTGCAAGAGACATCACTAGAAATGTGACACCAATTGAAGATGGTAATCGGGGTAGTTTATCTACTATTTGGACTTTGGCACATATAAGATAAATACAAGGTAAAAGAAGCTATGTGTCGTGCTCCTAAACAAATTAAACCATGTAGGTTTGCTCTAAGAATGTGAATGGAGACGAGCAACCCTACCATTGATAAGCCTGATGAATGCATGACAAAAGATATGAAAAAACCAATGCAAACCTAGGCAATGAAAGGAACTAGATGCTAAAAGAAATTGCAAGAATTTAAATCTAGTTACCTAACATGGGAGGGGGAACTTGGGTCCATAGTACCCACTAACATACTGGCAATGACATGATCCAATGTGATGCACCCCATGATATGCACCCAAAACTTTGCCAAGTCTCCAAATTCCCCGTTTGCCAATTTGGCTACTTACTTTCCTTTCGGGATCCAAACCTTTTTGGTGCTCTTCATGGTTAAGATAATGTCCTTAGGCACCCAAATGCGTTTGGCCCCATTGTTGGCTTGCTTGTTCACCTTGATGGCCACCACCTTGTCATTCTTCTTTTTCTTCAAGAGATAGGGTGTGGTAGCCTTCTTGTTCACCTTGTTGGTGCAGGTGTTGGAGAGCGTGCTTGTTTGCTTTTTGTTTTTCTCTTTCTTCTTTTCTCCCCCATGCTTCACCTTGCACTCATAGGACTTGTGGCCTTCCTTGTGGCAAACATAGCAAACCACGGTTTGCTCCTCATCAAGCTTCTTCACTCCCTTGATGGTGTTATCTTGATGAGTTCGGGTTTGCTTTGACTTGCCTTTGTCTTGAGTCAAGTCCATGGTGAGGCGAGCAACTTCTTGCCTTAGTAGCTCATTCTCTATTGCAATTTCTTGTGTACATGCATCTACAATCATATTCTCAACACAAGCTTGTTTGCACATGGGTGAGTCTAAATCAAGTAAATCAATGCAAGATGTAGAGGCATCCTTTTTAGGCATATCAAAGATTGATTTTTCAATTTTAGGTGCCTCGATGGGGTGTGCTCCGATGGTTTCAAGATTGGCAACTTTGTTAGTTAGCTCATCATAGTGTTTGCACATAATTTCCATTTTAGCAAGTAAACTTTTGTAAGCATCTTGTGTGCTAGCTAACTTTGCTTTTAGTTTTTCATTTTTCTTAACAAGTTGCTCATCATTACTTGTGCTATCACATGTGCTTGTACTAGCCTCAAGTTTCTCAATTTTGTTAGATAACTCAACATTTAAATTTAAAAAGTTTCATATTGTTCAAGCATAGCATTGTAGGCTTGTTGAGAGCTATCTAATTTTTCTTTCAAAGCATTGATTTTCTTTTGTTGACTAGTACAAGCTTTAGCATAGTTGAGATTATCTTGCACAAGTTCATTATAAGAAGGTAGCTCATCATCACTATCACTATCACTATCACTATCACTATCACTATCACTAGAGATAGAGCTTGAGTTACCTCGTGCCATAAGGCACATACATGAGGAGCTTGATGATGAGTGCTTGTGACTGCGCCTCTTGTGTTGGGCTTCATCATCACTTGATGGATCATCCCATGTCATGATGGTGGTGAGGGCTTTAGCCTTGCATCCCTTCTTTTTCTTGTCCTTGGGTGTGGGTTTTTGTTTTGGACAATCCTCTACAAAATGCCCTTTCTTGCCACATCTATAGCATCCCTTTTTTCTTTGCTCTCTTCTTTGATTGGTGAAGAGGCAATCTTCTATTGTGATGGGCACACCCTTGACATCGAGCTTGTGGATCATCCTCGTCACTCCTTTCATAAGCTTGATTGTTTCTTCTTAATCTAAGGAGGAATCAGATGTGGAGGCTTGATCATCATCACTTGATTCTTCATCTTCATCATCCTCTTCTTCACTTGAGGAGCTTGAGCTTGTCTCAACTTGCTTTTTGCCCTTCATCTTTTTGTGCTCATCACATGTGAGAGCAATGTCTTTGCTCGATGAAGTGGCTTCTTCTTGACCCATGTTGCGTGACATCTCAAATGCCACCAATTTGACAATGACAATGGCCGGAGTCATGGTGCTCAAGTCCTCCATGTTGTGAAGGATGATGATGATGGTTGCATACTTGTTCTTTGGAAGCACGGAGATGATCTTCCTCACAATATCCGCATCACCTAACTTTGTCATTCCTATAGAATGGAGCTCACTGATAATTAGATTCAAACGAGAATACATATCACGAACAAGCTCATTATCATTCATTTTGAAGGAATCATAGTTTGTTTTAGTTAGGTGATGTTTTTGTTCAAGCACATTACTTGTACCATCATGGAGCTCATGTAGTTTTAACCAAATTTCATGATATGTTTGCAAAGTGAAAACTTGGTTAAAGACATCCATGCTAATAGATTCAAACAAGCAATTTTTAGCTCTAGCATTAAGATGAATTTCTTTTTTATCACCCGCGGTAGGCTTCTCGGGATTCTTAATGGGTTTCATCCCGTCGCGGGTGACTCTCCAAACACCTAGATCAACGGCTTCTAAAAAGCAAGCCATCCTAGCACTATAGTAAAGGAAGTTAGTGCCGTCAAAGTGTGGAGGCCTAGAGGTATCCATCCCAACCACTCTTAGGGGTGTCGGCTCGAAGGCGGTAAAGCCAAGAGTCAACAAAAGAGCCAACCTTGCTTTGATACCAATTGAAAGGACCCTGACACCTAAGAGGGGGGTGAATTAGGCAACTTAAAACTTCTACTCTAAACTATGGCCTCTAATTTCCACCTAGTCAAAACCTATGCAAGAAAGTAAACTATCCAAGGTGCAACTAAGGTTTTGCTAGGTATGTTTGCTATCTCTACCGCAAAAGGGAGTTATGCAACCTATGTTCCAATCCTATCAACTAAGCTAGGAAAGGTAAAGCACATAAACAAGGTAGCAATATAAAAGCGGAAGCTAAAGAGTGAGATAGAGATGCAAACTCCCGTCGACGACTCCGGTATTTTTACCGAGGTATCAAGAAGCGCGCAAGCTTCCCTCTAGTCCTTGTTGGAGCCCCTCGCAAGGAATCCCTCGCAAGGGCCAAGCTCCCGGTCGGGTAACTCCGTGGATAGCTCCGGTCCTTCCCCACGCGCAAGTGGGTCTCCGGTTAAGCCACTCGTGGCAAAGCCTCTCCCCGATGCTCCCCGTCGCCTTCACTATCAAGCTTTCGGTCGAACCGCTGCGGGCCTTGTTCCCTTCGGTACACGGAGGCGGCCACACCACAAACGCGGTTGGTGTGGTCTCGCAAGACTACAAGCCCCGCTGATGTACAACAACGGTGCACGCAAGCACCGGTAGATAAGAGGTTTTCAACCTCACTAAACACTAGGCCTAACCCCTAGAGCAAGCGCAAAGCGGTGGTCTAACTAGCTTAAGCACTTCGCAAAGCACCTACACTAATCACCTAGTATATCACTTGAGCACTTTGGTGTCTAGAGCAACTAAATATGTGTCTAAGCACTTGGTACACTTCCTTGAGCTCCAACCATTTGTTCATGGCCGGCCATGGGGGTATATATAGAGCCCCAAGCAAATAGAGTCGTTGGACACCAAAGATGGGCTTTCCTGCGTAGCATCAGACGCTCCTGACGGGAGCATCGGACGCGCGTCCGATGTCACATAACGGCTAGTTCTGCCGACCTGGCACTGAGTCACATCGGACTCTGACGAGCGTTTGATGCATGTCCATCGGACGCGTCCGGTGTCTTCAGAGCCTCTCTGGAACCTTTCTGCATAGCCATCGGACGCAGGGTCCTGTAGCGTCCGATGTAGAATCGGTGCGTCCGATGTAACGCTGTGCACAACACACAGTGTTACCGGTGCATCCGATGTGGTACCATCAGCGCGTCCGATGTCTCTGCTGGCGCCAACCCGAGCTAGGGTTTGGCATCGGTGCGTCCGACGCTTTTGAGCAGCGTCCGATGCAGCGTCTGATGTCCCTGTTAGTTCATTTCTTCGCGATTTCTTACGCCGTCTTGGTTCCATTCTTGTGCCTTGGACTTTGCTTGATCTTTGTGAGTCTTCTACCAAGCTTCTAATGACTTGCTTGAGGTGTTGATCATCGGATCATCACGTCGCCTTAGTCCAAGTCACATTTACACCCTATTGGACTGCAAAATAAACACTTGCAACCATATTAGTCCTAAATGGTTGTGTTGATCATCAAACACCAAAATCTAAAGTTAAATGGGCCGAGGTCCATTTTCCTTATAGGCGGTTTAGCAACGCTCTGGCTCGCACGGCCGCCAGATGTTTGACGCCGCGTCGCTCCGCCACGGTCCATTCGCGTCTCCATCTTCGGCGACCGCGCCTCCGGTGGCCAGCGTCACCGGATCTCCGCCCCACGGGCACCGCGTCGACTCGATGCCACAGGATGTGGAGTCTGGGGTCGTCACGACCTAGACTCACGTCCCGGCCAAGGGTACGTTTCACACCTCACCCCCATTCTCTCATACCCCTGCCTTCGCAATTCCTCGGCCTCCGCCGCTCGCCTTCCAGCATCCTCCACCGCCACCTCGACCTACTATCCACCAGCCCCCACCCCGCCCCCCTTTTCCTTACCCACAACATCATCCCCTCGTTGTCGCTCAACCTACCGCTTCCCTAGCCACCGGTCGCCTACCTAAGCTCTTGTTCCCTCGCTTCGATGGCGAAAACCCCCGTCTATGGCGATCCCTGTGTCAGGACTATTTCGACATGTACAACATTCCAGAATCCGTTTGGATCTGTGTCGCAAAGCAACACCTCGACAAAGCCGCAGCCTGTTGGTTCCAGTCCATTGAGCCTACTCTAGATTTCTCCGATTGGCCCGTTTTTTGTCGTCTCTTGCATGATTGTTTTGACCGCGATCAGAAAGAGTTGCTGATCTGGCAACTTTTCCACGCTAAACAATCATCTTCTGTTTCCGACTATATTACTCAGTTCACTGAATTGGTCGACCAGTTGGCGGCCTATTCTCCTAGTACCGACCCCATGTTCTTTACCATGCGTTTCATTGGTGGGCTTCAACAGAATATTAAGTTTGTCGTCTTGGTTCTCCGTCCCCCCGATTTGGATTCTGCTTGCACTCTGGCTTTGTTACAAGAGGAGGCTGGGCCTGGCCATTCTAGTCGGGCGTCCCGTGCTGGTGATTGGTCTTCTCAAGGCAAAACGGTGTTGGCCTCGTGCACGCCTCAAGACAAGCCTGCTGTTCAGCCTTCGACGGCTGCTACTTCATCAGATGCCAAGCTTGAGGCGGTCAAGTCTTACCGTCGGGCGCTCGGACTCTATTTCAAGTGCAATGCCAAGTGGAGTAAGGACCACCAGTGTGCTCCTGAGGTCCTTCATGCTGTGCAAGCCCTATGGGACTCTGTGGATTATGAGGAGTCTTCTGAACTGGATAGCTCTAATCAGGTCGCCTCCGAGCAGTTGTTTCTGGCAATCTCCAAAGTCGTGACCTCTGGTTCGCTTGCTGCGCGGACCATTCAGCTGATGGGCTATGTGGGTTCTGTTCCCGTGACTATACTGGTGGTTTCGGGCAGTTCCTCATCTTTCATTAACTCGGCTCTGGTCAGTCGCTTGCCAAGTTTTCAATCCTTTCCCATCTCAGTTACGGTTCAGGTGGCTGGCGGTGGTTTGCTTCAGAGTTCTCAGATGTTGCAGCAAGTGTCTTGGTCTGTTAATCAGTGTTCCTTCCAATCTGATTTTCATGTGCTTCCATTGGCAACATTTGATTTAATCCTTGGAATGGATTGGCTCGAATCTTTCAGTCCCATGCAAGTTCATTAGCAACAAAAGTGGTTGTTGATTCCATATGAGGGTAACACCCGGCTGCTCCAGGGTGTCTCTGTAGTAGACCCTGCTCAGATTTTGCTCCACATTGAGTCTGTCGGCCATGAAGCGTCTCCTTCAGTTGGTATGGACACTCTTCCACCTGAAATTCAGGGTCTGCTCACTGATTTTGAGGATCTTTTCAGTTTGCCAGTTTCCCTGCCACCATCCCGAGCCTGCTATCACAAAATTCCCTTGCTGCCAGGCGCACAGCCAGTGTTCATTTGGCCCTACCGCTACCCTCCCAAACTCAAAGATGAAATTGAGCGGCAGGTCTAGGAAATGCTTTCCCAAGGCCTCATACAGCACAGTTCTAGCCCTTTCTCTTCTCTGGTGTTGCTGGTTCAAAAGAAAGACAGCAGTTACCGCTTTTGTGTTGATTTTTGGCACCTTAATGCATTGACCAGCAAGTCCAAGTTTCTTGTACCAGTCTTTGACCAGCTTATGGATGAACTATCACATGCTAAGTGGTTTTCCACGCTGGATTTACGAGCCGGGTTCCATCAGATCCTGCTACACCCGGATGATGAACAGAAAACTGCGTTTCAGATGCACTTGGGGCAATATGAGTTCCGTGTCATGGCTTTTGGTCTTACTAGCGCTCCCGACACGTTTCAGGGTGCCATGAATGCTACCTTGGCTCCCGGCCTTCGGCGCTTTGTGCTGGTCTTCTTTGATGATATTTTGGTCTTCAGCCTGACTTTTGCAGAGCATGTTCAACACCTTCGGCAAGTGTTTCAGTGGCTCCGCAAGGACCAATGGAAACTGAAGTTGTCTAAGTGCAGTTTCGCACGACAGTCTATTCAGTATTTAGGTCACGTGGTCAGTGCTGAGGGCATCTCCACTGACCCTGCTAAGGTTCAAGCTGTCCTTGATTGGTCGGTGCCTAAATCAGTCAAGGAACTTCGGGGTTTCCTCGGTTTGGCCGGGTATTACAGAAAGTTCGTCCAACATTTTGGGATCATTGCAAAGCCATTGACCGAACTGCTTAAGAAAGATCAGTTGTTCGTCTGGACCACTGTCCACCAGCAGGCCTTTTCCTTACTCCAGCAGGCTCTCTGTACTGCCCTAGTGCTTGCTATCCCGGATTTCTCTCAGCCCTTCCACATCGAGACTGATGCGTCCGGCTTGGGCGTGGGTGCAGTTCTGCAGCAAAATGGACACCCCCTCGCGTTTATCAGCAAAGCTCTTAGCCCACGCAATCAAGGGTTGTCAGTCTATGAGAAGGAATATTTGGCGATCCTCATGGCTGTTGATCAGTGGTGTCACTACTTACTGCAAGCAGAATTCTTCATTCACACGGATCATCGCAGCCTTGTCCATTTGAACGAGCAGCGGCTGTATACAGCTTGGCAGCAGCGCGTGTTCTCCCGACTCCTTGGCCTGCAGTACAATATCATTTACAGGAAAGGGACGGAGAATAGCGCCGCTGATGCGCTTTCTCATCGTCCCCATTCGGAGGTCCTCTGTGCTATGTCCACAGCTCAACATGATTGACTGGAATCCGTGGTCGCGGGCTATGCTTCAGATCCAGACGCAATGTCATTACTGTCTCAGCTGGTGG
This sequence comes from Coix lacryma-jobi var. lacryma-jobi, assembly GCA_009763385.1. NCBI lineage: Eukaryota > Viridiplantae > Streptophyta > Magnoliopsida > Poales > Poaceae > Coix > Coix lacryma-jobi. The sequence continues at coordinate 112,504,153 of CM019827.1, read as the reverse complement.
TGTAGCCTGATGCTCGCCCTCCGTATACCCTGGTCCAAGGAGTCCTTCGTTACAAGGGATGTATTTGGCTTGGTTCCAATACTGCGATTCAAACTCAAGTGTTTCATGCACTTCATTCCAGTCCAGTGGGTGGTCACTCGGGCGCCCCAGTCACCTACGCCAAGATTAAACAGTTGTTCTTTTGGCCGGGCATGAAGGTAGATATTTGGCGCCGTGTGCAGTCCTGTTCTATCTGTATTCAGGCCAAGCCCAACCATGTTCGTTATCCTGGATTGTTGCAGCCTTTAGCAGTCCCTGCTACATCTTTTGAAGTCGTTTCCATGGATTTCATCGAAGGCCTGCTGCACTCAGGGAATTATAACGCAATCCTGGTTATTGTTGATAAGTTCTCTAAGTTTGCTCATTTTATTCCCCTTCGCCACCCGTTCACTGCAGCATCAGTGGCTCGCTCCTTTATGGACAATGTTTACCATTCCATGGTATGCCTAAGGCCATCATATCTGACCGTGATCGCATTTTCACCAGCAGGTTTTGGCAGCTCCTCTTTACCTTGGCTGGTTCAGATTTGCGCTTCAGCTCTTCTTATCATCCTCAGACGGACGGTCAGACCGAGCGTGTCAACCAGTGTTGTCGGGGGAACACCAAAAGGGTACCCCCAATCAACGCAAAACAAATAGGGTAAACCTAGAACACCAATTAGTAACAAACCTAACTAGTCCAACCCCCTCGAGGCCTACAACGCTGGCCCACCAAGCCAGGCCTCGGGCTGGCGCTCGCTCTTCGTCTCGCCCGAGCCCTCCGAGCCAGGCCTCGGGCGAGCGCTCCACTAAACCCTCGAGTCCTGGCATATAGGCCTCGAGCCCCCCACAGCCGGACGCCACACCTCGAGACCCCACGCGGGGACCTCGAGCCTCTCTGGCACAACAGCCTATCCCTCGAGACGCTTCATGCTTCCCTCGAGCGGCGCAGACATCGGATGCCGGCCCCATACCGTGCATTTAATACATCCACCTACTCCAGTCACGTCCTCTGCAACCCAACGTGTACCACAGTGAACTAGGGCAGAGTCAAGTCTCGTTTTCACCACAAGTATGGGCAAAAAGGCACCAGTGAGGCACTATTAACCCATGCCCTACACTGTTGCACGTCCAAGCCACGTCTCGAGGCCCAGATGCCTGCTACTCAATCGAATTTCACGGGACTTGCCCATACCAGCGGGGGCTCGAGCCTCCCGTAGGCGCCACCTCGAGGCCAGCTCCGCACCCCTCGAGCCCTAACTGCTTTTATGCTATTGGAGGACAGGTGCCCCAAGATCTGAAGGGACCCTGACACGTCCAGTACGTGCCGGAATGGGCGCAGCACGACTTCCACGTCGCCACGCCTCCACGTCCGCGCCCGGAATGGAGGCCACGCTTCAGGGACGCCTCAACAGCAACACCCACGCCGGCTCCAGTAACCCCGACAAGACAGATTTCCTACCCTCCGTCGTATTGGGCTTTGTATATCCCGACTCTTGTATCATTCCTGTGTAACCCTGGCCTCCTCTTGCTCTATAAAAGAGGACACCAGGGGTCTTCACGCGCCCGGTTACGCACGGGCTTGCGCGACACGAGTCCACGCACACACACTCAAGTCCGGACTCCGGTCCACGCTCATTGAGCTTGTATTGCCCCTGTACAAGCACTTAGGTGCAAGTAATACAAGAACATCCTCCCCCGCTGGACGTAGGGCCTTCTTCACCCGAACCAGGATAAATCCTTGTGTCATCTTGCATCACCATCCAAGAAGAGAGCACGCGATCATATTACTCGTTGGTGTCATACCCCCGGGTTCGAAACACCGACAAGTGTGTGGAGACTTTCCTTCGCTGTTTCGCCCACGCCTGTCCCTCCAGCTGGAGCAAGTGGCTGTCTCTTGCGGAATTCTGGTATAACACTTCTTTGCATTCTGCTCTCGGTCGGTCACCCTTTGAGGTGTTGTATGGGTTTCCTCCTCGACACTTGGGCCTGAACATCGATGAGGCTGCTTCGGTGCCTGAATTGCAGCAGTGGCTCGAAGATCGTGAACTCATGCACACTCTTATCAAGCAACACCTGTCCAGAGCTCAAGATCGCATGAAGAGGCAGGCTGATAAGTGCCACTCTGAACGCGAATTCGGTGTCAATGATAGTGTGTTTCTGAAGCTACAGCCGTATGTACAATCATCTCTAGCTCGTCGGGCAAACAACAAGTTGGCATTCAAGTTCTTTGGACCCTTCAAAATCATCATGAAGATTGGCCTCGTGGCTTATCAGCTAGCTCTTCCCCCAAGTTCAGCCATACATCCGGTGTTTCACGTATCATAGTTGAAGTCTGTCCCAGGTGATCAGTTGGTTTCTCCGGTCTTCTCTTCTGATATGCAGGGGTTTCAGGTCCCTCTCTGGGTGCTCCAAAGGCGCTGGTCCTCCGGCGATCACCCTGCTGAACAGGGCCTGATTCAGTGGTCCCATATGCCGGTGGAGCTGGCAACCTAGGAGCCGTTGTCTGTGCTGCGCTAACAGTTTCCGCGAGAACCGACATGGGGTCGTGCCGGTTCTGAAGAGGAGGGGAATGTCAGCAACCCGCCTGCTGACGACAAGGAGGAGCAAGGCGCGTCCACTTTAGGGAAGCAGGTCACGCCAAGGCCAGTCAGAGCCCGCCGGCCCAACTCCAAGTTCGCAGGCCCATCGTGGTCCAAATGAGTCTCTATATATTCCTGAGTTGAGGAGAGGAGAGGGCATGTATGAGAAATGAACAAACCCTAAATTTCTAAATTCCCCAATTCGGCCGTCGTGCCGTTCGTCGTCGTATTTTACTCTTCCTTCCTTGTACCGCATACTACTGTTCCTTACATAGTGGTTCATTAAAAACAAGGTTCGTTCGTTCAGAATCACGTGCTCTTATCGGATTTACTTTTTAGTTGCAAATTTTAGGCAGAACTGAACCAGTAGTTACATGAAAATAATTGTTGTATCAGTTGTGTTGTAGGGGAAAACACATAACAGGGTATGATAACCTGCCGCTAAGTTTTACTATAAAGACATCACCATTACATTTGGCAAGAAAAATTAGAACCGATTGGTTCATGACTAACTTATTCTTTGAATGAATAAGATTACAAATGATTTGTATAAACATAAACAATAGAACCATCTCATCAAGTTCGTAGGATGAATTCATAATTGGGGAACACCATGTTGCAGAACACAAAGATATCTAGCTGACACTCTTGCATTGGTGCATGGTTAATCTCAAACGCTAACCACCTAAATACCTAAACGCATGACTTGACGAGAAATCTAGACAACTTTTTTTTGTCTTATTCGTGTCGGTGTTTCGACCCCGGGGGTATGACACCAACTAGTAATATGATCGCGTGCTCTCTTCCTGGATGGTGATGCAAGATGACACAAGGATTTATCCTGGTTCGGGCAAAGAAGGCCCTACGTCCAGCGGGGGGAGGAGGTTCTTGTATTACTTGCACCTAAGTGCTTGTACAGGGGCAATACAAGCCCAACGAGCGTGGACCGGAGTCCGGACTCGTATGTGTGTGTGGTGTGGACTTGTGCGGACTTGTGCGTCTAGTCGTATCTGTGTAACCGGGTCAGTGAAGGTCCCTGGTGTCCCCTTTTATAGAGCAAGAGGAGGCCAGAGTTACATAGGTCTGATACAGGAGTCGGGATGTACAATGCCCAATATGGCGGAGAGTAGGAATCCCGTCTTGTCGATGCCACTGGAGCCGACGTGGGGGTTGCTGTTGAAGCGTCCTTGAAGCATGGCCTCCCTCCCGGGCGCGGGCGTGGAGGTGTGGCGACGTGAGGCCATGTAGCGTCTATTCCGGCACGTACATGACGTGGTCGGGTCCCTCCGAGTCTTGGGGTACTTGTCCTCCAATAGCATGGAAGTAACCGGGGCTCAAGGGGCTCAGAGCCGGCCTCGAGGTGGCGCCTACAGGGGGCTCGAGTCCCCGCAGGTATGGGCAAGTCTCGGGAAACCCGATTGAGCAGCAGGCATCCGGGCCTCGAGACGTGGTTTGGACGTGTAACAGTGTAGAGTATGGCTTAACAGTGTTGTACGTCTCCTTTTGACTATGCCTGTGGTGAAAACGAGGTTTGACCCTGACTCTGGCTCGCTGTGGCACGCATCGTGTGCCAGAGGATGGGACCGGAGTAGGTGAAAGCATTAAATGCGCTGCGTGGGGTTGGTACGGTCGTCAGAGCTGGGGAACGGGAAGCTTCCTCTTCGTGGGGGGCTTCGAAGGGTAGTGGAGCACTCGCCCGAGCCCCGGCGCGGAGGGCTCGGGTGAGTGGAGGTCGGGCTCCAGCTCGAGGCCTGGGGTGTAATGAGCCTCGAGGGATAAGCTATCGTGCTGGAGAGGCTCGAGGTCCCTGCGCAGCGTCCCGAGGAGCGGTGCACGACTGTAGCGGGTTCGTGGCCTACGCGCCAGGGCTCGAGGGGTAGGCTACTAGGAGGCGGTCGGTTCTTTGGAAGGTTAGTCTAGCTGTGTTTATTAATTGGTGTTCTAGGTTAAACCTATTTGTTTTGCGTTGATTGGGGGTACCCCTTTTACGGTCCCCCGACAGTAGCCCCCGAGCCCTTGTTTGAGTGCTGGCACTCAAGCAGGGGCTCTCTGCCGGGATCTAGAGGGTTACTAACTGGTCTTCGAGGGTTTAGTTGTTTCGATTCCGTGGGTGTCGTGCGTGCGACACCCGCGGGTGTAGCCCCCGAGGCCACGGGGGAGTGGTTAGGACTCCCTCGTGGGCTTTTTTACGAGCGTGAGTGTTAGTTGCATTTTTTAGGTCCGGGAGTGTCGAGCCCCCGAGTTTTTAGACCCTCTTTCGTCGAGGGATGCCAGGTTGAACCGACCGGCCGGCTCTTCGAGCTATCCGGCACGCCGGTTCCCTGGCTTGTCATCCCGTGAGTCCTTTCGATCGGATGCGAGGGGGATGCCTCGTACTACCACGAGCGGGCGAGTATCGAGGTTCCCGGTGAGCTGGTAATGGGGAAATCCAAGTGAGACCTCGTGCCCCGTTCGATAGGGTTGACTGTAGCCCGGAGGCGATCTCATAAAGCATGGGCGCTCGGTCTGAAGGAGTGCCGGGTCCATTCGATAGGACCCGGTGGCTCGATGCCTCCCTCCGTGGGGATCTCAGTGCACGTCGTGCGCCCTGCCTTGGATACACGTGAGGGGCCTCAAGGGCTTGGCCCTCGAGCAATGCTGCGAGTGGCGCCCCTTAGTGTCCCTGACTCGGGTGCTCGAAGCCGGCTGTCGAACCCTCTTCGAGGGCCAGCCTTCGCTGCTTCGAGGCTTAGGGCCGGGGCCCGTTTTTACCTTCGTGAAGAAGTCTCCGTCGCTTGGAATTCTTCTGCCCGTTGGGCGCGCCTTTTTAGGCGAGGTAGTGGAGATCGTGGCGCTAGGGCAACTGACAAGAAGTCGGAGCGGCGGCCGTGGTGGGCCCGGAGGAGCGGAGCGAGTGCAAAGTTGCCGCGTGTACCTGTCGACCGGCTCGAGATGCGGTTAGGTGGGCACATTAAATGCGTGCGGCTGCCTTTTCGCCGCAGCGGGAGACCCCGCCCGTTGGGTTTTCTCTTATAAATATCGAAAGAGGGGTGAGGGTTTCTTTTACTTTGCCTTTGCCTTCCCAGCCGCCGCAGCTCCCACACGCCTTCTCCCCCGTCTAGCGATTGGTAACCTTCCCGGTCGCCCATCCGCCGCTCAAATCCGCGCCGTCGCTGCCTTGGCCGCTCAGACTCCGGCGCTGCCGGCCGAAGACTGGAGCCCGTCGAAGATGACGCAACGCGAGCTGGATTCGCTGGTGGCCCAGGGGCTTCTTCGTCCCAACCCGCAGGAGGGACCCGCGTGGTGGGTTCTTCCGTCGGAGGATCACCGGGAGCCGCACCCGCCGGAGGGGTATGTGGTGAGCTTCACGCGCTACCACCGCATGGGGCTCGGCGTTCCGCCGAGCCGCTTCATGCGGGGGCTAGCTCACCACTTTGAGGTGGAGCTGCAGCACTTCTCCCCCAACTCAATCTCGCACGCCGCCATCTTTGCCGCGGTGTGCGAGGGATATTTGAAGATCGAGCCGCACTGGGAGATGTTCATCCACCTCTTCTGGGGCGAGCTCTTCCTCAAGGCCTTGAAACCTAGCGGGAGGAGGCTCATGCGTGTGGGCTCTCTCACCGTCACCGCGAGGACCGGGACCTCGTCGGCCAACGTCCCCCGCGAATACCTCCGCTACAAGCTTTCCACCAACCAGGCGGGGTGGGACGACCATTGGTTCTACCTGCGGAACGAGGGTGGGCTCCTTCCGCAGTACACCAGTGGGGTCATCACCCAGCGCCCGGAGAAGTGGACCTAGGGCGTCGCAGCGGACCGGCAGCGCCACCTGATGCCGCTGATGAAGACGATGCGGTCGTTGGTGGAGGACAAGGGATTGACCGTCCCGACGGTTATTTGGGCGTTCCACCAGCGGAGGGTCCTTCCTCTGGCGGACCGCCCCCTCCTCATGCACGAGATGGGGCCAAAGGCCCCGCTCGAGGCACTGAACGAGTCGAGGATGGCCGAGGAAAGGCTGCCTCGGAGCGAGGGCGTCTCCCGGGTGTCGATCACGATCCATGGGTTGTTCGTCCCCGAGGACACCAACCTGATCCCCATGGCGCCTGACGAGGGGTGTCTTGACTTGGTAAGCCATCCTCGAGTCAGGCTGTCTCGAGCCTCCCCTCCTTTCTCTTTTTCTGAATCTTGTTTTACTCTCCTTATGGTTTTTTCTTATCGAGTTTCTTTTTTGCAGGGGGTGTTCACATGTCGCGCGTCGAGGCCCCCGGTGAGGGAGGATGCCGCGGAGACACAGGTGAGGCGCCTCTCTGCTCAGAAGGACAAGGAGAGTAAGGATGTCAGGAAGAAGAAAGAGAAAGAGAAGAATTTGCGTCGAGCGGCTCGGGAGCAGAGGCTTGCGAAGGCTCGTCGTAACCGGTAGCCTGGGGAGGAGTCCCCCGAGCTCAGCTCCACGAGCTCGGAGGAGGAGGATGACGATGAGGATGACAGTGATGACGAAGGGATGGATGCGCGCTTGAGGCACGCGGGGGTCGTCGACATCAGGGCTGACCGCTCCTCTGTGCAGGAGGATGTCTTGGAGGTCCCGCCAGCGAAGGGACCGCGTGGGACACAGCAGCGAAAGGCCACGCAAGGTTCCGCTTCGTCGGGGGCTCAGGGCACATCGAGCTCCGTGCCGGACGCGCCCCCCGTCGTGAAGAAGCCTTGGACTCGGAGCGCCACCGCCACGGCGCAGAAGGAGGCCGCGGCCGTGTCGACCCAGGTGGGGGGTCTTGAGAAGGGCCGGCCCTCGAGAAGCGGCCAACACGTCAAAGAAGGACTCCGGGTCCGACCGCCGCGAGCCGTCGAGGACGACGTCGAGCCCGCGGAGGAGCAGGCAACATGATGGGGCGTCGAGCCCCCGCCACCATGACCGTCGGGGGGGGAGCCCCCGGTCGTCTCGTGACCAGAGTCGCGGGCGACCCCGGAGCCCGTCGCCGCACCGCCACCGGGAGAAAGAGGCGGATACGGGGGGGGCGCGACCGCCAGCGCGAGCGCCGGAGCAGGTCCCGGAGCCCGCGCAAGGAAGGGCGCCAAGGGGACCGCTCGAAGGGGACACGGTCGCCCCCCCGCGACAAGGGACAGAAGGGGGGCTCCCCATCGAGGCCGAGCCACGGGAAGCACCGAGAGCCCTCCCCCCGTCCGAGCCACACGGAGACGGCCCGGGAGCATGGCTCGAGCCATAGGGCGGGCTCGAAGCCCCCGAGTGGGTCCGGCGACTCGGGGAAGAAGTCCCGTCGCCATTTTGGGTAAGTAACATTTCTTAATTTCGTCGGTATCGAAGCTTTACCTCTTTACCTTTGACGATGTGTGCCGTTTCTGGATTTTCCAGGGAGAAGCGCTCCCGGCAGGAGGCGGATCCAGGCACCTCGAGGTATGGACCCTTCTTCCGCTGGAGAGGCCGCTTGGCTGGTGAAGGCTCAAGCGGCCATGGGTCGAGGAAGTCAGATGGCCGCCGCGGATCTTGGTGAGGCCGATGCCGTCGACCATGGGGGTCGAGGGTCTTTCCTGATTCTGACGATTTTGTTCTCCTTTTTCAGCAGGGACCGTGGCTCCTAGCGCCGAGCCTGCCGCCACCGCGTCCGTCGCGGCACCGCCTCCTCCTCCTCCTCCAGTGGCGCCTACCGAGAAGGCCACTTCTCCCCCTGCCATGACGACCACCTTGGGGGGAGCACCGAAGATAGGCGCGGCTCCGTCGGCGTCTGAGGCTGAGGGGATAGCGGCCTTTGAGGCCCCGCACGGGCCATCCCACCGGATAGGCTCCCCCACCGACGGAGCCTCGCCCGCCCGCGGAGAGGGAGAAGGAGGGGGAGGCGTTGGTGGAGAAGGTGCCGACGGTGGAGGAGCTATTGGATGAGCTGGAGCGGGTGCCGCCCCCAGTCGAGGGCTCAACGCTGGAGGAAGCACTCGAGGCACCGGCCGGGGTCGATAGGACGCCAGGAGATCCGGATAGCTTGGGGATGAGCCACCCCTCGAGCGACCCACCACAGCTCGATTCCCTGCCTCCACGCGAGGCCGCGTCGTCGCCTCAGGAGGAGACGGAGGAGGGGCGGAGGGAGCCGCAGCCTGTGCCACTGGTTGGTGGGCCGCCGCCGACGCTGCTCGGGCAGGAGGAGGAGGACCTGCCCACCGTCGAGGCCGATCGATCGGTGTGGCCATATCCCGACACGCCGAGCCCGTCCGGCGCCATGGTCCCCGTCGAGCGGCCGACTCGGCAGGGGGTTCCGCGGGAGGCGCGGTCCATCTTCAGGGAGGTGGCCGAGCTTGTGGCGGAGGTGGAGAGATCCTTTTCGGAGGAGGCGGAGAAGTCCGCGCAGGTGGTGGCCGCCCTCGCAAAGGCGGAGGGGGATCTCCAGGAGCTCCGAGCCGAGCTGGGTCGGAACGCGCAGATGGCGAGCCGGCTCAACAACGCGCAGGCGGAGGCCCAGGCAGCTCGAGACGAGGCCACCCAAGCTAAGAGGGAGGCCACCACCGCTTTGTCCGCGATGGAGTCGTCGAGGAAGGAGGCCGCCGACGCCCGAAACGAGGCCGCCACCGCCCTGTCTGCAGCGGAGGGGCGAAGAAGGAGGCCGCCGATGCCCGGAGCGAGGCCGCCACCACCCGGTCTGCAGCGGAGGTGGCGAAGGAGGCCGAGGAGGCCAAGAGCGAGGCCGCCACCGCCCTGGCTAAAGCGGAGGCAGCGCGGCAGGAGGTGATCCAGAAGGATCTGGCCCTTGCGGAGACGGGCAAGCTGGTCGAGGACCTTAGGGGCGAAAAGCTCGACGTGTTGTCCCAAAAGCGCACGCTCGAGCAGCGTGTTGAGGTCCTTGCCAGCGACTTCGCCGCTCTGGGCGTGCACTGCCAGGGTAATTTTCATGCTTCGTCTTGCTTTGATCTCGAGATTCTTGCCCTGCTGTGGACTCACTCTTTTCTGTTTGTTGCATAGATGTCAAGAAGACCGCCGAGGAGCTCCGCAAGACGAATCAGACTCTCGTGGATCAACTCCGGGGTGAGACCATGGTGTCAGAGCGGGCGCGCGTCACCCTCGACAGGCTTAGCTCCGTGTGGGGTGCCGACCCGGTGGCCGCGGCAGAGGGCACAGTGGCTCGAGGCGACGCCTTGGTCGACGCCCTGTGCTACTTCGACGTGGCCGCGCGGGACCGCGTCCGGCTCGCTCTCCACCATGGCGTGAAGCAGGCGCTTGTGGCCGTCCGCTCCGGCTTCCGTTACCCGGTCAACGTCGTTGCCAAGGGCTTCGTCGAGATCGAGGGGAAGGACGAGGAGTGGAACGACCGCCGCGTCGACAAGATCCTGGAGAAGGTGGAGAAGCCAGGGGCGGCGCTCGCGAAGCTCTTCGAGGAGGACGTGTTGCCTCCTGATGCGGGCAGCGGTGTAGAAGGCCCCCCTCCTCCTGGTTCGGACGTCGAGGTTGGGTCCGCCGCGGAAGATCTCGGGGAGGAGTACGAGACCGATGAAGATTGAGGCATGCGTGCCAAATTTGGGCGTCGAGGCCCTTGTAAAAATTTGTGTCATGACTTACGGCCCATCGAGGCCGACGTATGTATATGACTCGTTTGTTTAAAGAAGCTGTTTTCTTTTCAAAATTTTCTGAACATTTCTCTTTATCGCAAGCTCGAGCTTTTACTGGCTTAGTCTGTGTTCCTTCGATATGCGTCGCGAGTTCCTCGAGGGGGGGGGGGCGTAGGTAGGGTACCGTAGCCCTGGGGCGTGGGTGGCCGTCTACGTCGACGCCTCCCGACTCTCGGAGGCTCGAGGTATCTATGGACTTAGATGTTGCTAGTGCGCTCGAGATGCGAATCGAGATAAGGGTCGAATTTTTGAAAAGAAAAACGCGCCTTTTCTGGAGTCTGGGGGGGTCCCCCCGTTAGCCCCCGAGGGAGGCTCGACCCTGAGCGAGGCAGGGTCGAGGCTACCTTAAGTTGCTATGTAATATGAAAGATGGTGCACGAGTTTGCTCATTCATATTAATCATGTTTGTACAAAGCAACAAAAAGAAGAAGGCCTCGAGGCCTTTAAGGGTAGAAGCGACGTAGCTGAGATATGTTCCACGTGTTCGTTAGGATCCTGCCTTGACCATCGTGGAGCTTGTATGTTCCTGGCTTGAGCACCTCAGCTATGGTATATGGGCCCTCCCACGGAGGGGTGAGCTTGTGGCGCCCTCGATTATCTTGCAGACGCCGAAGCACGAGGTCCCCCACCGCTAGGTCCCTCTTGCGCACGTGCTTGTCGTGGTAGCGTCAAAGCATTTGTTGGTAGCGTGCCGAGTTGATAAGCGCCACGTCTCGAGCCTCGTCGAGCTGGTCCTTGGCAAGCCTCTCGTCGTTGGTTTGCTCATTGTAGGCTCGAAGTCAAGGGGAGCCGTACTCGAGGTCCGTAGGCAAGACAGCCTCAGCGCCGTAGGTTAGGAAGAACGGGGTGAACCTGTGACGGAACGACCCTAATCCCATGGCCCACGTGTCCCTGTCAACCTCTGACAGCCGAACCCAGGTTCCGTGTGATTAAGACCTGTTCGCCACCGGGCTACATCAGTGCCCAATGTCCGCAGGATCATCTCACAATTCGGTTACAGCATTGCATACTTTTACAAATAACATCGGAATAAAGAGCGGAAGACTTAAATAACATTAGTTTTACAAAGCAGGGTTCCAAATAGAAATTAAGGTGAAGTTATTACAAACCAAGTTCTGATAATAGAAATAGACAAAGGCAACGTAGTGGAGAACAGCAAAGATACTTATAATCACCCAGCCCGAGGGTGTACAACTATTCTTCGGCCTCATCGGCCTCTTCCTGGACGATGGTCACGCAGCAGGGTGCAAGACACATCGGGGACTCTGTCATACCTGCAGCATGGGTAACAAACCCTGAGTACTGGGGTACTCAACAAGACTTACCCGACTAAAGAAAAGGGAGAAGACTCAGGAATGAGAGGCTTAGGGTAGTCAAGGTAAGGCTTAAGCAAGATCAGGTATTTTGCAGAAAAGCATTTTGTAAACCTTATTTTATTTGGAAAGATTCAGTATTCCTCAATTCTTCATCGTTCCTGATTCATTTTACATTTCAAAACATACCTAGTTGAGAACCACTCTCCGTTGACAGTCAGTGGACCAAGTCTCCATAACCGAGGAGCAACGTTAATCCGGATAAATAATACTCAGCTGAGGATCCCTATCCACACTGCATATGTAGCACCCAAGCGTGCATATGCCAACTCGTCTACCACGATTCCTCCAAGATTGGGCCCGGTCCTACGCCACCCGGAAGTACAGTACACCACTCCTTTCCAGGTACGACGACCACGTGGGTACATGCTACTTCCGCCATCTCTCCACTCCCAGTGCGCGGTTGTCGGTCCAATAAAGGATTCCTCGGAGCCAGAGCTTTCCGAAGTATGTGAATAGTTACAAGTCTTGACCAGCAGGCCCCCATACGGATGGTCCCTATATTTTTCCGCCAGCGACAAGCACCTCGGGACTCTAACCCAAGAGTACAGGTCCTGTCGGTTTTTCAACCCTGTCCCGGTCGGTGTCAACTGTTGAGTCCCGGACTACAACATGACGGCACCGTACGCGCGGACAACCTCTTCTCGACAATGACCACATGCTCGCTAGGCAAGCAGTCATCGAACGGGAAGTAAAGCCAAATTCCCATAAAGATTCTTTCAGTGATCACACTTTTAAAAATGATATTTTATTGCAAAGTCTAATTCAATAAGCATTGCTAAGCATTTTTCAAATACTTTTGAAAAGCAGGTATCGGGTGTATCAGTGGTCAAGGTGGATAGTGCATCAATTAGGGTAGCACACAACTCCTATAAACCTAATGCAATCATTTAACTCAAAAGCATTTAAGGAAATCATTTTATAAATTCAAGGAAAGGGGTTAAATGCACCGGGGCTTGCCTTGAAGAGCAAAGAGGGCAGGCTCGAGGGCGGCAGGGCAGTTGTCGGAGCTCGGGGTAGCCTCAGGGACAGGTTCGTCAGCGGCTGCCTCGATCTTGACGCCTTCTTCGGTGACTATACGAATGCAATGATGCATGCTCATGAGTATGCTAGCATGAACAATGCAACACAGGGCATACAACATGAACCTTAATCACCTTTTCTGTTTTTCTTAATTATTTAAAAAGGTCATTTTATGCAGTTGCTCCAAAAATCACCAAATTAATCACATAAGTTCATTATGGTGTAGATAGATGGCAAAACAAATTTCATAATTTTTGGAGGTCATTAAGGTGCTCAAATAAAATCAGACATTAATTAACAAAAGGCACTATTTAACAATTAAAGATAAATGCTCAAAAATCAACTTGTTCCAAAAGACTTCAAAATTTCACCAGAGACTAAACATGGCATAGGAAGCTCACAAAAATTTATCTCATGATTTTTGGAGTTATAAATGATTTTCTAAAAATCCAAAACCATCCATTTATTAATTCAAAGAGGGATTTTACATTTTCAAATTCTTGCAGAAAGGTCAAGTTTCATATTTTTATAAAATACTACATGGTATAAAGACTCAACTGTAAAATTTTCAGAATTTTTAGAGCGACACAGAAAATCATACAAAAAGATGAAATAACAAGACTATTCATATTTTTGAAAAGGAAAAGAGCACTGAGCTCGAGTCGGAGCGGGCTCGACGTCGAGGCTCGAGGCTCGGCTGAGAAAACAGAGGCTGGACTCACCGAGAGTCAGAGGCAAGGCTCGACGAGGCGGATGGAAAAGAGGGCTCGACGGCGAGGCCTCGGCGGGGTTCTCTTGCGGCAGATTTCTCGAGGCTGGCCTCGGCTCACTCGAGGCTTAAGGCTCGGTGGTAGCTGCGATTCGCCCGAGGCTGAGGCTAGTCTCGGCTGCTTCGAGGGGCGGGGTTCGAGGATGTGCTCGAGGGTGTGGCTCGGGAACGTGCTCGAGGGTAGTGCGATTCGCCCGAGGCTTGGGGCTCGATACGGTCGAGGATGCGGGTCGAGGAAGGAGACGACCGCGGCGGAACTCCGGCGGTCCGGCGACCCTGTACACCAGGCACGGCTACCAGTAGCCGGTTAGGAGCGCAAGAAGACAAGGAAGGAATATCAGAGGGAGGAGAGGTGGAGCGACGGCGACGAATTCCGTCGACCCGAGTTGGTCGGCTTCTCACCGGCGCTGAGGAAGACGGGCTTGCACTCGGCGGTGGGAGGCGGTAGCGGTGGAATTGAGGGGTGGGGAAGCTGCACGGGCTCAAGGCGGAGCTGCTGGGCTAGTTGGTTGAGCTGCGGAGACTCTGGAGTGTGCTGGCCACGGTGGCGGAGGTGAGTGAGCTGCTCCGGCCGGCCGGTGGGCCTTTTATAGGCGCGGCCAGGGGCAGATAGAGAGCGCGCGGGGGTGGATAAGAATGCCCGTGGCGCGTGCTATCGATCTCATGATGAAGAAAGGACGGAAATCAGTTTGGGACCCGGGCGTCGTGCTTGCCGGCAACGGCCACGCGGCGGCGACGTCGGGGAGCAGTGGGGGACGGGGGCGGAGGTCAGCGCTTGCGCGTGCGGATGCGGAATGATGGCACGGACAGCGGCGGCAGGTTGAAGGCAGGCGAGTAGCTGCCAGGCGCGTGGCGCACGCGGCGCCGGCGAGCTGCCATGACCGGCCCCCCCTGGCCCTAGGTAGAAGATGAACAGGGCTAGGGTGTAGGGTTTGACTTTCTGTATTTTGCAAATTTCTCCCGAAAATTAAACTGAGCAGCAAAAACTCAAAATACCAAAGTTGTGGAGAAAAAGGAGATCTACAACTTTGTCAAAAAGAATATTTTCAAATTCCAAATAGTTCTTGAATTATTTTCGAAATCAGAAAAGGGGACACTTTTAAGATTTGAATAATTTCAAAATTACTTTTGATTTTATATAAAAACTTGAAAATTTGTAAACACCAAAGTTGTTCCTATTGACAAGATCTACAACTTTGCTTTTTGGACCAAGTCCAAATTTTGAATAGTTTTTAAATTATTAAAAGAGGGGTAAAAGCCAGGGTTTGGAATTTGGGATTTTTCAAAAGGATTTGAAATCTGTTTTTGATTTTGGGTTTTGAACAACACAACAAAGCTTCAAGACACTAAACTGAACAAGAAATACACAAGACTAGGCACAGAGTTGAAATTACCATTTTGCCCTTAAAGGAAGATTTGGGCATTTAGGGTTTTTGAAAAGAGATCACCACACGACAAAATACCTTTTAGGAAAAGGTAAAGGCAAGCAACCACTAGACAAACATTAATGCATGACAAGAATGATTATGACTAATGATGATGACATGTCAGGTTAATTACAGATTAAACACCAGAGGTGTTACAACCTTCCCCCCTAAAAGAAATCTCGCCCCGAGATTCTGCGTCTTAAGAAGGACAAGGGTAAAACCTTACATCTACAGAGTATCGAGAAAGTCGGGATAGCTCTTTGCTAAGAAGTCTTCGGATTCCCAAGTGGCTTCTTCTTCAGAGTGTTGGTTCCACTGGACCTTGTACCATCTTGTGGTAGTCCTCCGGGTAACACGGTCCTTGTAATCCAACACACGAACTGGATATTCAGAGTATGACAGATCGGGTTCTAATTCAACACCTTCAACATCTACCACATATTCGGGCACTCGGAGACACTTCTTGAGTTGGGAGACGTGAAACACATTATGAACTGCTGAAAGATGATCGGGCAACCTTAGCTTATAAGCTACCTTGCCACAGCATTCCAGAATTTCAAAGGGACCAATATACCGAGGTGCTAACTTCCCTTTAACTCCAAAACGAGTGACTCCCTTGGTGGGTGAGACTTTCAGGTACACATAATCTCCGATTTGAAACTTCAGAGGTCGACGTCTTTTGTCGGCATAGCACTTCTGTCGAGATTGCGCAATTTTCATATTCTCTTGTATTTGCTTGACTTTTTCTTCCATATCTTTCACTAGGTCAACTCCAAAGAATTCTCTTTCTCCAGGTTCAGATCAACTGAGAGGTGTACGACAACGGCGACCGTACAGTGCTTCAAAGGGTGCCATTTTGATGCTCTCCTGATAACTGTTATTATACGAGAATTCTGCCAAGGGCAAACAGTTATCCCAAGTATCTGCGAAGGTGAGCACACATGCTCTCAACATATCCTCTAACACTTGGTTGACTCGCTCAGTTTGTCCATCTGTTTGTGGATGATATGCTGTACTATGCAAGAGCTTGGTTCCAAGTGAGGTATGGAACGCTTTCCAGAACTTTGCGACAAACTGAGTACCACGATCAGAGACAATGGTCTTGGGTATGCCATGGAGTTTCACTATGTGGTTCTTGTACAAAGTGGCATATGTGGGGACGGTGTAGCTGGTTTTGACTGGCAGGAAATGAGCTTGCTTAGTGAGGCGATCCACGATCACCCAGATGGAATCAAAACCTTTTGGTGTCTTTGGTAGTCCATTGATAAAATCCATACTGATATCGTCCCATTTCCAAGCAGGTACAGGTAAAGGTTGCAATTCTCCTCCGGGCCTCATGTGCACAGCTTTGACTTTCTGGAAAGTATCACACTGAGCGACATACCGGGCGATCTCAATCTTCATCTTTGTCCACCAGAACCTTTGCTTCAAGTCCTGGTACATCTTGTTGCTGCCGGGGTGGATGGAGAATCTAGTCAAGTGTGCTTCATCAAGGATTAACTTTCTTAACTCAGGCACTTTAGGAACTACTAACCGATTCTTAAACCATACTACTCCTGTATCATCAATCCTGAAACAATCAGCCTTTCCGGATTGGACCTTTTCGATGATGTGCTTGATTCCAGGGTTATCTTTCTGTGCAGCGATGATCTGCTCTTTGATAGGGGTTTCTATTCTGATATTACTCAGAGTTCCTTGTGGAATCATTTCAATATTCGACTTTTCCAGCTCATAACACAAAGAAGAATCATAGGGTTTCATCATCAGACAGTTGCAATATGACTTGCGACTGAGCGCATCGGCAACCACATTCACCTTACCCGGATGGTAATGCACTTCAAGATCATAGTCCTTAATTAACTCAAGCCATCTTCTCTGCCTCATATTCAGTTCCTCTTGAGTGAAGATATACTTCAGGCTTTTGTGATCAGTGTACACATTACAGGTACTGCCCAACAGATAATGACGCCAGATCTTTAAGGCATGCACCACTGCTGCTAACTCAAGATCATGAGTTGGATAATTTTCTTCATGTCGCTTAAGCTGTCGGGAGGCATATGCGATCACTCGACCTTCTTGCATCAAAACACAGCCCAAACCAGTACCAGATGCATCACAGTAGACATCAAAGGGTTTTTCGATGTTCGGCTGGGCTAGCACTGGTGACGTGGTTAACAGTTTCTTCAATGTCTGAAAAGCTTGTTCATAAGCCGGTGACCAGACAAACTTCACAGAATTCTTTACTAACTCAGTGATAGGCTTGGCGATTCTAAAGAAATCTGGAATGAATCGACGATAATATCCTGCCATTCCCATAAAGCTGCGGACTTGATGAACAGTGGTAGGTGGCTTCCAATCCAGAATGTCTGCCACTTTACCAGGGTCAACTGACACACCTTCAGCGGATAGGACATGACCAAGAAACTGGATCTGATCTAACCAGAATTCACATTTACTGAACTTGGCATACAGCTGATGTTCTCTGAGACGGGATAGAACGATACGAAGATGTTCGGCGTGATCTTCAGGGGTTTTTGAGTAGACAAGGATGTCGTCAATGAACACGACCACGAATTTATCAAGCTCTGGCATGAACACAGAGTTCATGAGGTACATGAAATGAGCAGGGGCATTGGTCAAACCGAAGGACATGACCAAGTACTCATATAGGTCGTATCTGGTGGTGAAAGCTGTTTTAGGAATATCTTTAGGACGAATCTTTATTTGGTGGTAGCCAGATCTGAGATCGATCTTGGAGAATACTTTGGCTCCAGCTAACTGGTCAAAGAGAAGATCAATACGAGGCAAGGGATATTTATTTTTGATGGTGACCTCATTGAGTGGGCGATAATCAATACACATTCTGAGAGTCTTGTCTTTCTTCTTTACAAAGATTGCAGGACAACCCCAAGGAGACGAGCTTGGGCGAATGAAACCCTTGTCCAACAAATCTTGTAACTGAGTTTTCAGCTCCGCCAACTCTCTAGGAGGCATTCGATAAGCTCTGCGGGATATGGGAGCAGTCCCGGGCTTTAGCTCTATGGCAAACTCGACCTCATGGTCAGGAGGCAGACCAGGCAAATCCTCCGGGAAAACATCAGGGAATTGACAGACCACGGGGATGTCTCTGGTTTCCAGAACATAGGTGGTATTCAAAAGTGTGGCTGCTGGTTTTTGAGGCATTGGAAGTTGGAGAAGGAGTTTGGAGGTACTGTTAGGAATATCCACCCTCACAACTCTATTCAGGATGTCGATCATGGCTTTATACTAACACATCCAATTCATGCCTAGGATGACATCTATCTCCTGATCACGTAGCACTATCATGGTGGTAGGAAATACATGTTCCCCCAACATTACTGGTATACGGCGAACCACTTCCTTAGTACTTATACGCCCTCCAGGCGAAAATATGCAGAAACTTTCTTTTAAATCCTCAATTGATATCTCAAGCTTGATGACAAAAGTACGACTGATGAAGGAATGCGATGCACCAGAATCAAACAACACAACTGCAGGATGATTGGCAACGGGAAACCTACCGATCATGACGGGCTCTCCTTCTGGGATGTCGCCGACAGTGGTGTAGTAGACTTGCCCGTGCATCTTGACAACTTTGCCTTTCTGACCATGCTGCTGCTGGGCACGGTGCTGCTGCTGCTGCTGCTGAGATCCTCCAGGATTCTTCTGAGTATTCTGGGCATACCTCTTGGGCTTTGGGCACTCACGAGACCAGTGACCAAGCTGGCCGCAGTTGTAGCAGGGATGGTTGTAGGCTGTTTGTGGAGTGGTGATACGAACACCTGGGGCGTTCGGCTGTGTGGCACTCTGCTGGTTGGCATTATGGGTGGTGGCCGCGGTACGGACGACCACTTGCTGGTTGGGGTAAGGTAGGCGATTTTGGTGGTGACTGGGGTGGTATATGATCCTCTGGCGCTTGTGACCGCCAGAGAAACTGCTGGATCCTGCTTTCTTCTTCTTCTTTTCCTCTTGATACTGACGGTTGCTTTCTTCATATGCAACATCACGATCAACGGCATCATGATACGAACCGGTCAGGTTATTGGACAGACTTCTGCGGATCTTAGGATGCAGACCTCTAAGGAAACAATCCCTCTTCTTTTCATCTGTGTTGACATACTCTGAGGCATACTGGCTAAGATGGTTGAACTGACCCACATACTGCATCACTGTGGAGTCCTTCTGCTGCAGTGCCAAAAACTGATCAAGCTTCATCTTCATTAATCCCGAAGGGATGTGATGTGCACGGAAAGCGGTGCAGAACTCTTCCCAGGTCAACTGATGACCTTCTGGCTGGGCAGCCAACAGGTTGGCATACCAAGCGCTTGCTGGACCACGAAGCTGCTGGGAAGCGAACCGGGGCTTCTGGATGTCGGTACAGCGGAGAAGACTGAACTTTTGCTCCATAGTGCGGAGCCAGTCATCAGCTTCAAGGGATTCATCTGCTTTGGTGAAAACTGGTGGACGGGTCTCGGTGAAATCCACATATGTGGTCTCGTTGTTGATGTTATGGCGACCACGGTGACCATTGTTCTGCTGCCCCTGATTTTGAGCCATCAGGTTAGCAGCGGCTGCCAAGGCTGCAATGGCATCTGCTAGCGTAGCAGGAACAGGTGGAGGGTTTGGAAGGTTGGCATCATCAGAACCTCCAGCTCCAGTGCGAGTGTTCACAGGCATCTGTTAAGCAACTTGGAACTTAGCATTCATAGATAGAGTTTTGAAAACAACAGACTGATAGCTCCTTCTGATACAAAGGCTGATAGATTGATAAAGATTTCTGACAGACACAACTGACCGATAAGGGGAAAAAGGTACGAAAAGAAAGATACAGACTGACTTAACAAAAGACAGACTAACGCTCCCAAACCTAGACTCAGGTTTTAGGTAAGCAGGTGGTACAGACACACGGGATCTCCATCTCCTAAAGACGGGTCTAGTCCTCATCGATGATGATCATTTCTTCGTCGTCGTCTTCTTCGAGGATGAGCTCAGGCTCTTCCTCCTCGTCCTCGTCTTCAGCGTGGACGTCCTCAGCAGGTTCAATTTCTTCGTCCACGTCTGGCTCTTGTTCCACATCGGGTTCTTCCACTACTCCGTCCTCAAGGTCTTCCATAACCGGGGGTACCAAGGGGTGGAGTTGATCATACAGCTGATGTACTTCCTCATGAAGCATATCATTGAACTGTTCAATCTGAGCTGTGTACTGCTGCAGTCCGTGGAGCTCGGCTCTGGTGACGTCCTCGCGGATCCAAGCATCATTGCGCTGCTCGATAGCGCGAACCGTGTTCCGGTTGGCCTGCTCCAGGGAAGCTCGTGCCTCATAAAACTCCAGGCGTGAGTGGTAGAAGTCATGCTCCAAGTTCTTCAGCTCAGCCTTCAGATCCTTGATCTCCTCCTTCAGGTTCTTACGGGTGCGGCGGGGAAAGCGACGACTGTTGGAAGATTCTCCAGTCTCCTCCTCAGCGCGTGGTGCCAGCTGGTGGCGTGGCACACCATGCGGTCCAGTCAACTTGCGGGCAGTCAGCTTGATGCGAGCCATGTCTGGATAAGAGAAGATGGATGAGAAAGGCTAGCAAGAACAGGTAAAGGCATACTACCCCAACGAACTTAGAGAGGAAGTTAACTTAAGTGATTATGACATGATGCATGAATCGTTCCTACGGAACAAAGCAATGCAATAAATAAATAAGGAACATAGGGCTTAGATCATGTTGTTCCACTAGCTAGTGTTGCCATATGAGAGACAAGATGAGAGAAGCAATTTGGACTCAAAATAATCAAGTTTAGTTTGTTTGGACTCAAAAGGTCTTTTGAAGTTTTCGCAAAAACGAACACTGCAACGTTAAAGTGAGATGCTCCGATACCACTCTGTGACGGAACGACCCTAATCCCATGGCCCACGTGTCCCTGTCAACCTCTGACAGCCGAACCCATGTTCCGTGTGATTAAGACCTGTTCGCCACTGGGCTACATCAGTGCCCAATGTCCGCAGGATCATCTCACAATTCGGTTACAGCATTGCATACTTTTACAAATAACATCGGAATAAAGAGCGGAAGACTTAAATAACATTAGTTTTACAAAGCAGGGTTCCAAATAGAAATTAAGGTGCAGTTATTACAAACCAAGTTCTGATAATAAAAATAGACAAAGGCAACGTAGTGGAGAACAGCAAAGATACTTATAATCACCCAGCCCGAGGGTGTACAACTATTCTTCGGCCTCATCGGCCTCTTCCTCGACGATGGTCACGTAGCAGGGTGCAAGACACATCGGGGACTCTGTCATACCTGCAGCATGGGTAACAAACCCTGAGTACTGGGGTACTCAACAAGACTTACCCGACTAAAGAAAAGGGAGAAGACTCAGGAATGAGAGGCTTAGGGTAGTCAAGGTAAGGCTTAAGCAAGATCAGGTATTTTGCAGAAAAGCATTTTGTAAACCTTATTTTATTTTGGAAAGATTCAGTATTCCTCAATTCTTCATCGTTCCTGATTCATTTTACATTTCAAAACATACCTAGTTGAGAACCACTCTCCGTTGACAGTCAGTGGACCAAGTCTCCATAACCGAGGAGCAACGTTAATCCGGATAAATAATACTCAGCTGAGGATCCCTATCCACACTGCATATGTAGCACCCAAGCGTGCATATGTCAACTCGTCTACCACGATTCCTCCAACATTGGGCCCGGTCCTATGCCACCCGGAAGTACAGTACACCACTCCTATCCAGGTACGACGACCACGTGGGTACATGCTACTTCCGCCATCTCTCCACTCCCAGTGCGCGGTTGTCGGTCCAATAAAGGATTCTTCGGAGCCAGAGCTTTCCGAAGTATGTGAATAGTTACAAGTCTTGACCAGCAGGCCCCCATACGGATGGTCCCTACATTTTTCCGCCAGCGACAAGCACCTCGGGACTCTAACCCAAGAGTACAGGTCCTGTCGGTTTTTCAACCCTGTCCCGGTCGGTGTCAACTGTTGAGTCCCGGACTACAACATGACGGCACCGTACGCGCGGACAACCTCTTCTCGACAATGACCACATGCTAGCTAGGCAAGCATTCATCGAACGGGAAGTAAAGCCAAATTCCCATAAAGATTCTTTCAGTGATCACACTTTTAAAAATGGCATTTTATTGCAAAGTCTAATTCAATAAGCATTGCTAAGCATTTTTCAAATACTTTTGAAAAGCAGGTATCGGGTGTATCAGTGGTCAAGGTGGATAGTGCATCAATTAGGGTAGCACACAACTCCTATAAACCTAATGCAATCATTTAACTCAAAAGCATTTAAGGAAATCATTTTATAAATTCAAGGAAAGGGTTTAAATGCACCGGGGCTTGCCTTGAAGAGCAAAGAGGGCAGGCTCGAGGGCGGCAGGGCAGTTGTCGGAGCTCGGGGTAGCCTCAGGGACAGGTTCGTCAGCGGCTGCCTCGATCTTGACGCCTTCTTCGGTGACTATACGAATGCAATGATGCATGCTCATGAGTATGCTAGCATGAACAATGCAACACAGGGCATACAACATGAACCTTAATCACCTTTTCTGTTTTTCTTAATTATTTAAAAAGGTCATTTTATGCAGTTGCTCCAAAAATTACCAAATTAATCACATAAGTTCATTATGGTGTAGATAGATGGCAAAACAAATTTCATAATTTTTGGAGGTCATTAAGGTGATCAAATAAAATCAGACATTAATTAACAAAAGGCACTATTTAACAATTAAAGATAAATGCTCAAAAATCAACTTGTTCCAAAAGACTTCAAAATTTCACCAGAGACTAAACATGACATAGAAAGCTCACAAAAATTTATCTCATGATTTTTGGAGTTATAAATGATTTTCTAAAAATCCAGAACCATCCATTTTTTAATTAAAAGAGGGATTTTACATTTTCAAATTCTTGCAGAAAAGTCAAGTTTCATATTTTTATAAAATACTACATGGTATAAAGACTCAACTGTAAAATTTTCAGAATTTTTAGAGCGACACAGAAAATCATACAAAAAGATGAAATAACAAGACTATTCATATTTTTGAAAAGGAAAAGAGCACTGAGCTCGAGTCGGAGCGGGCTCGACGTCGAGGCTCGAGGCTCGGCTGAGAAAACAGAGGCTGGGCTCACCGAGAGTCAGAGGCAAGGCTCGACGAGGCGGATGGAAAAGAGGGCTCGACGGCGAGGCCTCGGCGGGGTTCTCTTGCGGCAGATTTCTCGAGGCTGGCCTCGGCTCACTCGAGGCTTGAGGCTCGGTGGTAGCTGCGATTCGCCCGAGGCTGAGGCTAGTCTCGGCTGCTTCGAGGGGCGGGGTTCGAGGATGTGCTCGAGGGTGTGGCTCGGGAACGTGCTCGAGGGTAGTGCGATTCGCCCGAGGCTTGGGGCTCGATACAGTCGAGGGTGCGGCTCGAGGAAGAAGACGACCGCGGCGGAACTCCGGCGATCCGGCAACCCTGTACACCAGGCACGGCCACCAGTAGCCGGTTAGGAGCGCAAGAAGGCAAGGAAAGAAGATCAGAGGTCAGAGGGAGGAGAGGTGGAGCGACGGCGACGAATTCCGTCGACCCGAGTCGGTCGGCTTCTCACCGGCGCTGAGGAAGACGGGCTTGCACTCGGCGGTGGGAGTCGGTAGCGGTGAAATTGAGGGGTGGGAAAACTTTACGGGCTCGAGGCGGAGCTGTTGGGTTAGTTGGTTGATCGGCGGAGACTCTGGAGTGTGCTGGCCACGGTGGTGGGGTGAGTGCGGAGCTCCGGCCGGCCGGCGGGCCTTTTATAGGCGCGGCCAGGGGCAGATAGAGAGCGCGCGGGGGTGGATAAGAATGCCCGTGGCGCGTGCTATCGATCTCATGATGAAGAAAGGACGGAAATCAGTTTGGGACCCGGGCGTCGTGCTTGCCGGCGACGGCCACGCGGCGGCGACGTCGGGGAGCAGTGGGGGACGGGGGCGGAGGTCAGCGCTTGCGCGTGCGGATGCGGCATGATGGCGCGGACAGCGGCGGCAGGTTGGAGGTAGGCGAGTAGCTGCCAGGCGCGTGGCGCACGCGGCGCCGGCGAGCTGCCATGACCGGCCCCCCTGGCCCTAGGTAGAAGATGAACAGGGCTAGGGTGTAGGGTTTGACTTTCTGTATTTTGCAAATTTCTCCCAAAAATTAAACTGAGCAGCAAAAACTCAAAATACCAAAGTTGTGCAGAAAGAGGAGATCTACAACTTTGTCAAAAAGAATATTTTCAAATTTCAAACAGTTCTTGAATTATTTTCGAAATCAGAAAAGGGGACACTTTTAAGATTTGAATAATTTCAAAATTACTTTTGATTTTATATAGAAACTTGAAAATCTGCAAATACCAAAGTTGTTCCTCTTGACAAGATCTACAACTTTGTTTTTTAGACCAAGTCCAAATTTTGAATAGTTTTTAAATTATTAAAAGAGGGGTAAAAGCCAGGGTTTGGAAATTAGGGTTTTTCAAAAGGACTTTGAAATCTGATTTTTTATTTTGATTTTTGAACAACACAACAAAGCTTCAAGACACTAAACTGAACAAGAAATACACAAGACTAGGCACAGAGTTGAAATTACCATTTTGCCCTTAAAGGAAGATTTGGGCATTTAGGGTTTTTGAAAAGAGATCACTACACGACAAAATACCTTTTAGGAAAAGGTAAAGGCAAGCAACCACTAGACAAACATTAATGCATGACAAGAATGATTATGACTAATGATGATGACATGTCAGGTTAATTACATATTAAACACCAGAGGTGTTACAGAACCCAGTGGCTCGACTCGGCGTAGTCCTGAGGCCCCACAGCACCGAGGGGAGCTCGGCAGCCCACCCCTTTCCGCAATTCTTGAGGGTCTTGAACAACCTTGGCTTTAGCCCATGGAGTATCTTGCCATTGGCGCGCTCGACCTGCCCGTTGCATTGAGGGTATGCGACCGAGGCCCAGGTCACGCGAATATTGTTGTCGTCGCAAAAGTTGGTGAACTTTTTGCCCGTGAATTGGGTGCCATTGTCGGTGATGATGACGTTAGGCACCCCAAATCGGTACATGATGTCGGCGATGAATTCAACGGCCTTCTCCGAGGTGGGGTCGCCTACAGGCTTAGCTTCGATCCATTTGGTGAATTTGTCGATGGCCACGAGCACATGCGTGTACTTTCCAGTTGTCATCTTGAGGGGACCCACGAGGTCGAGCCCCCAGACGGCGAACGGCCAAGTGATGGGGATCATCTGCAGGGCGTGCGCGGGCTGGTGTGTTTGCTTGGCGTAGAACTGACACCCTTGGCAAGCTTGGACCAGGCGCTTGGCATCTCTGATGGCGGTTGGCCAGTAGAAGCCTTGTCGGAAGGCGTTCCCTACCAGGGTCCTTGGCGCTGCGTGATGGCCGCAAGCCCCCGAGTGCATGTCGTTGAGGAGCCTGCGTCCTTCCTCGAGGGGGATGCAGCATTGAAGGATCCCTGATGGGCTTCGACGGTACAACTCTCGTTCGTCGCCGTAGATGACGTAGGTCTTGGCCCTTCGAGCGATGCGTCGGGCCTCCGTCTTGTCTTCCGGTAGCACGCCTTGCGTCAGGTAGTCGAGGAAGGGCGTCCGCCAGTCGAGGGGTCATGATGAAGGAGAGGCGGGTGCATCAACCTGCATTGCCTCAACGGATGTCGAGGGGTCGATCTCGAGGGGTGGCGTTGATGGTCGAGCCCCTGTGTCTGGCTCGAGGGGTGGTGTCGAGGGGCCAGCCCCCGGGCCGATTTTGACGGACGGCTCGAAAACGTCCCTTGAGAAGACATCTGGTGGAACCGTGCCGCGCGTGGACGCCAACTTTGCCAGCTCGTCTGCGGCCTCGTTGTACTTTCGAGCGATGTGGTTGAGCTCGAGGCCGTAGAATTTGTCTTCTAGCTTGCGCACTTCTCCACAGTATGCTTCCATCTTGGGGTCGACGCAGCTCGAGGCCTTCATGACCTGGTTGAAGACGAGCTGCGAGTCCCCCCGAGCGTCGAGGCATCGGACTCCGAGCTCGAGGGCGATACGCAGCCCATTGACGAGGGCCTCGTACTCGGCGACGTTGTTGGAGGCGGGGAAGTGCAGACGCAGCAGGTAGCGCATGTGGACTCCGAGGGGTGAGACGAAGAGCAGGCCTGCGCCTGCCCCCGTCTTCATGAGGGATCCGTCGAAGTACATAGTCCAGAGCTCAGCTTGGATTTGTGCCGGCGGGAGCTGGGTGTCGGTCCATTCAGCAACGAAGTCCGCCAACGCTTGTGATTTGATGGCTTTTCGTGGAGCGTAGGTGATGGCCTCCCCCATTAGCTCAGCAGACCACTTGGCGATGCGCCCCGTGGCCTCCCGATTGTTGATGATCTCTCCGAGGGGGAAGGATGACGCCACCGTTACGGGATGAGCGAGGAAGTAGTGCTGGAGCTTGCGCCTCGTGATGATGATGCCGTAGAGCAGCTTCTGGATGTGCGGGTACCGGACCTTGGCCTCGGAGAGCACCTCACTGATGAAGTACACCGGCCGTTGGACCGGTAACGCGTGACCCTCCTCGTGCCTCTCGACGGCTACGACCGCGCTGACCACCTGGGTGGTTGCGGCCACATAGAGGAGGAGAGGCTCGGGGGGATCGTCACCCTGAGCTGGTCGTGGTGGCACGAGAATTGGCGCGGAAGTCAGCAACCTCTTCAAATTGGTTAGGGCCTCCTCTGCTTCGACGGTCCACGCAAAGCGCTCCGTTTTCTTCAGCAGGCGGTAGAGGGGTAGCGCCTTTTCCCCTAGCCTCGAGATGAACCTGCTGAGAGCGGCTAGGCAGCCCGTCACTTTCTGTACGCCCTTGAGGTCTCGGATCGGGACCATCCTCGTGACCGCTGAGATCTTTTCGGGGTTGGCCTCGATCCCCCGCTGTGAGACAATGTAGCCAAGTAGCATGCCCCGAGGCACACCAAAGACACATTTCTCGGGGTTGAGTTTCACATTCTTGGCCCGGAGGCACTCGAACGTGGTCTCGAGATCGCTGATGAGGTCCCCGACTCTCTTGGTCTTAACCACGATGTCATCGACGTAGGCTTCGACGGTTTTGCCTATGTGTTCGCCAAAGATATGCTGCATGCAATGCTGATACGTTGCCCCGGCGTTTCGAAGGCCGAAGGGCATTGTAACGTAGCAATACATACCAAAAGGTGTAACAAAAGAGGTAGCGAATTCGTCGGATTCTTTCATCTTAATCTGGTGGTAGCCGGAATACGCATCGAGGAACGAAAGTACTTCACACCCCGCAGTGGAATCGACAATCTGATCAATTCTAGGCAAAGGAAATGGAACTTTTAGACATGCTTTATTCAAACCAGTGTAGTCTACACACATCCGCATTTTTCCATTCTTTTTCCTAACTAGTACAGGATTAGCTAGCCACTTCGGGTGAAATACCTCCTTGATGAATCCAGCCGCCAAAAGCTTGTGCACCTCCTCACCGATGATCCTGCGCTTCTCTTCGTCGAAGCGGCGCAGGCATTGCCTTACCGGTCTGGACCCAACCTGGATCTCCAAGGCGTGCTCGGCGACTCCCCTCGGTATGCCTGGCATGTCCGAGGGGCTCCGCGCAAACATGTCGATGTTCGCGCGGAGAAAGTCGACGAGCACTGCTTCCTATTTAGGCTCAAGGCTGGCGCTGATGGCCAGCGTCTTGCTGTCGGTCGAGGTCGGGTCGACGGGTATCTGCTTGACGTGTTCTGCCGGCTCGAAGGTGCCAGCGTGGCGCTTTGCTTCAGGGGCCTCCTCGGTGGCCAGGGCTGCTAGGGCCTCGAGCGAATCGAGGTGGACGTTGGCCTCCCCACGCTCTATGCACTCCACGTCGCAGTGGTACGCGTGCTCGTAGGAGGTGTCGACGGTGATGACCCCTTTCGGCCCCGGCATCTTGAGCTTCAAGTACGTGTAGTTGGGGACCGCCATGAACTTGGCGTAGCCGGGCCTGCCGATGATGGCGTGGTAGGTTCCTCGGAACTCGACCACCTCGAAGGTGAGCGTCTCCCGGCGGAAGTTGGCCGGCGTGCCAAAGCAGACAGGTAGGTCGATGCGCCCGAGGGGGTGGGCCTTCTTTCCTGGTATGACTCCGTGGAACCCCCCGACACTGGGTCGGAGCTGGTCCCTAGAGATCCCCAGGAGGTCGAGGGTCTCGAGGTATATGATGTTGAGGCTCGAGCCCCCATCCATCAACACCTTGGAGAACCGTACATCGACGATGACGGGGCCGACGACAAGAGGGTATGCTCCCGAGTTTACGACATGATCCGGATGGTCGTCTCGGTCGAACGTGATCGGCGCATCAGACCAGTCGAGGTACTGGGGGGCGTCGTGGCGGAGTGCAAAGATCTCCCGGCGCTCCTTCTTTCTCTCTCGAGCTGAGAGCCCGACGGTCGGCCCCCCGTAGATCATGAAGCAGTCGCGCACCGGGGGGAAGTCCGCGTCCCCATCGTCACGTCGATTGTTATCCTTGCCCTTAGGCACGTCCTCCTTCTTGTCGCCGAGCTTGGAGTAGAAGCCCTTCAGCAGTCGGCAGTCCTTCAACTTGTGATTCACGGTGCCCTTGTGATAAGGGCAGGGGTCCTCTTGCATTTGGTCAAAGACAGCCCCGTCAGGGGGGCCTCGAGGCTTCTTATGGTCGAGGGCGCCCATGAGCACTTCTTCATCGTCGTCGTCATCGGCGTCGCGCTTTGCCTTCTGACCTTTGCCTTTGTTTTTCTTCTTTTTGTTGTTGTTGTTGCTGCGGTTCCTGACGTCGTTGCCCTTGCCCGAGCCCTCCGGTGCGGCCACCGCCTTGCCTTTGTCCGTGGAGCGGCCAAAGAAGGCCCCCACTGCCTCATCGCCTGAGGCAAAGCTGGTGACATGATCCATCAGGTCCTCGACCGTCCTGGGACGGTAGCGCCCTAGCTCGTGAACTAGCTCTTGACATGTTGTGCCCGCGAGGAACGCTGAGATGACATCCTCATCAGGCACGTGGGGGAGCTCGAGGCGCTGCTTCGAGAACCGTCGAGCGAAGTCGCGGAGGGGCTCGTCCGCTGCCTGCCTGCAACGCCGTAGATCCCAGTGGTTGCCTGGGCGTACGAAAGTCCCCTTGAAATTCCCGTCGAAGACCCTGACTAGGTCGGCCCAGTCATGGATCCGATCCGGCGGGAGCCCCTCGAGCCACCGGCGGGCGGTGTCCGAGAGGTAGAGTGGGGGCTGGCGTATGATCACGCGGTCGTCGCTCTTTGCTCCGCCCAGTTGGCAGCCTAGGCGGAAGTCAGAGAGCCAGAGCTTGGGCTCGACCTCCCCGTCATACTTCACGATGTTGGTCGGTGGTCGGAAGCGGTCGGGGAGGGTTGAGCTGCGGATGGCCCGGCTGAAGACCCTGGGGCCCGGGGGCTCGAGGGCTTGCCGGTCCTCGTCGCTGTCGTAACGCCCTCCTCAATGGGCGTTAAAGCCACGCTCCTCGGCCCCTTTGTCCTTGCGCCGTCGGTTGATGTCGTTGCGGGCGTCATTGGCATCTCGAGGTGGCCTGTCGTCGACGATCCGTTCGCGGACTGGCCTGGCTTGAGGGGCGTCCGGCTGGTGGACGGACATCTCCCGCTCGTTGCGGGGCGCGTCTGCTGGCTTCCCCGAGGCCGCCCCACACCGTCGCGAGGCTGAGCTCTCGGCCTGCTGCACAGCGGCTGTCTCGAGGAGGTTCTTCATTTCCCCGAGCATGCGCCTGGCGTCAGGGTTGGAGACGGCGGGTAGATCGCGAAGCAGCATTGCGGCCGCCACCACGTTCTGTCCGGCTCGCGGGAAACGCACCTCGGGGCGTGCTGGTGCCCCGTCCTCGAGGATCTGCCGGTGGACCTCTCGAGCGCGGCAATGAGCACCGGCGCCTCGAGGCTGGGCTGGTTCCTGCACTAGGGTTTTCTCGAGCTGCAGCAGGCGTTGTCGATCCTCCTCAGCCTTGGCGATGGCCTCCCGCAGTTGTGCAAGATGCGCCGCCCGGTCGTCGCTGTGCCGAGATGGTGCAGCCGGTGCCGGAGGTTCGTTCCTCCCCTGAATGCGTGATCCGCCTGCCGCAGCCACGTCTCCGGGCTCTTCGAGGTTGAGCGCCGGCCTATTGTCGTCGCCGTGGTCCTCGGTATCGCTTACGACCCCCTCGAGCTGGAAGCACTGTCTGGTGGGATCCCAGAGGTCAGGGTCGTGGTAGTCGTACTCATCGGAGTCGGAGCTGTTGACGGCGCGCTGCCCTGGCTCATGCTGGGACTGCAACTCGCGGTACCACTCTCCGATGGTGGCTCGCCGGGGTGGCTCGACGGCTCGTGAGAAGCCGCGGTCGACGTGTGCGGGGTAGACGACCTCCAGGTTGGTGGTGGCTCGTAGGAGCACGCCCGGACGTTCCTCCCGCTCTGCCGCCGCCCGGCCCTGATGACGCTCGTCGAGGTGGTGGGCGTAAGCAGCTGCGGAGTTGTTGAGGCCGAACGGGGGCCGCTGGCGTCGAGACCGGTACACCCCGTGCGGGAGGAGGTCAGATGGTGTCGACGGAGCACGGCTCGGGGGCCTCTGGCCAGGCTCCCGGTCCGCGCGCATGATGAACGCGAACTCGCTGGGGGAGTGCGCGTGCGCCCTAGAAGTTTCCGGCCGCGCGCCGGGCAGGTTTCCCCTCAGGGGCTCTGCGCCGGCCGCGGGGAAGTGGGTGTACGCTGCGGGCACCGCCTGTGCCTGGCGGCGATGATGACGACGGCGCCGCTCACGAGGTGGCGACGCGTAGTGGTGCGGGCGACGCGCCACGCCCCCTGCGCGGGGTGGCGTGACACACCCTCCGCTCGGGCTCTCCGTGGAGAGCAAAGTCAGCTTGTTGCCGCTACCGGTGGCTAGGAACTCGAGGCTCCCGAACCAGACGACGGCACCAGCAGAGAACGGAGGAGGGGGAGAAGCCATCCAGAAAACAGCGAGAAATCGACTCCGACACGCGAAGTCCCCTACCTGGCGCGCCAACTGTCGGTGTTTCGACCCCGGGGGTATGACACCAACTAGTAATATGATCGCGTGCTCTCTTCCTGGATGGTGATGCAAGATGACACAAGGATTTATCCTGGTTCGGGCAAAGAAGGCCCTACGTCCAGCGGGGGGATGAGGTTCTTGTATTACTTGCACCTAAGTGCTTGTACAGGGGCAATACAAGCCCAACGAGCGTGGACCGGAGTCCGGACTCGTATGTGTGTGTGGTGTGGACTTGTGCGGACTTGTGCGTCTAGTCGTATCTGTGTAACCGGGTCAGTGAAGATCCCTAGTGTCCCCTTTTATAGAGCAAGAGGAGGCCAGGGTTACATAGGTCTGATACAGGAGTCGGGATGTACAATGCCCAATATGGCGGAGAGTAGGAATCCCGTCTTGTCGATGCCACTGGAGCCGACGTGGGGGTTGCTGTTGAAGCGTCCTTGAAGCATGGCCTCCCTCCCGGGCGCGGACATGGAGGCGTGGCGACGTGAGGCCATGTAGCGTCTATTCCGGCACGTACATGACGTGGTCGGGTCCCTCCGAGTCTTGGGGTACCTGTCTTCCAATAGCATGGAAGTAACCGGGGCTCGAGGGGCTCAGAGCCGGCCTCGAGGTGGCGCCTACGGGGGGCTCGAGCCCCCGCAGGTATGGGCAAGTCCCGGGAAACCCGATTGAGCAGCAGGCATCCGGGCCTCGAGACGTGGTTTGGACGTGTAACAGTGTAGAGTATGGCTTAACAGTGTTGTACGTCCCCTTTTGACTGTGCCTGTGGTGAAAACGAGGTTTGACCCTGACTCTGGCTCGCTGTGGCACGCATCGTGTGCCAGAGGATGGGACCGGAGTAGGTGAAAGCATTGAATGCGCTGCGTGGGGTTGGTACGGTCGTCAGAGCTGGGGAACGGGAAGCTTCCTCTTCGTGGGGGGCTTCGAAGGGTAGTGGAGCACTCGCCCGAGCCCCGGCGCAGAGGGCTCGGGTGAGTGGAGGTCGGGCTCCAGCTCGAGGTCTGGGGTGTAATGAGCCTCGAGGGATAGACTATCGTGCTGGAGAGGCTCGAGGTCCCCGCGTAGCGTCCCGAGGAGCGGTGCACGGCTGTAGCGGGTTCGTGGCCTACGCGCCAGGGCTCGAGGGGTAGGCTACCAGGAGGCGGTCGGTTCTTTGGAAGGTTAGTCTAGCTGAGTTTATGAATTGGTGTTCTAGGTTAAACCTATTTGTTTTGCGTTGATTGGGGTACCCTTTTACGGTCCCCCGATAATTCGGAACTATCTTTTGTGCGACTAACCTTGATTACCTTCCAGAGAGGGAGTAAGGTCCTGTTTTGTATTCTCTGTGATCCAATCGAGTTGCAGGATAACACGAAAAGAAAAAGACGTAAAGAGAAAAGAAAAAGAAAAGAGAAAAGAAAAAGAAAAAGAAAAGAGAAAAGGGGCAGGGAATTGCTGTGCTGGATCTATTTTCCCGTAGGATTTCATAGAATAGGTTTAGTTATCCTTACTTGGATAAAGGTGAAATAGCTAAATTAGTCCTCATCTTTCGTTTCAGGCTCAATTTAGTTCCTCAATTTTCAAATTGGCCAAAACAGTCCCTCATCTTTAATTCTTTGTCCAAATTCGTCCTTGTGCTGACGTGGCACTCCACAGTGGCAGCCTTAGTGAGAAAATGTGCTCGTGTCGGCTTTGCTAAATAGGTGAGTGTTAGCAGTTAGCATTGCTAGTGTAGGTAGGATTACTCTGTACTTTCACGCTAAAGTTCATTGTATTCTGGTATGAACAACACTATGATGGAACACCTATTTCCAATGAAACTAGGATTGAGCACACATGATATATGTAGCAACAAAAGAAAGAACATATGCTATTGATCCAATAAAAATTTGAATAAGTTATTTAATGTCTCTTTCATTGCTAGTTTTAGCTATTGATCCAAAGAAAAAACATATTCCATCGATGGCTGCCAGACTAGCCAAAGCTATGGTCACCACGAGGCTTTGTTGACTAGGACTATCAACAT
Organism: Coix lacryma-jobi var. lacryma-jobi; assembly: GCA_009763385.1. NCBI lineage: Eukaryota > Viridiplantae > Streptophyta > Magnoliopsida > Poales > Poaceae > Coix > Coix lacryma-jobi. The sequence continues at coordinate 112,471,363 of CM019827.1, read as the reverse complement.
AGAGTGACTCATCAGCGTAAGGACGGAATTGAACCAAATCAAAAGTTGAGGGACTCATTTAGCCATTTCAAGAGTTGAACTAAATTGAACCCGAAACGAAAGATAAGGGATCAATTTGGCTATTTTGTCGGGTTCACGTTCATTTACCCAATACACATATCAGGCCGGTTGAGCAATCAGAGTTCCTGGGCTACATGGCCCGCGTCTTATGAATATTCAATTTATGATGAAATATTTTTTGTGCCAGTTGAGAATTTTTTTAGATAAAGGAATTTATTATAATGTTTCAACCACTAGTTGATAAAGAAAAACTATCAAAAAAACATCAAAAGTGTGAGAGATGAAGGAACCGTGATGCCCAAAAGGGAGGATGAATTAGGCAACTAAAAACTCTACTCTAAACTATAACCTCTAATTACCACCTATTCAAAACCTATGCAAGAAAGAAATTATCTAATTGTGCAACTATGGTTTTACTAGGTGTGTTGCTATCTCGACCATAAAAGAGTTATGTAACCTATGCTCCAATCCGATCAAGTAGGCTAGGAAAAGTAAAACACATATGAAGATCCATATAGCTCATAGATTCCGCGAACGGAGAGCGCTCTTGCAACTGTTTCGAATACTGTTCACCACTCTTTTCCTGCCACGTGGTTTCGTGCGTGTGCCAGTATCCGTTTGCTGTCTTCCGATTAGCTCGAGGTTTTTTATCTAAACAAGGCCAAATAGAAAAAACTCGACGGCATCGACCTCGTCGCCTCCGTCAGCCCCTCTTCCTCTCTTCGAGCCGCGACGCTTCCTCACCCCGTTCGGCAGCGGACGCGGATGCAGCGTCCTTCCTTCACAGAGGCTGCAGCTGTGTGTGTGGCCCGCTTTATCACCTCGCCCTTTCCTCTACCAGAGCGGCGGCACGCAGATGCGGCGGGCAGCCCTGCCTAGGGTTTCACGTGGAACCAAGACGGATAGGCGACCACGGCGACGATGCATCGGGCGTTGGCAACCACGGGGTGGAAGCGACGATCAGAGGCTTCCCTCATCCTCATCTCCGACGGCCCCTATGGCTACTACACGGTGGTCGTGCTCCTACCGTTGTACGGCTCCGGCGTGTACCCCATCGGCATCCAAGTGCACGCATCGGCGACAGCGCACCCGGAGTAGCAATTGAGGCCCTGTGCTAGCCTCCCCTGGCCCTCCATGCCGGACCAGGGCTGGCTCCAACGACATCGTCCACCGCCGCCAAATCGACATCACCTGACATCCTCTCTCTCTCGCTGCCTCCGCCCGGACCAAACCCAGCCCCCAAAAATGATGGGAAATGGAGACCGGAGGCAGTCAGGAGATCAGATCCGCAGTTCTTCTCCTCTCTCTATCGCGTTTCAGGTATTTTCCCCAATCCCTGAATATTCCCTGTCAAATTCTGAGATTTCACACTGTTGTGCCGCTGGCCGTACGTATCTTTACTCTGCCAAAGATGGTTTGCAGGTATTTTATTTTCACAAGCAATGGCTTCCTCAGCCTCTCAACTACTCTGATTTCTCCTTTCTATTGTAATGTCATTATTATCTCTTTGTTTTGAATTAATTTTCTCCCAAACTAATTTTGTTTGATCGACTGTTGTGCTCTGTTAGAATTCTCAGTTCATCTGTGCCACCAGGTGGTGGTTCGTACCTCAGGTAAGTGCATTCATCACGTACCCCCCCCCCCCCCCCCCCCCCTAGCTGCTAAGTTGTTGTTGTTTTGTTCTAATGGTTCGGTTTATTGTGGTTCACTAAAATTTGGGGTTAAAAGATTTGAGTTAAAGTTTCATATGTGTATTTTGTAGACAAACTATCATCTATGTATTGTGACACTAGCATTCAACTAATCTTTCTCTTGCTCTGAATAAATTATTTCGATGAGATCTGTTGTGAGAAATGGGCATACCTGCTTAATGCTGGTACAAATTTGTTACAACTAATGTATATATTTTGTTCACGGTTTGAGAGTGGCCCTAGAAGAAGGGCATCTCATTTCTCATAGCCCTTTGTGGCTTCATCATATTGCCAATACAAAACGATCATGGGCTTTGATTCGCTGGTTATAGAAAAAATTAAAGTGTGCACGCCTCCCACCAGTGCCAAAGTTTGGTTTCTTTACTCAGTTGTCCTCCTTTGTTAGCTGTTTTGGTTTACCTATAATTCTAAATCTTATGTGAGGAGTATTTAACCTATGCTACATATAGGTATGGTGAGTGGTGACCTTGAGTGCCTCCTTAATTGTCTTCATTCAACCTATGTCTAGACTCTACAGCAAGCAGAGCAGCAACTTAATTAGTTCGAGTTTGTTTGATCACCTTGCTTGCCAGTTTTATTTACTCACTTTAGTTATGTTATGGTTTAATTTTTTTTTGCTACAACTACATGTGTATTTTGAGCCATCAACGTAAATGAGTTATACTTAGGCTAGTGCTATATATTCGATCCTAAAAGCAATGTTTTAGCAAAACGGACCATGTCCTGTTTGTATGGTGACCTTGATTTATCAAATTAATTGTTTGTACAACATACAAATCGTCTATAAAATTATATAGAGAAGTGCCATTTTTAATGCATGCTCCTTTGATTATGTTGGATTGACCTTACATCTATTGAATTATAAATTAATTTTGTTCACACCAACAATGCATGTCTTTAACCCCTATTTTGCCCTTATGGAACTATAGTTATATACTCCTTTGGCTTTCCAATTTTTCACATTTATAGGGGTTACTCCAAGGAAGAGAATACGACTGGGGTACTATGCTGCTTGCTTGATGATTGTGGTATATGGAATCCTATATGGATATATGGAGTTGTTTACACCAGAATTTGGACAAAAAGATTATTATTTTGTAAGCACAAACGGCTGGTTTACTAAGGAAGGAATCGGCCAGAAAAAAATTAAGAAGCCTATATAGGTTCAAGCGTGACCAGAAGAACTCATATGGACCAGCATGATGGGCTTCGAAGACGTGTCGGACTCGGCCGAGGAGTTCAAGTCCAGATCATTTTTATTTTTACCTATTATGTAACCTAGTCGTGTTAAGACAGGAGTCAACCGGGTTATAAATGGCTAGAAACCAGATTTTGTAAAAATCATCCAATCAATCAACACATCGGCCCTCGGCCAAAACCCAAGGAGTAGGAGTAACGTAGATCTCGGCGAGACCTTCAATCAGGCAGGGCTGCATCGGCTTCAACCGACCTCCGGTTTGCTTGTAAGTTTCACCAATGGCTCGTGTTATTGTGCAATAAGGTTGTATTTGGCATCGACCAAACTCTTGTTAAGCTATGATATGGCTAGTTATCGGTCTAAGTTCGTCTCTGGTAAGGTTGTCTTGACTCGAATCAATCTCTTACTTTAGTCGATCTTGACTAGTTATCGGCTCTATTGGTTTGGCAATCTAATAGATTCATTAAGTTATCGATGGTGTTTTATGTTTTAATTTGTTTCTTTGTGTTTTAAATAATATCTTGCCCAATCAAGATTGACAAGGTAGTTAAAGCTTAAAAGTAGTTTAGATCGGCTACCTAAAGATCTTACATGCTGACATTAGAGAGAATAGCCGATCTAAGCTTCTCATCGACTATTTTGTCAATCTTGGTTGTTACATGTTATGCGTTCGAGATATTCGATAAAATCGTGGTTTGATCTAAGAATGGACAAATATGGTTTAGCATGTTTATTATGGCTGTATTCTCGAACCCCACTGATATACATGATAGATTAGGTCTGTTCGATTTTAGATTAAATCATGGTTTTTACGGGTAGATCTTGTCCGTGCCTCATGGACCCTGCATGGGCTAAAATAGCCGATTCAGTTATACTTTCTTCATAATGTGTTCTTTCAAGTGGCTTGGAATTAACGGATTTACTCTTTGCATAAGACGTGATCTAGCTTGATCATCATTATGGCTATATGGAGACACCCCAGTGTTGATGTTTAAGCTATTTTATCGATCTATTTGTTATTATGGCTGTATGGAGACACCCCACTGTTAACAAATAGAACTGCTCGTGCAATTAGTCGATACGTTGGTTTCATGTCGTTTGGATGTACACATAGATCTTTACTCTGTTAACACGTTTAGGCTTATCGGCTATTTATCTGCTCTGAATACTTCTTTACATCTATCATAGCCGTTTTGCCTTATATATTTTTCAATACATTATGCAATTTCTTGGGAGTTGACTTTGTAGTCAATATCGTAGCAACAAGTGGCTATATCAGAGCCGTACAATTTGGAACTGTCTGGAACTAAGCCGGCAGGTTCCACAATTTGACAACTATTTCTTCTCCTTGTTGATGTAACACCCCTGGTGTTACTAATGTAATTAACTTGACATGTCATCATCTTAAGCATTAATCATTTTGTGATGCATTTGGATGGCTTAATTGCTATGCTTTAGTCCCTTTCCAAAAACCCTAAAAGCCCAATTCTCTCTAAGGGCAAAATGGTAATTTCACCTCTGTGCCTAGTTCTATGTAGTTCTTGTTTGAATTTGATGCCCTGATGTTTGTTGCATTGATCAAAGTTCTAAAATCAGATTTGATTTGATTTTCCTTTTGCAAAACCCTAAAATTCCCAAATCCTGGATTTATTCCCTTTTCGATAACTTTTTCAAAATTCAAAATTCTGGGTTGGTTCAAAAAGCAAAGTTGTGAATCTGACCTAGAGGAACAACTTTGGTATTTACAAATTTTCAAGTGTCAGTTTGAAATCCAAAGTAATTTTGATTTGAATCAAATTTAAAAAGTGTCCCCTTTTCTGTTTTTGTATATGGTTCAGAAACTATTTGGAATTTGAAAATGTTCATATTGACAAAGTTGTAGATCTTATTTTTCTGAACAACTTTGGTGTTTTGAGTTTTTGTTGCCCAGTTCAAATTTTGGAAGTAATTTGCAAAATACAGAGATCGGCCAAAAGTCAAACCCTAAGACCTAGCCCTGTTCATCTTCCACCTACAGCTAGGGGGCCCCGGCCGTGGCCGAGCCTCCGGCGTTGCGCGCGCCACGCGTTTGGCAGCCGCTCGTCTGCCCCCGACTTGTCGCCCGCGCCCGCGACATCTTTCCGCACCCGCACGCGCGAAGCGCTGACTTCCGCCCCGTCCCCTACTGCTCCAGCGCGTCGCCGCCGCGTGGCCATCGCCGGCGCTGTCTGCGCCCGAGCCCCGGCTGCACGCCCGTCCTCCGCCTGCGCGCAATCGAGAGCGCACGCGTCCGCCGAGCTTATCCACCCCACCTCGAGCTCTCTACCGTCCCCTGGCCGCGGCTATATAAGCCCGCCGGAGCCCCGAGCTCCGCATTCAACCCCGCCGCCGTGGCCAGACCACTCCAAAGCCTCCGCCGCTCAACCATCTAGCCCGAAAGCTCCGCCTTGAGCTCGTGAAGCTTTCCCACCCCCCAATTTCACCTTCCCCGCCTCCGATTGCCCGGCGTAACCCCATCTTCCCAATCTCCGACGGAACACCGGTGAACTCGGGTTCGTCAAATACTTCCCCTCCGGTCACGGATACCTTCTCCCGACCCCTGTGTCAGCTTCCTCGGTTCCGCGCGACTCTAACCCGGCCCTTGCGGTCTCGTGTGTTGCGCAGGACCGCCGGATCGCCGGAGCGCCGCCGCGGTCGTCTCCTCCCTCGAGCACGTGTCGAGCCTCACCCTCGAGAACGTGTCGAGCCTCACCCTCGAGAACGAGTCGAGCCTCACCCTCGAAGCTCTGCCTCCGACCCGTGGTAAGCATCCGAAGCCTCCGGCCTCTGCTTCCACTCCGTTTCGCCCGAGCCTCCAAGTCACGCCTCGGACGGAGGCTTGTTTTTCCGTCTCGCCCGAGCCCAAGCCTCGGCGAGCGCATGCCCTCCGCTTCGCCCGAGCCCAAGCCTCGGCGAGCGCATGCTCTCCGCTTCGCCCGAGTCAGGCCTCGGACGGAGGCTTACTTCTCCGTCTCGTCCGAGCCTCCGGGCCAGGCCTCGGACGAAGCTGTCGCTTCCGTCTCGACCGAGCCCGTCTCGACCGAGCCCCGCGCGATTCGCCCGAGCCCCCGCGATTCGCCGAGCCCGGCCTAGAAGGAGCACAGTGCTCTTCTCTTTTTTTGAGAGATGTGAATAGTGTTCTGTTTTCTCTTTTTTGTATGATTTTCTGTGTGCATCCAAAAATTCTGAAATTTTTGTGGTAGACTCTTTATGCTCTGGAGTATTTTATAAAAATATGAAACTTGAGTTTTGTGCAAAAATTTGAAAATGTAAAATTCCCCTTTTAATTGAAAAATGAAGGTTTTGGTATTTTTGGAGAGTGATCTATAACTCCAAAAATCTTGAGATAAATTTTTGTGACCTTTTTATGACATGCTGAACCTCTGGTAAAATTTTGAAGTCTTTTGGAACAAGTTGATTTTTGAGCTTTTATTTTAATTGTTAAATAGTGCCTTTTGCTAATTAATGTCTGTATTTTTTTGAGCACCTTAATGACCTCCAAAAATTATGAAATTTGTTTTACCATCTGTTTATGCCTTAATGAACTTATGTGATTAATTTGGTAATTTTTGGAGCAACTTCATAAAATGACCTTTTAAATAAATTAAGGAAAATAGAAAAGATGGATTAGGGTTGGTAATAAGTGTTTAATGATGTGATCTTTGGATTGATTGATGTTCATAGACCCCTACCCTTTGGTCTATGATGGTTGTGATGCTATGATTGGTTGATGCTTAGGATAATCATAATAAGGCCTAGCTTTAATTAACATTGCTTAAGGAAGAAATGGTTACCTTTTATGCTCAACCTAGATTTCGATTATACCTTGCCTAAGAGTAATCTAGAATCAGTAGAATTGTCTTGCACCATAAGTCCATATCATCATTCTCATGAGCATTCATCATTGCATCCGTATAGTTGACGAAGAAGGTACCAGAGTCGAGGCCGCTGTTGACGAACCAACTCCCGAGGCGACCCCGAGCTCCAACACCTATACCTACCCCGAGTCTGCTCTCTTTGCCATCCAAGGCAAGCCCCGGTGCATTTAACCCTTTCCTTGAATTTTATAAAATGATTTCCTTAAATGCTTTTGAGTTAAATTATTGCATTAGGTTTATAGGAGTTGTGTGCTATCCTAATTGATGCACTATCCACCTTGACCACTGATACACCCGATACCTGCTTTTCAAAAGTATTTGAAAAATGCTTAGCAATGCTTATTGAATTAGACTTTGCAATAAAATGCCAATTTTAAAAGTGTGATCACTTAAGGAATGTTTATGGGAATTTTGGTCTTACTCCCCGGCTGTTCGCTAGGTATCTGATCCGTACCTAGTTAATAGCGATGAGAGGTTGTCCGAGCGTACGGTGCCGTCATGTTGTAGTCCGGGACTCAACAGTTGACACCGACCGGGACATGGTTGAAAAACTGACAGGACTATTACGCTTGGGTGAGATATGACCAAGGTATAGTTCTGGCTGGAAAATTAGGGACCATCCGTATGGGGGCCTGCTGGTCAAGACTTGTAACTATTCACATACTACGGAAAGCTCTGGCTCCGAGGAATCCTTTATTGGACCAACAACCGCGCACTGGGAGTGGAGAGATGGCGGAAGTAGCATGTACCCACGTGGGTTAAAGTCCCGGATTGGAGTGGTGTACTGTACTTCCGGGTGGCGTAGGACCGGGCCCAATCTTGGAGGAATCGTGGTAGACGAGTTGGCATATGCAAGCTTGGGTGCTACATATGCAGTGTGGATAGGGATCCTCAGCTGAGTATTATTTATCCGGATTAACGTTGCTCCTCGGTTATGGAGACTTGGTCCACTGACTGTCAACGGAGAGTGGTTCTCAACTAGGAATGTTTTGAAATGTAAAATGAATCATGAACGATGAAGAATTGAGGAATACTGAATCTTTCAAAAATAAAATAAGGTTTACAAAAATGCTTTTCTGCAAAATACTTGATCTTGCTTAAGCCTTACCTTGACTACCCTAAGCCTCTCATTCCTGAGTCTTCTCCCTTTTTCTTTAGTCGGGTAAGTCTTGTTGAGTACCCCAGTACTCAGGGTTTGTTACCCATGTTGCAGGTATGCCTGAGACCCCGATGTGTCTCGCACCCTGTTGCGTGACCTTCGTCCAGGAAGAGGCCGACGAGTAAATGTGCACCCTCGGGCTGGGTGTTACCTGTATCTTTATGTTTCCGCTACGTTGTCTACTTTGAACTTCCCGAACAATGGTTTGTAATAATCGTACTCCTTACCTCATTTGAAACCTCGGTTTGTAAAACTAATGTTATTTAAGTCTTCCGCTCTGTTATCTCTGATATTTGTGAAAATGTGAAATGCTGTAACCGAAAGATGAGATGATCCTGCGGACATTTGGGCACTGATGTAGCCCGGTGGCGAACAGGTCTTAATCACATGGAACATAGGTTCGGCTGTCAGAGGTTGACAGGGACACGTGGGCCATGGGATTAGGGTCGTTCCGTCACAGAGTGGTATCAGAGCATCTCACTTTAACGTTGCAGTGTTCTTTTGCGAAAACTTCAAAAGTTCTTTTGAGTCCAAACAAAATTTAAACTTGACTATTTTGAGTCCAAATTGCTTCTCTCATCTTGTCTCTCATATGGCAACACTAGCTAGTGGAACAACATGTTTTAAGCCCTATGTACTTATTTATTTATTGCATTGCTTTGTTTCGTAGGAACGATTCATGCATCATGTCATAATCACTTAAGTTAACTTCCTCCCTAAGTTCGTTGGGGTAGTATGCCTTTACCTGTTCTTGCTAGCCTTTCTCATCCATCTTCTCTTATCCAGACATGGCCATTATCAAGCAGACTGCTCGCAAGTCGACTGGACCGAACGGTGTGCCGCGTCACCAGCTGGCGCCACGCGCCGGAGAAGAGACTGGAGAATCCTCCAATGGTCGTCGTTTTCCCCGCCGCACCCGCAAAAATCTGAAGGAGGAAATCAAGAATCTGAAGGCTGAGATAGAGAACATGGAGCATGACTTCTACCTTTCCCGCCTGGAGTTCTACGAGGCACGAGCCGCTCTCGAGGAAGCTAATCAGAATGTCGTTCGCGCTATCCAGCAGCGTGATGCAACATGGATCCGAGAGGATGTCACCAGAGCCCAGCTCCATGGATTGCAGCAGTACACCGCCCAGATCGAGCAGTTCAATGATATGCTTCATGAGGAAGTACACCAGCTGCACAACCAGCTTCACCCCGTGATTCCACCAGTTGTTGAGGACCCCGAAGACGGAGTCGTGGAGGAACCTGAAGTAGAACACGAGCCCGATCAGAATGAGGAAGTGGAACCTGCTGAAGATGTCCACGTTGAAGATGAAGATGAGGAGGAAGAGCCTGAGCTCATCATCGAGGATGATGATGATGACGAAGAGTTGATCTTCATCGATGACGACTAGACTCCTTGTGTCTGTACCATCTGCTTACCTAAAACCTTAGTCTAGGTTTGGGGGCGTTAGTCTGTCTGTTGCCAAGTCCGGCATGTATCTTTCTTTTCGTATCTTTTCCCCTTTATCGGCCTGTATCAGTCTGTTGTCATCTTTATCAAGCCAGCTATCTTTGTATCAATGAAGCTATCAATCGGTCGTTTCAGAACCTTTGTCCATATATGCTGAGTTCCGAGTTGCTTATACAGATGCCTGTGAACACCCGTACCGGAGCTGGAGGTTCTGATGATGCCAACATCCCAAACCCTCCGCCTGTCCCAGCTACCCTAGCAGATGCCATTGCAGCCCTGGCCGCCGCTGCCAATCTGATGGCTCAGAACCAAGGACAGCAGAATGTTGGTCACCGTGGTCGTCACAACCAAGAGACCACCTATGTGGATTTCACTGAAACCCGTCCACCGGTTTTCACCAGAGCCGATGAACCCCTCGAAGCTGACGATTGGCTCCGCACCATGGAGCAGAAGTTTGGTCTCATCCGATGTACTGAAATCCAGAAGCCCCGGTTTGCTTCGCAGCAGCTTCGTGGCCCAGCAAGTGCTTGGTATGCCAACCTCTTGGCTGCCCAGCCTGAAGGTCATGAGTTGACCTGGGAAGAGTTCCGCACCGCTTTCCGTGCACACCACATCCCATCAGGTCTGATGAAGATGAAGCTTGATCAGTTCCTAGCCCTGCAACAGAAGGACTCCACAGTGATGCAGTATGTGGGTCAATTCAACCATCTGAGTCAGTATGCAGCGGAATATGTCAACACGGATGAGAAGAAGAGAGACTGTTTCCTTAGGGGATTGCACCCTAAGATCCGCAGAAGCATGTCAAACAACCTGACCGGTTCTTATCATGAGGCTGTTGACCGGGCAGTTGCTTTTGAAGAGAGTAACCGTCAGTACCAAGAGGAGAAGAAGAAGAAGAAAGCAGGATCTAGCAGCCACTCTGGCAATCACAAGCGCCAGAGGGTCATATATCATCCTAGTCACCACCACAACCGTCCACCTTACCCTCACCAGCAAGTGGTTGTCTGTACCGCGGCTACCACCCACAACGCCAACCAACAAAGTGCCACTCAGTCGAACGCCCCAGGTGTTCGTATCACCACCCCACAAACCGCCTATAACCATCCCTGCTACAACTGTGGTCAACTTGGCCACTGGTCTCGCGAGTGCCCAAAGCCCAAGAAGCCTGCCCAGAACTTTCAGAAGGGTCCCGGAGGACCACAGCAGCAGCAACACCGTGCTCCACAGCAGCAAGTGCAGAAGGGCAAGTTCGTCAAGAAGCACGGGCAAGTCTACTACACCACTGTCAGTGATATTCCAGAAGGGGAGCCCGTCATGATCGGTAGGTTTCCCGTTGCCAATCATCCTGCAGTTGTGTTGTTTGATTCTGGTGCATCGCATTCTTTCATCAGTCGTACCTTCGTCTCTAAGCATGACATATCAATTGAGGAGTTGAAAGAAAGTTTTTGCATTTTATCGCCTGGAGGGCGTATAAACACCAAAGAGGTGGTTCGCAGTATACCAGTGATGTTGGGAAATCATGCGTTCCCTACCACCATGATAGTGTTGAAAGATCAGGAGATAGATGTCATTTTAGGCATGAATTGGATAAGCCAGTATAAGGCCATGATCGACATCTTGAATAGAGTTGTGAGAGTGGATATTCCTAACAGTACCGCCAAACTCCTTCTCCAACTTCCTATGCTTTCAAAACCAGCTACCACACAGCTAAATGCTACCTATGATCAAGGGATCCGAGACATCCCTGTAGTCTGTGAGTTCCCTGATGTCTTTCCTGAAGACTTACCTGGTCTACCTCCTGACCGTGATGTTGAGTTTGCCATAGAGCTAAAGCCCGGGACTGCTCCCATATCCCGCAGAGCTTATCGTATGCCTCCCAGAGAGTTGGCAGAACTAAAAATCCAATTACAAGATTTGTTGGACAAGGGTTTCATTCGCCCAAGCTCGTCTCCTTGGGGCTGTCCTGCAATCTTTGTAAAGAAGAAAGACAAGACTCTCAGAATGTGCATTGATTATCGCCCACTCAATGAGGTCACCATCAAAAACAAATATCCCTTGCCTCGGATTGATCTTCTCTTTGACCAGTTAGTTGGAGCCAAAGTATTCTCCAAGATCGATCTCAGATCCGGCTACCACCAAATAAAGATTCGTCCTGAAGATATTCCTAAAACAGCTTTTACCACCAGATACGGTCTATATGAGTATTTGGTCATGTCTTTCGGTTTGACCAATGCCCCTGCTCATTTCATGTACCTCATGAACTCTGTGTTCATGCCAGAGCTTGATAAATTCGTGGTCGTGTTCATTGACGACATCCTTGTCTACTCAAAAACCCCTGAAGATCACGCCGAGCATCTTCGTATCGTTCTATCCCGTCTCAGAGACCATCAGCTCTATGCTAAGTTCAGTAAATGTGAGTTCTGGTTAGATCAGATACAGTTTCTTGGTCATGTCCTATCCGCTGAAGGTGTGTCAGTCGACCCCGGAAAAGTGTCAGATATCCTGGATTGGAAGCCACCTACCTCTGTTCACAAGGTCCGCAGTTTTATGGGAATGGCTGGATATTATCGTCGATTCATCCCAGATTTCTCCAGAATCGCCAAGCCTATCACCGAGTTGCTGAAGAATTCTGTGAAGTTCTTTTGGTCACCAGCTTGTGAACAAGCTTTTCAGACTTTGAAGAAATTGTTGACCACATCACCAGTGCTAGCTCAGCCAAACGTCGAGAAGCCCTTTGATGTCTACTGTGATGCATCTGGTACTGGTTTGGGTTGCGTGTTGATGCAAGAAGGAAGAGTGATCGCTTATGCCTCGCGGCAGCTTAAGCGACATGAGGAAAATTATCCAACTCATGATCTTGAGTTAGCAGCAGTGGTTCATGCCTTGAAGATATGGCATCATTATCTGTTGGGCAGTACCTGCAATGTGTACACAGATCACAAGAGCCTGAAGTATATCTTCACCCAAGAAGAGCTGAACATGAGGCAGCGAAGATGGCTTGAGTTAATCAAGGACTATGATATCGAAGTGCATTACCATCCGGGTAAGGCGAATGTGGTCGCCGATGCACTCAGTCGCAAGTCATACTGTAACTGTCTGGTTATGAAATCCTATGAATCTTCCCTATGCTATGAACTAGAGAAGCTGGGTATTGAAATAGTGCCACAAGGAAGTCTAGGCAATGTCAGAGTAGAAACCTCTATCAGAGAACAGATCATAGCTGCACAGAAAGATAACCCCGGAATCAAGCACATCAGCGAAAAGGTTCGAGCTGGAAAAGCCGACTGTTTCAGGATTGATGATGAAGGAGTGGTATGGTTCAAGAACCGTCTGGTAGTTCCCAAGGTACCCGAGCTGAGACAGATAATCCTTGATGAAGCACACTCAACCAGATTTGCCATCCATCCTGGCAGCAACAAGATGTACCAAGACTTGAAGCAACAATTCTGGTGGACAAAGATGAAGATCGAAATCGCTCGACATGTCGCTCGTTGCGATACATGTCAGAAAGTCAAGGCTGTGCATATGAAACCCGGAGGAGAGCTGCAACCTTTGTCAGTACCTGGTTGGAAATGGGAGGATATCAGTATGGATTTTATCAATGGGTTACCCAAGACTCAAAAGGGATTCGATTCCATTTGGGTGATAGTGGATCGTCTCACGAAGCAAGCTCACTTCCTACCGGTCAAAACAAGTTATACCGCCCCAACTTATGCCACCTTGTACAAGAACAACATAGTAAAACTCCATGGCATCCCCAAGACCATCATCTCAGATCGTGGTACTCAGTTTGTCGCTAAGTTCTGGAAAGCGTTCCATGCCTCACTTGGAACCAAGCTATTGTATAGCACGGCTTATCATCCGCAGACTGATGGACAGACTGAGAGAGTCAACCAAGTGTTAGAAGATATGTTGAGAGCCTGTGTGCTTACCTTCGCAGATACTTGGGATCAGTGTTTGCCCTTGGCAGAATTCTCTTATAATAACAGTTACCAAGAGAGCATCAAAATGGCACCCTTTGAAGCACTGTACGGCCGCCGTTGTCGTACACCTCTCAGTTGGTCTGAACCCGGAGAAAGGGAATTCTTTGGAGTTGATCTAGTAAAAGATATGGAAGAGAAAGTCAAGCAAATACAAGAGAACATGAAGATTGCACAGTCTCGACAGAAAAGTTATGCTGACAAGAGACGTCGACCTCTGCAGTTCGAGATCGGGGATTATGTGTACCTGAAGGTCTCACCCACCAAAGGAGTCACTCGTTTTGGAGTCAAAGGAAAGCTAGCACCCCGCTACATTGGTCCGTTTGAGATTCTGGATCGTTGTGGCAAGGTCGCTTACAAGCTAAGTTTGCCCGATCATCTTTCAGCAGTTCATAATGTGTTTCATGTCTCCCAACTCAAGAAGTGTCTTCGAGTACCTGAACATGTGGTTGAAGTTGAAGGCGTTGAGCTAGAACCAGATCTGTCATACACTGAGTATCCAGTTCGCGTGTTGGATCACAAGGATCGTGTTACCCGAAGAACCACCACAAGATGGTATAAGATCCAGTGGAACCAGCACTCTGAAGAAGAAGCCACTTGGGAATCTGAAGATTTCTTGGCAAAGAACTATCCGGACTTCCTCGAATCTCTATAGGTGTGAGTTTCCTCTTTTGTTCTTTAAACGACGCGGAATCTCGGGGCGAGATTTCTTTTAGGAGGGAGGGTTGTAACACCCCTGGTGTTACTAATGTAATTAACTTGACATGTCATCATCTTAAGCATTAATCATTTTGTGATGCATTTGGATTGCTTAATTGCTATGCTTTAGTCCCTTTCCAAAAACCCTAAAAGCCCAATTCTCTCTAAGGGCAAAATGGTAATTTCACCTCTGTGCCTAGTTCTATGTAGTTCTTGTTTGAATTTGATGCCCTGATGTTTGTTGCATTGATCAAAGTTCTAAAATCAGATTTGATTTGATTTTCCTTTTGCAAAACCCTAAAATTCCCAAATCCTGGATTTATTCCCTTTTCGATAACTTTTTCAAAATTCAAAATTCTGGGTTGGTTCAAAAAGCAAAGTTGTGAATCTGACCTAGAGGAACAACTTTGGTATTTACAAATTTTCAAGTCTCGGCGAGCGCATGCTCTCCGCTTCGCCCGAGTCAGGCCTCGGACGGAGGCTTACTTCTCCGTCTCGCCCGAGCCTCCGGGCCAGGCCTCGGACGAAGCTGTCGCTTCCGTCTCGACCGAGCCCCGCGCGATTCGCCCGAGCCCCCGCGATTCGCCGAGCCCGGCCTAGAAGGAGCACAGTGCTCTTCTCTTTTTCTGAGAGATGTGAATAGTGTTCTGTTTTCTCTTTTTTGTATGATTTTCTGTGTGCATCCAAAAATTCTGAAATTTTTGTGGTAGACTCTTTATGCTCTGGAGTATTTTATAAAAATATGAAACTTGAGTTTTGTGCAAAAATTTGAAAATGTAAAATTCCCCTTTTAATTGAAAAATGAAGGTTTTGGTATTTTTGGAGAGTGATCTATAACTCCAAAAATCTTGAGATAAATTTTTGTGACCTTTTTATGACATGCTAAACCTCTGGTAAAATTTTGAAGTCTTTTGGAACAAGTTGATTTTTGAGCTTTTATTTTAATTGTTAAATAGTGCCTTTTGCTAATTAATGTCTGATTTTTTTTGAGCACCTTAATGACCTCCAAAAATTATGAAATTTGTTTTACCATCTGTTTATGCCTTAATGAACTTATGTGATTAATTTGGTAATTTTTGGAGCAACTTCATAAAATGACCTTTTAAATAAATTAAGGAAAATAGAAAAGATGGATTAGGGTTGGTAATAAGTGTTTAATGATGTGATCTTTGGATTGATTGATGTTCATAGACCCCTACCCTTTGGTCTATGATGGTTGTGATGCTATGATTGGTTGATGCTTAGGATAATCATAATAAGGCCTAGCTTTAATTAACATTGCTTAAGGAAGAAATGGTTACCTTTTATGCTCAACCTAGATTTCGATTATACCTTGCCTAAGAGTAATCTAGAATCAGTAGAATTGTCTTGCACCATAAGTCCATATCATCATTCTCATGAGCATTCATCATTGCATCCGTATAGTTGACGAAGAAGGTACCAGAGTCGAGGCCGCTGTTGACGAACCAACTCCCGAGGCGACCCCGAGCTCCAACACCTATACCTACCCCGAGTCTGCTCTCTTTGCCATCCAAGGCAAGCCCCGGTGCATTTAACCCTTTCCTTGAATTTTATAAAATGATTTCCTTAAATGCTTTTGAGTTAAATTATTGCATTAGGTTTATAGGAGTTGTGTGCTATCCTAATTGATGCACTATCCACCTTGACCACTGATACACCCGATACCTGCTTTTCAAAAGTATTTGAAAAATGCTTAGCAATGCTTATTGAATTAGACTTTGCAATAAAATGCCAATTTTAAAAGTGTGATCACTTAAGGAATGTTTATGGGAATTTTGGTCTTACTCCCCGGCTGTTCGCTAGGTATCTGATCCGTACCTAGTTAATAGCGAGGAGAGGTTGTCCGAGCGTACGGTGCCGTCATGTTGTAGTCCGGGACTCAACAGTTGACACCGACCGGGACATGGTTGAAAAACTGACAGGACTATTACGCTTGGGTGAGATATGACCAAGGTATAGTTCTGGCTGGAAAATTAGGGACCATCCGTATGGGGGCCTGCTGGTCAAGACTTGTAACTATTCACATACTACGGAAAGCTCTGGCTCCGAGGAATCCTTTATTGGACCGACAACCGCGCACTGGGAGTGGAGAGATGGCGGAAGTAGCATGTACCCACGTGGGTTAAAGTCCTGGATTGGAGTGGTGTACTGTACTTCCGGGTGGCGTAGGACCGGGCCCAATCTTGGAGGAATCGTGGTAGACGAGTTGGCATATGCAAGCTTGGGTGCTACATATGCAGTGTGGATAGGGATCCTCAGCTGAGTATTATTTATCCGGATTAACGTTGCTCCTCGGTTATGGAGACTTGGTCCACTGACTGTCAACGGAGAGTGGTTCTCAACTAGGAATGTTTTGAAATGTAAAATGAATCATGAACGATGAAGAATTGAGGAATACTGAATCTTTTAAAAATAAAATAAGGTTTACAAAAATGCTTTTCTGCAAAATACTTGATCTTGCTTAAGCCTTACCTTGACTACCCTAAGCCTCTCATTCCTGAGTCTTCTCCCTTTTTCTTTAGTCGGGTAAGTCTTGTTGAGTACCCCAGTACTCAGGGTTTGTTACCCATGTTGCAGGTATGCCTGAGACCCCGATGTGTCTCGCACCCTGTTGCGTGACCTTCGTCCAGGAAGAGGCCGATGAGGCCGACGAGTAAATGTGCACCCTCGGGCTGGGTGTTACCTGTATCTTTATGTTTCCGCTACGTTGTCTACTTTGAACTTCCCGAACAATGGTTTGTAATAATCGTACTCCTTACCTCATTTGAAACCTCGGTTTGTAAAACTAATGTTATTTAAGTCTTCCGCTCTGTTATCTCTGATATTTGTGAAAATGTGAAATGTTGTAACCGAAAGATGAGATGATCCTGCGGACATTTGGGCACTGATGTAGCCCGGTGGCGAACAGGTCTTAATCACATGGAACATAGGTTCGGCTGTCAGAGGTTGACAGGGACACGTGGGCCATGGGATTAGGGTCGTTCCGTCACAGTTGATTGCAGGTCAAATTGACTGGCACGCCTAAAGTCGATCTCGCTAAGATTCGGCACCACCACCTACTGAAGGTTCAGGAGGTCAGGACCTTGCTCCGTACGCCCTCTGAGGACCGTGCGCTCGAGTGTGTTGGCGTGACCGACCGAAATTTTACGTCAACACATTCTTTTGGCACGCCCAGTGGGACACAATCGTCTGATCATGACAATTGGTAATGAAGATGTGTTGAACGTGACAATGGAGGAACTTCCAGATGAGCTTCGACGTCTGATAGAAGAAACTGTTGAACAATATCGTTACATGTGTGATGTGTCTGTTGAGCTTCAGTAAAAGCAGGGATAAGAAGATTATCCAAAAGTTTCATCTACCAAGGGTGGTTCTAGATGGTCATGTTGATCCAATGGTTCAGGTCCAGCATAATGCCAAGCATGAAGTGATCAGTAAAGTAATGTCTGCCACTCTGATGAATCACAATGAAGTGTTCCTCAACAGTCTCACAAATGCCATTAAAGAGGCCTTCAATTTAGGAGATGACAGGAGGGGTCCAGCATATACCATTAGAAATAATCAAGGAGCTGGAACTTCTGATGGACCACAGATCAATGACCCTAATGGCAATGGAAACCAAATGATTGTCAGCCCTGGGGGCGTGACGCCGTAGCCAATGCAACAGCCGAATATGAGTAATAACATATACTCATCGGCTACAAAAATAGCTTCCCATGCAAGGCGCATGCTCATTACTAGAGATTTCAATGCACCACCGTACCAAGGGAGTGTGACACCTGGTGATATTCCTCCCGGATATCATTATGTTTCAGATTTTTATACCTTGGACGCTCAGGAGAACCCGGGATATCGTGGCAATGCCTTCGGGGGGTAGAACATCGGCTATCAAGGGCCGGTGAATCAAATTGATCAGCTGATGAGTCGGGTCACTAACTTGGTTCAAAAGAAATTTGGCTTAACGCCAAAATCTACGATGACTGGTTACAAGAAACCGTATCCGAAGTGGTTTGATCAGGTTGTTCTTCCTCCAAGATATAGAATCCCTGATTTTACCAAATTCACGGGAACCGGCTCAGTGACGACCATGGAACATGTTACTCAGTTTTTAGTCCAGCTTGGGGAAGTTGGTGATGAATCAGCACTTAAAGTCAGATTATTTCCTTTATCCCTGTCTGGTTCAGCTTTCTCATGGTTTTCATCTTTGCCACCCAATTCCATTCAAAGCTGGGAGGATTTGGAAGACAAGTTCCATAAATACTTTGACTCTGGGGTATTAGAAAAAGGTCTTGTAGACTTAGTCGATACGAGGCAAGGAAATAATGAGACTGGCTGCCGGTACCTTCAGAGATTCAGAGAGATGAAGAATCAATGCTATTCCTTATCACTGTCGGATCCAGAGGTGATTAGCATTGCAATTCGGGGGTTAATACCTGCTATCAGAGAAAAAATCGACTTTGGTTGTAACAATATGGCCGATTTAGCTAAAAAGGTGGCAAATATTGATGCTCAGAATCGGTACAATCAAGTCTTTAAGCCCAAGAAAGCCTACAATGCAGTGAGTCATTTCTTCCTGCAAGATGAAAGCAATGATTCAAGTGATGAAAGTGAGGATAAAGTAGCTGCTGTAGACTGGGCTTGGAAGAACAATGAGTACATACCTTGAGCAAAGGCTAAGAGTGCCGAGAAAGATGTAAAATATAGCTTTGACATCACTAAGGCCGACAAGATATTTGACTACTTGCCAGAGAAGGGTCAAATCAAGTTGACTAGGAATCACAGTATCCCATCGGCTGAGGAGCTAAAAAATAAAAGGTACTGCAAGTTTCATAATTCTGGTACCCATACTACTAACGATTGCCGAGTTTTTAGAGATATGATCCAGAGGTATCATTAAAGGAAGGATTGGCCTAGAAAAGGCCAAGGGCATGGGCATCAATGGCCATCCTTTTCCACAGAACATGGTGGCTCCTGCACCTCAGAGTGAGATCAAAGTTTTGACTTCTGACAAAGCCAAGGCAGCTGGAACGGTTGATCCAAAGAAACAATTGACAGCCATGGAGTATCAGGAAATGAAAGGAAAAAAGAATACTGATCAGCATGATCAACCTGAAACTTCAAAGGCTGGTGAAGCAAGAAGACGTCCGACTGTCAGAATCTTATTGAACAAATGGCAACGTCAGAAAGAAAGGAGCCAAATGCAAAGGGAAAGGGATGAGCAAGAATATCAAGAGTGGCTCAAAGAGGAAGAATATAAGAGGTCTCGTGAAGAAGAAAAACGTATCAAAGATGAAAAAAAGAATCATTAGGACTGTCCTTTCTTCAGGCATTGTTGGAATGAATGACTGAAGCTTCCTACCTTCGTAATTGCCCAGAATGCAGTGCTCAGTATTGGGAGTATATGCAGTCGAGAGACAACCGCCGATCCGTACATGAAAGATTAAGATTTGAAAAGACAGATCGGCGCGTAAAAAATAAAAGTGTTCATAATCGGCTTGGATTGAGATTAGCCGACCGTGACCATCCTTGGCAAGAGAGACAATGGTGTCCTGGTGGCTTGACCAGAAGCCAGAAGCGACGGGTTCAAAGACTAAGAAATGATGAAATACAGAAGAAGAAACCCAAAGTTTGGCAAGTGAGACAAGTAGCCGATAAGGGTGAGTCATCGGCTAATATCGTTGCTCTGTTCATGCTACCTGCTGAGTTTAGATCCTCTGATCATGAAGAAGAATCTGATGGTGAAGAAGCGATTTCTCAGTGGATCTATCAAGCAGAAGAGGCCACGTTTCAAAAACCCGAGAGACATTCCCATTTAAAAGCTTTGTATTTGAAAGGGTTTGTTGTTAGAAGGCCTCTGAACAGGATATTAGTTGATGGAGGGGCAGCTGTTAATTTGATGCCATATGCCACCTTTAGGAAACTTGGCAAGACTGTGGAAGACCTGACTCAGACCGATATGAGGTTGACCAACTTTGCTGGCAACGTATCGGCTACTAAAGGTGTTGTATGTGTCGGGTTGACGATTGGCAGCAAGAGTATGTCGACTACCTTCTTTGTGGTCGATGCAAAAGGATCCTACAGTGTGTTTCTTGGAAGGGATTGGATCCACGCCAATTGTTGTGTTCCATCTACCATGCATCAGAATATGATTTAGTGGATCGACGACACTGTGGAAGTGGTACCAGCCGATTCAACTGTTAGTATTGCTTATTCAGACCCTGATGTTTGGAACTTTGATAACATGGAGTGCTTTTCTGGGAAGATTCTTGAAGAAGACTTTCTCAAGACAACTAACGATAGTCAACAACCGATCCAAGCAGTCGGCTTCAAAAAATATATTTAATGGATTGTACGGTTAACGAAGATGAGAGTAAGATGGGGAAGAGTTTCACATCGGCTGATGAACTAGAAGCAGTTGATATTGGAAATGGTGATAAGCCAAGGTTGACATATATCAGTGCCAAATTGGATCCCAAGTTTAGACAAGAACTTATTACATTGTTAAAAGAATATAAAGAATGTTTTGCTTGGGATTATTCTGAAATGCCTGGTCTTGATCGATCGTTGGTTGAGTATCGGCTACCTATCAAACATGGGAGTCGGCCTGTAAAACAAGCTCCGAGGAGGATTATAGCAGAAGTTATGGCTGATGTGAAAACTGAAATCACTCGGCTTTATGAGGCTAACTTCATTCGGCAATGTAGATATGCTGAGTGGATATCTAGTGTAGTTCCTGTGTATAAAAAAAATGGAAAAATGAGAGTTTGCATTGATTTCAGGGATTTGAATAAAGCTACTCCAATGGATGGCTACCCAATGCCAGTGGCAGATATGTTAGTCAATGCAGCAGCAGGACATAAGGTGATCAGTTTTATGGATGACAATGTTGGGTATAACCAAATTTTTATGGCAGAGGAAGATATACATAAAACTGCATTCAGATGTCCAGGTGTTATAGGCTTATATGAATGGGTGGTCATGACTTTAGGGCTTAAAAATGCCGGTGCAACTTATCAAAGAGCTATGAATTATATTTTTCACGAATTGATCGACAGGATTGTGGAGATTTACATTGATGATGTAGTTGTGAAGTCCAGGGATTATCAAAGGCATCTTAAGGATCTTAGAGATACTCTTGAGTGTGCAAGGAAACATGGGTTAAGGATGAATCCCCACAAGTGTGCATTTGGAGTGTCGGCTGGTCAGTTTTTGGGGTTTATGGTACATGAAAAAGGGATTGAAGTTGGTCAAAAGAGTTATGATGCAATTGACAAAGCAGTACCACCAACCACAAAGACTCAACTGCAATCTTTGATCGGTAAGATCAATTTCATCAGAAGATTTGTTTCGAATCTATCAGCTAACCTTTTAAGTTATATGTATCGGCCGATGATCGTACAATTGGATCGGCCTTGATGCAAGAATTTTGAGAACACATATGATGAATGATTGACTTTGATGAGGAAGGTTTGAGGCTTTTACCCGGTTGAGTCTATATATCGCTATGCGCTTATTGTTTATGACTAACCGGTGGCGTGAGTTGTGTGGTGTTTCTGTGTTGGTGTGCGTGTGCGACATGTGTCTCTTGGCTGTGTTGATGTGCAGGTGTGGAGCTCGGATACAGTGGTCTATGGCGAGGTGAAGGTCAAGTAGAGACGTGTCGTGCCGACGGATCGGGAGCGGTGAAGGATGGGCGTGCCGTGCGGCGGACGTGCCATGCTGATGTACCCAGAGCGATGAAGGGCGGACGTGAGGCTTGGACTGACGGACCAGAGGCCAGAGGACCAGCTGTGGTAGCTGGCACGTGGCATCGGCGAGCAAGAGCACATGGGGATGTGCGGTGCATCGGCCGAGTCGGGAGGAAGGCGCTGGAGTCGTGTCACTTGGCGGGAGGTCGGACACGGGCTTGCGTGCGGCGCAAGTGCCATCGGCCAAGTCAAGAAGGAAGGCGAAGGCGTTGTGCCCGGCTTGGAGGCTGGACATGCATCGGCATCGGTGCCGGTGGTCGGGGTGTGCGAACCACATCCCGTCTACGGTGCGGGTTCGGTAGCTGAGCCTCAAAAAGCTACCATCGACGGTTTCCAGGTTTGGGCCTCAAAACCTAGGGTGGCCGGTTTCTGAGTTTGGGCCTCAAAACTCGGCGAGGACGGTTTCCAGGTTTGGGTCTCAAAACATGGGCGTGCGGGTTTCCGAGTTTGGGCCTCAAAACTCGGGGTGGACGGTTTCCCGGTTTGGGCCTCAAAACCGGGGGTTGGTCCGAAAGGACGGTCGACGCGTGGCGGCGGTCGACGTTGACGGCACGTGGCGGCATCAGGGAGGTCGCGTTGAGGCGAAGCTACTGGATGTGCGGGCGTGGCCGTCGGATGAAGATTGACCGGACTAGACGGTTTTACCCCTGGGTGGTATTTGGGTTGAGTGCTTAATGTAAGGGCGTTTTGGTTTTCGGACGTGCGCCTATATATATGAGGGGGGCGGCTAGGGCAGCCGCATCCTTGGGAGTTCTAGGTGGTGTCTCTCATTTTGTTCCTGTGAGAGTAGGCTAGGGTTAGGGAGAGTTGGCTCTTGTTCTTGAGCTTTTTGCCATCCAGGCTTTGTGTTGCTAGGATTGGCTTGTAGCCCGACACAAAGTGATTAATCAATCATCCATTCCTCTGAATCCAAGGATCAAATTCGTGGTTGAATTTGTGTTTTGAATTTGTTCTTCGCGTTCTTCTTTTCTCCACGATTTTCCCCTCTCCCGATCTCCCTCTACGTTGCGTCTTTTGCGATTCCGTTTGAATCAACTTGTTCTTTGAAGTGAGGAGAACATTTCCACCGAAGGAATTCATCCCTACCCTCACGAACAAATAGATCAGGCCGAAATCGTTTTTGTTCTTCGTTCTTCCCCTTTTCTAGTGTTCTTCGGATTTCTCATGGATTAGTTGGGTTCAAGCGATGATATCCTAGGATTAGCTTCCCAACACATAGAAGAACACTTGGGTGAAGTTAGTTTGCAGCCTCGTTCGATTTGGTGAAGATCCAATCGATTTTGGGTTTGTTCCGCGCTGTTTTTGCGCTTTCTGGGAGGTCGCAGACAGTCCGTCATATAGGCCGCGAACAGTCCGCGCATCGCGGCTTCAGCCGAGCAGTGGCTGTTGGCCTCGGGCGTTTTCCCCTCGGGTGACCGGCGGACAGTCCGCCAGTGTTGGGCGCAGACAGTCCGGGCCCGAGCAGGGACTTTGCAGCAGCGTTGCTGTTTTGGCTCGGTAGCCGGCGGACAGTCCGCCAGGACCCGCGGACAGTCCGGGGTCCTCATCGGACGCTGCACAGGGCAGGCACCGGACGCTCGGAGTTCACTATTCACGTGAACCGCAGACAGTCCGGCGTGCAAACCGTGGACTATCCGGGATCTATCCAGGGCTGTAGCAGAACAGTTCGGTTTTGGGTTTTTCCCCGGCGGACAGTCCGGCCCCCTAGCGGCGGACAGTCCGGCTCACACCGGACAGTCCGGGACCAAGAGTCCGGACAGTCCGGGAATTGCCTGTAGGTCGCAGTTGAGTGCGTTTGCTCTCCCGGCTTTTCCGCTTTGTCTCCGGACTCCTCGTTTGCTCCTAGAGTTCACGTAGGAACCTCTCTACGTATCTTTGCTACTTGTTAGCATCGGTATTTGGAGGAATCCCGACGTAGCTCTCTATCTACGTTTGGAGTGGGTCTTTTAGGCACGAACTTGACTCGGGGTTTTGAGAGGTTTGGTTTGCTCTCTTGTGTGGTGCCTCGCTGTGATCCTAGGGATCATCCACCCTCCTTCCGAGGGTCGTGGGCATCACATTTGAGTCCGAAGCTTTTGGGGTTGATTTTGTTGGGACATAGGCCGTAATTTCGAGAAGAAATTTTAGGCTCCCATTCACCCCCCCCTCTGGTCGCCTTGCCATAGCATTTTCGGTCCTTCAAATTTGAAGGTAAAGGAAGAGTAGTGTTCTATCTCAGTAGAAGGTTACTTGACCAGAAAACAAGATATTCTCCTGTTGAAAAGTTATGCTTATGTTTGTACTTCTCGTGCACCAAGCTTCGGCATTACCTGTTATCTTCCGAATGCACGGTTGTGTCAAAGTTTGACGTAATTAAACATATGTTACCCATGCCTATTTTAAATGGGAGGATTGGCAAATGGATTCTTGCATTATCAGAATTTGACTTAAAGTTTGAATCGGCTAAAGCAGTTAAAGGTCAGGTAATAGCCGATTTTGTTACTCATCATCATGAACAAGAGATTAAGACTTTAGATTTCACCCCATGAGCTTTGTTCTTTGATGGTTCCAATTGCAAGCAAGGTGGGGGCATTGGTATTGTTCTGGTTTCTCCTCAGGGAAGAAATTTTGAATTTGCTTTTTCAATTGATCCAACCTCCACTAACAATCAAGCTGAGTATGAAGCACTTCTCAAGGGACTTCAGCTTTTGTGTGAGGTAGGGGCCGAGACTGTTGAGATTTTTGGAGATTCTCAACTAGTAATTAATCAATTGCTCGGTCTATATAAGTGCAAATATGACATTCTGAGGAAGCATTATGAAAAGTGCCTTGGGTTGCTTAATTCTTTCTCTTCTGTTGTCATGAAGCATGTTCCTAGATGCCAGAATCAAGAGGCTAATCGTTTAGCTCAAGGTGCTTCTGGGTATCGGCAAATTGTTCAAATACTAACTAATGGGGTTGCTGATAGTGATGATTGAAGGATTGAGATTATTGAATACTTGAGGGACCCATCGCGACAAGTATCCAGAAAATTGAGATATAAGGCTACGAAGTTTGTCCTTCTTGATGATCAACTTTATCATAAAACAATCGATGGCGTACTTCTTAAATGTGTCAATTAAGAAGAGGCCAAAGTTCTAATGGGAGAAATCCATGAAGGAATTTGTGGTGCACATCAATCTGCTCATAAAATGAAGTGGATGATCAGAAGAGCAGGATATTTTTGGTCGACCGTTTTAGAAGATTGTTTTAAATATTATAAAGGATGTCAAGAGTGTCAAAGATTCGGTAATGTTCAGAAGTCTCCAGCATCAGCTATGAATCCAATCACAAAGCCATGGCCATTTAGAGGATGGGAATAGATCTGATTGGTCAAATATTTCCAGCATCTAGCAAAGGGCACAAGTTTGTGTTGGTAGCAACTGACTATTTTACTAAATGGGTTGAAGCTATTCCTTTGAAAGAGGCTTCATCAGCTACCGTAATTAAGTTCATCAAAGAGCACATCATTTATCGATTCGGTGTTCCTCAAACTATTACCACAGATCAGGGAAAGATGTTTACATCAAAAGAATTTGAGGATTTTGCTGCTAGCACAGGTTTCAAGTTGATTAACTCATCTCTGTATTATGCTCAAGCCAATGGGCAGGCTGAAGCTTCTAACCATATTTTGATCAAAATCATTAAGAAAAAGGTTAAGGAGTATCCAAAAAAGTGGCATTCAATACTCATTGAAACCTTGTGGTCCTATAGAATGACATGTCATGGTGCAACTAAGTGTTTGCGATATGAGTTGGTCTACGGTCACGAGGCTGTATTGCCTTGGGAAATCAATATAGGATCCAGAAGAGTATCACAACAGAATAATTTGAAAGCCGATGAATATAGACATCTCATGATGGACAACCTTGATGATTTAAACTTTCATCAGCTAAAGGCTCTGGAAAACATTAGAGCTCAGAAGTTGAGAGTAGCTAAGTATTATGATCGAAAGGTCAGGGAGAAAAAGTTTAGTGAAGGAGACTTGGTTTGGAAAGTCATTTTACCTATTGGAACTAAGGATAGCAAATACGGTAAGTGGTCACCAAATTGGGAAGGACCCTATCGGATTACCAGATGTGCTCCTGGCAATGCTTATTTCTATGAGACTCTAGAGGGTATCGAGTACTTCAGAGAAATTAATGGGAAATATTTTAAAAAATATTACCCTAGTATCTGGGTGGATCTGTTATGATCTAGCTAATAACCGATATATGTGTATCGTCGTTGGTGTCCAGTTGATAGCCGATACTAATGTATCGCCTTCAGAACAAAAATAGCCGATATGTGTTGTGTTACCTTTGACAGTGAAATGAATAGCCGATGCAAGCAAGGCATCGCCTTCAGCCCAAAAATATAAATTCAAGAATTGTTGGAATTAAGAGACCTCGATGGGCCTTATTGCAAGGAGATCATAAAGGAGTAGAGATTTCATTATATTCATGAAGAGGTTTATTATACAAAAGCTTGACGCTAATGAACTACTCGAAGACCTTATCTACTATGATTACAGACGGGGTAGACTCTGATATTTCCCCGGCTGCTCCTTCAACACCATCGAAGTGCACTTCCATGGCGTGGCTTATTTCTGGGGTAATCTCAAGGCCACCCAGGTCTTGGCTGGTGTAGGCTTGGGTAGCCCCGAGGGCCATGGCGGTACCATGACGGACACCATGGACGGCGACCTCATGTACCCTTGCGGGGATATTGGTCACCCTCTCTGCGACGCTGTCGCCGGCGGCGTTCATAGAGTCGGCCGCCTCGTTCCCCGCCTCTTGAAGGGCCTCCAGATGCACGGTCAAGTCTGTGAAGTAAACAGAATGCGTCGAAGATTTAGCAGAAGAAATTTGATTAAGTGAAAATTCTTCGGAAGGAAAAGGAAATTACCGGCGACGCATGCGTCGGACTCGGCGCATTGTTGAATCTCTTGAGAGGCTCTCGCCTCTGCATCTTCCAGCGCCCTTTGGAGTTGGGCGGTGTGGTCCTCGAGGAGGCAGTTCCTGATGGTGGCCTCCGAATGAAGATTCCGCATTTCCGTCATTTGACGGTAATGACAAGCGACCGTCGACTCTGAATTGCTGGAAGAAGGGTTCTCAGAAACCGACTCCATTCCAGGAGGAGGCACCAGAGCGGCGGTGGCGTTGGATGGACCCACATCAGCCATGGATGAAGAACGATGAAAGGAGTTAAATCAAGATCTAAAGAGTCTATGATGAAATATCAGAATCAACTAGTATAAGAAAAGAGGCATGTCTAGCACGATGCTGAGGGCGACGGAAGGAGTTTACTTCCTCCTCCGTTGGGCGCTTGCCGCGGTTGTTGTCCGCCATCAAGGGAAGAAAAAAGGAACTTTTTGGATGAGAAAGAGGGTATTCTTTTGGATGGAGGACGAGAAGCGGTGGAAATGTGCTATGAGTGTGACGGAAGAAGGGAACGAAGAAGAAATTTATATTAAAAATAGGGATGTCATTTCGTACAGTGTGTGCAGAGTGCTCGAGTGGGGTGTTAAATCATAACACAGTTTTCAAGAGGAGCAGCCAATTCACATTGACCATCAAGATATTGTTCAGGAAAAAATCTTCGGACCGTTTGAAATACCAAGGGGAAAGAAGAAAAAGACTCAAAATTTTGAAATAAAATAAATTTTATCCCAAAATTGGGGGGCATGTGTTTACACCAGATTTTGGACCGAAAAGATTATTATTTTGTAAGCACAAACGGCTGGTTTACTAAGGAAGGAATCAACCAGAAAAAATTAAGAAGCTTATATTGGTTCAAGCGTGACCAGAAGAATTCGTGTGGACCAGCATGATGAGCTTCGAAGACGTGTCGGACTCAGCCAAGGAGTTCAAGTCCGGACCATTTTTATTTTTACCTATTATGTAACCTAGTCGTGTTAAGTCATGAGTCAACCGGGTTATAAATAGCTAGAAACCCGATTTTGTAAAAATCATCCAATCAATCAACACATCGGCCCTCGGCCAAAACCCTAGGAGTAGGAGTAACATAGATCTCGACGAGACCTTCAATCTGGCAGGGCTGCATCGGCTTTGACCGACCTACGGTTTGCTTGTAAGTTTCACCAATGGCTTGTGTCATTGTGCAATAAGGTTGTATTTGGCATCGACCAAACTCTTGTTAAGCTATGATATGGCTAGTAATCGGTCTAAGTTCGTCTCTTGTAAGGCTGTCTTGACTCTGATCAATCTCTTACTTTAGTCGATCTTGACTAGTTATCGGCTCTATTGGTTTGGCAAGCTAATAGATTCATTAAGTTATCGATGTTGTTTTATGTTTTAATTTGTTTCTTTGTGTTTTAAACAACATCTTGCCCAATCAAGATTGACAAGGCAGTTAAAGCTTAAAAGTAGTTTAGATCGGCTACCTAAAGATCTTACATGCTGACATCAGAGAGAATAGCCGATCTAAGCTTCTCATCGACTATTTTGTCAATCTTGGTTGTTACATGTTGTGCGTTCAAGATATTCGATAAAATCATGGTTTGATCTAAGAATGGACAAATCTGGCTTAGCATGTTTATTATGGCTGTATTCTCGAACTCCACTGATATACATGATAGATTAGGTCTGTTCGATTTTAGATTAAATCATGGTTTTTACGCCTGCATCGGTTAAAATAGCCGATTCAGTTATACTTTCTTCATAATGTGTTCTTTCAAGTGGCTTGGAATTAACGGATTTACTCTTTGCATAAGACGTGATCTAGATTGATCATCATTATGGCTGTATGGAGACACCCCACTGTTGATGTTTAAGCTATTTTATCGATCTATTTGTTATTATGGATGTATGGAGACATCCCACTGTTAACAAATAGAACTACTCGTGCAATTAGTTGATACGTTGGTTTCATGTCGTTTGGATGTACACATAGATCTTTACTCTGTTAACACGTTTAGGCTTATCGGCTATTTATCTGCTCTGAATACTTCTTTACATCTATCATAGTTGTTTTGCCTTATATATTTTTCAATACTTTATGCAATTTCTTGGGAGTTGACTTTGTAGTCAATATCCTAGCAACAAGTGGCTATATCAGAGCCGTACAATTTGGAACTGTCTGGAACTAAGCCGGCAGGTTCCACAATTTGACAACTATTTCTTCTCCTTGTTGATTGCAGGTCAAATTGACTGGCACGCCTAAAGTCGATCTCGCTAAGATTCGGCACCACCACCTACTGAAGGTTCAGGAGGTCAGGACCTTGCTCCGTACGCCCTCTGAGGACCGTGCGCTCGAGTGTGTTGGCGTGACCGACCGAAATTTTACGTCAACAGGAGTACAATAATGCTTTATGAATTAAAAAAAATCACTGTTATGAATTGTCCTATTAATTTTAGAGTTCTCTATGCTAAAAAGGACTTATGTCTAACAACTTCCTCTATGCTAAAAGGACTTATGTCTAACAACTTTTACTACGGTTCAATCCTAGAGTTCTTTTACCTATTAATTTCAGCTTTTAACAGGAAAGCAGGTTACCCATTCTCTACACTTGGAAGTGCTACCTTGGGGTCTTTACAGGCCTACTATCCCAATCAAGAGCAGTATCCTGCAGGTTGATTTTCACCAAACATTAGCCCTCATGATTTAATGCACCAGGTGCCTTTTGATTTCAATTTCTTATTATCATGCACTATATTGCCACTAAGCCTACTCCTCTTTCTCTTCAGAGTGGCATCCCATTTCTTTACTAAGGTTGTTCCCTGTATCTTCGTGGAGCTCACTTATTCCATAGATGCATTGTCCATGCAGAAATGAATAAAACACATAGCTATGGCAGTATGCTGATATATGTGGAAATAGCTGAGTAAACAAAGTATCTAGGTTTCCGATTCCTTGCATGCTTATAATCTCGATGCTTTATTTTTGATAAAATAATGGAAAATGCTGAAAATTATATGTGCTTCTGATCTTTCACTCCTGAATTTTAGTGCTAATTGTGTAAATCTGTCTTAGGTGATCTAAACCAGTTCTAGTCTTCTGAATTCAGATTTCTCATATTCTAGCATACAAAATTCAGTTTATTGTAATCATAAACAACACAGTAGCATACCTTTTATCCTTTCTTGCCTATCAACATTTTTCATCATATGCTTCTAGCATTACCTCCTTTGGAAACCATTTTTTTACAGATGAATGCTTGCAGGTGAGTGTCATATATGCCCCCATTTCTCACATGTTCTCTTTAGTTTAGTTCAGTTCCCTACCGTTCGTTATAGAGCATTCTTCATATAAATGATGTATATATTGCATTAACATGTCAGCACACTTATGTACACATGTCCATGCTGATTACTTACTGCATAACTATAATATCCCCATTTTTCCTTTTTCAAACATGGATATAGGTATCAATTTGACAACCCATTGGGTGTTCAAGGTTTGTTAGTCTACTTGTGCATATTGTTTGTGTTATTTATATGTTAATTCAAAAGAAGCAAAGTACACTCCAGATACTCATTTAAAGGGGCTCACTATAGCTCATAAAAAACACTTTTTTGTAGATGTTTACGACGTTTATTGTCGTAAGACAATTGATACTTATTTTACTCCATGTTGATCCTTAATTCTAAGGCTTTCGCTGGGAGGTGGTTTCAAGAAGGCCGGCAGTTTCTGCTCTTAATTTGTATTGGTGTGTATATAGTGTTTTTTCTATAAAAAGTGATCAAACAAGTATGTGTTTTGTATGCGGCCGATGTTGGCCTGCAATTTGTTCTGCATTCCACGGACCTGCTAACATGAAGTCCTTTATGAGGTATAAATAACACTTGCGCTTATTTTTGAAATCAAGCTAACCCAAATTCTGTATCGATAATGCTTCCATCAAGATTTTTTTTTGTACATTGTCATGCTCATCCCCTACGGGCGCAGCGAAGCGCGCCTACTGGCCTAGTAATTAAGGTATCAAGGTAAATGCGGAAGCTGAAAGACAAGGTAGAGATGCAAACTCCCGCCGACGACTCTGGTATTTTTATCGAGGTATCGAGAAGCACGCAAGTTTTCCCCTAGTCCTCGTTGGAGCCCCTCGCAAGGAATCCCTCACAAGGGCCAAGCTCTCGGTCGGGTAACTTCGTGGATAGCCTCGGGTCTTCCCCACACGCAAGTGGGTCTCCGACGTGCCTTCCGACAAGCCTCTCTCGGATGCTCCCCGTCGTCTCCACTATCAACCTTTCAGCCGAAACGCCGGGGGTCTTGTTCCCTTCGATACACGGTGGCAGCCACACCACAAACGTGGTTGGTGTGGTATCGCAAGACTACAAGCCCCTCTGATGTACAACAATGGTGCGCGCAAGCACCGAGTAGCAAGAGGTATGCAAACATCACTAAACACTAGGACTAAACCTAGAGCAAGCGCATGAGCAGTGGTCTAACTAGCCTAAGCACTTTGGAAAGCAGCTACACTAATCACCATGTGAATCACTAAGCACTATGCATATGGAGGCACTATGGTGTAGCAACACCCTTTGTGTGTTTTCTCACTCGTCCACAACTCATTTGGTCGATTAGAAGTGGTATATATAGGCCCCCAAGAAAATAGAGCCGTTGGGGGCTGAAAACAGCCTTTTGTAGAGCATCGGACGCTACAATAAAGATATCAGACGCGCCCTATGCTCATATGTTGAATAGCCGTTGGAAAACTGCTGCTATACCTGTTTTCTGGGAGCTTCGGACGCTACAGTAGAGGCATCGAACACTGCATCAGACTCTCCTATAACACTGTTTATTTTGGGCTAATTTTAGTGAGCATCAGACTCTGCATCGGAGCGTCCTATGCTCCGGCATCAGACGCGTTTGATGCGCTTCTTTCAGCGAGACAGACTTTCATATTTTGGGCATAACTCCTAGCTCCGAACTCCGATTTTGATGATCTTAGACTTTTCAGAAAGCCAATGAAAAACACTACAACTTTATGCTAGTGTCATGCCAGTTTAAGAAGGTCCAAAATCATGAGACAGTTCTAATTCAATCAGCTCTTGTCTCGGCTTGAGCGGCTCAACTTTGTTTGCGTCTGGGCCTCTATTTCTTGTGTCTTAGACTTTGCTTGATCTTTGTAGGTCTTCAATACATCTTCTAGGTTCTTGCTTGAGGCGTTGATCATTTAATCCCATATTTCCTTCGTCCAAGTCATGTTTGCACCCTATTTGACTACAAAACAAACACTTGCCAACACATTAGTCCAATTTGGTTATGTTGATCATCAAACACCAAAATCCAAAGTTGAATGGACTGAGGTCCATTTTCCTTACAATCTCCCTATTTTTGGTGATTGATGACAACACGACCAAAGCAAGCAAATAATAGATGCATTTAAAGTACAATCTACTTGCTAGGATGCAATGCAAAGACAAGATCATATGACACTAAGAGATACCGAATTGAAAATAATTTTATAACTTATTTTGCCCTTGCCCTAGAGTCCGTTTGTGGCATTATGGATTTAATCCACTTCCTCCCTTTCTTAGACCATTCCCAAAATAGGAAACTTCTCAAATTAATAACCACAAAAATTTTGAATTTTAGTTTTGGTTATTTAATTTGAGTTAGGCTTGGTTTTGGTCCTTCAAATTCTCCCCCTTTGGAATCAAACACCGAAAAGGAAGACATTAATGGCACAAGGGAGGGTCAAATTTTGTGATCCTTTTTATGTGGAATGCAATTGATCACAAAATTTGAATCACATTATATAAACTAAACTCCCCTTAAGTGTATGCATACACATGTTGTATGGCAAAGCACATGCTTAACCGATAAATTAATGCACAAAGAGTTTAATCTATATAATTGTTGACACTTATTAGCGTCGTTACTAAGAATAGAGTTTGAATCTATCCCCAGCAACGGCGCCAGAAATGCTTGTTGGTATTTCTTAGTGTAAGCAGAAAAAGTCCGCAAGCGCATGAAAGTACCGTTGTAGCACTTCGCCCGAAAGTATTCAGGGTATCGTATTTTCCACAGGGAACAGTGTGATATAGCCTCTTGGTCTGGTCCTCCCAGTGAGTGTTTATGGAAGTGACTTGGTATTCAAAGGATTTAGACATGAGAATCTCTATTTGGTAGACTTTGATGCTAGTGAAACTCAATTGACAACATGTTTGTTCACCAAACCAAGTATGGGTTGGCTTTGGCATAGGCGCTTGGGACATGTTGGAATGAAGAAATTGAAGAGACTAGTAAAGCATGACATGGTGAGAGGGCTAAAAGATGTTCACTTTGAAAGGATTGTGACACCTAAGAGGGGGGTGAATTAGGTAACTAAAAAACTTCTACTCTAAACTATGGCCTCTAATTTCCACTTAGTCAAAACCTATGCAAGAAAGTAAACTAACCAATGTGCAACTAAGGTTTTGCTAGGTGTGTTGCTATCTCTACCGCAAAAGAGTTTTGCAACCTATGATCCAAACCTATCAACTAGCCTATAAACTAAGCTAGGAAAGGTAAAGCACACAACAAATAAGGTAGCAAGTAAATGCAGAAGCTAAAGAGAGTGGTAGAGATGCAAACTCCCGTCGACGACTCCAGTATTTTTACCGAGGTATCGAGAAGTGCGCAAGTTTCCCCCTAGTCCTCGTTGGAGCCCCTCGCAAGGAATCCCTCGCAAGGGCCAAGCTCCCGGTCGGGTAACTCCGTGGATAGCTCCGGGCCTTCCCCACGCGCAAGTGGGTCTCCGGTTAAGCCACTCGTGGCAAAGCCTCTCCCGGATGCTCCCTGCCATCTTCACTATCAAGCTTTCGGTCGAACCGCCGCAGGCCTTGTTCCCTTCGGTACACAGTGACGGCCACACCACAAATGCAGTTGGTGTGGTCTCGCAAGACTACAAGCCCCTCCAATGTACAATCAACGGTGCGTGCAAGCACTAGTAGGTAAGAGGTGTTTAAACCTCACTAAACACTAGGCCTAACACCTAGAGCAAGCGCAAAGCAGTGGTCTAACTAGCCTAAGCACTTCGTAAAACACCTACACTAATCACCTATTATATCACTTAAGCACTTTGGTGGCTAGAGCAACTAAATATGTATCTATACACTTGGTACACTTCCTTGAGCTCTAACCCTGTTGTTTTGGCCGGCCATGGGGGCATATATAGAGCCCCAACCAAATAGAGCCATTGCAGAAACACATTGGACTTCACAGCGTAGCATCGGACGCTGAAGTCGTCACCATCGGACGCGCATCCGATGCTCCATTAACGGCTAGTTGCCAGCCTGGCACTGAGTCACATTGGACTCTGACAAGCGTCCGATGTGGCGACACCTGACGCGTCTGATGTCTTCAGAGCCTCTCTGGAACCTCTCTACATAGGCATCGGACTCTGGGACTGTAGCGTCTAATGCATCCTTGTAGCGTCCGATGTAGGACTATGCACGATGCACAATGTTACCATCGCGTCCGATGTGGCACCATCGGCGCGTCCGATGCTTCTGCTGGCGCCAACCCGAGCTAGGGTTTACCATCGGTGCGTCTGACGCTTTTGAGCCAGTGTTTGATGCAGCGTCTAATGTCCATGTTTTTTCATTTCTTCGTGATTTCTTGCGTCGTCTTGGTTCCATTCTTGTGCCTTGGACTTTGCTTGATCTTTGTGAGTCTTCTACTGGGCTTCAAATGTCTTGTTTGATGTGTTGATCATCAGATTACCACGTCGCCTTAGTCCAAGTCACCTTTTGCACCTTATTGGACTACAAAACAAACACTCGCAAATACATTAGTCCAATATGGTTGTGTTGATCATCAAACACCAAAATCCAAAGTCAAATGGGTCGAGGTCCATTTTCTTTACAATCTCCCCCTTTTTGGTGATTGATGACAACACGACCAAATCAAGCAAATAATAGATACGAAATTTAAAATGCAATCTACTTGCTAGGATGCAATGCAAAGACAAGATCATATGATGTTAAAAGATACCAAATTGAAACCATACTAAATAACATATCTTGTCCTTGCCATAGAGTCCCTTTGTGGCATTATGGTTTTAAGCCTCCCCCTAAATCCATAATCCACTTCCTCCCTTTCTCGGACCATCCCATAAGTAATCATAGAAAGATTTTTTATTTTGGTTATTTTGTTTGTTTTAGTTTGGGCTTGCTTTTGGTCCTTCAAATTCTCCCCCTTTGTAATCAAACACCGAAAAGGAAGACATTAGAAGCACAAGGGAGGGTCAAATTTTGTGATCCTTTTTATGTGGAGTGGAATTGATCACAAAACTTGAATCTCATATTATATAAACTAAACTCCCCCTAAGTGTATGCATACATATGGTGTAAGGCAAAGCATATGCATAACGGGCAAATTAATGCACAAAGGAGTTTAATTTATACAATACACGGAGAAAGCACATGGGAGTATCAAAAATGAAATCAACATAATGATATCGGTTAGGAATACCGCATGTAGATACCAAATGAATTATTGCCACACACACGATGCTTATCTTCGGGGACTCCATTTTCCTTGCAATGAGACTACTACACACATGATAAACATGAAAGTGGTGTTAGTCTCAAAGCTTCCAAATTGTAGAGTAAACTCCCCCCTAAAAGTGTGCATACAAGTTTGAAATACTTGTAGGATACATGCACATTGACTTGTAAGGTCAAACTACCATTTTGCAATATGACATCACTAAAAATGTGACACAAATTGAAGATGGTAATCGAGGTAGTTTATCTACTATTTGGACTATGGCACATATAAGATAAATACAAAGTAAAAGAAGCTATGTGTCATGCTCCTAAACAAATTAAACCATGTAGGTTTGCTCCAAAGATAAGACATGATATCTAGCAAAAACTGCCATATGATAAGCCTAGTGTATGCATGGCAAAAGTTTTTAAATATGTAAATGCAAACATAGGCAATAAAAGGAACTAGATGCTAAAAGAATTTGCAAGAATTTAAATCTAGTTACCTCACATGAGTAGGGGAATTTGGGTCCATAAAAACTACTAACATACTCGGCAATGACATGATCCAATGTGATGCACTCCATGATATGCACCCAAAACTTTGCCAAGTCTCCAAATTCCCCGTAGTCCACTTGACTACTCACTTCCCTTTTGGGACCCAAACCTTTTTGGTGCTCTTCATGGTTGAGATGATGTCTTTAGGCACCCAAATACGTTTGGCCCCATTGTTGGCTTGCTTGTTTGCTTTGACGGCCACCACCTTGTCATTCTTCTTCTTCTTCAAAAGATAAGGTGTGGAGGCCTTCTTGTTCACCTTGTTGGTGTAGGTGTTGGAGAGCTTGCTTGTTTGCTTTTTGTTTTTCTCTTTCTTCTTTTCTCCCTCATGCTTCACCTTGCACTCATAGGACTTGTGGCCTTCCTTGTGGCACACATAACAAACCACGATTTGCTCCTCATCAAGCTTCTTCACTCCCTTGACGGTGTTATCTTGATGAGTTTGGGTTTTCTTTGTTTTGCCTTTTGCTTGAGTCAAGTCCATGGTGAGGCGAGCCACTTCTTGCTTTAATAGCTCATTCTCCATTACAACTTCTTGTGTACATGTTTCTACAATCACATTCTCAAAACAAGCTTGTTTGCACATGTGAAAGCCCTAGTTTGGTTTTGGATAATTGATGAAACCTATTTGGACTAACCCTGTGCTTAAGTGTGTATGAGATAGGTTGGTCCAACACCAAGTGATGGAGCTAGATGGATGGTGATGTCCACATGATTGTGATCAAAGGCTCTAATGCTTGGAAAAGAAGAAAGAGAAAAACAAAATGGGCTAGAGGCAAAGGTATATGCATAGGGCCATTTTGTTTTGGTGATAAAGACACTATAGAGAGTGTGATCACATTTAGGATTGATAGTCGTACTGTTAAGATGAGCGAAGCTCGATTGTGAAATGCGGTTATCAAAGTGCCACTAGATGATCTTACTTTTGCATATGCATTTAGAATCTAGTATGTGCTAACATCCCTTGGAAAGAGCTTGGTAAAATGCTAACTCACGTACACAAGTAGTGGAAACTTGGTGGAGTTAACACATTTGCACAAGGGGCGAAGTGGAGATTGTTTCCGTGCTCTCTGAGGAGCATCGGACGCTGGTCTGATGAGCATCGGACGCTGGGGGCAGCGTCCGATGGTATACCCTAAGTGAACTGAGCTGACTGAGTAGCATCGGGCGCAGGCAACGGATGCTG
Source organism: Coix lacryma-jobi var. lacryma-jobi (assembly GCA_009763385.1). Classification (NCBI taxonomy): domain Eukaryota; kingdom Viridiplantae; phylum Streptophyta; class Magnoliopsida; order Poales; family Poaceae; genus Coix; species Coix lacryma-jobi. The sequence continues at coordinate 112,434,254 of CM019827.1, read as the reverse complement.
GGAAAACACTGTTGCTAAGTCCGATGCTAATGACGTGTCCTAGGGTTGTTCTCAGGGGAGCATCGGACGCTGGGCAGCATTCGATGTGGCTGCCTCAGATGTGTTCGATGTCTGTGGAAGCCTTCTGGATGCTCTCAGCATAGACATCGGACGTTGGTCCTGTAGCGTCTGATGTAGCACTGTGCGAGCATCCGATGTTGGCGCGACTAGCCGTTGTTATCTCTGACAGATCATCGGACGCTGGACATGTGCGTCCATTGCAGTGTCCGATGCAACATTAACAGCGCACGTTTGAATCTAGCCATTGGGATCTAGCGGATGTAGTTGAATAGAAGGGGACGTGTGGCGTTCATCCAGGCATCGGACGTTGGCCGTGCGTTCGATGTAAATCCATCGGAGCGTCCGATGGCCCCGCAGTTTCTAAGTAAAAGGGGGTTTCGGCCCTCTCCTTTGTGGGGGGTCTATAACAGGTTTGTGGCCGGCTTGTGCTCACTCTCTTGGCCATTTGGATTGCCTAAACTCTATTGTGAGCCTAGCCAAACATCTCCCACTCCATTTGATTGATTGTTCATCACATTGAGAGAGATTGGGAGAACCAAGTGCATTGCATGAATGTGTTCATCTAGAGGCACTTGGTGACTGTGTTTCGCTGCGGATTTCTCTTGTTACTCTTGGTGTTTGTTGACACCTAGACGGCTTGGAGCAGCGAGGATCATTGAGCGGAAGTTGGTGATTGTTTCCGGCTCCGATCGGTGACTTGTGAGGGGTTTCTTGTGCCTTCCCCGCAGGAGATCGCGAAAGGTAACTCTAGTGGATTGCTCGTAGCTTGTGGATCCCCATCTTGTGGTGTGGTTGTGCGGCACCCTATTGAGGGTTTGGCGTGTGATGCCAATTAGCTCGTGAACCTCCAAGTGGGTGTATCGCTACAACGGGGACGTAGCTTGCCGGCAAGCAAGTGAACCTCGGAGAAAAATCACTGTGTCATCTTGTCTCCATGGTATTCATTGGTATCTTGTTATTGATCACTTGCCCGGCTCGGTATACTCACCTCACTCACTTGTACTTACCTTCGCTATATTCTTGCAAGTGATAATTGTATCTTCTTGTAGCTAGTTAAGATTCCTTATCTTGTGTAGTTGTAATTGTTGTTGCTCACTTGCTCTTTTAGTTGTAAAGTAGCAACATAGACATTGTGTGATATAGAGATTATAACTTACTAGAATTGTGGTTAGGTGGGTTGCACTTTTGTAGAGCTAGCACAAAACTTGCTTCGCCATTTAGTTGTCTAACAAACTTTGCTCAAGTGTTGTTGTAGAATTTTTATAGGCTATTCACCCCCCTCTAGCCATTTAGGACCTTTCAAGTGGTATCAGAGCAAGGTCACCGTTAATTTGAGGCTTAACAACCTACGGTGTGAAAATGGCTCAAATCAACAACACCAAAAGGCCACCCCAATTTGATGGCACCAATTAGGTTGCGTTGGGATGTAGGCATTGGTGCCCTGGCATTGGAAGCAAAATTATGTTCGTTGAAAGCTGTTGTTTGGGTGTATATGGTATTGAGATTTGGCATTGAGACCCAATTCCTCGATATTGAACTATGCCTGACAGCGAACTCTTCCAATACGAAGGGGTAAGGCTCTGTATTCGCTGGAATCGACGCCTTCTTCTCGTCCCCAACCCGACGCAGCGCCTCTCGACTCGACGCGATAATGCCCCCGCCGGAGAGCAGCAGCGAGGAATGTCGGGATCCCCTTCTTCAAGAGTTTGGCCTTCTTCCTCAAGTCCGGCCACCGCCAAATCCCAAGATCCTCTTCTTCCTCAAGTCCGGCCACCGACTAATGTGGGAATCCCCTTCTTCCTAGCACCAGGGAGTGGAGTGCACTGACACCAGCATCGGCAGCAGGCTCACGAATCTTGCAGCTGCTCCCTCCACTCGCTTGCACACCACTGCTCTACACTCCGGTGCTCCCTCCTCCGCTTGCTTGCACAGGCCGCTGCTCTGCATGTCGGTGCTCCCTCTGCCCACTCTAAACTCCCTTCTTTTTCAATTCTATGGCCACGTGGATCCAAATAAGAAATCAAATTTGATGCTTCAGAGGATTCTAAAAGTCAATGCAATAGCCATCCAAACAATAGAATTGATTTGTAGCCCAATGCAATGCCATGGCTGATTTGGTATTGGAAGCAATTCAATGCCAAGCCCTCCAATATCAACATCCAAACACAACCTTATAGTTATTGGAAAACAAAGATGACTACTTACATCAAGTCAATCAATAGAAAGATTTGGAGTGTGGTAGAAACAAAGATTGAGATTGCCGATGCGGAGCATCTCACCAATGCGGAAGAAGAGAAGATGCAAAACAATGATATTGCTCTTAGTGCTATTCATGATGCAATTGATGCAAATGTGTTTGAGCAAATCAAAGGCATGGAATTGGCAAATGAAGCTTGGAAGAAGCTAGAAGAATTATATGAAGGCACTCAAGCGGTAAAGGGTGCAAAGGCTTACATTCTCAAAGAGAAATTTGCTAGTTTCAAGATGAAGGGAGATGAGAGTGTGCCCGAGATGTTCAATAGGCTACAAGTGCTAGTCAATGATCTCAAGGCACTTGGAGAGGAATTGAAGGACAAGGACTTCTCACATAAGTTCTTGAGATGTCTCCCAAAGAGGTTTGGTATGTTGGTCACATTGCTAGTGAGGAGTGGTTTGGACACAATGACACCAAACCAAGTACTTGGAGATGTGATGACCGATGACACATATAGAGAAGAAAATGATGAAGAAGAGAAGAAAGATGAGAAGAAGAAGAGTGTGGCATTCAAAGCCACAACATCATCATCCAAGAGCAAGGGCAAAGCAAAGAAGTATCTAGTGAAGATGATTGCTCCAATGCATGTGATGAAGAAGATAAAGAGATGGCACTATTTGTCAAGAGATTTGGCAAATTCATGAAGAAGAAGGGCTACCGGGCAAGGAGGAAGAAGACCTCATACAAGAACAAGGATGAACCAAGGAGGTGCTTCAAGTGCGGTAGCAAGGACCATCTTGTTGCTCAATGTCCATATAATAGTGAAAATGATGATGACAACAAGAAGGGCAAGAAGAAGGAAAAGAAAGAGAAGGAGTTCATCAAGAAGAAGGGACAATCATATATGGTTACTTGGGATAGTGATGCATCCACAAGTGATAGTGATGATGATGACCGCAAGACAAGCAAGAAGAAAGCTCTTGCAAGCATTGCTATAAATGACAAGCCCTCTATCTTCGACACTCCATCATGCTTCATGGCTAAAGCCACAAAGGTACAATCTGATGATGATGATGATGATGATGATGATGATGATGAACCCAATAGAGATGAATTAATTGATATGCTTGATGATGCTATGTTGGGGGTAGAGGCGGAGCGGAGCCTGCTCCCCCCTTTAAAAAGGACCCAACGCCTAATGAGTCCAGGGACCTCCTTGTAAATACATGAACTATGAGGGGTGCGGAGGAAGATTGTTCCTCTCACCGCCCATATAAATAGAATCTAAGGGGCTCCTCCACCGGGGGCTGATCGGTCGGCTTTTTCCTCTTGTGTGAGACGAGTCTGGCTCACCCTCACCTCCGGTGGGGGTTTGAGCAAAGGCACTGTTTCAACAGCTTGCGCCGACCGTGGGGACTCAAAAAAAAGTCTCAGCAACCTTCGCCCAACAGAGCCAAATTTAGCAACTCTCGTCAGGATCAGGTGGAGAGACCTTCGTCATGGCCAACCCTCGTCATAACCAATCAGGAACAACCTTCGTCTCGGCCAAACCAACAACCCTCGTTGCAGTCTGACTGAGCTACCCTCGCCACAGTCCTCAACCAGACTGGACCACCTTCGCCCGCAACTACCTCCGACACAAAGAGCTAGATATTCTATTTTTTTCCTATTGACCATTTTCTGTTGCCTCATGCCCGTAATCATTTGTAGTACAAGTCCATCAGGTGCATGAGAGGGACGCCCACATAAACCTCCGGGTCGAAGGTCCTGGTCAGGCGAGGACCATCGATCTCCATCGAAAACTAACCCACAACTGCGAAGGTCCAACAACCTCGGTCCATGAGGCGAAGGTAGCCCACGGCTCGCAAAGCAGCCCACCCCTCCGCAAGCGCACAACGATCTGGGCCCTCGAAGTTTCTTCTGCATCTCTGAACAACACACGTATCGAAACATCCATGCGTTCGTTTCTTACATGTTTTTTATACGGCAACTCTCTTCTGCGAAGGTAATAGGTTCCCAAACTCTGGAACGATGACTTTCAACACATCCGCACTGTCTGTGCTCCAAAATATTTTATCCTTCGTACATAGATACATCGCCTATTTATTTATTTATTATATAACCAAATATCTCTTTTGTTAGTCGAAACACCAGCAGCTTTCCACAGGAGAAAAAAATGCCATTTTCCAGATTGACAAAGACAGAAGCTGTCGAACAGTTGCAGCCGCATACTCATATCATTCTCCGTCGACAGGAGCTAGCGAAGGCAAGCCGGGGCACCTTTGGACTCCCTCGCGCATCCAAAAGCCTCGGCCATCAAATGCCTTCGGCAAGGATCCTCATACGTCGCTTAACGGCCCGACCAAAAGTCAGAGCCAGGGAGTGAGCCAGCTAAGTACTCCGCACCCCCTCAGCTCCTTATATTCGTTTGCAAGGATCCTTTTCTTTTCCTCGCTCATGTGACGGTCTCTAAAGTGCACCTTTTTGAAAATTACAACGATCATGGTTAGGCGCCAAGCTCTGCACCCCAACGCAACCCCCCCCCCCCCCCCCCCGACGTGCTTAAGAATGTTAACCTTCGCACGTAGTCTTTCGAGCACTTTCTCTTAGGTGCATTTTTTTAAGATATTTGTTAACTCCGTAGTATGCTTGCATAGGACTGTCACTTCGTGGTGCACAATGGACACTCTAACCAGTTTGGCCTAGCAACGAGTATATAGTCCTACGTGTGGGTTCAATCATGCTCTTGCAGGGTTACATCGTCCAGCAAAAACTCGCAAAGGGGAGGCACAAGCCTTTTTCACACGAGCGTACATCAGACTACCCACAGGTCACTATAGCAGAATCATACTTTGTCGAGTGCTAGCAGCACTCGGCAAAGAGCCTTTTGCACTCGGCGAAGGCTTCGCCGAGTGCCGCACTCGGCAAAGAGCACTAGGCAAAGAAAATGTCGGCAAAGAGCTCTTTGTCGAGTGCCAAATATCGGCACTCGGCGAAGGCTTTGCCGAGTGCTGACATATTTGGCACTCGGCAAAGAAAAAACAAAAAAAATCCAAAAAAATAGAGAAAAACTTTTATTAAATCGGGGAGGGGCCCACTAGGCAGCGCCCAACCGTTTCCCTTGAAATCGCAAGTCCTGCAGGATTCGAACTCACGACCTCTTGTTTGCGCGGAGCCTCCTCTACCACTACACTACACACATATACGTTCCATCTTCGTTTCGGTTACCTATATATTTCGGTTACCTATATATTATACTAAACCGAGTGTAACTTGCTTATTTGAGGCCCTAAACGAATTCAAATCAAAAAGTTGTCAACTACAAAGTTTTCTAACTTTTTGAGATCTACAACTTTTATTTTGGTAGTTTTTTCATCTGAGGTCGTTTATAAAAATTTGAATTTCAAATTTGATAATTTGAAACGTTGTTTTTGTTGACAAGATGATTTCAAATCAAAAGGTTGTCAACACCAAAGTTTCATAACTTTTCGAGATGTACAATTTTCATTTTGGTCATTTCTCCATCCGAGGTATTTTAAAAAATTCAAATTTTAAATTTTTCAAATTCGAACGCAGTTTTGCATAACTAGATGACTTCAAATTAAAAAGTTATCAACTACAAACTTTCATAACTTGTCAAGATCTACAAAGTTTATTTTGGTTGTTTGACCATTTGTGCATCCGACATTATGGTTCTAATATTATTCACAAACATTATATATCACTCTTGTAGTTTTATAAAGGCAAAATGTGTTGGGACACACAAAAGTGGCGCGCATTTGCTGGAACACACTTTTTCATGTAATGCTCACCACTAAAACAGTTGTCATTTGTAAACCGTAAGGCCAATGGCTATGAAATTTTAACAGCAACAAGATAGGATAGTTATCTACAAATCATCTAATACTCACTTCCATAGAAAATGTCGTTAAGGCCTCGTAACGTTGTCCACCAGCAACCTTAACAGACATGATTTGCTGGTGGTGCCGTTACGAGGCCTTAACGACATTTTCTATGGAAGTGAGTATTAGATGATTTGTAGATAACTATCCTATCTTGTTGCTGTTAAAATTTCATAGCCATTGGCCTTATGGTTTACAAATGGCAACTGTTTTAGTGGTGAGTGGTACATGAAAAAGTGTGTTTCAGCAAATGCGCACCACTTTTAGTGCCCCCCAGCAAATTTCCCCTTTTATAAACTACCGAAGAGATATATAAGATTTGTGAACGAATTTATTTTAAGTTTGTCAAATGAAGAAATCACCAAAATAAAAATTGTTCATCTTGATAAGATAACCAACTTTGTAGTTAAAACCTTTTTCATTTGGATTAATTTACTGCTTCAAAATGTAATTTAAAAACTGGCTTTGCCGAGTGTCAAAAAAACACTAGGCAAAGAGCTCTTTGCCGAGTGTCAGCCTGGCGGCACTCGGCAAAGACCCGACCACGTGGCACAGTTCGGGGCCACATGCTTTGCCGAGTGCCACGTGGCTGGCACTCGGCAAAGAGGGGCTCTTTGCCGAGTGCCGCCAGGCTGGCACTCGCCAAAGAGCTCTTTGCCTAGTGCCTTTCTTTGCCGAGTGTCAGACACTCGGCAAAGCATCATTTGCCTTGTGTTTGCGCTTTGCCGAGTGCCACATGGCCGGCACTCGGCAAATAGGCTCTTTGCCCAGTGTCCGAAATTTAGCACTCGGCAAAGCCCCAGGCACTCGGCAAAGCCTAGGTTTCCTGTAGTGGGTCGAGTTACCCAGCATCCCACGATGGTCTAACTCGTGACAAATCGAAACTTCCTAGTCCCACGTTTCGGGATTGGCCTTGTTTTCATGCTCACGACCTACCCCACCTTCGCAGCCAGCCTACGGAGCTCGTAAAGTCTCTAGTTAATATATATACATATACCATCTCAAAACACATACATCGGTCCTGAACCTTCGTGTTACTAACCGCTGAGTGTGTGACCTCCGAACAATATACATCTCAATATATGTATGTCTTGGCTTTTTGCATGTTTTCACCTGATAAAACTTTGGACAAAGGTACGTGAAATCACAAACTACCAAAACTCCGCCTTGATGCTTTGCATCAACAGCGCACGGAAATATTAAATTTTGCTAGGCTAAACTAAGTAAGTCGTTTTCAAATAAACCTTCGGCCGGGGGTTTGGAGAGTTAACTGTTCTTAGTTGTCTGCCAAATCTTGTTGAAAGTCAAAGAGATCACATTATGGCAAGCAGCCATGACTGTTCCTTTTAGGGAATAATCCTCATCAGAAGCACAACAGCCACCGAGACAAGTTGTCGTATAAGCCCAATAATATTACGGGTTGTTTTCCAACAAACGTGTCTCAGCTTCGTATACTCACGTGACACAAAAATTATCTTACTATATCTATGCATTAACTCCTTCACATGCAAGACGAAAGTAAGACACCTTTCCGAAGGTTCAACCAGCCAACCATGAAAGCCAACTGAAAGCGGAAAAGACCCGCCCAAGCGAAGGTTTGGTCATCGAAAGCCACATAAGGATTCAGCGGCAGCTATACACAAGACTGAATAAGGAACAACTCGACTCCTTGGGAAACCCTTGTCGCCCTTTAGCCTAGAGCAACCTCCGGCCCGTGTCGGGTCCAAGCCACCTTCGTTGGTCACGGGACCAAGCAGCAGCTTCGTCCCACAACCACATCTGGCACTTTCCAGCACGCCTCGACCACGAACTGCAAATTGATCCCTCACCAACGCTTCGATGCGTAACCAACCGAACACCGTTGTGCTCAGACACCCATGGACTAATCTTTACTCATAGTCCGTACAAAATGCATATACACCTCTGTAGCATTATCTATCACCTTTGAGATACAAAATGATTACCCCACTCGTGATTTATCTAACCGTGCAAACCTCTAACAAAACTTTGTCATTTGGACAAACGCCTAACTATCTTTTGTAGGAGCAAAACTTCTACGTAAGTATCTCTCAACTATTGATGACCTTCAACCATGTTTTTCAAAAAAAAAGAGAGAGAGAAAAAGAGAAAAAGGGTAGAATTAAGTCTTTTCCTGACCAATGTTTTACCTTCACCGATACATGCATGTACCACTAACAATTCGCTTGTGAGGCAATGCTTGTCATATTCTTGCAGGTTTTTTTTCTTTTCATGAGTTTCTATCACTCATAGGAGTCTCCAGTCATCCGACTCATACGCCATCTGAGCCATCTAAATCAACTTGTCAAAGGTTCCCAATCTTCACGAGGTAACATACTCTCGTATACACCCTCACAACCTTTTGACCTATCTTGGTCACCTTCGTGAATAATTGCCACTCCAAACCTTCGCAAGAAAGGTTAAAACAAATTGGTAATGGTGCTAACCTTCTTCTTGAAAGGCAATGTACCTCTGTATTGCAGATCTTCGTGCTTCACTAAAGGTAATAAATTCCTACCACACAAAACCAGCTAAAATTGACATCGTATCTCATCTGTTGGGACAACGAACCTTTCGCTAATCTTGGACTTTCAGTTCCTATGTGCGAAGGTCTCATATTACAAACTGTCTTGCAGGATTCCACTTTTTACAATACTTCGAAACTCTTATGTGATTATACAATTTATCGAAACATCCATGCAGGATGGCCTCTAATATGTGAAGCCCCTCTCATTATTAATTGACTTTGCAGGGATCCAACTATCTATTTTGGCATGTGCCTTAAAATATCACATTTTTTTGTTTTTTGCTATGAAAATGCTCAGATTATCTTCGCACTAATTTTGTGCAAGTAATTGTCATAAATGCATCAAGCATACACATCCATCAAACCATCACATCGCATATTCATGGTGCCTACCAAACCTCACTTCGCACTCCGAAAGACAAAGGAGACGAAGAGGGTGTTGGTAGTTCTTAACTTCACTAAAGATAGAGCTAGGCAACTATCCCCGGTAACGGCCCAAAAATGCTTGTTGACACTTGCCAACGTCGTCACTAGGAGTAGACTATGGAATCTACCCCTGACAACGGCGCCAGAAATGCTTGTAACAAGTCCAGTCACTATACCTAAAGGAGTGAAGCTAAAGCAGCTATCTACTAATGTCAAATGGGGTTGTCAATCCCGACACTAGTAGGAGCTAGCTAGAGAGAATGCAATCTACCAGGAGGAGATTCTGCAAGCACACAGAACTATCGTAGTAGCACTTCGCCTGGGAGTGTCAGGTGTCGATTTATTTGATCCCAAGGGAAGGCTAGGGTGGTGTACGAGTCGAGTCAAGGAGGGGATGAGAGTCGAAGAATAAGAAAATGGAAAAAGGAGAGGAGAAGAGGGGAGATGAAAGGCTAGAAAGAATATATGGGTGGATAGGTAAGGATGAATGAAATGGCTAAGGTAAGGTGGATGGATAGATAGATAGGGGGTAGCTAAGGATAACTAACTAATAACTAATAATTACTCCTAGATAACTACGAAGCAAGATAACTACGAAGCAGGATAGGCAAATATCAATTAAGCAACCAAGTTAAGTGTAGTTTTATTCCTATCTTATCAAGTATCGAGGCGTACTAACCTTTACCACTGACTTAGGTTGAACGCTAGCACAACGAGCCTTACTGTTAAACTGGGCCAACTACGTAGTGGAATTCAAGGCGCACAGGGCTGTCACCACCTGCTTGCTACCACAGCTATCCGGGGGTCCAGCCGTATCTGAAGGTAAGTCTATAACTAAGCACCACGCTTAATTATATTTTAACTATCTCTACCCTAGCTTTGAATAGAGACACCCTTGCGGACGTCAGAGCAAATACTTGACTTAATAAGATAAACACTAAACTAACTAAGCAACCTATTGGCAAAGATCAAGCACTAAGCTCACTAGAGATTAACTACTATGGCTAAGTGAATTGAACTGTAGGATAGCTAGGCACTCAAGCAATCAATCAAGTATACCACTCAATACTGATAAGTAGAATAAAGTAATACTTGAAATGATGAACTAGAATATAGTAAAGTGCTTGAGTAACAAGAGCAAAACCTGAACTGGAGATGAAGGAAGACTCTTCCCAGCTCCAGGACCGATCACTCGCACGCCTCTACTCTTGAGCTAAGCCTTGAGCAGCGCTTTCGCGAGGGCAATGAGGCAAAGATGCCTTGCTCTACTAGCTACCTACTTGCCTAAGCTTGGCTAAACCCTAAGCTATTAGCTCTCTAGCTCTAGCCTTGCTTCTTTGCTTGCTTCTCTTGTGTGTGTGTTCTGAAGTGATGCCTCAAGGGGGGTATTTATAGCCTTGTGAAGTGAGGGGGTACTTATAGGGGGCAGCCAACCGACCTAGGGCAAACCCTAGTGGCGGGCGCCAGCACTAGGTGACGGCCGCCACCCTCCTCACCGTTGGATGCACCGTCATTGCTTCAACGGCATCTAGGAGCTCCAGAGAGGCGGTTCCAAGGTTGGTTGTATGTCCAGATAACCGTCATTCGGTCATGATCCACGCCACTCCCCTTCTGAGCCCTCTGATGCCACTGACCTAGTGACCAAGGGCCAAGATTTGGCCCTGGGTTGATCACACGGATCAGTGACGTGGCAGGGGGAAAGTTGGGCCAACTCAAGTGGCGGGCGCCACCTAGGGGTGGCGGGCGCCACCCCACTAGGGCCCAAATGGGCCCTGCTGAGTGGGCTTGGCCTCTGGTGGTTCAAATATCCAAATTTGGTTCAAATCCTGCATTCAAATAGAAATCTATGGACATGTGGAATTCGGTTAGTTTGAAACCTATTTGACTACATTTCATGCTTTTTTGGTGAATTTTAGGGTAAAATGTTGATGGTGACCATCAACAAGCTCCCCCAAGCTAACATGTTGCTCGTCCTCGAGCAACAATGCGGTTTAAGCATTGAGCATGAAATAGATAGCAACTTAAGATGTATACAAGTGCATATTGTATAGTGAGAAATAACTTAGTATATATCATTAATCATAACAATGTGGGGCTTATAGCTTTTCACTTCAAACATGCAAGAATGAAATAAAGCAGTAGATAGAAAACTTTTATCTTGCTTAGGTTTGACTAGGATTCTGTTTGGAGGTTTTTTTAAGGTTTTCAAAAGATAAAAACTTGCTTAAGTCCTCCAAGATTCACTCAATCACTCAATGATGTTTAAATCCTCACTTAGGCCAAGATGTAGCCTCTCCTATTTCTAAAGAATGATATGTGGAGTTATAGGTAGGCTAAGAATCATGAGCAAATTGCCTAATGTTTATTGCTAAGCTAGACACTCAGATCATAAGGAGCAGCAAATCATAAAAATTGATCAAGATGTGCATGTGTGGTTATGTGGAAGTGTATAGAGAGATATTTCATAATCCTTCCTAGTTAAATTTCTAGGGTCTAGAGCTAATGATAACTCTCTCTGTCTCTCTCTTTTTTTTGAATACATAGTGAGTAGACAAAAAATGTGTCCTCTCATTTTCTTAGGACATAGTCCTCTCTTGAGCTACTTTGCTCACTTTTTTTCATATCTCTCTTTTTAGCTCTAGATTTCCCCAGATTGTCTATAGGAAAGGATTTTAGAAATGAAAAGGGGGAAAAGAGAGAAATGCTTATTCCTAGTGTAGGAATAGCATAAGGCTAGCAACAGGACGTTTGGCAAGGTATTGCATATCTCCAGTGTAGAGAATGAGCAATTTATTTGGTGGTTGCAAACTTCCAAAGTGGAGAGTAGGCAATTTATGGTGGGTGTGTGAATCTTGATCAAAAGATATGATAACCTTCTCTACTAAGATCTATGAGGTCTAACAAAGCTCAACACAGACAAAGCTCTTTGTGGTTTTGACTAACAAATATTTGGCTAGTGGTGGGATGGGATAAAATCCAGGAGGAACTTTTAGCAAGGTTTTCATGATTTTTAAAAGAAATCCTCCAGATTAGGTCCTAATTTCACCTTAGCAAGTTTAAAGAATTACTCCATTTCTTACTAACTTTATTCACTAAGCATGATTTCAGTTAAAGCATGTGCAACCCACAAAAGCTACAACTTAGATAAAACTAGTTATTCAAACCATAACAATAGCATTTGCATGACATATTTCATTTCTTATTCAGGTTCTAACATTGTAAGCAGATTTTATCATTTTTACTCGTGGAATGGTTACTTAGGCAAGCATATAACATTCAAAAGTGAACCAAACGTAAAGAGTAAGGTTGAAACATACCTTATTGGCGCGAGGATCTCCCCCAAGCTGGCTTCTTGCTTGGTGAAGGGTCTTCATCTTTCTTGGTCGGAGCTCTTGTTCTCATTTTATTAAAAGGGAAACTATCTAATGTTGTGAAAAAGGGAAACTATCCTATGATATTTTATTGTTCTAGCTAAGTTAACATATACTTATGCATATAACTAATGATAACTGATTTTTTTAGTTACATGCATGACATATGTTATTTATTTGAAAAAGGGAAATTTAAAAAGTAAATCCATACCTTAGATCCATGGAATTTCATCCTTTGTCGGTTGGATCTTCTTCCTTGGGTGCTTCTTCTTCAAGTACTTCATCGGGTTCTTCTTCTTTTGGCACCTCTCCTTTGTCATGTGAATTACACAACTCAGGAGGAGGTGGTTCTTTCTTTCTGTTCCACCTTGTTCTTGGGCGCCTCTTCTTGGTTTGAACGGGTTTTGCTTCCTGCATGTGAGCGGCATATGCGGGACCACGGGAAAAAGAGAATATTTCCTTCCTCCCTCCTAATGTCATTTGCATTTTACCATTCCCCACATATATGCAAGCATCAACAGTGTTCAAGAAAGGTCTACCTAAGATTAGAGGCACATCTTTTCTATTTCCCATATCTAAAATCATGAAATCAGCAGGAATATAGGAGCCTCTAATTTGAACAGGTAAATCAGTTACTATCCCTTCTATATAGCAAGTGGATTGATCAGCTAGCACAACATAGGCAGATGTGGATGACATGGGTGGAAAGAACGAGTTTTCATAAAAATCTTTAGATAGAATGTTCACACTCGATCCTAAATCACACATGGCATTTTTAAAGACTTCACCAAAGATTGAGCATCTAATTATGGGACTACCAGGATCACTCTTTTTAGCAGTCATGGTTTGATCTTCATAATAGTTAAAATATTTTATTTCAACCATATTTGCAGTTTCCATGTCAGGTTTAGCAGAAATTTTGCCAGTTTCAAAAGATGGTATGATAGCAGCAAGTTGAGCTAATTGGGTTTCTAACATCTTATTAAAACTTAATTGATTTTTCAGAGCAGATGAGAAATCTTCCAATTTAGCATTTATGTTCTCAAGCATTTTATCATTTGACATTAATCTCTTATTCAAGAAATCAGTAATTCTACCTTATGAGTAAACTAAATTTTTCAAGAATGAGAAATTATTAGAATTCTGAAAGTTAGAGCGGGGGAATAAATTGTTACCTTGAGAATTTGCAGGCTGATTCCATCCCTGATTCTGTTGACGGAGACCGTTGTTGTTGTTGTTGATGATGATGAAGTTTAAATCTTCATATAACTCGGGGCAGTGGTTCCCATAATGTCTGGTTTCTCCACAGACTTCACAAGTCATGTAGGATTCCAGAGATTGGACACTCTCTTGTTGGTTCATCTTCTCACAGCTGTCTAGCTTCTTTGCCAGCAGGTCCATCTTGGCCACGATCATGTCGGCCTCCTTAAGGGAATGCATACCTCGCTTACGGGGTTGCAGTCTCTCGTCATTCCATCCTTGGTTCGACACCATCTTCTCTATGAGAGCCTTAGCATCTGCAACATTCAGAGAAAAGAATGTACCGCCGGCGGCGACATCCAAATGGATTCTAGAGAGTGGGGTTAGGCCATGGTAGAAGTTCTGGATCAATAGCCAGTCCTCCATACCATGGTGCGGACAAGCAGCGACGTACTCTTGCATTCTCTCCCAAGCCTCGGGAATAGATTCCTCGGCTTGTTGCGTAAAGCTGGAGATTTTGTTGCGAAGAGCATTCGTCTTGCCCATCGGAAAGAATTTGGCGAGAAAAGCATTGGAACATTTGTCCCATGTGTCTACAGCGTTGCGACTGGTATAGAACCATTGCTTCGCTTTTCCTAGAAGAGAAAAGGTAAAGAGACGAAGACGGATGGCTTCTTGGGTTATCCCCTTAATGGTGAAGGTGCCGCAAATCTCCAAAAATTGTTGGAGGTGAGCATTGGCATCCTCATGAACTTTGCCACAGAACGGGCTAGCTTGGACCATCATGATCAGAGCCGGTTTCAACTCAAAATTGAGGGTGGCATCGATCACGTCTGGTCCTGTCGCTACATTGGCGGCAGAAGGAGCAGACAACTCACGAATGGTCTTCTTGGCCATCGTGAAGATAGAACGAGATAAGAAAGAAAGAAGTTGAAGAAGATGAAGAAAAAAGATAAGAAGGACTAAGGAAAGAAAGAATGGGGTAAGATGGGATTCGCTAAGCGGGAGCTTAAGCGAAGATAAATTCGACACGGACTCAACCGATACACCGATTGCCTTCCCCGGCAATGGCGCCAGAAATGCTTGTTGGTAGTTCTTAACTTCACTAAAGATAGAGCTAGGCAACTATCCCCGGTAACGGCCCAGAAATGCTTGTTGACACTTGTCAACGTCGTGACTAGGAGTAGACTATGGAATCTACCCCTGACAACGGCGCCAGAAATGCTTGTAACAAGTCCAGTCACTATACCTAAAGGAGTGAAGCTAAAGCAGCTATCTACTAATGTCAAATGGGGTTGTCAATCCCGACACTAGTAGGAGCTAGCTAGAGAGAATGCAATCTACCAAGAGGAGATTCTGCAAGCGCACAGAACTATCGTAGAAGCACTTCGCCTGGGAGTGCCAGGTGTCGATTTATTTGATCCCAAGGGAAGGCTAGGGTGGTGTATGAGTCGAGTCAAGGAGGGGATGAGAGTCGAAGAATAAGAAAAGGGAAAAAGGAGAGGAGAAGAGAGGAGATGAAAGGCTAGAAAGAATATATGGGTGGATAGGTAAGGATGAATGAAATGGCTAAGGTAAGGTGGATGGATAGATAGATAGATAGGGGATAACTAAGGATAACTAACTAATAACTAATAACTACTCCTAGATAACTACGAAGCAAGATATCTATGAAGCAGGATAGGCAAATGTCAATTAAGCAACCAAGTTAAGTGTAGTTTTATTCCTATCTTATCAAGTATCGAGGCGTACTAGCCTTTACCACTGACTTAGGTTGAACGCTAGCACAACGAGCCTTACTGTTAAACTGGGCCAACTACATGGTGGAATTCAAGGCGCACAGGGCTGTCACCACCTGCTTGCTACAACAGCTATCCGGGGGTCCAGCCGTATCTGAAGGTAAGTCTATAAATAAGCACCACGCTTAATTATATTCTAACTATCTCTACCCTAGCTTTGAATAGAGACACCCTTGCGGACGTCAGAGCAAATACTTGACTTAATAAGATAAACACTAAACTAACTAAGCAACCTATTCGCAAAGATCAAACACTAAGCTCACTAGAGATTAACTACTATGGCTAAGTGAATTGAACTGTAGGATAGCTAGGCACTCAAGCAATCAATCAAGTATACCACTAAATACTGATAAGAAGAATAAAGTAATACTTGAAATGATGAACTAGAATATAGTAAAGTGCTTGAGTAACAAGAGCAAAACCTGAACTGGAGACGAAGGAAGACTCTTCCCAGCTCTAGGACCGATCACTCGCACGCCTCTACTCTTGAGCTAAGCCTTGAGCAGCGCTTCCGCGAGGGCAATGAGGCAAAGATGCCTTGCTCTACTAGCTACCTACTTGCCTAAGCTTGGCTAAACCCTAAGCTATTAGCTCTCTAGCTCTAGTCTTGCTTCTTTGCTTGCTTCTCTTGTGTGTGTGTTCTGAAGTGACGCCTCAAGGGGGGTATTTATAGCCTTGTGGAGTGAGGGGGGTACTTATAGGGGACAGCCAACCGACCTAGGGCAAACCCTAGTGGTGGGCGCCAGCCCTAGGTGGTGGTCGCCACCCCCCTCATCGTTGGATGCACCGTCATTGCTTCAATGGCATCCAGGAGCTCCAGAGAGGCGGTTCCAAGGTCGGTTGTATGTCCAGATAACCGTCATTCGGTCATGATCCACGCCACTCCCCTTCTGAGCCCTCTGATGCCACTGACCTAGTGACAAAGGGCCAAAATTTGGCCCTGGGGTGATCACACGGATCAGTGACGTGGCAGGGGGAAAGTTGGGCCAACTCAAGTGGCGGGCACCACCTAGGGGTGGCGGGCGCCACCCCACTAGGGCCCAAATGGGCCCTGCTGAGTGGGCTTGTCCTCTGGTGGTTCAAATATCCAAATTTGGTTCAAATCCTGCATTCAAATAGAAATCTATGGACATGTGGAATTCAGTTAGTTTGAAACCTATTTGACTACATTGCATGCCTTTTGGTAAATTTTAGGGTAAAATGTTGATGGTAAAACAGGTGTTTAAGGACCATCAACAGAGGGAGGTCACAAACTTTCACAACCAAACCTCACTTCGCCCTCTAAAAGACAACAGAGGACGAAGAGGGTGGTCCAAATTAAGTACGCTCACAAAGAAACACGCGAAGGGCTTAATTATTATGATTCCTCATTATATGAAAATACTTTGTTTTGCATAGCTACTCGCTTGCACTCAACTTCCACAATGCAAAGCAAGTCAAATGTTTCCCTCGAAATCTTATCGACTTCACATTGGTTACGGAGATTCCCTTGTAGGTTTTCAACTTGTCCACAAGGGAAACTTCCTGGCCAGCAAAAAATATGAGCTACAACTCCACGGCAAGGGGCTCGCCATCGACCTCGGCGACATCAACTGCACCCTCGCCGACTCCACGGCCAGGGGCTCGCCATCGACCTCGGCGACATCAACTGCACCCTCGCCGACTCCACGGCAAGGGGCTCGGCATCGACCTCAGCGACATCAACTGCACCCTCGCTGACTCCATGGCCAGGGGCTCGCCATCGACCTCGGCAAAATCAACTACACCCTCGCCGACTCCACGGCAAGGGGCTCGACATCGACCTCGGCAACATCAACAACACCCTCGCTAACTCCGTGCCGAGGGGCTCGGCATCGACCTCGGCAACATCAACAACACCCTCGCTAACTCTGTGCCGAGGGGCTCACCATCGACCTCAGCAACATCAACAACAACCTTGCCAACTCCGTGCCGAGGGGCTTGCCATCGACCTCGGCAACATCAACTACACCCTCGCTGACTCCACGGCCTGGGGCTCGCCATCGACCTCGGAGAAATCAACTACACCCTCGCCGACTCCACGACAAGGGGCTCGGCATCGACCTCGGCAACATCAACAACACCCTCGTTAACTCCGTGCCGAGGGGCTCAGCATCGACCTCGGCAACATCAACAACACCCTCGCTAACTCCCTGCCGAGGGGCTTGCCATCGACCTCGGCAACATCAACAACACCCTCGCTAACTCCGTGCCGAGGGGCTCGCCATCGACCTCGGCAACATCAACAACAACCTTGCCAACTCCGTGCCGAGGGGCTCGCCATCAACCTCGGCGACATCAACTACACCCTCGCCGACTCCACGGCCAGGGGCTCGCCATCGACCTCGGCGAAATCAACTGCACCCTCGCCGACTCCACGGCAAGGGGCTCGGCATCGACCTCGGCAACATAAACAACACCCTCGCTAACTCCGTGCCGAGGGGCTCGCCATCGACCTCGGCAACATCAACAACAACCTTGCCAACTCCGTGCCAAGGGGCTCGCCATAGACCTCGGCGACATCAACTGCACCCTCGCCACGCAACTCCGTGTCGAGGGGCTCACCATCGACCTCGGCAACATCAACAACACCCTTGCCAACTCCGTGCCGAGGGGCTCGCCATCGACCTCGGCGACATCAATTGCACCCTCGTCACCCTCGTCGACTCCACGGCAAGGGGCACAAGTCCTCTACCCACCCATAAGGACCAGCCAAGAGGGGCTAGGGGGTGCATTGGGGGGCACTTCAACCTGAAGAACATGTCTTGGCCGCTGCTCATGAGCCAAAAAAGGCAGACCTTGCTAACTGTGGCAACCGCTCCATCAAAATCTGCCTCGATAAAGGTGTCATCATCAACCCTCGATGGGAACTCTAGCGTCTAGCCACGTCCGGTGACCACATCCGCCCGAAGGGTTACTTTCGCTGCTACGACCACTTCTGCTACAGAGAGTTGCTCCCTACAAGACGAAGACCCTCGCAAGAGCCGAGTCAAGTGAGAGCTTGGTCACCGACCTCCACAATCGACAAGTCGCCATCATTATCATGGCCTCCGACCTTCACTGGTGAAATGCTTGCTGCTCTAGGAATACCCGTCGAAGCCTGTGATAGGTTATGGAATTGTACTATTAGGCCCTTTTTTCCTATTCTTTAGCAACTAGGTTTTGTTGTGCCAGCCAAAGCCTAGTGGCTAAGGGGCTACTGTTGGGGGTAGAGGCAGAGCGGAGCCTGCTCCCTCCTTTAAAAAGGACCCAACGCCTAATGAGTCTAGGGACCTCCTTGTAAATATATGAACTATGAGGGGTGCGGAGGAAGATTGTTCCTCTCACCGCCCTTATAAATAGAACCTAAGGGGCTCCTCCACCGGGGGCTGATCGGTCGGCTTTTTCCTCTTGTGTGAGACGAGTCTGGCTCACCCTCACCTCCGGTGGGGGTTTGAGCAAAGGCACTGTTTCAACATGCTAGAGTTCATTTTGACAAGAAAAGAAAGGAGTGCAAAGAATTGCAAAAGAGACTAAAATCTCTTGAGCAATCCTTTGATGAGCTAAATGCATCTCATAAGAGGCTAGTGGAAGCCCATGAGGAGCTTGATGATGCTCACACTAAGCTTAAGAAAGCTCACTCCTCTCTAATTGATCAAGCTAAAATTGAGAAAGTAGAGGAGAAAATAGAAACAAATGACATAGGCATAACATGTGATATTATTGATGAATCATTCTATAAGCCTATTGTTATTGCCTCCACTAATCCTTCATGTAGCTCATCCACTACTACCTCATCTATGGATGATGTCTTCACTTGTGATGCCTCACTCATGGTTGAGAATGATACATTGAAGAGGAGGTAAATGAGCTCACTCACGCCTTAGGTAAAGCCTATGGTGATGAGGCCCGCTTGCTTAAGTGCTTGGGTAGCCAACGCTTTTCTCTCAACAAAGAGGGATTGGGATATACCCCCAAGAATGGCAAAGCGTCTTTTGCAACTCACAAGACTAGTTTTGTGAAGAGCAATGGCCAATTTTGCACTAGATGCAAGCAAAGTGGCCATGTAGAGCAATATTGCAAAACAAGAACAAGAATGCAAACATATCCTCTATTCAAATTGATTCTTGTTATTTGCTTACCAAGGGTGTAAATGGTGTGAAAGCTAAATTCATTGGTACACCCATTGTGGGCTCAAAGAAGAAAGCTATTTGGGTACCAAAGAGTTTGGTAACTAACCTTAGAGGACCCAAAAAAATTTGGGTACCTAAAAAGAATTGATTTGTTTTTGTAGGTCAATTACAAAGCCGAAGGAAGGCATTGGGTGCTTGATAGTGGGTGCACTCAACATATGACTGGAGACTCAAGAATGTTCAATTCAATCAATTCAAGTGGTGATCATGGGTTTGATTCTATCACATTTGGTGACAATGGCAAAGGCAAGGTCAAAGGGCTTGGTAAGATTGCAATATCGAATAACATGAGCATATCCAATGTGTTGCTAGTTGAGAGTTTGAGCTTCAATTTGCTATCGGTTGCACAACTTTGTGATCTTGGTTTCAAGTGCATATTTGGAGTTGATGATGTAGAGATCATAAGTGTAGATGGCTCTAACTTGATATTCAAGAGTTTTAGATATGAGAATCTATACTTGGTTGATTTCAATGCTAGTGAAACACAATTGTCAACTTGCTTGCTCACTAAATCTAGCATGGGTTGGTTATGGCATAGAAGGCTTGGTCATGTTGGAATGAAACAATTGAACAAACTAGTAAAGCATGATCTAGTTAGATGCTTGAATGATGTTACTTTTGAGAAAGATAAACTTTGTAGTTCATGTCAAGCCAGAAAACAAGTTGGAAATACCCATCCCAAGAAAAGCATGATGAGCACTAGTAAAGCATTTGAGTTGTTGCACATGGATTTGTTTGGACCAACCACATACACTGGCATCGGTGGAAACAAATATGGATTTGTGATTGTTGATGATTACACTAGATATACATGGGTGTTCTTTCTTAGTGACAAGAGTGATACATATGATCTATTCAAAACTTTTGTCAAGAGATGTCACAATGAGTTTGAAACAACAATCAAGAGAGTTAGAAGTGACAATGGGAGTGAGTTCAAAAATACTAGAGTGGATGATTTGTGTGATGACTTTGGTATTAGACATCAATTCTCACCCAAGTATACTCCCCAATCCAATGGCATTGTTGAAAGAAAGAATAGAACATTGATTGATATGGCAATGTCAATGCTTAGTGAATACAATGTTAGTCATTCTTTTTGGGTCGAAGCTATCAACACGACATGCTATTGTAGCAACCGTCTTTATTGCCATGGAATGTTAGAGAAGACACCATATGAGCTATTGAATGGAAGAAAGCCAAATATTGCATATTTTAGAGTGTTTGGTTGCAAATGCTATATCTTGAAGAAGGGTGCACAGTTGAGCAATTTTGAAAAGAAATGTGATGAAGGTTTCTTACTCGGTTATTCAACTACAAGCAAAGCTTATAGAGTTTGGAACTTGGCTAGTGGCATACTTGAGGAAGTATATGATGTGGAATTTGATGAAACTCAAGGTTCTCAAGATGAACATGAAAATCTAGATGATGTGAGAGGTACTCAATTGGAAGATGCAATTAAGAACATGGATATTGGTGATATTAGGCCAAGGCAAGTGGTTGATGATGAAGATGATCAAATGTTCTCCTCAAACGTGCAAGCTAGTGGTTCACATGATCAATCAAGAGCTAATGAAGATCATCAAGTGGCTAGTTCATCTCAACAAGGAAATGAAGTGCAAATACTTCAACCCACCAATGTTGCAAGAGATCACCCTATTGATCAAATAGTTGGTGATATTAGAAGTGGTGTGCAAACAAGATCTAGATTGGCTTCATTTTGTGAACACTATTCATTTGTATCATCATTCGAGCCAACCAAGATCGAAGAAGCTTTGATGGATGTTGATTGGGTCAATGCTATGCATGATGAGCAACATAACTTCACCCGCAATCAAGTATGGGAACTAGTTGAAAGACCAAAGAACTACAATGTGATTAGAACCAAGTGGGTCTTTAGGAACAAGCAAGATCAAGATGGGATAGTTGTGAGAAACAAAGCAAGATTGGTAGCACAAGGTTACACACAAGTTGAAGGTCTTGACTTTGGAGAAACATATGCACCAGTTGCAAGATTGGAAGCAATAAGGATTCTATTGGCTTATGCATGTGCTCACAACATCAAGTTGTATCAAATGGACGTCAAAAGTGCATTTCTAAATGGATATATCAATTGAGTTAGTGTTTGTTGAACAACCACCCGGATTTGAAGATGACAAGAAGCCCAACCATGTGTACAAGCTAAAGAAGGCACTCTATGGTTTGAAGCAAGCTCCTAGAGCATGCTATGAGAGGTTGAGGAATTTCCTACTCTCTAAAGGGTTAAGATGGGCAAGGTTGACACTACTCTCTTCACCAAGAAGTTAGGCAAGGACTTGTTTGTGTTGCAAATATATGTTGATGACATTATTTTTGGTTCAACCAATCAAGAGTTTTGTGAAGAGTTTGGTGAAATGATGGCAAGTGAGTTTGAGATGTCAATGATTGGAGAGCTTAGTTACTTCCTTGGTCTTCAAGTCAAGCAAATGAAGAATGGTACATTTGTGAGTCAAGGCAAGTATATCAAAGACATGCTCAAGAAGTTTGGTCTAGATGATGCAAAAGCAATTAGCACTCCTATGGGCACTAATGGTCACTTGGATAGTGATGCTAATGGCAACATGGTTAAACAAAAGTTGTATAGGTCTATGATTGGAAGCTTACTCTATGTGACCGCTTCTAGACCCGATGTCATGTTTAGTGTATGCATGTGTGCAAGATTTCAATCCTCGCCAAGAGAGAGTCACTTGAAGGCTACAAAGAGAATATTGAGATATTTGAAGCATACACAATATGTTGGATTGTGGTATCCCAAGGGGTCAAACTTTGAGTTAATTGGATATTCGGACTCCGACAATGCAGGATGTAAAGTGGATAGAAAGAGCACTAGTGGCACATGTCAACTACTTGGAAGATCACTTGTTTCATGGTCATCAAAGAAACAAAATAGTGTTGCACTCTCAACCGCCGAAGCTGAATACATATCTGTCGGGAGTTGTTGTGCACAATTACTTTGGATGAAGGCAACTTTGGATGATTTCAGAATCAAGTTCAAGAAAGTGTCATTGCTATGTGATAATGAAAGTGCAATGAAGCTAACCAACAATCTGATCCAACATTCAAGAACAAAGCACATTGACATTCGACATCACTTCATAAGAGACCATCAACAAAAGGGTGACATATCAATTGCAAATGTGGGCACCGATGATCAATTAGCCGACATATTCACCAAACCACTTGATGAGAAAAGATTTCGCAAGTTGAGGAATGAATTGAACATACTTGATTTCTCCAACATGAGTTGAAGCACCCCATTATATGACATGCCTCTCCTTCAACAAAGCAAAGGAAAAATTGCTTGGCATGACATTCATTCATACTTAGGATCTTTCCATGTTTAGATCATATAGCCATTCATTTACATTGTTAGGCTCATTCATGTAAATCAAATGAATTTAGTGTATATATGGTGCCACTATTGCTTCTATGTTTGATATGATCTAGTGGTAGAATATGACATGTTTGTGAGCTCGTAAACCTAGTGTTTAATCTTGAAAACAAGCATTCAAGTGTTTAACCAACGTGAGTAAGATAACCATTGAAATATGTGTGAAGAAGCTTCCTCTAGAGCAAACCGTGTTAAATATCTTATGTTTGGTTACTTGATTAAGCCATCATGTGATCATATTCACCCCATTGATTGACTTTCTCCTACTAAAATTGGTGTGCCTTTATGGTACTTAATGACAAAGGGGGAGAGATTGTTAAAAAGATGATATAGTATAACAAAGGGAGATGTATGACAAAGGGGAGGAGTAATTAAAACTTGAGCACACAAATAGGGGGAGCAAGCTCATGAACCTACTTGTTGCATTTGAATGTGCATATTCATATGTAATGTTGCATTGCAAGCTTTAAATTCAAATTCCTTATGATTGTATGGTGTATGCTAGAAATAAAACTTGATTGATGTTTTGAAATACTAGCATGCATAGGTTGTGTCTAGACATCTATTCTTAAAAGCATACAAATGGAATCAAGAAACTTTTCTTATAATGTTGATCTCACGGGGTTCTTGAGTTTGTGATGGATGTCTAGTTACCAAAGGTGCTAAGGACGGTGTATGATGGCAACTCCGATTGTAACACGCTTCAAAGGTAAAATCTTCTACACCTTAGCATCATTTGATAGTAGTAACTCTCCCAACATGTCTATCCATACATATGTGAATATATTGTACCAAACTCATGAATCACATATGTAGGGGGAGCTAGTACTATCAAACTTGAATTTGTGATGTTTGTCCATTTATCTATCATGATACAATGCTTGGACAAGCAACACAAGTTAAAAATTGAACTTATTTCATATCTTTGTAAAGGTCGTCATCAATTACCAAAAAGGGGGAGATTGAAAGCCCTAGTTTGGTTTTGGATAATTGATGAAACCTATTTCGACTAACCCTATGCTTAAGTGTGTATGAGATAGGTTGGTCCAACACCAAGTGATGGAGCTAGATGGATGGTGATGTCCACATGATTGTGATCAAAGGCTCCAATGCTTGGAAAAGAAGAAAGAGAAAAACAAAATGGGCTAGAGGCAAAGGTATATGCATAGGGCCATTTTGTTTTGGTGATCAAGACACTATAAAGAGTGTGATCACATTTAGGATTGATAGCCGTACTGTTAAGAGGAGCGAAGCTCGATTGTGAAATGCGGTTATCAAAGTGCCACTAGATGATCTTACTTTGCATATGCATTTAGAATCTAGTATGTGCTAACATCCCTTGAAAAGAGCTTGGTAAAATGCTAACTCACGTACACAAGTAGTGGAAACTTGGTGGAGTTAACACATTTGCACAAGGGACGAAGTGGAGATTGTTTCCGTGCTCTCTGAGGAGCATCGGACGCTGGTCTGATGAGCATCGGACGCTGGGGGCAGCGTCCGATGGTATACCCTAAGTGAACTGAGCTGACTGAGTAGCATCGGGCACAGGCAACGGACGCTGGGAAAACACTGTTGCTAAGTCCGATGCTAATGACGTGTCCTAGGGTTGTTCTCAGGGGAGCATCGGACGCTGGGCAGCGTCCAATGTGGCTGCCTCGGACGCGTTCGATGTCCGCGGAAGCCTTCTGGATGCTCTCTGCATAGACATCGAACGTTGGTCCTGTAGCGTCTGATGTAGCACTGTGCGAGCGTCCGATGTTGGCGCGACTAGCCGTTGTTATCTCTGACAGATCATCGGACGCTGGACCTGTGCGTCCATTGCAGTGTCCGATGCAACATTAACAGCACACGTTTGAATCTAGCCATTGGGATCTAGTAGATGCAGTTGAATAGAAGGGGACGTGTGGCGTTCATCCAGGCATCGGACGCTGGCTGTGCGTCCGATGTAAATCCATCGGAGCGTCCGATGGCCCCGTAGTTTCTGAGTAAAAGGGGGTTTCGGCCATCTCCTTTGTGGGGGGTCTATAACAGGTTTGTGGCCAGCTTGTGCTCACTCTCTTGGCCATTTGGATTGCCTAAACTCTATTGTGAGCCTAGCCAAACATCTCCCACTCCATTTGATTGATTGTTCATCACATTGAGAGAGATTGGGAGAGCCAAGTGCATTGCATGAATGTGTTCATCTAGAGGCACTTGGTGACTGTGTTTCGCTGTGGATTTTTCTTATTACTCTTGGTGTTTGTAGACACCTAGACGGCTTGGAGCAGCGAGGATCGTTGAGCGGAAGTTGGTGATTGTTTCCGGCTCCGATCGGTGACTTGTGAGGGGTTTCTTGTGCCTTCCCCGCAGGAGATCGCGAAAGGTAACTCTAGTGGATTGCTCGTAGCTTGTGGATCCCCATCTTGTGGTGTGGTTGTGCGGCACCCTAATGAGGGTTTGGCGTGTGATGCCAATTAGCTCGTGAACCTCCAAGTGGGTGTATCGCTACAACGGGGATGTAGCTTGCCGGCAAGCAAGTGAACCTCGGAGAAAAATCATTGTGTCATCTTGTCTCCGTGGTATTCATTGGTATCTTGTTATTGATCACTTGCCCGGCTCGGTATACTCACCTCACTCACTTGTACTTACCTTTGCTATATTCTTGTAAGTGATAATTGTATCTTCTTGTAGCTAGTTAATATTCCTTATGTTGTGTAGTTGTAATTGTTGTTGCTCACTTGCTCTTTTAGTTGTAAAGTAGCAACATAGACATTGTGTGATATAGAGATTATAACTTACTAGAATTGTGGTTAGGTGGGTTGCACTTTTGTAGAGCTAGCTCAAAACTTGCTTCGCCATTTAGTTGTCTAACAAACTTTGCTCAAGTGTTGTTGTAGAATTTTTATAGGCTATTCACCCCCCCCCCCTCTAGCCATTTAGGACCTTTCAACATGGGTGAGTCTAAATCAAGTAAATCAATGTAAGAAGTAGAGGCATCCTTTTTAGGCATATCAAAGATTGATTTCTTAATTGTAGATGCGTCGGTGGGGTTTGCTCTGATGGTTTCAAGATTAGCAACTTTGTTAGTCAGCTCATCACAATGTTTGCACATGATTTCCATTTTAGCAAGCAAACTTTTGTAAGCATCTTGTGTGCTAGCTAACTTTGCTTTTAATTTTTCATTTTTTTTAACAAGTTGCTCATCATTACTGGTGCTATCACATGTGCTTATACTAGCCTCAAGTTTCTTAATTTTGTTAGATAGCTCAACATTCAAATTTGAAAAAGTTTCGTATTGTTCAAGCATAGTATTGTAGGCTTGTGGAGAGCTATCTAATTTTTATTTTAAAACATTGATTTTCTTTTGTTGGCTAGTACAAGCTTTAGCATATTTGAGATTATCTTGCACAAGTTCATTGTAAGAAGGTAGCTCATCATCACTATCATTATCACTATTACTAGAGAGAGAGATTGTGTTACCTCGTGCCATAAGGCACACACGTGAGGAGCTTGATGAGGAATGCTTGTGACCGTGCCTCGTGTGTTGGGCTTCATCATCACTTGATGAATCATCTCGTGTCTTGATGGTGGTGAGGGCTTTGGCCTTGCATCCCTTCTTTTTCTTGTCCTTGGGTGTGGGCTTTTGTTTTGGACAATCTTCCACAAAGTGCCCTCTCTTGCCACATCTATTTTTCCTTTGCTCTCTTCTTTGATTGGGGAAGAGGCAATCTTCAATTGTGATGGGCACACCCTTGACATTGAGCTTGTGGATCATCCTCTTCACTCCTTTCATAAGATTGATTGTTTCTTCTTCATCTAAGGAGGAGTCAG
This sequence comes from Coix lacryma-jobi var. lacryma-jobi, assembly GCA_009763385.1. NCBI lineage: Eukaryota > Viridiplantae > Streptophyta > Magnoliopsida > Poales > Poaceae > Coix > Coix lacryma-jobi. The sequence continues at coordinate 112,407,330 of CM019827.1, read as the reverse complement.
ATGAGGTGGAGGCTTGATCATCATCACTTGATTCTTCATCATCATCATCATCCTCTTCTTCATCTTCACTTGAGGAGCTTGAGCTTGTTTCAACTTGCTTTTTGCCCTTCATCTTTTTGTGCTTATCACATGTGAGAGCAATGCCTTTGCTTGATGAAGTGACTTCTTCTTGACCCATCTTGCATGACATCTCAAATGCCACCAATTTGCCAATGACAATGGTCGGGGTCATGGTGCTCAAGTCCTCCATGTTGTGGAGGATGGTGATGATGGTTGCGTACTTGTTCTTTGGAAGCACGGAGATGATCTTCCTCACAATATCCGCATCACCTAGCTTTGTGATTCCTATAGAATTGAGCTCATTGATAATTAGATTCAAACGAGACTACATATCACGAACAAGCTCATTATCATTCATTTTAAAGGAATCATAACTTGTTTTAGTTAGGTGATGTTTTTGCTCACGTACATTACTTGTACCATCATGGAGCTCATGTAGCTTTAACCAAATTTCATGAGATGTTTGTAATGTAAAAATTTGGTTAAAGACATCCATGTTAAGAGATTCAAACAAGCAATTTTTAGCTCTAGCATTTAAAAGAATTTCTTTTTCATCACCCGCGGTTAACTTGATGGGATTCTTTGGGGGTCTCATCCCATCGCGGGTGACTCTCCAAACACCTAGATCAACGGCTTCTAAAAAACAAGCCATCCTAGCACTATAGTAAGGGAAGTTAGTGTCGTCAAAGTGCGGAGGCCTAGAGGTATCCATCCCAACCACTCTTAGGGGCGTCGGCTCGAAGGCGGTGAAGCCAAGAGTCCACTAATGAGCCAACTGGCTCTGATACCAATTGAAAGGACCGTGACGCCTAAGAGGGGGGTGAATTAGGTAACTAAAAAACTTCTACTCTAAACTATGGCCTCTAATTTCCACTTAGTCAAAACCTATGCAAGAAAGTAAACTAACCAATGTGGAACTAAGGTTTTGCTTGGTGTTTTGCTATCTCTACCGCAAAAGAGTTTTGCAACCTATGATCCAAACCTATCAACTAAGCTAGGAAAGGTAAAGCACACAACAAAGGTAGCAAATAAATGCGGAAGCTAAAGAGAGTGGTAGAGATGCAAACTCTCGTCGATGTCTCCGGTATTTTTACCGAGGTATCGAGAAGCGCGCAAGCTTCCCTCTAGTCCTCGTTGGAGCCCCTCGCAAGGGCCAAGCTCCCGGTCGGGTAACTCCATGGATAGCTCCAGGCCTTCCCCACGCGCAAGTGGGTCTCTGGTTAAATCACTTGTGGCAAAGCCTCTCCCGGATGCTCGCCGCCGTCTTCACTATCAAGCTTTCGGCCGAACAGCCACGGGCCTTGTTCCCTTCGGTACACGGTGGCGGCCACACCACAAACGCAGTTGGTGTGGTCTCACAAGACTACAAGCCCCTCCAATGTACAATCAATGGTGCGCGCAAGCACTGGTAGGTAAGAGGTGTTTAAACCTCAATAAACACTAGGCCTAACACCTAGAGCAAGCGCAAAGCAGTGGTCTAACTAGCCTAAGCACTTCGCAAAGCACCTACACTAATCACCTAGTATATCACTTAAGCACTTTGGTGCCTAGAGCAACTAAATATGTATCTATACACTTGGTACACTTCCTTGAGCTCCAACCCTGTTGTTTTGGCTGGCCATGGGGGTATATATAGAGCCCCAACCAAATAGAGTTGTTGGAGAAACACATTGGACTTCACAACGTAGCATCGGACGCTGAAGTCGTGACCATCGGACGCGCGTCCGATGCTCCATTAACGGCTAGTTGCCAGCCTGGCACTGAGTCACATCGGACTCTAACAAGCGTCCGATGTGGCGACACCTGACGCGTCCGATGTCTTCAGAGCCTCTCTGGAACCTCTCTGCATAGGCATCAGACTCTGAGACTGTAGCGTCTGATGCATCCTTGTAGCGTCCGATGTAAGACTGTGCACGATGCACAGTGTTACTATCGCGTCCGATGTGGCACCATCAGTGCGTCCGATGCTTCTGCTGGCGCCAACCCGAGCTAGGGTTTACCATCGGTGCGTCCGACGCTTTTGAGACAGCGTCCGATGTCCCTATTTTTTCATTTCTTCGTGATTTCTTGCACCGTCGTGGTTCCATTCTTGTGCCTTGGACTTTGCTTGATTTTTGTGAGTCTTCTACTGAGATTCAAATGTCTTGCTTGAGGTGTTGATCATCGGATCACCACGTCGCCTTAGTCCAAGTCACCTTTTGCACCTTATTGGACTACAAAACAAACACTCTCAAACACATTAGTCCAATATGGTTGTGTTGAGCATCAAACACCAAAATCCAAAGTCAAATGGGTCGAGGTCCATTTTCCTTACACACTTTGAGAAGGACAAGCTTTGTAGTGCATGTCAAATGGGAAAGCAAGTTTGAAATACTCATCCCTACAAAGGAGTCATGATCACTACAAATGCACTTGAGTTGTTGCACATAGACTTGTTTGGACCAACAACATATGCAAGCATTGGGGGAAACAAGTTTGACTTTGTAATAGTGGATGACTACACAAGATACACATGAGTCTTCTTTCTCGTTGACAAGAGTGAAGTGTTTAGCATATTCAAAACCTTTGTTAAGAGAAGTCAAAATGAGTTTGATAGAAGAATCAAGAAAGTGAGAAGTGACAATGGAAGTGAGTTTAGAAACACAAGAGTTGATGAACTATGTGATGAATATGGAATCAAACATCAATTCTCGACCAAGTATACACCTCAATCCAATGGGATAGTTAAAAGCAAGAATAGGACACTCATTGACATGTCAAGATCAATGCTTAGTAAATACAATGTGAGTGATTCCTTTTGGGCCAAAGCAATCAACATGGCATGCTACTATAACAACTGGCTTTATTGTCATCCTCTATTGAAGAAGACACCATTTGGGCTACTCGATGATAGAAAGCCCAACATTGCATATTTTTAGGTCTTTGGGTGCAAGTGTTACATATTGAAGAAAGTCACAAGACTAGGCAAGTTTGAGAAGAAGTGTAATGAAGGGTTCTTACTTGGTTACTCCACTACAAGCAAGGCTTATAGAGTGTGGAACAACACAACAAGATTAGTAGAAGAAGTCCATGATGTTGAATTTGATGAAACCAATGGCTCTCAAGAAGAACAAGATAATCTAGAAGATGTGAGAGGAACACAATTGGTGGATGCTATGAAGAACATGTACATCGGTGACATAAGGCCAAAAAAAGTGATTGATATTGAAGATGATAAAGATCAAGTGCTCTCTCCCTCAAGAATGCAAGGCAATAATGATGCAAGCACTAGTGGATCTCATGCTCAACAAGATGCTAGTGACTCTCAAGTAACTTGCAAGTATAAGTGTCCAACCAACACATATTGCAAGGGATCATCCTCTAGATCAAATTGTAACAAGATCAAGATTGACATCATTTTGTGAACACTAATCATTTGTATCATCCATTGAGCCAACCAAAATTGATGAAGCTTTGATGGACAATGATTGGGTAAATGTAATGCATGAAGAGTTGAACAACTTTACCCGTAATGATATTTGGGAGTTAGTGGAAAGACCAAAGAACACAAATGTGATTGGCACTAGATGAGTTTTCCGCAACAAGCAAGATGAAGATGGCATAGTTGTGAGGAATAAAGCAAGATTGGTTGCACAAGGTTACACTCAATTGGAAGGAGTTGACTTTGGAGAAACCTATGCACCGGTTGCTAGATTGGAGGCCATTAGAATCTTACTTGCATATGCTTGCTCTCACAACACCAAGCTTTATCAAATGGATGTGAAGAGTGTTTTTCTCAATGGATTCATCAATGAGCTAGTGTATGTTGAACAACCTCCTGGATTTAAAGATTTGAAGAAGCCCAACCATGTGTACAAGCTCAAGAAGGCATTGTATGGTTTGAAGCAAGCACCTAGAGCATGGTATGAAAGATTGAGGGACTTCTTGCTATCTAAAGGATTCAAGATGAGGAAGGTTGACACCACTCTCTTTACCAAGAAGATCGGAAGTGACTTGTTTGTGTTGCAAATCTATGTGGATGACATTATATTTGTATGAACTAACCAAAACTTTTGTGAACAGTTTGGAGAAATGATGGCCAAATAATTTGAGATGTCTATGATTCGAGAGCTTAGTTACTTTCTTGGACTACAAATCAAGTAAATGAAGAAAGACACATTTGTTAGTCAAGGCAAGTACATCAAGGACATGCTCAAGAAGTTTTGGTTAGATGAAGCAAAGACAATCACTACTCCTATGGGCACAAATGGACATTTGGATAATGACTCTAGTGGTGATATGGTAGATCAAAAGCTATATCGGTCAATGATTGGAAGCCTACTCTATGTGACCGTGTCAAGGCCGGATGTGATGTTCAGTGTGTGCATGTGTGTAAGATTTCAAGCCTCACCAAGAGAAAGTCATTTGAAGACAACTAAAAGAATATCGAGGTATTTGAAGCACACTTTGAATGTTGGACTAGGGTATCCCAAGGACTCTCAATTTGAATTGATTGGATATGATTCTGATTATGCGATATGCAAGGTGAATAGAAAAAGCACATCAGACACTTGTCAATTGCTAGAAAGATATCTTGTCTCATGGTCATCAAAGAAGCAAAATAGTGTTGCACTCTCTACCGCCGAAGCCGAATACATATTCGCGTCTAGTTGTGCACAATTGCTTTGGATGAAAGCTACATTGCAAGATTATGGAGTCCAGTTTGGAAAAGTCCCATTGTTATATGACCATCTTATCCACTTCTAAACCAAAGGTGCAACCATTCTGCATGAGACTTATCATTGATACATTTGATGGATTGGTGTTGCACCATAAAATATGTGTATTGTCCTTTTCAGAATTACTTACATGGATCAAGGGAAGGTTTGATTGCATATGGAAAGCATGGAAGGTTAACGAAGTTGATTGGGGACCAAATTCAAGTGTTCGTAAGATCCACTACTAGGCCACCACGTCACTTTTGGAACAAGGAGAGAAAGAGTTCAAGTCCAACATGTTTTGGAGGTTGAATTCAGACTGCAGAAGAGTCCCATCTTGCGACGGTCACCATGACTTCATACGAACTCCGATTGGGACGTTCTAGCACTTTTTGGAAACCTTATAAAGTCTACTTTCCAACGGATACAGCTCCATCTCCATATCTGCTCTGAGGTGGGCGCAGTAACTATTTTACTACTGACACCTTGTGACGGAACGACCCTAATCCCATGGCCCACGTGTCCCTGTCAACCTCTGACAGCCGAACCCATGTTCCATGTGATTAAGACCTGTTCGCCACCGGGCTACATCAGTGCCCAATGTCCGCAGGATCATCTCATAATTCGGTTACAGCATTGCATACTTTTACAAATAACATCGGAATAAAGAGCGGAAGACTTAAATAACATTAGTTTTACAAAGCAGGATTCCAAATAGAAATTAAGGTGCAGTTATTACAAACCAAGTTCTTGATAATAGAAATAGACATAGGCAACATAGTGGAGAACAGCAAAGATACTTATAATCACCCAGCCCGAGGGTGTACAACTAATCTTCGGCCTCATCGGCCTCTTCCTGGACGATGGTCACGCAGCAGGGTGCAAGACACATCGGGGACTCTGTCATACCTGCAGCATGGGTAACAAACCCTGAGTACTGGGGTACTCAACAAGACTTACCCGACTAAAGAAAAGGGAGAAGACTCAGGAATGAGAGGCTTAGGGTAGTCAAGGTAAGGCTTAAGCAAGATCAGGTATTTTGCAGAAAAGCATTTTTGTAAACCTTATTTTATTTTGGAAAGATTCAGTATTCCTCAATTCTTCATCGTTCATGATTCATTTTACATTTCAAAACATTCCTAGTTGAGAACCACTCTCCGTTGACAGTCAGTGACCAAGTCTCCATAACCGAGGAGCAACGTTAATCCGGATAAATAATACTCAGCTGAGGATCCCTATCCACACTGCATATGTAGCACCCAAGCTTGCATATGCCAACTCGTCTACCACGATTCCTCCAAGATTGGACCCGGTCCTACGCCACCCGGAAGTACAGTACACCACTCCTATCCAGGTACGACGACCACGTGGGTACATGCTACTTCCGCCATCTCTCCACTCCCAGTGCGCGGTTGTCGGTCCAATAAAGGATTCCTCGGAGCCAGAGCTTTCCGAAGTATGTGAATAGTTACAAGTCTTGACCAGCAGGCCCCCATACGGATGGTCCCTAATTTTCCAGCCAGAACTATACCTTGGTCATATCTCACCCAAGCGTAATAGTCCTGTCAGTTTTTCAACCCTGTCCCGGTCGGTGTCAACTGTTGAGTCCCGGACTACAACATGACGGCACCGTACGCGCGGACAACCTCTCCTCGCTATTGACTAGGTACGGATCAGATACCTAACCAACAGCCGGGGAGTAAGACCAAATTCCCATAAACATTCCTTAAGTGATCACACTTTTGAAATTGGCATTTTATTGCAAAGTCTAATTCAATAAGCATTGCTAAGCATTTTTCAAATACTTTTGAAAAGCAGGTATCAGGTGTATCAGTGGTCAAGGTGGATAGTGCATCAATTAGGATAGCACACAACTCCTATAAACCTAATGCAATAATTTAACTCAAAAGCATTTAAGGAAATCATTTTATAAATTCAAGGAAAGGGTTAAATGCACCGGGGCTTGCCTTGAAGAGCAAAGAGGGCAGGCTCGAGGGCGGCAGGGCAGTTGTCGGAGCTCGGGGTAGCCTCAGGGACAGGTTCGTCGGCGGCTGCCTCGATCTTGACGCCTTCTTCGGTGACTATACGACTGCAATGATGCATGCACATGAGTATGCTAGCATGAATAATGCAAAAACAGGGCATACAACAGGAACCCTAATCACTTTTTTCTATTTTCCTTAATTATTTAAAAAGGTCATTTTATGAGGTTGCTCCAAAAATTACCAAATTAATCACATAAGTTCATTATGGTGTAGATAGATGGCAAAACAAATTTCATAATTTTTGGAGGTCATTAAGGTGCTCAAATAAAATCAGACATTAATTAACAAAGGCACTATTTAACAATTAAAGATAAATGCTCAAAAATCAACTTGTTCCAAAAGACTTCAAAATTTCACCAGAGACTAATCATGGCATAGGAAGCTCACAAAAAATTTATCTCATGATTTTTGGAGTTATAAATAATTTTCTAAAAATCCAAAACCATCCATTTATTAATTAAAAGAGGGATTTTACATTTTCAAATTCTTGCAGAAAAGTCAAGTTTCATATTTTTATAAAATACTACACAGTGCATGGAGCATACCATAATTTTATCAGGATTTAAGGAACAACAGATTAATTCACACAAAAAAGAGAAAACAGAACACTATTCACACTCTTTCAAAAAGGAAAAAGAAAAGAGCGCTGTGCTCCTTCCTCGCGAGGCTCGGGCGAAACGGGCTCGGGCGAGACAGAAGCGACTGCTTCGTCCGAGGCCTGGCCCGGAGGCTCGGGCGAGACGGAAGGCATGTGTTCGCCGAGGCCTGGCTCGGGCGAAGCGGAGAGCATGCGCTCGCCGAGGCTTGGCTCGGGCGAAGCGGACTCGGGCGAGACGGAACGATCGCTTCGTCCGAGACCTGGCTTGGAGGCTCGGGCGAGACGGAAGGCTCGGGCGAATCGCAGGCGAGGCGGACGGCGGACCGACCGCTCGGGGCTCGCGCTGGGAAAGCCGAGGGTGGGGAAAGATTCGCGGGCTCACCGTGAGTCTGGAGGGAGACTCGGCGAGGCGGTGCAGGGTCGGAGGAGGGAATTTGACGGTGGAGGTGCTTCGGCGGAGCTCTCTGGCGGCGAGCAGCGTCCGGCGGCTCTGTCCACCAAAAGGGATCACCGAGGTGCGGTTAGGAGCGCACGGAGGTGAGGAAGAGAGGGCAGGGGTCGGAGGAACGGGAGGAACACTCACGGCGGCGAATTCCTCTCCTTGCCGAAACGCGGCCGCTTGCCGGAGTCGGGGAAGAACCGTTCGCGCCGGCGAAAGGAGGGGCGGAGGGGTGAAATTGGTGGTGTGGGAAGGTGGAGAAGCTCAAGACGAAGGCAACGGCGGCTTCGGCGGGCTCTGGGGAGGCTTGGTGGCTCGGGTTCACAGAGCTCGCTGGTGGCGGAAGAACGGCGGCCGGCGGGTGGCTTTTATAGCCGAGCTCAGGGGCGGATAAGAGATGCGCGAGGGAGGATAAGGTCGGCCGCGTCGCGTGCTTGCGAATCCATGATGAAGAAGGACGGAAGTCTGCTCAGGGGTCGGGCGTGCGCTCGCCGGTGACGGCCACGCGGCGGCGACGTGCTGGGAGCAGTGGGGGTCGGGGCGGAGGTCAGCGTTTGCGCGTGCGGGTGCGGCATGATGGCGCGGGCGCAGGCGACAAGTCGGGGGCGGGCGTGCGGCTGCCAGGCGCGCGTGGCGCAAGCGGCGCTGGCGCGCGGCCATGGCCGGGGCCCCCTCCTGCTCTGTACCGGCTAGAGGTAGGGGATGAACAGGGCTAGGTCTAGGGTTTGACTTTCTGTAATTCGCAAATTACTTCCAAAACTTGAACTGAGCAGCAAAAACTCAAAACACCAAAGTTGTTCATAAAAAAGAGATCTACAACTTTGTCAAAAAGAATATTTTCAAATTTCAAACAGTTTTTGAATTAAATACGAAATCAGAAAAGGGGACACTTTTAGGATTTGAATAATTTCAAAATTACTTTTGATTTTACATTGAAAGTTGGAAATCTGCAAATATGAAAGTTGTTCCTTTTATCAAAACCTACAACTTTGCTAATATACCCTTTTTCTGAAACTCAATAGTTTTTAAATAAATTTTGAAAACTGAAAAGGGGACAAAAACTGGAATTTGAATGAATTTGGATTTACTTCAAACTTTGTACGGAAACTTGAAAATTTGTAAATACCAAAGTTGTTTCTCTTGGCCAGATCTACAACTTTGCTTTTTGGACCAACCCCAAATTTTGAATAATTTTTGAATTACAAAAAGAGGGATAAAATCCAGGGTTTGGAAATCAGGGTTTTGCAAAGGGATTTGAAATCTGATTTTGATTTTTGAACTTTGGCCAACACAACAAAACTTCAAGACATCCAACTGAACAAGAATTACACAAAGCTAGGCACAGAGGTGAAATTACCATTTTTGCCCTTAAAGGAAGATTTGGGCTTTTAGGGTTTTCGAAAAAAGAAATCATTACACAGGTATTAAGCAAACTTAAATGCATGACAAAAATGATTAATGACTAATGATGATGACATGTCAGGTTAATTACAGTTAAACACCAGAGGTGTTACACACCTTCTTTGCCTCATGTGCTGCTTTCACCATATTTTGGGCTGGTGGCCCGTGTATCAAGTAGGGCCCAATAGGGGAGCGTCCTAGGGTTTGGGGATGACCTCCACCATGTCTAGGTCGTCCTCTACCCTCTCATATACCTCCATAGCCACTACAAACAGATCCGGTTTTGTTTTGATGTAAGTTTAGCCATTGCTACTTCCTGGTAGACGCATGGGTCGACTTGACCATCCGTTCTACTCGATTCGGGACCCCACCTTCATGTGTATCAGATTTAAAATTTCATCTCTTATTTGGCAATAAAGTGCTTGTTCTACTTGTTCTTGCTTGTTTTTCGATTGCTCGTAGGAATAATCCTAGTAGTTTGGTTGGTTGTGATCCACAAGATCGCGAGCAACCACTGGAATTGGTGTATTGATTGCTAAGATGCATCATTCTTGGATGGTTGTAGTCGGGTCATGAACATCGTTCCAATCTAAATCGAAGTTATCTCTCCATCAAAAGATCGAGACACTCACTATTATCAAGCTCCGTTTATAGAGCTCCCGATCCCACAAGACAAAGGATTTGGCTCGCCGCGCGATGCGTTGGGCCTCGGTCTTGCCAAAGGGGGGGGCTCTGCGGACTAGGTAGTCGAGGTACATAATTCTCCAGTTGAGCAAAGGGTCGGAATCCACTGCCAGACATAGATGATTAAGCAATTGAAGCCATGCTGTGAAAGGTGGACATATGCCTCTCATTGACCAAAAGTATCATGACTTCCATGAGGTTAAACAACCACGACAACAACTTACTTGGGGAAGGACATCCCCATGTATGATAAAGTATTTCTTTTTCCTTTTTCTTTATTATATTTAGGTTTGCTTTATATTTAAAAATGATATATTTTTCGTGAGGCAAAATTTCAAGTTCGTGAGTCAAAAGGCTGTGACAAGATATATTTTCTATAAATTTTATTGAAGTAAGACAATTTTGAGTCAAGGATAATAAAAGAGTTTTATATATTATTAAGAGTTTCTATAAAAGAATTTATTACTATGGCTGCGCTGCGCCGCCTACGGGATTCATGGTGGCGTCGAGCTACCGGGCAACTGGAAGTGCGAAGGAATCGTGCTCGTCGTGCACCACCTGCGGAGGTCACCCGAACCGGCATCGTGGAAATCGGTCTGACCACACGGTGCCGCTACCAGTTTCAAAGGGTTTTTTTTTTGTCTAGTACTAGTAGTTTCAAAGGTTTGTCTCGTCTCGTCTTGCTGCTGGCTGCGGCTTACCGGACCGCCAATTTCCTTTCCCTCCCCGTCCCCGCCGCGCTACTGTACATTTTCTCTGCAACCCACCGCAGCGAGCCCACCGCCTGGGCACGGCACGGAGCCACGGACGGTGCCGCCGTGCTCGATCCCGCCGCGTCACGGAATAGCAGCGTCCTCACGCTCCCGAACTTCACCCGCCCCTCCTCCCCGCGATATCGCGATCTGATCCCGCCCCAGCACAGCAGCCAGATCCGCCCCGCACCCAACCACCTCTTTCGTGGCGGAGGGTGGAGGTGGAGGATGTCGGCGACGGTGGAGGAGCAGATGGTGGTGAAGGCGATCCGGGAGGAGTGCCCCTGGGAGTCGCTCCCCAAGCGCCTCCAGTCCACGCTCCAGACCAAGGACGAGTGGCACCGCAGGTACCCCACTTCTCTGCTCTTGCCCTCTATGGAATTGCTCTGCTGCAACCAGCTACGCTTAGTTTTGAGCACTGATAGTCCTAGTAGATGCCAATGCTGTGAAATGTCTGCTCTTGTGGCACTTATTTGGATCTCGTTTTTAACTAGCTGCTTTGAGGACGCCAATTTTGGTCGGGACAGTTGTAGTTGCCGTCTAGCAGCAGCCATTGTCTAGCAGGTCATATAGGTGAACCATTGGCTCGTTTGATGGTGTTACTCTTTCCTAATAAGGGCACAGGTGGAGTAGCAGAATTGAACTATGAGCGCCTTGACTCAGGTTAAGTGAAATTGGATATTTCTGAGCCCTGAAGATGACGATATTTCCTTCTTGATGTAGAAGGAAAGCACAGTTTGGTTCATTGTGCAACCTTTGTTCTTACTATTTTGTTACATACATTGTTTGCTGGCCTGCTGGCTACTAGTGATGTTTTACTGCTTGAAACATTGGTGGCACAACATTTCTTAACAGGAAAATTTAGTTCTATAGCACCAAAGGATCTCCACCTCGAGGAAATACCATTAAAAAGTCATCATTACATAAAATACCACCTAAAATACCACTCCGTTTTCTTTTGCAGTTAACTGTACATCTTCCTCTCTGTTATGCAAGTGAATTGTCATTTCTACCCTCATCTTCCGCTCATTCTCCATGCAGCGGCAGCGCTGTTGGTCACGCAGGCATGCTTGTACTGCACTCACACTGCTGGCCACGGTCGCATTGCTTTTCTTGCCTGCTCTTAGCCTTTCCTGTCTCCTTTGCCAGGTGCTGCCACACACATAGGGATGAAAACAGTCAGGGAAAGCCCCTCAGCTACTTTCAAATTCATATTTTTATGCTGAAATGGAAACGGGAGTCGGGAGCAGGAATGCTGGTAAGGAAAACAGAAACAGGAAATTTGGTATATTGAAATCAAAACAATGTGGTCGGATACACATCGATAACGGTCGGGAACGGATAAGTAGAATCAGGAACCCTGACCCATGTAACCACTTCAAACATCCACCTCAACCCAATGGACTAAAAAATTACATCAATACAACACACGTAAACAAGTTACTATCATGCAGCAATAGTCCACCTTAATCCATCAGTCATTCAAGTATTCAACACACTCATTCGGCATATCAGCATGAAAGTGTCATGTAGCAATTGGTATTTCTTCAATGGCTCAATGCTTATAATTAGCTAGGTCGACAATAGTAATATTCAGACACCTTAAGTAGTTCATATACATATACTGTTTTTACAAATAGGAATACTATAAGCAGCACCAAAATTAAATGCACATTCTTGAAATGAAACAACAGTTCCTTATCACCACCTAGCTTAGTACAATACCCTTCTGTTTTTGTTTAGTATCTGCCACCTGAAAGTATCCAGATATATCATGGAGAACACTGTCAAATTTACTACAACACAACAGGGAAACAGAAAATGAACTAAGAAAAGGAAAAGTCTAAAGACTAATGTAACTGTAAAAAGCACAACTGAAATTATGGATGAACAACCTTTTCTAGATGCCAAACAAAATTTCATTTGGCTTTTGCATCATCTCTTAACCAGTAGTGAAAGAGGAGGTAAGGGCCTTTAGAGCCATGAGTCTCCATGCATGAATTTCGACTGGATCTGCGTGATTACATCAGTGTCCCCTTCTTTGACTTCTGTGGGTGGGAGATCTCCAGCAAGCAACATGCTTCTTTATTTGGTGGGAGATCTCCGATGCGCTGCTGGACTGGGCGTGGCAGGGCCGCACCGCCGCAGGACGGGGATTGGGGCGGCATGAGATGATGACTTGGTGAGAGGGAGCCAGAGAGGGGCAGCGCTGAGAGATACTCAGAGGAAGTGGCAGTAGGGGGCAGGGAGCACTAGAGGATGGTTAGGGTTTGGCTGGGGACACATCAGAGGCTGTGTAGGTGGGCTGGGATGCTAGGTGCGTGGGCTGCAGTGGGCTGCCTGGTTGGAGGAGGTAAAAAAAGGGGATTTCTGGCAGGAAACTTTCGTTGAGAATACAGGAACCGACAAAACGGTCAGTAAAACAGCTCTCCTGATTTCAATCCTGTATTCGCCGGATTTTCCCGGATTTTATCCTGTTTCCTTTTCCCCCCAAGAATAAGAGATACAGGATTTATGTGGCATATGGTGCTGGTCGGTACAGGATTTTTCCTTCCCGTTTCAGGCTGCTGCAGTCACAGCTATTGCTACTGCGTTGCTGCTCTCCTACACTATCTCCTCCCCACCGCTTTACCTAATTTCCATTAGCTTGTGCATTGACCGGATGGGGCTGTGAAGAAGCGGAGGGCTCCATTTGCGTGGTTAAGTAGGTCATGTGTGCACTGCATGCTTTGTTTGCAAATATATATATAGATACATGTTTTGATGTGCTTCTTATATGATGTTTATTTCTTTAGCAATTGAAAATATACTGTCAAGAAATAATAAAGGTAAAAGAACTATTTTTAAAGACTTCTATGTATCAAAATACACCCTACAATAATGGATGTAGGAATACTTTTTGAAAGGCCTTCATGAATAGTACTGATTAAGGATTTGAGATGTCTGAATTGTGCACCCTAGTAACAAGTTGTTGTTCAATATCAGGCGTAATATCTTGTTCTACAAATTTTGGTGGCAGGATTGTTGAGTATTGTATCCAAAAACGGTTGCAATGGAACACCTGCTTTGCCCGTAGAGTATGCAGAGAAGGGGAATACTATGAAGAAATGATGCGCTACCTTCGGAGGAACCTTGCAGTATGCTCCTCAATTCTCCTTTCTGGATAATATGCTGGACAATAGCTTGGTTTTACCTTGTTAGGGGTTATTCAATTGTCTGTTGATAACATCAAGCATTAATAGATCCGCACACGGATTTTTTATGTACTTTGTTTTGTATGCTGGGTCTGTCCAGTTATCATTTCTAGCAATTTTTTATTGAGGTTTCTATAGTTACCTCTGCATTGTGTTTACTTATGCACATAGCTTTTCTCATCTGTTTAAATTGTTTACCCAAAAGCTTTCAAGATTCCAACATCATATACATTGTTTTGCAGTTATACCCGTACCACCTTGCAGACTATATATGCCGAGTAATGAGGATCTCACCTTTCAGATATTATTGTGACATCCTTTTTGAAACTATGAAGAATGGTAATCCTTTTTTAAAACTGAAAAAGTTTCTTGTGAGTAGTGAGTTTATGTTTCTTTAGCATCTACATGGTGCCATGGTAGTATCCTGATGTTAAAATTTTGATTTAACCAGAGGTTTTAGGCAACCATAGCCTAAACTGCTTGACCATGTTGGTAAAATACATTCTTCAATGATGCCATTCTTTTTATTTAGAACACAGTGACATACTGTCATGTGATTGCAAGACTGAAGCATTGTTCCACTATTTTTTGATAAATCTTTATGTTTCTAACATGTTTGATTTTGTGGCAGAACAACCATATGATAGTATTCCAAACTTCACTGCTGCTGATGCACTAAGGCTTACTGGTGTTGGGAGAAATGAGTTTATTGATATTATGAACAAATGCAGAACAAAGGTAGTGCTGCACATGGTCTTAGTTTTTTACTGTCACATACTCATGCAGTCTTGTGAACAGACATAAGTTTCAAATAATTAATCATGTGAGTATGTGGGTAATCTACTTCATACTGAAAAGTGCAAATAAATGACTGCATGGTTTACAGATCTGAGTTGAAAGGATAACAACAGAAATTTTGACAAGAAAAAGCATGTAGCCCTCAATCTTGTGGACCTTAGAAAGGATAAGACAGAATCCTAAATCATAAAACCAATACAGTCACAGTTAAACTGTGAGCTATTAGGGCCTCTCCCCCATCCGGAGGCTTGTCCCTTTTGTGATCAGGCTGAGGAAACCATACATGACTTGTTAGTTGAATGTGTATTCACTCGCCAAGTGTGGGCCTTGATATTCCAGAAGCTTGGCCTGCTGTTCCTGGCACCGGATTCAAGTGTGAATCGCTTCTCGGGATGGTGGAGGAAAACTATTGCAGCTGTACCATAGGAATTCAGAAAGGGTTTGAACACTTTGGTAGCCTGGGAGGTCTGGAAGCATCGTAACGATTGCATCTTCCAGAACTTAAGGCCGAATGTTCATGAGGTTATTAGTGCTGTGTACAGAGGGTGGTCTTTGGTGTATGGCCGGGGCCTCCAAGCTCTCACAGCTTCTTTCCAGGTCGCTCCCCTCTGGAGCTTAAGTCCTGAGAGTTGGTCATCTTTTATTTAGTCTGTGGCGCGTTGTTGTTCTGGTCTCCTTAGTGTTTGTGTGTGTGTGTTCTGGTGCTCGGGTTGGGTCTCCTAGACCCATGTACTTTCTACCTTAATGAAATGACGCGCAGTCCTCCTGCGTGGTTCGAGAAAAAAAGCTATTAGGGCCTATGTAGAATGCTAGACCATGATTACCTATTGCATGGGCAATCAATTTAGTTGATGTAGAAAGTAATGAAAAGTAACTGGACTAGAATGTTATACATGTTCTTAGTAAACATTTTTATGTTTGATTTTTTTATGTTCTATTAGATATTATCTTTCAGAAAGGTAGATTGTTACAGATAATGTTTCTTTGTTGAATTCTCCAGAAACTAATGTGGAAGCTGAACAAATCGATTGCAAAAGAAATGCTGCCTACACAGCCTTCTGACTTCCCAATTGAGCCTTGGTGGGGGGTTTGTCTTGTTAACTTTACACTAGAAGAGTTCAAGGTCAGGTTTGCTATATTTCTCGTATTGTGATTCATTAATGTACTATTGATACATAATAAGATGAGACCTGCTCTTAATGAGAAAATATGGAAGCCTGGCTTTCTTTTTACGTATGTAAAGCTATTCTTTTTATGAAGCCCTCAGTGATCTTTCATGAAGTCTTTTGACAATAGTTTGTGTTATTGGTTTAATGTAGAAACTTTCAGAAGAAGAGACAGCAACAATAGACAAAATATGTAAAGAGGAAGCCAATTCATATGTTCTTTTTGATCCGAAGGTTATAGACGGACTTTATAAAAGAGGGCTAGTGTACTTCGATGTGCCTGTTTACCCAGATGACCGTTTCAAAGGTATTAATAAGATATTTTGAGGGAACAATCAGTTCACGAGAATTAAGCTAACTGATTGGCATTGTGGCTGAATGTTTTGTGTTAATGCTTTTTCCTTATGTCATGCAAACAAGGATGATGCTCAGCTTTATAACCTAGTGTGGTTATGCAAGAAGACAGCATAAACGTTGGATAAAAAAATTGAACATCAGAGCCTTCTATAGCTCTATATCTTATTTCAAAATCATATTTAGTAGATCAATATCTGAATAATAGGAGGTCCACTTTCAGGCAATGAACTAGCTTAGTGTAGCATATAGATGTGCTAAATAAAGACTTCCTAAAATAACATGATATATTTCGTTAAAAAAAAATAACATGATATTTTATTTCCAATATACATGCATAAATATTTAATATTTATGTGCTTATTTTATCCTCGGTAATTAGCATATCAAAATCCCTGATCTTGAGCCTTGGTAAGAATTTATAAACTGCACGTCTAATTAGTTATTCTACTGTTATGTATCATGCAGATTTTTGTTTAAAAACCTTATATTAAGTTTACTAATATAGAATTTGAAAGAGTTCATCATTACTGTTTTTCAGTTTCTAGGCTTGAAAATTTTGTTTCCAATAAGGATCAGTCATATGAAGACCCAATTGAAGAGTAAGTGCTTACGGTTTTCTGTGTAATGATCTTCCATCTGTTATTCACATCTATTTCACATGTAACTTTCTGCAGTCACCATAGTAGTGACTTAAATTTTTTTATTGCAGGCTATTGTATGCTGTATTTGTTGTATCAAGTGCTAATGCTACTGTTGCTGAACTAGCTGCAACTTTACAAGCTGACCTCTATCAACTCCAAGCAGCTGCATCGTTTGCTTGCAGATTGGGCTGGGCTGCAAAAGTCATGGATGCAGACTCTGTTCTTAATGACGAAGGTGCATCTGCATTTCCTAGTAGTATTCTTAGTGATGATGAAGAAGGTTCAAATACAAGTATCAACTCAGAGAAGTCTGGTCAACAATTGATTAGTACGGATTCTGATGGACCCAGGAAAATTTCTGGAACTGCTCATGTGGGCTTCGTTGTTGATGCCAATGTAACGTCATACTTGATGATGGGCTCACTATCGCCAGGTTAGATATCATAATGCAGAGTATTTAATTTTGCCCCACATTCTATATGCTCAAAGATGTTTAGTTCTGCTATGGTACTGCTATTTCAGGAAAAAGAATGTCAGTTGATTTTACTGCTCAAACTTTGACTACCAATTTTGCTAGAAATATACATATAAATGATTGTAAATGTACAATTGTTTATAGTACTTTTAATGGTCAATCCAACAATAATGTTTTTTGTTTATGTAATACTTTGAAAGTTACTGTTAACCAAACTTTGTAATGTGAAGTTAACAGTGACAATTAGGGCAAAAAGATTTTCTGCACCACAGAAATCTAGCAAATGCAATTTCTTCTTTGAACAGTAGTAATACAAATGGCATTTGCAGTATGGATTAACAATACTATGTAGCCAAAATGCTTTGATGGATACTGTAATGACTACCTTCACCAACATCTTGCAGGGTTAAAATCTCATGCTGTCACACTCTATGAGGCTGGAAAACTGGGTTCTTCTTGCATTGCAGAGCTATGTAGTGATCTGGCTAGCTTAGAGGGAAAGAAATTTGAGGGTGTGCTAGAGGAGTTTGCAAGTCATGCATTCAGTCTGCGATGCTTCTTGGAGTGTTTACAGTCTGGTGGAGTTTCCAAAAATGAAATTACTGATAATGCTGGTGAATCAAAGACTCCAAGAAGCTCTGTTCATGATATTGACAATGCTGCTGACCATTTGGCCAAGGTAAACATTGAGGGTGTTGCTGACAATAATTATAGTGAATTTTCTGAGCATAACCAGTGTGTAGGTGATTTAGATAATAGTGATGGGAGTATACTATCACCAGCTATGGCTATATCAGAAAGTGCAGAGAGCATGGTAAAAAATGATGACGAGAACGATTCAACCGTGCAGCTAGATGTTTCAACTGAATCTCGAGTTTTGAAGAACAAAAGGAAGTACAAAGTCGATATTCTTCGATGTGAGAGCTTAGCCTCACTTGCCCTGGCAACATTGGAACGGCTATTCCTTCGGGACTATGACATTATTGTGTCGATGGTTCCTCTTCCTTCTTCGTCAGTTCTTCCAGGCCCTTCAGGCCCAATTCATTTTGGGCCACCCTCTTATTCCTCCATGACACCTTGGATGAAGCTAGCACTGTATACAGCAGGACATTGTGGACCGGTATCTGCGGTGTTCATGAAAGGGCTACGTTTTAGATTGCTGCCTGAACCGTTAGCTGGTTGTGAGAAGGCACTGATATGGTCTTGGGATGGCTCTGTGGTGGGTGGATTAGGGGGAAAGTTTGAAGGGAACTTAGTGAAGGGCAACTTATTGTTACACTGCTTGAATTCGATGCTTAAACAATCTGCTGTGCTGGTGCAACCACTTAGTGTACATGATCTTAACACATCAGGAAACCTTGTCACGGTGGATATCCCTTTACCCCTAAAAAATGATGATCAGTCAATTGAATCTGTGGTAGCTCAAACTAATTTGCCAAAGGAACAGATCTTAGATTTGACTTCTGTATTGAAAGACCTATCTAGTAAATTTGAGCTGAGCACACTTGGGTACCTCCGTCTATTGAGACTTCACAGGATTGATGAACCAGGTAAATTTGACCCAGAAAATGTAAGCTACCAGTGGGTGCCTCTGAGCTTGGAGTTCGGGATTCCCTTATTCAGTCCAAAGTTGTGCGAGAAGATTTGTGAAAGGGTGGTTGCATCATATATGCTTCAGAAAGATGACCTCAATGAGCATTCTGATGTGATGCAAAATGTAAGAAGGCAACTGAGAGAACTTTGCAGTGAATATCAAGCAACTGGTCCAGTAGCTAAGTTATTTAACAAGCGTGGAAGCTCAAGGGATTCGCCACGTGCCTTAATCAATAGTATTAGTGGCAGATGGAATCTCTCTAATGACCCTTCAACACCAACCAGTGGAGGAGCCCCAAATGAACACGAGAGGCTGAAATTTGCTGGAAGGCAGAGATGCCGAACAGAAGTAGTGAGCTTTGATGGGAGCACTGTCAGGTATTGCTGAATAAATTACATTATCCATGTTTTAAGATTTCATGCAATAAATACTGATTTGATTATTATTCAATGTTGACATGTGTTCTGGATTCCTGAAGGTCATATGCACTTGGTCCTGAGCACAATGAGGCTACCTTCAGACCTAACTCTGAAGAACAATCATCCGTACATGATGTAAAACCAGATCCAGACGAAACCGAGAGCAAGGATGTAGTATTACCAGGAGTAAATCTTATATTTGATGGAGCCGAATTACACCCCTTTGATATTGCTGCATGCCTTCAAGCACGTCAGCCTCTTTGGCTTATATCTGAGGCATCAACTGCTTCGTCGACATTGCTATGAGGGGCTTATGATCCAATTTCTCCAAGTTGGCAGACAAATTCATTAGTTTTTTTTTTGACAGAGAACGAATTTTATTAGCAGCAAATCGCTGCAATCAGTCAATCAGTGTATATCCTACAGGACCTCTGTAAGAGGACATTGAGAGCTATGAATGGGATGATTGTAGGCTGAGTGAAAAGCATCTGCGCTTGTTTTGCCAGTGTATCTGCAGTACTATTAGGTTTCTACTGGTGTGCAAGACTTGCAAGACTGATGCTTGAGATGATTAAACCCTGTTTCTGAAATATTGAGTGAAGGATGTGATCCTCCAATCAGGTGGATGTACCTGTTCATCAGGATTGAGAAAGTTGACTACTAGTTGTGAGTCTGGAAGAAAATTAATGTCTGAAGTCTCAACTTTTCACTAATGCAAGCCACCATCGCCATAGTTGCAGCTTCTGCCGTTAGGACAGCGATGTAGATTGTATTCGTCGCTTGGACTTGTGGGATGACAAAGAAAATTCCAATACCTACAGGTCCTACTTGTTGAGTAGAATGATCCAGCGGCAATGTTGCGTCTGTGTAGCAACAGACTCCTTGGATGGGTGCCGGTATATTTCCTACTCCCTCCGTCCCTAAATAAGTGTCGCCGTTGGTGTGCGTGTTACGTGTTTGACTCAATTTGTAGAAAATATGTGCAATATTTATATCTTCAAATAATTTTGTTAAAAAACTAGATGTAAAGATCTTTCTGATGATACTAATTACTTAACATAAATATTAATATATTTTAATATATAATTGCCGACAATTTTTTCTCGGGAAGCGAGAACGACACTTATTTAGGGACGGAAGGAGTAGGTTGTTGCTCACCGGATGTACTCCCTCCGTCCCTAAATGTCTGTCGTTTACGTTTCCCAAGAAACAACTTTGACTAAATATATATTAAAAAATATTAATATGTATGATACATAATTAGTATCGTTGGATAGATATTTGAATCTAGTTTTTTAACAAAATTATTTGAAGATACAAATGTTGCACACATTTGCTACAAATTGAGTCAAACTTGTGGCACGTACACCAACAGCGACGGTCAATTAGGGACGGAGAGAGTAGTCCTTTGTGTAATCCCACAGTAGTGTTGTTCGGACTGTTCGGACCTGGTATCGGTGAAGGAAAAGATGTTGATGTTGTGTGGTCAGTATTGGCAGTGTTTGCTCGATTTTGAATTGCCAACCGGTGTGTGGATAAATTTTCCTTCACTGCGTGGTGAACCCTGCCATGGAGTCCATATTTTCGTGTTAAATATATTGTTATTCCTGGCCTTCCATAGGTACCACATGGTGATTAGAAATTTGTTAAATGACTCATTAGGGATGGAGGCAGCCAATACCGAATGGAGAATCAGCTGGACACCGTCTTGCTCCTGTCGTAGTTGGTCAGTTCACATATGTGCATTATTGGAGAACCAGACTGCTTGCGGTAGTTGGCAATAGCAGACAAAATTCATTAGTTGTGGTTATTCAGAAGTATTGCCAGTCTGATTCTTAGGATGTGTTTAGATGCCAAATTTTATAAATTTTTTCCCTGTAGCACTTTCGTTGTTATTTGACAAACTTTGTCCAAATATGGACTAAGAGCATCTCCAACAGTTTGGTAAATGACTTGTCATCCTTTAAAATTTGTCAAAATAAGCAAAAATCATTCTCCAACAGTTTGCTAAAGTTACTGCCAATTTTTGCAACTTGCTAAATCTTGCATCCGCGCGCCTATCTATACGCGCGCGCATACGACTGCGTATCGCGCTTCACCGCTCTGCCGCCTTCACTCCCGCGCGTGCGTGGAAAATTCACTGTCCAGTTGTTTGGCGTTGAACACCGGCTGCTCGTTCTTCCCGGGAAAACTCCCCTTCGTATGGTGCCACGCCTCGGTCATGGCGACGGTGCGGTTGTTTGGCCGCACGTAGAAGAATCCCGTGCTTGGTTGCACGAAGAAGAATCTCGTGTTGGTGGAGGCGAAGTCGACGCCAAGGAGTGGGGGCGTAGTGGTAGCAGTGCGGGCCGATGGCGCGGCATCGTGCCATGGCGGCAGCGTCCATGGCCACGATGAGCACGTGGCGGAGGAGGGAACCAGGAATAGGTCCAGCACAGAACCTGGAGCTGCCCACGCCGAGTTCACGCACGTCACGATCACCGTACGGCCGTCAGGCGTCGCCGCGCGAGACACCGCCGCCGCAAGCCCGCAAAACTCCTATTCTTCTTCCTTGCTGGCGGTCGCACCCTGAAGCCCCTATTAAGGACCAGTAGACTTGATACAGATCGCAACAAGCAACTAGTGAAAAGGCGGCTAATAAATAAAGTTGCAACGCTGGAGTAAGATGCAATTGATCAATGAAAGCAATTTTTTGGTGTGTACATGTTGAGCATGTACTATCTTCACCATCCAAACATTCATCGAGATTTGTGCATTTTCATCTAGTAGTATGAAATATCAGGAAAAGTGAGCAGCACCATTGGAAAGAGTGAGCAGCACGAATCTCAAAGCGCCATTCAACGGTGTAGATAAACAATGTTGAGCATGTACATGCTACATTAGTTATTTGTTGATGAATGTTCGATGTTCCTTGCTGATGACGGGAGGTCGACCGCGACGCAACGGGAGAAGATCGATCTGCCAGCGGAGGAGGTCGGGTACCTGTCAACGACTTATATGGTGGGCCCTTCTATTTTTTATTTTGGCAAGTTAAAAATAGAGAACTGTTGGAAAGAACCTCTTTTTAACTTGGCATATTATTTTAGCAACTTGTCAAAACATAATATTTGGCAAGTCAATTTTATCAAACTGTTGGAGATGCTCTAACTAGACTCAAAAGATTCGTCTCGACATGTACATACTAAAAGTACAATTAGTTATTTTTTTTACCTATATTTAATGCTTTATGCATGCATCCAAATATTGATGTGAGAGTTGACGTGATAGAGAGAGGGTGAAAAGAGGAGGAATCTAAACAGGGCCTTAGTTGTGGAGAGCAGCGGGATGATGATTTGATCTGGCCGAGTTCTTTCATGGGAATTGATCATATGCTCCTGATCAACTGGGATGCACTTTCTGTAGGATTCTTTGTTCACTAGGCCGAGTTCTTTCATAGGAATTGATCCTATGCTCCTGGTGAACTGGGATGCGCCTTCTGAAGGTTGTCTACTGCATTATACTCCCTTTGTCCCCTTTTAACTATCGTTTTCGGTTTTCATACCACAAGTTTGACTCGATTTATAATAATTTTGTTAAAAATCTAGATTTAAAGATCTTTCCAATCATACTAATTATGTACGATAAACATTAATATTTTTTAATATATATTAAGTTAAAGATATTTTTTGGGAAGCGAAAACAATAGTTATGTAAGGACGAGAGTATGTAAGTAGACTTCTTCGAGCTGATGCTTTAGTTTTCAGACCCTAAACCAAATTTATGTCAGCAGCTTGGTGTTGAGAAACTGAATCCCTGAATGTTGCTTTTGGGTTTCCCATTATTGGAACAACCTAAGTTATCTTTCAAGTCTTATTTAGCTGCACACAAGTACACTTTAATCCACGTGGTTTGGAAGAGATTATGATGTAATTTAGTTAAATTCTATTCTGATTCACTTCAATCTATGTGGATTGTGGTATATATTTATGTGCAGTCAAACAAGGTACAAAAGTATTTCATGTTCTGCCAATAGTGACAATGCTTATGTGGTACCAAGATAAGAGCTCCAGATTATCAAATGAGAACTAAACTGAAAATTCATGGATGACAGAGATTGGATGGGTTACAGGTTGTAATCCATCTTGCAACCTCGCTGGTGCCTGTCTGCTGGCTTAAGACCCTCCAACAAGGAGATGCAAATGCAAAATAGGTGATGCATAGTGTTTTGCCTATCTAAATTCACCCAAGACCCATGGCACAGACCTATTTTACGAATGTGCACATCAACAACCCAAATAAACGTCTTCTAAAGGAGCGGACGCAAACATGTGGCACAGAGCGAGACGGACCGAGGCCGAGCTCAACGGGCTCGAACACCGGCAGGGGAGGAGCAAGAGAGGAGAGAGGGTGGCCGGCGCAGCTTCCACCCCCGGCACCTGCGAGCTCCGCCGCCGCGAGGACGCCCTCTGCCCTGACGCGGAAATCGTCCTTTGAGGAGGAGCAAGAGGCTACATAATTAGCGCTCGTGTACTCATTGTTGGTGCACTATTCTATAGGTCTCATGACGTGGAAATCGCATTTTTCACGATTATTAGTGTTGTTTCCTTGAAATTACTTATATTTAACTGTTTCAATAGTATTTATAATATTTAACTGTTTCAATAGTATTTTATAAGAGAAAATAAACTAGAGTACGATTGATTTTGATTATTTAATAATGTTTTATGATAGAAAATAAATCGAAGTACTTTCAGCATACTTCAAAGGTCAGATAAAATTATCTTTTTCTAAAAAAATACAATACTCTGAACAGTGTTGAACAAACTAATTTTTTTGATGGAAATGTAAGGAAAGACTCATACTTCACGTGTTTATACGATTTTCAGCATGCATAAATGTAAGGAAAGACTCATACTTCACGTGTTTATACGATTTTCAGCATGCATATATTTCAAATTATACCTTATTCTTTGCATTAGCTTTTAGGTTTGTTCTATCCTGCGATTTATTGGCACTAGTAGTTTTGTTATTGGCACTACTTTTTTTTTTGTTTTTTGTGCGGATACATGGGTGTATGCCGAAGGCTCTGAGTGATGAGTGATTGTCAACAGGTATGATGCGCATGTTCTTTGGCTTGTGTTGTGCAGGTGTCGAGCACGGAGACAGTGATCGAGGGTAGGTGAAGGTCAAGTTGAGACGTGCTGTGCTGACGGACCGGGTGCGGTAAAGGATGGGCGTGCCGTGCGGCGGACGTGCCGTGCCGATGTACCGAGCGGTGAAGGGCAGACGTGAGGCTTGGATTGAGGGACCGGAGTACCTGAGGATCAGCTGTGGAGGCTGGCAGCCTGTGACGACGACAAGCAAAGAAGTGCGGTCATGTGTTGCTCGGGTCGAGAACCTGTGGACACGTGTCGGTGGATGGGGTGCACGGGAGGTGCATCCCCTCTACAGCTCCGGTTTGTTGGTTGAGCCAGGGAAAAACCAACGGGTGGACGGTTTCCGAGTTTGGGCCTCAAAACTCGGGTGCACGGTTTCCAGGTTGAGCCTCAAAACCTGGGCTGGACGGTTTCCAGGTTGAGCCTCAAAACCTGGGCTGGATGGTTTCCGAGTTTGGCCTCAAAACTCGGGCAGTGGCTGGTTTCCCGGTTTGGGCCTCAAAACCGGGGGGTACAGAGCAAAGGCGGCACGTGGCGGCAATCGGGAGGTTGCGCGGAGGCAACGCGGACGAGTTGTGCGGACGTGGCCGTCGGATACACCTACCACCTGAGTTAGTCCAGTTTAGCCTTAGGGTTTGGCTGGCTTGCTCTGTACTTAGAGTAGAGAGGGGTAGAGTAGGAAATAGACTTAGGCTAGTTGTAGTATAAATAGAGGGAGACACCCTCCTCTCTTCCTATCTCAGTTAGTTGCTTTTGTTCCTAGGGTTTTCTGCTCTCCCATTCCCTGCTTGTAGCTAGTTGAGATCCACAGAAGAACTTGTTCTGTGTCCTGTTGGTTCGAGGAAGTGAGGCCGTATCCTCATCCTTCCGAGCAGACTCGTGCTGTGCACTGTGTTCTTGGACCGAGTCCTCCGATTGGCTGTGTTGTGCACTGTGTTCATCGCTTTTTGGCTCTGCTCGTTTTTTCCTCGTTGCTCGATCTCTCTCTTTGCTGTGTCTTTGTGAAATTTGTTTGAATCAGTTTGTTCGTATCATTGAGGAGGTCATTCTGACCAAAGGAATTCATCTAACTCCTCATGATCGAGTAGATCGGGACAATTTCGTTTTTATGGCACTTTTTTGTTCATCCACTTTCCCTTTTGATTTCTCTGTGTTCTTGGTTATTCTGAGAAGATGATCTCTTGGGGATAGTCTTCTAACTACCCTGTGATCTTCTTCCTCAAGTTTGGGAACTTGGGATTGTGTTTTGAACAAGTTTTGGAGAGACTTCCTTCTCGAGAGAAATCGCCCAGATCCGAGCTTCTGTGTGGCCAGTACGCAGTAGGCCCGGGTGTCGGAACGTGCCGAGGCCTCCTTCGTACGGAGCCTCTCGAATGAACTAAGACCACTCTCGGGCGAGGCGGAACTTTTCCCGAGGCCTTTTGAGCCTCGGACGAATCGGAGGTTTTTCCGAGGTCCACTCAGTCTCGGGCGAGTCGAAGTTTCACGTTGAGGCCTCTCTCGAGCCTCGAGCCTCGGGCGAATCGCTTTTTGGTCCAAGGCCTCTCTCTCGAGCCTCAGCCTCGAGCGAGACGGAGTTTTCCTCCGAGGCCTCCTCCAGCCTCGGGCGAGTCGGAGTTTTTGATCCGAGGTCTCCCTCTCTCTTGGACCTCAGCCTCGGGCGAATCGCTATTTTAGCCTGAGGCCTTTCCAAAGCCTCGGGCGAATCGGAGTTTCGCCCCGAGGCCGCGTGGCTCAGTCTTTCGCTTGGTTCGCTTGCAATTTTCAGTCTGTGGTGCCTCGCTGTGATCTCTAGGATCATCCACCCTCTTCCAAGGGTCGTAGGCATCACGGTTTTGTTTGGAATTTTGGGGGGTTGTTTTATTGGGACAGAGGCCTCATTTTTGTGAAGAAATTTTTGAGGCTCCCATTCACCCCCCCCCCCCTCTGGTCGCCTAGTTTTGACTCTTTCGGTCCTTCAATTGGTATCGGAGCAGGTTAAGGATCTTCCACCTTAGCCGGTTCCAGATCCACAGAAGGCGACATGGATCGCGGCGTGGGCAAACCGCCGTTTTTTGATGGGACGAACTATGCGTATTGGAAGATACGCATGTCGGCCTATCTCCAGAGCATGGGCTCTTCTGTTTGGGAGATTTGCAACAACGCTGATTACGTGGTCTTGGCTGCTCGTGTCACTCAACAGCAAATTGATGAGCACGATGCCAATAGCCGAGCCCGTAATGCTCTCTTTTCTTGTTTGAGCATGGGAGAGTTTGACCATGTTTCTCACCTCTCTACGGCTCGGGAGATCTGGGACACCCTCATGCGTTTTCATGAGGGTACCTCTCAAGTCAAAACCCGACTCTATGAGTCGTTTAAGAGAGAGTATGAGAACTTTCGACATCAACCTGGCGAGAGCATAGAAAGTTTATTCGCTCGCTTTCAGGTGATTGTCAACAGGATGAGGGCTAACAGAGAGCAGTTGCCTTTTGACGATCATGAGCGTGCTTTGAAGCTTTTGCACACTCTTGACCGTTCGGTGTGGGACTCCAAGGTTCAGGCGATCATCGAATCACCTAACTATGAGACCCTCACCTGCGACGAGCTCTTTAGTAAGCTCAAGTCCAGTGAGATCGACGCCATGTCGAGGGCTGCTTATTCGAATCCTTCTGGCCCGACTATGGCTTTGGTGTCTGGCTCCTCCAACTCCTCTGGTGGCGTTGCTCTTGCCTCTCTTTTCTCCGTCACCGAGGAGCAGCTGGAGTCTTTGGGGGATGACGAGTTGGCTCTGCTTGCCAACCGGTTCACGCGGTTCCACAACAACCGCATGAACCGTCGTCGCGGAGGAGGACGCTCAGGATGCTACGAGTGCGGCGACCCCGACCACTTCATCGCCAACTGCCCCAAGAAGAACAAACATCTGGGGAAGGGCGATCATGGGCACAAGTACGACTCCGGCAAGCACAAGGAGAAGTACGTCCCTCCAAGGCACAAGAAGAGGGGCGGCTTCAACAAGGAGTACATCAAGAAGAAGTACTTGGAGAAGGCCCAGGCTGAGCAGCGCGCGTTCTTCGCCACGCTCAGCGACGTCGACGGCTCGGATGACGACTCCGCCTCCTCGAGCGATGACGAGTCCGAGAAGAAGAAGAGGATCGAGGATCAGCTGAACGGCCTCTGCTTCTTCGCCGACGACGACGGCCTCTGCACCATGGCACTCAGCGACGAGGTCGGAGGCGAGCTGGAGCGCAACCCTCGGAACGACGACGACGACGCCTCCCAGGTATCGCTCACTCTCGACGAGCTCTCTGCTGAGGTAGAGAAGCTTACTGCTGCCCTCCTTAGCCAAGATAAACTGCTTAGGCGTGCTGCTAGAGAGCGCAAGGAGTTTAGGCAGAAGTGGGAGGACACGGTGAAGGAGCTGGAGTTCGCTCGGTCCACCGTAGTCGTGTCAGAGGAGGCTGAGTGTGAGTCATGCACAGCGCACATGACTGACCTTCTCACCTTGAGAGGTAAGTATGCTGCGCTGGTTGGAGAGGTGGATGAGCTCCGTGCTAGGCCTCAGCTGTTGGGTGCGTGCAAGACTTGTCCTGTCTTGCAAACTGAGTTGGCAGAGAAGAATGCCAAGATTGTGTCTCTTGAGGAGGCCAACTCAGATAGCACCTGTGTCGCAAGGTGTGCTTTGTGTGAGGGTCTGGAGATGGAGATTGCGAATGTCAAGCATGACAAGATGCAAACCGAGGAAGAAAACACATACCTTCGGACCATCTTGTCATGGGTCTCCTGTAGTGAGCCGCAGCTCGGGATGATGATCTCCCAATTTAAGCGAGCTGCTGGTGCCCCTGGTATAGGTTTTGCTCCGGGTGTCAATCTTTCTGCTTTTGGGAAGATTGGGGAGTCGAGTGGTCTAAATCCCAGTGAGAAGCCGATCTCCACCACTACTCCCAAACTGACCAATCTTCCATCCAAAGAGCCTCCGAAGCCTATCACCAAGGATGGGGTGTTCGAGGAACCCTCGAGAGATCCTCCCAAGAACCAAGTATGGGCACCCAAGCCGAGCCACCTCAAAAACAAGCTCGACACAATGCCACCCATCCAGGGGGAGTGCTTGCCGCAGAAGGGCAAAGTGAACCACACCCACAGCCCTGTGTACCAACAACCTCCTGTGCGTATGGTGAGGTACCAGTGTGATTTTTGTGGGAGAGATGGTCACTTGAGCGAGTTCTGTTTTAGGCGCAGGAGAGAAGTGCGCCGTGCCAAGAAAGGGGCACCGAGGCCCGCTGACAGGTCCAGGGGCTCAGGACCTCAAGCTTCGAGGCTTCAGCCTCAGATATCGAGGCCTCAGCCTCGACCTCGAGCCCCGAGGCCTCAGCCTCAGCCTCGAACCCCGAGGCCTCAGCCTCGTGCTCACAGGCCTCAGCAGCGGAGGGCTCCGAGGAGAGAGCCTCGGCCTAGAGGTCCAGAGCCTCGGCAGCATATTGAGCCTCAGGCTCCCAGGCGTAAGCCTCGTAGAGAGCGTGCCCGACGGGGTCCTGCTTTTGCAGTTGACGGACTCCGTGACAGAGGCTTTGTTGAGCGTTTTTCCCCACTGCAGTTTGAGCATTGCAGTGAGCGCTCCTTCCCTAGCGGACCATGTTTTCCTCAGCATGGTGATCGCTCCTCTCGTAGACAGTATAGGAATGGTTTTTATCCTAACCGTTCTTTTGAGCAGCCGGCCCAACACTGGTATTCCCCTTATTTCACTAACCCCAGTGTTGGACCGTATGCTCACCCTATGTCTTTTTATTGATGTAGGTAAGACGGTTGGAGGACGTTTGGTTGGTGGATTCCGGTTGTTCGAGGCACATGACCGGAAACGCCAAGTGGTTCTCCAGCCTTAGTCCTGTCGCCGGGAAGGAGTACATAACCTTCGGCGACAATAGTAAAGGTAAAGTATTGTCCCGCGGATCAGTGCGGGTTAATGAGCACTTCGTGTTGCGCGATGTTGCTCTTGTTTCTAACTTGCATTTTAACTTGCTTTCTGTTTCGCAACTTTTTGACGATGACTATTGAACGCATCTTGGCCCCTAATGGGTTTCGGTGATTGGATGAAACACAAGATTACTGTGACTAACGTGTGTTTTGCAGAAACAGGGATGAGTTAGGTCACGGTAATGGCGACGATACGGGCATATGGAGTTCATGTCCCTTGGCGATGGAAATCGTTTCGGTTTTCAAAGGACGGACGACAAAGACGGTGGTAGGCTAGGCTAAGTGTCGCATGGTGTTGGAGGATACTTAGGTAGTCTTAGGTCTTTGTTTTTCCTTTGGCCGTACTATAAAGAGGGGTGTGAATCAGTAGCTTGACCTAGATGAGTCTATTGAGGTAGGTGTGGTGCACACTTATTATTTCATAGCCCTAGGTAGCTCAGAGAGATGCCTTATGTCGAGAGGAACAAAAGTTGTTAAGACCACGTCGCGATCCGAGTTGATCTTGCCCTTGGTATGGGCATCGGATGCGCGTTGAGTGGGCATCGGAGGCTCCGATGACCATCGGATGCTCCGATGGTGCCACATCGGATCGTCTGGTGTCACTGTTCACTTGAGAGTGAACTGTGCAGTGCATCGGACGCTGGCATCGGACGCTGAGGGCCAGCGTCCGATGGCCATACAAAGAGGTTCCAGAGAGGTCTTTTCGGCATCGGACGCGTCCGATGCAGGGGCATCGGACGGTCCCCAGCGTCCGATGCTCCGTAAACATGTCTGACAAACTGGTACAGTCGACCGTTGGCCGAGGTCATCGGCGCGTCCGATGCTAGGCATCGGAGCGTCCGATGACCCCGCAGGAACCCGGTTTTGTCCTGTTTTTGGATGACCGGTTGGGGGAGTATATATACTTTCCTCCCTCCATCCATTTGGGCGTTCTTGCCACTTCCATCAGCTGAGAAACACCTTGTGAGTGTGAGTGAGTGCAAGAGCCCTAGTGAGGTTGAGTGATTGGCTAATTGTGAGAATTAGACACCTCCTAGTAAGATTTGAGTAGCAAGTGTGCATCCATCCATCTCTTTGGCCTTGTGTTGGTCAAGTGAGAGTTCTAGCTTGTTACTCTTGGTGATCGGCATCACCTAGACGGCTTGGTGGCGATCGGAGAGCTTGGTGATCATCCGGAGGCATTGTGGATGACCCAAGTCAAGTTGTGACCGGTAGCGAGCGATTCACCGGGCCGGAGAGGCGAAGAATCAGCTCGTAGTGAGCA
The DNA here is from genome assembly GCA_009763385.1 of Coix lacryma-jobi var. lacryma-jobi. NCBI lineage: Eukaryota > Viridiplantae > Streptophyta > Magnoliopsida > Poales > Poaceae > Coix > Coix lacryma-jobi. Next base: position 112,376,664 of record CM019827.1, on the reverse strand, counting down.
CTTGATCCTTGCGCGGATCAAGGGGGAGCGATACCCTTGCGCGGGTGCTCCAACGAGGACTAGGGGGGTGTGCCGACACCTCGATACCTCGGCAAAAAGATCGTCGAGTCATCTCTACTCTCTTACTTTCACATTTACATTCAAGCAATTCAATTCCGCATTACTTCTTGTTGTTCATTCTATATTGAATTGTTTTGCTAGAGTTAGAGTGGCTTAGTCTTGATCTTTTGTGTGGTAGAGTAAAAGAGAAACACACTTCTAGGCACTAGGGGGTTAATTGGAGCTTGATAGTTTTAATTATTGAAAGAAGTTTTAGAGAAGCCCAATTCACCCCCCCTCTTGGGCATCTTGATCCTTTCAATTGGTATCGGAGCCTCGTGCTCTCGATTTAGGCTTAACCGCCTAGAGTTAAGATGTCCGGAGGTGATGGACCACCTCCCATGTTTGAGGGAGACGACTTTCCATATTGGAAAATCCGTATGGAGTCGTACCTAGAAGCGGTTGATGTGATGAAGTTGGGATCAAGCATGAAGTCTCCGCAACCTACACACCACAACAAAATGGGGTAGTTGAGAGAAAGAACCGAACACTAATCACCCTAGCAAGGACTATGTTAGATGAGTACACTACACCGGAAAGATTTTGGGCGGAAGCAATCAACACCGCTTGCTATGCATCAAACCGATTGTTCCCCCATCGTCTACTTGGCAAGACCCCCTATGAGCTACTCAACAACAAGAAGCCGGATGTATCCTTCTTTAGAGTGTTTGGGTGCAAATGCTACATCTACAAGAAGCGCCAACACCTAGGGAAGTTTCAACGCCGATGTGATATTGGTTTTCTTGTTGGTTACTCATTGAAGTCCAAAGCATATCGAGTATTCAACCATGCCACCGGGATGGTAGAAGAAACATATGATGTGGAATTCGATGAATCTAATGGCTCTCAAGGAGAGCATGAGAATCTTGATGATGTAGGAGATGAACCATTGAGGGAAGCAATGAAGAACATGCCGGTTGGAGCCATCAAGCCTAAAGATGATGATGATGATGTGCAAGTCATTGACAAGCCATCCTCATCCAATGTACCACTTGATGATGACAAAGATGGAAGGGATCCAAATGAAGATACTCATGTCTCCCATGATCAAATGGTGGTACAAGCTCAAGATGTTGATGCTCCACAAGCGGTCCCTCAAGTGGTTGATCGAAGGACTACTCCTCTACTACAAGCACATCCTCAAGATCTCATCATAGGGAGTCCGACAAGGGGTGTAATGACTCGCTCTCAAAAACTTGCTTTATTTATGGAACATCACTCCTTTGTTTCTCTTGTTGAGCCAACCATTGTAGATGAAGCTCTAGGTGATCCGGATTGGGTGAATGCCATGCATGAAGAATTAAACAACTTCACCCGCAACCAAGTTTGGACACTTGAAGAGCGACCAAAAGGCGCAAGAGTCATTGGAACAAAATGGGTGTTTAGGAACAAACAAGATGATCAAGGCAAGGTTGTTAGAAACAAGGCAAGGCTAGTGGCAAAGGGGTTCTCTCAAGTTGAGGGTTTGGATTTTGGAGAGACCTTTGCACCGGTTGCAAGACTCGAAGCCATTCGTATCCTCCTTGCATATGCATCACATCATGACATTAAATTATATCAAATGGATGTGAAAAGTGCATTTTTAAATGGCTTCATAAATGAACTAGTCTATGTTGATCAACCTCCCGGGTTTGAAGACCCTAGATATCCTAATCATGTTTATAGGTTGTCCAAGGCGTTATATGGGCTCAAGCAAGCCCCTAGAGCGTGGTACGAGCGCCTCCGGGATTTCCTCATTGAAAAGGGCTTCACCATTGGGAAGGTTGACACCACACTATTCACCAAGAAGCTTGATGGAGAGATCTTCATTTGTCAAGTCTACGTCGATGATATCATCTTCGGGTCAACAAATGAAGCCTATTGCAAGGAATTTGGTGACTTGATGTCGAAGGAGTTCGAAATGTCCATGATTGGAGAGCTCACTTTCTTCCTAGGCTTTCAAGTCAAGCAATTGAAGGAGGGGATTTTTATATCTCAAGAGAAGTACACAAAAGACCTCCTCAAGCGCTTCAACATGGATGATTGCAAGCCTATCAAGACTCCAATGCCAACCAACGGACATCTCGACCTAGATGAGGGAGGTAACCCGGTTGATCAAACTCTCTACCGTTCTATGATTGGTAGTTTGTTATACTTGACCGCATCTAGGCCCGACATCATGTTTAGTGTGTGCATGTGTGCTCGTTTTCAAGCCGATCCTAGGGAATCACATCTCATAGCGGTGAAAAGAATCCTTAGGTACCTAAAGCACACCCCAAGCATTGGCCTTTGGTATCCCAAAGGAGCTAACTTCCAACTCGTTGGGTATTCCGATTCGGATTATGCGGGTTGCAAAATTGATAGAAAAAGCACATCCGGAGGGTGCCATTTGCTTGGGAGATCACTAGTTTCGTGGAGTTCTAAGAAGCAAAATAGTGTGGCCTTGTCTACCGCCGAGGCGGAATACATAGCCGCGGGTGCTTGTTGTGCACAAATCCTTTACATGAAGCAAACCCTTTTAGATTATGGTGTAGTTCTAGAAAGGGTACCTTTGTTGTGTGACAATGAGAGCGCGGTTAAGCTTGCTAACAACCCGGTTCAACACTCTCGCACAAAGCACATAGACATTCGCCATCACTTCCTTAGAGATCATGTTTCCAAGAAAGATATATCCTTAGAGGGAGTTAGAACCGAAGATCAATTGGCGGATATCTTCACAAAACCCCTAGATGAGAGCACCCTTTGTAGATTGCGAAGTGAGCTCAATGTGCTTGATCTAAGTAACTTTGTCAAAAGGTGAAAGGGGGTTGTCTTTGCATTGCATTGTACCATATGCCATGTTTAAATTATGCTATGCACATAGGCTTGTCAGACGTGGTTAAGATAACCGCCCTAAAAAGCGTGTGAAGAAGCTTACCCATGAGCAAAATTGACAAGCAACCTAGATTCAAATTCCGCTTTGCATTGCATATGCATGTTTGTTGCTTTGTCGTTTCTTTTCGGTTATGTTTTGAACAACCGCTGTGTTCGTCCACCGCTAGGGGGAGCATTTGAGGCTCCTTATGGTTGAGACCTCTAGTCTTGGTGGCCACATGTTGTCTCCTCGGGTATTATCGCCTACCTTACCTAAAAATGATATGTAGCCTATGGCAAAATATTTATAAAAATTGAGGGTTTATGCGAGGGTGCTCATACTAGGTTCCAACTGGTGTTTATTTGCCTCTTATTTGAGTTGGAACTTGGTTGGGAGAGGGAGCGGCAACGGAGATCTTCAAATCTGCTCAAATAGAGCATCGGATGCAGCATCGGACGCTGCATCGGACGCTGGTTCAGCATCCGATGCCTGCACTGTAGGCAGCCCCGGCTGAAACAGTGAATTTTGCGCGTCCGATGTGTTCTCAACGGAGCCTCCGATGCCCATCGGAAGCTTACCAGCATCCGATGGTCAGGCACCAGACGCATCCGATGCGCTTTCGGCGTTTCTGGAGCTCTCTGGATAGGCATCGGCGCATCCGATGTGTTCTCATCGGAGCGTCCGATGCTCCTTTAAGCGGCGCGGTTTGGTCTTCTATTGACAGACGGGTCCCACACGTCGTATCCATCGTCTTCTTCCTCGTGCCCACCTGCCCGTGCCCGCTCCGCCACGCCCGCACCCTCACCCTAGCAGCGCCGCCGTACTCCCCCCCTCGCGCTCGCTCGCTCGCCGGCGCGACCTCCCCTGCCGTCCGCTGTTTCGCCGTGCTCGCCCGTCCACCTCCCCGTCGCGAGCACCCATAGCCCCACCCGCTCGCAAGGATACTCTTTGGTCCTCCTCGCCGGCGGCCGTGGTCTCCTCGCCGGAGCTCTCCTCACCGGAGTTCATCCTTCGTCACCGCACCATTCATCCTCTCCGGCGACCCTTCACTCGGCAGCCAGAACTTGCAGTGAGCACCTTTCCCCGCCCCTTCATACTCTATGCCCTCCAGGTGCTCGACGAAATGCTCCAGTGACTGCTCCACCCTGTTTTGACCCAGTTTCGATCCCATCTTTTTGTAGTCCCCTCGTTGTATCGTGTGGATCCCGGAAAGTCATTCCTCATCTCTTGCCTGGGTCGTTTCGTTCTTCGCCAGGTAGCACAGCCCCTTCCCTTCTTATCTCCTCTACTTTGCTTCCTTAGGGTCTTCTTCTCCCTAGATTATATGTGTGCTTATATATATCCTCTCTCATCTCGCAGCAAGTCAGTGGTTTGCCGTTGACAGCCTGGTCAGTTGCCAGTGCCAGATAACCCGGGGCCAAGCCCGCGGGTACGGATCGAAGCCAAGCCTCGCGAGTGACAGAGGCAGAGGTTCTCAGTGCTAGGGGGAGTCCTTGCCAGTGGTCTTCTTGTCAGCTGCTTGTCAGGGGTTTTCCGAGTCAGTGATTTCTGTTCAGTGGCAGGTGATCTTTCCGAGGCAGTCCAGAGCTCCTTCAGTACAGTTACCTGTTCTTGTCAGCCATGCGCTGCAAGAACGTTGGTGGTGGCCCCGACGACTCTCCTCCCCGTCGTCCCCCTTCCGGTCAGAGGCCTGGGAAGGGGAAGCTTATCGTGCGCCGGAAGCGCACACGTCAGGAGCGAGAGGCAGCTCAGGCTCAGGCAGTGGCAGACGCCGCCGAGCGTGCAGAGCGAGGTGGCAGTGCGGGCGGACTAAGGATTGAGGATCAGCTGTCCCCCGAGCAGCGCAGAGCGATCGAGGAGGTCGAGCGTCGCCACGGTTCGCCGCCTGGCACGCTCATGGCTGCCGGTCGTCGGACGACGTTCACCTCGCCCGGAGTTGAGCCCGAAAGCTCAGGGCAGGGTCAGGCAGAGGCCGAGGCAGCAGAGGCACCTGAGGCAGAGGCTCCAGAGGCAGAGGCAGCGGAGGAGGTTCCTGAGGCGGTTCCCCGACGCCGGTCCACTCGTCGCCGGACAGCGGTGCCACCTCGGCCCGATGTCCCTCTGCGTGGCGCACGTGCTCCGTCAAGGCGTGCTCCTCCGCCGATCCCGCGACTGGACCTCAGGGGCGCCACTTGCTCTCAGATCCAGACCCTTCGACTTGTGCCAGTGGAGCAGTGGTTTCCCAGGGAGCGACAGGAGCAGGCTGGTCCGTCGTTCTACACTGTGCTGCAGGAGGATTTCTACCAGGGTTACAGGAACGCCGGGATTTCTTTGCGACCCCAGCGTGTCTGTTCCCTAGAGGCAGTTGTGGATGCAGCAGGAGAGCAGATTCGCCCCATCCTTACTTTCCTACCTGGTCTGGCAGATCTACTGGGGCGGTCTGGCTCCTATATTGAGGACTGGGTTTTTCAGTTTTATGCTTCGTTGTGGGTACACCCAGACCGAGAGACTATTGAGTTCGCACTTGAGGGAGACCACTACAGACTGTTCTCGTCCGAGATCCGGGATTGGTTTGGCTTGACACGATCACAGACCCGGATCCACGACTTGTGTTACGACCGAACGGAGCCACCCCGCCGCCCTCACGGTGGTGCCCAGCCCTCGACCGACCTGGTTCGCCCGTGCTTCACAGAGCCGTTCGGCGAGGGTTCGAGCCGCACTCCTAGGGACCTTACCCCTACGGCTCGGATCCTCAACGCGATCCTCAGGCGGACCTTGCTTCCCAGGGTGGGCTTCGGAGAGGGTCTCTCCAGGCTGCAGCTATGGTTACTTGCATATATGATCAGGCAGCAGGAGTTTGACGTTTGGGACGTGATCCTGTGTGAGATAGAGGACACTGTAGCAGAGGGCATCAAGGCCCGCAGGCAGCTTCCGTATGCCCATTGGATTTCATACATACTTTGGAAGGTAGCTGCCACCACTGGTACACAGCTCAGTCAGTCACTCACCGGGTCAGCGACCGTATTCCCTGAGTATAACATGAGTCAGCTATTGGGATACGGTCGGGACCGCAGGCAGCCAGAGCAGCAGGCACAGACTAGCACTCGTCAGAGACCTGAGGTGCCAGAGTCAGCTCAGCAGCAGGACGAGGTAGTTCAGGCGCTCGCGGAGCAGGAGCTTGCCGATCTCGAGGGTGGTGACCCACACGTAGTCTCGGATCCCACGGACAGTTCCGATGAGGACTACCAGCTCCCGCCTCGCTACCAGCCGCGTCCACATGACCACCAGGCAGGGTCCAGCGGTACTGCTTCCTCCGATCCAGCGCTCCTTGCTATTCTAGCACGGATGGAGGAGCAGCAGCGGACTGTCACTCAGGACGTCCAGAGGCTTGCCCAGGAGCAGCAGCGGTTGGCCCAGCAGCAGGCACTTGCACAGCAGCAGGCTCAGGAGCGTTCAGACGCCCTGCAGCGACAGATGATGGCCCTCCAGCAGCAGACTTTGAGCTTCATGGAGAGACTGGCCAGCGGACCTCCCCAGTGGCAGTGGCAGCAGCCACCACCGCAGCAGCAGCTCCAGTGGCAGCCACCAGTCCATCCTCAGCCGTTTGGTCAGCCACCGCAGTTTGGTCAGCAGCACCAGCAGCCTCTCTCGGGCCCCAGCTCTTCTCAGTTCACCAGCTTCACCACTCCTCCAGGCGGGGCCCCGCTCTTCAGTCCGCTGCAGACAGGCTTCACTCCCAGGCCGACTGAGCCCCTTTACACGACGACTACCTCGGTTACACGGGACTTATCGGCCAGCTTCAGTGAGCTCACTGGGTTCCCCACGCCAGATCTACAGGACCCAGTCCGGACGTCTACAGCTCCAGTCACTTCCACTACCGAGACTCTTCCGAGTTCTGTAGCGTCCTCAGAGCAGACAGAGCCCATCCAGTCTGAGACCACGACGACCGTGCAGGCTGAGTTACCTCCGATTCATGAGCTTCCGCACTCCTCTACTCAGCTTGACACTGCTACAGAGACTGTGACAGCTTCAGAGCAGGCACAGCAGTCCGAGCCGACCCCGACCGCTTCTCCGCAGCTTCCAGCTACAGAGGGTCAGCAGGCTTTGGGCGACTCGTCCTCCGACTCCGAGGCCCTCCTTCAGCAGTTCGAGTTCACTCAGAGGACTCCGGAGACGGCACCCGACTTGTCTGCACCACCTCCGCCCTCCGACGCTTAGTTTGGCGCTTGATGCCAAAGGGGGAGAGTGGCCGAGTATGGCGATAGGGGGAGTGATGTGAGAGGGTTTTGATATCTTATGTTGTGTTTCGCTCACATACGCTCTTTACTTATCGCATCTTTTGTGCATATTTATGTTATGGATCTTATGACATGTTTGTGCTCACTATGATATATGATATGACATGTCATTTCTCTTTACTCGACTACTTGTGCTCAATTCTCATTTGTTATGTATTCGAGCTCTTTACTCTTGCACTTGCTATTCACTCTAACTTGTTGAGTGCAGGATGTTGTCATGATATGTATGAGCTTGCCCCTAATCATTTTCCCTTATTCATTGCAAGTTCATACATGTCATGATTTGAAAACCTCTTCTCTCTACACTCGATCTCGTGTTGTCATCAATCACCAAAAAGGGGGAGATTGAACGCATCTTGGCCCCTAATGGGTTTCGGTGATTGGATGAAACACAAGATTACTGTGACTAACGTGTGTTTTGCAGAAACAGGGATGAGTTAGGTCACGGTAATGGCGACGATACGGGCATATGGAGTTCATGTCCCTTGGCGATGGAAATCGTTTCGGTTTTCAAAGGACGGACGACAAAGACGGTGGTAGGCTAGGCTAAGTGTCGCATGGTGTTGGAGGATACTTAGGTAGTCTTAGGTCTTTGTTTTTCCTTTGGCCGTACTATAAAGAGGGGTGTGAATCAGTAGCTTGACCTAGATGAGTCTATTGAGGTAGGTGTGGTGCACACTTATTATTTCATAGCCCTAGGTAGCTCAGAGAGATGCCTTATGTCGAGAGGAACAAAAGTTGTTAAGACCACGTCGCGATCCGAGTTGATCTTGCCCTTGGTATGGGCATCGGATGCGCGTTGAGTGGGCATCGGAGGCTCCGATGACCATCGGATGCTCCGATGGTGCCACATCGGATCGTCTGGTGTCACTGTTCACTTGAGAGTGAACTGTGCAGTGCATCGGACGCTGGCATCGGACGCTGAGGGCCAGCGTCCGATGGCCATACAAAGAGGTTCCAGAGAGGTCTTTTCGGCATCGGACGCGTCCGATGCAGGGGCATCGGACGGTCCCCAGCGTCCGATGCTCCGTAAACATGTCTGACAAACTGGTACAGTCGACCGTTGGCCGAGGTCATCGGCGCGTCCGATGCTAGGCATCGGAGCGTCCGATGACCCCGCAGGAACCCGGTTTTGTCCTGTTTTTGGATGACCGGTTGGGGGAGTATATATACTTTCCTCCCTCCATCCATTTGGGCGTTCTTGCCACTTCCATCAGCTGAGAAACACCTTGTGAGTGTGAGTGAGTGCAAGAGCCCTAGTGAGGTTGAGTGATTGGCTAATTGTGAGAATTAGACACCTCCTAGTAAGATTTGAGTAGCAAGTGTGCATCCATCCATCTCTTTGGCCTTGTGTTGGTCAAGTGAGAGTTCTAGCTTGTTACTCTTGGTGATCGGCATCACCTAGACGGCTTGGTGGCGATCGGAGAGCTTGGTGATCATCCGGAGGCATTGTGGATGACCCAAGTCAAGTTGTGACCGGTAGCGAGCGATTCACCGGGCCGGAGAGGCGAAGAATCAGCTCGTAGTGAGCACTTGATCCTTGCGCGGATCAAGGGGGAGCGATACCCTTGCGCGGGTGCTCCAACGAGGACTAGGGGGGTGTGCCGACACCTCGATACCTCGGCAAAAAGATCGTCGAGTCATCTCTACTCTCTTACTTTCACATTTACATTCAAGCAATTCAATTCCGCATTACTTCTTGTTGTTCATTCTATATTGAATTGTTTTGCTAGAGTTAGAGTGGCTTAGTCTTGATCTTTTGTGTGGTAGAGTAAAAGAGAAACACACTTCTAGGCACTAGGGGGTTAATTGGAGCTTGATAGTTTTAATTATTGAAAGAAGTTTTAGAGAAGCCCAATTCACCCCCCCTCTTGGGCATCTTGATCCTTTCAACTATGAGATTCGTTTTAAACCGAATCTCAGTCGTATTTTGGATCCTCAGGGCAATCTAGTATGCCTAATTTCGCCCTTTGGGAAAGTCTTTCGTGCGAATTTCTCGGAGTCTTTTGGCACTTCTCGCTGTCTTTTGGCTAGTCCTTCCTCCTCTGATCTTTGGAAGTGGCATAGGAGGCTCGGTCATTTAAGCTTTGACTTGCTTGCAAGACTTAGCTCACTTGGCCTAATCCGAGGACTGCCCAAGCTTTCGATGGAGAAGGATCTAGTCTGTCACTCTTGCAGACACGGGAAGATGATTGCTGCTCCCCACCATCCAGTGACTAAGGTCATGACCTCGCACCCTGGAGAGCTTTTACACATGGACCTTGTTGGTCCAGCTCGGGTGAGCTCGGTTGGTGGCAAGTGGTACGTTTTGGTCGTTGTCGATGACTTTTCAAGATATTCGTGGGTCTTCTTTTTAGCTGAGAAGACCGAGACTTTTTCCTTTGCTCGCAATCTGATTTTACGTCTACAGAACGAGTTCCCTTTGAACTCGATGCGAGCTATTAGAAGTGATAATGGCTCCGAATTTAAAAATTCGGATTTTGAGAAATTCTGTAACTCTCTAGGTTTGGAGCACCAGTTTTCTTCCCCCTACACACCACCACAAAATGGTGTTGTAGAGAGGAAAAATCGGACCCTCGTTGAGATGGCCAGGACGATGCTCGACGAGCACAGGACTCCCAGGCGCTACTGGGCCGAGGCTATAAACACTGCGTGCTATATTTCAAATCGCATTTTTCTGAGAGCGTTCTTGAAAAAGACTTCTTATGAGTTGCGTTTTGGTCGCCAACCTAAAGTAAGTTATTTTAGAGTCTTCGGTTGCCACTGCTTTATTTTAAAGAAAGGCAACTTGGACAAATTTGAGTCTCGTTCCTCTGACGGCGTGTTTTTGGGTTATGGCACTCACACGCGGGCTTATCGTGTACTTAACCTTGACACTAACCGAGTCATGGAGACATCAGATGTCACCTTCGACGAGACTCTCGTTTGTCCTTCTTCTCGTTTTGAGCGTGCAGGTGATCATGAGGTCGGTGAGCCTCTTTTTGATGACCGGGAGGAGGGTGCCGAGGGTATGGACGACCCAGCAGAGGGTATGGACGGTCCAGCACCCCCTCCACTCGCTGAGGCCCATAGAGAAGCCTCGACGACGATCCACGGCCCCGAGACCTCCTCTTCCTGGGGGCCGTGGGATCCGCCATCCCGTGCGGTACCTTTTGTACCCGGGGAAGCACCAGCTGCTGCTGAGGCTGAAGCCGAGGCCACCTCGGCCAGGGAGGCTCCGCAGCACATCCAGCGTCGGCACCCGCCTCAGCAGATGATCGGCAGCCTCGACGACCGAGTCACTCGGTCCAGGTCTCAGCAAATCTCGCACTTTGCTCACTCTGCTTTTGTCGCTAATTTTGAGCCCCGAGATGTTGGACACGCGTTGACGGATCCAGACTGGGTCAATGCCATGCATGAGGAGTTAGAGAACTTTGAACGAAATCGGGTTTGGGTTCTAGTTCCACCTCCACCTGACTGTAAGCCTATTGGGACAAAATGGGTTTTCAAAAACAAGCAAGGAGAGGACGGCCAAGTTGTTAGAAACAAGGCCAGGCTTGTGGCGAAGGGTTATAGTCAGAAGGAGGGAATAGATTACGAGGAGACTTTTGCTCCTGTAGCACGTTTAGAGGCTATTAGAATACTCTTGGCTTTTGCTGCATCCAAAGGTTTTAAATTGTTTCAAATGGATGTCAAGAGTGCCTTCTTAAACGGCTACATAGAAGAGGAAGTGTATGTTGAGCAGCCCCCCGGTTTTGAAAATCCCAAGGTTCCGAACCATGTTTTTAAACTTCACAAAGCTTTATATGGTCTGAAACAAGCCCCTAGAGCTTGGTATGATAGGTTAAAAACCTTTTTGCTTGCTAAGGGTTTTAAAATGGGTTGTGTAGATAAAACGCTTTTTCTCCTCAGGCAAGGCAAAGACACTCTCTTGGTCCAGATTTACGTGGATGATATCATCTTCGGTGGTTCTTCTCACGCTTTGGTTGCCAAGTTTGCAGATACTATGAGCAGGGAGTTCGAGATGAGCATGATGGGGGAGCTTACCTTCTTTCTCGGGTTGCAAATTAAGCAAACCCGAGAGGGAACGTTTGTGCATCAGGGCAAGTACACCAAGGACTTGCTGAAGCGGTTCGACATGGGTGAGGCCAAGCCTCTACCGACGCCCATGTCGACAACGACTGCCCTAGATGCCGATGCGGATGGAGAGGCAGTGGACCAGAAGGAATACCGCAGCATGATTGGATCGCTCCTCTACCTGACGGCGACACGCCCGGACATTCAGTTCGCGGTGTGTCTGTGCGCCCGCTTTCAAGCTTCGCCGCGCACCTCTCACCGTCAGGCCGTGAAGAGGGTCTTCAGGTACCTTCGGTTCACACCCGAACTCGGTATATGGTATTCGGCCTCATCCACTCTCTCCCTCTGCGGTTATTCTGATGCCGATTTTGCCGGGTGTCGTATTGATCGCAAGTCCACTTCTGGGACTTGCCAATTTATCGGTTCTTCTCTTGTTTCGTGGTCTTCTCGCAAGCAGTCTAGTGTCGCCCAGTCCACTACAGAGGCTGAGTACGTTGCTGCGGCTAGCTGCTGTTCCCAGTTACTCTGGATGATGGCCACTTTGCGTGATTTTGGTTTGAGCTTTTCTCGAGTTCCTTTGCTTTGTGACAGCACGAGTGCTATTAGCGTTGCTAAGAACCCCGTGCTTCACTCGAAGACCAAACACATTGATGTGCGCTTTCATTTTTTGCGAGACCACCAGGAGAAGGGTGATATCGACCTTCGCCATGTCGATACTCATCATCAACTGGCCGATATTTTTACCAAGCCTCTAGACGAATCAACCTTTAATCGGTTGAGGGGTGAGCTTGGTGTGTGTTTCCCCTTTTAGATGGGGGAAACAGTTTGGATCTTGTACAGAGTTTTCTTCTTTCTCTCTTTCTTTTGATTCGGCATTTTTAGTCACTCTCTGAGCCTCAGATTGATATTTACTAGAATGTGACTATGCTCTGTATAGTGAGTTCCGAGGCTCATGCTGGCTGGCTGTAGCTTATGCTCTTACTGATCACTAGTACATGTTGTGAGCTGGGCCATTTTAAATGGTGAATTTTGCTAAATAAATTATAATCTGAAAATGTTCACCATTGAGATATGCAACTAGCGTGTGTAGGTTATGTCGAGTTTACTCGTGCTTTTCATATATGCTAGGTTGCTATGTCTCTAGTTCTGAGTCTCTCACTTGCTTGGTCTGTTCATATCATGTCTAAAAAATTCTGAACCAAGTATTAGTGAACAGAAAAGATCGAGATGGGATTGCTTGTCAAACACATCACGGTATCGAGACAGTCTCTCATTGCACTATGAGTTAAACTTGAGCCGTGTAGTGTATGACCGAAACCGTAGCTTTAAGCTCCTGATTGCTTCGGCATAGGCTTCGCTCGGTTGAAAAGTAAGGCAAAGACAAGCTTTCAACCTCTCGCAATCACATGCAAATAATTAAACTTGTGTATTTTCACCGCTGCAACTCCGATATAAAATTGAAATCACAAGTATTTGTTTCAGTCCTATGCATGATGATTGAACTTTGCTAGGGGTAGTTCACCTGGTATACATGTTTAGCACTTGTATAGACTCCTGTCTACGCTTTGTTAGTGCTACTTTGATGGTGAATATTTTTTGACTCAAAACTGCTCACTATTGCTCATATGGCTCATATTTCGCATCTAGTGATCAATCTGAGCCTTCGCTGAGCCTCTATGCCTCTGTTGCACCCCTCGGACTATACCGTTTGGAGCATTTTTGCATTCTTTTGGCTATAAGTCTGAGGCTCCTGCCTCGCTTTTGTATCATGAAAGGGGAAGAATTTTTGACTCTTGATAAGTGCATTTTCAACTAAGGGGGAGAATTTTTGCAAATCATATGTTCCCTGTTCCCTGGATGTTTATTCGAGGGGGAGTTGTTATCTGCACTAGTCAAGGGGGAGCGGAGGGAGTCTCAAGCCTTATTTTTCGAGGGGGGCCTTTGAGTCTCGAGCCTTATTTTTCGAAGGGGGCCTCTGCCTCGAGCCTCAGCCTCGAGCCTCGGCCTCTGCCTCGAGCCTTGGTCTCGAGCCCCGGCCTCGAGCCTCTGCCTCGAGCCTCGGCCTCGAGCCTCTGTCTCGAGTCTTGCTGCCTTCTCGCAGTCTGATGAGTATTGGTGTTGAGCTTTCTGTGCTAGTTGTGTTGAGCCGTTGCCTCTTTCTTGAGGGACTAGCATTTTGTCTCGTTTTCCACCATTATTTTAGTTGTTGTCGAGCTCTTTTCTCTGGAAGCTTCGAGTGATATTTGCTAGCGGTGTTGAGCCTGTTTTACCTCTTCTTGAGGGCTAGCTTTGCTTTGCTTGGTTGCGTCGAGCCGTTGCCCATGTCTTTGGGAACCAAGTTGCTCTGCTCTTTCCACTTGACCCTTTTTCGGCTTTGCGATGCTTGTGGGTCATCTGGTTGAGTTCTCTCTTCTTCCTTCTGCCTTCTTCCTTCTTCCTTCTTTCTCTTTTATTATGATTTGTGTGAGTAGTTGACAATGCACTCATCAAGGGGGAGATTGCGGATACATGGGTGTATGCCGAAGGCTCTGAGTGATGAGTGATTGTCAACAGGTATGATGCGCATGTTCTTTGGCTTGTGTTGTGCAGGTGTCGAGCACGGAGACAGTGATCGAGGGTAGGTGAAGGTCAAGTTGAGACGTGTTGTGCTGACGGACCGGGTGCGGTAAAGGATGGGCGTGCCGTGCGGCGGACGTGTCGTGCCGATGTACCGAGCGGTGAAGGGCAGACGTGAGGCTTGGATTGAGGGACCGGAGTACCTGAGGATCAGCTGTGGAGGCTGGCAGCCTGTGACGACGACAAGCAAAGAAGTGCGGTCATGTGTTGCTCGGGTCGAGAACCTGTGGACACGTGTCGGTGGATGGGGTGCACGGGAGGTGCATCCTCTCTACAGCTCCGGTTTGTTGGTTGAGCCAGGGAAAAACCAACGGGTGGACGGTTTCCGAGTTTGGGCCTCAAAACTCGGGTGCACGGTTTCCAGGTTGAGCCTCAAAACCTGGGCTGGACGGTTTCCAGGTTGAGCCTCAAAACCTGGGCTGGATGGTTTCCGAGTTTGGCCTCAAAACTCGGGCAGTGGCTGGTTTCCCGGTTTGGGCCTCAAAACCGGGGGTACAGAGCAAAGGCGGCACGTGGCGGCAATCGGGAGGTTGCGCGGAGGCAACGCGGACGAGTTGTGCGGACGTGGCCGTCGGATACACCTACCACCTGAGTTAGTCCAGTTTAGCCTTAGGGTTTGGCTGGCTTGCTCTGTACTTAGAGTAGAGAGGGGTAGAGTAGGAAATAGACTTAGGCTAGTTGTAGTATAAATAGAGGGAGACACTCTCCTCTCTTCCTATCTCAGTTAGTTGCTTTTGTTCCTAGGGTTTTCTGCTCTCCCATTCCCTGCTTGTAGCTAGTTGAGATCCACAGAAGAACTTGTTCTGTGTCCTGTTGGTTCGAGGAAGTGAGGCCGTATCCTCATCCTTCCGAGCAGACTCGTGCTGTGCACTGTGTTCTTGGACCGAGTCCTCCGATTGGCTGTGTTGTGCACTGTGTTCATCGCTTTTTGGCTCTGCTCGTTTTTCCTCGTTGCTCGATCTCTCTCTTTGCTGTGTCTTTGCGAAATTTGTTTGAATCAGTTTGTTCGTATCATTGAGGAGGTCATTCTGACCAAAGGAATTCATCTAACTCCTCATGATCGAGTAGATCGGGACAATTTCGTTTTTATGGCACTTTTTTGTTCATCCACTTTCCCTTTTGATTTCTCTGTGTTCTTGGTTATTCTGAGAAGATGATCTCTTGGGGATAGTCTTCTAACTACCCTGTGATCTTCTTCCTCAAGTTTGGGAACTTGGGATTGTGTTTTGAACAAGTTTTGGAGAGACTTCCTTCTCGAGAGAAATCGCCCAGATCCGAGCTTCTGTGTGGCCAGTACGCAGTAGGCCCGGGTGTCGGAACGTGCCGAGGCCTCCTTCGTACGGAGCCTCTCGAATGAACTAAGACCACTCTCGGGCGAGGCGGAACTTTTCCCGAGGCCTTTTGAGCCTCGGACGAATCGGAGGTTTTTCCGAGGTCCACTCAGTCTCGGGCGAGTCGAAGTTTCACGTTGAGGCCTCTCTCGAGCCTCGAGCCTCGGGCGAATCGCTTTTTGGTCCAAGGCCTCTCTCTCGAGCCTCAGCCTCGAGCGAGACGGAGTTTTCCTCCGAGGCCTCCTCCAGCCTCGGGCGAGTCGGAGTTTTTGATCCGAGGTCTCCCTCTCTCTTGGACCTCAGCCTCGGGCGAATCGCTATTTTAGCCCGAGGCCTTTCCAAAGCCTCGGGCGAATCGGAGTTTCGCCCCGAGGCCGCGTGGCTCAGTCTTTCGCTTGGTTCGCTTGCAATTTTCAGTCTGTGGTGCCTCGCTGTGATCTCTGGGATCATCCACCCTCTTCCAAGGGTCGTAGGCATCACGGTTTTGTTTGGAATTTTGGGGGGTTGTTTTATTGGGACAGAGGCCTCATTTTTGTGAAGAAATTTTTGAGGCTCCCATTCACCCCCCCTCTGGTCGCCTAGTTTTGACTCTTTCGGTCCTTCATTTTGTTTTTTATTTTTGATAACTTGCACGGCTTCTTTGTTTGCGGTACATGAAGGATTGTTAGCTCGGGTTTTAGTGTTTTCTATTTTCAGGGGCAAACTCAGCCTACATTACTATCGTGAAGAGTATGCATACTGTCGTGAAGAAGCATACACATACTAATGGTAGCACTGCAATGATGCGGATTGCGGATATACATAAAAAAAAAAAATCTTTAAGCTGCTTAACGAACAATGACATCAGTCCAGATGTGCAGAGATGCACCGTTTTTGCTTTTGCAGATGCACTGCTTTTAGATCTGTTGGCGATTTCACATGCTACCATCTGTTTAAAAACATCTGTTGTCGATTTCATATGTTACCATTCGCATTCTGTATCCATATACTCTGGCCGGAAGAAGACTTGAACAAGATACCACTGCGTATGTATACAGGAAGAAGACTTGAACGAGATACCTCTGGCCAGAAGACTTGAACAGGATACCACTATTGAACAAGATAGTGCATACTCTGGCCAGAGGTCACTCTTACGGCAGGAGTATCTCGTATGTATAAAGGAAGAAGAATTGAACATTTTGTGCTAAAAGATTTCCACACGCACGACCCGCACGTCCAACCACAGGGTACTCAGAAAAAGATAATTTGCAATGTCTCGTACACGAAGCAACAACGATTACTACATTGTTAGTGCATACTCGGAGTAGTTGCTTAGTGCCAGACCGGGAGGAAGTTGACAGAAGGGACCTAGGAATACATTTCATGGTCGGCCTGAAAATCAACTTTTTATGCTTAAAACCCCCGGACGGACGAAGAGCCCAACCAGGCAGCGAACCCCGGCCGTGTCCGGTGCCCTGGGTGAATCAGAATATGCCCGAGAGCAAGCTCGCGGCACTGGAGAGCGCAGCGCCGGTGATGGCGAAATGGACGAGCTTGTCGGAGTGGCCGCCAGCATCACCCGTGAGTGCCACCGCCGCCCCAGCGATCGCACCGGCGATCGCGCTGTTCTTCTGCAAAAAGACATAGAAGGGCACGAATCTGTCGAATTACTTCGTTCTGTCGAATCTGTTGGAAATTTACACGCGAGACAAAGCCAAGACGGCAGTCTGATTAGCTAGGGAATGGTCAAATGGCACTGACCCAGTCGTGGCATCCCCTGGCCTCCCTCAGGCCGTACGTGAGCCCGGAGTAGACTCCGGCTGCCAGCCCTGCATGTCAAGTGAAAAACACAGGGTTATACTTATCTTATGGACCTCCGATTTGTCAGATCTAAAGAAGAGACTGTAATGACAATCTCCGTTTCTGTTTCTTGTTCAGCTCGTTTGCTGTTTTTAGTCTTTTTTTCCTTCTTTTCTTTATCTTTGTAAACTTTTCATTTCCCTTAATAAAATTGTTGTAGGGACTTAGGTCCCTCCAGATTCCTCAAAAAAAAAAAAAAAAATGACAATCTCCGTTTTGTGAGTTTGCTTGTGCTTGTGCTGAACACTGACCCCACTGGAAGGCCTCCTTGCCAGCCGTTTTCACCTGCAGGTTTAGCATGTGGCAGTCAAGTTATACTGTAGGACGGAGAAAAAAACACTTAACGATTAATTAATCAATCTGCAAAACAAACCGCAGCTTTGAGCTGTGTTTGTGACATACCACTGCGTCGAGCGACCTCTGGCCGTCATCACCTCTGATGCTGGAGAAATGGCTCCTCTTGCCGCCGTCGGGGTCCAGACCGGACGAGTCTCCTGAAAGCCCTGCAGATAGGATAGGATAGGATAGATCGTAATGATGGTTTGGACGGTGAGCAAAACACGCGGGAATGCATGGAAGCTAATTAATTATTAAGACTCGTGACGACGACGTACGGTACGGTACCTTCGACGGTGACGAAGTAGGCCTCCCTGGAGACGGCCCTGGCCGCCCCGACTCCGGCGGCGCGGATGAAGCTGTCGGCGACGCGGTTGAGGAGCGGGTGGCCGAGGTCCAGGAGGCACCGCCTGTCCATGCTCGTCAGCTCGTCCTTGAGCGTCTGCGTGTCCAGCCTGCTCATCTTCTTCGTCGCCTCTTCCTGCTCTGCTCTGTTGATCACGATTCACGGCGCGCCGTCGGTGGATGGGAGAGAACTGGAACAGTCAAGTGCCGGGGCGCCGGGGCTTTAATGCGGCGAGGCGGCCGCTGGGGACGCGTGTGAGAGGCCCGGCACGTGTCCGCGGTCGTGGCAGCCGCACCGGGGGCGCGCGTGGACACCGCCAGTCCGCCACACAGCGGGCGATTTCCAGGGCGTTCGGCACCGACTCCATCGGCTGTCGCGCGTTCGAGGAGGCATCAGTCGCATACTCGCATGGGCTTCGAGGCTGGGCACTACACCCTGGGCTGCGGCCTGCATGTGCTGGTAGGCCTGCTCCATCCTTCATGGGCCGACAAGTATGGCTACCTACTTAGCAAACAGTGTCTATGAGAAAATGTGATCAACAATTGAATTATTTATTTATTTATTATATATAAGCTTAGGACATGAAACTTATATCAATACATCTGCATTCAAAGTGTCTCTAAGATAATATTGATTTTTTAGCAAATTGTTGATGATCAGAACAATAACAAAAAAATACAGGTGACGAGATGACTCATGAATACTATCGAACAATAACAAAAATCTATCATAGAATGTCACATGACTCATGAATATAACACAGGTAACGAGATGTACACCATGGAATATGTCATTTACAATACGAGAACAATAAAAAGAAACATATTATCGAACATCATCTCACGAGAACATCTTATAAGTACTATCAAAGTAGTAAAAAAAATACATCATAGAACAAATTATAGTCCTATAGAGAAATACATCATCCAGAATGCCCGTGAAATATCTCATGAGTACTAGATCTGAGCATTTCGCGGGCCGGGCCGAAAAAAGCCCGGTTATGTTGGGCCAAAAAAAATCTGCCCATTACTGTTCACTGGATGAGTCGGGTCTGTTATTTTCAGGCCGGACCCGGGCGGGCCATCCGCGTAATTATAGTGTAAAACAACTAAAATAAGCATTTTGGGCCAGGTTCGGGCCGAGAGATTTTTTTCTGGACAGCAAGATCTCTGCCCCAGGCCCTGTCCAGTAAGGTTCGTGGGCGGGCCAAAACCCCGCGGGCCCGGGCCAGGCTGAAAATACTCAGAACTAATGAGTACTAGTACTAGTATTATTGAAACAATAAAAGTACATCATAGAACATATTGTAGTCAAATATGAGAAAAATAAGTGAGAACCATATTTTACGGGAAGAACAAGTGAATTTACTTATAAAAAAATAATGGAAATACTACACTGCAACAAAAAAGTCCACGTGGGATGGTCGGACCTATATACTCGCTGCCGACTGGTCACCAGCAAAAATTGGCGGTGTTGAATGTTGGTCGGACTCTTCACATACCAAATCGATGATCAAATTGTTCGCATCATTGAACAGGGCCTTGTTTGGATACACTCAAACTATCAACTTTTTTTCACTCTCTCTACATCACATCACCACCACATCAATGTTTAGACGCATACATGTGGCATTAAATGTTAGTAAAATAAATAACTAATTGTACTTTTAGCATGTACATGTCGAGACGAATCTTCTGAGTATACGTAGTTCATATTTGGACAAAGTTTATCAAATAACAACGAAAGTGCTACAGTTGAGAAAAAAATCTCATCGGTTGCATCTAAGGCAGATGTTTTCTCTCCTGATCCTGCCGTGTCGCCCGGAAGAATCGAGAATGAATCGCAGATGACCGCCGGGATCCTGCATACGTGGTCTCAGATCTATAGGTCCATATCTCGCCCCATACTGGACTCGATAGTGGTGGTCCTCTTTGCATTGCATTTGCATCTGTTTGTTGGGCTGTTCGTCATTTGGCTTTCAATTTCAGCGGTAGATAAAGCTGCAAGTCATAGTGGAACTGGAGCAGCTGAAATTCATGGCACTTTTCCCCGTACTCGAGTCACGCTGCTCCTCGTACGACTCCGATTCCTTGAGGGATGGCAGTGGCAGTCCATGCATGAGATCACGTGTTTACCGGCCGGCTTTTGGTAGCGTAGTACGCGTGTTTTAGATCAATGTTCACAGTAGATGTACGTCGAAAATGTGTGTGGACAACAGTTTTGCGAAGACATGGGCCTTGTTTAGATGCGTAGGGTGAGATTTTTTTCACTTTCGTTGTTGTTTGACAAATTTTATCTAAATATGGACTATGTAGACTTAAAAGATTCGTCTCGACATGTACATACTAAAAGTATAATTAGTTATTTATTTTTACTAATATTTAATGTTTCATGCATGCGTCCAAACATTGATGTGATGGAGAGAGAGTGAAAAAAAAGTTGATAGTTTGTGGGTATATAAACAAGGTCATGGGCTCCATCATATTCTGAAGTCTGAAGTGAAAAGGGAATAAAGTGGGTGTATCTGTACCGGATCACTGTCGTGCTCCTATTTGTACGTTCTGCGGTGGTAGTACGACATCAGTACATTCATGAATAAAGGGGGAGATATGATGGAGGCTATCGCCGTTCGGTAGTTGATCTTTTTAGCAAGAAATTTTCAGGTTTTAGAAATGCCACGATGAATGAGGTAGTAGTATACATATAAGCTTGCATGAGGCTTTGTAAACAATGCTACATTTTACAACCTTGTACATAATGAATGGAATATATATGTATATGAACACTAGCCTCAGCGAACCAGGATGACATGCTGTTCGTGACCGTGCAGCCGGGCCAATCTCAACGCGTGCCTCCTCTGCTCCTGCAGCACCCAAGGACGATACAGGTCATCAGTGACAAGAAAGCAAAAAAAAAAAAAAAAAAACACATCATCGCACACTGCAGAACAGCTCCCAACATTCACCAATTCAGAAGTGGCAATGAACGGACTACTAACCTGGAGCAGATGCAGGCGGTACTGCCTCTGTCCCTGCTGGATCACGGAGATGAGCCTCATGACAACGTAGAACGGAAGCAAGATCCCGCTCGCCCGCAGCAAGTATACCTTCCATTCCAAACAAAATGCTGTGTCACAGTCGAGCCAACGAAGAAACATTCGTTCAGGTGGGGCAGGGACCACTCACTGTGAGGAGGCTGAAGGCGAACTGGTTGGCCGCCCCGACCGTCACCACGGTGACCAGGTGCCTCAGCAGCAGGACGATCGTGAACTGCAGGGACAGGGCTGAGTTCAGATTCAGACACAATGCAATCTGAAACTGGAAATGTGTTTGGTTTTTTTCTTCTTCTGTCAGTTATAAGGTAAGCACGTACCGTGACGGCCACGGAGCGGCACCAAGACGCACTCCTGCCGGCGGCGCGGGCGCACTCGGCGTACTCCGGATCGCTGGCTCCGATCAACACCGCCGCCGCGTCCACCTGCTCGTCCTCCTCCTCCCCGGGCTCGTAGTGCAGCCTGGGAACCTCCACGCTGTCTCTGCACACGACGCAACGCAAGCACAGATCAGCGACGCGCGTGGTGGTTGGCAATGGCAACGGCTGTATCTGTGGTTGCTGAACAGCTAGCCAAGCTCAACCGATTCTTCAATATATTTTTTCTTTTTTGTGAACCCGATGCAATGATATAAATCATCTACTAGCTTTAAATCCATCTCTTCAATAGTACAAGCTTTTAGGAATAGCTCATCATAGTATGGTTAGACTCATATGATCTTGAAATATGTATATAAACCTAGTTTTTACTCAAGAGCAAGTTTTTCTCTCTTCTATTAAAAATATGAAAAACGAACTAGCTTAAAAGTTAAAAGCCAACTATTACAGCTGCCCTTACATTTAGAATTGCAGACGCGTGATTGGTTTGGTCGTGCTCCAACTACTGATGAGCGGACGGTTTGACTCGTGTGGCAACGGTGCAGGACAGCAGGGTGGAGTGCAGGACACGGTTTTGGTTTTGGTCTAGTACTGTACAGGTACAGCAGATGCGCAGCAACAGTGTGCACGGGCATCCGCATCATCATCATCATCATCATCTTATCTGCCATCTCATGCGGCGAAAGAATGATTGGGACCCAACCCAACCGGTGGTTGGCTTGGCTAACTAACGGAAACAGCTGGGCCTGACCCCACCTGGCAGCCACACAGCCCCCTGCCCCAGGAATCCTGAAGAACATGCCGCGACAGCTGCCAGAATGGAATGTGCCTGACCAGCAGCACTGTTTGATCAGAATGCTTGTTCTCTTGCTTGCGTGACAATGCATTGCTGTAATGCTGTGTCAGTCAGTGGATGAGAACGAGGGGCCTGGACGCCTCATCTTTGGACATGCCATGGACAGACAGACAGACAGACAGCCTCATCTTGGAATTTGGCTGGTGGTAGTATACGATTGCGAATGCGATGAGCTATCATTAGGCCTGCTAATGGGTTGGGTATTGTTTGGAGTTTTTGGGTTGGGTTGTGCTATGGAACTATTTGGATGGGTGATAATGGGTTTAGAGGTCAAATGGGTTGGGATGGGTTGGGTTTACTCGCAAATCAGGTTGGGATGGGCTGGAATGGGTCACGCTTCCCCAAATCAATATGTGGGTCTCAAGTCAACGCTTTTCAATAAAGCTTGTGTTCACACAATAAAATTTTAACTGAATTGCCTGAAATTTATTGCAGATGATTTAGCCTGAAATTTATTGCAGATGATTTAATTTAACAAGGAGCTACTTCATGTCAATTGACACTGCCCGATCAATATGTGGGTCTCACATCAAAGTCGGACCCTAGAAATAAAAGCTCGCGTTCACATTATAAAATTTTACCTGAATTGACTGAAATTTGTCGCAGATGATTTAATTTAACAAGTAGCTACTTCATGCTAATTGGCACTGCCATATCAATATGTGGGCCCCACGCCAAAGTCGGACCCAAGAAATAAAAGCTCGCGTTCACACTATAAAATTTTACCTAATTTGACTGAAATTTGTGGCAGCTGATTTAATTTAAGAAGCAGCTACTTTATGCCAATTGACACTGCCAGATTAATATGTGGGTCCCACGCTAAAGTCGGACCCTAGAAATAAAAGCTCGCGTTCACACTATAAAATTTTACCTGAATTGATTGAAATTTATCGCAGATGATTTAATTTAACAAGCAACTACTTCATACTAATTGGCACTGCCAGATCAATATGTGGGCCCCACGCCAAAGTCGGACCCTAGAAATAAAAGCTCGCGTTCACACTATAAAATTTTACCTAATTTGACTGAAATTTGTTACAGCTGATTTAATTTAAGAAGCAGCTACTTTATGCCAATTGACACTGCCAGATTAATATGTGGGCCCCACGCTAAAGTCGGACCCTAGAAATAAAAGCTCGCGTTCACACTATAAAATTTTACCTGAATTGACTGAAATTTATCGCAGATGATTTAATTTAACAAGCAACTACTTCATGCTAATTGGCACTGCCAGATCAATATGTGGGCCCCACGCCAAAGTCGGACCATAGAAATAAAAGCTCGCGTTCACACTATAAAATTTTACTCAATTTGACTGAAATTTATTGCAGCCGATTTAATTTAAGAAGCAGCTACTTTATGCCAATTGACACTGTCAGATTAATATGTGGGCCCCACGCTAAAGTCGGACCCTAGAAATAAAAGCTCGCGTTCACACTATAAAATTTTACCTGAATTGACTGAAATTTGTTGCAGATGATTTAATTTAACAAGCAGCTACTTCATGTCAATTGGCACTGCCAGATCAATATGCGGGTCCCACGCTAAAGTCGAATCCTAGAAACAAAAGCTAAACATATGAGAACCCATGGTAACCCACGGTAGCAGAACCTATGGGAACCCAAGACAAAATGGGCTGGGACGGGTTGGGTATAAATTGATTTGGAACGGGGTGGCATGGGGTTAGAAAATAATTAATCAGATATGGAATGGGGTGGAAATGGGTTGGAATCTCACCCATTAGCAGGGCTAGCTATCATCAAGGAGCGGGTGGTTGGTCGTCTAAAGTGCCTGTCTCGCTGGCAGATTCCATTTTGATCAATCAATGGAACATAAAGATAGGTTGGTCAGCAACTTAGTATAGCGGGATAGATAGATAGCCAGCCCCTCATACTTGATGACATGAGGATGCCAAACCACAAAAGAAATAACCAAATAATGGCCGAAATGGAGGATGTTCAGCAAGGGACATAATTGGCAGACACACACTCGTTGGCGAGGTTCTGTCTGACTTGTGAAACAGCGCTAGAACTGACTACAATTAAACACAACATTCACCTTGTTCGATAGCCTTAATGCGCGTATCAATACCATTGTCTAGTAACGAGAGAGAGAGAGAGAGAGAGAGAGAAAGATGCATGCACACCTGATGGTGACCGCGACCTCAGCAGGTTGGGTTTTCTTGGGAGGAACGGTGTAGCCCGGCTCAAAGTTCTGTCGTCAGTAAAAAAAGAACACGCGGCTGTTAAACAAAAGGCGAAACTGCACAGGTACCATCAGAGGGACCTTCTCCTATCCTACGGAGTATGTCCTACGCAGCTTTGATTACTTGGACCCTGAGAAAGGTACAATACTTTGCTACAAAAAAAAGAAGTTGCATGCTGTCTGTGTGTGATCAACAAGGGAGAATTGCTCAGGAAGATAGTCTTTACGGAAGCAAACTGATGATCATATAGATTGCTTAAACTTCACCACCACGAATTAAACTTTCGTCCAACACAAGCTCAGGAAAGGAGAAAACTTCCAAGGATAGATAGAACAGTGAGGAACGGTGAACAGGGCGAAGAAATGTGAAAGGATTGAGTGATCGATCAACGTAACTCGCGCGCGACAAACCTGAAGGCAAATCTCGCAGACGGTGCTGCCCTTCTCGTCGCACCATCTCTGCACGCATCCCCTGTGCGCATACTGCAGGTGAAGCGAATCCACATGAGACGACACAACGGAGCAGAAGGAGCCGCATAGCAGCACATACAGTACGTACCTTGAGGGAGCCGGAGCAGGCGCAGGGCGACTCCATGGCGGAGCGCCGCTCGTCCTCCTCGTCATGGCAAATCCTGCACTGCCGAAGCGAAGACGAGCACGCCACCTCCTGCTCCATCATCTTCTTCTTCCTGGCTCTCTCGATGATCCCCAAGCTTCGCGCTCTCTCCGTGTCCCTCTGGTTGTTGGCTGCTTTGCCTTTGCTCCCTCC
This sequence comes from Coix lacryma-jobi var. lacryma-jobi, assembly GCA_009763385.1. Lineage (NCBI taxonomy): Eukaryota > Viridiplantae > Streptophyta > Magnoliopsida > Poales > Poaceae > Coix > Coix lacryma-jobi. Next base: position 112,351,672 of record CM019827.1, on the reverse strand, counting down.
ACTCCCCTCTCTGTCTCTGTCTCTCTCTCCCTGAACCTGAAGGCCTGAACGCAACGGAAACGGCTTTAAATAAATAATCTGGAGGAAGAAAAGGAAGGGCAAATGGAAGCCAAAGCCAAAGGAGGCATCAAAAACGAAATGGTGCGTGGGCTGCTGGGGGCCCACCGGCACCAGGAACGGCCACGACAGCTCCTAGTTAGTCCCGGCCGGCCGGCCCTCCGCGGCACTTCGTAGCATTTTAGCTAGCTTCCTCCGGTGCGGACCACCGATCTGGGGCTGGGGGCGGGGGGGCTCGATGCACGCCGCATGCGGCATGCGTCTGCTCCTGCGCCTGCTTCTGCGTGAGACGCATCTGTGTGTTTGTATTTGTTGCCATACGTACGTGTGTTTGTATAGGCAGTAGTACTCAAGTGCTACTTTTTCTTGTGTCAGACTTCGTTCCTTGAGGACAACGGTAGTCGTCAGAGGTTACTGCCTCATTCTTATTCCCGCTGATGAAAATTTTCTCCGTCCCTGTGCCCGTAAAGACTCCTATCCCCGTCCCCATTTGGGGATTTAATCTCCACAGGATCTCCATCTCCCGCATCAGCAGTACAGCGAGATTGACACTTAGCAAACAAGACAATTGATCTCAAATACACATAAGTAAATAATATATGATTTTAAATAATCAATAAACGTATATATCCAATAATTTATCATAATCCGCATGCAGTCTTATATATGTACTCCCTCCGTATTGGAAATAGAAGTCGTTTTAGACAAGGTTTGAGTCAAATATTAAGAATATAAATCATGAACAACTTTTAAATTATTGAGTTTAGATATGTAAAAATCATATAAATAAATTTGTCTTGAAAAGTATTTTCATAAAAATATACATATACAATTTTACAACAAAATATTTTTTAAAAAACAAGTGGTCATGCGAAATTTCGGGTCGCTGTCCTAAACGACTTCTATTTGCGATACGGAGGGAGTACAAATTGGGCCTTCTTGGATGGACCTTAATAATTTCGGGTCCTCGCGGAGAATGGGGCCAGGGGACTGCATACCATCCCCGTCTCCACCATACCTGATGAGGATGATTTTTCCCACATTTATTTTTCCATGGAGATAAAATTTGTACTATTTCTGTCTTCTAATGGTTGAATTCCCCGCGGGAAATCGGGGAATGGGGCTCGTTGACATCTTGAGTGGTGTCCGACTAAGATTTTAAAAGCTTCTTTCTGAGGCGTACAGTATTTCTTCACAAGAAATTAGGCATCCAGATCTAAAGGTTATCAAAATCGTAGATTTAATACAATGAGTCGTGAAGAGAAATACTACGGTAGAAGCGTAGATTCTATTGACGAGATCGAAGAGTCAAACCCTCTAATTCTTCTGTTTGTGAGACGCAAAAAGAGAACAACAAAATTGAGATTTTGACAACCATACGTCAAGCCCAGTGCCACCAGAATTTTACTATATTTTCTATTTCGTTTTAATATATTTAACCGTCCCTTCAAACGTAATTTTCTTTCGAGTCTTTTCAGAAACTACTATATTTTTTTTATTTCGTTTTATTTTAATATTTAACTTCTCTTCAAACGTAACAAAAATTGTCCCTATTCTCCTGTAATATAACTTCTACAAAACAGAGCTTGCCCAGCAAATTACGCTGCTGTTGGAAATTTATAGTTTATAGAAAAAGTTAGCCTCAGGGTTGGTTGACAGAACGTTTAAAGAAGAAGGAGACGCCGCTAATTGAGATGGCAGAGGATGGCCGCCGAAAAAGTTTATGGAAGGGACACTTGCTGTGATGTGGTATTGATGGTGTACGGTAGTGGGTGGGTGGAGGGGGGTCGTATGTTTACAGTAAAATTTATTAGCAGCCCCTAAACTTGTAGGATGGTGTCATATGAATCTCTAACTCTCAAATTTTGATTTATAGATCCCTAAACTAGTATGATAGTGTTATCTGGGGTCCATAACTCTCGACTTTTGACATTTACGTCCTAGAACCTATATGACGATGTCATCTATGTCGTCGAACTTACAGGTCAACACATCAATGGTGCTAATTTATCCTGCTAACTATATGATGGTCTGCAAGTTTAGAGAACTAGATGACACAGCTACACACGTTCTGGGACTTAAAAATCAAAATTTGAATAATGAGACCCAGATGACACCAATTGTATAGTTTAGGGATAAATAAATCAAGATTCAAAAATTAGTGACCCCCAATAGCATCGCAGTGCAAGTTTAGGGACAACTAGTGAATTATTACTCTATGTTTAGAAATCTAGCACAACTGAAGATAGAACAAATAAATCTAGTAGTTTGATGAAATGGCCAAAAAGATCTCAATGTTATATCAAAATATGTTTTTATAAAGAATTTAGTGTATATATCTAGGAACAGTCGGCGAACAGCCGAGCAGGGATATGATGGTACTTGGTGGCCAATCGAGTGGCTCTAGTCACTTTTAGATGAGAAGAGATCGTACATGACCAACGCTAGCTGCCAATGCAAAACAGTGAAGCGACTCTCGTTTTTGCTCATCTCTACTTGTCTGTCACATTATTCGATCGACAATCCTACCGTTACAAAGGTTTCCTTACCCCTTCAGAGCTCTCTCTCTCTCTCTCTCTCCAATTTAGCTAGCTACACGCCTGTGGCATTTCAGTGTCTAGCCATTGTAGCTATAACTGAATATTCCGACAGCTAGGTAAGCTAATGATCGTGAAGAACCTGAAACTGAAATGTTAATGTTCCTAGCCGACTGTTGAACATAGTAAGAGGAGCCAACAGTAGTTCAATTCAATCTAAACCTTGTGCTTGTAGTAGTAGGACCCACTGGCCAGAGGCGAGGATAGGATGTTTTATAGTTTATTTAGGACCAAGGAGTATGCATGTACTCGTATGTTCCAAGGGCAGATCGAGCTGGCGACCAACTAATCTGGTCGGCGGTCGGCCACGCACCGGCTAATTTAGTGGCACACTATCGTCATACCGATGTGGAGGATCATCTCAACAGGCACCAACTATATGTATATAGTATCAGCGTTGTCGGGGACGAGCCCAACTGGACGAGAAGAGATGGAGACCATGCACAACTCGACATACCTACTAGCAGTATAGTAGGCTAGTAGTGTCATCCAACTCTTAACCTTTCACTTGGTTATTATCTCCCACCACTATCTGCTAGTAGCTAGTAGTGTGATTGGTTTAGGCCTCTACATTATCGCCGTGCCTTTGAGTAAAGAATAGCACAATCTCGGGAAAATTATTGTAAACAAGATTGAGGCTAGCTATGTACTAGCCAGCAACCGGCGAGGCACCCATGATGATCAAATGAAACCAGCTGTATCGCAGTTTCTGTTGCTCGATCTCTATTACCTCGATCGCTTCGGCTTAGCATGGAGTACTCCTATAGGCGACTAAAGTTGATCTCAATGTATTGTTTTTTATTTAAGAAAAAAAGGACCGCAAGAGTTTTAACCAAAACAACCAACATACGAGGTTAATAAGGAACATTCGGCCAACATACAGAGAATGTCACTTGTTGCCTTAACCAAACTAAAGGTTTTAAATCTCTCCCAAACTCATGAAGCCAACTTACAAACATACGAGACTACGAGGTTAAGGAACGCTTAAATCAACATGTAAGTAGCCCCAAACTGTATGGGCAAAATAGCATTAAAAGAAAAGGTGCTTAGGTATCTAATTTTATGGCAAAAAGTAACACTTTTCTTTGCCTTGCCAATTGCATTTGGCCAAGTTATCTTTTGTTAGAATCACACATCTACAAAGATACCAAAGAAAAAAATTTGTCTTCAATGATTTTGTGTATGATGGGAATAACTAAGTGAATCAAAGTTGAACAATGTGATTTCATGCTTTTGTGAAAGCCTCATATTAGCAATGTGAGAAGGAAATTCATTTGAGACTACTAATTAGATCCAATGAAATTATGTCATCATGAAATATTTAGAGGTGATGTATTAAAGGTCCTGGCTACGGTATCATGCTTATAACTAGCGATGTTATTTAAACACGTACATATATTATTTGAAATATTTGAAAGGATCAAGGCAAGGGCTAGAGCGAGGTGAATAGGTCTATATAAACTTAAAACTCAAAACCGCAACTTAGCAGGATGCGGAGGTTCCATGGATTCCCGCAGAACTTCCATACAAATCCCCAGAACTTCCACGCTTGTGGCTGAAAACACCAACAAGTGAAATGAATCAACGTTGAAACTTAGATCGAGTTATATACCTAGCTTCATGGTGGTATGGGCTTTATTTTTGCACCAGTCCCTATAGATGAATGCACCGTACAAATTGAGTGGAAACCCTAGAATTGCAATTCAAACAAGAGAGAGGCACAAACTCAACAACAAGACAAGACACATGATTTAACATGAGGTTTAGCTGAGCCACAAAGGCTTGCCTACATCCTCGTTGCTAAGGGAGCCACAAAGGCTTGGACTCTCTTTCAACTCCCATCTCTTCTAAAGCGAACCACAAATATTGAGCTTGAGTTTCCACTATGTCAAAAGGGCAATACAAACTTATCTGTCCTCAATCACACCAATTGGGAGCTCTCGAGCAACCTCTAACCATGATGCAGACACAACCCGATCTTCCGATAGGTACGATAACTTCGATTGGTGGAGAACTCGACATTCATGATCTAGGCTTCGAACCAAGTCTGATTCGGGTCCGCACAACCGTTACACCACTGCTTTGTTGGTTATCAACCACGTACGCACAACACGATTGACCTTGCCAAGAAGGCTTTCCTGCAAGCGAATCGAGAACATAAGCAAGAACAGATAAACGCAATCTGAAATACATATGAAGCTTATGAATCTAAAGAGAAGTTCAATTATTTATTTAAAAGGATTAATCGCCACAGGCGAACAAGATCAACAATAGAGGCTCTGGTTCGATAGCAAGCGGCCTTGGCAGCCCAGTTGCGACAAACAATGTACGCATCACGAGAAAAACAAGAACGCAACAAAACTCAAAGCCTAACAAGAGCGAAGGTGGTTAAATATAGTCTTGGTCATCGTTCCTCCTGAACGCGTCCCCTAATGGGCTCTAAGACAATACACCCAAATACACCAAAAAGACGGTGTCAGAGCACCCTGACAGAATCTGGACGCTGACTTGTTTCGATGATTTCTGTTGCCTTAGGATGAATTTTGATGTGAAACCAAAACCATTAGTTATCTTATCAAATTATCTTTTCAAGCATAAACGGTGTTCGCTTGCACCTTGGGTGTTGATTTTACTTGGGACTGCTTCTAGAATCCGAGATGGACTCCAACTTTAGCTGGACTGAGACTCCACGTTAAGGATAACGAGGCGGATGTCCTCGCTAGTCCTCCTTTTTCTCCTCGGCTTGTATGTGATGGAGTGATGTCCTCATCAAATCATCTAAGAGTCCAAGCTCCAAGACAAATGAACACAAAGCACAAGCTAGAGGGAGAACCAAAGTTCTCAAGATGATGCTCTTGCTCAAGGACTCTCTAATCTAGTGACAAGTGGAAAATCACAAAGAACTCAAATGGGAGGTGTGGTGGCCTTCAATGGAAGAGAGAACTTGTCCAAGAGTTGGTGTGTTCAGTAAAGGAGTGGTAACTGTTGGGGAAGAAGAGAGAGAGAGAGGTGTAAATGCCCCTTCACTCTAATGCCCCTTCACTCTATTCCAACGGTACAGTTAAAGCGCAGAAGTTATGCACTCAGACACAGAACTTCCTCGTAGGTGGCTTTCCTTTTACTTTGAGGCTTTTGTTTATTTTGTGAGAGCACATGATTTCCCTTAAGCTTGTATTTTCTATCCTCATTTATTGTACGATGCTTCGTATACTCAAATTCAAAATATAAAAAGTAAAGTAAGTCTTGAAAGGCCTAAACACTGCTTAGAAAAAGAATTGGGGGGTTGGACGTGTGTCATACACCTGTACGTATTTGTTACCTGTCCATACTTGATAAATCTCATTAGATTCTTAATTACATTGTCATCAATATTCCAAAACTCACTTAGATGCTTAATTAGATGTACTTTCAGTTTTGCAACCATTTAGACCCTTTTAAAATGTAGGAAATTCATAGGAATCTCGAATGAATTATTTTATTTTTATAGAAAAAAGCACACGAAACAAGGAGAAAATCTTCTAATATAAGGGGAGCTTTATCCTGGTAGACCCACTTTTTAGTGTGAAATTCTATTCTAAATTAAGTTGTTGTCGTTTTCCTAGGTAGATAGTTTTTGCTATATATATATTTATAATATTTAGATACGTAACAAAAAGTTATGTATAGTGCTTAAAAATGTACCATGATTTTAATCATTATTTCTTTATTAGACATCACATCATATATCAAAGAATATTGACATGGAACTTACCATTGGCTTAACAAGAGTAAAATGCACTGGCGGTCCTTAAAGTTGTCAGCATGTGTCATATAGGTTTCAAACTTTTAAAAACGCATTTCTGGGTCCCTAAAGTTATCGGCAGGTGTTGTATAGGTCCCAAAGTCCTAAAAACGTATTTCTAGGTCTCTGAACTTAGTTCGGGTGTCATCTAGGTCCCAACGGGCATTTATCCAACCTGTTAGCTGATGTGTCAGACTGACTCAACGTTTACATGGACTTAACAGGTGGACTCACACATCAGCCGTATACATAATTATTTTTTAAAAAATCATATCGTTTGCATACGATCTCGGATGAAGACGAATTATATATGAAAATTGTAGCCCTCGATGAGATCTATAACTTTTTAGTTTTAATATTTCTCATCTAAGATTGTTAAGATGGCAAAAATAATAATATAAAGTTTTAATAGCTTATTATTCGCGTATTCGAGCTTTGCCAAAATAATAAATTTATAGGTCCCATCGGTGACTATAATTTGCATATATAAACTATTTTTATTTGTCACAGTATTTGAGAACATGATTCCTTTAGGATGACAGGCTCTAGTACGCGATTAATATGCTGCTGAATTTTTTTTTATTTCTTTTACAATTGCAACGACCTCAAATAACAAAATTCAAAATTATGAATTTGTATATCTTATTGAAACCTATATTTTTCATATAAAGTATTTTATCTATTGTCATACACGAGAGATATGTGTTTTTTATATATGACAAACTCTAGTACGTGAATAATATATTAGTGAAACTTTATATTACTCTTTTAACCATCTTAACAATCTCAAATGAAAAAAATTAAAATTAAAAAGTTGTAGATCTCATCGAGGGCTACAATTTTCATATATAATTCATCTTTATCCGAGATCATATGCAAAAGATATGATTTTTTAAAAAATAACTAAGTGTACCGCTGATGTGTAGGTCTCACCTGTCAGGTCTATACAAGCACTGAGTTAGTCTGCCATGTCAGCTAATGTTTTGGTTAAGCGCCTATTGGAACCTAAATGACACCTGAACTAATTTCAGGGACTTAGAAATGCATTTTTAGGACTTTGGGACCTAAACGACACCTGCCGATAACTTTAGAGACCTAAAAATATGTTTTTAAAAGTTTGGGACCTATAACACCTGCTGACAACTTTAAAGATCGCGAATGCATTTTACTCGCTTAACAACCTTGGGAGCACGCGAGGCAAAAAAGGGACGTCTTGGAACGGTATAAATAAATTGATTATTCGTACGGGAGTGGATGGCACCGAACCGAACGGGTGAACACCGACACGTCGGATGACGACTGAGAGGCGCACCAGCCGCCGTCCGTCAAAAAGATAATCGCGTATCTTGTCAAAAAGATAATCGCGTAGCAGCACGTCATGTCGTCGCCCCACCGTCCAGGCCTCCACTAATACAGGCTATAGAACGTTCATTAGTGGAGCAACGTGATGCACGGATTCTAGAGACACCCGTACGTGGCGTCACTCCACCCTGTCCCCTCCTCACTCGCACTCTCACGGCTGCCCTCCGCAGCGGCCAGGAGTGCCACGTGTTCCGGCGAACGTTGAAGCACCATCAGATTACGACTTTTCTAATTGCTTAATTACAACGACTAGTACTCCGTAGAAGACAGCGTCCGAAGGGACGAAGGCATGTCAAGCAATTGACGATCGAGTGCTCTGTAGAAGTCTGTAGAGGCACGCAACGCAATGAATCGTAGACCTTGGCTACTACAAACTCCAAGTCCATGAGCCCACGGAAGCACAGCGTACACTAGTCGCCTCACTTGGATTTCTATAAAACAGTTCTAGCTTAGTGAATGGTCATGTTTCCATAAGTCAGATGAGCTAGCTTTTCTAAAGCTAAAGCTGATCAAACAGATCAATCTTCTACACATACTGTCAACAATCCAAAAGCCATAAACCAGCTTTTAATGATATCTATAGTTAACTGAAACTAAGGCTTGTTGTGGCCATGTAGTGGCAGATGCAAAACACGATCAAAGGAGAGGCTGGTCTCTTTTTCTTCTATTTCTTTATTTCTTCTTCTTTTCTTCATCTATTTTTTCCTTATTATCTCTAATTTTACATTAATGTACCAGCTCTGAAGGAGGCTGGAGCCCACCTAACCCCCTTTAGATTCGTCCCTGTGGCCATGGCAACGCCCAACCGATGCGAGGTCGTCCTCATCGTGGAGCTTAAGCAGGTCGCGGAGCTCATTAGGGTGTGACTCCACCAGCTTCACCGCCACCACATTGTTCGTTGAGCACGTGTTCGACGAAATGCCACAAAAAAAGTTTATTTTTGGGGGTAACGACCGAGTTCTATGTGCAAGGTGCTCATATCTCTTTGTCTAGTGATGATAAATACGATCCCAACTTGACTTGGCTCTACTGGACCATGATACTAAACAGATGAAGTTGCACCGTGGAGGTCAGGCTTCAGCTGTCCGCAACAAGGTCAGCAGGTCGAGCTGAGCAGGAGCAAGGTACCAAACATGCCTTTACTGTAGTCCTTAGAGCCCGAGAGTGGAAATGGAATGAGGCCTGACGTTGCCCAATATCTGCACAGAGCATGCTAAAGTCTATATTACATCTACCCGGACCCGTCGGGTTTTGGTGCGTCCATAAACGTTACTATCGAGGAAAAAATTTCTCGGACCCAACCCTAGCCCGAAATGTTTATTTTAGCTGTTTTACACTATAAATTGCACGGGTAGCCCGTCCAGGTCCGGCCCGAAAATAGCAGGCTCGACTCATCCAACGGACGGTAATGGACTAAGATTTTTTCGGTCCGACATAATCGGGCTTTTTTCAGTCCAGCCAGAACCAGGCCCGGCCCGCAATATACTCAGGTCTAATTACATCCCTCAACTTTTACGAAAGTCAATTTTTTTTTCTCTCTGAACTCCAAAACGGGACAAACCACCTCCCTAAATTTTTATTACCATTTGTTTTACCTCCTTGACCCGGTTATAAGCGGTTTTAAATATAGAAAAGTATAGATCTAAAACTACGATAAAAACTTTACACTAAAACATATTATATTATATATTCACTATGTAGATCTACTTATATGGAGCCCAACAAAACTGGATTTTTATTTTTGATTTTCTTGTGATTTACTATGATTTTTCATAAGTTGAACCAAAATAAATAAAAAGGGAGAAAAAAATAAAACCACATTCAAAACCGTTTATAACTGAGTCAAGGAGATAAAACAAACGGTTTAAAAAGCTTAGGGAGGTGGTTTATTCTGTTTTGGAGTTGAGAGAGTAAAAAATTAAGGATGAGTGTTTAGTTCCGGAAAATTTTGGGGAAAAATTTTGTAGCACTTTCGTTGTTATTTAACAAACTTTATCTAAACAAGAACTAACTAGGCTCAAAAGATTCGTTTCAACATGTACATACTAAAAGTACAATTAGTTATTTTTTACCTACATTTAATGTTTTATATGCATGCATCTAAAGATTGATGTGACAGGAAATCTAGAAAATTTTTGGAAAATTTGGGGAAAGTAAACAGAGCTATGGACATTTTCCTATGTGCACAGAGCATGCTGTCCCTTCCGACGGGCCTGCCTGGCTCACTAGGCAAAGCCCCAAGAGGACACCGGTGCCATGGGCTCATGCGGCATACGCATTGCGCTTCTTGGGCTGCGAAACCGTGTGCACAGATGTGTGTGCCTGCAAAACCGTGTGCATAGAGCATAGCTGCCGCGGGAATGCGGGATCATCCTAATCCAAGTGTGGGTCCGTGTCGGTAGCCTCAAAGAAAATAATCAGAAAATGGCAACAGCCTGGTCGGTATACAAGGAACGCGCTAGTCTGTGGCGATCCTCGGCCGGAAGAAGGAAACCCGGCGTGCGCGCGCGGCAGGGGAGCACGGCGGCGCCATCTCAACCAGGAGCACGGGAGAGGAAGAAGGTTTTGGGATTAAGTTTGTTATTTTCGCTGTCCTCCCAACCACCCACACAGCGAGTCTTTAAGCAATTCAAGATACATGGGCTCAGCCCAACTCGCCCGGCGGCCCAAAGCCACTCACAGGCCCAAAGCTAGAACTAGACTAATAAATGATACTTGTTCATGACACTCTCCCCTCCTTAAGCGACAACGCGTCCTCGCGATGCTGATGTAGAGGTAGAGGCCTTGCCACGGGTTTCAGAATAGGTCTTGCCACCAACTGCTGACGCCTTGGGCTCCCAGGTAGACCAATGTGGCGGACATGCTTGACGTTGAACGAGCTCGACTGGAACAACATGATGGCCGACCAACTGCAAACGGGACGCCAAAACCTGCTGAGGAGGCAGACTGAAAAATGTGGTCAGAAGATGCAGATCACTGTCGTTAGAGATAGTAACATCAGGTGGTAAAGCTTTCTTCAGCTGAGAAACATGGATAACCGGATGTATCTGGCTGGAAGCTGGCAACTGCAGTTTGTACGCAACCTGACCAACTCGCTGAAGCACCAAATAAGGACCGAAGTACTTATAGCTGAGTTTGTTGTTAGATCGTCGTTGGACGGATTGTTGAACATGAGGGTGCAGCTTGACATACACCCAATCGCCCACAGCGAAGGTGCGTTCCTGTCGGTGCTTATCATCCTGAGTCTTCATGCGGTGCTGAGCACGAGCTAGATTGTGTTGGATATGCTGAATCATGATGTTCCTGTCTTCCAACCACTGACTCAGGTCAGTCACAGTGCAAGAGTCATCAACAGAAATACCAAAATGTCTTGGTGGATGCCCATACAATGCTTGGAATGGTGTGAGTCCATGAGCTGAATGAAATGTGGAATTATACCAAAATTCTGCTAACGACAGCCATTGCGCCCATTTTGTAGGGCAAGAGTGAACCATGCAGCGCAAATAGGTTTCCAAACATTGATTGAGACGCTCGGTTTGACCGTCAGTTTGTGGGTGGTAAGAAGAGCTCATGTTCAGGGTAGTATCAGTAAGCTTAAACAGTTCTTGCCAAAAACTGCTAGTAAAAATTCTATCGCGATCTGAAATGATAACTGATGGCATGCCATGCAACTTATAGATATTGGTTAAGAATGCTTGAGCAACACCAGAGGCGGTATAAGGATGGGAGAGGGGAATAAAGTGAGCATACTTTGTGAGCTTGTCAATGACAACCAAGATGGTGTCGAATTTCTGGGATTTGGGTAAGCCCTCGATGAAGTCCAGACTGATAGTATGCCATGCTGTGGGTGGAACAGGTAGTGGCTGCAAGAGACCTGGCAACCGACAATGTTCAGATTTTGCCTGGGCACATACCTCACAAGCAGCCACATATTCTTGTACAGTTTTCTTCAACCCGGGCCAGGCAAAAAGGGCTTTGACCTTCTGATAAGTAGCAGTAACACCACTTGTCGGTGTTTCGAACCCAGGGGTATGACACCAACGAGTAATACGATCGCGTGCTTCTCTCCCTGGATGGTGATGCAAGATGACACAAGGATTTATCCTGGTTCGGGCAAAGAAGGCCCTACGTCCAGCGAGGGAGGTGGTTCTTGTATTACTTGCACCTAAGTGCTTGTACAGGGGCGAATACAAGCTCAGTGAGCGTGGACCGGAGTCCGGACTCGAATGTATGTGTGTGTGGACTCGTGTGTTGTGTAACTGTCGACCTGAGTCCCCCCCCCTTTCCGCGAAGGACCCTGGCGTCCCCTTTTATAGAACAAGAGGAGACCAGGGCTTACACAGGACAGATATGTACAACGCCCGATATGGCGTAGGGTAGGGATCCTGTCTTGTCGGGGCTACTGGAGTCGACGTGGGCGTTACTGTCGAAGCGTCCTTGAGGTGTGGCCTTCGTCCTTGGTGTAGACGTGGCGTCGTTGCGGCGGGGCGGCCATGCTGCGCTCGTACGGGCTCGTACCGGTTGCGGCTGGGCCCCTCCGGATCTTTGGGGTACCTGTCCTTCAAAAGACAAGGGAGTCATCAGGACTCGAGGGGCGCGGAGCCGGCCTCGAGGTGTTATGGTGCATGGGCTCGAGGGGCGCGGAGCCGGCCTCGAGGTGTTACAGTGCATGGTATGGCCGAACAGTGTTGTACTGGTGCCCTTTTACCCATGCCTGCGGTGAAAACGAGACTTGGACCCTTACACCGAGTCACTGTGGGACGTGCTGTGTACCAACGGACATGACTGGAGTAGGTGGATGCATTAAATGTGTGGTATGGGGCTAGTATCCAATGTCTGGGCCGCTCGAGGGAGGCGTGAAGCGTCTCGAGGGGCTGGCTGCCGTGTTAGGGAGGCTCGAGGTCCCCGCGTGGGTCTCGAGGTGTGAGGGCGCGCTTGCCCGAGGTCTGGAGGGCTCGAGCGAGACGGAGAGCGGTCGTGCTTGCCCGGGGCCTCGCTGGGAGGTCTCGGGCGAGACGGAGACAGAGCGTTCGGGTGTGTGCGTTGATTGGGGGTACCCCTTTTTTGTACCACCGACAGTAGCCCCCGAGCCCTTGTTTGAGTGGTTGTACTCGAGCAGGGGCTCTTTGACCTGGGTTTTGAGGACTTTGACTGTGTTGGTTTTCGAGGGGGTTTAGCCGTGTTGATTCCATGGGTGTCGCGCGAGCGACACCCGTGGGTGTAGCCCCCGAGGCCACGGGGGAGGGGTTGGAACTCCCTCGTGGGCTTTTTGCGAGTGTTAGTGGTGTTGGAGTGTCGAGTCCCCGAGTTTTGGATCCTTTTGAAGAAACCTCTGTCGCTGGGAAACCTTCCGCCTGCTGGGCGCGCCTTTCTTCTTTGTCGTGGGGAACTCCGCCCGAGGCCTGGCTCGGAGGGGCGTTCGTCCGGAGCCTGAAAATCTCATGCTCACACAAAGGAAAAAGATCAGTCGCAACTGCTCGAGTTATTAGACCCTCTTTCGTCGAGGGGTGCCAGGCTGAACCGACTGGCCGGCTCCTCGAGCTGTCCGGCATGCCGATTGCCCTGGCTTGTCATCCCGCCGAGTCCTTTCGATCGGATGCGGGGTGGGATGCCTCGTACTACCACGAGCGGGCGAGTATCGAGGTTCCCGGTGAGCTGGTAACGGGGAATCCAAGTGAGAGCTCGTGCCCCGTTCGATGGGGTCGACTGTGGCCCGGAGGCGGTCTCATAAAGCATGGGCGCTCAGTCTGCAGGAGTGCCGGGTCCGTTCGTTAGGGCCCGGTGGCTCGATGCCTCCCTCCGAGGGGATCTCACTGCACGTCGAGCTCCCCGCCTTGGATACACGTGAGGGGCCTCGAGGGCTCGGCCCTCGAGTAATGCCGCGAATGGCGCCCCTTGGTGTCCCTGACTCGGGTGCTCGAAGCCGGCTGTCGAACCCTCTTCGAGGGCCAGCCTTCGCTGCTTCGAGGCTTAGGGCCGGGGCCCGTTCTTACCTTTGTGAAGAAGCCTCCGTCGTCTGGAATTCTTCTGCCCGTTGGGCGCGCCTTTTCAGGCAAGGTAGTGGAGATCACGTCGTCTGGGCGACGGATGCGAAGTTGAAGCGGCGGCCGTGGAGGGCCCCGATAACTGAGGTATTGTTTCGAGTACCCTGCATCCGGCTCGAGACGTGGTTAGGTGGGCGCATTAAATGCATGCGGTTACCTTTTTACATCGTGGGAGGCCCCGCCCGTTGAGGTTTGCCCCTATAAATATCGAAAGAGAGGGGAAAGGAACCCTTTACTTTGCCTTTGCCTTTACCGCCGCCATAGCCTCCACACGCCTTCTCCTCGAGTCAGTGATTGGAAATCTTCCCGGCCGCCCGTCCGCAGCTCAGATTCGTGCTGCCGCGGACATGGCCGCCCAATCTCAAGTGCTGCCGGCCGAGGACTGGAGCCCGACGAAGACGACGCAGGAGGAGTTGGCGACGCTGGTGGAGCGTGGTCTCCTTCGCCCCAACCCGGAGGCGGGGCCCGCGTGGTGGATTCTTCCATCGGCGGACCACCGCGAGCCGCACCCGCCGGAGGGGTACGTGGTGAGCTTTACTCGCTACCACCGTATGGGGCTCGGTGTTCCGCCGAGTCGCTTCATGCGGGCGCTCACCCACCACTTCGAGGCGGAGCTGCACCACTTCTCCCCCAACTCGATCTCGCACGCCGCCATCTTCGCCGCGGTGTGCGAGGGATATTTGAGGATGGAGCCGCACTGGGAGATGTTCGTCCACCTCTTCCGGGGCGAGCTCTTCGTCAAGGCCTCGAAGTCCGGCAGGAGGCGGTTCGTGCGGATGGGCTCCTTGGCCATCACCGCGAGGACTGGACCTTCACCGGCCGGCGTTCCCCGCGAGTACCTGCGCTACAAACTCTCTTCTAACCAGGCGGGATGGGACGACCACTGGTTCTACCTGCGGAACGAAGGCGACCTCTTTCCGCGATATACCGGCGGTGTCCTCACCCGACGTCCGGAGAAGTGGACTTGGGGCGTCGCGTCGGACAGGCAGCGCCACCTGGTGCCGCTAATGAGGGCGATGAAGACGTTGGTGGAGGAGAAGGGGCTGACCGTCGCAGCGGTCATCTGGGCGTTCCACCAGCGGAGGGTCCTTCCTCTGGCGGACCGTCCCCTCCTCATGTTCGAGATGGGGCCTAAGGCCTCGCTCGAGGGGTTGAGGCGCTCGAGGTTGGCCGAGGCGGAGCTGTCCCGGAATGAAGCCGTCTCCCGGGTGTCGATCACGATTCAAGGGACGTTCCGCCCCGAGGAAGCCAACCTAATTGCTATGGCACCCAGCACGGGGTGTCCTGACCTGGTAAGCTCCCCTCGAGCGGGTTGGCCTTGAGCCCCTCTTTCCTTCTTTCTTCCCGCGATTTTCCTTATCTGTTTTATTTTCGCAGGGGGCGTTTACTTATCGCGCGTCGAGGCCTCCGGTGAGGGAGGACGCCGCGGATACCCAGGTGAGGCGCCTTTCTGCTCAAAAAGATAAGGAGAGCAAGGACGCCAGGAAGGAAAAGGAAAAAATCAAAAACTTGCGTCGCTCGGCTCGAGAGCAGAGGCTGGCGAAGGCTCGCCGCAGCCGTCAGCCTGGAGACGAGTCCCCAGAGCTGAGCTCCTCGGGCTCGGAGGAGGAGAGCGACGACGAGGATGATGATGATGATGACGAGGGGATGGACGCGCGCCTGAGGCGCGCGGGGGTCTTCGGCGTCGGGGCTGACCCCTCCTTTGTGCAGGAGGGTGTCTTGGAGGTCTCCGCGGCGAAGGGATCGCGCGGGACGCAGCCGCGGAGGGTCGTGCCGAGCCAGGCTTCGGCGGAAGGCCAGGGGACCTCGAGCTCCGCGCCGGACGAGCCGGCCGTCGTGAGGAAGCCGCGGACCCGGAGCGCTGTCGACGCGGCGCAGAAGGGGTCGACGTCGGTGTCGACCCAGGCGGAGGATCCCGAGAGGGGCCGTTCCTCGAGGCGTGGCCCTCGCGTCGAGAGGGATCCCGAGCCTGCCCGTCGCGAAGCGTCGAGGGGGACTTCGAGCTCCCAGAGGAGCGGGCAGCACGACGGGGCGTCAAGCCCCCGCCTCCACGACCGTCGTGGGAGGAGCCCTCGGTCGCCTCGTGACGGTGGCCGTGAGCGGCCTCGGAGCCCGTCGCCGCAACCACGTCGGGAGAGGGAGGCGGATGCGGGGAGGCCTGACCGCCGCATCGAGCGTCGGAGCGGGTCCCGGAGCCCACGTCGAGAGAGTCGCCAAGACGACCGCTTGGCTGGGACAAGGTCCCCCTCCCGGGGCGAGAGGCCCAGAGATAGCTCCCCGTCGGGGTCGAGCCACAGGAGGCACCGGGAGCCTTCCCTCTCCCCGTGCCACGTGGAAGCGGCCCAGGTACGCGGCTCGTGCCAAGGGTCGGGAACGAAGCCCCCGAGCGGGTCCGGCGACTCGGGGAAAAAGCTCGGCCGTCGTTTTGGGTAAGTGATGTTTCAATTCTGATGGTAGTGAGGATTTGCCCCCCAACCCCCCCCCCCTTTTTTTTTGACGATACGTGCTGTCTCCGGGCTTTCCAGGGAGAAGCGCACTCGGCAGGAGGCGGGGCCCGCGGCGTCCAAGCGGGCCAAGACTTCGAGCTCCGCGGATGTCCAGGCACCTCGAGGTATGGGCCCTTCTTCTGCCGGTGAGGCGGCTTGGTTGGCGAAGGCTCGAGCGGCTATGGCTCGAGGAAGTCGGATGGCCGCAGTGGATCTTGGTGAGGCTGGCGACGCCGACCGCGTGGGTCGAAATCTTTTTTGGTCCTGACGATGATGTTTTCTTCTGTAGCAGGGACCTCAACTTCTAGCGTCGAGCCTGCCGTGACCGCGTCCGTCACGGCCCCACCCCCTCCTCCTTTGGTGGCGCCGTCCGAGGGGGCGCCTTTACCCCTGCCTACGACGGCCGCCCCGGGGGGTGTGCCGGAGGTAGGGGCGGCCTCGGTGGGGCTCGAGGCCGAGGAGGTTACGGGCCTTGGGGGCCTAGACGCCACGAGCCGACCTGCTGGTCAAGACCCCCCTCCGCCGGAGCCTCTCGCGCCCCCGGAGCAGGAGAACGCCGAGAAGGTGTCGGGGGCGAGGGTGCCCACGGTGGAGGAGCTCTTAGAAGAGCTGGAGAAGGCGCCGCCTTCGGACGAGGCCCCCGTGCTGGAGGTGGGGCCCGAGGCCCCGTCCGGAGCCGGCCAAGGGCCGGAAGACTCGGGCCATCCGCTGCCGCTCGTTCTCCCGCGTGCTGGCGCACCGAGCTCGGGCGGCGCCATGGTCCTTGTCGAACGCCCGCGGGCGGCGCGAGCCATCTTCAAGGAGGTGGTCGAGCTGATGGCGGAGGCGGAGCGGGCTCTGTCCGAGGAGACGGAGAAATCCACGCAGGTGGTGGCCGACCTCGCGAGGGCGGCGGGAGAGCTCGTGGGGCTCCGCGCCGAGCTGGGCCAGAACGCTCGGATGGCGGATCGGCTTCGTGCGGCAGAAGCGGAGCTCCAGGCGGCTCGTGACGAGGCCGCCCAAGCTAGGAGGGAGGCCACCGCCGCCTTGGCTGCGACGGAGGCGTCGAAGAAGGAGGCCGCCGACGCCCGGAGCGAAGCCATCGCCGCCCGAGCCACAGCGGACGCCGCGAGAACGGAGGCCGCCGCTGCCCAGAATGAAGCCGCCACCGCCCGATCCGCAGTGGAGGCGTCGCGGCAAGAGGTGATCCGGAAGGATCTGGCTCTTGCGGAGGCAGGCAAGCTGGTCGAAGACCTCAGGGGCGAAAAGCTCGATGCGCTATCTAGGATGAGCACACTTGAGCGGCGCGTCGAGGTCCTCACCAGCGACTTTGCCGCTTTGAACGTGCACTGCCGAGGTATTTTTCCTGCTTTGTATTGCCTTGCTCCTGAGGTGCTTGCGCGGGCTCACCTTTTCCTGTTTGCTGTATAGACGTCGAGACGACCGCCGAGAAGCTTCGCGAGACGAACCAGGATCTCGTGGAGCAACTTCAAGGCGAGACGATGGTGTCGGAGAGGGCGCGCGTCACCCTCGACAGACTTAGCTCCGTGTGGTGTGCCGACCCGGTCGCCGCAGCAGAGGGTACGGTGGCTCGAGGCGATGCCTTGGTCGACGCCCTGTGCTACTTTGATGCGGCCGCGCGGGACCGCGTCCGGCTCGCTCTCCATCATGGCGTGAAGCAGGCGCTCGCGGCGGTTCGCTCCGGCTTCCGCTACCCGGTCAACGTTGTTGCCAAGGGCTTCATTGAGATCGAGGGGAAGGACGAGGAGTGGAACATCCGTCGCGTCGACGCGATCCTGGAGAAGATGGAGAAGCCAGGCGCGGCGCTAGCAAAGCTTTTCGAGGAGGACGTGCTGCCTCCCGACGTCGGCAGCGGTGTCGAGGGCCCTCCTCCATCCAGCTCGGTTGTCGAGGCTGAGCCCGCCGTGGGGGACCTCGGGGAGGAGTACCACACCGAGGAAGACTGAGGCCTGCGAGCCAAATTTGGGCGTTTGAGGCCCTTGTAAAAACTTGTATCACAATTTATGCCCTGTCGAGGCTATTGTATGGAAATAACTTGTTTATTTTGCGGGAGTTGTTTCTTTTTTCAGTTTTATTTGGCCATGTCTTCCTATCACAGGCTCGAACCTTTACCGGCTTAGTCTATGCTCCCTTGATACGCGTCGCGAGTTCCTCGAGGGGAGACGTAGGTAGAGTACCGTAGCCCGGGGGCGTAGGTGGACGTCTACGTCGACGTCCCCCGACTCTTGGAGGCTCGAGGGTATTTACGGGTTTAGACGTTGCTAGTACGCTCGAGGCATGAATCGAGATGGCGGTCAAACAAATCTGAAAAGAAAACGCGCTTTTTTCTGGAGTCTGGGGGGAAGCCCCCTGTCAGCCCCCGAGGGAGGCTCGACCCTGAGCAAGGCAGGGTCGAGGCTACCTTATGTTGCTAAGTAAAAAGAAAGATGGTACACGAGTTTGCCCATTCATATTTGACATGTGTGTACAAAGCAACAAAATGAACGAGGCCCTGAGGCCTCTAAGAGTAGAAGCGACGTAGCTGTGATATGTTCCACGCGTTTGCCAGGATTCGGCCTTGGTCATCGTAGAGCTTGTATGTTCCTGGCTTGAGCACTTCAGCTACGGTGTATGGCCCTCCCATGGAGGGGTAAGCTTGTGGCGCCCTCGATTATCTTGCAGCCGTCGAAGTACGAGGTCCCCCACCGCCAGGTCCCTCGCGCGCACGTGCTTGTCGTGGTAGCGTCGAAGCGTTTGCTGGTAGCGTGCGGAGTTGAGGAGCGCCACATCTCGGGCCTCCTCGAGCTGGTCCTTGGCGTTGGCGAGCCTTTCATCGTTGGTTTGCTCGTTGTAGGCTCGAAGTCGAGGGGAGCCGTACTCGAGGTCCGTAGGCAAGACAGCCTCGGCGCCGTAGGTTAGGAAGAACGGAGTGAACCCGGTTGCTCGACTCGGCGTAGTCCTGAGGCCCCATAGCACCGAGGGGAGCTCTGCGGCCCACCCTTTTCCGAAGTTTTTGAGGGTCTTGAACAACCTTGGCTTCAGCCCATGGAGTATCATGCCGTTGGCGCGCTCGACCTGCCCGTTGCATTGAGGGTATGCGACCGAGGCCCAGGTCACGCGAATGTTGTTGTCGTCGCAAAAGTTGGTGAACTTTTTGCCCGTGAATTGGGTTCCATTGTCGGTGATGATGACGTTAGGCACCCCAAACCGGTACATGATGTCAGCGATGAACTCGACGGCTTTCTCGGAGGTGGGGTCGCCTATGGGCTTGGCCTCGATCCACTTGGTGAATTTGTCGATGGCCACGAGCACATGCGTGTACTTTCCGGTTGTCATCTTGAGGGGACCCACGAGGTCGAGCCCCCAGACGGCAAACGGCCAAGTAACGGGGATCATCTGTAGGGCGTGCGCGGGTTGATGCGTCTGCTTGGCGTAGAATTGACACCCGTGACATTCTCGGACCAAGCGCTTGGCGTCCCCATTGGCGGTTGGCCAATAGAAGCCTTGACGGAAGGCGTTCCCAACTAGGGACCTCGGTGCTGCGTGATGGCCGCAAGCCCCCGAGTGCATGTCGTCGAGGAGCCTGCGTCCTTCCTCGAGGGGGATGCAGCGTTGAAGGATCCCTGATGGGCTTCGACGGTACAGCTCCCGTTCGTCGCCGTAGATGACGTAGGTCTTGGCCCTTCGAGCGACGCGTCGGGCCTTCGTCTTGTCTTCTGTAGCACGCCTTGCGTCAGGTAGTCGAGGTAGGGCGTCCGCCAGTCGAGAGGTCGTGGTGAAGAAGTGGCGGGTGCCTCGACCTGCATCGCCTCCGTGGGCGTCGAGGTATCGTCCTCGAGGTGTGGTGTTGAAGGCCGGGCCCCTGTGTCCAGCTCGAGGGGTGGCGTCGAGGGGCCGGCCCCCGGGTCGATTTTGACGGATGGCTCGAAAACGTCCCTCGAGAAGACGTCTGGTGGGACCGTGCCGCGCGTGGACGCCAACTTTGCCAGCTCGTCTGCGGCTTCGTTGTACTTTCGAGCTATGTGGTTGAGCTCGAGGCCGTAGAACTTATCTTCTAGCTTGCGCACCTCCCCGCAGTATGCTTCCATCTTGGGATCGATGCAGCTTGAAGCCTTCATAACCTGGTTGATGACGAGCTGGGAGTCTCCTCGGGCGTCGAGGCGTCGGACCCCGAGCTCGAGGGCGATGCGCAGCCCATTGACGAGGGCCTCGTACTCGGCGACGTTGTTGGAGGCGGGGAAGTGCAAGCGTAGCAGATAGCGCATGTGGACTCCGAGGGGTGAAATGAAGAGCAGGCCCGCGCCTGCCCCCGTCTTCATGAGGGATCCGTCGAAGTACATGGTCCAGAGCTCGGCTTGAATCTGCGCCGGCGGGAGCTGAGTGTCGGTCCATTCAGCAACGAAGTCTGCCAACGCCTGTGACTTGA
Source organism: Coix lacryma-jobi var. lacryma-jobi (assembly GCA_009763385.1). Classification (NCBI taxonomy): domain Eukaryota; kingdom Viridiplantae; phylum Streptophyta; class Magnoliopsida; order Poales; family Poaceae; genus Coix; species Coix lacryma-jobi. The sequence goes on along the minus strand of CM019827.1, from coordinate 112,330,940 downwards.
TGGCTTTTCGTGGGGCGTAGGTGATGGCCTCCCCCATCAGTTCGGCGGACCACTTGGCGATGCGCCCCGTGGCCTCCCGATTGTTGATGATCTCACCGAGGGGGAAGGTCGAAACCACCGTTACGGGATGAGCGAGGAAGTAGTGCTGGAGCTTGCGCCTCGTGAGGATAATGCCGTAGAGCAGCTTCTGGATGTGCGGGTACCGGACCTTGGCCTCGGAGAGCACCTCACTGGTGAAGTACACCGGCCGTTGGACCGGCAACGCATGACCCTCCTCGTGTCTCTCGACAACCATGACCGCGCTGACCACCTGGGTGGTTGCGGCCACATAGAGGAGAAGGGGTTCAGGGCAGTCGTCATCTTGCGCTGGTCGCGGAGGCACGAGAATTGGCGCGGAAGTCAACAACCTTTTCAACTTGGTTAAGGCCTCCTCGGCTTCGACAGTCCACACAAAGCGTTCCGTCTTCTTCAGCAGGCGGTAGAGGGGTAGCGCTTTTTCCCCTAGCCTCGAGATGAATCTGCTGAGAGCGGCTAGGCAGCCTGTCACTTTCTGCACGCTCTTGAGGTCTCGAATTGGGCCCATCCTCGTGACTGCTGAGATTTTTTCGGGGTTGGCCTCGATCCCCCGTTGCGAGACGATGTAGCCAAGCAGCATGCCCCGTGGCACGCCGAAGACACATTTCTCGGGGTTGAGTTTCACATTCTTGGCCCGGAGGCACTCGAACGTGGTCTCGAGGTCGCTGATGAGGTTCCCGACTTTCTTGGTTTTAACCACGATGTCATCGACGTAGGCCTCGACGGTTTTGCCTATGTGCTCGCCAAAGATATGCTGCATACACCGCTGATACGTTGCCCCGGCGTTTCGAAGGCCGAAGGGCATCGTAACGTAGCAATACATACCAAAAGGCGTAACAAAAGAGGTAGCGAGCTCGTCGGATTCTTTCATCCTAATCTGGTGGTAGCCGGAATACGCATCGAGAAATGAAAGTACCTCACACCCCGCAGTGGAATCGACGATCTGATCAATTCTAGGTAAAGGGAATGGAACTTTTGGACATGCCTTATTCAGACCAGTGTAATCTACACACATTCGCATTTTTCCATTCTTTTTCGTAACTAGAACAGGATTGGCTAACCACTGCGGGTGAGATACTTCCTTGATGAATCCGGCCGCCAAAAGCTTGTGCACCTCCTCGCCGATGATCCTGCGCTTCTTCTCGTCGAAGCGGCGCAGGCGCTGCTTCACCGGTCTGGACCCGGCCTGGATCTCCAAGGCGTGCTCGGCGACTTCCCTCGGTATGCCCGGCATGTCCGAGGGGCTCCACGCAAACATGTCGATGTTCACGCGGAGGAAGTCGACGAGCACTGCTTCCTATTTGGGCTCGAGGCTGGCACTGATGGTCAGCGTCTTGCTATCGGTCGAGGTCGGGTCGACGGGTATCAGCTTGGTGTGCTCCACCGGCTCGAAGGTGCCAGCGTGGCGCTTCGCTTCAGGGGCCTCCTCGGTGGCCAAGGCTGCCAAGGCCTCGAGCGAGTCGAGGTGGACGTTCGCCTCCCCACGCTCGACGCATTCCACGTCGCAGTGGTACGCGTGCTCGTAGGAGGTGTCGACGGTGATGACCCCTTTCGGTCCCGGCATCTTGAGTTTTAAGTACGTGTAGTTGGGGACCGCCATAAACTTGGCGTAGCCTGGCCTGCCGATGATGGCGTGGTAGGTCCCTTGGAACCCTACCACCTCGAAGGTGAGCATCTCCTGGCGGAAGTTGGCCGGCGTGCCGAAGCAGACAGGGAGGTCGATGCGCCCGAGGGGGTGGGCCTTCTTCCCTGGTACGACTCCGTGGAACCCCCCAACGCTGGGTCGGAGCTGTCCTTCTGAAATCCCCAGGAGGTCGAGGGTCTCGAGGTATATGATGTTGAGGCTCGAGCCCCCATCCATCAACACCTTGGAGAACCGTACGTCAACGATGACGGGGTCGACGACGAGGGGGTACGCCCCGGGATTTACGACATGGTCAGGATGGTCGTCACGGTCGAACGTGATCGGCGCATCTGACCAGTCGAGGTACCGGGGAGCGTTGTGGCGGAGTGCGAAGACCTCCCGGCGTTCCTTCTTCCTCTCCCGGGCCGAGAGCCCGATGGTCGGCCCCCCGTAGATCATGTAGCAGTCGCGCACCGGGGGGAAGTTGCCGTCCGCATCCCCTCCGCCGCGTCGATCGTTGTCTTTGTCCTTAGGCGCGTCTTCTTTCTTATCGCCGAGCTTAGAGTAGTAGCTTTTCAACAGTCGGCAGTCCTTTAACTTGTGATTTACGGGGCCCCTATGGTAAGTGCAGGGGTCCTCGAGCATCTGGTCGAAAACGGCCCCGTCAGGAGGGCCTCGGGGCTTCTTAGGCTCGTGGGCGCCTGCGAGCACTTCTTCGTCATCGCCGTCATTGGCGTCGCGCTTCGCCTTCTGACCTTTGGGTTTGCTCTTCTTGTTGTTGTTGCGGTTCCTGATGTCGCTGCCTTTGTTTGAGCCCTCCGGCGCGGCCACCGTCTTGCCTTTGTCCGTGGAACGGCCAAAGAAAGCCCCCACTGCCTCATCGCCTGAGGCAAAGCTGGTGACACGATCCATCAGGTCCTCGACTGTCCTGGGACGGTAACGCCCGAGCTCATGAACGAGGTCTTGGCATGTCGTGCCCGCGAGGAACGCTGAGATGACGTCCTCATCAGGCACGTGGGGGAGCTCGAGGCGCTGCTTCGAGAATCGCCGAGCAAAGTCGCGGAGGGGCTCGTCCGCAGCCTGCCTGCAACGCCGCAGGTCCCAGGGGTTGCCTGGGCGCACGCAAGTCCCCTTGAAATTCCCGTCGAAGACCCTGACTAGGTCGGTCCAGTCATCGATCCGGTCCGGCGGGAGCCCCTCGAGCCACCGGCGGGCGGTGTCAGAGAGGTAGAGGGGGAGTTGGCGTATGATCACGCGGTCGTCGTTCTTCGCTCCGCCCAGTTGGCAGCCTAGGCGGAAGTCCGAGAGCCAGAGCTTGGGCTCAACCTCCCCGTCGTACTTGACGATGTTGGTCGGTGGTCGGAAGCGGTCGGGGAGGGTTGAACTGCGGATGGCCCGGCTGAAAACCCTGGGGCCCGGAGGCTCGAGGACTTGCCGGTCCTCGTCGCTGTCGTAGCGCCCCCCTCGATGGGCGCTATAGCCACGCTCTTGGGCCCCCTTATCCTTGCGGCGCCGGTTGATGTCGTTGCGGGCGTCGTTGGGGTCTCGAGGTGGCCGGTTGTCGATGATCCGTTCGCGGGCTGGCCTAGCTCGAGGGGCGTCCGGCTGGTGGACGGATGCCTCGCGCTCGTTGCGGGGTGCGTCTGCAGGTTTTCCCGAGGTCGCTTCGCGCCGCCGCGAGGCTGAGCTCTCCGCCTGCTGGACGGCGGCTGTCTCGAGGAGGTTCTTCATTTCTCCCAGCATGCGCCTGGCGTCAGGGTTGGAGACGGCGGGTAGATCACGAAGCAGCATCGCCGCCGCCACCACGTTCTGCCCGGCTCGCGGAAAACGCACCTCGGGTCGTGCTGGCGCCCCGTCCTCGAGGATCTGCCGGTGGACCTCTCGAGCTCGGCCACGAATGCCAGCGCCTCGAGGCTGGGCTGGCTCCTGCGCTAAGGTTTTTTCGAGCTGCAGCAGTCGTTGTCGGTCCTCTTCAGCCTTGGCGATAGCCTCCCGCAGCTGCGCGAGCTGCGCCACCCGGTCGTCGCTGTGCCGAGATGGTGCAGCCGGTGCCGGGGGTTCGTTCCTCCTCTGAATGCGTGATCCGCCTGCCGCAGCCACGTCTCCAGGCTCTTCAAGATCGAGCGCCGGCCTGCCGTCGTCGCCCTCGTCCTCGGTATCGCATACGACCCCCTCGAGCTGGAAGCACTCTCTGGTGGGATCCCAGAGGTCGGGGTCGTAGTAATCGTATTCGTCGGAGTCGGAGCTGTCGACGGCGTGCCGCCTTGGCAGATGCTGGGATCGCAGCTCCCGGTACCATTCTCCGACGGTGGCTCGCCGGGGTGGCTCGATGGCTTGCAAGAAGCCGCGGTCGACGTGCGCAGGGTGGACGATCTCCAGGCTGGCGATGGCACGTAGGAGTACGCCCGGACGCTCCGCCGGCTCCGCAGCTGCTCGGTCCTGACGGCGCTCGTCGAGGTTGTGGGCGCAAACAGCCGCGGAGTTGTTGAGGCCAGACTGGAATCGCTGTCGTCGAACGCGGCACGCCTCGTGCGGGAGGAGGCGGGGTGGTGTCGACGGGGCACGGCTCGGGGGCCTCTGGCTAGGCTCCCGAACCGGGCGCATGACGAACGCGAACTCACTGGGAGAGCGCGCAGGGACCCGGGAAGTCTCCGGTCGCGCGCCGGACAGATCCCTCGCTGGGGGCCCTGCGCCAGCCGCGGGAAAGTGGGCGCGCGCTGCAGACACCGCCTGCTCCCGGCGATGGTTGTGACGACGGCGCCGCCCACGAGGTGGCGACGCGTGGTGGCGCGGGCGACGGGCCACGCCTCCCGCACGGGGCGGCGTGACACGCCCCCCGCTCGGGCCCTCCGTGGAGAGCAGGGTCAGGTCGTTGTCGTTGCCGGCGGCCAGGAACTTGAGGCTCCCGAACCAGACGACGACACCGGCAGAGAACGAAGGAGGGGATGAAGCCATCCAGGAACAACGAGAAATCGGCTCGAACACGCGAAACCCCTATCTGGCGCGCCAACTGTCGGTGTTTCGAACCCAGGGGTATGACACCAACGAGTAATACGATCGCGTGCTTCTCTCCCTGGATGGTGATGCAAGATGACACAAGGATTTATCCTGGTTCGGGCAAAGAAGGCCCTACGTCCAGCGAGGGAGGTGGTTCTTGTATTACTTGCACCTAAGTGCTTGTACAGGGGCGAATACAAGCTCAGTGAGCGTGGACCGGAGTCCGGACTCGAATGTATGTGTGTGTGGACTCGTGTGTTGTGTAACTGTCGACCTGAGTCCCCCCCCTTTCCGCGAAGGACCCTGGCGTCCCCTTTTATAGAACAAGAGGAGACCAGGGCTTACACAGGACGGATATGTACAGCGCCCGATATGGCGTAGGGTAGGGATCCTGTCTTGTCGGGGCTACTGGAGTCGACGTGGGCGTTACTGTCGAAGCGTCCTTGAGGTGTGGCCTTCGTCCTTGGTGTAGACGTGGCTTCGTTGCGGCGGGGCGGCCATGCTGCGCTCGTACGGGCTCGTACCGGTTGCGGCTGGGCCCCTCCGGATCTTTGGGGTACCTGTCCTTCAAAAGACAAGGGAGTCATCAGGACTCGAGGGGCGCGGAGCCGGCCTCGAGGTGTTATGGTGCATGGGCTCGAGGGGCGCGGAGCCGGCCTCGAGGTGTTACAGTGCATGGTATGGCGGAACAGTGTTGTACTGGTGCCCTTTTACCCATGCCTGCGGTGAAAACGAGACTTGGACCCTTACACCGAGTCACTGTGGGACGTGCTGTGTACCAGCGGACATGACTGGAGTAGGTGGATGCATTAAATGTGTGGTATGGGGCTAGTATCCAATGTCTGGGCCGCTCGAGGGAGGCATGAAGCGTCTCGAGGGGCTGGCTGCCGTGTTAGGGAGGCTCGAGGTCCCCGCGTGGGTCTCGAGGTGTGAGGGCGCGCTTGCCCGAGGTCTGGAGGGCTCGAGCGAGACGGAGAGCGGTCGTGCTCGCCCGGGGCCTCGCTGGGAGGTCTCGGGCGAGACGGAGACAGAGCGTTCGGGTGTGTGCGTTGATTGGGGGTACCCCTTTTTTGTACCACCGACACCACTGTGGCCACCCAACCCACTAGAATGCAGAGCTAAGAGGACTGCCTGATGGGCTTGTTGGTGCTGTCCGAGCCAAATCCTGCCCTTGTACTTAATGATGCCCTCCACTAAGGAAAAACCTTTGTCATTAGTGCCTGTCAGAGCTAATTCAGAGAGAAGCTGTTTAGTATTGGCATCCTGGTGATAACCTTCAATGATGATCTCAAGCCATCTTGGGGTGCTCACAGAAACTGCTAAAGTGTGCAGGTGGACTGGCTGTCGAGAAAGAGCATCTGCCGCTGTGTTATCGGTGCCCTTCTTGTACATGATTTTGTATTGTAAACCCAATAACTTGACAAAAGCTTTCTGCTGCATTCCCTCTAGCAGTTTTTGATCCCCCAAATGAATGAGGCTTTTATGATCAGTTAGAATAGTGAATTCCTTGTGCTGCAGATATGATTTCCACTTGGTGACAGCTAGTATGAGGGCCATGCATTCCTTTTCATATGTCGACAGACCCTGTGCCTTGGTCCCTAATGCCTTACTGATATAAGCAATAGGATGGCTGTTCTGAGACAACACTGCACCAATTCCAGCCGAAGATGCATCTGTTTCAATGGTGAATCCCTTAGTGAAATCAGGTAGAGCCAAAACTGGAGCTGAAACCAAAGCTTGCTTCAGTGTGTCGAAAGATTGTTGTAATGCAGAGTTCCAATGGAAGATTGAATGCTTTTTGAGGAGATCTGTAAGAGGTCTGCTTATGGAGCCATAATTCCGAATGAACTTCCTATAGTAACCAGAGAGACCCAAGAAACTTCTAAGTTCTTTAGCATCCGTTGGAGTAGGCCAATTGGCAATGGCCTGAGTTTTGGTTGGATCCGTGGCGACCCCTTGAGCACTGATTATATGCCCCAAATACTCCAAGGACTGTTGAGCAAAAGAGCACTTTGACTTCTTGAGATATAAATTATGCTGCTCCAATATGCCAAACACTTGCTGAAGATGTTTCAAATGAGTTTCCAAGGAAGGACTATAAATCAAAATGTCATCCATGAAAACCAAGACACACTGTCGCAGAAGAGGTTGGAGGATAGTATTCATAAGTGCTTGAAATGTGGCAGGAGCATTTGTGAGGCCAAAAGGCATGACTCTGAACTCCCAATGTCCATGATGAGTCCGAAAGGCTGTTTTATGTTCATCTTGAGGATTGAGCCTAATCTGATGATACCCAGATTTGAGGTCCAATTTGGTGAACCAAGCTGCTCCATGTAACTCATCAAGAAGTTCATCCACTATGGGTAAGGGAAACTTATTCTTGACTGTGATATTGTTTAGTTGTCGATAATCTACACAAAATCGCCATGACCCATCCTTCTTCTTCACCAAAATTACAGGGGAGGCAAAAGGGCTCTGACTTGGTCTAATGATGCCATTGTGGAGCATTTCCTTAATCTGCCTTTCAATCTCATCCTTTTGAGTGGGGGAATATCTATAGGCCTTGATATTGACAGGTTGAACACCGGGTATGAGGGGAATGGAATGGTCAAATTCTCTGGATGGGGGAACTGTATCAGGCTCTTTGAAGAGTGCATCCTTAGTGTCAATAAACTGTTGCACTACCGCGGGCACCACTTGATCTTGCTGGGTTGAAAGCACCGGGCTGAGATGAATGAGTTGTGCCACCCCACCTTTTCTTACTAAACCTTTCAGCTTGCTGATTTTGATTTTAGCACAAGAGGAAGTGGCATCTTTAATGCCCTTGAGTGCAATACGCTGCCCACAATGAGTGAAGCGTAATACTTTGCGCTTCCAATGTATCCACATAGGGCTAAAACTTTCCAACCAGTCCATTCCCAAAACTAAATCATAGCAAGAGATTGACAAGACTCTAGCTGTATGAGTGAAGGTGTGTCCCTGAGTCCACCAAGTGAAGTCTGATACTTGTTTGTCACTAGTAATCTTCTGGCCATTAGCCACGGTGACTGAAATTGATGGCACTGTGGTGACAGAACAATGAAGAGCTGCCACTGCCCTCTCGCTGATGAACGTGCAAGAACTGCCAGAGTCTATTAATATCAAAATTTCCTGTTGATTTACCAAGCCATTTAACTTGATAGTCTTCCTGCCCTGGACACCCTCTGCAGCAAAATTAGACAGCTGAAAGACTTCTTCTTCATCATCAGTGGAGTCGTCCTGGGTATCCTCAGTGCTGGAATCAGGTTGCATAGCCTCCAACACTTCCTCAAGCACATGCAGGGATATCTTGTCAGGACACTTATGTTGCCTGCTCCACTTCTCACCACACTTCATACACAGACCTTGAGCTCGACGCTGAGAGCGTAATGTGGACAGCTTGTCATCCCATTTGGTTTTGATTTCCTCTGTTGGAGCAGTACCTAGTATGCCTGGCTGATTAGGAGCAGGTAATTTGCCCCCATGTCTTGGATACTCACGGCCTTGTTTCCGGAAGAATGACTTGCTTTGAGTTTCCAGGACTAACACCTGCAGAAGAGCCAATGACAAAGCCGCATCAACTGTTCTTGGCTTATGTAAAATTATAGCAGAGCGAATTTCAGCCTTTAAGCCTTGCATGAACTTGCTAACAAAGAAAACATCATCAAGGGATTTGTTATGAACTAAGACTTTGTGCATGGCTGACTCAAAGCGATCATAATACTCTTGCACATCAGAGGTTTGACGAATTTGAAGGAGCTCATTCATCGAGATATGGTACAGATCGCGGCCAAACTTTAACTCGACTGCTACACATAACTCTGGCCAGGAACTAATGGGATGTTGAGCCTCATAAGTTTGCAACCACAACGCAGCACCACCATGAAAGTGAATGGTTGCAAATTCGGCCCATAAGTGCATAGGAATCTGATACATATTGAAATACTTCTCACACTTTTCCTTCCAAACCCGAGGGTGAGAACCATCGAATTTGGGAAACACAGCCTTAGGCAACCTAACTTCTCTCTGATAATGGGGATAAGCAGGAATATGATGGAACTGTGAGGTTTCCCCCATATCAACAAGAGGAGTAGAACCAGGATACTGACCCTTGGCCAGGGGCTGTTGGGGAATCATAGTTCCCACATCAGACCCCTGTGGAAGTTTTGCAGCGCCGGTAGCAGTTTGCAGCGCTTCCTCCAGTGGCGGCGGCGCCGTCATGGTCGCAGGAGGCTGGGACTCCAGAGCGTCCACCCGCGCGGAGAGGGACTTGAGCTCCTGACTCAGCTCGGTGGCGAACTTGTCCACCTCAGGGCGCCAACGATTGAAGGATTCCATCAGCTTGAGCATGGAGGTCGTCTGAGACACGAGCGCATCCAACTTTTCTTCAGCGGTCGTCATACGCGCGGTGAGGGTGGGACCCCGCGCCAGTGGTGAGTTCGGAGTGGGAGGTAGGTGGTGGTGGTGGTGGTTCGCCGGACCAACCGAGAGTCGCCGCAGGAGTCGACAGATCGAGCAGAACGCGTCGACCACTCAGATCCCACGGTTTCTCGACGGGATTTTACGGATCCGAGCGAGGTAGGAGGATAACTAGGCTCCGGATACCAGATGTGGCGATCCTCGGCCGGAAGAAGGAAACGCCGGCGTGCGCGCGCGGCAGGGGAGCACGGCGGCGCCGTCTCAACCAGGAGCACGGGAGAGGAAGAAGGTTTTGGGATTAAGTTTGTTATTTTCGCTGTCCTCCCAACCACCCACACAGCGAGTCTTTAAGCAATTCACGATACATGGGCTCAGCCCAACTCGCCCGGCGGCCCAAAGCCATTCACAGGCCCAAAGCTAGAACTAGACTAATACATGATACTTGTTCATGACATAGTCCGAGAAAGTGAAATGTGCCCTCGAGTCCTCGTACTAGAAAAACGACAAAAACCGTGTGAGGTTGAGGAGAAACCCAGCGGCGGCCGCGGTCGCCCCCCAACCCCAAACCCAGGGCAGAGTCGCACGGAGACGGGGACAACCAGCCAGGCGCCGCAGCACTGCTCGACGGTCGACGGCTTCTCTCTCTTTTAAACCAGACTCTTCTCTCCTCAATTCTCAGTCAATAGCATCCAATTCCAATCAATAGCAACAATCCTTCATCGACTTGGACCCAATGGAAACTGCCGTCTCCGGTGCCGGGCGCCGCATCATGGTGGCCGTGGACGAGGGCGAGGAGAGCCTGCACGCGCTCAACTGGTGCCTCGCCAACGTCGTCTCCCCGGCAGGAGGCGACACGCTGCTGCTCGTCCACGCCCGCCGCCCGCGCCCGGTCTACGCCGCCATGGACAGCGCAGGTATGGTATTTGCTACCACTGCAGAGTGCAGAGTGCAGGGTGCAGTTGTAAAAATGGCCGGGAAGAGGCGCTGATGAGCTGGGGCCTGGATGCAGGGTACATGATGACCTCGGACGTGCTGGCGAGCGTCGAGAGGCACGCCAACGCCGTCTCGGCGGCGGCGGTCGACAAGGCCAAGCGCGTCTGCGCCGACCACCCGCACGTCAAGGTGGAAACCATGGTGGAGAGCGGGGATCCGCGGGACGTGATCTGCGACGCCGCAGAGAAGATGGCCGCTGACCTGCTCGTCATGGGCAGCCATGGTTACGGCTTCATCCAGAGGTGAGCTGCTGGTACTACTGACACAGTCTGATACAGCATCGACAGGTTGAGTAACGTCAATTGAACATTGGCGCAGGGCGTTCTTGGGCAGCGTCAGCAACCACTGCGCGCAGAACTGCAAATGCCCGGTCCTCATCGTCAAGAGGCCCAAGGAGTAGAAGCAGAACGGTCCTAGCTTAGCCAAATGACGCCATGGCGAGTATGTGGCGTCATGTGTGTGTACATATTTCGCATCTCATTGCATGGCACTCGCATTGTCCTTTCTAGTTCAACAACAATGATCCAGGCACTAGTCATCTGCTGGAATAAAATGTTCAGATGTTCAGAGACAGGGTATTTCACCAATTACTGTACTGTATACATATCTTGCTTTTGCTACTCTGTTGATTTGTGTGTAGCTAAACAAACTGTTATTTGGAGAAAACTGAAGCGTCATTTCATATTCAGCTGAGAGTTTCCTTAACGAGAGCGATTAGGCATCAGCTATTTGTTTCTACTAACACGATTATATTAAAACGACGAATCCACGATCCACATAACACTTGCAGCAACTTTCCAGGCTTCCAGCAAGCTACACTCATGCATCGCATAATGGCGTCGCTTTATACAATCAACCATCAGGAATCTTTTAAACGAGCACCTAAGCAGCTACGCGGGGTGTAAAACTTCAATGGCACTAACCAATGCTTAACACTCAACTCCCGCAACATCAAGCCACCTCCCAAATAGGTTAGTCTCCAATTTAAATAAACTACAATCCCAGAGGCATTCCAGAAATCTAGTTTTTAGTTACCATGTGCAAAAATAATTAACACAGAACAGAAGATAAACCATAATTCAAAAGGTAGCATGAACTTGCAAACATAATTATCATAGTAACACTTTGGCAGCAAAAGGTCCATGCCATCGTACATTAACACCATTTAAGTTCCATCTTTAGCAAACCTCCAGATCCTAGAGGTAGAACTGAGTTAGCAGGAAACAACCATGCTTTCCTTCCTACTCCTCAGCTTCAGCCTCACCACTCTTCTTGTTGCCCTTCCTTGAATACCTCAGGTTCCTCAGGAACTTGGGGTCCATCTGCAAACATGTGGAAAACAAAAGATCAGTTGAAGAGCAAAAAGCAATGAGCATCTCAGGCTGCAGGTGGAGATGAAAAATTGGCAAAAGTAACAGTTATGTTGTATCTCAATACAAATAGCATCCTAAATGACACACAGCAGGAATCAAGGTTGTGCAGTTGCTCAGGTGGAAATAATGAAGAATATTTCCCAGGTTCATAGAGCAGAAATCTGCTCTCAGAAGGTATTATGTCTCATCATAGCAACAACCTCAACCTCATCCAGAGAACTGGAGATGAAAATCAAATACAACTTCAAGTGGTCACTCTAGCAAAATACTAGACTGATCAACTGGACCAGCATGAACAAAAACATAATTTAGATTGCATATGCTCTAAAGACTAGAAAAATACCAGCTTCAAGAATCCATACACACCATAGAAGCAAAGGGGCACTAAATATGTTTTCAAATCACAAGTATAAACAAATTCTGGCAAAGTAATGACAACTATTCGAGACAAAGGGTGAGAGAGAACTTAAGTGAACTTGGATATAAAAAAACTATACACCAAATCCTTTTGATAACTGATTACAATAGGTTTAGAAAACTATAAGGACTTCCCATCACCAGCTACCACTCTTAAGAGACTTCACAAATGGCTTAGATATCTTTCATCCTAAAAATGATCAGCATTAGCTAGTACCACGAGCACGAGCCACTAGTACCACGGCACCAGAACGGACCATGCAAAAACAAATTAGCATCGAGGAACCAATTCAGGCACTAGAATGGACTGCCAAAAACAAATTAGCATCGAGGAACCAATTTCAGGCACTAGAATGGACTGCCAAAAACAAATTAGCATCGAGGAACCAACTTCACAACATAGATGGATTTCACCTATCCGGAACAACCATTAAAGTCAGCAGCTACATGATTCAACATAGATGTATTTCACCTATCCTGACCAACCATTAAAGTCGACAGCTACACGATTCTGGTATGAAACAATGACCGCACTGACGCAGCTGCATAATCAATCGAACAAGACGACGGAAGAGGGACATGAGGAGCAAATTATCTTACCCCCTTGGTGGAGGTCTGGCGGTGGCGCTTGGGCTTCTTGATACCGTTCTTGTGCGCCTTGAACGACTGGTTGTGCGCCGTGTGGTTCTTCGACTTGGCCATCTCTTCCGGATCCCTGCCAACAAAGCGCGAATCAGAGTAAGGGGAGGGATCACGTCCATTAGGAACAGATCGAGCGGGGTGCCGGAGAGTTACCGAAGCGAGGGCTCGCGAGCAACGAATGATCTGGCGGCGGCTAGGGTTTTCGCGAGTGGCGAGGAGGGGAGGGGTTATGTAAGGGAGGCAGGGCGTGTGCTAAATGACCATGTTGACTTCGGTGCCTTCCCTCACTTCGATCGTGAGATGACGGGTTTGCACGAATCGCAAAGTAGGCTGGTTGCGTAATCCTGGGCCTGCTGGGGATTACAATTATGGGCCTTTAGACGACGACGACGACGGGCCGATGGACTCCTGGAATAGGTTTCCTTCTGTTTATGAAGAAGGTTGCTTTCGACCGCCTTCAACTTCCACGACCGTCCAATTTCCTTCCTCGTTTATAAATCCATTTATTTATAAAATGGCCTTTTCAATTTTAAAGTGGTTTTTTGAACGATTTTTATGGTGGAAAATTTATAAAATTTATGTTTTCGCTTTGATAATTATGAAACTAGTTTCAAATATTCTAAACTCATGTTCTATTTTATCGTGCCTAGCTTGAAATTATTTGAAACTTGACTCATTTGGATCTTTATTTTCTACTAGAAGCTCTCGTTATCTACTATAATTTATACATGTTGACTGTTCATACAATGCAAGAGTGACAAGCATCTTTTCAAAGTACATACTCCCTCCGTATCACAAATAGAGTTTGTTTTGGACAGCAACACGGTCTCCAAAGCATAGCTTTGATCACTTATTTGTTTAAAAATATTTGTTATAAAGTGGTATATATATACTTTTATGAAAGTACTTTTCAAGATAAATTTATTTATATGATTTTTACATTTCTAAACTCAATAATTTAAAAGTTATTCATGATTTATATTCCCAATGTTTGATCGAAATCTTTTCCAAAACGAACTCTATTTGTGATACGGAGGGAGTATGTCAACATGCGTTTAATATAATTAAGTTCTACTTTCCCGTCCCAACTTATAAGTCATTTTATAAATTTTAAAGAGTCAAACATGTCAAGTTTGACCAAATTTATATAATGAAATAAAGACATTTATGATACCAAATAAATAACATCAGATTTGTCATTGAATATATTTTTATAATATATTTATTTGATATCATAAATCTTTGTAATTTTTTCTATAACTTTAATTAAACTTGAGATGCTTTGACTTTCAAAAAAATTAGAATGACTTGTAATTTAGAACAAAGAGACTAAGAGAGTACCAATTATTGAATTTAATTAAATTGTAATATGAAGAATTATGGAGCATAATGGAAAGGAGAATGTAGATGGTGACATACGAAACATGATTTGTATAAATATGATCAAGTCACACGAACAGGTTCAAGTGTGAAGTGGAACTTCATACTAAATGGTATTAAGTACTTCTTCCGTATAGGAAATAGAAGTCGTTTTAGACAAGGTTTGAGTCAAACATTGAGAATATAAATCATGAATAACTTTTAAATTATTGACCTCGGACGTGCTGGCGAGCGTCGAGAGGCACGCCAACGCTGTCGGCGGCGGCGATCGACAAGGCCAAGCGCATCTGCGCCGACCACCCGCACGTCAAGGTGGTGGAAACCATGATGGAGAGCGGGGATCCGCGGGACGTGATCTGCGACGCCGCAGAGAAGATGGCCGCTGACCCGGGCCTTGTTTAGATGCAACCGATGAGATTTTTTCTCAACTGTAGCACTTTCGTTGTTATTTGACAAACTTTGTCCAAATATGGACTATGTAGACTCAAAAGATTCGTCTCGATATGTACATACTGTTGACACTCAAAAATATTACAGATAAAGATGAATTTAAAAAGGTGTTCGGCCTGTAATGTTAGGGTCGAATTTGTCTCTTGAGAGATCGGATAAATGGACATGATCATTTTGGGTTTTTGATCGCTCAGGTTATGTCCGACCAAGTGGTCCTGGTCGGAGGTCTCGTGGTTGTGATGAATGTTGAGTCCGGTGTTGAATACGAGGATCCTTCTCTTGTAAGAACAATTTGTCGATCAGTATAGGTTGATAAAGCCCATTAGACCGATCTGGTCGATCTAAGGATCGACGAGATCAGGGTTACCTTATCATGTCCGGATTGGATTCTATATGTTGATAGAGTCCGGATAGGAGACTTGGAGATCGTATCTGAAGATGTTTCCTAATGGGATAAGACCAACCCCCTCTATATATATGAGAGGATCATGGTCGATTGAGGCATCCAACCCTAATCGATCAAAACCAATCTACTACCCTTTTATCCCTTTTTCCCTTCTACCTTGTTGTTCGGCGCGTCTCCCGGCGAGACTCGACGGCGTCCTAGGCGGCCTTGCTGGTCCTAGGACAACCTCTACGTGCTTCTCTCCGACGGGTCTTCCCGGGAGGAGTTCTAGAGTTATCAACACAGGAGCCCGAAACCCTAGATCGATACAAACCGGTCTCTAGATCGGTTTTCGATGATTTAGTCGGGGTTCCTGTTGTCTCAGGTTGAATCACAACCTCTTCGGGCGTTCTAGCCCTGCTGGTGTGTGATTCAGATCACTTCCGACGTCAACACACTTTTTGGCGACTCTGCTGGGGACGATTGAAATCTCATCTACTACCAACATGGGCGGCAAAGACAGTGCTACCGATAAGGATAACATCGTTCGTCCTGCGGGCATTGACAAGCTCCCTGACGAGTTGAAGCAACAAGCGCAGGCCAAGCTTGACGCCGCCTTGAAGGCTTTCCTAGAAAGCTGCTCGAAGGATCGGTGCGGCAGGATCACTCAAGAAAAGGAGCCGGACTTCAGTGGGATCATCCCTACCACGTCAACTACAACGGCTGAAGACGCTACTAACAAGATAAACGCCAAGGTACCTGAAGATTCTTACCCTACCCATGCTGATTATTCCGCAATGCTGGTTGATTCTTCAAAAACTCTTACCAATACTATTCAGCATTCATTTAAATTGCTTAGCGATCGCATGGATAAATTAGAAGGTAAAACCGTCGAACCCGAACTATCAATCGGGCAACCACAGTTCGGCATGCCTTTTAATTCTTTTAGAGGACAGACTTCACATGTCAATTATAGACAATCAGGGTCCGTTGAGACCAGACACGATGAAGCCGACACCTCGGCCAATGTCAATAGCGCCCATCATAACTCTGGTCGGACTACACAGACTGACCAGGAAACAACAACGAACAGAACTTCAGGAGGACAGGGAACAGTGTTGCCCAATCCACCGAAGTCACCAAGCCACAATCCCATGCATAGTGGCACTCCTAATCTTGCTGACACTGATTTTGGACGAGCCATAAATCGGTTCAAGGAAGAGATAACTAGGTCTCTCGAGACCAGTTTGGGGTCCAATTCAAGCCTACCAGGACTACTTATTCAAAACCATACCCTTCATGTTTTGATTTCATGAAAGCACTTGACGGCTGGAGGGTACCAGATTTTTATAAGTTTAGCAGTGACGGTAGTAAAACAACTATGGAGCATGTTAGCATGTTCCTTGCACAAATGGGCGATGCTAGTACTTTGGATTTTATGAATATACGACATTTTCCTTTATCCCTTACTGGTACAGCTTTCGCCTGGTTTACGTCACTACCAGAATACACCATAGGTTCTTGGGCCGAATTAGAAGAAAAATTTCATAATCACTTTTATGACGGGGTTCAAGAAACTAGGTTGTCACACCTCACGTCGGTTCGACAAGGGCGTAGCGAGTACGTGGTCGACTTCTTTAAACGTTTTAAAGAAATTAAGAACCGATGTTTCCATTTGATGATCTCCGATAGAGATCTAACAGATCTATGCCTAGCTGGTTTACGTCGAGAGATCAAGGATAAACTTGAGCATCATGATTTCTTTAATGTGAATCAACTGTTGCAGAAGGCCGTTTCGATAGAATCGCGCTTTAAAGAACCTTATGACCCTCATAAGACTCATCGGTCGGGCGTTCATATTGCCGAGATAAATTCCGATAGTTCCGATGATGAGTTTAAAGATTGTTACGCTGCCGAAGTTTTATGGCCAGCGCAGAATAAACTAGTCACTTGTCCTTCCCTTGAACCAATTCAAAAGAATAGGGGTGAGGAAGTAAAATTTACTTTTGATTTCTCTAAATGTGACCGAATATTTGACGAATTGCTTAAATTCAGTTATCTTAAAATTAATTATACTTTGCCATCACCCGACGAATTGAAGAGAAGGGCTTACAGCAAATTCCATAATTCTTTCTCTCACGCCACTAACGACTGCAATGTTTTCCGTCGACAGGTCCAATCGGCCCTCAATGAAGGACGATTGAGTCTAACTGAGATGCAGATCAGTACTACTCCTTTCCCAGTGCACATGGTGGAAGCAAGGAATCCTGCTATTATGATTCGTCCAGAGCAAGCCGATACGACCAGAGGAAAGAATGTGGTCATCGACGAACCACGGGTTACACCGAATACTGAGAATGATTCGGGGCGCAAAGTGGTGCTCGAGAAGGGTGATGATGGCAAAAGCAAGCTCACCATTACTGCAGGGTCAGCACTGTTGATGGTCCTTAAACACTTGTTTTACCATCAACATGTTACCCTAAAATTCACCAAAAAGGCATGAAATGTAGTCAAATAGGTTTCAAACTAACCAAATTCCACATGTCCATAGATTTTGATTTGAATGCAGGATTTGGACCAAATTTGGAGCATGAACCCACCAGGGGCCGAGACCACTCAGCAGGGCCCATTTGGGACCACACAGCAGGGCCCATTTGGGCCCTAGCGGGGTGGCGCCCACAACCCCTAGGTAGCGCCCGCCACAAGGAGAGGCCCAAACCTCCCCCTGCCACGTCATTGATCCGTGTGACCACCCCAGGGCCAAATCTTGGCCCTTGGTCACTAGGCCAGTGGCATCGGAGGGCTCAGGAGGGGAGTGGCGTGGATCATGACCGAATGACGGTTATCTGGACATGCAACCGACCTAACCACCGCCTTGGAGGAGTCCCTGGAGGCCGTAGGATCAATGACGGTGCATCCAACAGCCAGGGGGGTGGCGGCCGTCACCTAGGGCTGGCGCCCGCCACTAGGGTTTGCCCTAGGTCGGTTGGCTGCCCCCTATAAGTACCCCCCTGAAATGTCCTAGTTTGGTTTTGGTAATTGAGTGACAACTTAGGTGGACTAATATGTGTTTGAAGTGAATTACACAGGTGATCATGTGTGAGCAACATATGATATAGAGGTGAAATGGCTTGGAAGATGTTGCAAGGCTCACACATGTGATGAAGGAGCTTAATGCACATGAAACATGACATGGAGTCATGTGGCTAAGATGGTGAAGATCAAGGCAAGACTTGGCTTGATGGACCGGTTGCGAAGGTGAAGGGCAAGTTGGAGGCTTTGAAGCCGTTGGTACCGAGTGTCGGGAGGCCTAAGCAAGACTTGGCGCTGAAGGACCGAAGCGATGGTGAAGAGCAAGTGATGTCAAGATCGATGGACCATGGAGGCCATGTGATGATATGAAGTGGATCATATCATTTGGAGATAGATTGGTGCATGTGTTGCATCAACACCGAAGGAGATGGAATGGAATGCGCAAGGCAAAGGTATATTGGTAGGGCATTTCATTTCACCGGTCATAAGTGTGTAGAGAAGATTATGACCGGGTTTAGGATAGATGACCGTACTATTAAGAGGAGCAAACTTGTTTGCATATCGGTCATCTAGTGCCACTTGAGCGATCTAACATTGCGATGTTGCTAGGATCGAGTGGCGTGGTGAGAGCAAGTGAAAATCCTTTGAAAAATGTTTGTGAAAATGCTAACACACATGCACAAGGTTGTATACACTTGGTGGTGTTGGCACATTTGCAAAGGAGAAGGTGTTGGAGTTGATTTGGATCAACTCGGAGAAGTTTTGGAGAAAGCTTTGGTTGGAAAAAGAGAAGCAATGGATCTTGGATTGGAAAACTGTACTAACCCTTTGTGAGTTGGATTAGCTTTGTATGTGGGATGTGTAGCCCTCTAAATAAGCTTTCCCAAATGTCCAAGATCATCGAAATCGGAGTTCGGAGCTAAAAGTTATGGTTGTTTTAGCGCGGAGGTCTTTTTTGGCCTAGAGGTAGTACCGACCCTGAGGCCGGTAGTACCGACCCCTCCGCAAACAGATCGCATGCTCTCTGTGTTTGGGCCATTTTTGGCCTAGAGGTAGTACCGCCATAGGGCCGGTACTACCGACCCTCGGTAGTACCGACCCCTCTGTGGGCAGCACACAAACTCTCTGTTCGGAGGAGTTTTGGCCTAGAGGTAGTACCGACCCTACTACCGACCCCTGTACGCAACGCGCAAACTCTCTGTTCGAGAGACGGTTTGGCCTACCGGTAGTACCGCCATATGACCGGTAGTACCGGGCCACGGTAGTACCGACCCTAGGGGTCGGTGGTACCGAGGTTTGGAGGAAGTTTGGGAGCGTTCTGTGTAGATCTAGATTTGGCCTACCGGTAGTACCGCTATAAGGCCGGTAGTACCGGGGAAGGTAGTACCGACCCTACTACCGCCCGTATTAGAAAGTCGTTTCTAACGGTCTTTTGGACCGCCGGTAGTACCGGCCCTTGGGTCGGTAGTACCGACCGAAGGCGTGGAAGCTCGGGAGAAGGGGAAAACGGCTAGTTGGTGGCTCCCCTCTATAAATAGAGGGGTGGCCGGCCCTTGGGAAAGGTTGAGCACCCTAGGGACTTTGTGTCCAAAGTTGGGAAGTGCTTAGGAGCCCTCTAACACACATATGCTTTAGTGCTTATCCGATTGTGTTGCGAGTGAGCGATTCTAGTGCGTTGCTTTGAGAGATTGCATCGAGTGGCACTAGGTGTTCGAGTTGCAAGCCGGTGGTGCTTATTACTCTTGGAGGTTGCCACCTCCTAGACGGCTTGGTGCGTGTCTCCGTCGTGAAGCCCGCGTGAAGATTGTGCGTGGCTCCGGAGAAGCTTTGTGAGGGGCATTGTGCTCGCCCCGCGGGAGATCACGAAGAGCAACTCTAGTGGAAAGAGGCGTGAAGAGCGCCAAGTGGTCCGGCCGGATCAAAAGCTAGAGCTCTTGGTGAGCATTCCATCGTGGAGAGGTTGGCTTAGTGTCACCACTAGCGAGAGGATCGGCGGCAACCTTGGGCTTGCTTCAACGGGGACTAGCTTGGTGGCAACCAAGTGAACCTCGGGATAAAATCTTGTGTCCCCGCCTCTTGTTGCTCTTATTGTTCTTATTCCTTGCATATTACGCTTGTTTGTGTTCTTCGTGTTCTTCCCTCCCCCTTCACTCTATCTTAGGTTGGGAAGACTCGATCTACCATTTGGCAAGGGACCAAGACTTGGGGAAGCTACATTCATCATCTACATCATCTAGGGAAGTGGGGTAATTGCCAGATCTGAGATTGCATCTCATCCACTTCGATTTCGTAGCTTCCTGCAGGTGCTCGGTAGTACCGGCCTAACAGCCCGGTAGTACCGACGTCGGTAGTACCGGCCTAACAGCCCTGTAGTACCGACCACCTGATCTTTACACTAGCTTGCACTGCAATACTATCTTTTGTGCTAGTGTTTAGTTGCTTAGTTTGTGTAGCTAAGTTGAGCTCTCTAATTTGGCTTGTGTAGTCTTGTTATTGAGCATTGCTAGTGAGCTTAGGCTTTGTGCTTTGCTTGCTAGATTGTGTAGGAGCTCCCCCGTGTTTGAAGCACTAGTTGCATAGGTTTGTGTGGCCTTGCTTCTAGAATTGGTTAGGTGAGCTCTAGCTAGCCCGATACCTTATTTGCTTTGTTTATGATCTTTTATAAGGTGTCATAGAGTATAGGTAGAGGGGTGTAGTCTTGGCTAGACCGATAGTTTTAATTCCGCATTTGTTTCGGTTAGCCGTTGCGATTAATTTTAAAAAGGACTATTCACCCCCCCTCTAGTCCGCCATCTCAACCTTTCAAGTGGTATCAAAGCTAGGTCTCTCATTTGTGGTCTTCACCGACCCGAGAGGATGGCGACTTATGGGCTAGGCATTGATTGTCCACACATTTTTGATGGCACTCACTTTACACGTTGGAAACCTTGGATGATATGCAATTTCAAGTTTATTTGCCCTCAAATGTGGTGGATCGTAGATGTAGGCTTTTCTCATGTGTTGGATGAAACGAATCTAACTCAAGCACAAGAGAAATGCCTAGATCTCGAGTGCCAAGCTACTAACATCATTTTTAGATCTTTGCATGATGATATCTTTAGTGAGATCATGGATATGGAGTCCTCCCATCACATGTGGAAGTATCTCAATGACAAGTATGGGAGTGCTCCAATTGATGATGATGTTAGTGAGCCCAAGGAAGAGGCACGCGAGGTGGTTGAGCAAGACCACAACTCCGTGATTGTGGAAGATTGCTCCACCTCAAGCTCAAGTGATGCAAGTGATGATGATATTCCAAGCACACTTGATGATGATGGTTCATGCTCCGACTATGAGAGTGATACTTCTTCGAGCTCTCCAACCACTACATCACATTGCTTCATGTCACACGGTGACACTAAGGTTTGCAAAGCTAATGTGATTGATCTTAATGCATATGATGAGCTCTTGAGTAAATATGCTAGCATGACCATCGCTTTAGAAAATGAGATGTCTAAAAATGCAAAATTGACAAAAGAAAACTCATTTCTAAAGAATGCATGTGAACAACAAAAGCATCTACTTTATGTTAGTACATGTTCACATGAGGAGCTAAAATTGACTCATGAGGAACTATTTGTTGCTCATGACAACTTGGTACAAGATCATGCTTTACTCACTAAGAAGCTTTCTAATGAAGAAATTAAAACTAGTGAGGGCTCATCATTTGGGTTAAATGATCAATCATATATTTGTGCTAACCCATGTGATGTAGAAAAGAAGCATGTATCCACCTCTTGCAATGATTTATTATCTATGCCATGTTCTTCACATATAGATGCTTGTTCTACTTCCTTGTCTTGTGAGACTAACATTTTGAAGGAGAACAATGAGCTCAAAAGTGAAGTGAAGAACTTGAGCAACAAGTTAGAGAGGTGGTGTAGATCAAAGGTCACCCATGAGCACATGATGAAGAATCAAAGAAGTTATGGTGACAAGAGTGGCATTGGCTTCAACAAGAGCAATGTCAAAGGGAAGAGATGGGGCAAGAGAAGATATGAAAGAGAAATGAAGAAGCAAGAAGAAAATAAGCTATCTCATTTCATGTGCTATCGGTGCCATGAGATGGGACATCTTGCAAAAGCTTGCCCCAACAAGAAGAAGCCCCAAGATCAAATCAAGATCAACCATGAAGATGGTGATATGGGGAAGAAGACAAGAAGGGGAGGTAGAAGATCAAGATGAACACAAGACCTCACCCAAGTCAAGTGCTACAAATGTGATGAGTTGGGCCACCTAGCTTCGGGTTGTCCAAACAAGCTTGAGGAGAAGGCTCAAGCAAACAAGAAGAAGCAAGGCAATGAGAAGCAACACATGAGCAAGGAAGAGAAGGCTCAATCAAAGAGAAGTTGCTACTCATGCCGGGAAAGGGGACACATGGCTCATTCATGTCCCCTAGGTAACACTCCTAAGCCCATTTCAATTGCTAACGATTCTATGCTTAGGAAGGATGAAAATGGTACCTCTAAGGCTACTATTGCAACTCATCCCGCTATTCATACTAAGGCATTGCCTAAGTATGTTGCTCCTAACTTTAGAGGACCCAAACTAGTTTGGGTACCATCAAAAAGTGGATGAATGTGTGTAGGTACCATGGCATTGGAGACTTGATTCAATTGATTTCATATTGTTCATCATATGATTGAGTCAAGTAATGGAGCTTAGTGTTATTCTCAAACCCAATGCCAAGACAAAAGAGTGAAGTCCAAGTGCTACAACGAACAAGTGCAAAAGGTCAAGTTGTGGTGGTTGATTGGATATATTTGAAGGCTTGCAAATTGTAGATGAAGAAGCTTGCTATTTCATGATCATGAGCTACTAAGGTATATATATAGTTGATCATGTTCTTTTAGATGCATATGAGATGATTGAATTGGATATATATGCATATGTTGCTTGCTATAAGATGATTGAATGGATTTGATGATTAGTGATCAAAATTGAGTTAGTTTGAATGGATATGTTCATGAGACTTCTTTTAGTAAGTGATTTGAATGGATGTATGTCTTGTGAGATTGTTCAAACAAGTTAGCTTCAAGTTTGATTCAAATTGGTAGAGTATAGCTCAATTGCTCAAAGTTGTTCAATATTGCAAAATCTGAGTGAGCTGAGAAGATAGCCATGTTTGAGTGATCAAATCTATTTGGATTGGCTTGAAATTTGGTACACATTCTCTACACTTATGGTATTAGTTTCTGTGCAAAGTTCATGATAATTGGATAAGTGATGCTTCGGTTTTGGAGTGGATCTTGTCAACTATTATGCAGCAGTTTTCAGCATGTAGTACTATGGAAAAAATTGAAATCTGGTAGCAATCTAGAAAGCCAATGAAGCTCAAATTTCTATGGCTGCTAGTACACTTAGAGAGGAACATCTCCACCAAATTTCATAGTCATTGAACTTATATTTTGGGAGATATGCATGTTTCTTTGAGAAGGACAGAATCTGCCAGAAAAGTGACAATTATTGGATTTATCTAGAGTCACTTTGATTGAAAGGCCCTCAAGTTGGAATCATGTTTACAAGTGGTTGAGGGTCCTATGTTTGGTTTTGAGATGAGTGAAAAAAAATGACAAAGATGAGATCAAGACCAACATCAAGATGAAGAGAAAGATCAAGTCCTAGTATCAAATTGAAGATCTTTTGGAAGAAAGAAAAGGACTCAAAGAAGAACTCAAAGAAGGATTCAAAGTTACATTTCAAGATGAGTTCAATTGGATCAATCAAACAAAGGCATTTCGAGTAAGGATCAAGGATGTTCTTTGGAGAGAGGTCACTTCTCCCTTTTGTAGGGGCTTGCCGCCTTTTGTAGGTTAACCAAGTATGGTACTTGGAAGGCTAATATGGAAGTGGTGATTCAAAGGATATTTGAGATGCTTAGTTGAAGCAATGAAAGGATTGATCTAGAGAGCAAGCAACACCCAAAAGAGAGCAAATCATACCAACTCAAGTGGTATTCATAAGCAAGCTATGAACAAATGAAGAAGCAAGCCAACCACAACCTTGAGCTAGTGCACTTGATCATATGGGTGAAGATTTGTTCTATCAATTGGTATCTATTGGTCTTCGCCATGGACTTCACATTGCTATTTGTTCTATCAATTGGTATCTATTGATCTTCACCATGGACTTCGTATTGCTATTTCGGAGTTGGAATCAAAATGACTAACCTCTACTCCAAGATAACAAGGTATCATTGTTTGTCATATGCATTCATACTATGCTTAGGACTTGATTAGAGCATATAGACATCCTTGTGATACTATCTAGGAGCATCCATGAAAATCAAATGTTTTGATGCTTATATGATGCCACTATTGCTTCTATGCTTTACATGATCTAGTGGTAACATATAACATGTTTATGGGCTTGCAATCCTAGTGTTTAATCTAGAGAATGAGCAATGGAACATTTAACCAACGTGAGTAAGATAACCATTGCAAAATGTGTGAAGAAGCTTACTCTAGAGCAAACCGTGTTGAATGTTTCATGCAAATGATCTAGGTTGAACCACAAATGAAATGAAACAAACATCTCTCTCTTAACAATTTGAACCTCCTTTATGCAAACCTTTTATGGAAATAGATGACAAAGGGGGAGAAAGTGTAACAAAGATAAAATTAAAGGGGGAGAGACAAAGATAAAATGAAAGGGAGAGAATGAATGTAAAGATAAAATAAAAATGATTTTTGAGCACACAAGTAGGGGGAGCAAGCTCATGAACTTGGTTGTTGCATTTGATATGTGCATAATCATGTGCTTGCTTGCATTGCATAAGTTTTAAATTTTATATGCATGCTTGTGTGGTGTATGCTAGTTATAGAATTTAATTGATGATTTGATAACTAGCATGCATAGGTTGATAGCTAGACTTGTGCTTTTCATGCAAAACTAGAGCCTTGCTTTTAATGTTGATCTCACTGGGTTTTCTAGTTTTTATGATGTCTACCTACTTGTGGTGCTAAGGAAGATGTACAATTGTGAACTTCATCAATATCATGCTCCAAAGGTTATTCTATACACCTTAGCACCTCTTGGTAGTAATTACTCTCCCACACTTCGATATCTATTCATATGTGCAAGTCTCATTTCCAAACACTCTAGCACGTATGTAGGGGGAGCTAATTCTACCAATTCGGGTTTGTGCTACTTGTCCAAAATCCTTTACACATGGTAAAATAGCTTGGGCAAGCAACATGAATCCAAACCAAGTTAGAAATTTACATTCTTGTGAAGTGCTAGCTTGGAATAAGCATAATTTCCATATCTTTGTAGAGTTGTCATCAATTACCAAAAAGGGGGAGATTGAAAGGTCCTAGTTTGGTTTTGGTAATTGAGTGACAACTTAGGTGGACTAATATGTGTTTGAAGTGAATTACACAGGTGATTATTCCATAGGTGATCATGTGTGAGCAACATATGCCATAGAGGTGAAATGGCTTGGAAGATGTTGCAAGGCTCACACATGTGATGAAGGAGCTTAATGCACATGAAACATGACATGGAGTCATGTGGCTAAGATGGTGAAGATCAAGGCAAGACTTGGCTTGATGGACTGGTTGCGAAGGTGAAGGGCAAGTTGGAGGCTTTGAAGCCGTTGGTACCGAGTGTCGGGAGGCTTAAGCAAGACTTGGCGCCGAAGGACCGAAGCGATGGTGAAGAGCAAGTGATGTCAAGATCGATGGACCATGGAGGCCATGTGATGATATGAAGTGGATCATATCATTTGGAGATAGATTGGTGCATGTGTTGCATCAACACCGAAGAAGATGGAATGGAATGCGCAAGGCAAAGGTATATTTGTAGGGCATTTCATTTCACCGGTCATAGGTGTGTAGAGAAGATTATGACCGGGTTTAGGATAGATGGCCGTACTATTAAGAGGAGCAAACTTGTTTGCATATCTGTCATCTAGTGCCACTTGAGCGATCTAACATTGCGATGTTGCTAGGATCGAGTGGCGTGGTGAGAGCAAGTGAAAATCCTTTGAAAAATGTTTGTGAAAATGCTAACACACATGCACAAGGTTGTATACACTTGGTGGTGTTGGCACATTTGCAAAGGAGAAGGTGTTGGAGTTGATTTGGATCAACTCGGAGAAGTTTTGGAGAAAGCTTTGGTTGGAAAAAGAGAAGCAATGGATCTTGGATTGGAAAATTGTACTAACCCTTTGTGAGTTGGATTAGCTTTGTATGTGGGATGTGTAGCCCTCTAAATAAGCTTTCCAAAATGTCCAAGATCATCGAAATCGGAGTTTGGAGCTAAAAGTTATGGTCGTTTTAGCGCGGAGGTCTTTTTTGGCCTAGAGGTAGTACCGACCCTGAGGCCGGTAGTACCGACCCCTCCACGAACAGATCGCATGATCTCTGTGTTTGGGCCATTTTTGGCCTAGAGGTAGTACCGCCATAGGGCCGGTACTACCGACCCTCGGTAGTACCGACCCCTCTGTGGGCAGCACACAAACTCTCTGTTCGGAGGAGTTTTGGCCTAGAGGTATGTGACACCCCAATTTTAAGAACAAAATTGGAGCACAATATATGTATGCCAGGATCAATTTTCATACATATATCCACATCATAGTAAATATCAAAACAATGCTTTATTAATATATCGAACATTATTACAAAAATGACCCTCGGGTCCAAAAGAAAAGTACAGACTCTCGGTCTAACTCTATTGTAGACTTCGCGGAAACTGGACGCCATCTCCACAGGAAGGTCGACCGGGGGCTGCGCCATCCTAGTACAGGTCGTCAGGGTCGTAGCCACCGTCCTCTGGATACTCCTGCTCCTCGTGCGCGTAGTCGCCAGCGTCTGGGTGGGGTAGCAGGGGGGACAAAGAGGAAGGGTGAGTACATCGAAATGTACTCCGCAAGTGTAGGAAATATATGCTTATGAGGCTATCATCAAAGGTAGGCTGACACAGTTTGACTCATGCGCCTAAAGCAATACATCCTATTAATCCTATGCACCTATTTACTAGGTTATAGACACAGACACTGTAGAAAAGTAACAACACTCGGAGTTGCACCGAGCAAGACCACACTCGGAGTCACACCGAGCAACCAACACTTGGATTCACACCAAGCAACCGCACTTGGAGTCGCACCAAGTACCCACACCTGAAGTCCATCAGGCAACCGCACCTGAAGTCCATCAGATGACCCGAACCAGTAACCAGTAACCAACTAATCCCGAAGAAGTCCAAGCCGCTCGTGACCGTGAGCACGGCTGATATATCAGTTTTACACTCTGCAGAGGTTGCACATCGTTACCCATGAGTCGTGCATTACCCGTCACGCTAAACACTGCCGAGGTGCATAGCGGGTTGCACTGCAAGGCCTTTACAAAGCCCCTCCAAGTCTGTGTTACACGTACTCTAAGGTTTCTCCCCTGTCCATAAGTCAACGACCCCAAGGGACCCCTCTTGAGCCACTATACAACCCCCGTGTAGCATAACTTGAAGGAAACTAATTAATTAGCCAGGTCCAGTCCATACAGATCTCATGGCTGCGCTGTTAAGCCGGGTTATAGGCTTCGAGAACCGGGTCCTAGGGATCCAGGCAAGATATGTCTAGCACGAGCCCAGAACCAGAAAACAAAACCAGCTGCCGAATCCCACGGCACAAAACCACCAATACGGGTCCATCCTGCCGGATTTTCCTAATAACCATGTTACTACAAAATTACCATGTCCACATTGTTTCATAGTTCATTAATAAGAATTTATTATTATTGGCCACCATCCCATCCCGACATGACTGCAGGGCTAAGCATGACTTCTACCCGAACAACCCAAACCAGGCGACAAGGATAATATAAACAAAATCTAGTAAACCCTAACATGGGATTCAAATTAATGACAAGCATGCAACTACAGGATCTAGCTACTCTAATACCAAAAGTAAAATAAATCATAGGTGCAAGATGTTCAAGAACACTTGCCTTCGGGCTGGGTCGAAACTGCAGGATCACAAGAAGGGTCTGGAGCGTCCTTGTACTCCGCACTCTCTGGATCACACATCGATACATGGCCCAAACAAAGCAATATAAGAAACAATACATCAATAGTAGGAAAACAAAACGTAAACTGATCTACTACGTAGAGCTCGACGAGACGAATCTAACGCAAGTTGAACGGGTCGAAACAGAGTTAAAATGAGCAAGTTATGGGCTTTTGAATCTCAGTGGCAAATCTGTAAATAAGTTGAACTCATTTTGCATTTAAAATAAATCAAAAACTAGAAAATGAACGTGCAGCGGACCGGGCCTCATTTAGAAAAAAGTTCAGGGGCTAAACCGAAAGGTTTGCCAGACTCAGTGAACAATGCCGAACGGACGGCGGGTTGATTTCAATAAAAGGCAGGGTCTCTTTTGTAAAACACGCGACGCGTGGCGAAGGCGGCTGGCGTGGCGCTGACTTGGCGGACAGATGGCGCACGGCCATTCGCGCGGTGCACCACACATGCGGTGAGCCTGCTGTCGTGGCGGGGTGGACCGAGCTCATGGCGCTGGTGCACCCGGCTCATACCCTTTCACCGAAGATCTAATCTACACCCTCCGTTCCGGATCGGAGGGCCAAGGAGGAAGGGGAAAGAAGGGTGCGTGCCGGCCAGAGAGGGGACGTTGGTGCTCCATCGGCGCCGCCAGGGGCTCGCCGGCGTGAGCTCGGAGGTGGCCCGAGAGTTCGATAGAGACTGCGGGAGAGGGTGGAACAGGGAGGGAGGCTCACCATGGGCTCGGTGGTGGGGTTCTCATCGCCGGAGATGGACCAGGGAGGGGTGGTCCGCGGCGGCGCCATGGATGCGTTCGCCGGGCTTGCTCGGGATACGACCTAGGGCCAGTAGAGATGACGGGGAGGGTTGGGATCGAGAGAGGAGCTCACCCTAGGTACGATGGAGGGGTCGGTGACGCCGTTACTGGCTCCTAGACGGCTGGCGACGGCGAGGTTGTGCCACGGCGGCGGACGCAGTGCTCATCTCCGGTGGGTGCAGGCGCCGGAGACGGAGGGAGAGTACGGGAAGGCGAGGGGGAGTGGCGGCGGCTCGCACAGACGTCGATTCGGCCGTCTATTTGACGATACAGAGGGGGAGGGGAGAGGGAGATGCGAGCGGGCGCGGGTACGGTGGAGCGCAGATGGCGCTCGAAGCCAGTGCGTGAGGTTCGCGGGAGGAGGTTGGGGAGGATGACGACCTGATCGGCGGGGTCCACCTGTCAGCGGGTAAGGGGGAAAACGCGGTACAGCCGCTGTAGCGCGCGTGAGAGAGGGACGATGAGGCCGCGGCTTCGTGGGCCGCTGGGTCTAGAGCGGAGGGGGAAAGCGACGAGGCGGGCCGGTGCGTCAGCTTGGCCCAAGGGCGGGCTGGCCAGTTTGCGCGCGGGAGGAGATGGGCCGGCGGGATCGGCCCAGGCCGGTGAGGAGAAGGGAGGAGCAGGGGTGAGGCTGGGCCGGTCGGGGAAGCGAGGAGGGGGAGAGGGTTTCACGGGCCAGGCGGATCGGGCCAAGAAAAAGGCCGGAAGGAGAGGGAGAGGAGGGCTTGCCCCTTTTTTTTCTTTTTCTTTTCTCTTTGCAAAATCATTTGAAATCCAATTTCAAATCGGTTTGAAATCAAATAACTTTTGCAGAGTTTTGGAAATATTTTCCTAGGTTTTGGCAAATAAAACTTTGACTTTGATTTTGTAAAATTTTCATAAACCTTTTATTTATTTTCTAAATAGAATAAACCCGATTCGCCCTATTCGGGTTTAACAAAAATTATTTTTCTCCCAATAAAAATTATGCAACGGCATGAATGCAACAAACATCTGGCTAGGATTTTCCTCCATCTAGGGTTTTGGCCATTTTCCTAATTAAATTCTAATTTATTTTAATTAATTAAACACCCGGGGTGTTACAAGGTAGTACCGCCATAAGGCCGGTAGTACCGACCCTACTACCGACCCCTGTACGCAGCGCGCAAACTCTCTGTTCGAGAGACGGTTTGGCCTACCGGTAGTACCGCCATATGACCGGTAGTACCGGGCCACGATAGTACCGACCCTAGGGGTCGGTGGTACCGAGGTTTGGAGGAAGTTTGGGAGCGTTCTGTGTAGATCTAGATTTGGCCTACCGGTAGTACCGCTATAAGGCCGGTAGTACCGGGGAAGGTAGTACCGACCCTACTACCGCCCGTGTTAGAAAGTCATTTCTAACGGTCTTTTGGACCGCCGGTAGTGCCGGTCCTTGGGTCGGTAGTACCGACCGAAGGCGTGGAAGCTCGGGAGAAGGGGAAAACGGCTAGTTGGTGGCTCCCCTCTATAAATAGAGGGGTGGCCGGCCCTTGGGAAAGGTTGAGCACCCTAGGGACTTTGTGTCCAAAGTTGGGAAGTGCTTAGGAGCCCTCTAACACACATATGCTTTAGTGCTTATCCGATTGTGTTGCGAGTGAGCGATTCTAGTGCGTTGCTTTGAGAGATTGCATCGAGTGGCACTAGGTGTTCGAGTTGCAAGCCGGTGGTGCTTATTACTCTTGGAGGTTGCCACCTCCTAGACGGCTTGGTGCGTGTCTCCGTCGTGAAGCCCGCGTGAAGATTGTGCGTGGCTCCGGAGAAGCTTTGTGAGGGGCATTGTGCTCGCCCCGCGAGAGATCGCGAAGAGCAACTCTAGTGGAAAGAGGCGTGAAGAGCGCCAAGTGGTCCGGCCGGATCAAAAGCTAGAGCTCTTGGTGAGCACTCCATCGTGGAGAGGTTGGCTTAGTGTCACCACTAGCGAGAGGATCGGCGGCAACCTTGGGCTTGCTTCAACGGGGACTAGCTTGGTGGCAACCAAGTGAACCTCGGGATAAAATCTTGTGTCCCCGCCTCTTGTTGCTCTTATTGTTCTTATTCCTTGCATATTACGCTTGTTTGTGTTCTTCGTGTTCTTCCCTCCCCCTTCACTCTATCTTAGGTTGGGAAGACTCGATCTACCATTTGGCAAGGGACCAAGACTTGGGGAAGCTACATTCATCATCTACATCATCTAGGGAAGTGGGGTAATTGCCAGATCTGAGATTGCATCTCATCCACTTCGATTTCGTAGCTTCCTGCAGGTGCTCGGTAGTACCGGCCTAACAGCCCGGTAGTACCGACGTCGGTAGTACCGGCCTAACAGCCCTGTAGTACCGACCACCTGATCTTTACACTAGCTTGCACTGCAATACTATCTTTTGTGCTAGTGTTTAGTTGTTTAGTTTGTGTAGCTAAGTTGAGCTCTCTAATTTGGCTTGTGTAGTCTTGTTATTGAGCATTGCCAGTGAGCTTAGGCTTTGTGCTTTGCTTGCTAGATTGTGTAGGAGCTCCCCCGTGTTTGAAGCACTAGTTGCATAGGTTTGTGTGGCTATAAATACCTGTTGGGAGAAGGACAATAGTTTCGGCCCCCGGTACCTCCTTTCAGGCATCGCCGCGTGATCGAACGAGGCGCATAATCGTCAACCGAGCGAAGCGTTGCTTTCGCCAAGGCTATCGTCAATCAAGCGAAGCGTTGCCTTTGTCAACGCTATCATCAACCGAGCGAAGCGTTGCTTTCGTCAACGCTATCATCAACCGAGCGAAACGTTGCTTTCGTCAACGCTATCGTCAACCGAGCGAAGCGTTGCTTTCGCCAAGGCTATCGTCAATCAAGCGAAGCGTTGCCTTCGTCAACGCTATCGTCAACCGAGCGAAGCGTTGCTTTCGTCAAAACTATCGTCTGCTGTGTGGAGAGTTGCTTCTGCTCGAGCGAAGCGTTGCTTTCGTCAAAACTATCGTCAGCCAAGCGAAGCGTTGCTTTCGTCAACGTTATCGTCAACCGAGCGAAGCGTTGCTTTCGTCAGGACTATCATCTGCTGAGCGAAGAGTTGCTTCCGCTCGAGCGAAGCGTTGCTTTCGTCAGCGCTATCGTCAACCAAGCGAAGCTTTGTTTTCGTCGAAGCTATCGTCTGCTGAGCGGAGAGTTGCTTCCGCTCGAGCGAAGCGTTGCCTTCGTTAACGCTATTGTCAACCGAGCGAAGCATTGCTTTCGTCAAAACTATCGTCTGCTGAGTGGAGAGTTTCTTCCGCTCGAGCGAAGCGTTGCTTTCGTCAACGCTATCGTCAACCGAGCGAAGCGTTGCTTTCGTCGAAGCTATCGACGGTCGTTTCTGTCTTGGTGAAGGAGCGTTAGGTTTCGTTTCGGTTTCGTAATCCGAATAAGATTATCGTCGATCGATACCCGGTTTTGCAGGGACAGATTCCGGCGAGAGAGATGATGCGTTCGTTGGGAGGGTTGCTGAGTTGGCGGCGCGTGGGCCCCACGACACGTCTTCGGAGGGGGCTGAGGTGTGCCTTCCTCCCCAAGACAACCTCTGAAGACCGCAAGGGCATTTTGGTCCATGTAGAAATGTGTGTACGAGTATAAATAGAGCCCGACTGGGACTTTGTACACAAGGGATTCTGATTCTACAGTATCAATATAAAGAGCAGTTCGTTTCGCCTGTTGCTTTCTCCTTTCGTCCATTTGTCTGAGTGCTTTCGAGTGTTTCGGCGACAACCACTGTTCCAAGGTTTTGGCCCAGAACAACATTGGCACCCACCGTGGTTGTTGCTCGAGCTTTCCATGGCACCAAAGAAAGGAGCAAGGTTAACTGGCGAATCATCCAAGGCGACAGCTTCAGCAGCGGTTGTACCAAGTGAGGTACCGCCGACCGAGCCGGATGCCTCAGTTCTGCAGGACGTCATTAGGGATCATCCAGGCAATCGGCAAGTGACACCAGAAGGGTATTTGGAAGAGATACCAGAAGGCGCAGAAGAGGAAAATGGTGACGAAGACAAAATCACCAATCGAGCAAGGCACCTGAAGACTTTGGACTCTTTCCAGCAAGAAATTGAGAAGCTTGCGCAGGAACGAAATCAGTTGTTGCATCAGTTAGAGGAACAGAACAGAGCCACCCAAGCCAAAGTGGCTATCAGGCAGACCGAGAGTCACAAGGAAGGGCTACTTAAGGAAATACAACAATTGCAAAGGGCAATTGGAAAAGGTGGCGGTTTAGGAGGCGGAACCTTGCCTCAGCAAATTCATACAATTTCGGATGAAGAGGACGAGGCATTCGACCCTTCATCGCCTTTGTCTAGGGAGCTGCAACTTCATCCATGGCCGCCGAATTACAAGCCAAGAATACCACCTTTCGACGGAAGGACGAATCCAAGGAAATTCATCGCAAGCTATGAAACGGCAGTATACTCTACAGGTGGCGACAGTACAACTTTAGCTAAATCTCTTATTCTGGCAGTAGAGGACATTGCCCATGATTGGTATATGTCAATCAAACCTTTGTCGATACAATCTTGGCAACAGTTCAAGGCCGACCTTCTGTCGACCTTTCAAGGATATAGCACAGGAATCAAAACCACCAGAGATCTGTTAAACTGTACACAAGGAGACAATGAAACTTTGTCTGAATACTTGGGAAGGTTCATCCAGCTAAAGGCGCAAGTGCCAAATGTGCTAGAAGCAACTGTAATTGCAGCAGCAATCGAAGGGTTAGCTATTGGTCAATGTGCATCCCATTTCGCAAGAGAACCGCCTGACACGGTGAAGGAGCTTTTTGAGGTGAGACGATACGCCAGATCTGATGACGACTTCAAAAGGCGAAAGGCAGCACAAAACCTACAGAAGCAAGCAGACAGAAGCACAAGGCCATCAAATCTGGCAAATCAGCGAAATGTGAGACCTTTCCGAGCAGTAAATTCCTTACAAGAAGATTCAGCTCAGTCAAAACCAGATCGAAAGCAAGAAGATAATCAAATTCAACCACCTCAGTTTCGCCCTTTCGACAGAGCTCAACGAGGAGGTCGTGGAGGACGTGGACCTTTCGGCGGAAGAGACGGAAGAGGTAGAGGAAGAGGACTAAAACCCCCCTATTGTGCTGTATGCGGCGAAGATGCAGGTCATTACACGCGTGACTGCCGATACAGTAAGATGGCGAAAGAGCTAAAGGCGAAAGATGATGCAGCCAAGGGCAATGAGGCGCCCAAGCATATCTACCACAACTCCCCAAGAGTAGAAAGCTCATCAAGCCAATTCTATTCACAGCCATACCATCCAATGGGAAACAATATGATGCCTCAACCAAGCTTCATGCATAGCTACGCCAGCAACCCATATGCATGGCAGCATCCGCCTTACCTGGTTTATCATCAACCTCAAAACCCATCGCTTTTGGTAGCAATTTCGTCGCCGGCCTTGCCAGAACGCCAACAGTCAGCTCAGCCTAATGCAAAGCGTGAAGAAGCGCCAGAGCAACAAACTGTAAACAACATACTACCATCGAGAGGTCACATATTCGCTATCACAGGCGGATCCAATCTAGAGCATCAAAGCAAAAGGGCGAGAAAGGAATATGACAGAAGAGTTTTGACAATAACTCCAAAGATGCCGTTAAACAGGCCAGCTTGGTCTTTGGCTCCCATAACCTTTGACGAAAGCGATTTCCAAGTCCGAGATTATCCTCATTTCGATGCTTTCGTCGCTACGGCAAATGTGGCCGGTTACACCTTGCATAACATTTTGATCGATACTGGCAGCTCTGCCGATATTCTTTTCATCAAGGCTTTCGAATCCATGGAGTTGGACAGAAGAACACTTGAACCGGCAGGAAATTCGTTATATGGTTTCGGCGGAAGAAAAATTGATGCCATTGGGAAGAAGTCAATTCCAGTGTCTTTTCAGGATGGCAAAAGAGTGCGGACCGAAAATATCATATTTGATATAGTCAATATGGACTACCCATACACAGCAATCTTCGGCAGAGGTTTCACAAACAAGTTCGAGGTGGTAATAAAGCAAAGTTATCTTTGCATGAAAATGCCATCACCTTTCGGCATAATAACAGTACATGGTGACCAAATAGCCTCAAGGCGGATAGAGGGCAAACCAACGCCTGGATATAGTCTGATAAATGAGGTAGCCAAAAGTCAGTACAGGCAGTACCAGAGCAAGACAACGAAATCAATTCAAGGGCCGAAGCGCAGAAGACACTATCAAGGTACCACTTAGTGAAGCAGTACCGGACAGATGCATTCATATCGGTTCAGACTTGTCCATTCCCAAACAAGAAGAATTGGTATCGTTCCTTCACCAAAACACAGATGTATTCGCCTGGTCAGCGAAGATCTGCAAGGGGTTAGCCGAAACCTAGCGCAACATAGCTTGAATGTCGCAAAAGGGTGCATACCAAGAAAGCAAAAGCTAAGGAAGATGTCAACAGAAAGGGCAGAGGCAGCAAGTGCGGAAGTACAGCGACTTTTGGACGCAGGAGTCATCAGGCCAGTACAATACCCAGAATGGCTAGCAAACGTGGTAATGGTGAAAAAGAAGAATGGGAAGTGGCGAATGTGTGTTGATTTCACTGATCTGAACAAGCATTACCCGAAAGATCCATACCCTTTGCCCCGGATTGACAAGTTGGTAGATACTGCAGCAGGATGTAAAATGATGAGCCTTTTAGATTGTTTCTCTGGGTATCACCAAATTTGGCTAAACACGGATGACGAGGAGAAAACAAGTTTCATCACCCCAGGCGGAACATATTGCTACCGTCGCATGCCGGAAGGGTTAAGAAATGCTGGACCAACTTTCTCCAGAATGACAGATGAGGTTTTCGTTCAGCAAAAGGGAGTCAATTTGCTAGCTTATGTCGATGACATTGTAGTCAAGAGTGACAAGAAAGAAACACATATTCAAGATTTGACGGAAACTTTCATGAACATGCGCAAGAGCGGTCTTAAGCTCAACCCGGACAAATGTATCTTCGGTATTCAGAAAGGCAAGTTACTCGGGTGTTTGGTTTCGGCAAGAGGAATCGAAGCAAATCCAGATAAGATTGCGGCAATTACAAACATGCAACCGCCAAAAAATACAAAACAAGTTCAAAGGCTAACATGCAGATTGGCAGCGTTGAACAGGTTCATAGCAAGATCCGCCGAAAGGGGGTCTCCCTTTTTTCAGAACCCTAAGAAACACAGACTTGTTCGAATGGGGTCCCGAGCAGCAACAAGCTTTCGACGATCTGAAACAGTATCTGACAAAGCTCACTACCCTATCCAAACCTTCGCCGAAAGCTGTGCTATTGCTTTATCTGGCAGCTTCTCCTACCGCAGTCAGTGCGGTCTTAGTAGAAGAAAAAGAGTCTGAAAATTCAATGTACCAATTCCCAATCTATTTCGTTTCAGAGGCATTATCAGGTGCTAAGCTAAACTATTCAGAGTTAGAAAAAATTGCATACACAGTGGTAATGGCCTCCAGGAAGCTGAAACATTATTTTCAGGCACATCATATTAGGGTATTGTCAGCTCAACCGCTAGGAGCTCTGTTCCGCAACAGTGAAGCTATTGGCAGAATAGGCAAATGGGCTGCCGAATTGAATGAATTTGCAATAGACTTCGAGCACAGATCAGCCATCAAGTCGCAAGTACTGGCAGATTTCATCGCCGATTGGACACCGTCCGCTTCCGACACAACAGTTCAGTTTGATGAGCCAACATGGACAGTACATTGTGACGGAGCATGGGGTGCGGCAGGCGCAAGCATTTCTGCCATCTTGACACCGCCATCTGGCCCAAAACTTCGATATGCTGCAAAACTGCAGTTCCTTTCTACTAACAACACCGCCGAATACAAAGCAGTTCTGCTAGGCCTGCGAAAACTCAGAGCATTGGGAGTCAGAAGATGCATAGTAAAGTCAGATTCGCAGGTAGTTGTTGGCCAAGTCAAAAAGAATTTCGTTGCAAGAGAGCCAGACTTAATAAAATATCTATCGGCAATAAGACGAATGGAAAAGTATTTTTCGGGTTTCACTTTGAAGCACATCCCTAGAGCTGACAATAGCGAAGCCGACGAATTGGCAAAAGCAGCGGCAGTAGGTGCTCCGCTACCGCCTGATGTATTCTTTCAGACGTTGACAGTTAAAGCAGTCAAAGAAGAAGAAGAAAAGCCATTGGCGATTCATGCCATCACAAGTGAAGATTGGAGATCACCAATATATGCTTTCTTGTCCGGCACATATGAACCGCTAGATAATCAACAGATGGAGAGGATGAAAGCCAGAACAAAGTGTTACTTCATCATTGGGAACGACTTATACAGAAGCGGAGTTGTAGCTCCACTACTCAAGTGTATCAGCAGATCTCAGGAAATTCAATTGCTAACTGAAATCCATTCCAGATCTTGTGGTGCTCACAGAGGGGCACATGAAATCGCCCATAGAGCAATAAGACAAGGTTTCTATTGGCCAAACGCGGCGGAAGATGCAAAGGAATTGGTCAGAAAGTGCGAGAATTGCCAGATGTTCGCCAACAAGCAAAATGCTCCGGCAAACCCGACTAAACCAATAATACCAACTTGGCCATTACAGAGATGGGGAGTGGACATAGTCGGACCATTGCCCACCGCTCCAGGAAACCTTCGCTTTGCAGCAGTAGCGCTAGAATATTTCACAAAGTGGATAGAAGCAAAAGCTTTGGCTAAAATCACATCCGGAACTTTGATCCGTTTCGTCTGGCAAAGGATCATCCTATATTACAGTGGACAATGGGAAACGGTTCGATTCCACGCAATTCAGAAGTTTTTGCGATGAGTTCAACATAAAGCTGGCTTTCGCATCTGTCAATCACCCGCAGAGCAACGGGGCAGTAGAAAGGGCAAATGGACTAATATTCACGGCAGTAGCAAAATCCTTATTCGACTCGCCAAAAGGAAAATGGGCTTTGCAGTTGACAACATTAGTTTGGGGGCACAACATATCAACATCAAGAGCAACTGGTTTCACACCCTTTCGCCTGCTATACGGCGAAGAGGCTGTAACACCAGAAGAGATAAAGCTAGGGTCTTTTCGCACAGAGGTACCGACTTCATCGTCTATACAACGTTTCGTCAACATTGAGGAAAATGAAACCACAAGAATTGAAGCAGCAAGTAATCTTGACAAGTATCACGAAGAGACGAAAGCTTGGAGAGGCAAGAAAATGCTTCGCAAGGACATCAAACCTGGCGATATGGTAATCATCAGGCATCCAGACAAACAAGGAAAACTACAATCGCAATGGTATGGACCATTCGTCGTTTCAAGCATGATCGCCCCAAGAACCTTTCGGCTCCTCAATGATGAAGGCGATGAAACCACTCACACCTGGAACGCAGACAACCTGCATCGCTTCTACCCGTAATTCAAGATCATGTGACCTTGTTTTAAGTTTTCGCTTTTCTTTAGTCTTTTACAGTTTTAAGGGGATTGGCACTCTTTTTCCTCACAGGGGATCCTTTATTCAAAAGGCGTGAGGTTTTTTAATGAGGCAATCCTTTGTACCCATGCTAAAGCTAATAGACATGAAACCCCCCAAAAGAGAGAAGTCAAAAAGTGTCGTACGCCGAAACAAGCTATCGTCATGCTTGCTTATCGGCAATGTCAAATTAAACAAAAAGGTTGCACATCTCCTTCTGACAAAAGCACGAAAGAGATTTAGCAACCCCAAAAAGCCTAAGGGCTAATGCATTCACCTCGACCCTCCAAAAAAGAGAGGGCGAGGAGACGAAAGCCTAAGGGCTAATGCATGCACCTCGACCCTCCAAAAGAGAGAGGGCGAGGAAACGAAAGCCTAAGGGCTAAGGCATTCACCTCGACCCTCCAAAAGAGAAAGGGCGAGGAAACGAAAGCCTAAGGGCTAACGCATTCACCTCGACCCTCCAAAAGAGAGAGGGCGAGGAGACGAAAGCCTAAGGGCTAACGCATTCACCTCGACCCTCCAAAAGAGAGAGGGCGAGGAGACGAAAGCCTAAGGGCTAATGCATTCACCTCGACCCTCCAAAAGAGAGAGGGCGAGGAGACGAAAGCCTAAGGGCTAATGCATGCACCTCGACCCTCCAAAAGAGAGAGGGCGAGGAGACGAAAGCCTAAGGGCTAATGCGTTCAACTCGACCCTCCAAAAGAGAGAGGGCAAGGAGACAAAAGCCTAAGGGCTAACGCATGCACCATGACCCTACAGAAGAGGGTGACGAAACAAGGCACAATAATGCAAGGAACGACAACCTTGAAAGAGGATAGGAGCAAAAAGTACAGAATATAAGCACAATTAATGCTTAAGATACAACCACCACAACCACCACAACCACCAAACATCAAAATCTTGTACCTTACTCATCCACTATATATACAACCCAAGGGGTCTTTCAGCCAAAAGCAGTTGAAGGGATGAGCGGGATAGACAAGGAGCAAAACAAAGTTAGTATATAAAATACCTAGGAATAAGAGGGTATCAGGAAGAGAGAGAGCTGTCAAGTTTTATAAAACGTGACGAAAGCGAAACCTGCGGTTTCGGCCATGAGTCAAACAGTAGACGCAGTGGGTGAGGACGCGCAGTAAAAGTCGAGTGCGCGAAAGCATGCCACCAAGGAGCATTCTTGAATTACCAGCAACGCGCATCTGCCAATACACCTACAAACAGCTAGAGCAGCTGGTGCACCTTGCTGATAATAGTTAGCGGCAACGTTTTTGTATCACCGACAAAAAGTTAATCAATCGAAAATCAGCCAGGGGCTAGCATTCGACGCCTTTCGCTCTGTTTTCATCGCCCTCGCCGAAAAGGTTGGGGGACGGCGCCGTTTTTCTAAACTATCGGGCGAGAGGCTAGCTTTCGACGCCTTTCGTTCCTCTTTCGTCGTCCTCGCCGAAAAGGTTGGGGGACAACGCCGTTTTTCTAAAACTATCGGGCGAGAGGCTAGCTTTCAACGCCTTTCGCTCCTCTTTCGTCGTCCTCGCCGAAAAGGTTGGCGGACGGTGCCATTTTTCTAAAAGTATAGGGCGAGAGGCAAGCATTCGACGCCTTTCGCTCTGCTCTCGTCGCCCTCGCCGAAAAGGTTGGGGGATGGTGCCGTTTTTCTAAAGTATCGGGCAAGGGGCTAGCTTTCGACGCCTTTCGCTCGCTTTCGTCGCCCTCGCCGAAAAGGTTGGGGGACGGCGCCATTTTTCTAAAGTATCGGGCGAGGGGCTAGCATTCGACGCCTTTCGCCTCGCTTTCGTCGCCCTCGCCGAAAAGGTTGGGGGACGGCGCCGTTTCTCTAAAGTATCGGGCGAGAGGCAAGCTTTCGACGCCTTTCGCTTGCTTTCGTCGCCCTCGCCGAAATGGTTGGGGGACGGCGCCGTTTTTCTAAAGTATCGGGCGAGAGGCAAGCTTTCGACGCCTTTCGCTCGCTTTCATCGCCCTCGCCGAAAAGGTTGGGGGACGGCACCGTTTTTCTAAAGCATCGGGCGAGGGGCTAGCTTTCGACGCCTTTCGCACGCTTTCGTCGCCCTCGCCGAAAAGGTTGGGGGATGGCGCCATTTTTCTAAAGTATCGGGCGAGAGGGAAGCATTCAACGCCTTTCGCTTAGCTTTCGTCGCCCTTGCCGAAATGGTTGGGGGACGGCGCCATTTTTCTAAAGTATCGGGCGAGAGGCAAGCTTTCGATGCCTTTCGCTCGCTTTCGTCGCCCTCGCCGAAAAGGTTGGGGGACGGCGCCATTTTTCTAAAGCATCGGGCGAGGGGCTAGCTTTCGACGCCTTTCGCACGCTTTCGTCGCCCTCGCCGAAAAGGTTGGGGGACGGCGCCATTTTTCTAAAGTATCGGGCGAGAGGGAAGCATTCAACGCCTTTCGCTTAGCTTTCGTCGCCCTTGCCGAAAAGGTTGGGGGACGGCGCCGTTTTTCTAAAGTATCGGGCAAGGGGCTAGCTTTCGACGCCTTTCGCTCGCTTTCGTCGCCCTCGCCGAAAAGGTTGGGGGACGTCGCCGTTTTTCTAAAGTATCGGGCGAGGGGCTAGCATTCGACGCCTTTCGCCCCGCTTTCGTCGCCCTCGCCGAAAAGGTTGGGGGACGGCGCCGTTTTTCTAAAGTATCGGGCGAGCGGCAAGCATTCGACGCCTTTCGCTCCTCTTTCGTCATCCTCGCCGAAAAGGTTGGGGGACGGCGCCGTTTCTCTAAAGTATCGGGCGAGAGGCAAGCTTTCGACGCCTTTCGCTCGCTTTCGTCGCCCTCGCCGAAATGGTTGGGGGACGGCGCCATTTTTCTAAAGTATCGGGCGAGAGGCAAGCTTTCGACGCCTTTCGCTCGCTTTCGTCGCCCTCGCCAAAAAGGTTGGGGGATGGCGCCGTTTTTCTAAAGTATCGGGCGAGGGGCTAGCTTTCGACGCCTTTCGCTCGCTTTCATCGCCCTCGCCGAAAAGGCTGAGGGACGGCGCCATTCAAAAAATGATGATGACAAAAAAGGGAGGAAACGAAACACGAGAATCAGTTAAAGCAAGATTTCTATTTCTCCATTCGAATTAACAAATGTACGTTTGCTTAATCAACTATTACAGCCATAATTCCGAAAAAAGAAATTGTATCGACGGTCTATGATTGCTTCCGACATATCGTCGAAAGGTTCCGACTTCGGTTCTCGGAGGCCAGATGGCGGGTCACGAACTGGTTCCCCGCGTTCTCTCCGAAGTCGACTCCTATTCGCCAGAATCGAACGATCGAATGAGGCAAAGAAATTTTGAAGATAAATTTCCTTTCGGCGCATACGACGATAGCGAAGGTTCAAAAAATCAAAAAGTCGAGCATTTTGAACTCTTTGACGGTAACGTAACCACGACGCGCCTCCAACAAAGAAGTCGCCATAACGAATCATGACAGGATTAACGTCAGATGCTGGCGCAGGCTCCGCCTCAGGAACCTGAGCAGCCAAAAGTGTTTAAACACAGACAACAGTTAAAATGTCGATTACACAACCAGCCAAGTTTTATCGCTCATCTCACGAAATAAGAACAACGTCTAATCAGCTACCCTTTCACTTTCGCCGTCACGCGCAGCAGCAGCGGCCGAGGATTCAGGCTCTTCCGCAGGGGAAACCGCCGGCGAAGCACTTCCAGGCTCACGAGCGATTCTCATTTCATCAAGGAATTTTTTGATCGAAGCGCGAATGGACTTTTTCTCCTCCGCGTTCTGCAAAACGAAAACCAAATCAAGTCTTAAATATAAATATTCGACAGGCTATAGCTAAGCGAAAAATAATTATACAATCGCACAACGAAAGCAGATTATGTACCTTGCCACG
Source organism: Coix lacryma-jobi var. lacryma-jobi (assembly GCA_009763385.1). NCBI lineage: Eukaryota > Viridiplantae > Streptophyta > Magnoliopsida > Poales > Poaceae > Coix > Coix lacryma-jobi. The sequence continues at coordinate 112,288,995 of CM019827.1, read as the reverse complement.
GCTTTCGGCGGCCTTCATCATGGCCATATCATTTCCACCAACCGACCAGAAATCATCGAAAAAACATTTGCTAACAGCATTTGCTTCAGACGGAGCTCTCCAGTAGTGGTCCACGTCCTTAATCTCCAAATTCATCAAATGATCACAGCCAGCATCCATCAACCCTGTGCATATGGCTTTAAAAGCCGTAACGGCAGCGAAATCGCGTGCAAGGGTAAGATTGCCTTCTAGGGCCGAAACCTCGTTTCGCAGCCATAACATGAATGATTTCATGTCATATTCGGCCGAAAGGCCAGGATCCGACCCAATGCTACGAAGGCAATAGCGATAGTGAGGCGCTACTTCGCGAGCCTGGGTTTTGAAGGCTGCTGCTGCATCAATCTTAACCCTATGGACGGAAGCAAGCTCTTCTTTAAGCTTCAACACATTAGCTTCCGCTGCCTTCCGCGCAGATCTTTCGTCATCTTTTTTCTGGCGGAGGGTTTCGACCTCTTTCGTCAGTTCGTCAATACGACCGGTCAACAAAGCCCTCTCGTCTTCAAGTTTCTGACGAAACAACTGATTCTGCCGGTGAAGACTCCGACTAATCATCAGGCCCTGTTTCGAATACAAAGCTTTTAGCCGAAAGTCAACAAAAACAAACACATAGTGAATCAAAATGGATGCATTTGAACGAAACTCACGCTGACTACGTGGTAGTCGATAGCTTCGGCAAGCTGAGTGTTGTCTACGTTGAGGAGATCCCTTTCGACTTCCGGAGCATGAAAGGAACGCCCGCAAAGCTCGAAGAATTTCGCCAATGAGGGGTTTTCGACAGGCAAAATTCCAAGCTCGCGGTAGTCGAAACCGCATGCCAGCTGAGCATCTGACGGAACGCCTAGAGAACGAGCAATGCGGTAAGATTCTTCTTTCGCCGGATCCATTTCACCAGAGGAACTGGATCCCGAATATAGACGTTTCTCACCATAATCACCAGGTTTCGATGACAGAACCAGTCGACCATGACCAAGCAATCGCCTTTCTACCATATCTTGAGTTAAGCGAATGGACTCTCGATAAAACCTACTCTTACCTTCGCAGTGTCGGGAACCTTATCGGTCGCTGTCGAAGGTGTTTTCTCCTTGCCAACGTCACGATCGGTAGGAGTCTTTCGCGTAACAAGCGTCTTGCTACGTTTAGACCCATCATCCCGAAGAGCTGCGTCGTCGGCACGACCATGCTTCTTGGAGGTTCTGGCAAACGTCGGAACCTCCAGAACCGAAACCTCATCATCAAAAGCGGCAGCAGCAGCAGCAGACACCTTCTTCGGAGCCATTCCGGAAGTCACCTGTTTATCAACAGAAGTTTTATCAAACCATAAGTGGCACTGAGATATGCGGAAAAGCGAAAGCAATGCAAAAGAAACGTGAATAAAAACAAAAAAAAAGAGAGGGGACCATTTTCTCACCCCATGGCTACCGATTGAATCAACAAAACCAAAGGGGCCATCATCAGCAACAAACGAAACCTTCTTACTCTTTCTAAGGGGGTTCGAAATTTCCCTTCCAATCCGAACATCATAAATTTCGCGGAACCGGCGTTTACCACAGACTTTTCGAACAACTTTACGTTTAGCCGCCGAAACTCTCTTGCCGGTTTCGTCGTCCAGAATTGATCGATCATCGTAAGAAATCCCCATCAAATCAAAAATGCGATTAAGGCGTTTTTTGCCATCAAGGCAAGCGATTTTCATTTCGCTCTCCTTGGTCAAGTACGAACCGCAAACTTTATCGGCTTGCGTTTCGACATATGCGACGAATAAGCGATCGCTTGGGTAAGACAGTGGCCGAGATATCGAAAGCTTGGGACTGCGATAGCCGGAACGATCAACAAACTCTGAAAACTTAGTATAGCTGCAAAGCGGAAACCTGCCAAGAGCAATCCATTCCTCAACCAAGTCTCGACTGATTTGGTGAGCCGCCATCAATAGAAACGCTTCGCCGCTTCGCCGCTCTTCCGGCTGGACGGACGAAAAGGAAGGAAGTCTCACGCACGAAAGCAGAGCAAGTTTCGACACAAGAAGTGACGCACGATCAAGACCATTTGCTTCAGCATCAGCCACATCCGATTCAGAGCAAACTTCATGGTAAAACCAAAATTTTGCCCATTGAGGCCACTTGTTACGATAAGTTGGCACTAGGCAGCCTCCAATTTCGCTGTTTTTCGGAACGAAAACGTAAGCGCCAAAACTAGAGTATACATCCTGCCCTACATCAGACGCACCGATCCTGTTTCGGCGTTGTTGAATCTTGTAAAAGCGAGCGAAAGCATTCGCGTTCAGAGGCGCACCAACCATCTTCATGGCCATTGCAAAAACGCTAAGACGAGCAACAGCATTTGGTGTAAGCTGATGAAGCTGAACCTCGAACAAACCAAGCACTTCAGCGACGAAACCCTCCAATGGGAAATGCAACCCAGCAACAAAAAAGTCGCGAAAGACAATCGCTTCATTGGGTTTCGGCCGTGGAATGACCTCGTCGCCAGGAGGGCGAAATCGTGAACGACCAAGAGAGTCAGGCACCAAAAGCCCTTTGTTGACCATATCCTGAATCTGCATATGATTCACTAGGGATTTGCCTAAAACAAAACTGTCCTCAATAGACAAACCCACGGGCGAGACGGTAGCGGAATCCGTAACTGATACTTGTTCCGAATGATCAGATTCGAAATCCCGAGGCGTCCCAGGTTCTGGTATCGTCTGTGGCGAAACAAAATCACGACGGCTAGAATCCGAGGAGCTGCTCGCGGAAGAAGATGAGCTGGAACTGGACGAATACCCTTCGGATTTTGAACCAGACTTTTCGTTTTCGGAAGACGAAGACGTTTCCGCCGAAGTCTCTACCGACCGAGGCATCTAGAGAGACGGCGAAATCACAAAACCGGAAAATAGAGAATGCGAAAGAAAGGTAGACGAATCTAAAATTAAAATGCTAGGTTGCAACGAAAGGTAAAAAGCTTACCGTTACGATCACCGAATAGACGAAAGCGAAGCGCGAAACAACGACCGGAAGACTGCCAGTGAAATAAAGGGGCGAAAGCTAGAGCGCAAGCAAAAGGCAGAGAAGAAGCAAAATGACGCCGACAAACCCCTTTTATAGGGTCAGGGCGGACAAAAGTCAACCGCAGTGGCACGAATACCAACGGATGTCATCTGAAAATAGTAATTTAGCAAACAAATCAGTACATAACCGACATGACGGCTTACAGAAGCTTTAACTTCAAATAAAATATAATAACAAATATAATAAAATAAAATAAAAAATAATTGAATATATATATATATAATAATAAATAAATAAATAATAAAAAAAAGAAAAAGAAAAAAAAAGAAAAAAGAGAGGCCATGCTCTTTAACATTTGTAAGAAAAAAAAATGAAAGAGGCATAAACGCTTCCGGTCTTCGTTTCGCACTTCAGGGACGGCGCCGTCGGCCGAAATAGAGACAAAAGCGACGTCCTTTTCGTCAAATAAGGCGAAAGGGAGCGTCGAGGGGCTACTATTAGGAGAAGGACAATAGTTTCGGCCCCCGATACCTCCTTTCAGGCATCGCCGCGTGATCGAACGAGGCGCATAATCGTCAACCGAGCGAAGCGTTGCTTTCGCCAAGGCTATCGTCAATCAAGCGAAGCGTTGCCTTCGTCAACGCTATCGTCAACCGAGCGAAGCGTTGCTTTCGTCAACGCTATCGTCAACCGAGCGAAGCGTTGCTTTCGCCAAGGCTATTGTCAATCAAGCGAAGCGTTGCCTTCGTCAACGCTATCGTCAACCGAGCGAAGCGTTGCTTTCGTCAAAACTATCGTCTGCTGAGTGGAGAGTTGCTTCCGCTCGAGCGAAGCGTTGCTTTCGTCAAAACTATCGTCAGCCAAGCGAAGCGTTGCTTTCGTCAACGTTATCGTCAACCGAGCGAAGCGTTGCTTTCGTCAGGACTATCGTCTGCTGAGCGAAGAGTTGCTTCCGCTCGAGCGAAGCGTTGCTTTCGTCAGCGCTATCGTCAACCGAGCGAAGCTTTGTTTTCGTCGAAGCTATCGTCTGCTGAGCGGAGAGTTGCTTCCGCTCGAGCGAAGCGTTGCCTTCGTTAACGCTATCGTCAACCGAGCGAAGCGTTGCTTTCGTCAAAACTATCGTCTGCTGAGTGGAGAGTTGCTTCCGCTCGAGCGAAGCGTTGCTTTCGTCAATGCTATCGTCAACCGAGCGAAGCGTTGCTTTCGTCGAAGCTATCGACGGTCGTTTCTGTCTTGGTGAAGGAGCGTTAGGTTTCGTTTCGGTTTCGTAATCCGAATAAGATTGTCGTCGGTCGATACCCGGTTTTGCAGGGACAGATTCCGGCGAGAGAGACGATGCGTTCGTCGGGAGGGGAGCTGAGTTGGCGGCGCGTGGGCCCCACGACACGTCTTCGGAGGGGGCTGAGGTGTGCCTTCCTCCCCAAGACAACCTCTGAAGACCGCAAGGGCATTTTGGTCCGTGTAGAAATGTGTGTACGAGTATAAATAGAGCCCGACCGGGACTCTGTACACAAGGGATCCTGATTCTACAGTATCAATATAAAGAGCAGTTCGTTTCGCCTGTTGCTTTCTCCTTTCGTCCGTTTGTCTGAGTGCTTTCGAGTGTTTCGGCGACAACCACTGTTCCAAGGTTTCGGCCCAGAACAACAATACCCTCCTGGAGGCATCACGTCAGGGGAAGCAACACAACACACACAAGAAGCAAGAAAGCAAGTGAGAGCTAGGTTAGAAGCTCAGAGAGCTTAGGCAAGTAGGTTAGCTAGTAGAGAGAGCATAGCTCTAGTGCCCTCGCTGCAGCGCGCCTCTTAGTTTAGCACAGCTTAGCCCTGACCAGTGGTATAGTAGTGTAGAGCTTGCTAAGAGAGAAGCGGGTGCGAGTGACTGGCATCGGAGGTCGGTTTATTTCCCGGTGTCTCTGGTCTGGTTCGCTCTCTTATATCTCAGGTACACTTATCATTATTCCAATATTACTTTAGTATTACTGTGACGGAACGACCTTAACCCCATGGCCCACGTGTCCCTGTCAACTTCTGACAGCCGAACCCATGTTCCATGTGATTAAGACCTGTTCGCCACCGGGCTACATCAGTGCCCAATGTCCGCAGGATCATCTCACAATTCGGTTACAGCATTGCATACTTTTACAAATAACATCGGAATAATCAGCGGAAGACTTAAATAACATTAGTTTTTACAAAACAGGGTTTCAAATGAGGTAAGGAGTACGATTATTACAAACCATTGTTCGGGAAATTCAAAGTAGACAACGTAGCGGAAGCAATAACATAAAGATACATGTAACACCTAGCCCGAGGGTGCACATTTACTCATCGGCCTCATCGGCCTCCTCCTGGACGAAGGTCACGCAACAGGGTGCGAGACACATCGGGGTCTCAGGCATACCTGCAACATGGGTAACAAACCCTGAGTACGGGGTACTCAACAAGACTTACCCGACTAAAGAAAAGGGAGAAGACTCAGGAATGAAGGCTTAGGGTAGTCAAGGTAAGGCTTAAGCAAGATCAAGTATTTTGCAGAAAAGCATTTTTGTAAACCTTATTTTATTTTTGAAAGATTCAGTATTCCTCAAATCTTCATCTTTCATGATTCATTTTACATTTCAAAACATTCCTAGTTGAGAACCACTCTCCGTTGACAGTCAGTGGACCAAGTCTCCATAACCGAGGAGCAACGTTAATCCGGATAAATAATACTCAGCTGAGGATCCCTATCCACACTGCATATGTAGCACCCAAGCTTGCATATGCCAACTCGTCTACCACGATTCCTCCAGGATTGGGCCCGGTCCTACGCCACCCGGAAGTACAGTACACCACACCAATTCCGGGACTTTAACCCACGTGGGTACATGCTACTTCCGCCATCTCTCCACTCCCAGTGCGCGGTTGTCGGTCCAATAAAGGATTCCTCGGAGCCAGAGCTTTCCGAAGTATGTGAATAGTTACAAGTCTTGACCAGCAGGCCCCCATACGGATGGTCCCTAATTTTCCAGCCAGAACATACCTTGGTTATATCTCACCCAAGCGTAATAGTCCTGTCAGTTTTTCAACCCTGTCCCGGTCGGTGTCAACTGTTGAGTCCCGGACTACAACATGACGGCACCGTACGCTCGGACAACCTCTCCACGCTATTGACTAGGTACGGATCAGGTAACTAGCCAGTAGACGGGAGTAAAAGCCAAATTCCCATAAACATCTTAAAGTGATCACACTTTTGAAATTGGCATTTTATTGCAAAGTCTAATTCAATAAGTATTGCTAAGCATTTTTCAAATACTTTGAAAAGCAGGTATCGGGTGTATCAGTGGTCAAGGTGGATAGTGCATCAATTAGGATAACACACAACTCTTATAACCTAATGCAATAGTTTAACTCAAAAGCATTTAAGGAAAACATTTTATAAATTCAAGGAAGGGTTAAATGCACCGGGGCTTGCCTTGAAGAGCAAGGAGGACGGGCCTCGGGTCGGCAGTGCAGATGGTTGGAGCTCGGGGTCGCTTCGGGAGTAGATTCGTCAGTGGCTGCCTCGACCTTGATGCCTTCTCCTTCGGTCACTATACGGATGCAATGATGTATGCTTATGAGGATGCTGACATGAACAATAGGACATTTCTACCGAAACTAGAGCACAACTTTCTATCGTGCAAATAACTTCTAGCACAGACACAAAGTTACTTATTTTGATCTCTAAGCAAAATTAAACAACCTATTAAGCATCATTTATCCGACCCTAAACACAAAACAAGCATGGCATCTCAAACATCATAGACCAAAGGGGGGGGGTCTATAAACAGCAAACAATCCCAAAAGTCATATGACAGGGCATACAACATAAACTCTACTTGATTTCTATATTTTTTTTAATTATTTAAAAAAAAAGGTCATTTTATACAGTTGCTTCAAAATTTACCCAAAAAGATCTCTTGGGTTCATTTTGGTATAAACAGTTGTCGAAGCAAATTTCATAATTTTTGGAGGTCATTTAGGTGCTTAACAAAATCAAACATTTAATTAACAAAAGGCACTATTCAACTATTTAAATAAAGCTCCAAAATCAACTTGTTCCCAAAAGACTTCAAAATTTTACCAGAGGTTCAGCATGTTATAACAGGGTCACAAAAAATTTATCTCAAGAGTTTTGGAGTTATAAATGATTTTCTAAAAATCCAAAACTTCCATTTATTAATTAAAGAGGGATTTTACATTTTCAAATTCTTGCAGAAAAGTCATAGTTTCATATTTTTATAAAATAATACACAGCTAAAGAGGTCTACCACAAAAATTCAGAATTTTTGGATGCCACACAGAAAATCATACAAAAAAAGAAACAGAACAATATTCACATCTCTCAGAAAAAGAGAAGAGCACTGTGCTCCTTCTAGGCCGGGCTCGGCGAATCGCGGGGCTCGGGCGAATCGCGCGGGGCTCGGTCGAGACGGGCTCGGTCGAGACGGAAGCGACAGCTTCGTCCGAGGCCTGGCCCGGAGGCTCGGGCGAGACGGAGAAGTAAGCCTCCGTCCGAGGCCTGACTCGGGCGAAGCGGAGAGCATGCGCTCGCCGAGGCTTGGGCTCGGGCGAAGCGGAGGGCATGCGCTCGCCGAGGCTTGGGCTCGGGCGAAGCGGAGGGCATGCGCTCGCCGAGGCTTGGGCTCGGGCGAAGCGGAGGGCATGCGCTCGCCGAGGCTTGGGCTCGGGCGAGACGGACAGTAGGGCTCGGGCGAGTCGCAGACGGGACGGACGGCGGACCGGCCGTTCGGGACTTGCGCTGGGAAAACCGAGTGTGGGGAGAGGTTTGCGGGCTCACCGTGAGTCGGGAGAGAGACTCGGCGAGGCGGTGCAGGGTCGGAGGAGGGAGCTCGACGGTGGAGGTACTCCGGCGGAGCTCTCTGGCGGCGAACGACGTCCGGTGGCTCTGTCCGCCAAAAGGGATTACCGAGGTGCGGTTAGGAGCGCACGGAGGTGAGGAAGAGAGGGCAGGGGTCGGAGGGACGGGAGGAAAACTCACGGCGGCGAATTTCCTCTTCTTGCCGAAACGCGGCCGCTTGCCGGAGTCGGGGACGAAGCTCCCGCGCCGGCGATAGGAGGGCGGAGGGGTGAAATTGATTGCTCAGGAAGGTGGAGCAGCTCAAGGCGAAGGCAACGGCGGGCTCGGCGGGTGCTGGGGAGGTCCGGTGGTGCGTGGCGCCGTGGTGGCGGTAATGGCGGATCCCGGCGGCTTTTATAGCCGCGGGCGGAGCTGGGGGGGGGGTCCGGTTAGAAGGATGGGGAGCGTTCGGCGACATAAATGGAGGTAGGGAACATGGTAGGGCGGTTTGGTGCGGGGGGAACGCGCGCGCGGCGGGGCGGCTTGCCGGCGGCCGGCAACTGCGCGCTGTCCGCGGCCGAGGGGAAAGAGGAAGAGGGTAGGGGATGAGCGAGACGGCGGTAGGTAGGGGCCGAGAGGAAAAGCGAGCGCCCGAGCTTGGCCGCGCGGCACGGGCGCGGGTCAGCCGGACTCGGCAGGGGCGGCGAGGCTCGCGCGCGGTGCGGCGTCCTTGCCGGAGGCCGGGGCCCCCTGGCTTTAAGGTTCGTGCACAGTGACGATATTTAAAGCCAAATTTCCCTTCTCTGAAATTTTGAAATTACTCCCAAAACTGAACTATACGAAGAAAACTCAACACACCAAAGTTGCTCAAAATTTTGAGACCTACAACTTTGCCAATATAAACTTTTTCTGAAATTCAAAAGTTTTTGAGATCCTTTTGAAAACCGAAAAAGGGACAAAATTAAGTTTGGAGAAATTTGAAATTACTTCTGATTTTGTATGGAAACTTGAAAATCTGCAAACACCAAAGTTGTTCCTCTTGACAAGATCTACAACTTTGCTGTTTGGACCAACCTCAAATTTGAAAATTTTTGAATTACAAAAAGAGGATAAAAATCCAGGGTTTGGAAATCAGGGTTTTGCAAAAGGGAAAATCAAATCAAAAATGATTTTTGAACTTTGATCAATGCAGCAAACATCAGGGCACTAAATTTGAACAAGAATTAAATAGAACTAGGCACAGAGGGGAAATTACCATTTTGCCCTTATAGAGAGAATTGGGCTTTTAGGGTTTGGAAAGGGAATCAAAGCATAGTAATTAGGCAAATCAAATGCATCACAGGAAAAGATTAATGCTTAAGATGATGACATGTCAAGTTAATTACAGTTAAACCCAGAGGTGTTACAGCCTTCCCCCCTAAAAGAAATCTCGCCCCGAGATTCCACGTCTTAAGAAGGAAAAGGCAAAACCTTACATCTACAGAGATTCGAGAAAGTCGGGATAGTTCTTTGCCAAGAAGTCTTCAGATTCCCAGGTGGCTTCTTCTTCAGAGTGCTGGTTCCACTGGATCTTGTACCATCTTGTGGTGGTTCCTCTTCGGTAACACGATCCTTGTGATCCAACACGCGAACTGGATACTCAGTGTATGACAGATCTGGTCTAACTCAACGCCTTCAAACCACCACATGTTCAGGTACTCGGAGACACTTCTTGAGGGGAGACATGAAACACATTAGGAACTGCTGAAAGATGATCGGGCAACTTAGCTTGTAAGCGACCTTACCACAACGATCCAGAACCTCAAACGGACCAATGTAGCGAGGTGCTAACTTTCCTTGACTCCAAACGAGTGACTCCTTTGGTGGGCGGAGACCTTCAGGTACACATAATCTCCGATCTCGAACTGCAGAGGTCGACGTCTCTTGTCAGCATAACTTTTCTGTCGAGACTGTGCAATCTTCATGTTCTCTTGGATCTGCTTGACTTCTCTTCCATATCTTTTACTAGGTCAACGCCAAAGAATTCTCTTTCTCCGGGTTCAGACCAACTGAGAGGTGTACGACAACGGCGGCCGTACAGTGCTTCAAAGGGTGCCATTTTGATGCTTTCTTGGTAACTGTTATTATATGAAAACTCTGCCAAGGGCAAACAGTCATCCCAAGTATCTGCGAAGGTGAGCACACATGCTCTCAACATATCCTCTAACACTTGGTTGACTCGCTCAGTTTGTCCATCTGTTTGAGGATGATATGCTGTACTATGCAAGAGCTGGGTTCCAAGTGAGGCATGGAACGCTTTCCAAAACTTTGCGACAAACTGGGTACCACGATCAGAGATAATGTTCTTGGGTATGCCATGGAGTTTCACTATGTGGTTCTTGTACAAAGTGGCATAAGTGGGGACGGTGTAACTGGTCTTCACTGGCAGGAAGTGAGCTTGCTTAGTGAGGCGATCCACGATCACCCAAAGAATCAAAACCTTTTGATGTCTTGGGTAACCCATTGATAAAATCCATACTGATATCGTCCCATTTCCAAGCAGGTACAGATAAAGGTTGCAATTCTCCTCCGGGCTTCATGTGCACAGCTTTGACTTCTGGCAGGTATCACACTGAGCGACATATCGGGCGATCTCAATCTTCATCTTTGTCCACCAGAATTGCTGCTTCAAGTCTGGTACATCTTGTTGCTGCCGGGGTGGATGGAAATCTAGTGAGTGTGCTTCATCAAGGATTAACTGTCTCAACTCAGGCACTTGGGAACTACCAGACGATTCTTGAACCATACCACTCCTTATCATCAATCCTGAAACAGTCAGCCTTTCCAGATTGGACCTTTTCGATGATGTGCTTGATTCCGGGTTATCTTTTGTGCAGCTATGATCTGTTCTCTGATAGAGGGTTTCTACTCTGACATTGCCTAGACTTCCTTGTGGAACCATTTCAATACCCAGCTTCTAGTTCATAGCATAGGGAAGATCATAGGATTTCATAACCCAGTTACAGTATGACTTGCGACTGAGTGCATCGGCGACCACATTCGCCTTACCCGGATGGTAATGCACTTCGATATCATAGTCCTTGATTAACTCAAGCCATCTTCGCTGCCTCATGTTCAGCTCTTCTTGGGTGAAGATATACTTCAGGCTTTTGTGATCAGTGTATACATTACAGGTACTGCCCAACAGATAATGACGCCAGATCTTCAAGGCATGCACTACTGCTGCTAACTCGAGATCATGAGTTGGATAATTTTCCTCATGTCGCTTAAGCTGCCGCGAGGCATAAGCGATCACTCTTCCTTCTTGCATCAACACGCAACCCAAACCAGTACCAGATGCATCACAGAAGACATCAAAGGGCTTCTCGATGTTCGGCTGGGCTAGCACTGGTGATGTAGTTAACAGTTTCTTCAGAGTTTGAAAGGCTTGCTCACAGGCTGGTGACCAGACAACTTTACAGAATTCTTTACTAACTCCGTGATAGGCTTGGCGATTCTTGAGAAATCCGGAATGAATCGACGATAATATCCAGCCATTCCCATAAAGCTGCGGACTTGGTGAACAGTGGTAGGTGGCTCCCACATCCAGAATGTCTGCCACTTTACCAGGGTCAACTGACACACCTTCAGCGGAAAGGACATGACCAGAAACTGGATCTGATCTAACCAGAACTCACATTTACTGAACTTGGCATACAGCAGCTGATGTTCTCTGAGACGGGATAGAACGATACGAAGATGTTTCGGCATGATCTTCATGGGTTTTTTGAGTAGACAAGGATGTCGTCAATGAACACGACCACAAATTTATCAAGCTCTGCATGAACACAGAGTTCATGAGGTACATGAAATGAGCAGGGGCATTGTCAACCGAAGGACATGACCAAGTACTCATATAGGCCGTATCTGGTGGTGAAGCTGTTTTAGGAATATCTTCAGGACGAATCTTTATTTGGTGGTAGCCGGATCTGAGATCGATCTTGGAGAATACTTTGGCTCCAGCTAACTGGTCAAAGAGAAGATCAATACGAGGCAAGGGATATTTGTTTTTGATGGTGACCTCATTGAGTGGCGATAATCAATGCACATTCTGAGAGTCTTGTCTTTCTTCTTTTTACAAAGATTGCAGGACAGCCCCAAGGAGACGAGCTTGGGCGAATGAAACCCTTGTCCAACAATCTTGTAATTGGATTTTTAGTTCTGCCAACTCTCTGGGAGGCATTCGATAAGCTCTGCGGGATATAGGAGCAGTCCCGGGCTTTAGCTCTATGGCAAACTCAACATCACGGTCAGGAGGTAGACCAGTAAGTCTCTGAAAAACATCAGGGAAGTCACAGACCACGGGGATGTCTCTGGTTTCCAGAACATAGGTGGTATTTACTTGAGTGGCTACTGGTTTTTGAGGCATCGGAAGTGGAGAAGGAGTTTGGAGGTACTGTAAGGAATATCCACTCTCACAACTCTACTCAAGATGTCGATCATGGCTTTATACTGACACATCCAATTCATGCCTAGGATGACATCTATCTCCTGATCATGAAGCACTATCATGGTGGTGGGAAATATATGTTCCCCCAACCTTACTGGTATACTGCGAACCACTTCCTTAGTACTTATACGCCCTCCAGGCGAAAATATGCAGAAACTTTCTTTTAACTCCTCAATTGATATTTCATACTTGATGACAAAAGTACGACTGATGAAGGAATGCGATGCACCAGAATCAAACAACACAACTGCAGGGTGATTGGCAACAGGAAACCTACCGATCATGACGGGTTCTCCTTCTGGGATGTCACTGACGGTGGTGTAGTAGACTTGCCCTTGCTTCTTGACAATCCTGCCTTTCTGGGCGTGTTGCTGCTGGGCACGGTGCTGCTGCTGCTGAGACCCTCCAGATTCTTCTGAGTATTCTGAGCATACCTCTTGGGCTTTGGGCACTCACGGGACCAGTGACCAAGCTGGCCACAGTTGTAGCAGGGATGGTTGTAGGTTGTTTGTGGAGTGGTGATACGAACACCTGGGGCGTTCGGCTGTGTGGCACTCTGCTGGTTGGCATTATGGGTGGTGGCCGCAGTACGGACGACCACTTGCTGGTTGGGATAAGGTAGGCGATTTTGGTGATGACTGGGTGGTATATGATCCTCTGGCGCTTGTGATTGCCAGAGAAGCTGCTGGATCCTGCTTCTTTCTTCTTCTTTTCTTCTTGATACTGACGGTTGCTTTCTTCATATGCAACAGCACGGTCAACGGCATCATGATATGAGCCGGCCAGGTTATTGGACATACTTCTGCGGATCTTGGGGTGCAGTCCCCTAAGGAAGCAGTCCCTCTTCTTCTCGTCTGTGTTGACGTACTCTGAAGCATACTGGCTGAGATGATTGAATTGCCCACATACTGCATGACCGTGGAGTCTTTCTGTTGGAGAGCCAGGAACTGATCAAGCTTCATTTTCATCAATCCGGAAGGGATGTGATGAGCACGGAAGGCAGTGCGGAACTCCTCCCAGATCAAACTGATGACCTTCTGGCTGGGCAGCCAACAGGTTGGCATACCAAGCACTTGCCGGACCACGAAGCTGTTGGGAAGCGAACCGGGGTTTCTGGACGTTGGTACAGCGGAGAAGACTGAACTTTTGCTCCATAGTGCGGAGCCATCATCAGCTTCGAGTGGTTCATCGGCCTTGGTGAAGACCGGTGGACGAGTTTCGGTGAATTCCACATAGGTGGTCTCTTGATTGATGTTGTGGCGACCACGGTGAAAGTTCTGCTGCTGCCCTTGGTTTTGAGCCATTAGGTTGGCAGCGGCGGCCAAGGCTGCAATGGCATCTGCTAGCATAGCTGGTACAGGTGGAGGGTTTGGAAGGCCAGTCTCCTGAGAACTTCCAGCTCCATTGCGAGTGTTCACAGGCATCTGTTAAGAAACTTGGAACTTAGCATCCATTGATAACTAACTGACAACTTTATTGATACAGAGGTAGATGATGAGTACAGATGACTGACAGATAACCACAGACTGATAAAAGGAAACGATGCGAAAAGAAAGATACATGCCAGACTTGGCAACAGACAGACTAACGCCCCAAACCTAGACTAAGGTTTTAGGTAAGCAGATGGTACAGACACTACGAGTCTAGTCGTCGTCGATGATGATCATGTCTTCGTCGTCGTCTTCTTCGAGGATGAGCTCAGGCTCCTCCTCCTCGTCCTTGTCTTCAACGTGGACGTCTTCAGCAGGTTCCACTTCTTCGTTCTCGCCTGGCCCTTGATCCACTTCCGGTTCCTCCACAATTCCGTCCTTAGGGTCTTCCATAACCGGGGGTACCAAGGGGTGGAGTTGGTCATACAGCTGATGCACTTCCTCATGAAGCATATCATTGTACTGTTCAATCTGAGCTGTGTACTGCTGCAGTCCGTGGAGCTCGGCTCTGGTGGCGTCCTCGCGGGTCCAAGCATCATTGCGCTGCTCGATAGCGCGAACCGTGTTTCGGTTGGCCTGCTCTAGAGAAGCTCGTGCCTCATAAAACTCCAGGCGGGACAGATAGAAGTCATGCTCCATGTTCTCTCCATTTCAGCCTTCAGATTCTTGATTTCCTCCTTCAGCTGCTTGCGGGTGCGGCGGGGAAAACGACGACCATTGGAGATTCGGCAATCTCTTCTCCAGCGCGTGGTGCTAGCTGATGGCGTGGCACACCTTTGGGTCCAGTCGACTTACGAGCAGTCCGCTTGATGAGGGCCATGTCTGGATAAGAGAAGATGGATGAGAAAGGCTAGCAAGAACAGGTAAAGGCATACTATCCAAACGAACTTAGAGAAGAAGTTTACTTAAGTGATTATGACATGATGCATGAATCGTTCCTACGGAACAAAGCAATGCAATAAATAAGTAAGGTACATAGGGATTAAAACATGTTGCTCCACTAGCTAGTGTTGCCATAAGAGAGACAAGATGAGAGAAGCAATTTGGACTCAAAATAGTCAAGTTTAGTTTGTTTGGACTCAAAAGAATTTTTGAAGTTTTCGCAAAAAAACACTGCAACGTTAAAGTGAGATGCTCCGATACCACTCTGTGACGGAACGACCTAACCCCATGGCCCACGTGTCCCTGTCAACTTCTGACAGCCGAACCCATGTTCCATGTGATTAAGACCTGTTCGCCACCGGGCTACATCAGTGCCCAATGTCCGCAGGATCATCTCACAATTCGGTTACAGCATTGCATACTTTTACAAATAACATCGGAATAATCAGCGGAAGACTTAAATAACATTAGTTTTACAAAACAGGGTTTCAAATGAGGTAAGGGTACGATTATTACAAACCATTGTTCGGGAAATTCAAAGTAGACAACGTAGCGGAAGCAATAACATAAAATACATGTAACCTAGCCCGAGGGTGCACATTTACTCATCGGCCTCATCGGCCTCCTCCTGGACGAAGGTCACGCAACAGGGTGCGAGACACATCGGGGTCTCAGGCATACCTGCAACATGGGTAACAAACCCTGAGTACGGGGTACTCAACAAGACTTACCCGACTAAAGAAAAGGAGAAGACTCAGGAATGAAGGCTTAGGGTAGTCAAGGTAAGGCTTAAGCAAGATCAAGTATTTTGCAGAAAAGCATTTTGTAAACCTTATTTTATTTTTGAAAGATTCGGTATTCCTCAAATCTTCATCTTTCATGATTCATTTTACATTTCAAAACATTCCTAGTTGAGAACCACTCTCCGTTGACAGTCAGTGGACCAAGTCTCCATAACCGAGGAGCAACGTTAATCCGGATAAATAATACTCAGCTGAGGATCCCTATCCACACTGCATATGTAGCACCCAAGCTTGCATATGCCAACTCGTCTACCACGATTCCTCCAGGATTGGGCCCGGTCCTACGCCACCCGGAAGTACATACACCACACCATCCGGGACTTTAACCCACGTGGGTACATGCTACTTCCGCCATCTCTCCACTCCCAGTGCGCGGTTGTCGGTCCAATAAAGATTCCTCGGAGCCAGAGCTTTCCGAAGTATGTGAATAGTTACAAGTCTTGACCAGCAGGCCCCCATACGGATGGTCCCTAATTTTCCAGCCAGAACTATACCTTGGTTATATCTCACCCAAGCGTAATAGTCCTGTCAGTTTTTCAACCCTGTCCCGGTCGGTGTCAACTGTTGAGTCCCGGACTACAACATGACGGCACCGTACGCTCGGACAACCTCTCCACGCTATTGACTAGGTACGGATCAGGTAACTAGCCAGTAGACGGGAGTAAAGCCAAATTCCCATAAACATTCTTAAGTGATCACACTTTTGAAATTGGCATTTTATTGCAAAGTCTAATTCAATAAGTATTGCTAAGCATTTTTCAAATACTTTCGAAAAGCAGGTATCGGGTGTATCAGTGGTCAAGGTGGATAGTGCATCAATTAGGATAACACACAACTCTTATAAACCTAATGCAATAGTTTAACTCAAAAGCATTTAAGGAAAACATTTTATAAATTCAAGGAAGGGTTAAATGCACCGGGGCTTGCCTTGAAGAGCAAGGAGGACGGGCTCGGGGTCGGCAGTGCAGATGTTGGAGCTCGGGGTCGCTTCGGGAGTAGATTCGTCAGTGGCTGCCTCGACCTTGATGCCTTCTCCTTCGGTCACTATACGGATGCAATGATGTATGCTTATGAGGATGCTGACATGAACAATAGGACATTTCTACCGAAACTAGAGCACAACTTTCTATCGTGCAAATAACTTCTAGCACAGACACAAAGTTACTTATTTTGATCTCTAAGCAAAATTAAACAACCTATTAAGCATCATTTATCCGACCTAAACACAAAACAAGCATGGCATCTCAAACATCATAGACCAAGGGGTGGGGGTCTATAAACAGCAAACAATCCTAAAAGTCACATGACAGGGCATACAACATAAACTCTACTTGATTTCTATATTTTTTTTTTATTATTTAAAAAAAAAGGTCATTTTATACAGTTGCTTCAAATTTACCCAAAAAGATCTCTTGGGTTCATTTTGGTATAAACAGTTGTCGAAGCAAATTTCATAATTTTTGGAGGTCATTTAGGTGCTTAACAAAAACACATTTAATTAACAAAAGGCACTATTCAACTATTTAAATAAAAGCTCAAAAATCAACTTGTTCCAAAAGACTTCAAAATTTTACCAGAGGTTCAGCATGTTATAACAGGGTCACAAAAAATTTATCTCAAGAGTTTTGGAGTTATAAATGATTTTCTAAAAATCCAAAACTATCCATTTATTAATTAAAAGAGGGATTTTACATTTTCAAATTCTTGCAGAAAAGTCAAGTTTCATATTTTTATAAAATACTACACAGCATAAAGAGTCTACCACAAAAATTTCAGAATTTTTGGATGCACACAGAAAATCATACAAAAAAAGGAAACAGAACACTATTCACATCTCTCAGAAAAAGAGAAGAGCACTGTGCTCCTTCTAGGCCGGGCTCGGCGAATCGCGGGGCTCGGGCGAATCGCGCGGGGCTCGGTCGAGACGGGCTCGGTCGAGACGGAAGCGACAGCTTCGTCCGAGGCCTGGCCCGGAGGCTCGGGCGAGACGGAGAAGTAAGCCTCCGTCCGAGGCCTGACTCGGGCGAAGCGGAGAGCATGCGCTCGCCGAGGCTTGGGCTCGGGCGAAGCGGAGGGCATGCGCTCGCCGAGGCTTGGGCTCGGGCGAAGCGGAGGGCATGCTCTCGCCGAGGCTTGGGCTCGGGCGAAGCGGAGGGCATGCGCTCGCCGAGGCTTGGGCTCGGGCGAGACGGACAGTAGGCTCGGGCGAGTCGCAGACGGGACGGACGGCGGACCGGCCGTTCGGGACTTGCGCTGGGAAAACCGAGTGTGGGAGAGGTTTGCGGGCTCACCGTGAGTCGGGAGAGAGACTCGGCGAGGCGGTGCAGGGTCGGAGGAGGGAGCTCGACGGTGGAGGTACTCCGGCGGAGCTCTCTGGCGGCGAACGACGTCCGGTGGCTCTGTCCGCCAAAAGGGATTACCGAGGTGCGGTTAGGAGCGCACGGAGGTGAGGAAGAGAGGGCAGGGGTCGGAGGGACGGGAGGAAAACTCACGGCGGCGAATTTCCTCTTCTTGCCGAAACGCGGCCGCTTGCCGGAGTCGGGGACGAAGCTCCCGCGCCGGCGATAGGAGGGCGGAGGGGTGAAATTGATTGCTCAGGAAGGTGGAGCAGCTCAAGGCGAAGGCAACGGCGGGCTCGGCGGGTGCTGGGGAGGTCCGGTGGTGCGTGGCGCCGTGGTGGCGGTAATGGCGGATCCCGGCGGCTTTTATAGCCGCGGGCGGAGCTGGGGGGGGGGCCGGTTAGAAGGATGGGGAGCGTTCGGTCGACATAAATGGAGGTAGGGAACATGGTAGGGCGGTTTTGGTGCGGGCGGGAACGCGCGCGCGGCGGGGCGGCTTGCCGGCGGCCGGCAACTGCGCGCTGTCCGCGGCCGAGGGGAAAGAGGAAGAGGGTAGGGGATGAGCGAGACGGCGGTAGGTAGGGGCCGAGAGGAAAAGCGAGCGCCCGAGCTTGGCCGCGCGGCACGGGCGCGGGTCAGCCGGACTCGGCAGGGGCGGCGAGGCTCGCGCGCGGTGCGGCGTCCTTGCCGGAGGCCGGGGCCCCCTGGCTTTAAGGTTCGTGCACAGTGACGATATTTAAAGCCAAATTTCCCTTCTCTGAAATTTTGAAATTACTCCCAAAACTTGAACTATACGAAGAAAACTCAACACACCAAAGTTGCTCAAAATTTTGAGACCTACAACTTTGCCAATATAAACTTTTTCTGAAATTCAAAAGTTTTTGAGATCCTTTTGAAAACCGAAAAGGGACAAAAATTAAGTTTGGAGAAATTTGAAATTACTTCTGATTTTGTATGGAAACTTGAAAATCTGCAAACACCAAAGTTGTTCCTCTTGACAAGATCTACAACTTTGCTGTTTGGACCAACCTCAAATTTTGAAAAATTTTGAATTACAAAGAGGGATAAAAATCCAGGGTTTGGAAATCAGGGTTTTGCAAAAGGGAAAATCAAATCAAAACTGATTTTTGAACTTTGATCAATGCAGCAAACATCAGGGCACTAAATTTGAACAAGAATTAAATAGAACTAGGCACAGAGGGAAATTACCATTTTGCCCTTATAGAGAGAATTGGGCTTTTAGGGTTCTGGAAAGGGAATCAAAGCATAGTAATTAGGCAAATCAAATGCATCACAGGAAAAGATTAATGCTTAAGATGATGACATGTCAAGTTAATTACAGTTAAACACCAGAGGTGTTACAATTACTTTCAGTATTACTTTCAGTATTACTTTATCAAGTGCCTTGAGTGTGACCTAGTTATCCTACAGTTCAATTCACTTAGCCATAGTAGTTAATCTCTAGTGAGCTTAGTGTTTGATCTTTGCCAATAGGTTGCTTAGTTAGTTTAGTGTTTATCTTATTAAGTCAAGTATTTGCTCTGATGTCCGCAAGGGTGTCTCTATTCAAAGCTAGGGTAGAGATAGTTAGAATATAATTAAGCGTGGTGCTTAGTTATAGACTTACCTTCAGATACGGCTGGACCCCCAGATAGCTGTGGTAGCAAGCAGGTGGTGACAGCCCTGTGCGCCTTGAATTCCACCACGTAGTTGGTCTAGTTTAACAGTAAGGCTCATTGTGCTAGCGTTCAACCTAAGTCAGTGGTAAAAGCTAGTACGCCTCGGTACATGACAAGATAGGAATAAAACTATACTTAACTTGGTTGCTTATTTGGCATTTTCCTATCTTGCTTCGTAGTTATCTAGGAGTAGTTATTAGTTATTAGTTAGTTATATTAGTTATTCTTAGTTATCTTATTCCCCTTATCTACCTATCCATCCACCTTACCTTAGCCATTTCATTTCATCATCCTTACCTATCCACTCATAATTCTTTCTAGCTCTAGCCTTTCATCTCTTCTCTCCTCTCCTTTTCCCTTTCTTATTCTTCGAATCTCATCCCCTCCTTGACTCGACTCATACACCACCCTAGCCTTCCTTTGGGATCAAATAAATCGACACCTGGTGGGAAGTGCTACTACGATAGTTCTGTGAGCTTGCAGAATCTCCTCCTGGTAGATTGCATTCTTGCTAGCTAGCTCCTACTAGTGTCGGGATTGACAACCCCATTTGATAGTAGTAGATAGCTGCTTTAGCTTCACTCCTTTAGGTATAGTGACTGGACTTGCTACAAGCATTTCTGGCGCCGTTGCCAGGGATAGATTCCATAGTCTACTCCTAGTAACGATGTTAGCAAGTGTCAACAAGCATTTCTGGGCCTTACCGGGGATAGTTGCCTAGCTCTATCTTTAGTGAAGTTAAGAACTACCAGCAAGCATTTCTGGCGCCGTTGCCGGGGAAGGCAATCGGTGTATCGGTTGAGTCAGTGTCGAATTTATCTTCGCTTAAGCTCCCGCTTAGCGAATCCCATCTTTACCTTTCCCATTCTTCTCCTTAGTCCTTCTTATCTTTTTCCTTCATCTTCTTCAACTTCTTTCTTTCTTTCTCTCGTTCTATCTTCACGATGGCCAATAAGACCATTCGTGAGTTTTCTGCTCCTTCTGCCACCAATGTAGCGACAGGACCAGACATGATCGATGCCACCCTCAATTTTGAGTTGAAACCGGCTCTGATCACGATGGTCCAAGCTAGCCCGTTTTGTGGCAAAGCTCATGAGGATGCCAATGCTCACCTCCAACAATTTTTGGAGATTTGCGGCACCTTCACCATTAAGGGGATAACCCAAGAAGCCATCCGTCTTCGTCTCTTTCCCTTTTCTCTTCTAGGAAAAGCGAAGCAATGGTTCTATACCGATCGCAACGCTGTAGACACATGGGACAAGTGTTCCAATGCCTTTCTTGCCAAATTCTTTCCTATGGGCAAGACGAATGCTCTGCGCAACAAAATCTCCAGCTTTACGCAACAAGCCGAGGAATCTATTCCCGAGGCTTGGGAGAGAATGCAAGAGTACGTCGCTGCTTGTCCGCACCATGGTATGGAGGACTGGCTATTGATCCAGAACTTCTACCATGGCCTAACCCCACTCTCTAGAAGCCATTTGGATGCCGCCGCCGGCGGTGCATTCTTTTCTCTGAATGTTGCAGATGCTAAGGCTCTCATAGAGAAGATGGTGTCGAACCAAGGATGGAATGACGAGAGACTGCAGCCTCGTAAGTGAGGTATGCATTCCCTTAAGGAGGCCGACATGATCGTGGCCAAAATGGACCTGCTGGCAAAGAAGTTGGACAACTGTGAGAAGATGAACCAACAAGAGAGTGTCCAATCTCTGGAATCCTACATAACTTGTGAAGTCTGTGGAGAAACCGAACATTCTGGGAACCACTGCCCCGAGTTACATGAAGATTTGAACTTCATCAACAACAACAACAACAACGGTTTCCGTCAACAGAATCAAGGATGGAATCAGCCTGCAAATTCTCAAGGTAACAATTCATTCCCTCGCTCTAATTTCCAAAGTACTAATAATTTCTCGTTCTTAAAGAATCTAGTCTACTCTCAAGGTAGAACTACTAATTTTTGAATAAGAAATTAATGTCAAATGATAAAATGCTTGAGAACATAAATGCTAAATTAGAAGATTTCTCATCTGCTCTGAAAAATCAACTTAGTTTTAATAAGATGTTAGAAACCCAATTACCTCAACTTGCTGCTATCATACCATCTTTTGAAACTGGCAAATTTCCTGCTAAAACTGACATGGAAACTGCAAATATGGTTGAAATAAAATATTTTAACTATTATGAAGATCAAACCATGACTGTTAAAAAGGGTGATCCTGGTAGTCCCATAATTAGATGCCCAATCTTTGGTGAAGTCTTTAAAAATGCCATGTGTGATTTAGGATCGAGTGTGAACATTCTATCTAAAGATTTTTAATGAAAACTCGTTCTTTCCACCCATGTCATCCACATCTGCCTATGTTGTGCTAGCTGATCAATCCACTTGCTATATAGAAGGGATAGTAACTGATTTACCTGTTCAAATTAGAGGCTCCTATGTTCCTGCTGATTTCATGATTTTAGATATGGGAAATAGAAAAGATGTGCCTCTAATCTTAGGTAGACCTTTCTTGAACACTGTTGATGCTTGCATATATGTGGGGAATGGTAAAATGCAAATGACATTAGAAGGGAGGAAGGAAATATTCTCTTTTTCCCGTGGTCCCGCATATGCCGCTAACATGCAGGAACCAAAACTCGTTCGAACCAAGAAGAGGCGCCCAAGAACAAGGTGGAACAGAAAGAAAGAGCCACCTTCTCCTGAGTTGTGTAATTCACATGACAAAGGAGAGGTGCCAAAAGAAGAAGAACCCAATGAAGTACTTGAAGAAGAAGCACCCAAGGAAGAAGATCCACCCGAGAAAAGATGAAATTCCATGGATCTAAGGTATGGATTTACTTTTTAAATTTCCCTTTAAATTTCCTTTTTTCAAATAAATAACATATGTCATGCATGTAACTAAAAAAATCAGTTATCATTAGTTATATGCATAAGTATATGTTAACTTAGGTAGAACAATAAAATATCATAGGATAGTTTCCCTTTTACACAACATTAGATAGTTTCCCTTTTAATAAAATGAGAACAAGAGCTCCGACCGAGAAAGATGAAGACCCTTCACCAAGCAAGAAGCCAGCTTGGGGGAGATCCTCGCGCCAATAAGGTATGTTTCAACCTTACTCTTTACGTTCGGTTCTTAAATTCTATATCTTTTGAATGTTATATGCTTGCCTAAGTAATTATCCCATGAATAAAAATGATAAATTCTGCTTAAACAAGTTGAAACCTGAATAAGTTTTGAAATATGTCATGCAAATGCTATTGTTATAGTTAGAATAACTGGTCTTATCTAAGTTGTAGTTTTGTGGTTTGCACATGCTTTAACTGAAATCATGCTTAGTGAATAAAGTTAGTAAGAAATGGAGTAATTCTTTAAACTTGTTAAGGTGAAATTAGGACCTAATCTGAAGGATTTCTTTTAAAAAAAAAATCATGAAAACCTTGCTAAAAGTTCCTCCTGGATTTTATCCCATCCCACCACTAGCCAAATATTTGTTAGTCAAACCACAAAGAGCTTTGTCTGTGTTGAGCTTTGTTAGACCTCATAGATCTTAGTAGAGAAGCTTATCATATCTTTTGATCAAGATTCACACACCCACCATAAATTGCCTACTCTCCACTTTGGAAGTTTGCAACCACCAAATAAATTGCTCATTCTCTACACTGGAGATATGCAATACCTTGCCAAACGTCCCATTGCTAGCCTTATGCTATTCCTACACTGGTAATAAGCATTTCTCTCTCTTCCCCTTTTCATTTCTAAAATCCTTTCCTATAGATAATCTGAGGAAATCTAGAGCTAAAAAAGAGAGAGAGATATATATATAAAAAAAGTGAGCAAATAGCTCAAGAGCGGACTATGTCCTAAGAAAATGTGAGGACACATTTTTGTCTACTCACTATGTATCGAAAAAAGAGAGACAGAGAGAGTTATCATTAGCTCTACCCCAGAAATTAACTCGAAGGATTATGAAATATCTCTCTATACACTTCCACATAACCACACATGCACATCTTGATCAAATTTTATGATTTGCTGCTCCTTATGATCTGAGTGTCTAGCTTAGCAATAAACATTAGGCAATTTGCTCATGATTCTTAGCCTACCTATAACTCCACATATCATTCTTTAGAAATAGGAGAGGCTACATTTTGGCCTAAGTGAGGATTTGAACACTATTGAGTGATTGAGTGAATCTTGGAGGACTTAAGCAAGTTTTTATCTTTTGAAAACCTTAAAAAACCTCCAGACAGAATCCTAGTCAAACCTGAGCAAGATAAAAGTTTCCTATCTACTGCTTTATTTCACTCTTGCATGTTTGAAGTGAAAAGCTATAAGCCCCACATTGCTATGATTAATGATATATACTAAGTTATTTCTCACTATACAATATGCACTTGTATACATCTTAAGTAGCTATCTATTTTATGTTCAATGCTTAAACCGCATTGTTGCTCGAGGACGAGCAACAGTTTAGCTTGGGGGAGCTTGTTGATGGTCCTTAAACACCTGTTTTACCATCAACATGTTACCCTAAAATTCACCAAAAAGGCATGAAATGTAGTCAAATAGGTTTCAAACTAACCAAATTCCACATGTCCATAGATTTTGATTTGAATGCAGGATTTGGACCAAATTTGGAGCATGAACCCACCAGGGGCCGAGACCACTCAGCAGGGCCCATTTGGGCCCTAGTGGGGTGGCGCCCGCCACCCCTAGGTGGCGCCTGCCACAAGGAGAGGCCCAAACCTCCCCCCTGCCATGTCACTGATCCGTGTGACCACCCTAGGGCCAAATCTTGGCCCTTGGTCACTAGGCCAGTGGCATCGGAGGGCTCAGGAGGGGAGTGGCGTGGATCATGACCGAATGACGGTTATCTGGACATGCAACCGACCTAACCACCGCCTTGGAGGAGTCCCTGGAGGCCGTAGGATCAATGACGGTGCATCCAACGGCCAAGGGGGTGGCGGCCGCCACCTAGGGCTGGCGCCCGCCACTAGGGTTTGCCCTAGGTCGGTTGGCTGCCCCCTATAAGTACCCTCCTCACTCCACAAGGCTATAAATACCCCCTGGAGGCATCACTTCAGGGGAAGCAACACAACACACACAAGAAGCAAGAAAGCAAGTGAGAGCTAGGTTAGAAGCTCACAGAGCTTAGGCAAGTAGGTTAGCTAGTAGAGAGAGCATAGCTCTAGTGCCCTCGCTGCAGCGCACCTCTTAGTTTAGCACAGCTCAGCCCTGACCAGTGGTATAGTAGTGTAGAGCTTGCTAAGAGAGAAGCGGGTGCGAGTGACTGGCATCGAAGGTCGGTTGATTTCCCGGTGTCTCTGGTCTGGTTTGCTCTCTTATATCTCAGGTACACTTATCATTATTCCAATATTACTTTAGTATTACTTTTAGTATTACTTTATCAAGTGCCTTGAGTGTGACCTAGTTATCCTACAGTTCAATTCACTTAGCCATAGTAGTTAATCTCTAGTGAGCTTAGTGTTTGATCTTTGCCAATAGGTTGCTTAGTTAGTTTAGTGTTTATCTTATTAAGTCAAGTATTTGCTCTGACGTCTGCAAGGGTGTCTCTATTCAAAGCTAGGGTAGAGATAGTTAGAATATAATTAAGCGTGGTGCTTAGTTATAGACTTACCTTCAGATACGGCTGGACCCCCGGATAGCTGTGGTAGCAAGCAGGTGATGACATCCCTGTGCGCCTTGAATTCCACCACGTAGTTGGTCTAGTTCAACAGTAAGGCTCGTTGTGCTAGCGTTCAACCTAAGTCAGTGGTAAAGGCTAGTACGCCTCGGTACTTGACAAGATAGGAATAAAACTATACTTAACTTGGTTGCTTATTTGGCATTTGCCTATCTTGCTTCGTAGTTATCTAGGAGTAGTTATTAGTTATTAGTTAGTTACATTAGTTATCCTTAGTTATCTTATTACCCTTATCTACCTATCCATCCACCTTACCTTAGCCATTTCATTTCATCCTTACCTATCCACTCATAAATTCTTTCTAGCCTTTCATCTCTTCTCTCCTCTCCTTTTCCCTTTCTTATTCTTCGAATCTCATACCCTCCTTGACTCGACTCATACACCACCCTAGCTTTCTTTTGGGATCAAATAAATCGACACCTGGTACTCCCAGGGAAGTGCTACTACGATAGTTCTGTGCGCTTGCAGAATCTCCTCCTGGTAGATTGCATTCTCGCTAGCTAGCTCCTACTAGTGTCAGGATTGACAGCCCCATTTGACAGTAGTAGATAGCTGCTTTAGCTTCACTCCTTTAGGTATAGTGACTGGACTTGCTACAAGCATTTCTGGTGCCGTTGCCAGGGATAGATTCCATAGTCTACTCCTAACGACGTTAGCAAGTGTCAACAAGCATTTCTGGGCCGTTACCGGGGATAGTTGCCTAGCTCTATCTTTAGTGAAGTTAAGAACTACCAACAAGCACGACACCTGCATAAACAAAGATATTTCGAGACCAGGGCGGCGCAGGAGAGACCGACCAGGTCGGGTCTTCAGACTGATGAGTCTAGTTCGTCCTCAAAGCAACCAGTGCAGTCGGAGCAAAAGGCCGACCAGGTCAAACAGATTTCCCCTGGCCCTAGTGGAAGCAATAAGCCGACTGATGTGGTCGGTCAACCCGGTTCTAAAGACCCTACCTCTTCTGGAGTGCATGTCCTACGCACATTTGTCCCGCAGCAGCCCGAGGTCGACACTTGGAAGACCAATGCGGATAGAAACAAGGGAAAAGTTGCTAAGGAACCATGCACTTTTGATAAGCTCATGGCCAAGTACAAGCAGCAAAAGGCCAATTCTCAGAATCGACCCTTAAAAAAGAGAGAATCTACTCCTCCGAAGCATGAGGATGGAAGGTCTAAGCAAATGATGGTGTCCCAAGCAACATCTCCAGCACCAAAGATCGGCCCTTATTGGCATCAATGGGCCCCTCCTATTTCGCCACCGCCACAATGGGGTCCTCAAGGGGTATGGGTACACTACCCCATGCCAGCACATATGTACTACCAACTAGGATGGGGAAAGCCCGTCAATCAACCCACAAGGATCTCAGTGTTTGATCGTTTAGGTGATCGGCCAGGCTCTAATAGCGCAAATCAAGGTCGGCTGATCACGTCAAGAACATTGACCTCTCAGGAAACGGGGAAGGCGCAAGTGCGACAAATCTATGTACCTAAGAAGGTGCAAAATGTCCTCGTTATTTCTCCGACCAGATCCGATCCTGTGCCTACTATCACGATCGGGTCTATGGAAGTCCCTCTTGCCAATGAACCTGAGTCGATGGTGGTTGAGGAACCAACTGCAGAAAAGGTTCCGAAAACTCAAAATGCTCCAACCGAGGCAGAGGTAGAAAAGCCTGTTGAGCGTGATCCCAAGTACATGCAGCCCAGGTGGTGCCCTCCTGGTTTAACTAAGACTCAGCAAAGGAAACTGCAGAGGGCTCGCTGCAACAAACAGAGGTGGGAACGACTCGAGAAGATGAGTGAAGATATATTTAACTCAACGCATCCCATATTTCCTCAGGGCAAGCGAGGAGGTGAAGAGCCGGCCTGTAATCAAAAGCCAACTTTAACAATTGTAGAACTAAACATGTCGGATCCTGAACCGACCAGTCTGAACACCGAAACTACTCAAGTGGCATCAGAACCAATCAGGTCGGACACTAATCCGACCACTTCAGGACAGGCGTCGACCAGTTTAGCGGTCGAGCGGGTTGAACCGACTACTACTGAACCAAGAATTGAGCCGACTCAATCGGAGTCCAGGATCAGATCGGTTCTTGATGTGCCGATGGGATTAGGTTTGCTTCTTAGTAACTCTGATTCCTCCACTGGTGTTGCCACGACCAGTGAAGAATTACCTGAAGAACAAGACGAGGAAATGGTG
Organism: Coix lacryma-jobi var. lacryma-jobi; assembly: GCA_009763385.1. Taxonomy (NCBI): domain Eukaryota; kingdom Viridiplantae; phylum Streptophyta; class Magnoliopsida; order Poales; family Poaceae; genus Coix; species Coix lacryma-jobi. Next base: position 112,261,603 of record CM019827.1, on the reverse strand, counting down.
GACTACGAACCTTCCCCAGAAAGGGCGGAGGTCAATGTAGTTTACTTATCGGCCGACTACTACGTGGTCGGAGATGATTCGACGGCAGCGGAGTTCAACTTCGCTACGCAGACTGCCGTGTTCCGGAAGCCAGAGGAATCCGTCAATCATCTTAAGCCGTTGCATATAAAAGGTCACATCAATGGTACGCCAGTGAAGGGTCGAGATGGCGGACTAGAGGGGGGTGAATAGTCCTTTCTAAAATTAATCGCACTGGCTAACCGAAACAAATGCGGAATTAAAACTATCGGTCTAGCCAAGACTACACCCCTCTACTTATACTCTATGACACCTTATAAAAGATCCTAAACAATGCAAATAAGGTGTTAGGCTAGCTAGGGATCACCTAAACAATTCTAGCTTGCAAGGTTACACAAACCTAAGCAACTAGTACTCAATCAACCGGGGAGCTCCTACACATGCCACTAAGCAAAAGCACAAAGCCTAAGCTCACTAGCAATGCTCAATAACAAGGCTACACAAGCCAAATTAGAGAGCTCAACTTAGCTACACAAACTAAGCAATGTGACTAGCAAGACTACAAGTCAACTAGTCACTTATGGGATCAACTTCTATGCTACACAAGCAAGGAAGATAACTAGCAAGCTACACAAGCTAACTAATTACCAGAGCAACTAGACTAGCACAAGTATATGAACAAATAAATACAAGCTAGTGAATGGAGTTTGCAAACCACCGAGAAGATGAACACGAAGTTGACACGGTGATTTTTCTCCCGAGGTTCACTTGGTTGCCACCAAGCTAGTCCCCGTTGTGTCGACCACACACTTTGGTAGTTCGGCGGCTAATAGGCACCACACCTAGCTCGACACTCGAGCGCCGCAAGAACTCACCCACAAGTGAGGGTAACTCAATGACACGCTCTACTAGAGTTGCTCTTCGCGATCCCCGCTGGGCGAGCAAAATGCCCCTCACAATCCTTCTCCGGAGCCACGCACAATCTTCACGCGGGCTTCACGACGGAGACTCGATCACCAAGCCGTCTAGGAGGTGGCAACCTCCAGAGTAATAAGCACCACCGGCTTGCAACACGAACACCTAGTGCCACTCGATGCAATCTCTCAAAGCAACGCACTAGAATCGCTCTCTCACACAATCGGATAAGCACTAAAGCATATGTGTGTTAGAGGGCTCACAAGCACATCCACACAAGCCACCAAGGCTTTGGAGTGCTCTAGCAACCGGCCCAAAGCCGGCCCCAATGACTATATATAGAGGGGAGCGGCCAACTAGCCGTTTCCCCTTTTCTGCGCTTCGGTCGGTAGTACCGACCCCCCTGGGCGGTAGTGCCGACAGTGTCAGAACTAGCCGTTTACACACGGCGCGTTGACCAAAACGAACACCGACTCCTGGTCGGTACCTCCGAGGTCCGGTAGTACCGGCCCTATGGCGGTACTACCGACAAGCCAGACTGGGGACTACACAGAGAGCCCCCAGACAACTTCCTGACCTCGGTACCACCGAGGGCGGTAGTACCGACATAATGGCGGTACTACCGCCAGGCCAAAACTGGCCACTTCCAGAGAGCCTCCAAAACTTCCTTCAAACCTTGGTACTACCGACCCCCTGGTCGGTACTACCGAGCCTGGTACTACCGAGGTTATGGCGGTACTACCGGTAGGCCAAAATTGGCCACTTCCAGAGAGCTTCCAAACTCTTCACACCTCGAAACCTCGAACGGTCGGTAGTACCGACCCTATGGCGGTACTACCGGCAGGCCAAACTCAGCTCAACACAGAGAGCCTGCAAACCCTTCAGGGCCACGGTACCACCGACCCTTTGGTCGGTACCACCGCGGGCGGTAGTACCGAGGTTATGGCGGTACTACCGCCAGGCCAAATCAGCCCCAACACAGAGAAGGTTGCACGCAGCACCCATGGGCGGTACTACCGACCCCCCCTGGGCGGTACTACCGACCACATACAGAAAACTTCATTTTCTTCTCTGTGTTGATCCAAAGCAACTCCAACAACTTCTCCTTTGCAAATGTGCCAACACCACCAAGTGTATAACAACAGTGCATGTGTGTTAGCATTTTCACAATCATTTTTCAAAGGATTTTCACTTGCTCTCACCACGCCACTCGATCCTAACAACATCGCAAAGTTAGATCGCTCAAGTGGCACTAGATGACCGATATGCAAACAAGTTTGCTCCTCTTAATAGTACGGCCATCTATCCTAAACCCGGTCATAAACTTCTCTACACACCTATGACCGGTGAAATGAAATGCCCTATAAGTATACCTTTGCCTTGCGCATTCCATTCCATCTCCTTCGGCGTTGATGCAACACATGCACCAACCTATCATCAAATGATATGATCCACTTCATATCATCACATGACCTCCATGGTACATCGATCTTGACCTCACTTGCTCTTCACCATTGCTTTGGTCCTTCGGCGCCAAGTCTTTGCTCAAGCCTCCCGACACTCGGTACCAACGGCTTCAAAGCCTCCAACTTGCCCTTCACCTTCGCAATCGGTCCATCAAGCCAAGTCTTGCCTTGATCTTCACCATCTTAGCCACATGACTCCATGTCATGTCTCATACGCAATAAGCTCCTTCATTGCTCATTCATATGTGAACTAATTTCTTGTGTATCTCACATAAGCACATATTAGTTCACCTAGGTTGTCACTCAATTACCAAAACCAAACAAGGACCTTTCAGCCAGTCCACAAGATGCTGGTAGACAGCGGGGCAATCGTGAACTTGATGCCATACTCGCTTTACCAGAAGCTCGGCGGTACCGATGAAGAGCTGATCAAGACCAACATGACTATTACTGGAGTCGGAGGAGGAGATCCCATTCCGGCCAAAGGAGTTGGGTCCATGGAATTGACCGTTGGGAGCAAGACTTTGGCTACTGTGTTCTTTGTCGCCGACATACAAGGTAGTTACAACCTTATACTTGGGCGTGATTGGATTCATGCTAATCGATGCATACCTTCTAGCTTACATTAGTTTCTCATTCAACGGGTGGGGGATGATGTTGAGGTGGTACACTCAGATTCATCGGCCTATGTAGCTACGGGCGATGCTCCTTTGCTCGAGGGGCATGACATTATTGCTTGTTTGTCTGGTCGGAACCTTTCTGATTTCCAGTTTGTTAGTGTTACTAGGGAAGGTTTTGTACCAGTGTCTTTAAAGCCGATCAATAATCGGTTCAACATTATCATGTAATTTAATGGATGTTAATGTTGATTGGTTAAAACATCGTGTTGAACAATATCGGACCTATAAGACCGATACTTGTGAGGCTATTGATGATTTTGATGAGCTCAATAAGTTGGGCCAAGGTTTCACGTCGGCCGACCCTTTAGAACAAGTAGATATTGGGGATGGTTCTATACCTAGGTCGACCTTTGTAAATCAAAATCTTGAAGCTGATTATAAAATAAAATTAATCGCGCTTCTAAAAGAGTATGTTGATTGCTTTGCATGGAGTTATACGGAGATGCCCGGGTTAAGCCGAGAACTTGTTGAGCATCAGCTTCCTATTAAGCCGTGGTTCCGACCATTCAAGCAACATCCTCGTTGCTTTAATTCTGCAATATATGATCGGATTAAAGAGAAAATTAATCGGTTATTGCAAGCGGGGTTTATCCGACCATGCAAGTATGCGGAGTGGGTCTCTAATATCGTACCCGTAGAAAAGAAAGACACTAGGAAAATCAGGGTCTGTATTGATTTTAGAGATTTAAATAGAGCCACTCCCAAAGATGAGTATCCTATGCCTATAGCCGATATGTTAATCAATGATGCTTCAGGACATCAGGTTGTTAGTTTTCTTGACGGCAACGCTGGTTATAATCAGATATTCATGGCCGAGGAGGATATGTCCAAAACGGCCTTCATTTGTCTGGGGTTTGTTGGTCTTTTTGAGTGGGTCGTGATGACATTCGGTTTGAAGAATGCAGGTGCTACTTATCAACGCGCTATGAATCTGATCTTTCATGATTTGATTGGGATAATCATGGAAGTATATATTGATGATATTGTGGTTAAATCGGCTGCCCATGTGTCTCATTTGGCCGATTTACGTCTAGCGTTTGAGAGAATGCGCCGCTATGGTTTGAAGATGAACCCACTGAAATGTGCTTTTGGTGTATCAGTTGGGAAGTTTTTAGGGTTTATCATTCACGACAAAGGCATAGAGATTGATCCTAAAAGGATAGAAAAGATCAAGAGCGTTCAAGCGCCTACATGCAAAAAGGACTTGCAGAAGTTCTTGGGAAAAGTGAACTACTTGAGAAGATTCATTGCAAACTTGTCTGGGAAAATTATTCCTTTTGCCCCTATATTAAAGCTGAAGAATGAAACTGAGTTCACTTGGGGGGCAGAGCAATAAGAAGCATTTGAGAAAATAAAGGAATATTTATCATCTCCACCAGTTCTTCGGGCGCCCAAGAGAGGAGTTCCCTTCAGATTATATGTCGCTGCCGAAGAAAAGGTTATTGGAGCTGTCTTAACACAAGAAGATGGAGGTAAAGAGTACGTGATTGCTTATATTGGTCGTCGTCTTCTTGATCCCGAGACAAGGTACACCCATGTTGAAAAATTATGTTTATCCTTGTACTATGCTTGTGCTAAAATGAGACACTATTTGCTATCTAGTACATGTGTTGTTGCATGCCAGGCCGATGTAATTAAGCACAGTTTATATCGGCTAATCCTTAGAGGAAGGATTGGTAAGTGGGCGTATGCGTTGATTGAGTTTGACTTGACTTATGAGTCATTAAAAACTTTAAAGAGTCAAGTTCTTGCTGATTTCATTGTTGAGCATAGTATTCATTTAAAAGATGAGATCAGTTATTTTACTTTTACTCCATGGAAGCTTTATTTTGATGGATCGGCTTGTAAGGAGGGCCAAGGTGTTGGTGTGGTCATCATTTCTCCTAATGGTGCTGAGTTTGAAATGCTAAGCCGGTTAGATTACTTGTGCACTAATAATCAAGCCGAATATGAAGCTCTTTTATTCGGTTTAGAAATATTATGTTCCATGGAGGTTAAGCATGTTGAAGCTTATGGCGATTCCTTGCTAATAGTGCAGCAAGTTGCTGGTAAATTTCAATGTTTAGAGGGATCGTTAAATGTTTATCTTGACATGTGCCTTGACATCATTACTCATTTTACCGAATTCCAGATTCGGCATATACCAAGGCATGAAAATCATAAAGCCAACATGTTAGCTCAACAAGCATCTGGCTATTATGTTAGTAGACGCAATTTTCACATAAAGCCGGTGCAACAGCGTACAGGAGTATTGTCGGCTCCTATGGTCGACCAGTTTGTTTTAGAACCAGTTCGACCACCTTACCTTGGAGACCAGGTACATGTTATGCATACTTGGGTAGACACTATGGCCGACCAGGTTGTTTTTGAGTCAAGACAGTTAATTCATCCGATTGACCTGGTCGATCTTGGAATGATTAATTCGTCTGAAGGGACTCTAAATCGGTCCGAATCGAGTGGAACTAATTTAGAAGATTGGAGAACTCCCCTGCTTAAACATCTTAATGATCCGAGTGCTAAGGTTGATCAAAGTGTTCGGCGGAGTGCATTCAAATATGTACTGCACAATGATGAGCTTTATCGAAGGACTGCCGAAGACTTGTTACTTAAGTGTTTGGGATCTGATCAAGTAAAGGTGGCTATGGGAGAGTTCATGAAGGTATTTGTGGTACACATCAATCGACACCAAAGATGAAGTGGCTATTACAAAGAGCTGGTTTTTATTGGCCCACGATGATGGCCGATTGTTTCGTTACTACAAAGGGTGTTGAAGAATGTCAACGGTTTGGAAACATACCAGCTTGCGCCTCTGTCATGCTTCATCCTATTTTCACACGTGGCATTTTCGTGGTTGGGACTTGATTTCATTGGCCAAATTCATCCCCCATCTTCAAAGGGACATCGTTTTGTTCTGGTCGCTACAGATTACTTTACCAAGTGGACTAAAGCGGTGCCTTTGAAGAATATGGCGCATAAGGAAGTGATTGAGTTTATTACTGAGCATATTATACATAGATTGGGCATACCTCAAACGTTGACTACATATCAAGGGACGTCCTTTTATTTCTAAAGATGTGCGAGATTTTGCTGAATTATACAAAATAAAGATGCTCAATTTATCTCCGTACTATGCTCAAGCTAATGGCCAGGCTGAGTCTAGTAATAAGACTTTGATCAAGCTTATTAAAAAGAAGATTGAGGATAACCCAAGGAGGTGGCACGAGGTTTTATCTGAAGCTTTTTGGGCTCATCGTGTGTCAAGACATGGTGCTACAAAAGTCACTCCTTTTGAGCTGGTATATGGGCAGGAAGCGGTGTTGCCTGTCGAGGTAAATCTGGATGCATATAGACTGGCTAAACAGAATGATTTATCTGTTGTTATGTACCATGATGCCATGATGGACAACATGAGGGCTCTTAAGGAGATGGAGAAAGATAAAGCCCGGGTTACCAGAGCTTACAACAAAAAGGTGAAAAGCAAATCGTTTCAAGTGGGAGAGTTGGTATGGAAGGCTATATTACCGCTTGGATCGAGGAGCAACAAGTTTGGCAAGTGGTCGCCAAGCTGGGAGGGTCCTTATAAAGTGATCAAAGTGATATTCGGGAATGCATATATGCTAGAGACGTTACAAGGTGAAAATCTCCCAAGAGCAATAAACGGGAGGTATTTGAAAAAATATTTTCCAAGTGTTTGGCAAGAAGCCTAAGCGCCTTCCAAACAATGGCCGATACATGTATCGCCCTTAAAACAAAAATAATCAGAATATTTATCCTTAATTATCGAATAGTCGATGAGTTGGACATCGTTGTTATTCGGTTTGTTTTTAGTTTCTGCTAAAGATCACCTAAAAACAGGGGGGCATATGTTGACACTCAAAAATGTTACAGATAAAGATGAATTTAAAAAGGTGTTCGGCCTGTAATGTTAGGGTCGAATTTGTCTCTTGAGAGATCGGATAAATGGGCCTGATCATTTTGGATTTCTGATCGCTCAGGTTATGTCCGACCAGGTGGTCCTGGTCGGAGGTCTCGTGGTTGTGATGAATGTTGAGTCCGGTGTTGAATACGAGGATCCTTCTCTTGTAAGAACAATTTGTCGATCAGTATAGGTTGATAAAGCCCATTAGACCGATCTGGTCGATCTAAGGATCGACGAGATCAGGGTTACCTTATGATGTCCGGATTGGATTCTATATGTTGATAGAGTCCGGATAGGAGACTTGGAGATCGTATCTGAAGATGTTTCCTAATGGGATAAGACCAACCCCCTCTATATATGAGAGGATCACGGCCGATTGAGGCATCCAACCCTAATCGGTCAAAACCAATCTACTACCCTTTTATCCCTTTTTCCCTTCTACCTTGCTGTTCGGCGCGTCTCCCGGCGAGACTCGACGGCGTCCTAAGCGGTTTTGCTGGTCCTAGGACAACCTCTACGTGCTTCTCCCCGACGGGTCTTCCCGGGAGGAGTTCTAGAGTTATCAACACAGGAGCCTGAAACCCTAGATCGATACAAACCGGTCTCTAGATCGGTTTTCGACGATTTAGTCGGGGTTCCTGCTGTCTCAGGTTGAATCGCAACCTCTTCGGGCGTTCTAACCCTGCTGGTGTGTGATTCGGATCACTTCCGACGTCAACACATACTAAAAGTACAATTAATTATTTATTTTACCAACATTTAATGCTCTATGCATGTGTCTAAACATTGATGTGATGGAGAGAGAGTGAAAAAATTGATAGTTTGAGTGTATGGGCCCTGCTCGTCATGGGCAGCCATGGTTACGGCTTCATCCAGAGGTGAGCTGCTGGTGCTGACACTGATACATGCATGCTACTAGTCGCTTTCTCTCCTGTCCAAAAACCAAAACTACTCGTGACATCGGATAAGGATTACACAAGTTGAGTGACGTCAGGTGCCTGTCGAGGTCGACAAGTGCTTCAGATCTTTTTTGTTTCTTGGCTTGCAATCACCCTATACCGCAATCTACTCACCCGTTTAACTTCGTTTCAATTGAACATTGGCGCAGGGCGTTCTTGGGCAGCGTCAGCAACCACTGCGCGCAGAACTGCAAATGCCCGGTCCTCATCGTCAAGAGGCCCAAGGAGTAGAAGTAGAACGGTCCTAGCTTAGCCAAATGTGCCATGGCCAGCTACAGCTTAGCTAATGCGCCATGGCGAGTATGTGGGCATGTGGCGTCATGTGTGTGTACATATTTCGCATCTCATTGCATGGCACTGGCATTGTCTTTTCCAGTTCAACAACAATGATCCAGGCACTAGTCATCTGCTGGAATAAAATGTTCAAATGTTCAGACAGGGTATTTCTCATCTGCTGGAATAAAATGTTTAGATGTTCAGACAGGGTATTTCACCAATTACTGTACTGTATATATATCTTGCTTTTGCTACGTACTCTGTTGATTTGTGTGCAGCTAACCAAACTCCTATTTGGAGAAAACTGAAAAGCGTCATTTCATATTCAGTCCACCTGCAAACGGGGTTAAACCCGTCTCACGCCCGCTCCAACCCGTTGTCACATGAAGTCTTCACCCGCCCCAGCCCCGTCCAAATATTTAGTGAATAAACTCGCTTCAACCCGCCCCGCTCATATAGGTTCAACCCGTCATAAGCAAAAAAAAAAAAACACTCTGCTAATGTAATGAGTTCAAATGGGTCCGCCTTTGGTGTAGGGTCCACATATTGATCTGACAGTAACAATTGACATAAAGTAGCTGCTTGTTGAATTAAATCATCTGCAATAAATTTCAGTCAATTCATATAAAATTTTATAGTGTGAACGTGAGCTTTTATTTCTAGGGTCCGGTTTTGAGGTTGGACTCACATATTGATCTGACAATGACAATTGACATAAAGTAGCTACTTGTGAAAATAAATCATATGCAACAAATTTCAGTCAATTCGGTTAGGGGTCTGGCTCTGATGTGGGGCCCACATATTGATCTAGCAGTGATAATTGGAATAAAGTAGCTGCTTGTGAAAATAAATCATATGCAACAAATTTCAGTTAATCCGGGTAAAATTTTATAGTGTGAACGCGAGCTTTTATTTCTAGGGTCTGGCTCTGATGTGGGGCCTATATATTGATCTGGCAGTGATAATTGGCAATTGGCATAAAGTAGTTGCTTGTGAAAATAAATCATATGCAACAAATTTCAGTCAATTCGGGTAAAATTTTATAGTGTGAACGCGAGCTTTTATTTCTAGGGTCCGGCTGTGATGTGGGGCCCACATATTGATCTGGCAGTGATAATTGGCATAAAGTAGCTGCTTGTGAAAATAAATCATATACAACAAATTTCAGTTAATTCGGGTAAAATTTTATAGTGTGCACGCGAGCTTTTATTTCTAGGGTCCGGCTCTGATGTGGGGCCCACATATTGATCTGGCAGTGATAATTGGCATAAAGTAGCTGCTTGTGAAAATAAATCATATGCAACAAATTTCAGTTAATTCGGGTAAAATTTTATAGTGTGAACGCGAGCTTTTATTTCTAGGGTCCGGCTTTGATGTGGGGCCCACATATTGATCTGACAGTGATAATTGGCTTAAAGTAGCTGCGTGTTAAAATAAATCATATGCAACAAATTTCAGTCAATTCGGATAAAATTTTGTAGTATGAACACGAGCTTTTATTTCTAGGGTCCGGCTTTGATGTGGAGCCCACATATTGATAGGAGTTACATGAGCGCAATCTTTCCACTAACCTGCCCCGACCCGTTTTCTCTATAACCCAAACCCGACCCAACCCGTATGAAAATAACACCCGTTTAGACCCGTCAACGTACAACCCATATGAGAACCCGCCCCAAAAAAACCCGTTTCGGCCTAACCCATTAGCAGCAGGTGAGATATTCAGCTGAGAGTTACCTTAAAGAGAGCGATTAGCCATCAGCTATTGGTTTCTCCTAACACAATTATATTAAAAACACGCTTCACATAACAACGGCAGCAACTTTTAACAGTTCCAGGCTACCAGCAAGCTACACTGATGCCTCGCATAATGTCGTCACTTTATACAATCAACCTACGCGGGGTGCAAAACTGTAGAAACCTTAACTTCAATGGCACAACCAATGCTTAACACTCAACCCCCGCAACATCAAGCGACCTCACAAATAGGTTAGGCTCCAATGCAAATAGCCTAAAATCCCAGACGCAATCCAGAAATCTAGTTTTAGTTACCTTGGGCATAAATAATAACACAGAAAAGAAGGTAAACCATAATTCAAAAGGTAGCATGAACTTCAAAACATAATTATCATAATAACACTCTGGCAGCAAAAGGTCCTTGCCATCATACATTAACACCATTTAAGTTCCATCTTTGGCAAAACTCCAGATCCTAGAGGTAGAACAGAGCTAGTAAAATTGAGGAAACACAACCATGCTTTCCTTCTACTCCTCAGCTTCAACCTCACCACTCTTCTTGTTGCCCTTCCTTGAATACCTCAGGTTCCTCAGGAACTTGGGGTCCATCTGCAAACATGTGGAAAACAAAAGGTCAGTGGAAGAGCAAAAAGCAATGTGTATCACAGGCTGCAGGTCGAGATGAAAAATTGGCAAAAGTAACAGTTATGTTGTATCTCAATACAAATAGCATCCTAAATGACGCACAGCAAAAATCAAGGTTGTGCAGTTGCTCAGGTAACCGCTCAGGAGGAAATAATGAAGAATATTTCCCAGGTTCATAGAGCAGTAATCTGCTCTCAGAAGGTATTATGTCTCATCATAGCAACAACCTCAACCTCATCCAGAGAACTGGAGATGAAAATCAAATACAACTTCAAGAGGTCACTCTAGCAAAATACTAGAGTGATCAACTGGACTAACATGAACAAAAGCATAATGAAGATTACATATACTCCTAAAATACCAGCTGCAAAAATTCATACAAGCCATAGCAGCAAATGGGCACTAGATATGTTTTCAAAACACAGGTATAAACAAATTCTGGCAGAGTAATGACAACCCTTCGAGACAAAGGGTCATAGAACTTAAGTGGACTTGGATATATAAAAAAACAATACACCAAATCCTTTTGATAAATGATTACAATAGGTTTAGAAAATTAGAAGGACTTCACAAATGACCAGCACTAGCGAGTACTACGACCATGAGCCACTACTAGCACGGCACCAGAACAGACCATGTCAAAACAAATTAGCATCGAGGAACCAATTTCAGGCACTAAATGGACCATGCCAAAAAAAAATAGCATCCAGGAACCAACTTCACAACCTGGGCATGTTTAGTTTCCAAAAAATTACGAGATTCAATTCATCATCACATCGAACCTTTTGACGCATGAATGAAGCATTAAATGTAGATAAAAAATAACAAATTGCACAGTTTATCTGTAAATATCAAAACGAATCTTTTGAGCCGTTAGTCCATGTTCGGACAAAGTTTGTCAAATAACAACGAAAGTGGTACAGGAACTTTACCCCCAAATTTCTACCAACTAAACATGCCCTAGGTGGATTTCACCTATCCGGAACAACCATTAAAGTCAGCAGCTACATATTCAACCTAGATGGATTTCACCTATCCGGAACAACCATTGAAGTCGACAGCTACATGATTCCGGTATGAAACAATGACCGCACTAATGCAGCTGCACAATCATTCGAACAAGACGACGGAAGAGGGACATCAGGCAAATTATCTTACCCCCTTGGTGGAGGTCTGGCGGTGGCGCTTGGGCTTCTTGATACCGTTCTTGTGCGCCTTGAACGACTGGTTGTGCGCCGTGTGGTTCTTCGACTTGGCCATCTCTTCCGGATCCCTGCCAACAAAGCGCGAATCAGAGTAAGGGGAGGGGTGGACTAACAGTGAAGTCAGAAATCACATCCATTAGGATCAGATCAAGCAGGGTGCCGGAGAGTTACCGAAGCGACGGCTCGCGAGCAACGAATGGTCAGGCGGCGGCTAGGGTTTTCGCGAGTGGCGAGGAGGGGAGGGGTTATGTAAGGGAGGCAGGGCGTGTGCTAAATGACCATGTTGACCTCGGTGCCTTCCCTCACTTCGATCGTGAGATGACGGGTTTGCACGAATCGCAAAGTAGGGCTGCTTGCGTAATCCTGGGCCTGCTGGGGATTATGGGCCTTTAGACGACGACGACGGCCCGATGGACTCCTGGAATAGGTTTCCTTCTGTTTATGAAGGTTGCTTTCGACCATAAAATGGGCTTTTTAGCCCCTCAATTTTTAAGTGGTTTGTTTGAACGATTTTGATGGTGGAAAATTTGTAGAATTTAATGTTTTCGCTTTGATAATTTGAAACTAGTTTCAAATATTCTAAAATCATGTTCTATTTGGCCTAGCTTGAAATTATTTGAAACTTGACTCATTTTGATCTTCATTTTGTACTAGAAGCTCTCGTTATCTACTATAATTAGTACATATTGACTGTTCACACAATGCGATAGTGACAGGGAAACCTCCTTGAGAGAATTATTTTCTTGGCCCTAAAACAAGTGCCTTTTAGTTTCTTGACCCTCTTTTTATCGAACTTAGCTATTTGGCCCTAAATTAAAATTTTCTTAGTTTTCTGGCCTCTCCGTCAGTTCCGTCCACATCTACCGTGAGTCAGCGCATGCATGAGACACGAAAAGACAAAAATAGCCTTACCCTTGGAGGACACCGTGACTCTCTTTCCCTTGCCCAATTTCCCGTACCCGTTCACGCGGTTTACTCGAGCTTCGCAATTCTCGCGTCCAACCCTAGCCGCCGCAGATGCAGGAAGCCAACTCCGATGAGGTCTCGCCGGCGGATCCACCTGAGCCACTTCCGGATCTACCACGGCCGCGCCAGAATAGTGCGTTCCTGCTGGTGTCGACGCTGGCTGCCGGCCGCACCAGACAGGGCGCCATGGGCCTGGCCGCCGGCCGCGCGCAGGACGCCGCGGGCCTGGCCGCCTGTCATACCCAACTATACCATGAATTATGCCCAAGAGGAACCATGGGCTGGCAAGCCCATTTGTCGCTGCCACAACCCAAGTGTCAGTCCAAGAGCAAGGCTACAAAACAACGGCTGCACACATCATCAAGCATCGAAGAATATTGAATCGGACAGAAGTTCTGTTCGTCCACGGCGGCGAATCCTCTCACGTCCCGGCGATCCTCGTCGGCGGCCACGGGAACTATCGGTGAGAGCATCCTCGTCTTCCTCACGTCCCGGTCCTCACCGCCGGCGACCACGGGGTGTGACAGTTGGTATCAAAGCCAGTCATCCTCGGCGTGGGTCTGGGCAGCGTCAGCTCCTTCCCGACGCTAGTTACCGGTTCTTCTCAAGTTGCGCAGCGCTCTGTGGTTCGGCGATTGACGACGGTTGGTCGAGATTGGGTCGATTCCGCACTGGGCGACTCCGATTTCCTACCCAGCTTCTCGGATTTACGGTAGCGTGGGGTGACGGGATTCATCGAGTGGAATCTGGTGGCCTGAAGGGGGGGTCCGCTGTTGGCGCATCGGCGGCGGATCCAGTGGTCCGGCGTGACGACTTCATCGATTCGGCGTAATCTACCTTCATCTCTAAGCGGCGCTGCAGCATAACTCCACTCGGACTCCGTTTCGTTCTGTGACGGCTGGTGGCGTGTGGCATCAGTGTCAAGAATCCTTCTCGACCCGTGTGTTGGCGGCGCAGTGCAAGCGTGGTGGCGTTGGTGAGGAAGTTCCTTCGGTGGTGCTGGCAGAGTGAGTGCTCCAACAACACTCAGATCGAGCTCCACTCGTTTCGCGGCGACTCCTTCCTCGGCGGCGCTTCCGGCAATGGTGGCGGTAGATCCTGACAAACGGAGTTCTGACGGCGCAGTCGGCAGGGATTTCTCTTCAGCAACTTCGTACTGTGGCAGAGGGGATTTCTAGGACTTCTTCGGCAACAAAGCATCTCTTGAAGAGGCGTTGGACGAGATGGTGCTACTTCATCTAGCAAGGAACTCATCTGCAACCTTCTCGAGGGTTGGCCTGGTCTACAGCCACGAAGATATGGTAGTGGGGCGCTCTGATCTGTTACAGTCACCAGGTGAGCTGAAGTTGGGCAAAGGTGGCATTGATTTGTTGCTACATAGGCATACTGCCCACAACATGTTTGATGAATTGTCCACTCCAAAGGTGATCTGGGATGAGACAAAGCAATATATGTTCGACCATCCTGGTTTACTGAAGCAACTAGCTGAAGGCAGTAATTACTTTGTTGGTGAGGAGAAGAACCTGACTACTGAGCCACCCATGTATGATGTTCTCACTAATGTTAACGGGTCTTCTTGTCTCTTGGAGCTTGGCATTGAAGCAGTGCAGGAGTTTGATGAAATACATCTTGAGGATACCCATGCAACAAGTCCTGATTGTGTTCAGTTCATGGATCCAGTGCCATCCAAGGGAGATGTACAAGAGGCATATGATGGAACATGTCCCGAGGGCAGAGCAACATCACTGACAGAGAAGGTGACTTTCTTCTACACTTCTAAGTTGTCAGAGTGTGCTACTTTCAAAGTATTCAATGAAGTACCTCTTCCTAATGTGATCTGGGATGATGAGTTACTGCATGGACTTGACTGCCATGAGGAATTAGTGCAGCAAGAAGCTCTGTTCGATGAGTGCTTGAATGTGGACAGCACGGAAACAGTTGATCTGCTCACCTTACTGACACATGGCAGTGAAACCTTTCTCAAAGAGGTTGACATGGATACTACAGGTAGATTATTCAATGATTTGCCTCATGAAGTGGATTGGGATGAGGAGATGTCGCCTAATATAGGCATGCATAGTGGCTTGTTGCAGCAGCTTGCATTTGGCAGCAAGAGCACAAACGACATAACTGGACAACTTAATCAGTCTGGCATCAACACACAGGAAGGTATTTTGGAGAAATCTATATGGGAGTTAAATATTGAACAGGGACAGAAAGGCACCAAATTTTCTAACCAAGAGTTGAATTATGACAGTGAGAATTTGGTAATCTGTGAACAAGTGCAAGAATATGATGAACAGACACCATGGAGGCTCAATGTCTTAAGCTCTCGACATTATAATACTGAAATTGCTTGCAGTTGGTTCAGTCCATGGAGCAAACGTAATCCTGCCCATAAGCAGCAAAAACTTGAGATATATAGGATGCTGGAGATACAATGGGACCCAGGTATTCATGGACCTCTGCTCATTCACACAAAAACAGTGTTGATTGTTGGTTCATTCTAGAGGCACGCTAGTCAGCTTGTGGTTCAGGCTACCAGGAACACTTGTAGTTATCATAACTTTGTGAGGGTTGTAACATACATGTGTGACATAGATAACAAGGGAAAGATGATGTTCAACTTCTTATTGGATAGTTATTTGATTGGTCTTCAACACAAGAAGACACATGTTTCTTTTCGGTAGTGGGATCCAGGCATCATACAAGGGGCTGGGCATGAATATAGTTGCTGCAATGCAAGTGTTTCATGGATTGACAGCTTTAATGTTTTGTGCAAGCATTTCATGAACACCACAGCTTGGGGACAAGCTATGTTTTGCGGCGGGGGTAATGTCATACCCAACTATACCATGAATTATGCCCAAGAGGAACCATGGGCTGGCAAGCCCATTTGTCGCTGTGTCATACCCAACTATACCATGAATTATGCCCAAGAGGAACCATGGGCTGGCAAGCCCATTTGTCGCTGCCACAGCCCAAGTGTCAGTCCAAGAGCAAGGCTACAAAACAACGGCTGCACACATCATCAAGCATCGAAGAATATTGAATCGGACAGAAGTTCTGTTCGTCCACGGCGGCGAATCCTCTCACGTCCCGGCGATCCTCGTCGGCGGCCATGGGAACTATCGGTGAGAGCATCCTCGTCTTCCTCACGTCCCGGTCCTCACCGCCGGCGGCCACGGGGTGTGACACCGTCGGCCGCGCGCCGCAGGACGCAGCGGGCCTGGCCGCCGGCCGCGTGCCGCATGGAGCTTCAACCATGCATTTGGAAGGACTCATGATAGTTCTAAATGTAGTCTTTTGATGTGTCAACAAGTTAACATGTTATTACCAAGGCTGAACTACTCGATCTTTAACAACTTGGTGTGACATTTTCAGTATGTTCTGATCTGCTGCTGCCCTTCTGTGTTCATTTCATTCACTAGGTTCTGTTATATACGCTGTCAGATTTTCAGTATTTTGTTTCTCTTTGTTCAGATAATACTATGCGGTGTTAGGTTGATCTTTGGACCAGATGCCAAGGCCACCATGATTTCTTTCGCTCTAATCGCCATCCTAGTCGCTGTCTTCTGCGTCTTTGTGGCCATCTCATACACATCTTCCCTGCATATAATGCAGGGTATGCAATTCTTGCTGCCACCATAGGCCTTACCATTTATGTAGCACCTATTCTACGCCTATTTACTTCTCATTCACCAATAAGATGACTGCATAAGGTTTCCTATTATGCACCCAGTACATTCAAAATCATTTAGAGAAAAATTTCTTATATGACTACATATAGCATACTCAAGTAGTGAAATCTGATGGTGTTTCCTAAGAAAATCAGTTTGTTTTCCCAGATAAAATGAATGATGCTCATTTTGTTGTAACGGAATTTAGTTAATCCCACAGAAACAGATGAATACGCTTTACAAATTTTCTGTAGTTTCTACAATGTTGGGGCATTTGACATCATTATAGTCATGAAAGCAACCATATGTGGTAATCTTTTTTCTTTTGGTTAGTACCAACTATAACAAATATATTGCAACCTTAAATCCCTCTCATCAACCATCCCACCACCAGACATGCTTAGTTCTTGTACATCTTTTTTTAAGAGTAAAACTATGAGAAATCATAAATAGTTTTATAATCATATCTGCTCTTGCATAACAAATATGTTCTATAAGTACTCCTAAGGCATCTAGAAGGTAATTGACACTAGTGCTAAAATTTGTGTTACTATTAATGACAATTCGGTTATGAAACTAAATATATGCTCTCTATAATAACAGCCAAAGCTTGGAGATTTCAAGTAAAACTAAGGAAAAATTAACTAAATCTAGCTCCAGACTATCAAAAAGGTATTTGATTTAATTCTGATTTTTTCCTTTTTTCTGTTGTGAATTAAACTAACATTATTTAGTGCTGAAAATATGTAGGTCGAGAAGTGGCTCAAATCAGCCGAAAGTACTTTCCATCCAGCATCCCTCACATAGAACCACATGTCAAGACCAAGGTTACCAAGAAGAGAAGCCACAAAGAAGAAACAAGTGTTAGGTAGTAAGAATATTAGAACTACGGCTGCGCCACTTGACAGCCCATCCATAGGCACTAGGAGCAAAAAAAAAAAATACAACCACCTAGTCCTGCAATGAGTACAAGTAGATATGTGTTTGTTCTCATATTTGATGTACACTTTGCTCATGTATAATGTTGTCATGTGAACCGAAACATCTTATGTATTTGTAAACTTATTATTGTGGACATGTGCTCTTGAATTATAATTAGATGTGTGTATTTGATGTAGCTTTGTCCCTGAATTATTGTGTATTTGATGTACTAAAAGACATAAATATACTTGGATTTTAGTGTGATGCTGTTATGTGTAAATATATGTATAAAACATATTGACACTAAGCAAATATATGCTGTTATGTGTGGATTTAAATAATTATTGTGTTGTTGGTTATGTCCAAATGCATATAAAAAGTAGTGATTCCATGCTTAATTAAATTATTATAGATTATTTTGCGTAATTATTGATACTAAGCAACCTGTAAGACCTATACAGTGTATCGGTAGATTGTTGTTTTCTTTCATTCGGTGCCAGGGGTATAATAGTAATTTTACATATAACTTAACCCCGTTAACTTGTCAAACTGACGGAAGGGCCAAAAAAAACTAATCAAAACTCATTTTTAGGCCAGATAGCTATGTTCGATAAAAAGAGGGCCAAGAAACTAAGAGGTATTTGTTTCAGGGCAAGAAAATAATTCTCTCAACATCTTTTGGACTACTGGGGCCTGTTGGTCAACATGCGTTTAATATAATTAAATTCTACTCTCCCGTCCAATTTATAAGTCATTTTAATTTTGTTAGGGCATCCACAATGACTAGCTTTCTTTTCTTAAAAAAATTGACTAGCTATTATGACATGGACAAAGAAAAATTAGGAGAGAGAGTAATCACTAGCGGTTTACGTAGCCCAAAAATATGAAAGATGAACATGTGGTCTAATAAAATAAAAAAATATATAATAGTTTTTGTTATTGTCTCTTACCTCTATGCAAGCCAGCTACCTAGCTAGTACCATTACAAACGCCTTTAAAGAGTCAAACATGTCAAGTTCAACCAAATTTATATAATACAAAATAAAGACATTTATGATACCAAATAAATATCATCAGATTTACAAGACATTTATGATATAAAATAAAAGCAATCGAGTGGAAATGAGAGTCGTTGAGGAATAACCTGATCTACTACTATTGACGTTACAAGCCTCTCACATCATGATCGTTGTCTCCATGGGCTGCTTACCACGGTTGACGGTTGGCTTGATCTCAGTGTGCCCCAGGGTTGTGGTGTTCTTGCTGCATCTGCTCCGCTTAAGATCATGTGCTTGGCTTTTTACGGATTGGTTAGATGAGAATGAGAGCAAACAAAAGAGAAAGAATAGACGAATATGAAAGAAGAGGATGAGGACCAAAACGACTGAATGAGAGAGCAACTATGTGTTTTTCATTAGCCTACCGCCCTAGATGATGGGTCCCAACTTCTTGGGCCCATATGTAAGTGGCTTAGTAGGTAAGATATGCAATGAAGCCGTCTTTTTTTTACAATTTGAGAGACTCACTAAAACTATATATAATTCTTTGTGTCCTATAATTCCTGTATTCCAAACACTAATTCCTTTTTTATCTTTATGTTTTCCATTTACCTTTGCTCTGATTTGGCAATACATGCATATTTGATTCATGTACTTTTTTTTTCATTCATGTGTTTTTTTTCACTCCTCCGTTCTAAACTGGATAGGTGCGGTACATTCACCGAAGGCTTCCAGCGCGCTCGGCAGGGCCACGTCGCCCCGTTTCTTCCCATTGGCCCACGTCGGCGGCACGCTACCGCTGAGGCTCCTCATTGGCTCCCTTCTCCCGCGAAGTTTGCTTGGCTCTTGGAACTCCACGTCGTCGGTATCTGCACAAATATCTCACGTCCCTCCCCTCACCGCAAAAGCAAAAAAAAACGCACAGCACTCTCCCTATCCTCTCTCTCGATCTCCCAAGGTGGCGGTGGCCGAGATGACGGCGCGCCGGCGGCTGAGACGACGGCGCCCCAGCGGCCGGTGTGCAGCCTCCTCCTTCATCGCCTGGTGAGTCGCTACATGCTCTTCTCTTCCCCTTCCTCCCTCTCTCTCTGCATCGTCTCTCCCGAGGCAAGCAGGATGGCCGTTCGGGCAGATCTCTGCAGTGGCTAATGTCGATGATGTGGTGTCGCCCTTCTCTCCTCCACGTCCGCCCTCGCGCCGCACGAATGGGGTATCGACGGCCCCAAACGCGGCGGTGGCGCTGACCTAGGGTTTCGCCTCTGAAAGGACCGTGACGCCTAAGAGGGGGGGGGGGTGAATTAGGCAACTTAAAACTTCTACTCTAAACTATGGCCTCTAATTTCCACCTAGTCAAAACCTATGCAAGAAAGTAAACTATCTAAGTGCAACTAAGGTTTTGCTAGATGTGTTTGCTATCTCTACCGCAAACGGAGTTATGCAACCTATGTTCCAATCCTATCAACTAGCCTATCAACTAAGCTAGGAAAGGTAAAGCACATAAACAAGGTAGCAATATAAATGCGGAAGCTAAAGAGTGTGATAGAGATGCAAACTCCCGTCGACGACTCCGGTATTTTTATCGAGGTATCGAGAAGCGCGCAAGCTTCCCCCTAGTCCTCGTTGGAGCCCCTCGCAAGGAATCCTTCGCAAGGGCCAAGCTCCCGGTCGGGTAACTCCGTGGATAGCTCCGGTCCTTCCCCACGCGCAAGTGGGTCTCCGATTAAGCCACTCGTGGCAAAGCCTCTCCCGGATGCTCTCTGTCGTCTTCACTATCAAGCTTCTGGCCGAAACGCCACGGGCCTTGTTCCCTTCGGTACACAGAGGCGGCCACACCACAAACTCGGTTGGTGTGGTCTCGCAAGACTACAAGCCCCGCCGATGTACAACCACGGTGCGCGCAAGCACCGGTAGATAAGAGGTTTTCAACCTCACTAAACACTAGGCCTAACACCTAGAGCAAGCGCAAAGCGGTGGTCTAACTGGCTTAAGCACTTCGCAAAGCACCTATACTAATCACCTAGTATATCACTTAAGCACTTTGGTGGCTAGAGCAACTAAATATGTGTCTATACACTTGGTACACTTCCTTGAGCTCTAACCTTATGTTTTTGGCCGGCCATGGGGATATATATAGAGCCCCAAGCAAAAAGAGCTGTTGGGCACCAAAGATGGTCTTCACTGCACAGCATCGGACGCTGGAGTCGTGACCATCGGACGCGTCCGATGCTCCTTTAACGGCTACTTAGCGTCTGATGCTTGATCATCGGACGCGTCCGATGCTGCTAGAGCCTCTCTGGAACCTTTCTGCATAGCCATCGGACGCAGGGTCCTGTAGCGTCCGATGATGCACCAGAGCGTCCGATGTTCGCTGTGCAGGTTTGCACAGTGTCACAGTCGCGTTCGATGTCTCGGTCTTCAGCGTCCGATGCTTCTGCTGGCGCTGACACGAGCTAGGGTTTATCATCGGAGCGTCTGACGCTTTTGAGCCAGCATCCGATGCAACGTCCGATGTACCTGTTTACTTCGTTTCTTCGCGATTTCTTGCGCCGTCTTGATTCCATTCTTGTGCCTTGGACTTTGCTTGATCTTTAGGGTCTTCTACTGAGCTTCTAGAGTCTTGCTTGAGGTGTTGATCATTGGATCATCACATAGCCTTTGTCCAAGTCATATTTGCACCCTATTGGACTACAAAACAAACACTTGAAAACACATTAGTCCAATTTGGTTGGTTTGTTCATCAAACACCAAAATCCAAAGTTAAATGGTCTGAGGTCCATTTTCCTTACAGCCTCTCTGTCACCGGCCGTCGCGGATCGAGTGGTGCACCGGCAGCCACCTACCCCTCTGTCCCCTGTGTGGGTGTCCAGGTAGTCTCCTCTCTACTCATCCCCCTCTCCCAATCTCTCGCAATGCGGGCAGGGGTGGCGCCGTGAGCGGCTCCGCGGTGGCCATCCTTATCCTCCACGCCCCCCTCGCGCCGCAAGAGGTGGCCGACGGCGAGGGTGCCCCCGGCGCCGTCTCCTTCCGCTGATTTGGGTGTGCTCCTGTTCTCCACAAAAAACCTAGTTGCCTTGGCTCGATGAACCTAGCTGTGTCGCGAACCACGCAACGCTTCCTCGTCGACAGCGCCTGCGGCTCAGCTCAGCTGCTGGATCTGGTACTGCTTTACCCTCTTCTTCTCCTTCGTCTCATGCTCCTCCCCTAAATCGGTTGTCCCTCTATTTCCCTCTTTGCGCGTGATTGGGCGCTGCTGATAAGGCCAACTTCTCGTAATGATTCTTCTCTACATTCACCAAGTGCTTCCCAGCAGGGAGGAATTTCTTTACAAAAATCAAGGGCGCTCAAGTTGCATGACAACATTAATGTTCAAACCATGGCTATATGGAGCAGACCTATAATTTATTTGCCTCATAAATTTTTTGTGGTCTTACATATCTAAATTTTGCAGCTGATGTTCCTCAAATCCCTCGTGCGACCATGCACGTGGCTTATTCCTCGCCGTCGGAGGCCATGGTGGTGCTGAGGGCTCAGCCCACCATACGCACAGTTCGCAAATCCATTTGCTTATCGGGCACCTAAATGTTGTTACGTTCTTATATACTTCTCATTTTTTGTTTGATTGATTGAGCTCAACAATAGTCTGAATTTACATCGACTCAATCTCAACGCTGCAGGCTGCTCGTGCGACAAAGTAACATGCAATTTGTTCTTATATACTCCTCATTTTTTGTTTCATTGATTGAGCTCAACAATAGTCTGAATTTACATCGATTCAATCTGAACCCTGCAGGCTGCTTGTGCGATAAAGTAACATGCAATTTATTTCCTTTCCCTGACCTTCGAAGGTACTACTATTGCAACTCTGCAAGAGGGTAGCATTATATTCTTCTCTTCGTACAGGTGTTGTGGGGATATTACACCCGTATACCCTCATGGCACGACTTGGGCTACTCTGCAGGTACGGCCCAACAAAAGGCCTTGCGGCCCGCGACCAGGCCGTCGCAGCCGCCAAGGACTCTCTTGATGACTTGCTCGACAAGGAAGATCCAGATAGATAGACCCGAATTCTTTGCCAAAAGGAACCGATTGTAATCTATTAGGATTCGGCAAGTTGTAACCCTGCTCCCCGGCTATATAAGGCGAGCAGGGACCCCCTCTCGAGACAACTCAGATCCCATCGGATCATCCAATCAGCAATACAAACCAACCACCAAAACACAGGACGTAGGGTATTACAGCGACTTGCCGGCCCGAACCTGTCTAAATTGCTGTCTCTCGTCCCTGTGTCTACGCTTTGCAGACATCTCGCACGCCTCCACCGCTTAATCTACTACCTTGGGCATACACCTCGGTAGACTATCGACCATATTTCGTCGACAGTTGGCGCGCCAAGTAGGGGGTGTGTGCTACAACACCATGATCTACCAAGCGGTCACATTCCCTCGATCCATGGTCCTCCCGGAGGCCGGCACTACCTTCCAGATCAGATCTATGATCTGGATCGTCGGTGACCACGTCCTAGCTCTGGAAACCGTGGAATCTGCGCAGCTCCCTGCGCCGGACACCCTGCCGCCCATCCGTCGCGTCACCGCGCCGACACATCGCCCGCCGAGAATCGTCCCTTGCGACGACCTGATCGAAGCCATCGGCCGAGCCAACCAAAGAATCGCAGAGTGCATCGACGCCATTGAGGTAGCTCGCATACAGCTTTCCGACCGACCTTGCCTTCAGCAATTTTCAGGTACACCATCAGGAGTTTCCAGCGCTTAGCCCACCCACCGCCCCAGATCGGATCTGCATCCGATTCGTCACCGTACTTCGTCTCCAACGTCCATGCCCTTCGGGCTACGCGGCGCGGCTCCTACATACCAGCATCAGGCACTGCGACAACTCTCCAACCAGCTTCAGACTTTTGGTTCCGACCAGATGGCGCCGACTAATGTACACGACCGGGCGACTCCAGCTCCACTCGTTGGCATGTTGATTCTCAAAGAGATCTCCAGTGACACTGTCTCGACGACTTCGGCGGCTGGATCTACCACGACAAACGGCTCCACCTCCACGCGGTCTACGACCGTCATCTCAACCGACTCGGGGGCCGGCTTCCCACCATACCGCGGTGGCATCATCTTCAACGTCTCCATCGACAGTCCTCCACCTCCAAACGAAACGGAAGGTGAACGCACCAATCGGGAGCAACGCAACATCGACCGGCAGCGCCGACGTGACGACGAGCGACGCGGCCAGGAGCGCCGTGACCGGGAGCATCGCGACAACGAACGACGTCGGGATCGCGATAATGTAGGAGGCCGCGACCTCACCTACGAATTCGATAGGGTCGATGATCAACCCGTTTACCCGACCCCAAGCGCCAACCTCGCCGTCGTCTTCAACGTCCTCTCCAAGCTTCCGGTAACCCCGGAGCTACAAAAGGTTGTCGCCCACGTCAAGGCTGTTGTCGTGTAGTGCAACGAGAGAGGGTGCTATCCCTCACCTTCCGGATCGTCGTACAGCGGGACGCCACCAAGCCCGCATTCCTCGCGCCGAAGGCAATTGCCGCCACGTCACGGCCAGGAAGTCTCCTAGGGCAATCGCACCCGTGATCGAGCTCTGGCTCCCGACGCCTCGATAGGGCCATGCCCTTTCACCTCCCGGCTCCGAGCCGTCTGATGGCCTCAGGGCTTCAAGGTCACCACGGTGGACAGGTACGATGGGAAGGCCAACCCGGGGCAGTGGCTCACCACGTACGAGATCGTCATTCAAGCAGTCGGAGGAGGATCTGACGTGATGACCAAGTACCTCCCTGTCATGCTATCATCTTCAGCCAACAGCTGGCTCCACAAGCTCGCCGAGAACACCATCGACACCTGGGAGCAGCTGAAGGAAGTCTTCGTCAAGACGTACAGCGCTACCTGCTGTTGGTAGTTCTTAGCTTCACGAAAGATAGAGCTAGACAACTATCCCTGGTAACGGACCAGGAATGCTTGTTGGCACTTGCTAACGTTGTTACTAGGAGTAGACTATGGAGTCTATCCCCGGCAACGGCGTCAGAAATGCTTGAAGCAAGACCGGTCACTATACCTAAAGGAGTGGAGCTAAAGCAGCTATCTACTAATGCCAAGCGGGGTTGTCAATCCCGACACTAGTAGGAGCTAGCTAGAGAGAATGCAATCTACCAGGAGGAGATTCTGCAAGCGCACAGAACTATCGTAGTAGCACTTCGCCTGGGAGTACCAGGTGTCGATTTATTTGATCCCAAGGGAAGGCTAGGGTGGTGTATGAGTCGAGTCAAGGAGGGGATGAGAGTCGAAGAAATAAGAAAAAGGAAAAGGGGAGAAGGGAAGATGAAGGGATGGAAGGCTAGAAAGAGTATATGGGTGGATAGGTAAGGATGAAATTGATGGCTAAGGTAAGGTGGATGGATAGGTAGATAAAAGGGTAACTAAAGGATAACTAAAGATAACTAACTACTAACTAATAACTACTCCTAGATAACTACAAGCAAGATAACTACGAAGCAAGATAGTTACGAAGCAAGGCAGACAAAAGACAATAAAGCAACTAAGTTAAGTAAAGTTTTATTCCTATCTTGTCAAGTATCGAGGCGTACTAGTCTTTACCACTTACTTAGGTTGAACGCTAGCACAACGAGCCTTACTGTTAAACTGGGCCAACTACGTGGTGGAATTCCAGGCGCACAGGGCTGTCACCACCTGCTTGCTACCACAGCTATCCGGAGGTCCAGCCGTATCTGAAGGTAAGTCTATAACTAAGCACCACGCTTAACTATATTCTAACTATCTCTATCCTAGCTTTGATTAGAGACACCCTTGCGGACGTCAGAGCAAATACTTGACTTAATAAGATAAACACTAAACTAACTAAGCAACCTATTGGCAAAGATCAAACACTAAGCACACTAGAGATTAACTACTATGGCTAAGTGAATTGATCTGTAGGATAGCTAGGCACTCAAGCAATCAATCAAGTATACCACTCAATACTGATAAGTAGAATAAAGTAATACTTGAAATGATGAACTAGAATATAGTAAAGTGCTTGAGATACAAGAGCAAAACCTGAACTGAAGATGAAGGAAGACTCTTCCCAGCTCCAGAACCGATCACTCGCACGCCTCTACTCTTGAGCTAAGCCTTGAGCAGCGCTACCGCGAGGGCAAAGATGCCTTGCTCTACTAGCTACCTACTTGCCTAAGCTCTCGGAGCTCTCACTTGCTTGCTTCTACTTGCTTTGCTTCTCTTGTGTTGTTATGGTACTGATGCCTCAGGGGGGTATATATAGCCTTGTGGAGTGAGGGGGGTACTTATAGGGGGCAGCCAACCGACCTAGGGTTAGGTCAGGTGGCGGGCGCCACCCCCTACTGGCGGCCGTGAGTCCCCTGGCCGTTGGATGCATCGGCCTTGATCCTATGGCCTCTAGGTGGTTGTCCAAGGCGGTTTGGAGGTCGGTTGCATGTCCTAGCAACCGCCATTCGGCCTTGATCCACGCCACTCCTTCCTGAGCCATCCGATGCCACTGACCTAGTGACCAAGGGCCAAGATTTGGCCTTGGGGAGGTCACACGGATCGATGACGAGGCAGGGAGTGGAACTTGGGCCAACCCAAGTGGCGGGCGCCACTTAGAGGCGGCGGGCGCCACCCCCCTTAGGCCCATTTGGGCCCTGCTGAGTGGGCTTGGCCTCTGGTGGGTCCATATGTCCAAATTTGGTTCAAATCTTGCATTCAAATAAAATTCTATGGACATGTGGAATTTGGTTAGTTTGAAACCTATTTGACCATATTTCATGCCTTTTTGGTGGACTTTAGGGTCAAATGTTGATGGTAAAACAGGTGTTTAAGGACCATCAACAAGCTCCCCCAAGCTAACATGTTGCTCGTCCTCGAGCAACAATGTGGTTTAAGCATTGAGCATGAAATAGATAGCAACTTAAGATGTATGCAAGTGCATATTGTATAGTGAGAAATAACTTAGCATATATCATTAATCATAGCAATGTGGGGCTTATAGCTTTTCACTTCAAACATGCAAGAGTGAAATAAAGCAGTAGATAGGAAACTTTTATCTTGCTTAGGTTTGACTAGGATTCTGTCTAGAGGTTTTTCAAGGTTTTCAAAAGATAACAACTTGCTTAAGTCCTCCAAGATTCACTCAATCACTCAATGGTGTTTAAATCCTCACTTAGGCCAAAATGTAGCCTCTCCTATTTCTAAAGAATGATATGTGGAGTTATAGGTAGGCTAAGAACCATGAGCAAATTGCCTGATGTTTATTGCTAAGCTAGACACTCAGATCATAAGGAGCAGCAAATCATAAAAATTGATCAAGATGTGCATGTGTGGTTATGTGGAAGTGTATAGAGAGATATTTCATAATCCTTCCTAGTTAATTTCTGGGGTCTAGAGCTAATGATAATTCTCTCTCTTTTTTTTGGATACATAGTGAGTAGACAAAAGATGTGTCCTCACATTTTCTTAGGACATAGTCCTCTCTTGAGCTACTTTGCTCACTTTTTTTTCTTTAGGACATAGTCCTTTCTTGAGCTACTTTGCTCATTTTTCTCTCTCTCTCTTTTTAGCTCTAGATTTCCCCAGACATCTATAGGAAAGGATTTTTGAAATGAAAAAGGGGGAAGAGGGAGAGATGCTTATTCCCAGTGTAGGAATAGCATAAGGCTAGCAATGGGATGTTTGGCAGGGTATTGCATATCTCCGGTGTAGAGAATAAGCAATTTATTTGGTGGTTGCCAACTTCCAAAGTGGAAAGTAGGCAATTTATGGTGGGTGTGTGTGAATCTTGATTCAAAAGATATGATAAGCTTCTCTACTAAGATCTATGAGGTGTAACAAAGCTCAACACAAACAAAGCTCTTTGTGGTTTTGACTAATGACTAACAAATATTTGGCTGGTGGTGGGATGGGATAAAATCTAGGAGGCACTTTTAGCAAGGTTTTCATAAATTTTTAAAAGAAATCCTCCAGATTAGGTCCTAATTTCACCTTAACAAGTTTAAAGAATTACTCCATTTCTTACTAACTTTATTCACTAAGCATGATTTCAGTTAAAGCATGTGCAACCCACAAAAGCTACAACTTAGATAAGACCAGTTATTCAAACCATAACAATAGCATTTGCATGACATATTTCAAATTTTATTCAGGTTTCAACTTCTTTAAGCAGATTTTATCAATGTTATTCATGGAATGGTTATTTAGGCAAGCTTGTGACATTCAAAAGATATAGAATTTAAGAACTGAATGTAAAGTGTAGGCTTGAGACATACCTTATTGGAGCGGGAGTCTCCCCCAAGCTGGCTTCTTGCTTGGTGAATGGTCTTCTTCTTTCTCGGTCGGAGCTCTTGTTCTCATTTTATTAAAAGGGAAACTATCTAATGTTGTGAAAAGGGAAACTATCCTATTATGATATTTTATTGTTCTAACTAAGTTAACATATACCTATGCATATAACTAATGATAACTGGTGATATTTTTTTTAGTTGCATGCATGACATATGTTATTTATTTGAAAAAGGGAAATTTGAAGGGAAAAATTAAAAGCAAAACCATACCTTAGGTCCATGGAATTTCATCCTTATCAGGTGGATCTTCTTCCTTGGGCACTTCTTCTCTTAGTACTCCATCGGGTTCTTCTTCTTTTGGCACCTCTCCTTTGCTATGTGAATTACACAACTCAGGAAGAGGTGGTTCTTTCTTTCTGCTCCACCTTGTTCTTGGGCGCCTTTTCTTGGTACGATCGGGTTTTGCTTCCTGCATGTTAGCGGCATATGCGGGGCCTCGGGAGAAAGAGAATATTTCCTTCCTCCCTCCTAATGTCATTTGCATTTTACCACTCCCCACATATATGCAAGCATCAACAGTGTTCAAGAAGGGTCTACCTAAGATTAGAGGCACATCTTTCCTATTTCCCATATCTAGTATTATGAAATTAGCAGGAACATAGGAACCTCTAATATGAACAGGTAAATCATTAATTATTCCTTCTACATAGCAAGTGGATTGATCATCTAGCACAACATAGGCAGATGTGGATGACATGGGTGGAAAGAACGAGTTTTCATAGAAATCTTTAGATAGAATGTTCACACTCAATCCTAAATCACACATGACATTTTTAAAGACTTCACCAAAGATTGAGCATCTAATTATGGGACTACCAGGATCACCCTTTTTAACAGTCATGATTTGATCTTCATAATAGTTAAAATATTTTATTTCAACCATATTAGCAGTTTCCATGTCAGGTTTAGCAGGAATTTTGCCAGTTTCAAAAGATGGTATGATAGCAGCAAGTTGAGCTAATTGGGTTTCTAACATCTTATTAAAGCTAAGTTGATTTTTCAGAGCAGATGAGAAATCTTCCAATTTAGCATTTATATTCTCAAGGGCTTTATCATTCGACATTAATTTCTTATTCAAGAAATTAGTAGTTCTACCTTGTGAGTAAACTAAGTTTTTCAAGAATGAGAGACTATCAGAATTATGAAAATTAGAGCGGGGGAATGAATTGTTACCTTGAGAGTTTGCAGGCTGATTCCATCCTTGATTCTGTTGACGGAAACCGTTGTTGTTGTTGATGAAGTTCAAATCTTCATGTAGCTTGGGGCAGTGGCTCCCAGAATTTCCGGTTTCTCCACAGACTTCACAAGTCATGTAAGATTCCAGAGATTGGACACTCTCTTGTTGGTTCATCTTCTCACAGCTGTCCAGCTTCTTTGCCAGCAGGTCCATCTTGGCCACGATTATGTCGGCCTCCTTAAGGGAATGCATACCTCGCTTACGGGGCTGCAATCTCTCGTCATTCCATCCTTGGTTCGACACCATCTTCTCTATGAGAGCCTTAGCATCTGCAACATTTAGAGAAAAGAATGCACCGCCGGCGGCAGCATCCAAATGGCTTCTAGAGAGTGGGGTTAGGCCTTGGTAGAAGTTCTGGATCAATAGCCAGTCCTCCATACCATGGTGCGGACAAGCAGCGACATACTCTTGCAACCTCTCCCAAGCCTCGGGAATAGATTCCTCGGCTTGTTGCGTAAAGCTGGAGATTTTGTTGCGCAGAGCATTCGTCTTGCCCATAGGAAAGAATTTGGCAAGAAAGGCATTGGAACACTTGTCCCATGTGTCTACAGCGTTGCGATCGGTATAGAACCATTGCTTCGCTTTTCCTAGCAAAGAGAAAGGAAAGAGACGAAGACGAATGGCTTCTTGGGTTATCCCCTTAATGGTGAAGGTGCCGCAAATCTCCAAAAATTGTTGGAGGTGAGCATTGGCATCCTCATGAGCTTTGCCACAGAACGGGCTAGATTGGACCATCGTGATCAGAGCCGGTTTCAACTCAAAATTGAGGTTGGCATCGATCACGTCCGGTCCTATCGCTACATTAGCGGCAGAAGGAGCAGAAAACTCACGAATGGTCTTGTTGGCCATCGTGAAGATAGAACGAGATAAGAAAGAAAGAAGTTGAAGAAGATGAAGGAAAAAGATAAGAAGAGTTAAGGAAAGAAAGAATGGGGTAAGATGGGATTCGCTAAGCGGGAGCTTAAGCGAAGATAAATTCGACACAGACTCAACCGATACACCGATTGCCTTCCCCGGCAACGGCGCCAGAAATGCTTGTTGGTAGTTCTTAGCTTCACTAAAGATAGAGCTAGGCAACTATCCCCGGTAACGACCCAGGAATGCTTGTTGGCACTTGCTAACGTTGTTACTAGGTGTAGACTATGGAGTCTATCCCCGGCAACGGCGTCAGAAATGCTTGAAGCAAGACCGGTCACTATACCTAAAGGAGTGGAGCTAAAGCAGCTATCTACTAATGCCAAGCGGGGTTGTCAATCCCGACACTAGTAGGAGCTAGCTAGAGAGAATGCAATCTACCAGGAGGAGATTCTGCAAGCGCACAGAACTATCGTAGTAGCACTTCGCCTGGGAGTACCAGGTGTCGATTTATTTGATCCCAAGGGAAGGCTAGGGTGGTGTATGAGTCGAGTCAAGGAGGGGATGAGAGTCGAAGAAATAAGAAAAAGGAAAAGGGGAGAAGGAAAGATGAAGGGATGGAAGGCTAGAAAGAGTATATGGGTGGATAGGTAAGGATGAAATTGATGGCTAAGGTAAGGTGGATGGATAGGTAGATAAAAGGGTAACTAAAGGATAACTAAAGATAACTAACTACTAACTAATAACTACTCCTAGATAACTACAAGCAAGATAACTACGAAGCAAGATAGTTACGAAGCAAGGCAGACAAAAGACAATAAAGCAACTAAGTTAAGTAAAGTTTTATTCCTATCTTGTCAAGTATCGAGGCGTACTAGTCTTTACCACTTACTTAGGTTGAACGCTAGCACAACGAGCCTTACTGTTAAACTGGGCCAACTACGTGGTGGAATTCCAGGCGCACAGGGCTGTCACCACCTGCTTGCTACCACAGCTATCCGGAGGTCCAGCCGTATCTGAAGGTAAGTCTATAACTAAGCACCACGCTTAACTATATTCTAACTATCTCTATCCTAGCTTTGATTAGAGACACCCTTGCGGACGTCAGAGCAAATACTTGACTTAATAAGATAAACACTAAACTAACTAAGCAACCTATTGGCAAAGATCAAACACTAAGCACACTAGAGATTAACTACTATGGCTAAGTGAATTGATCTGTAGGATAGCTAGGCACTCAAGCAATCAATCAAGTATACCACTCAATACTGATAAGTAGAATAAAGTAATACTTGAAATGATGAACTAGAATATAGTAAAGTGCTTGAGATACAAGAGCAAAACCTGAACTGAAGATGAAGGAAGACTCTTCCCAGCTCCAGAACCGATCACTCGCACGCCTCTACTCTTGAGCTAAGCCTTGAGCAACGCTACCGCGAGGGCAAAGATGCCTTGCTCTACTAGCTACCTACTTGCCTAAGCTCTCGGAGCTCTCACTTGCTTGCTTCTACTTGCTTTGCTTCTCTTGTGTTGTTATGGTACTGATGCCTCAGGGGGGTATATATAGCCTTGTGGAGTGAGGGGGGTACTTATAGGGGGCAGCCAACCGACCTAGGGTTAGGTCAGGTGGCGGGCGCCACCCCCTACTGGCGGCCGTGAGTCCCCTGGCCGTTGGATGCACCGGCTTTGATCCTACGGCCTCCAGGTGGTTGTCCAAGGCGGTTTGGAGGTCGGTTGCATGTCCTAGCAACCGCCATTCGGCCTTGATCCACGCCACTCCTTCCTGAGCCGTCCGATGCCACTGACGTAGTGACCAAGGGCCAAGATTTGGCCTTGGGGAGGTCACACGGATCGATGACATGGCAGGGAGTGGAACTTGGGCCAACCCAAGTGGCGGGCGCCACTTAGAGGTGGTGGGCGCCACCTAGGGGTGGCGGGCGCCACCCCCCTTAGGCCCATTTGGGCCCTGCTGAGTGGGCTTGGCCTCTGGTGGGTCCATATGTCCAAATTTGGTTCAAATCCTGCATTCAAATAAAATTCTATGGACATGTGGAATTTGGTTAGTTTGAAACCTATTTGACTACATTTCATGCCTTTTTGGTGGACTTTAGGGTCAAATGTTGATGATAAATCAGGTGTTTAAGGACCATCAACACCTGCGTCCAACCAGGAACGCGCTACGATCTCCAAAACGTCCACCAGGAGCGTAACGAAAGACTCCGGAGCTACATTCGAAGATTCTCCAACATGCGCCTCACGATTCCAGAGATCGCCGATGAGGAAGCCATCTCCACGTTTTCCAATGGCCTGCGCCACAAGGAGCCCCGCGATAAGATCATCCGAAAGAAGGTAGGCACGGTCACTGAACTGATGACAATCGCTAACTCCTACACCGACGCCGACGACGCCCATCGCCACCACGAACGCCCACGTCGCCGATCACGATCCCAGGAGCGTCGTCGTGATGATGATCGCCGCAATGAACGGCGCAATGAAGGACGCGACCACCGCCCCGGGCAACGCGACCACCGCGACGATCGAGATCGCCGGCATGATCAACCAGAGTATTCCCGTTAGAGGACAGATCACTGTCGGCATGACTGTCGCTACATCGCCAACACCAATACTTGGCCAAAGCGCACCTACGACAACGACTATGAGAAGCTCCTCAACGGTCCCTGTCCTCTCCACAAAGGTGCCAAACACTCCATGCGCGAGTGCGACACCATCACCCGTAACGTTCGCGGGAGCGACGACAAGCGACCACGAACCGACAACGACAAGGACAAGGATGTCGATGCCCATGAGCCCGCCTTCTGTGCACCAGCGAGGACACTCTCCATCTTCAGCGACAACATCGTCATCGAGACCGAGCAGAAGCGGCGCCAAGTTCGACGCGACATCGCCTCCGTTGCGGCCATCACCGATGACCCCGCCAACGTCCGCTACCTCGACTGGTCGGAGCGCCCCATCACCTTCTCCAGGGAGGACCAGTGGTCGGATGACAAGTACCCAGGGCATTTTCCCCTCGTCATCGACCCGGTGATCTCCAGCTGCCGCTACCGCAAGGTCCTCATCGACGGTGGGAGTGCCCTCGACATCATCTTCTCTTCGGCTTTCCGTGAGCTCGAATAATCCAAGCGGGATCTGTTCCCGGCGAACTTCCCTTTCTGGGGCAGCGTGCCAGGGAAACCCTCCATGCCCGTTGGGCAGATCACCCTCCCAGTGCAGTTCGGCACCCCCGACCACTTCCGCGAGGAGTACATCACCTTCATCTTCGCCGACTTCGACCCCGTCTACCACGCCATCCTCGGTCGCCCGGCGCTCTCCAAGCTCATAGCTGTTCCACATTACGCCTACCTCGTGCTCAAGATACCAACGAAGAAAGGCGTCCTCAGCCTCCGGGCAAATCTCCAGGTGGCGTACGAGTGCGAGCAGGAAACAATCAACTCCGCCGAAACACACCAACAGATCCAGGGCGTTCAAGACTGCATCGCCAACGCCGCCAAGCTCCGCCCCGATGATCTCGAGATCACGGAGACCTTCGATCAGCGCTCCAGCAAGAAGTCGAAGGACACGAAGCAGGTGGCCCTGGTGGATGGAGCTCCGGAGAAGACTGCCGTCATCGGCACCAACCTCGACCCTAAATAGGAAGACGCGCTCGTCAGCTTCCTACATGTCACACCCCAAAAATTTTGATTTTGGGTTGTGAGTAGAAAACACTAAATAAAATAAATAATTTTAATATTTTTATAAATTGATCAAGTTTAGTTTGAGCTAGCGCCACTTCAGTTGTAGTAAATCAAGAATTTTTTAAATTGTTCTTTATAAACTAATTTGACGGGTTATGCTTGATGTGATGGTTGGTTGTTGTTTGACCTTGTGTTGTGAGTCGGTAGAGTTTTAAAACGCGTTTGGTAGGTCGTTTATCTATATCCGGCGGTCTGTTTCCATCTTTTTCCAAAAATTAAATTTATCGTTTCCATCTCTATCCTTTTGTTGGATTTTTTCAAAATCCTTTTCTTATGTCTCAAATCACTTCTTTGAGTTCATCATCCATCATAATATCGCTATAAACTTCTTGGGAATTTTTCTCACTTTTTCTGGAAGAGTTTCCAAGATTTCAGCAAGCATAATCTAATTTTTAGATGCTTCAAAATATCTTTTCATGAGCTCTAAATACTTTATTTGGGTTCATTATACTTCAAAGTGACTTTGAGAATTTTCATAGAATTTTCGGAGCCATCAAAGTATTTTTCGTGGCTTAAAAGTCAATTCTAGACTTTTCTGGAATTATTTTAATCCCGAAATTAATTAAATCCGAAATTAATAAAATATCTCGTTTTAACATATTATCCAAACCCTATATTTATATATATGCCGGCGTAGCCCTCGACGCGCTGATTCCAGAAGTACGGCCCGTTTTTGCAGCCGCCACTTTGATCAACGCAGATCTAAAGCCGAAGTTTTGCATCCCTTAGACTCCGGCGAACTTCCGGTGAGCGTTTCCGGCCATCTCCCACGTCCCCGGTGAATTCCGAGACCACCACGAGGTAGCTCTCGTCAATCTCTACGCCATCATGTCCTGCTTTGTACGAATCATCACCGTTTAATTCTTCCCAAACTTTTCCTCTCTTTTCTCCGGTCATGTCCACCATTACATACAGTGTTCGTGTTATCCATCCGCCGTGGTCTGTGGCCGCGTGCCCTCTCCGCCGCTCGCTGCGGCCCCGTACATGATCCAGCACCTCGTTGCCCTGGCGTGTGCGCTGCTCACGCAAGCAGCAGATCACCGGCAGTGACCTGACTCCTCCGGCCTGGTCTGTGCAGGAGGCCGTGGCCATGGCCCGGACCTGCCCTTGGCTGCCATCCAGCGCCCTGCACGCGGCCGTGTGCTGCTGTTGGCCAGTCTGGCCCGGCTGTCCCTAGCCCTTCCCTCCAGGAGCGAGCGGCAGCAGCACCCTTCGTTCAAGACTCTGGTCACGTTCGTGTGGAAGCAGATGAACTAAGGTACAAGATAAGCTAATTACGAGTTTGCCACTCAGTGTTAATTTTCATCGTTTAATCATTTAATCTCCGTTTTAGTTCGATTCAGTTACGTTAGTTTCGTGTCGATGCTCCCTACGCAGCGGCGTTAATGTTTTTCATGTCACATGATTTTTCATATATAGTTAAATATTAAATTGATTAATAAACCTACAATCGATTTATAATTAAAATCAATATAGGTTTCATACTTCGATATTTTATACACAAATGTTAACATGATTAGTTACTAACATAAATATGTTTTTAATTTATAATTTGATTAGGCTAACCGTTATCATATAAATTACGTTCATATGCCCTCACAGGTTTACTTTCTTTTACTAAGATAAAGTTTAACTTGATTAAATATTAAATTATATGACAATATTTATGAATAACATAAGATTAGTCCAACCCGACTTTTGTAACTAAAATATGTTTTGTCTAATCTGAATTAATATTTTATTATGATCTTATTAAATTAAAATAAAGCAAGCCGACAGTTCTTACTTTTATAATATAAAATCTTCGGTAGACGTGTCTCTCAGTCATTTCGTGCGCGATCCCACGACCGTAGTACGAGCTCTCTTTTAGTACGTTGTTTTGTCTCGTGTTGCGTTGTTCTTAGTTCTCTGTTGTTTGCTTGTATGTCTGCCTATGTGTGGTGCTTGCTACGAGTAGACGACGACCGGTTGTGCGCGCTGAAGATCAGAAGGTGATGACCCAGAGATGATGATGTGAGAATTGGTCAAGTGTAACAGGCAAGTATACATGGGATCATCCTTGTTAGCTACACACTTTAATCTACAAATCATGTGCATGTGTCAAATGATAACCATAGGAATTACCTATATGTTCAAGGATATGTGCATATGGGTAGATCTGCTAGTGTTGTAAACCTACGAATAAGATATAATAAAATGACTAATGATATGCGCAACTTTTGATCTTATCTTGTTCTTGGTGATGTGAACCCGGGCGTGGGAGCCTTCGTGCTCTTGGCCCTCCCTAAATTATCTTATGTCGGCAAAAGCTGGGACATAGAGTACAACCGTGAGGGCTACATGGCTCTGGTTTTAGTTGGTTCGAGGACCTCTCCTCGCTTGATGGTGGTTACCCGAAACGGCACAAAAGGGGCTTGCCGAGACGGATATAGGACAACCTCTGGTCTCACGTGTATAGCCGGGAGGGAATATGCCATCGGAAAGGGGGTTCCTATGTCTGCTTGCCGATTGGAAACCTAGTGGCCACTATCTTGTTAGGGGAACCTCGAAAGACTTCATAGTGTACCCTGCCGCACTTCCTTGGAAGAGGTGATATGGGATTTGCAACCCCTGGCACAGGGGGATCACGGCTCACGGGTAAAGTTGTACAAACTCTGCAAAGTATTAAAACTGGTATATCAGCCGTGCTCACGGTCACGAGCGGCCCGGAAAACTCACAGGCTAATAACTTTAACGAAATTTACTTTTTTTCACGTTACTATCATATCTGTGGTTCTGATGATGATGCTCATATTATTATTCATGTGATATAATTGGGTTTGCAAGCATAACTTGATGACTACTTAGATCTAAAATCTTGACCAACTAACAGTGCTAATCGCAGTAAACCAGTGTCAAGCCTTTTTGAGTTGCATAACCCCATGTTGTATTTGCTGAGTACGACATGTGCTCACCCTTGCTATTTCCCCCACACCCCAGTCTCCATCAGAGTTGCGCAGCGAAAACGTGGTGAAGACACAGATGAGTTTCCATAATACTGACGGAAGTGCTAGGCGTATGTTACCCCCAGTCAACTGTCCCTGTGAAGAATGGAGTCTGAAGAGAAGATTAGTATCTGTTCCACTTAACTTTGATGTAAGTGTTGTTTTCGATATCTAGAGCATTGTTTTTTATATCTTTTCCTTTTGTGGTTGTATGTGTGGACTTCCTGGGCACACATATGGCGTATCTGGTTTTGTTCTTTAAAATCGGGTGTTACACTACGGAGCAACATCGATGTGTTCGCCTGGAAACTAGCGGACATGCCCGGAGTTCCACGGAAGTTCGTCGAGCACTCCCTGAACGTCTCCTCAACCGCCAAGCCGGTTCGCCAAAAGCTCCATCGCTTCGCGCCAGACAGGAAGGAGGCAATTAGGGTAGAGCTCACCCGGCTCCTAGCTGCCGGTTTCATCAAAGAGGTGTATCACCCGGATTGGCTGGCTAATCCGGTCCTTGTACTAAAAAAGAATAAAGAATGGCGTATGTGTGTTGACTACACCGACCTCAATAAGCATTGCCCTAAAGACCCCTTCCTCCTCCCTCGCATCGACGAGGTCGTCGACTCCACCGCCGGGTGCGAACTTCTCTCCTTTCTCGATTGCTATTCCGGTTACCATCAGATTGCTTTGAAGGTGGAAGACCAAATCAAAATGGCGTTCATCACACCTTTTGGCGCCTACTGCTACACGACCATGTCGTTCGGGCTGAAGAACGCCGGAGCCACGTACCAGCGTGCGATCCAGGATTGCTTGAAGGACCTCATCCCGGAGAAGGTCGAAGCTTACGTGGATGACGTCGTCCTCAAGACTCGCTCCATCAACACGCTCGTCTCCGACCTCGAGGCAACCTTTAAGGCTCTCAACAGGTTCAAGTGGAAGCTTAACCCTAACAAGTGCATCTTCGGTGTGTCGTCTGGAAACCTCCTCAGCAACATCGTCAGCCGCGACAGCATTCGCCCAAACCCCGACAAGACTTCGGTCGTCCTCTGCATGCGAGCTCCCTCCAACGTGAAGGACATCCAGAAGCTCACCGGGTGCATGGCGTCCCTTAGTCGCTTCATCTCCAGGCTCGGCGAAAAGGGGCTTCCCTTCTTCAAGCTCCTCAAGGATGGCGAGAAATTCGTTTGGGACGCTGAAGCCGATCGCGCTTTCTCCGACCTGAAGAAGTACCTCACCCAGCCTCCTGTGCTCGCCACACCTAAGGAGAAGGAGCCCTTGCTGCTCTACATCGCCGCCACAAATTGGGTCGTCAGCTCCGTTATCATCGTGGAACGCGAGGAAGCCGACCACTCCTACCCCGTCCAGCGACCCTGTTACTTCGTCAGTGAGGTATTGAACGACTCCAAAACCCGGTACCCCCAGGTACAGAAGCTCCTCTACGCGGTCCTTATTACCGCACGCAAGCTACGCCACTACTTCCAAAGCTCTGAGAGGGTCACCGTCGTCACAGAATTCCCCATCAGGGATATCCTCCGCAACAAGGACGCTACAGGACGCATCATCAAATGGGCCATCGAGCTCGGCTCCTATGACATCATTTTCTAGGGTCGCCAGACCATCAAGTCTCAAGCACTCGCCGACTTCGTCGCTGAATGGACGGACCTCCAAACTCCAGTACCGCCGGAAGCGCCAGAACACTGGACCCTCTTCTTCGATGGCTCCCTCACCTTGCATGGCGCCGGCGCTGGTGTCCTCCTCACGTCTCCCTCCGGCGAAAAGCTCCGCTACGCTCTACGGCTGCTCTTCCCAGCATCCAACAACGCCGCCGAATATGAAGCCGCCCTCCACGGTCTCCGCATCGCCAGTGAGCTAGGTGTCAAGCGCCTCATGGTGTACGAGGACTCCGCCCTCGTCATCAACCAGCTCAACAAGGACTGGAACTGCTCCCATGACAAGATGAACGCCTACTGCGCCGCCATCCGGAAGCTTGAAAACAAGTTCTTCGGTGTCGAATACCATCATCTACCACGTGACCGGAACCAGGCGGCCGACGAGCTATCCAAGCTGGCGTCATTAAGATCTCCGATCCCCGTCGGCATATTTGTACACGGCCTGCTTGAGCCTTCCATCGCCGACCATCCAAACTCTGCCTCATCGACGGACGCCATGACTCCATCCCCGCCGACAGAACAAATGGTTGCCGCCATACCCACAACGCCATCCGAGTGGCGCGAGGACTTCATCAAGTATCTCTTCGAGAACCTTGTCCCTACTGACAAGACAGAAGTTGAGCGCCTCGTTCGCCGCGTCAACAATTACATCTTGGTCGACGATGCACTCATGCGCAAGAACTCCAGAAATGAAGTGCTCCAAAATGCGTCTCCCGGGAAGACGACCTCGAGATCCTCTTCGACATCCATGTTGGAGAATGCGGGAACCACACAGCCGCAAAGACGTTGGTACGCAAGGCTTTCCGTGCAGGATTCTACTGGCCATCAGCGGTCGCCGACGCCGAACAGCTCGTCCGCACCTGCGAAGGGTGCCAATTCTTCGCCAAACAAACCCACGTTCCCGCGTAGGAGCTCCAAGCAATACCGACCTCGTGGCCCTTCACCTGCTGGGGACTCGACATGATCGGCCCTTTCCAACCAGCTCCGGGCAGCTTCAAGTGGATCTACGTCGCCATCGACAAATTCTCCAAGTGGATAGAAGCAAAGCCAATCACCAAGGCGACCGCCGAGAACGCCGTCTCCTTCATCGATGAAATAATTCATCGCTTCGGTCTCCTGAACTCCATCATCACCGACCTCGGCTCCAACTTCACCTGCAACGTCTTTTGGGATTTCTGCGAAGGGCACGATGTCCTTGTCAAGTATGTTTCCGTCGCCCATCCTCGAGCCAACGGCTAGGCCGAGCGCGCCAATGGCATGATCCTCGACGCTCTGAAGAAGAGCCTTTACCAGAAGGATGAAAAGCACCCTGGTCGCTGGATGCGCGAGCTCCCCTCCGTACTCTGGGGTCTCCGGACTCAACCCAGCCACAACACCAATGTTTCGCCATACTTCATGGTCTTCGGCTCCGAAGCCGTCATCCCCGCAGATGTCATCTTCTGTTCCCCGCGCATCGAGAACTACGATGAAGAAGCCTCCGACCAAGGTCGCTGCGATGACCTCGACCGCCTTGAAGAAGAACGGCTGGCATCTTACCTCCGCACCGCCAAGTACCTCGAAGGAGTTCGCCGCTACTACAACCGCAACGTAAAATATCGATCCTTCGTCGTCGGCGACCTCGTCCTCAAGCGGAAACTCAAGACCGATGGCCTGCACAAACTATCTTCACATTGGGACGGCCCCTACACGGTGAAAGAGGTCACCCGACCAGGCGCCTGTCGTCTCGCTGACCTAGAAGGCATTGACGTACCTAACTCTTGGAGTATCGAGCACCTCAGAAAGTTCTACGCTTAAGCGGCCCGTACCGCCCACCTATGATGATGAATAAAGATTAAGCAACGTTTCCACCCCTCCAATCCGTCTCCGGACGGCTCGCCGATTGCTCCAATCCGTCTCCGGACGGCTCGCCGACTGCTCCAGCCCGTCTCCGGACGGCTCGCCAACTGCTCCACCCCGTCTCCGGACGGCTCGCCGACCTCTCCAACCGGTCTCCGGACGGCTCGCCGACCTCTCCAACCCGTCTCCGGACGGCTCGCCGACCTCTCCAGCTCGTCTCCGGACGGCTCGCCAATTTCTCCAAAATAGCCTGGCTGATGCTAAAGGAGTCTCAGAGCAGGGGCTACTGTCATTGCCGGACGCGTGCATGAGCGCCCGCCCTCTGCGCTATGGCGGCTAGTAGTCCCCCCAAGTGACGTCCCGACCTCTCTACGCGTGCATGAGCGTCCGCCCTCTGCGCTACGAAGGAAAGGCTAAGCTTGGGCTGAGACCTCCGGAGGCAACACGTTCCAGTGCCTGTACGCGCTGGTTACGCGCACGTTCTCTATTCGGTCTCCAAGCAGCCTGACTGACGCTGATGAAAACTCAGAGCCGGGGCTGTTGTCACCATCAGACGCGTGCATGAGCGCTCGCCCTCTACGCTACGATGGCCAACAGCTCTCCCAAGGGATGTCCCAACCTCTCTACACGTGCATGAGCGTCCGCCCTCTGCGCTATGAAGGAAAGGCTAACTTGGGCTAAGAATTCTGAGGTTATATGCTCAGTGCCTCGCATTCGCGCTGCCCACGCGCTCGACAACGGTCTCCATTCGCCCATGTCACGCCACGATCGAGCCTCTCGGAAAAGACCCTGACCGTGGTACCTCCCTACGCGTGCACGAGCGCCTGCCCTCTGCGCTATGGGATGCCAGCAGAGGTTCCTTGGGTGATGCCCTCGACTCCTACGCGCAAACGAGCTCCGCGCTCTACGCTATGGATCCTGGGATAACCCAAGGCCGAACAGTTCATCACTACGGCTCACGACTATCGGGTCTGCGGCATTCGTGGAACGAACAAAACACGCCGACTCGCTTCAAGTTTTGATTCCGTTCGCCCAAGAGTCTATTTACAGACTATCTCCTAATATACAAACTACTGGTGCCCAGCACCAAACAAATCTACACCTCCGACGAGGGCTTCGGCGGCAGGCTCGGCCTCTTCCTCCAGGCGCTCCATCTCGGCTTCCGACGTGTTCGCCACAAAGCCAGCGCCCAGCCTCGACATCTCCATCCGCAGATAATGCGAACGAAGAATGGTGAGGCCATGAGCCGCCACACTCTGCGCCGCCGCCTTGGTGTACGCCTGGAAGCGCCCCCACAGGCCACGCGCCTTCTCGACGACATGGTCGCCGATCCGCCGCTCCTTCTCCGCCGTGAAGAAAGGCTCCTCATCGATGCATTGCACCAACGGGGCCACCTCCTCCGCCAGCGACCAGAAGCGGTCATGATAGCCTTCGATCCTCCGCTCCAGATCTGCAAATTGTATTTGCACATTTTCCCGGTAACCTGCAAACGCCAAAGCAAGGGGTAAGAAAACAACCACCTCCGACCACGCTTCACCGAGAAGACTCACCAGCGTGCATGGCCTGCCACTTGCGTACCTCCTCGTCGGACTTTGCCTTCTCCTCGGCCAGGAGACGTTTCTCCTCGCCCGCCTGCATCGCCTCTGCAAAATGCCTACATGTCTCAAGCCTCCGACCAGATGGTGCCCTGAACAAAAGGGAATATAGCATCATCAACTCACGCGCGGCAAACTCGTCGGCCTTGTCCGCTCGCAGCAGAAGTTGGAAGTTCTCCTGCCCCTGCTGCTGGATGACCTCCTCAAGCTCCCGAGAACACGCGTGGGCATCCTCCAGCCGCGCCTCCAGACCAGCAAACTGGCCCTCGACGCGCTTTACCTCCGCCCGGAGCCGCTCGTTCTCCTCGGCCATCGGTGCCATCCGGTCAATGGCGAGCTTACGCTCCTCCCCGACCTTCAACAGGTGCTGCAGGCAAACGACGACCAACATAAACAAGAGCCATCTAGAAGTACACATGAAGAGGTGAACGCGCTCACTTGGATCTTCTCCAGCAACTTTGACGCATCGCCAAGAACGGCATCTGTCGTCGCGCTAGCCACCTCGTCGTCAACCTCGACGACTATGTCGCCCTCGACGCGAAAGCGGCGGACAGGACGCCGGTTCAGGTCCTCCTCCAGACGCTCAACTTCCTCGATCTCCAGCGAGGCAGGCGCCGCCACCTTCCTCTTAGTCCCCCGGGCACGACGGCCCAAGGACCCGGCCACCGGCGCCGCAGCACATGCCGGCGCTCCGCCTCCTCCAAAACCGGCCCCAGGCGTTGGGGACGCCCGCCGCTCCACTTCTCGAGGCCCGGGGACTTCGGACGCCGTCGACTGCTCCACCTCCCGAGGCTCGGGGATTGTGGACGCCTCGACGTCCTCCGCCGCCCTCGACGCCTCCTCCGGCACAGCCAACTCCGCCGACGCCCCGGCGTCAGCTTCTACAGGAGGGCTCGCTTCCCTCCGACCACCGCCCTCGGTGTCCAGCACCTCTTTGGCATCCGCCGACCTGCAAAGGGCACGAACACGTCCTGAACGCCCAAATCCGACCAGAGTAAGAGCTACAAGATGAGCAGGGGATACTTACAGTCCCGACACTTTCCTCTCCCGAGAGAAACGACGAGAGCGCGGACGAGCGCCACCGCCCGTGGACTCCTCCTACGGCCTGGGCGCACCGGCCGCCCCGCAAAATGACTCCCTGGTTTCCGGTGCATGCTCCAGCGTCTGCGCCACCTTCGGCTTCGGTTTCGTCTTTGCCGCTCCGCCTCCGCGCCCCGACGAGGACCCCTGCCCAAAACGGGCACTCCGCGGGACTTCGTCCTCACTGTCAGACTCATCGTCCGATGAGTCGAGGACCATCCGGCGATGCTTCGCCGCCTCCTCATCAATATTGAAGGCGCCGCCGGTCTCCAGCGACACCTTCTTCTTCTTCTTCGCAGGGGCGACCTGGCGCTTCCCTTTTGGGTCTTCACGCGCACGCCGCCTGCTCAATCGGGGCTCGGGGACTCGGCTCCCCTCCTCCCCGCTGGTCTTGATCTCCTCCTCGTTGACCTCCGTCGCGCCGCGACCGCTGCCGCTGATGTCCTCACGCGGCGGATCAACGCCTTTCGGCCATGCCCTCGACGGGGCTTGCGACACGAACGCTTCACGACCCTGCGCCATAATTTCATGATATCCAGCATTCATTCACGCATTTTAACGAACACACGCAGGGCAAACATACTAACCTTCGGCGGAGGGTACTCCAGAGAGTACGACCTCCGCAGGTACTCCAGTTTCTTCCTCTTCTGCAGGTCGAACAAAGCCTCGACCCGCAGGAATACCTCTTGCGGCTGCAGGAGCTCTGGCGCCTCCCGCGTCCGGTCATCCGCGTCCCCAGCGTACTCGTACGCTGGGTGCGCCCTCTCCTTGCAGGGCTGGCAACACTGTTTGATGAAGTTCGTCGCCAGCGCCACCCCGTCGACGCATCGCTTGTCGACCAACTTCAGGAGCTCCTCCACCTGCTCCATCGTCGCCGCACCGGGACGCTCCGACCACGATGGCAGCACCTTCGGCTCGAAGGCTGGGTCGCATGGCGGCCTCGGCGCCTCCTAATGGATGTAGAACCACTTCGGCTTGTACCCCATCGCATCGCCTTTGAAGGCAGCAGCATCGTGATATACTTGTCCGCCATTCCATCCCGCAGCTGGAGGTACACCGACCCGACGATGTTCGACGACCCGGTACCGTTGATCTTCAGCTGGAAGAAGTGGCAGAAGAGGTCATAGTGGGGCTCGATGCCCAGATACGCCTCGCAGTAGTGGATGAAGACCGCGATGTGCGACATTGTGTTTGGCGTCAGGTTGCACAGCGTGACCTGGTAGTACTCCAGCAGCCCGTTGAGAAAGGGGTGGACCGGGATGCCGAAGCCGCACCTGAAGAACGCCTCGAAGACGACGAGCTCGGCGGTATTTGACGTCGGGAAGTCCTCCAGATAGGCGTCTCTCCAACCGCCGGTGACGCTGTCCAGGAGCAGGCCGGCGAAGACGAGCTCCTCCAAATTCTCCCGGCGGAGAACACTCCGCGTCCACCCGCGCGCCCAGACCGGCATCTCTATGCGGTCGTCGGACTCCGTCTTCGTCGCCTTCTTCTCCTTAGCCGCCGCTCCGCGAGTGCGCTTTCCGCCCGCCATCGACAGCGACGAGGTGAGGATTTGGATCTAGATCTGGGGCTACAGTGATTTTGCGCCCGGGATCGCTCGTGTGCAAGAAGGAAGTAAAGCAGACGAGGGTCACGAGGCA
The DNA here is from genome assembly GCA_009763385.1 of Coix lacryma-jobi var. lacryma-jobi. NCBI lineage: Eukaryota > Viridiplantae > Streptophyta > Magnoliopsida > Poales > Poaceae > Coix > Coix lacryma-jobi. The sequence goes on along the minus strand of CM019827.1, from coordinate 112,217,202 downwards.
AGCGCAATTGAGCAAGTGAGGAACCGCCTCCGATCGTTTTCCTTTTTATATGGCGCGGCCCGACTCTTCGGATCCAGGGTTCCTAGGAACCCGTGCCCGTTAACTCCATGATCGCCACGTCGCCTGCGGCAGCCGCACACGCGCACTTACAACGCGTCTGTCTTAATGGGCCGCTGGGCCAATGGTTTGCAAAAAATGGCCCGTCCGTTCGCTTTCGTTATTTCTTCGATCTTGATTACTTTGCGCCAGTAAATGTGATACTAATGCACGGGGATTGATCACACCTGCTAGTTCTGATATGCATTTCAAGGGAACAGTAAACTCTGCAGTTACCGGTCGGCGCTACAGTCACTCCCGGGGACTGTAGATCTTCAACTTCACCCTCGGGGACTTTCCCTCGTATTTACACTGACATATTTTTTCTTTGGCCTGCTACAAGAACTATGCTGCTTCTTACAGCAGGCCCGGGGACTACGTGTACACACATCATTTTTCTTTCGTAAAATGACTCTGTTTTGTTGCAGAAATCTTACAAGCTTGGCACCACGTGCCTACAGCACCTACTCCGAAGCTCGGGGACTAAGTGGATACACTTCACCTTGCGGTGAATGTATTGTTTCTTTCTTCCTTTGCAGCTCGATGTGGACTAGCTCGGACTTCTGTCGGAGCGTCTTCAGCTCTCGATGTCGAGCTACGTCCTACGTGGATACACTTCACCATATAAAAGATCTTCAAATTTTTTCTTGCAGCACCTTGCATCCTTTTTGCAGAACGACTCAGAATACTTCACACGGCTGCACTTCGGCTACCGCTCCGGCTGCTACGTTCGCGACCAGCTTAACCTGGTTGTAAGTCTACCACAAGTGCATCCGCGACCAGGCGACCTGGTCGGAAGACGCCATCGTCGACATGCGACCAAACCCAACCTGCTCGGAGGACTTCACGACGCCCCGCTCAGCGGATGCAAAGTGCTCGGGGACTAGCTGTAGGGATATTACACCCGTATACCCCCATGGCACGACTTGGGCTACTCTGCAGATACGACCCAACCAGAAGGCCTTGCGTCCCGCGACCAGGCCGTCGCAGCCGCCAAGGACTTTCTTGATGACTTGCTCGACAAGGAAGATCCAGACAGATAGACTCAGATTCCTTGCCAAAAGGAACCGATTGTAATCTGTTAGGATTCGACAAGTTGTAACTCTGCTCCCCAGCTATATAAGGCGAGCAGGGACCCCCTCTCGAGACAACTCAGATCCCATCGGATCATCCAATCAGCAATACAAACCAGCCACCAGAACACAGGACGTAGGGTATTACGGCGACTTGCCGGCCCGAACCTGTCTAAATCGCCGTCTCTCGTCCCTGTGTCTACGCTTTGCAGACGTCTCGCACGCCTCCACCGCTTAATCTACTACCTTGACCATACCCCTCGGTAGACTATCGACCATATTTCGTCGACAGGTGCATAGGCTCGGCCTGTGCTAATCCGGACATATAGATTTCAACGTTGCTTTGCCTCTACAAATGTGTACTTGCTCCTGTTAATCCAACCTTACTTGCCTATTTACTAACTTAGGTAATAATAGGTGATGTTTCCTCCATTACTGATAGATGGAGGTTTCTAGCTACTGACAGATTATTGTGTTTGGATAGGTGCACTGCATTTAGTCCAAATGGTACTGAACAGATTTGACAACCAATATTAACAGGTAATTTTGCCATGTGCTATTGATTTCCATATTTGCCAAATAAATTAATGTTATTTCATACTGCTACTTAATTTCAATAGTTAGGTGCCCATCTTCAAGCCTACCTTCCCAGGATCTATATTCATTTGCTTAAAGCATGTAAGTTCACGTTTTCTGAATTCCCCAGTATTTATAGACCTCAAATAGCCTATATGCATTCTTTTTCCTAAGGATTTATATGCCTCATAAAAATAAATACTTATTTTTATTGCATGATTAGTGCTTCTTAAGATTAATACAAGATCAGTTTCTGTGGGTTCTGTAAGGAGTTATGATTACCACAAAAATTGCTTTCTGCGATCACAGAAACTCCTCCATTGGTGCTTGCACTAGATGATCATTTTTTTCCTTTCATATATCTATGCTAAAAAAACAACTATCAGCTTCATAACTATTTTTTCCTTCTCGAGTTTTGGTAACAAATTAATCCTTCACCCTGAGAGCCCCACCACCCCGCACTGTTTAGGTAGTCTAGCTCTTGCTTCCCTTCTTTTCCAAAATTTTTTGTTGTCATACCTCCTTATTGATAATGAAACAGAAAGAATCTCTCATGCTTATTCCTATTTCCCACATATTTACATAATTTGTTCATGGCTGACAACTTGACATGACAACCCAATGGTTGCTAATTGTTTTGGTTTAATGCTTTACAGAGTGATAATTAATTGATAAATATTCCAATTGTTCATATTTCTTCATCCATATTTTGCTAATCTAGCGTTTCGCCCACTGTTTACTAATTATTTTAATTGTCCTAATAACTCCTAAGTGATCATGGAATGGAAACCACATCTTCTCATGCTTGTTTCTACTCCCCCCCCCACACACAGAGAGATTTGTTAATGATTGAGATCACACCTAACATGTCGCAACTCCCTGTCCTCGCTTTTCCCCTTTTTCTCTCTGTTGTGTACTCTCCTTGCAAGCCGGCGGGCCTGACCACATGTGTCGATCTGGCTTGCTGGCATTAATTGCTGGTGGAGCCCCACATCGCTGCGTCTGGCCCGTTGCGCACGACGGAGGTGCGCCCTCTCCCCTTCCAAGCCTCCTATTTCCTCAGCTCCTTGTCCTCGCTGCAAGGATCATGGCGACACTCCCCTGCGAGCTTGTTTGCTCCTATTCTTTTGTTTCTAAATATGCGCATCAGGTGCAGAACTGATATCCTCCATTGTACGATGTTGATTGTTTTTTCCACTCTTGAGATTACTTACTGAGGTTTTAGGGTTGTGGGATGATGAGCTTTTTAAGACTGAGACAATGAAATTATGCAGTGATGCTTAGTTCTTCCATTCTTCCATAATTCTTGATGTTTGCAAAAGTTTCGTGCCAGTGATGCTTAGTTATTCCATTCTTCCGTAAATCTTCATGTTTGCAAAAGTTTCATGATGATTATGTTATTCTACCTTGCCAGTTCACTTTTGTATGTGTTGTTTCGGTTTCGTAAATTTTTAAATTTTTGTGTGGTTGCTGGTGAGCATGGGTCCATTGTCAGTGATGTCTTTACTTCACATAATTGATTGGTTGTTCTAGCACCGACCACACCCCAATGAGAATAATGTATTTATTTCTATTTGTGTCTGTCCAGCTCCTTGCAGGTCTGGAACATTTGAAACAAAGTTTCTGTCGATAGACTAAACACGATATTTGAACTGAATTTATTATGCATATGATTGTTCACTACATGTGGTTTCTTCTAGACCTGCTTCATTGTGCCAACGATTTTTCTGTTCATACGTTATTGGTTGCCTATTTTTGGGGGTCATGCTAGATGCGTACCTATTTTTTGGTCACCTCTAAAAGCACATGTTGGCAAATTCAAACCCTTCTAAGAAGTTGGGGTTGCTGGGCAACGCCATGTTTGTTTCGTGCTTCACCTCTCCACCTCTTCCCGCCTCTCCCCTCCCTCTCTCGCCTCTAATTTTTTTTGAAGATTTTCTTTGTAATATTTTTTTGCCTATGATCTTGCCTCTTCTTAGTCCTGTTTTGAAGTTCTATATCGCAAGTGTTCAATTTGGACATAGCTCCATTGTTTGTTGTGCACTGTTTCAGATATCCATCTTTTCTTATTAGTTGCTTCTGGTCGTTGTCGGTCTGCCATTCGTTTGAAGCACAGCGGCCCCAGCTATCCCTGTGGACGCGTCGCCTGATCTATCCCTGTCCTCGTTTTTCCCCCTTTCCCTCTCTGGTGTACTCTCCTTGCAAGCGTCGGGCCTGACCACATTGTCGATCATAGTGTATAGCATGAGCATATGCCATTGCTGATGATGCGGTTAGTCCGATTTCAAGAAATCACAGTGACTATGAGTTGCAAAAGGTAAACCCGAGCGTATTTCTATGTCGCTATTGTTTTGCCTTCTATGTTGACCGTATTTGAATGCCAGTGATGTTGAAAATATTTACCCCCCCCATTGATGGTATCTAAGAATATGCAGTCATATTTACCATCTTTTATGATCTTTAGATTGATTCTCATTTTAGGTGAGCCATAGCCGTGTGCTACAATGAAGACTCAGTCTTTTATTGCAATTTATGATATTTCTATTCTACCTTTATTCAACTGAGGCATTTGGTATATGGAGTGACACAAAGCATTTCATTTATGGTCCTTTTGGGTTGTCTTAATGAACTAAAGCACTTTGTCATATACAATGATGGACTATTTTTCCTACCAACAATCCAACCCTCTTTTTTGCACTTCACTGCTATCTGCAAAAAAGGGAACTGTGCAAGCTTTATGCTTTAGTTGCAGCTGTGTTGTACTATGATCTTGTGCTCCATAAGGCTTGGACAGTGGTTTTCGTGATTTGGTCTACGCTTACTGCTACTTCTTTCCTATAATGCCATAGTGGTCCTTTTGGGTTCTCTTAATGAACTGAGGAACTTTGGCATATGCAATGATGAGCTAATTTGCTACCAACAAACTAACCCTATTTTCTGCAGTAAACTGTTGTCTACAGAAAACGGGAACTGTCCAAGCTTTATGCTTTTGTTGCAGCTGTGTGTTGTGCTATAGTCTTGTGCTCCATAAAGCCTGGACAATGGTTTTTGTGATTTGGTATACGCTTACTGCTACTTCTTTCCTATAATGCCTGTTGCCAGGGATATGAAAGAGGGTTAGGCCTTTCCAAAAAGAGGGTTACACTTGTCTAACTTATAACAGCCATAGTGGTTTTTCTATTGTTGCAATTACCTTTCCAGCTTATCACAATCATATTTCCATCTGTGGGCATTTAGGCTTCGCGATTTTATCGTCAATATGTCAGACTGCAGTTATCTTTGATGCTCATATTTGTTTATTTCTCATTGCTTCCCTGTTGTGCATGATGATTTGCTGGTTCCGTCTCATTTATTTCAGATCCGAACTCCTCAGTACCGTTGGTCTTCCACATTGCCTTTTTTCATTCCTTGCAGATTAGGTTTTGCAATCGTTTAAGCTGGTGTTTTCCTTCCAAAAAAATTCATATTTGTGGGGTGTTTCATGAATCAATTTTTCTTTAATGCTGCTAAATTTGTTATCTTCCTTGTTCAACATTGCCTCTGCTAATTGTGATTTGCACACTCTGTAACAGGTTCCTAAGTCTCTTTTTGTTAGACAGGCTCACGCAGTGCTTGTGTAATTTTTTTGCCAACTAATGATGTTATTACATGAGTTTTCCTTAAAAAAACATATTTGTGGGGTGTTTTTTTGTTTGTGTGGATGCCCCTCGATTGCCTTGCTGTCCTCCCGTTCCTCATGACAACCGCACAGGTTGGTTTGGTCCCTACTATCATTTTGTTTATTCCTATTGCTTCTCTAATGCAACTTCCCTTCCTTGTTATTGCTGCCATGTACAGGATCTCTATCATGGCATGCCCACCATAGCGCTGGTGATACGCAGTGACAACCAAGCATTTTGACAAAGGGTATATGCACTGATGGATTTTCTTTCTTGGTTCACGCAAAATTTTATTGCCAGCCCATTCCTCAGGTATGGTTGACCGCTTCTCAATATCTATGTTCATGATGGTCTCTATAACTTGTTGTAAAATTGCAGATATAAGTGACATGCTTTCAATATATTTAATTAAATTAAATAATTGAATTCCAAATATAAACAACAATTTACTCAGATCATGGCCAAGAATAATTATGATATAGAGGAACAAAAACATGTCTAAAGCTTGTATAAAATAAATACAGCTACTCAGTTCTATATCAACAATTATAATAGCTAGTAGATGAAGAAGACAGATTAATAACATAAACATATTTTGTTTATTTATAATTGCTCTCAAAATAGCAGGTTGCTGCTCTAGGCAGCCTTCCAACGCCAGTGGTGATCACTGATCCTGGACTAACGTGACAGTCCTACTTACCAAATAATTTAGGTTCTAGATCAAAATTATATGTCTAGAATAATAGTAATATAACCAGGTAAACAAAGTACTGATATTGAAAACAGACCAATAAGTAAAGAGGTTATATGCTCACAGTTTAATTAAACAGATCAGCAGGTAATCAGTTCTACAATAGAGATAAATTTAACAATGCTGAAAATAATCAACACTTTAGAACCAACGACTGTCACGTTGTCTCACTACACCGCTTGTATCATCGAGCAATAAATTAATTCGTCCAACAGTGCAATCACACTCAAGTTACAAGAACTAGCAGATTGCACAAATTTAAATATTTCTGAACTGTAAACCGAGAAAGGCAACGGGTAACTCACAACACGTAGATTGTCTACGTGGGAAGACAAGCTCAAGCGAACACGAAGTTCTGTCCCAGAAAACCAATTCCGCCGCTCACGTCCGAACCTGCACGACGGATGGAAGACAGAGATACTAGAGCCGCTGTCGGAGCCGAGGGAGACGTCCACGTCCCCAACCCGAGAAGCAGAGGTACACCGCGCAGCAGGGAGCCCAAATACCGGGCCAAGGTCGACAGCAACCAGAACACGGTTGCACAGCACCACAGAGGCGCTTCCACAACAGCAGCAGTACGCCACCGGTCGGAACCAGCAGCGAACACCACAGCACCGCCACCAGACAGTGCACAGCACCGTCGAAACGACCACGGCACGCGCACGAAGACGCTGCCCAGACAAGGCCGTTCACCACACGAATAGCACAGCTCACGCCCGGTGCCGCACGGACAGCACGACGAACGACGGTAGGCGAGCGACCGTGTACACCCTCACGAGGAGGAGTACCTAGTACGTCACAGGTGGTACCGTCGATCAATCGAGCCTCAGGGGAGCAGCAATCGGACCTCCAGTGGAGCAAATGGCAAAGATCGAGTGGATCAGAGAGGAAAGGTGGAAGAACTGGAGTTTCAGAGTTGAGGGAGAACGAGAGGAGGCGCACCCTTTTGAAGGAGAGGAGCCGGTTCAACGCATCGCGTGGATCTGCGCGAGATGCGGCTAGCCGTGCCGCATAGGGCGGGCAGGCGTTGACGCCGCCATCGACGGCGCCGCCACGGACTCCGTCCGCTCGCCCTTTATCCGTGCGCTTGCAACCTGAACCAGGCAAGCGGATCGCTCCCCATCCAAAGAGGTGCTGGCCTGTGGGCTACTTGGCCTTTGGGCTTTGAGTGCCCTGCACGGTCAGCCCTCTCCCTTCCTTTTTTTTTTAATTTTTATTCATTTCTCCATTTTCCAATAAGAAAATAAAAGGGAAAATCCCTTAAATGAACAACAATCCCCACCATTTTCACTCTTTATTTTCTAGTTGATGTCATTGAGCCCCCGTACTGTTTATATACTATTTTTCGGCAAAGGTACTTGTTCGGTTTGAACCAAAGCCTATCCTAATGATCTCCGACTCTGCACAGGCAAGCGGAGGACTATGCCTTGATCCACAAGCCTTAGTGTGAGAGACTTCAACCAAAAGGCACATAGTACAAGGCAGTTAGTCTGCTTCTCTTTCGGGGCAGGGCGTTACAGTCATGCCCTTAGCATCTTTTCATGAGCTCACTAGAGAGAAAACTGTGACTCTCCCGGACTGCGACCCCACAGTCAGCTCATATAGGTGAACTTTTCAGGAAATTCTGTAGGACAATTTCCCTGCCTATAGCATTAAGTTCATTAATAGCAAATTGCTCAACCTATCATACAGATGGAGCACGACACCTAATGGGACTCTTTAAGAGTTTGTGCTCCTGGTTCCACAGTGCTTCGTTTCCTAGAGCCTGCATCTCGGGATCTCCGGTCATACAGGATAGTTATCCACAATTGAAACGTTTAATAGGTTATGAGCCCCATTCCCTTGCACGCTGCCTGGATTGGCTTTTGGGCCAGTCCCTTAGTGAAAGGATCTGCAATATTCCTTTCAGACTTGATATAATTTACAGTAATTATACCAGTCTCTCTAGCACGCCGACACGAATTTAGTCGTCTTCTAATATGCCTCGAGGATTTTTGGTTATCTTTTCTACTGTTCACCTTTAGCAGTACAGCTATGTTATCACAGTATACTAGGACAGCCGGAATCAGCTTTGCTATCATTGGAAGGTCTGACAACAAGTCTCTTAGCCATTCGGCCTCCAATGCTGCTGAATCAAGTGCAACTAATTCAGCCTCCATTGTGGAACGTGTCGATAAAGTTTGTTTAGACGATTTCCATGACACTGCCCCACCAGCTAAAGTGAATACATAACCACTTGTAGCTCTCATTTGATCCGAGTCAGAGATCCAGTTTGCATCACTGAATCCTTCAAGCACTGACGGATATCCGGTATATTTAATACCAACATTCATCGCTCCCTTTAAGTACCGAAGTATTCTGTGCAATGCGAGCCAATGTCTATCTCCTGGACTGGACGAATAACGAGCCAGCCTGCATACTGCATATGAGATATCTGGTCTAGTAGCACTACTAAGGTACATAAGGGAACCGATGATTTGCGAGTAACGAAGTTGGTCTACAGGCTTGCCTTTATGTTTGCAAAGCTTGTAGGATGGATCACAAGGTGTGGAGAGTGGTTTACAGTCCATATGTCCAAACCGAGTAAGGACCTTCTCCACATAATGAGATTGTGTCAAGGTAATCCCATCCTCACCTTTAATTAGCTTGATGTTTAAAATTACATCAGCTTCACTCGAGTCCTTCATGTCAAAGTTCTTGGAGAGGAATGTTTTTGTCTCCATGATTATTTCTAAATCAGTCCCAAACAATAATATGTCATCAACGTATAAACACAAGATGACACCTCTGCCCCCGGCAAATCGATAATATACACACTTGTCAGCTTCGTTTACACAAAAGCCAGCAGTGGTCAACGTGTTATCGAACTTCTCATGTCATTGTGTAGGGGCTTGTTTAAGACCATATAAAGATTTAATCAACTGACACACTTTGCTCTCTTGCCCTTCAAGCACAAATCCCTCTGGTTGCTGCATATAAATTTCTTCTTTCAGCTCTCCATTTAGGAATGTTGTCTTTACGTCCATTTGATGAACATGAAACTTATAGGCAGCAGCCAGGGCTAAAAGCACACGGATTGTGGGCAATCGAGCCACAGGAGAATATGTGTCAAAATAATCCTCCTCTTTCTTTTGAGTGAAACCCTTAGCCACTAAGCGGGCCTTGTATTTTTCAATACTACCATCAGGTCTCCTCTTCCTCTTAAAGATCCATTTACAGCCCACAGGCTTACAACCAGCTGGGAGATCAGTGATCTCCCAGGTTCCATTAGATAAGATGGAGTCCATCTCACTACGGACAGCTTCCCTCCAGTACTCTGCATCTGGAGATGCATATGCCTCTGAGAGGGTACATGGTTCTTCATCCACTAGATAAATGATATAATCATCTCCCAGAGATTTTTCAATCCTTTGTCTCTTGCTCCTCCTCAACTCCACATCAGGAGTTGGGTCATAGACACTCGAGGGCAGAGAGTATGTCCGATCTGGACCATCTGGGGCTACTACCTCTTTACCCTTCATTGGGAAAATGCTCTCAAAGAAAGTCACATCCCGAGACTCCATAATGACATTAACAGCAACATCGCTCGTCTCGGAATGGATCACTAGAAATCTATAAGCTGCACTGTTGTTTGCATAGCCCAGAAAAATACAATCTACAGTCTTAGGGCCTAGCTTCCTCTTCTTCGGCACTGGCACATTTACCTTTGCAAGGCAGCCCCAAATCCGAAGATGAGAGAGATCTGGCTTCCTTCCTTTAAATCCTTCAAAGGGTGTAACCTCACAATTGCGAGGAGGCACCCTGTTGAGGACATAGTTCACAGTGAGTACTGCCTCGCCCCACCATACCTCAGGCATCCCCGAACTTTGCAGCAAGGCATTTGCCAAGTCGCACACTGTCCGGTTCTTCCTTTCAGCCACCCCATTAGATTGAGGTGAGTATGGTGCAGTGGTTTCATGAATGATCCCACATTCCTCACAGTATTCATTGAACAAGTTGGAAAGATATTCACCGCCTCTATCAGACCGTAGCCTTTTAATTGTTTTATTTAACTGGTTCTCAACTTCAGCTTTATAGGTTTTAAAATATTCTAGTGCTTCATCTTTAGTTCTGAGTAAATAAATATAACAGAACTTAGTAGCATCATCTATAAAGGTAAGGAAGTATCTTTTGCCACCTTTTGTAATTATACCATTCATCTCACATACATCTGAGTGAACAAATTCTAAAGGAGTGGTACTTCTACCTTCAACTGTATGAAACGGTTTTCTAGGTTGCTTTGCTTGCACACAAGTACCACACTTTGAACCTTTAATATGTTTATATTCAGGAATTAAAGACATGTCACTTAATCTCTTAATAGCCTCAAAATTCACATGACATAAACGAGAGTGCCAAATATCATTAACCATGTCATTATTACAGACCACATTAACAGAATAAGAAGAATGAGTACTCAAAGTACAAAGATGGAACAAGCCGACTGACTCATGCGACTTTCCAACAAAGACACCAAATTTAGACAGGGTCACTTTATTAGACTCAAATACTAATTTGAGACCCTGTCGTAGCAACAACGATACTGAAATGAGGTTCCGACTCATCGATGGCACACATAGCACGTCCTTCAGCACGAGTGTCTTGCCTGAAGTCATCTTCAGACAGACCTGTCCTATGCCTCGAACAGCTGCCGGAACTCCATTTCCCATCAAGACTGGCCCGCTGTTGCATCTCTGAAATGAAGAGAACATGGACCGATCAGCACAAATGTGAACAGTAGCACCTGAATCAATCCACCAATCATGTGATGGACCTGCCATAAAGGCCTGAGGTGCATACCCTGAGGTGGTGTTAACCACCATGTTCCCTTGTTTGCGCTGAGGAGGAGGACCTTTTCCTTTTCTGTCACGACATCGCTTGGTTGTATGCCCAGCGAGACCACAGACATAGCAAATAAAGTCCTCCTTTTTCTTCTTCATCTTTTTGGGCTTCGGTTTATTCTGGTTATGAGATGGAGAGTAGTTCTTCTTCTTTTTCTGCTGGAATTTTCCACCTCCGCCCTTCTCAACAAGATGAGCTTGAACTTGCTGGGATGGCTTGTTACTGGCCCTTGCACGCTCTTCCACGTTTATAGCAGCAAACAGCTCAGAGAGAGTCATTTGCTTCTTCACGTGGCGGCGTGCGGTCACAAAGTCTCGCCAGGATGGCGGGAGCTTTGCCAGTATTGTGTTCACTTGAAAGCTCTCTGGCAAGTTGCAGTTATATTGGACTAAGTCCCTCACATAGAGCTGAAGCTCTTGTAACTGCTCCATGACAGATCTTCCCTCAGACATTTTATAGTTGAGGTAACTTTCTGTAGTGAACGACTCATTGCCATTATCAGCCTCAGAGAATTCATTCTCGAGCTCACCCCAGAGTTCCTTAGCAGAGGTTTTAGCAGAGTAGGCATCAAACAAGCGGTTCGACAAGATGTTCAGCAGTCGAGACAAGCATGCCTGGTTGGCGTCGTCCCACTTTGCCTTTTCCGCTTCTGCGTCGGCCTTCACTGTAGCATCAGCATCAGCTGCTACAGCCTCGGGGACAGCAGCCATCACCACCCAAAATAATTTCAGGTCGGTGAGCCACATGCGAGTCTTAATCTGCCAGCGTTTAAAGCATGCGCCGTCGAACGCCTCAGGCTTAATGACATCAGAACTAGAGGCCATTGCAATAATTGGTTTTCTGGATTGTTGTAAAATTGCAGATATAAGTGACATCCTTTCAATATATTTAATTAAATTAAATAATTGAATTCCAAATATAAACAACAATTTACTCAGATCATGGCCAAGAATAATTATGATATAGAGGAACAAAAACATGTCTAAAGCTTGTATAAAATAAATACAGCTACTCAGTTCTATATCAACAATTATAATAGCCAGTAGATGAAGAAGACAGATTAATAACATAAACATATTTTGTTTATTTATAATTGCTCTCAAAATAGCGGGTTGCTGCTCTAGGCAGCCTTCCAACGCCAGTGGTGATCACTGATCCTGGACTAACGTGACAGTCCTACTTACCAAATAATTTAGGTTCTAGATCAAAATTATGTCTAGAATAACAGTAATATAACCAGGTAAACAAAGTACTGATATTGAAAACAGACCAATAAGTAAAGAGGTTTTATGCTCACAGTTTAATTAAACAGATCAGCAGGTAATCAGTTCTACAATAGAGATAAATTCTTAGACAAATAATTTAACAATGCTGAAAATAATCAACACTCTAGAACTAACGACTGTCACGTTGTCTCACTACACAGCTTGTATCATCGAGCAATAAATTAATCCGTCCAACAGTGCAATCACACCCAAGTTACAAGAACTAGCAGATTGCACAAATTTAAATATTTCTGAACTGTAAACCGAGAAAGGCAACGGGTAACTCACAACACGCAGATTGTCTACGTGGGAAGACAAGCTCAAGCGAACACGAAGTTCTGTCCCAGAAAACCAATTCCGCCTCTCACGTCCGAGCCTGCACGACGGATGGAAGACGGAGATACTAGAGCCGCTGTCGAAGCCGAGGGAGACGTCCATGGCCCCAACCCGAGAAGCAGAGGTACACCGCGCAGCAGGGAGCCCAAATACCGGGCCAAGGTCGACAGCAACCAGAACACGGTTGCACAGCACCACAGAGGCGCTTCCACAACAGCAGCAGTACGCCACCGGTCGAAACCAGCAGCGAACACCACAGCACCGCCACCAGACAGTGCACAGCACCGTCGAAACGACCACGGCACGCGCACGAAGACGCTGCCCAGACAAGGCCGTTCACCACACGAACAGCACAGCTCACGCCTGGTGCCGCACGAACAGCACGACGAACGACGGTAGGCGAGCGACCGTGTACACCCTCACGAGGAGGAGTACCTAGTACGTCACAGGTGGTACCGTCGATCAATCGAGCCTTAGGGGAGCAGCAATCGGACCTCCAGTGGAGCAAATGGCAAAGATCGAGTGGATCAGAGAGGAAAGATGGAAGAACTGGAGTTTCAGAGTTGAGGGAGAACGAGAGGAGGCGCACCCTTTTGAAGGAGAGGAGCCGGTTCAGCGCATCGCGTGGATCTGCGCGAGCTGCGGCCAGCCGTGCCGCATAGGGCGGCAGGCGTTGACGCCGCCATCGACGGCGCTGCCACGGACTCCGTCCGCTCGCCCCTTATCCGTGCGCTTGCAACCTGAGCCAGGCAAGGGGATCGCTCCCCATCCAAAGAGGTGCTGGCCTGTGGGCTGCTCGGCCTTTGGGCTTTGAGTGCCCTGCACGGTCAGCCCTCTCCCTTCCTTTTTTTTAATTATTATTCATTTCTCCATTTTTCAATAAGAAAATAAAATGGAAAAATCCCTTAAATGAACAACATAACTTTCGATGAAATTGCCTGCATATGTGCGTCCATGGCTCTGTAAAGAATTGTTCTATTGTAGAGAAACAAATGCTTCTTGGTACGCCTCATAGACGAAAGAACTTTTTTGTACGCCTAATCGGACTGCAAAGCATTAGAGGGAACAAAAAAAGATGCTTTGCTTAATACAAGTCTATGGTGACCGTCCTTGCTACATATACCTGTGATTAAGAGTCACAGTATAGTCCCCAAGATCTTGTGGTCCATGTGTTGTTCATTTGTGCTGCTTATATAGTCATGGATGACTAAAGGATCCAAACACATTTTTTCCTCAGTCTTCAGTTCTTGATGTACTTCCATACACTAATCCGGTTTCATGACTGCATTGCACATTTTAACATTTGCATTACACTCATAGTTTGTGGCGCTGTTGCACTGCGGGTATGAATGTATGATATTCTGCTTGACATCCTCCTGCCTAAATTATTTGTACAGGTTGGATTAGTGTGGACAATTTGTCAAACGTTAGTGTGAACAATTTGGAAATATTATTTTCAGCCTGGATATGTGCAATGCAAATGCAACCTCCTGCCTTGGTAGCTTCTCCTATTATTCCTCCTGGTTACTCCGCAATCCAAATTATAGCTAACCAGTTAATAGCCTTATTTTTTTGCCCTCAATGTTCAGTGACGAAGACTTGCTTTCTTCCAATTCAGTGACTAAACAGCATCGAAAAAAGCCTGTTCTTTTGGTGAGAACCTTTTTCCCTTGGGATTTTACTTTAGAAAAAACCAATCGATGCCATTGCGCCTACCTTCATTTTTTTTGTGTGTAATACTATTTGGAGTTGGCTATATAAACTGAGTATATATATCCATCTTCGTTTTAAATTTGATATGTCGCTAACCTCATTGACACCAACTTTAAATTTGATGTCGCTAACCAAGATTTATAGAAGAACAGGAAGCATTAGTTATGATTTATTATTTTCAACAAATATTTTGTCCTACACTTACATAGGATTTGTGTATCTGCTTCTAACCTAGAGAGATTTTTCTGGTTTGCCAGGTACTTAATCTATTCTGATTGGTTAGGACTGTGGTTCATGCCACATTGCTGCAATACCTGATTAAGAAGGTAAATCCTAATCAGTATGTGTGCTTCTGTTGACATAAAATCTCGGTCGGTCACGCCTAACACACTCGTGCACACGGTCCTCAGAGGGGTGCGGAGCAAGGTCCTGACCTCCTGAACCTTCAACGTATGGTGGAGCCGAATCTTAGCGGGATCGACTTCGGGCGTGCCAGTCAATTTGACCTGTAATTGACAAGGAGAAGAAAATCTGTCAAATTGTGGAACCTGTCGGTTTGGTGCCAGACAGTTCCAAACTATACGTTAGGATTTTGACTACAAAGTCAACTCCCAGGTAATTGCATAAAAGGCGTTGAAAAAGATATAAAGCATGACGGCCATGACATATATGAAAGAGTGTTTATAATAAACAAACAACCGATGAGCTTTTAAAGATGTTAACAAAATAAAGATCTATGTATACATCTAAATGACATGAAAACAATGTATCGACTAATTGCATGAGCAGTTCTATCCATTAACAGTGGGGTGTCTCCATACAACCATAATAACAAATAGATCAATAAAATAGCTTAAATATCAATAGTGAGGTGTTTCCATACAGCCTTAATGATGCCAAGCTAGATCACGTCTCATGCAAAGAGTAGATCCATTAATTACAAGCCACTTAAAAGTACACATTATGAAGAAAGCACAACTGGATCGGCTATTTTAGCCGATTCAGGGTCCATGAGGCACAAACAAGATCTACCCGTCAAAACCATGATTTAATCTAAAATAAACAAACTTAATCTATTATGTATATCAGTGGGGTTCGGAAATACAGCCGTGATAAACATACTGGATCAAATCTATCTACTCTCGAGTCAGATCGTGATTTTATCGGGTATCTCGAACGCACAACATGTAACAACCAAGAATGACAAAATAGTCGATGAAAGGGTTGAATCGGCTATTTTCTCTGTTGTGAGCGTATAAACCTCAAAACAGCGGAAACAAATCATCTTTTTAGGCTTGAGCTACTTTGTCAATCTTGAATGGGCAAAGTGTTGTTTAAAACATAAAGAAAACAAAATTAAAGCATAAAACAACATTGGTAACTTAATGAATCTACTAGCTTGCCAAACCAATAGAGCCGATAACTGGCTAAGACCGACTTAAGTAAGAGATTGATCTGAGTCAAGACAGTCTTATAAAAAACGAGATTAAACCGATAACTAGCCATATCATAGCTTAACAAGAGTTTGGTCGATGCCAAATACAACCTTATTACACGATGACACAAGCCATTGGTGAAACTTACAAGCAAACCGAAGGTCGGTCGATGTCGATGCAGTCCTGCCTGATTGAAGGTCTCGCCGAGATCTACGTTACTCCTACTCCTAGGGTTTTGGCCGAGGACCGATGTATTGATTGATTGGATGTCCTTACAAAATTCGGGTTTCTAGCTATTTATAACCCGGTTGACTCCTGTCCTAGCACGAGTAGATTACAAAAAAGGTAAAAATAAAAGACGACTCGAACTTGAACTCCTCGGTTGAGTCCGACATGCCTTCGAAGCCCATCGCGTTGGTCCACATGAAGCCTTCTGGTTACGCTTGACCCACACAAGCTTCTTTATTTTTAGGCCGATCCTTTTTCTTAATAAATCAGCCGTTTACGTTTACAAAATAATAATCTTCTCGGTCAAAAATCTGATGTAAACACATGCCCCCCAATTTTAGGATAAAATTTATTTTATTCCAAAAATGTCATTCTCCCTTCCTTAGGGTCCATTCGACTAACCTTGCTCCTTAGCCGATCAGCCGAATTTTCTTCCTTTTCCCTCCGTTATTGCTTTCTCCAGGGCTACCTTCAAACCCTAACCTCCAAATAAGTCCGCTGCCACTCGATTCAAACAAAAAATCTTTTAAGAGTTCAACTTTGGTGCTTCCGCAGGTCAAATGGCGACTCAAGATTCGATTCCTGAGGTAAATTTTGGATTTCCTATCATCCCTTCTTCCCTGATGATTCTATATTTTCGTATTTTCCCTCACATTTGAATTCTCAGGCGCTTCATGACCAAATCCTCATCCCGGTTCAAGACAACCCAGACAACTTCTTTCTTGGCCCGGTTGGCAATTTTGATCCTATCGAAGCCATTATCGCTGAAACCCAGAGGGTTCCCTTCAAAAACTCAGATTTTGCTTCAGAGTATTGGGGAAAAACTCCCTTTAGGAACTGGCCATCGATCATTCCAGGTTGGAGAGACTGGCTGATCAAAGTAGAGGCAAAAAAGAAGTCAGATTGGATTCTCCGCAGCTTAGATCAATGTATCACCTTGTCTTTAGCTGATATGAAGAAAAATGAGCAAATGATAAAGGTTGCATGTTACTTTTGGTCCGGTACTTTCAATACCTTCATGTTCAAGCAGGGTCCCATGACCCCAACTTTAGCCGATGTGCACATGCTGACCGGCTTAAATATCGTTGGCTCAATCAACCCTTACAGCCTTCAAGGCAAACCTTCCATCAAGCTTGGAAAAACTAATGGTTGGTCCAACTATATTATCACTTTTAACACTCCCCAATCTAGTGTCTCAGAACGGGAACATATCATCTTTTTGAATATGTGGCTGGAGAAGTATCTGTTCTGTAGTCAGAGTTGTGGCCCAACTTCTAATTTCTTGGGTCTGGCAGAAAAATTGCCTGTGACTTCAGATATACCTCTGGGAAAGTACCTTCTGGGTGCTCTGTGCAGCATGTTGAACAAAGTAGCTCAGAGCTTGATGAAAAATGAAGATATCCCATCAATAACGGGTCCCTGGTGGTTACTTCAGCTCTGGCTCAATCTTCACCTCCACAGACTGACAACTCCAGACTTGAGGACTCTATCTTTCCCATCTCTGTATCCAGATGACCAGAAAAAACAACTAGCTGACGATGCCAAAGTAAGGAGATGCACCTCTTTTGGAGAAGCCACTGCTATGATATTCATTGATGAATCAGCCAGCTTCTTCTTTAAGATTTTCTACAAAGGACTCCCTACAGCTGCCTTCAACTGGTTCCAATATCCAGATATTGCAGACCTTGAGAACCCATACACTTTCAGGTTCCAAAGAGAATGTGATGATGAGGGTCTGAAGATTTTGTGCTAGATAATGAAGCCTTGCCTTCTGCCAACCGAAATTAGGCATGGTAGAGAAAAACCTCCCATGTCCTATGAATTCTATCATCCCGTCATGGCAGCTAGACAAATTGGCTTCAGCCAAGTGCCCCCATCTCTTTATTTCGCTGACAAGCTCAGACCAAGGGAAGCAGTAGACTCTGCCCTAGAGTATGACAGAATACTCCAACTGGAAAAATCTGTTTCCCTGAAGATAGTCAAGGAATGGAACTGCAGACCTTTTTCTTCAGTTTCTTTCCAAGACTGGTGGCAACAATGGAGTATCCATCTCTTCAGCGAGGCTGTGGCTACTTACTGTCTGAAATTGGACTCAGACTTCCAGGCAACCAACGAGGTATAACTCAATTTGTTTTCAAATTCTATATCTTTACCACCTGCTTAATTCTGATATATGCCAAATTTTGCAGGATTTGGTCACCTTGAATCCTCCAGAAATAAATTACAACATATGGTGCCCAAATCCAAGGATTGGCTGTGATGCCCCCACGATCAAGACTTTGATGAAAAGGAAAGCCTTTGATTTTTCAGATGATCAAACCCTTAGCACTCTTATAAAGAAAGTTGGCTTCTCCAAGAAACAGAAAACTATCAAGCCAACTGCTAAGGTTGTATCCAAAAAGAAGAAGAGAGACACCTCTGACAGCAGCCAATCCCTCATAGAAAATGTCAATACAGAGGTACAGAAATTCGCTTCTCTTTATTCTCATCATCAAATATGTAATTCTTTTATCTTCTAATTTCTGGAAATAGGCTGGTACTCATAATATTGAGTTGCCTCAAGAGCAGGTGGATATAGAATTTGAAGCACCTCCTCTTCCTGACATTGATCAAGAGCTTCCCCAACCAGGTATACCTTTTAGCTAATAGCCCCATTTTACTCGGTAGATGTTCTTGAAAACTGATGAAAATTTTCTTTCAGATGCACTTCCTGAGCTTTCTCCAATCATCCCTGATCTTCAAATCAACTCATCTGATCAGGTGCTCTAATCAACACTATTTCTCCTTTTAATATCTCCCTATCTGTGATTATTCATACACCTATCTGTGTAGGAGCAAGGAGAGCCTTCTTCCCCTATCATCCCCTTCAACTTGAAAGATTATATGGATGAAGAGGATGCCTCTGCACCTAGATCCCCAAGAGATTTATCTGAAGAAGTCAAGATTCGGCTTCAAACACTAATCCCCCTTCTGGAGGTTAACACAGCCGACTTGGTGCAAGATGCAAAGGGAGTCAGGGACATCTTTGATCTGATCAAGGATAACATACCAAAAGACCTAAAAGAGACTTTGTCTTATGTTGCTCATATAGGATTCCTTGAGCCAAAGTTCTCAAAGGCCAAAGCAAAACTCAGGGCACGCGAGGCTCAAGTACACCTGCCAGCACGTGAACAATGTTGTATCTTTGATATGGTTGCCGAAAAGGATGCCATAGATCAACTAAATTCAGACTCCATTGTCCTTATCGGCAACCTGTCATCTCTGGAAAACGAGAGGAATGAATTGCTGAGCATGCTTCAAGTTATCGATGAACAGATCAAGTTGAAGAAGGATAGCTTGGAGAACATCCCTTTTGTTCTTCGTGAGCACAAGAAAAAGATAGCAATTCTTCATGGTGAGCTTCAGGATGTCAAAGCCAAGAAGAAACCGATCCCAGGTTCCATCGAAGAAGATCAGAAAGAGATTGATGAAATAGATGCTATCCGTTTAAATGCTCTGAATGTATTGAAATATGCGCTAAATATGTAACTCTGTTCATTTGTAATTCCTGATCCCTAATCTTTCCTTTGTAAACATCCTTCATTGGTTAATTAGCATCATGACACTCTGTTATTTATTTGGCACTCTGTAGTTTTATTAGCTATTCCCAGCCGATGTTACCGAGACAACTTATTCTTTAGCCAATTAGCACTAGAACGGCCTATCTTTTAGCCGATTATTAAAAATAGCTTATTTAGTCGATTCACCTTAGGATCTGGATCCAAGGGTGCCCCTGAGCCGACGCCTTCTCACCTTCTTGAGTCTTACTCATAAATACCAGACGCCGGCTTCACACCACGCATTCATTGCCTCACTCTTCGGCCTTTACTTTCCTCATTCATCAACCGCTTCTCCTCTTCATTCGGCGGTCGAAGCAATGACAGACAACCGCGGCAAGCGCCCTGTGGAGGCATCAAAGTCTGTAGACGGTCCTCCGGCGACCCGTCGCCGTGTGCTCAGGTAATGATTTTCTCTTTAGCGTCCCCTTTTTGTACTTCGAAACTTCTCGTTCACCTGAGGAAAACCCTAACTTTTCCACAGTCCTCCTCCTCCAGCAAACGGCCAAGGTCCCAGCCAACCCCGTCGGAGTATGAGTTGGCATTGGAGGATGGTGCATGGGCCTTTATCCGGGGCGTCGCCAACACCCGAAGCCTCCTTGAGGAGGAGCATCGTCGAACCGCCCGCCTGGTGGAGGAGCGAGAGGTCCTCCGTGTTCGCCTCAACAGTGCTCTTGAGCACTTAGAGGCGTCTGACGCCAGGGTTGCTGGTATTTTTCCAAATCTTCCAACTCATCACTTTAATTACCTTTTGCATAACTGTACTAGTAAATCAGTTGACAACTGTTTGTTTAAATACTTAGCCGATTTGTTCTTTGATTTAATCGAATCGGCTATTCTTTTAAAATTCAGTCTCTTCCACCCAATTGCAGAACTCCAACAGCAACTCGATTGTCTCCCTGGACGAGCCACAACAATTGCTGACTTCATGAATGCACGGGGAGACAATCTGCAGGCGTACCTGGATGACGTTGGGACGCGCATCAGGGAGCTGGCCCTCCACGCCATCTGCCACGGCGCCACCTTCGCCCTCGCCGGAGCCAAACTCAGCGGTGCTGAGATCTCTGGAGGAGTCTCTCCTTCTTTCATCGGCACTAGGAGGAGGGAAGACTTCAGGGAGCTGGTGGAAGAGTTCCAACCCCTGGGGCTCACCGTGACAGAGGTGTCGCACTTGGAGGACCTCCTGAACAAGCTCCATCTAGATTAGTTTGTATTTTAATGTCTTTTCTGTGTATCTGGCCTAGCGGCAAAACAAACTGAATAACAAGTCTGTCCCTGCATCGTCAGGCTCCAAAATAACTCTGTTTTAAATATCGCTGCTTGATGTTCCTCGTATTGCATTGCTTGAGCTTTCCAAGGTTTTATTTTGATGAATGTTCTAAAGGCGATACTCGCTTAGTATCGACTATCAATTAAAATCAAAAGACGATACATACATATCGGCTATTTTTGTTCTAAAGGAGATACATTAGTATCGGCTATAAAATCAAACGAATTGATCCCGTGTTCTAATTCTAAAAGAATTAACCTTGACTGACATAACACTAGCCTTAGTTTATTGGCGCTGATGCGAATCATTGCCATCAAGTTAATCTGCTAGAACATCTTCGAAGTCGATTGCTTAGATCGGCTGTTGACTTCTGTCGGTTGTCTTGAGAAAGTCTTCTTCAAGAATCATTCCAGAAAAGCACTCCATGTTATCAAAGTTCCAAACATCAGGATCTGAATAAGCAATACTGACAGTCGAATCGGCTGGCACTACTTCCACGGTGTTACCGATCCACTGAATCACATTCTGATGCATGGTAGATGGGATGCAACAATTGGCGTGGATCCAATCCCTTCCAAGAAGCACACTATAGGATCCTTTTGCATCGACTACAAAGAAAGTAGTCGGCATACTCTTGCTGCCAATTGTCAATTCGACACATATAGCACCTTTAGTAGCCGATACGTTGCCAGCAAAATCGGCCAACCTCATATCGGTCTTAGTCGAATCTTCTGTAGTTTTGCCAAGTTTTCTAAAAGTGGTGTACGGCATTAAATTAACAGCTGCCCCTCCATCAACTAACATCTTGTTCAGAGGCCTCCCATCAACAAACCCTTTTAGGTATAAAGCCTTCAAATGGGAATGTCTTTCAGGTTTTTGAAACATGGCCTCTTCTGCTTGATAGATCCACTGAGCAACTGCTTCTTCATTATCAGATTCTTCTTCATGATCAGAGGATCTAAATTCAGTAGGCAACATGAACAGAGCAGCGATATTAGCCGATGACTCACCCTTATCGGCTACCTGCTTTATTTGCCAGACTTTGGGTTTCTTCTTCTGGACTTCATCATTTCTCAACCTTTGAACCCATCACTTCTGGCTTATGGTTAAGCCACCAGGACACCATTGCCCCTCTTGCCAAGGATGATCACGATCGGCTAATCTCGCTCCAAGCCGATCATGAACATTCTCATTTTTTATGCGCCGATCCATATTTCCAAATCTTAATCTTTCATGTACAGATCGGCGGTTGTCTCTCGACTGCCTATATTCTCAATATGGATCACTGCATTCTGGACAGTTGCGAAGAGTAGGAAGTTTTAAACCTTCATTCCAATAATGCCTGAAGAAAGGACAGTCCCAATGATTCTTTTCTTCATCCTTGATGCGCCTTCCTTCTTCACGAGACCTCCTATACTCTTCTTCTTCGAGCCACTCTTGATATTCTTGTTCATCCCTTTCTCTTTGCATATGGCTTCTTTCCTTCTGACGTCGCCACTTGTTTAATAATATTCTGACAGTTGGACGCCTTCTTTTTTCACCAGCCTTTGAAGTCTCAGGTTGATCATGTTGATCAATGTTTCTCTTTCCTTTCATCTCCTGATACTCCTTGGTTGTTAACTGTTTCTTTGGATCAACTGTTCTGGCTGCCTTGGCTTTATCAGAGGTTAACACCTTGATCTCACTTCGAGGTGTCGGAGCCACCATGTTTTGTGGGAAAGGATGACCGTTGATGCTCATGCCTTTGGCCTTTTCTAGGCCAATCCTTCCTTTAACGATTGCCCTCTGTATCATATCTCTGAAAACTCAGCAATCATTAGTAGTATGGGTACCAGAATTATGAAATTTGCAGTACCTTTTATCTTTAAGCTCTTTGGCCGACGGGATAGTATGATTCCCAGTCAATTTAATTTGACCCTTCTCCAGTAAGTAGTCAAATATTTTGTCGGCCTTAGTGACGTTAAAACTATACTTTATATCCTTTTCGGCACTCTTGGCTTTTGCCCAAGGCATGTATTCATTGTTCTTCCAAGACCAATCTACAGCAGCCACTTCTTCATCACTTTCATCTCCTGAATTATTGTCTTCATCTTCCAGGAAGAAGTGGATTTCTGCATTGTAGATTTTCTTGGGTTTAAAGACTTGATTGTATCGATTTTGGGCATCAATACTTGCCACTTTTTTAGCTAAATCGGCCATACTGTTACAACCAAAGCCTATTTTTTCTCTAATAGCCGGTATCAAACCCCGAATTGCAATGCTAACTACCTCTGGGTCTGACAATGATAAGGAATAGCATTGATTCTTTAATTCTCTAAACCTTTGGAGGTACTGGCATCCAGACTCATTATTTGTTTGCCTTGTATCGATCAAGTCCACCAGACTCTTCTCTAGTACTCCAAGGTCAAAGTATTTATGGAATTTATCTTCCAAATCTCCCTAGCTTTGAATGGAATTGGGTGGCAGAGATGAAAACCATAAAAAAGCTGAACTAGAAAGAGAGAGAGGGAACATTCTGACTTTAAGTGCTTGCTCATCACCAATCTCTCCATGCTGGACCAGAAACTGGGTTATGTGCTCCATGGTTGTCACTGAGCCAGTCCCCGTGAATTTAGTAAAATCAAGGATTCTATATCTTGGAGGAAGAACAACCTGATCAAACCACTGTGGATATGGCTTTTTGTAGCCAGTCATTGTAGATTTCGGTGTTAAGCCAAATTGCTTCTGGACCAGATCAGTCACCCGACTCATCAGTTGGTCAATTTGGCTTATCGGCTTTTGATAGCCGATGTTCTGTCCTCCGAAAGTGTTGCCACTATATCCCGGATTCTCCTGAGCGTCCAAGGTATAGAAATCTGAGACATAATGATACCCCTGAGGAATATCACCAGGCGCGACGTTCCCTTGATATGGTGGTGTATTGAAGTCTCTGGTGATGCGCCTTGCATGAGGAGCTATTTTTGTAGCCGATGAGTACATATTATTACTCATAATCGGCTGTTGCACTGGCTGCGGTGTCATGTCCCCAGGATTGATCATCATCTGGTTTCCATTGCCATTTGCACCATTAACCTGAGGTCCAGCAGAAGTTCCAGTTCCTTGATTGTTTCTCACAGTATATACTGGACCCTTCTTGTCATCGCCTAAATTGAAGGCCTCTTTAATGACATTTGAAAGACTGTTGAGGAATACTTCATTGTGATTCATCAGAGTGGTAGACATTGCTTTGCCGATCACTTCTTGCATGTCATTGTGCTGGACCTGAACCATCGGATCAACATGGCCATCTAGAACCACTCTTGGTAGATGAGATTTTGGATAATTTTCTTATCCCTGCTTTTACTGAAGCTCAACAGACACATATAGCGATATTGTTCAATAGCCTCTTCTATTAGGCGTCGAAGCTCATCTGGAAGTTCTTCCACTATCACGTTTAACATGTCTTCGTTGTTGATTGTCATGATCAGACGATTGTGTCCCACCGGGCGTGCCAAAAGAATGTGTTGACGTAAAATCTCGGTCGGTCACGCCTAACACACTCGTGCACACGGTCCTCAGAGGGGTGCGGAGCAAGGTTCTGACCTCCTGAACCTTCAACGTATGGTGGAGCCGAATCTTAGCGGGATCGACTTCGGGCGTGCCACTCAATTTGACCTGTAATTGACAAGGAGAAGAAAATCTGTCAAATTGTGGAACCTGCCAGTTTGGTGCCAGACAGTATCAAATTATACAGCTCTGATATAGCCACTTGTCTTTAGGATTTTGACTACAAAGTCAACTCCCAGGTAATTGCATAAAAGGCGTTGAAAAAGATATAAAGCATGACGACATGACATATATGAAAGAGTGTTTATAATAAACAAACAACCGATGAGCTTTTAAAGATGTTAACAAAATAAAGATCTATGTATACATCTAAATGACATGAAAACAATGTATCGACTAATTGCATGAGCAGTTCTATCCATTAACAGTGGGGTGTCTCCATACAGCCATAATGCCATAATAACAAATAGATCGATAAAATAGCTTAAACATCAATAGTGGGGTGTTTCCATACAGCCTTAATGATGATCAAGCTAGATCACGTCTCATGCAAAGAGTAGATCCGTTAATTTCAAGCCACTTAAAAGTACACATTATGAAGAAAGCACAACTGGATCGGCTATTTTAGCCGATTCAGGGTCCATGATGCACGAACAAGATCTACCCATCAAAATCATGATTTAATCAAAAATAAATAAACTTAATCTATTATGTATATCAGTGGGGTTCGGAAATACAGCCGTGATAAACATACTAGATCAAATCTATCTACTCTCGAGTCAGATCGTGATTTTATCGGGTATCTCGAACGCACACCATGTAACAACCAAGAATGACAAAATAGTCGATGAAAGGGTTGAATCGGCTATTTTGTCTGTTGTGAGCGTATAAACCTCAAAACAGCCGAAACAAATCATATTTTTAGGCTTGAGCTACTTTGTCAATCTTGATTGGGCAAAGTGTTGTTTAAAACATAAAGGAAACAAAATTAAAGCATAAAACAACATTGGTAACTTAATGAATCTACTAGCTTGCCAAACCAATAGAGCCGATAACTGGCTAAGACCGACTTAAGTAAGAGATTGATCTGAGTCAAGACAGTCTTACAAAAAACGAGATTAAACCGATAACTAGCCATATCATAGCTTAACAAGAGTTTGGTCGATGCCAAATACAACCTTATTACACGATGACACAAGCCATTGGTGAAACTTACAAGCAAACCGAAGGTCGGTCGATGTCGATGCAGTCCTGCCTGATTGAAGGTCTCGCCGAGATCTACGTTACTCCTACTCCTAGGGTTTTGGCCGAGGGCCGATGTATTGATTGATTGGATGTCCTTACAAAATTCGGGTTTCTAGCTATTTATAACCCGGTTGACTCCTGTCCTAGCACGAGTAGATTACAAAAAAGGTAAAAATAAAAGACGACTCGAACTTGAACTCCTCGGTTGAGTCCGACACGCCTTCGAAGCCCATCGCGTTGGTCCACATGAAGCCTTCTGGTTACGCTTGACCCACACAAGCTTCTTTATTTTTAGGCCGATCCTTTTTCTTAATAAATCAGCCGTTTATGTTTACAAAATAATAATCTTCTCGGTCAAAAATCTGATGTAAACAGCTTCCTACTGTTGCCTTGGTCACTTTTAGTAGTAGGTGCTAGTATTGATGTTTTCATATGTCCCTAATGAATTTTAAGAAGAAACAGAGGACAAAGAGTTCATAGTTTACTATACAACAAGTTACATTCTCGACTTTGTTAAGTGTTCCTGTTAATTATAGCATAACGTTGTAAAATATGCAGTAGTAATCCATGTGCCTCATCATAGATTACCAGTTTAATATCCAAACTGAATAACATGTTGGAATGTGTTGGTATAATAGTTTGGGTAGAATTTTATTACATGTAAAACTTGAAATATTAAAGTCCAAACTTATAACCACATGATACATTTTATGCTGCAGCCAGATTGCTTTATTAGTCTCCCTATGCTGAGGCATTAGACATGTAGTCTCTCGCCTCTGGTCCATGTCCCACTTTCGTTGGGCAGCACCATTAGACAGTGTGCCCTTTCTTTGCCACTTGGGTGATTGCTATCAAAACATCTAGCTGTTAGAAATTTAATTTTGCCTCATTGTAAATTGTAATTGAATTCTAAGAAAAAAATTATGCCTATAATTTTAGAGTACACTCTCAGTGGTTCGATTGGTGCACTACTGATTATTTTAAACTAAGTTTTGTGCACCTTACTTCAGCATGACCCTTCGTGTGATTCATCATAGTCGTGTCTGCTTTGCTAAACAGATCGCCTCTTATCTGAGTTAATTGTTTACTTAAATTTATAATTCACACTGAGGAGTCCTGCATATAACGTGCTCTACTATGCTCCTTCTGCTCTGTTCTTGCTCTAATCCTCCTCTCTTCTAATTTGCTATTACTGGGAGAGGAGAGATTTCAGGTTTGTTATTTTGCCATTTTATATTATGCACTGCTACTCTAGCAGCACTATATATATTTTATCCCTGTGTCTTCTGGTGAGAAGACCTCTTCTGTTCATCCCTGGATTTTACACTTTCTTTTTAATGAAATGCTACACAAATCACTCTCGTTCATGAAAATAAAAAATATATATGATAACCATTCCTTCCTTTTAGCTTATTAGTGCCAACACAAAATCGCAAACTAAAATAAAATATATGTACCTTGTGATTTCTAAAATCAGCTATTTTATTTTTAGACTTAAATCTTGTGCGAATATCCGTTTGTTTCAAAATACAAAAGCTTTTTGTTTAATAAATTTGATCTCACACTACAATAGAATAGGCCTTTAGACGATCTATCAACTGAGCTTTAGTCTCGACAAAAAATTACGTCCGGGGCTAAAGACTTTTAGTCCCGGTTGGTAAAACCAACCGGGACTAAAGGTTCACCTTTAGTCCCGGTTGGTATTACCAACCCGAACTAAAGGTCCCCAACCTTTAGTCCCGGTTAGTAACACCAACGTGTGGTGTTACCAACCGGGACTAAAGGTCCTTCCCGAGTGAATTCAAAAGGAATACTTTCAGAAGTATATCACGTGGGTTGTGTAGCTCAGTTGGTAAGCGTGCATGAGGCGAGAGGTGCTGAGTTCGAAACTCACAGATGCACATTTATTTTTCTCGTGGGAGCATTTAGCCCCGGTTGGGAAAACCGGGGCTAAAGCCCTTTTCTGTACTAGTGTCAGCACTCTTATTGTATCTAAAATCCATTGTTTCCTATTTTGATACATATAAATAATTATAGTGTTATCTATCTTGCACCTGTTTCAAAGTTCTATTATAGACATATTAGAAATTGGAAATATAAATCTTTAATTTGTACCGGTAATTTTAAGTATTAAAAGGAACACCAATGCTGCTTTTTGTACTTGCTAAAATATTGTGTTCCTTATGCTTACTCACACTTACATTTAAAGCCCTCTTTTTCATGGCATTGTTTTAATCACAGATTTTTTTCCATCGGGCTTAGGCAAGGAACAGGAGGCGACACCACATTGGATTATCGTGGTACCGTTCGGAGACGATGTGAAAGATATTTTTGATTTCCTGGAAGTCGATTGCCCTACAACTTTGTCTACATTTAAAATATATAATATATATGTATTTTTTTTCTATATATAGACTTGTATATATCCAAGCACTCGCGCGCAGGGGTGCGCGGTTTATACTAGTACATAGATGAATGGACAAACTGACATCTAAACTAGGTCTAACCGTTGTTAACTTTTGTTTTCTTTTTTCTTATAAAAACGCAATGTGTTAACTAGAAGCATTCAACATCGGCGCAGCCCGACTCGACCTGATCAATCTGCTGACTCGGCATTATTATCATGCTTCATAATTAATTTCATAATAATATCAAACTGCACTGGCTGTTTATTGCATGAGACGCAAGTTTGACTGGATGACACAAGTACTTAACCACTCCTCCTATGGTGGACCACCTAAATTAATGACCTAAATTTTCCACCATCGCTGTTCAAAAATCTACTATCTCCCGTGTTGAAAAGTATTCGCTGGTGCGCGGGCAACAACGCCGAGTCAAAGTCAGGCTCGTACCGAACCACTCCACTGTCCACTCCACTACCACTCCCACTCCCGCCACGGCCAGCCACACGCGCGCTCCACCTCCACGTGTCAGCCGCAGGCCGAACCAGGCGCCTTCCAGGAAGCTTCCTCTGGTCGTCTCCGCGCCCACGATATAAAGCAGATCGGCCCCGTGCAAACGCACCCAAGCCAAGCAGCAGCACAAGCACATCAGCTCTGCCTGCTCGCTGCTCACAAGCAACAGCTCTGTTGGAGCTCGATCTCTCGATTCTCAGGAGGAAGTGGAACGGAACCAAAAGGTCTGCTGGTTGCCGCCTGCCAGTAGCGAGTAGTCCGGACACGGGATGGGCAACCTCGTCTCGCAGTGCGTCGTCGCGAACGGTGCCGGCGCGCGGCCTCTGGTCGTCGGGCCGGACGGCAGCCGGACGACGGTGGAGGAGAACACCGGGGTCGCGGAGCTGATGATCGACGCGCCGGGGCACGTGGTGGCGCGCGCCGCGGACGTGGCGAGGGAGCGGCGGGTGCGGGCCATGGCGGCCGACGAGCTCCTGCGCGCTGGCGTGGTGTACCTCCTCGTTCCCGCCGGCTGGGCCGGTGCGCGGATGGGCGACCGTGAGGTCGACGCCATCGGGCGGCTCGTGTCCGCGAAGAAGAGCTCGAGGAAGAGCAGGCCCGCCGGCGGCAGAAGGGTCTTTCCGGACGTCAGCGGCGAGGAGAACGCGGCCGAAGGAAAGGAGGTGGTTGTGTGCGCCGTTAAATGGGCCCATGATCATGGACTTGGACCCAGGCAATGGAGGCCCGCCCTGGATACCATCTATGAGGCCTAGATTTTTGTTATTAAGAAGGAAAAGATTAGTTTTTTTTTGTTTTAGAGAGAGAATAGGAAACCCCCATTCTTTGATTCATATTCTTTTTTGCTTGTTCTTCCTTCCCGTGAGGATAGGATAGGAGGCCAAGTTATGTGCATGCATACACCTTGTACAGACCTAACCCGGCTTGACGTAGTCACTCGTATACATAACAGATCATATATAAATGTCAATGTTAGTGGTTGATGGAAGTGAAAATTAGATTCATGAAAAGTGAAGCGCTTCGGTGGTTCTTCGTTAACCCGTCTCTTTCAACGACCTTTGTCAAGTACTTCATCTATCTCAAGTTATAAAACGTTTGACTTTTTTAATCTTAAATTTAACCGTTTGTCTTATTTTAAAAATTTATATGGAAATTATCAAATTTAAGTTATTCTTGAAGAATTTTTATTAGGTAAAAACTTTGTTCCAGTTGAAGAATTTTTATTAGGTAAAGACTTTGCTCCAGTCGACCATCGTTTTGTCTAACCGCACGTATAGTCTATCTACGGGATTGGAATTGGAACACACGGCCTGAATCCAAACGTTTTCATTCACTACCTCTTCATTGTCCTTCCGTTCCCCACTCCTCATCCATTTCTCCTCTCCTCACTCTCCCTCCCTCCCTCTCGCAAAGCTCATGGTGATTTTGGTGCTCCAATTGCTTTCCCCTCCTCTCAAATAGATACACGGCAGATTACAGTTAGGGTTAGGGTTATGTACGAGACTGGGCGGTGGGTGCCCTTGGACCTGGAGCGGCGATGCGGGTGGACGATGACGACCCGGGTCACTCGGTGTGCGCGACGGTGCCCCACCCCATTCCTCGCGGATGATGTGCGGCGGCGCGGTGGGGCCTGACGGTGGCCACCCCCGAGTCGAGGCGCTGGTACGCATAAGGCCATCCTCGTCGACGCCGCCAGCACCCTTCCTGCCCCCATCGAGCCCATGGCCCAGGTCCGCTCTGCTTCGCTCGCCTCCCTCCCTCAGTCCCATTGCCGCTGTGTGCGCTCCTCCTCTGGTTCGCGTCCTCTACCCGTTTGGTTGGTTGCTTGGTGCTGCATATGTGGTTTCTGCATCCCATTTATCATCATCGATAGGGATTGTTGTGGCATGCCAGTTTATTTTGGCTCAACTTTGCGTGCTCTGTGGCTGAGTGGATCGAGTTGACCCGATCTGTAATTTTTTCTCCGCTCTATATTCATTTTCTGGTTGTGCAATGGAGAAATCTATCAGCATTCTTCAGGACTTGTTTGCTTTAGTAGATGGTTTTCCTTCGTCCCCTGAAAGGCGAATTGCAAAATAAGTTGTTTTCTCTGATGTGTTTAAGTATGTGTTCTGATGTCTGTTGTTTTAATAAAAATTTGTTTCATGTCTACATAATGATAGGCTAGAAGTATGAAATGAATTACTCCAAGGATGAGATTTTGATGCGGTATCACCAGCCTTATCATGTCTGAGGTAAGCCCCCACTCAATTTGTGATTGTAAATGGTAATTTTTGTAACTGTGTATCACATGACCTCGGTTGATTGCACGTTACTGGTACATGTTTTGTAGGTATACTTGGGTCTTTTAGAACAATCATTTTTCAAAGTGGTCCCCTACCTGAAAACTAGGGACAATCTGATATGTAAGCAAATTTGTCATGAATACTCAACTTATCACACACACACACATATATATATATACACACACACACACTAACTCCAGCTAAAAGGTCTGCATCTTGTGTAGAGATTAAAGGTGAATCCCTAAAAATTAGCATAGGCATTCAATTTTATCTGAAATTTCGGATCGGTTGTTTTTGGTGTTTTTAATTTCGATTTTTTAGGAACAGTGACCAACGTTCTGTCCAAAAATCCATAAACCAACAGTTTGGTCCCTCGGTTTCATTTTCGGTTTCTTAGTTTTACCCGAAGAGAGCCGGTGTGGCGATGCATCTCATCTTAGACATACATAACGTCACAGCACATACACAGCCTCAGGCAGCATGTCGATACAATCTAGCTACTTGTAGCGTAGTGACTCTTTTGCAAGGCAGGAAGGAGAACGATACATTCCTGCACACAGAACTGAGAGCATCGATCTCATACATACATGAAGCTTCCAGCAATCTGTTTGTACTAAAGCAAGGCTCCTTTTACATATGCTTTTGGGATTCAATGGCTGGGACTCAAATGCAGGAATCACTGGAGATCGCTGACCGCCATCGCCGACCGAACTTGGAAACCAGCACCCCAGCAGGCTGGCAATAGCTGATCCGCAACAGGTCGGGAGCCCCCACGCGGCCACACTTGCTCTGGTGTGCTCAACGCTCGTGCTAGGTGTGGCAGCTAGGGCTCGAGACGTGGTGTGCCAGACTCTGGATGCTCCATTCCCCAAGTTGAGACTAGCAGTTGGGCTTTCAACTGAAGAATACGAGACGAGTAGCAGCAGATGGGAGGTGTTTTGTGGTTGCCTAGTGGGGCTAGCTGATTCTAGTGGGCTTTGCTTATTCGGGTGTATCAGGTAAGTGAACTAGAAGATCGAGTATCTGATATAATAATCGTTCTCCAGTAACGGGAAACCAAACAAAGGACCGAGGACGAAATTTTTGGTCTATCTGATTTTAGTTCCCTCGGTCCGTTCTGGTTCAGTTATTGGGTCTTGTGTTATTTTGCTCAGCCTAACCTATAAACGAGCAAATCTAAATATTTCTGAATCCGCAAGTCAATTTCGGTGTGTTGCAATTTTAGAACATTTATGGAGATTTATTTCAAATTTATGTAGATATAAGACTGAGTTGTAAATCAATGTGACATAATAACACTAGGCATCTTTGTAAGAACAAGTCAATAACTAGGCATCCTTGTAAAATGCTTTGTTGCTGTTTGAACACTGTACTTGCTTTTTCAGATTTCAAAAATTGCTTATTCGAGAAGATATTGTTACCTAATATATGACAATTAAATTGTCTAAGAAAATGCAGTTTTTCCTTGCAGCCAACTGCTGCTATTTTTTGCTACAAAAGTGAACTAGACTATACCATAGGAAGGAAAGATGCAAAGAGTAGTATGCATCATGATTTCAACCTGCTCTTTGCACCCATTTTTTTTGAGTTAGTGGGTGTGTCATCTAATGAGTAATTTGAGGATAACTGTTCGGAAATAGCTGATTTAGTATTTTGCAATTCAATTTGACTGAGTTGTCACTAGAGCAGCTTGAATTGGAGCCTAGCTTCATTACTTCTTAATGTCTTTTGTAATTTAGATGTTCATTTCTGTGGTGCCACCTGCTGCATATTTTCCCTTAGTCATGTTGTAATATCTATGCTTGCCATGCATAGCATTTAATTGATGCTTGTGAATTACCCTAGTTATAATCGAGCTGATGTCGGCTAGCATTTCCTCACTGTATTGTACTAGAATAATAGGCAGTACATTTCATGCCAAATTTATCCCTTTTTAGTTATTGTTTTGATATGTCAAATGAAACGATAAAATCTTCTAGCTACAATTAGGTAATACCGAGCTATAGATTACTCTACGACAACTACTATAAATTCTCAAATCGATTTTTTTTGTGATGTTTTTTTTTGTGTCGAGGGAGTGATTCTGAGTCTGGTATGCAAGTGACCCAAAGTAGGGGGTGGTGACTAATGTAGGTGAGGACTAAAATACTTTGGTTGCTATTTGAACAGTATACTTGCTTGTGCAGAATACAAAAAATGTATGTTAGCGAAGATATTGTTGCCTAATATATGACACTTAAAAAATTGTCTAAGAAGTTTTCTTGCAGCTGGTTGCTGCTATTTTTTTCTGTAAAAGTGACACTATATTTGTTGAACACTATACACTATACTTCTGCAGCCATAGCCAAATAATTGCAGCCAAACAAGTTGATTACTATTTTTCCTTCATGCTTATTTCTGATTTTTAAGCATACATGAAAAAAAACCGGATGTCATTCAACCATTGAACTAGTCTACTTTTGCACAAAAACTAGTTATTTAACATCATCAGCCTGCCTTTGTTTGACATGTATTTTTGCAAATGGGAGGGGGGTGTTGGGGGAGGAGGTTGTGAGTTGCAAATGAACACAGATATTATACTTGCTTTTTTATAATACAAAATTTGCCTAATTAGGACTATATTGTTGCCTAATGAGTACACTTAAATTGCCTACAAAAATTGAGTTCACAACAACATTTACTAGCATCATCCTGCTTGTAAATATAACATTTATCTCCTACCATCATTCTTTTTATAATCATCCTTTTTATCTCCTACCAACATTTACTAGCATTTAATTTTTTGACACATGTTACATTTACAAGCAGGATAATGCCTACACTATACTTTTGCTTATTTTTCAGGAACATAAGCATCATTTTTATCTCCTACCAGCATTCAATTTTTGACACATATTATATTTTTTACGCGCAGGAATGCAGGCAATGTACAAGGAAGCGAGATGCAGGCCATGATAGAATAGATGTATAGTTTCTAAATTGCAGATGCTGGTAATAAGTAGTGAAAGAAAATAGAAATGGTTGGAGAAATTAGTTCCGAATCTTTCCCCATTGCGATTTTTGTGGCGTCGAGTTTAGTCTAAATAAAACGCGCAGCTCATCCCATTCCTGCACACGATAGATGAGATCCGATTTTTATTCCTGCGGGCTGGGGCATTCCAATTGTTCGGCCTTGGTTGCCGATTAATTACCTGCCTGAACCGCGGCCAAGCAGTTCTTGCGGGGTGACGAGAAAGAAGATAAACAGTTTGCCCATCTTGCCTCGCAAGGATAACCGCGCCCGTTAATGAGTTTTTGTTTCTTGATTTCTGAATAAAGATAATTATTGTTCGTTTCCTAGATAATGGATGCCATTAATTGGTCCCTATGCTATTGGTTGCAGAAATTGTGCTGGTTCTTAGCCACTTTAAGGGTATTTTGTTAGGCAACAATATGCCTTTAAATAGGTAATTTAGTCTTTTCTTACTAGTCAAAAACTCTTTCTTTAATTTTGATTTAATCACCTTGACTCTTTCTTTAGTTGCAGTTGTTTTTATTTCAGCACACCATGCCTTGGCTGACAAATTTATGACATACTCCCTCCGTATGACAATTAGAGTTCGTTTTGGACAGCGACACGGTCTCCAAAGCATAACTTTGACCACTTATTTCTTTAAAAATATTTGTTATAAAGTGATATATATACTTTTATGAAAGTACTTTTCAAGATAAATTTATTTATATGATTTTTACATTTCTAAACTCAATAATTTAAAAGTTATTCATGATTTATATTCCCAATGTTTGACCGAAAGCTTTTCCAAAACGAACTCTAATTGTGATACGGAGGGAGTATGTTACGTTCTTTTACATGCAGGATGTAGGCTAGGTACACAGACAAGACAAGCCATGTATAAAGAAGCTGCATAAATATATATATTTTCGAGCTAGATGTATCATGTTGTGCTTTAGAAACTATAAATGCAAATGTGTTCTTTTCCATGATGAGATTGTCGGTTATATTATGAGAAAGTTTACTCCTTGTGATCTTTTTTAGACATACAAATGCATGAGGTAAAAGCACATGTTTTGACCTAATTTGTCTATTTCTTATAATAACTGTGGTCTAGGCTTGGGCTGTGCAAGTAACTCTATTAGACCTTGTTTAGATGCATTCATTTTGCAAAATGAAACACTGTAGCACTTTCGTTGTTATTTGACAAACTTTATCCAAACATTGACCAACTAGACTCAAAAGATTCGTCTCGACATGTACATACTAAAAGTACAACTAATTATTTTTTTACCTACATTTAATGCTCCATACATGCGTCCAAACATTGATATGATGGTTGATGTGATGGAAAATTTTGCAAAATGGGAGCATCTAAACAAGGCCTACATATGGCAAGAATTTTTTTCTTAGGCACGCCAACAAACCAGCATGACTAGTATCTTTACCGAAAAGGGAATATATTACAGTTTACTATAAATGGCAAGGCCGTGCGGGTGGCCTATATTACGGCCGGCCGTGCATTAGCTGTCTCCTTTATTAATAAACAAAGTCACAATAAAAGAAGTGGTATTTTGCACAATTTTTTGAATATGACGAGTGGTCAAACTTGCTATAAAAAAAGTAAAACATCTTATAATTTAGGATAGATTGACTAATGTACATACTCCCTCCATATAGAAAAAATGACATTTAGAACAACATTTAACATACCGAGGAGTGATTAATTCAAGTAGAGTTTTCTGTATCTGCTCCTATTAAATACCGACGCGGGTGCATGTAATACGAGAAAGTTTACTAGTTCGGATGGTTAGGGCCTCGAGGTGAGATACTGGTGACCTGGGTTCAATCCCTAGCAGCCGTGCCCTCGTCGGCTCGCCCTCGACGTCAGCTGGAAAAGAAGACGATGGACATGATCTGTTTTGAGTCCAGACTATTGCAATAATGGAGGTGACGTGCCATGGAGATAAAATTCTCAGAACATGCCTCATGGACGAGCGATCCTGTGTATAGCAGGAAGACACTAAAAAGGGATGTGATCTATGGCAAAGATGCGCGGCGAGCTTGTGATAATGGAACATGTTTTGCGAGGTGGGAAAGAGGGCGAGGATCTTCGTGATTGATGTTTCCTACTATCTTTTCTTTCCTCCTCAACCACTGAATGCACAGCAAACACTCCCCTTTGACTTGCTATTGACGGTTCCTTCAAGGACCTGACAGAGGTGTGATGCATGAATGGAAACTTACATGTCGGTGATTAAGATAGATAGAAAACAAATCAAAAGTTACAAGTAATTAGCGATAATCAAAGGCAAGCTGCATGTGGACGCCTAACATATGGACTGTGGAGGATAAAGAAGAATAATGTTGGTGACGAAAAATAGATGGAGAAACATCAGATACATATATGATGGAAAGTTAAGTTTGATGGATTTTTTTAGTGGTAATAAGATAAGATAAGATGTAACTGTGTGGATGCGGAGGCAGAATTATCCGATCGAGACGAGACGGATGGAGGAGGAGATGCATCTCAATATCGCTTTGGCTCTTGCTCACATATCCCCCCATGCGCTGATGCGCACACGGTGGCGTTCTGGACACGCGGCCAGGGCTGCGGCCGGAGCCACTTGTCGGCCGCCATGGTAGAGGCACGTCGACGTCGCCGCGGTAGAGATCGACCAGGCCAGGCTGAGAAGGAAGACGTCGCACGCCGCGTGACCCATGTGTGTATGAGCAATGCAAACCAAAGTCCCCGGCCGCACCCGCGCACCGCACCGCTTCCTTTCTGCTGCCTACTACTACTGATTTCCTGCTGCCTTGAGATTTTTGCTGACATTAGCTTAGCTTGTTAATAACGAGTCGAGGACGGTTGCAGTGTCGGCCGTCGGGCGCCTCAGCTGCTCGATTTCCGGTTCCAGTTCTGAAAGGGCGGGCCCCGCATGCACTTGCTCCGTTCGTTCCACGCGTGTCCCCTCCGCTGCTCCTTTGGAGTCTGCCTGCCGCTCTCCATCGTGGTTCTGATTTCTGAACCCTCCTCACCTACCTCACCGCCTCCACCGCACCGGCTATATCATACATACAAGTACTAGCATCTTCCTTCGTCTCTTATTTCTTCAGTAGCTGCAAAATCTCCGTCTGATCGATCCATACAGGTAGAGAGGTAGGTAGGTCTCATTCTCATCTGAAACAGAATTGCCCTCCTATATTATTGTTTCTCTATCTTTATCTATGTATGTACGAGTACTGCACTTCCCTTCATTCCCGGCCCGCCCGGCCACAAGGCGGGGTTCTATCGTCTGTATCTGTAGGCCGGCTGAACAATTATTCTGCCTTGCATGCAGGTTGTGGACTTGTGGTTGTGTGTTGCTGCAGCCTGCAGAACGGGAGCCTGGCTAGCTAGCTTGTGTTTGCAGGAGATACGATGGCAAGCTTCAGCCAAGACAGCAGATCAGCACCCCGAGCCCCACAGACACAGAGGGAGGAGGTACTACGTACTACCATCTCCATGCTTTTTAATTTCTCCGATCGATATATATAATCCTACGTTTTCCCATCGTCTACAATGAAATACCCCATATGCGTATCGATCAGTAGTATATATCAACCTGCCATGTCGATAACAGCTCCTGCGGCTTCTTATTTATCCTCCTTTAATTTATTACCACGGGACACGGGTGGGACTGTTCCGTTCTTCTTCCTTCCTACGACCGCGCAACCGTTGTTTGTTTCGATTCACAAGCACACACAACCTACGTTACCGCCTTTGATTTTCCTTTTCTCATTCTGTCCATGGTTGTCTTTTCTTCTGTACTGTATGCATATGCATACAAGAACAGAAAACAACGATGATCGATGAAGAAGAGAAGCGCTTGAGACTTGAGAGGTGACAGACTGACAAACTATGCCCACTTGAGCAGCTGGTCTCGCTTTTGTTTGTTAATTGTTTCCAATCCCACGGGGGAGGAGAAACCAAAATTCAAACTTTCTTCCGCTCGCTCCGAATATTCCATTCCGCGGCGAAATGTGCCTCCGCTCCGGGTACTTGATTAGACTTGTCTAGGTCAAACACGAGGAAATTCGCTGCAGTTTTACTTGGGTGCATTTTGGGCCTCAGGTTTCAGTTGAGCTGCTGCCGACCAACACCTTTGGTCCACACCTAAAAGCCCACGGCGAAAGGCCACGCGGGTTTTTCTTTTATTTTTTTTTTCCAATAATGGGTCAAGTTGCATCGTCAGGATATTAATAAAGTCTGCAGTGTTGATTCAGTCCTATTACTTTTTGTCCCTGACTTTATTTAGAGACATGCGACATGTTGCATCATAGCTTAGACTCTAAAAATGTTTACATCATAGCGTGTGATGTAATAATATAGCAAGCTTGCGACCTAGATGGGCCATGCATGGTGCTTGAGAAATTATGCTTTTTCCCCCTTTCATTTCGAGAACAGAGATTGTGGTTTGTATGTAGAAGACATTAAAGTACTCCCGTTTGATAATTGCCCGGAAGAAATGGTTTTCCAAGAGGTTTGTATATTGTGTGGTTTTCAAACCTCCAGGTCCAGGGTCAATTGCTGAAAACCGACATTTACAGTCCTGTGATCGGACCTAGATGGATGTGACCATGATCTCGCCCTTATTACTTCTTCGGAACAGGAGGTTTTGCAAAGGTACAAACTAATACTCCCTCCGTCCCTATTTAACTGTCGTCCGGAAAGCGTGTCTGTGAGGGAAACACGGATTTCTAGAGACAGTTATTTAGGGACGGATGGAGTAATCCTTAGACGTGAGTAGACCTGTGGCACGACTGTTGGCCGAGGACAAAATAACATCCTCTTCTGAAGCATCGGCCAATCAGAAAATCCAACCTACTCGGGGGCAATTCAGCTGCACTGTCTGATTCAGCAGCGGCGATAAGGTTTTTTGGTGGCAGATCACTATCCTAGGAGTATCCTGAAGAAACAGAGCAACTTGGGTGGGCAATGTGGCTGGAAATGCTTGAGGGGCCACCGTGGCAAACAGCAAAATGCAAAACAAAACAACAACTTGGCCGTCTCTTGGTTTTCCTATATTGCCTGGTGGTGGTGGTGGTGGTGGGGATGCCAAGATGAAGATCGGATTGCCCCGTACCGTACGTTGTTTATCGGATCGGAGCGTGGTTTTATGATACTCCCTCCTCCTCCTATACTGTATGATAGCATATCAGTTTCCTTAGACGGACTCCAACGGCGTGACCCAAACCTAAAAGTGAGTTGTCCACGGTGGTTTTGCTGGTAAAAAACTACCTCCAACAGTCTATGCAAACCAGCGACGCATTTTGGGTCAGAGCAAATGCACGACACAAACATGTGTTCTCTTTCTATCCTTTTGGGTCTCCATCCAAACATAGGGCCCACTGGAAGAGGATGACAGGAGCCCGGTCAGACATCATTGTTGGGGAGGAGTGTTTATGAGTCACAGACCCTTTTACTATTTGCAACCTAGGCCTTGTTTAGATTAGGAAAGTGAGATTTTTTCTCAACGGTAGCACTTTCGTTGTTATTTGGCAAACTTTGATTCGTCACGACATGTACATACTAAAAGTACAATTAGTTATTTATTTTACCAATATTTAATACTCCATGCATGCGTCCAAACATTAATGTGATGGAGAGAGTGACAAAAAATTGATAGTTTGAAGTCATCTAAACAAGGCCCTGTGCTGATAAATGCATCGTGCGTTTGCCTTCAGTCGGTTGGAGACAGTCTTATATATTCATCACAAAACAAGTCATACCAGCTTCTGATGTGACGCACAACTACCTGTTAAACTAGTACTGTTGTAGGACGATGTGCGCTGATGCGCGATGATGCTCATCCAACTGACACGATGGTGCTTCTATTTCCATTTGCAGCCACCTCTGCAGAGCAAGTACGGCGGCATTTCTCCGAAGAAGCCCCTCATCAACAAGGACCAGGAGCGCGCATACTTCGACTCCGCAGATTGGGTCCTCGGCAAGGTAATTATTATATTAACGAGAAACAACCGAGGAAATAACAGACAGCAGCAAATACTGGTTGCGGTGTGCGTGCAGACCCACCACCCGTACTAACTACGAACCCCCCGCCCTGTGGGCTGTGGCCATGTGGGTGGGTCATGTCTCTCGTGTCTGCAGCAAGGCGCGAGCAGCAACAGCAACAGCACGACGACGGTCCCCGCCGCCGAGCCCCTCAAGCCCAAGCTGCAGGTAAGGAGGAGACAGCGACGGCAACAAACAAGAAAAACCTTGGCTAGTTGCTACGTACTGCTCGTGAGTCGTGGCTCTGATGTGTGCGTGCCTCTGTTTTTTCCCCCGTCTCTGATGAAATGAAGCGGACGGCATACCACCAGCTTCCCCCTCGACGGCCCGCCTGCACGTCGGAGTAGCTCGTCGATCGGCGAAAGGTGACGACTACTCGCTGGAGCATGAGCATCCTAGGGAGTCGGAGGAATCCGGCGCCACGGGTGGTGGCGCCAATTGGGCTGTGAATACTGTATGGGGATGCATGCGATTCCCAGTGTGGAGTTCGTATGTGAAATGAAGTGACCAGCAGTTCACTCGCCTTCTTTTGCTTTGTGCTTCTTTCGTTCGGTCTCATCTGTTTTTTTTTTTTTTTTTTGCGACTGGTCTCATCTGAATTCTCTCATGCGATAAACTTGCTGATGCACCTAAGAACCTTGGCGCCTTGCTACACGCTGGCCGTCGGAGCATCCCAGAATTGACCCTCATCTCGTCGCAGCACACACAATCCCTGCGGGCTGCGGGTCGCTCAAATTCACATCTGTCGATGGGCTACTGCGAAACAAAAACGGACAACTTGGGCTTGGACTCAGGCTCAGCCCTATGAAACTCTCAATGGGCCACAAGCTGTGGGCTCCGATAAGAAACGGTTTGCAATTCGCCAATCCTTCTCCATGGAGACCACTATTAGAATTCATTTCAGCATTCAGGAATCAACTTTCTTTTAAAATAAAATAAAATAAAACTTCCATTGCATCAGAGATCAAAGTTTTCTAGCACATGCTTGATATTACAGGTTGGATAACGAGCAAGAGCCTGGCAAGAGCAAAAAAAAAAAAAAAGTCAGGATGCTTGCCCGTCTTGCCCTTTTTACCAAAGCATCAACTATCTTATTTCATTGTCTACCAATTTTGATCTCCTAATAGGTTTTTGCTTGCTTGATGTCCTATATTTCTAGGACGCCCGAATTTTGCTTGCTTGCATACCTTTGTTGACCAATTCCAACTTTCTAATTCCCAAACCAGCCTATTTTTTTGATTGGCAAAGCTTTGATGCAATTTGTGTACCCCTTGCCACCAAAAAAGGTCCTGATAATTGTTGTGATCTTGGCTGAGAAATTCTTTGAGAACAAGATATGAGCCATTTAATAAATTGGAATAGAAGCAACAACTAATTGTATCAAAGTTAAACGCCCAACATGGCTCAAAGTGTTTGCTTTAGTGAAAGTGAACCTAGATTTGACTTTTGGATGAATAAAATCACACTACTACAAAAAATGATTTCAGGAGACACTACCCAACTATTAACGCAGACAACCGTAAAATGCAACTGTCTCCTAACATACCTGAGAATTTATGGAGACAAACGTTTGAGTTATGCAGATGCTAAAAAATAGCTCGCCTCCAAAAAAAATAGATTAATGAAGTGGGTCTTTAAGAACTAATAGGGTGTTTGGTTTGTGGAACCAACTCATACTTCATGAGGTGATGCACATGAGTCCATCCCATGAATTTTGGTGGAACCAACTCATTCCTCATGCATATACTAATTATTAACTTATGAGGAATGAGGTGGTGATGCATCAACCAATTCCATTCCACCAACCAAATAGAAAAATTAAGAAGAAGATGGACCATCTCATTCCTTAGACCAAGAGGGACACTGGACTGTTGTGGGTGGGGGGTGGGGGGCAGGCCGTCTCAACCCCGGGGTCCCCGGACTCCTTCCCTCCGCCATGGTTGTGGTAAATGAATTAGTAGGTTTGTGCTTATGTCATTAGGCTAGTTGATCCTTCCTTTGAATTAATCACGTTTTAACATTTAATATCCTTTGTTCTGTGCCACCACTTGACCTGCTGAGAGCATGAGTCATCAATTTATAGGTTATAATTAGTATATGGAAAAACAATAGAAAAGATTAAGATGTGGATATGCAGACAAAAAAGAAGGAATATGCAGACGAGAGGGAGATCGATAAAAAACGAAATTTATCTAGCTCCCAATGAGAGCACTCTCTTCGTCCTAAAAAAACTATCGTTTTAGCTTAAAAAACAACTTTGATTAAATATATTTTTTAAGAAATATTAACATTTATGACACATAATTAGTATTATTAGAAAAACCTTTGGATCTAGTTTTTAACACATTTAGGGCCTGTTTGGACCTATGGCAAAAATTTTAGTTCTACACTTTTTGGTCACTTTTTGCCATGGGATCCAAACAGCTTGGCAAAAAACTTGGCAAAAGAGCAAATTTTTTGCTAGTTTCTCTTGCCACTAAAACCTGGCAAAATAGGCCAAAAGCGCCTCGAGGTGGGAGTCAGACGCCACTACCCTCGGTCCCCGGGCGCGAGCCCCGGCCGCCTCCTGCATTGCCTCTGCGCGCGCCGCTGCTGCCGCCTCCGCAAGCGCCGCTGCTGCCGCGCGAGTCCCGGCCGGCTCTTGCGCCGCCTCCGCGCGCGCCGCCGCTGCCGCTCGAGCCCCGCGCCGCCTCCGCGTGCGCTGCCGCTTCCGCATGGGCCCCGGTCAGCTCCTGCGCCGCCTCCGCGTGCGCCGCCGCTTCCGCATGGGCCCCGGTCAGCTCCTGCGCCGCCTCCGCGTGCGCCGCCGCTGCCGCACGGGCCCCGGCCAGCTCCTGTGCCGCCTCCGCCGGGCCAGGCGGGAAGCGGATGCTCACCGTGGAGGGCTTCGGCCAGAGGCGGCGCCACCGCGTGGAGAGCCATCGGCGCCGCATCGGAGGAGGATTCCACGGGAGGAGACACAAGGGGAAGGGGAAGACAAATAATTAGGGGCAAATATGTCATTCTACACTCATCAATATAACTTTAGCCATGGGATCCAAATAACTCTAGAAGACAAAAGTTTTGGCTACAAAAAGTTTGCCAAAGTTTTGCTAGTGGCAACATGGATCCAAACAGGCCCTTATTTAAAGATATAGAAATTACATATATTTTTTGTAAATCTGATTAAATTTAGGATATAAAGAAAACACTGACATATTACCTCCATCCCTAAATAAGTATCGTTCTCGCTTCTCGAGAAAAAGCTACCGATAATTATATATTAAAATATATTAATATTTATGTTAAGTAATTAGTATCATCAGAAAGATCTTTACATCTAGTTTTTTAACATAATTATTTGAAGATATAAATATTGCACATATTTTCTATAAATTGAGTCAAACGTGTGCCACGTACACCAATGACGACACTTATTTAGAGACGGAGGGACTAAAGTATATGCGACGCATCTGGCACCTGGCATCTCGTGCCGCAGCTAAAAACAATAGGAGGCCGCCGTACCCTATCCGGCTAAGAGCAAGGCTAATAATTTAGCCGGCTGAAGGCTGTAAACCAATGTCATGTCATTTACAGCCAGCTATTCAGCCTGCTAGTATTATGAGTTAGCTATTTAGCTAGCTGCAGTAGAGATGGTAAATATTTAATGGTGTAATGTGTGTGCAATCTGTTATGGTCTATGTCTTTGTGGCTGTACGTATGTGATCATCCATCTATAAAACTACATATGTGAAAAATAAAATATTAACAAAACTACATTACTCGAAAATATTTGGAGTTGAGATATAACAGCTAGTGAACTAAAGAATACAGAGTAAGAAAGGAAGAACGCAGACTATTCTTGCGGAATTGTCTGATCCTACCACCGGCCTTCTCTTCAGTCTTCACCATATACAGACGAATAGACGATCCTGTATCTAGTTCTCCGACAACTACCGTAGAAGTCCATGGTGGATTGGTGGCCTCCGTGCCATGCATGCTATAACAACCTGTCAACCTGAGGTTCATCTCCTGCCAACATCGGCAAGGCTACCAATCCAGCATCTGATGGATAAGGAAGGTGAGGGCTCCGGTCCACAAGAATCGATCTGGCTTTGGGAGTTCGGGATTTGGGGGCGAATTTGGTGGTTTCAGTATCCGTATTTGAAACACAGTTCGATCTGGAGTGCACTTTGACGAGAG
Source organism: Coix lacryma-jobi var. lacryma-jobi (assembly GCA_009763385.1). NCBI lineage: Eukaryota > Viridiplantae > Streptophyta > Magnoliopsida > Poales > Poaceae > Coix > Coix lacryma-jobi. Next base: position 112,173,105 of record CM019827.1, on the reverse strand, counting down.
GCATGGGAGATTTTCCTGCGCGGTGAAGAAAGAAGCGGAGGATGGTGGAGCCGCACGGGATCGGGAGGTAGGAAGAAACGCCAGCTATTTCGCCCACGACCGGCTGGAAGCCGTCTTTTTCTTCTCGGTAGATGTGTTTCAGCCCGGCGAAGAAACAAGCGCCCGCTCAACTCTCTCTCTTCATTTCTCTCCCCTCCACCTAGGATTGTTCTGACGTGGACAACTATTTCGCCGGCTGACAAGACCTTACTATACTTGCTCTAGTCGGTCACCGTCAACTGTGGAACGACGGGCATGGGGGATCGAGCAGCGCATATTACACGCGCACGTCTGATGCACTGTGTACTGTAGCTGCAGTATCCCATTCACGGAGGAGATCTGAGATCTGCCAATCCGGGGAAGGGAAATAAAGTATGCGGCCAAAACTCGGCGATCCAGGTTTTTGGCATGCATGGCAATGGCACGGTGCTCCTACCCTACCGGAGTGACCAGCGGACTCGACTGCGTTGCAATCATGATGATGAGCGAGCGGCCGGCCGGCCGACATCTGTCTCTGCACGAGGAGCACGTGCAGGAGTCGGGAGCCCGGCCGGGACCCTTGGCTGGGCGCTGCGGATCCTGCCAACACACCAAAAGACGCGAGACTTGTTGGCATGACCACCATTCCTACCATGTGATGGCACAGGCAGCAAAATAGCAAGAGTCTTACGTGAACGTAAGAGATAATAAAAAACTATTTTATATATTTTTATTTTATTATTAGACTTATATGTTTATCTTTTAGATTCTTGGACTAAGTAAAATAGACTAGTTATTTGTTTATCGTTAGTGACTACTCTCTCCTACTTATTTAAATACCTAGCCATTACGAACATCTAATAAAAGGCTACCACCGCCTCAGTCTGCATCCTGTTGTTGCTGCAGCGATTGGATTTTGTTACTATGGTTTTGGCGCTAAGCCGCCAAACGTTTCTCGTCATCAGAACACATAATAGTGACATCGCCGAGACGTGAGGCACCATGCAACGTTGCACATCTCATTTGGTGTGACTAGTGACTGACCCTCTTTACCTGGCCGGATGTGTCCACTGCTCGTGTTAGGTTGTGGCCGTTTGTCGAGAGAAAAAAAAAATACTACAAACCTTTCTTAAGGAAATAAGGATAGTATCTACTCCACCCATCCCAAAATACTAGACATTGTAAGATTCAAAATGTTTCCCAAAATAGATGATGTCGTAGCCTAGCATCTGTGTTTGATCCTAACCCAACGTACAATCAGAGCTTAATAGAATTAATGGATACTCATACCAATAAATTGTAACTTCTTTTCTAGAAATCCATCTCCAATGTACTATAAAATTAAACGTGCTTGCCTAGCGAAATTTAGAAATGGGTGCAGAAAACTGATGTTGATTTATGAGGAAAGTCTAGATTCTAGAAAAGCTACTATATGTAAACGAGATTGGCCTCGTGGAGGCAGGATATTACACTATAAAGATTTTTGTTTCCACATTGATCGATCTTTGGGACAAGCTCTACAACGTCTTTTAATATGGGATAAAGGGAGTATAACAATATTTCCACAACCGTGTGTTGACTTATAAAATTTGCCAAGCCAAAGATTTATCAACCAAAAGTTGATAAAAGTTAGCGTAAAAATATTTGCCACAGAGTTGTCAAGCGAAATATGAGCTAATGGCAAATTTTGACAACCAAATAGAGAGATAAAAAAAGTTAACTTGCTTTGTAAGTTTTGGTATCTAAAATTTGGCTATCAACAAATCAGTCTCTAATCCTAACGTAACTCACTTCATGTTGGCCCAAAAAACAACCCATAGGGTAATTAAAGGTTATTACAATCTCATGAGTTATAAGTACAAGTTGCAGTCATTGTAGAACACCAAGCATCTCTGACGATCTTGTCGTCCCTAAGTAATTAGCATATCAATAGCTTTGCTTTAGTCCTATGGAGGCTCAGAGCGTGCCTCAACCATGTAGGACGGGACACGATGTACCCACTTTTTATAGGTGGAATCTATGGGCAAACCCAACCCATAAAAGGAGGCGGACTAGCTCATCCCGCATTCACTATTATTCTCCATTTCTTGAGCTCTTCTCCATATGGTTGAGTTGTTCTTCGATGGCAACAAGATGCTTGGGCACGAGCTCCTTGGCGCCTTCCCCTCCAAGAGTATCCCTTAATTAACTTGGTAAATCTCAAGTTTTAGCAACTCCCAAAAATATATAGCAAGTAAAAAATGAAGCAATCTCCAATGGCTTGGTAAATTAGGCTTGACAAATCAAAAAACAAGGGCCCATGAAGGAGACCGGTGAGAAACAGTTGAGTAGACGCCGCCGCCGCTTCTCCTATTGCGCAGCCGTCGCGCTTAAGGCCACGATCGCTGAAGACTGTCGCCGCGCGCTCCTCTCCGTCCACCGATCAGAAATTGTAGCTCTTTCTCCCAGCGAACTCCTCCAGCAGTCAGCCTTCTCCTCCAGCAGACGGCCTTCTCCTCCTCCCTGTCACCATCTGCTCACCAAGACAGCCCCAGGAACCATGCCTCGCAAGAATGTTTGACAAGAATCCTTCTCCTTCCATCTCGTTGAGTCTACACAAAGTTTAGAAGCAAAAAATGAGATAATATCAGGGAGGGCAGCACCACATGACATATACATCTAGTTGTGCCAAATCGATCAGGAACCTTGCAATGAACTATCTGGTTGATCGTCGTAGCAAGCATGAACGTGGATATCTGAACTATCTGACAGCCTTTACCATCAGATCAAGAGGGCAACAACATTATCCCTCCCCTCACTGATCTGGCCCTGCCACCGACAGCCACCTCGTCAGCACGCTGTCCTGTACCGGCCACAAGCAGCAGTGTTAGAACTAGAGATAGTATAGAGTCTGTTTATTCTAAGGTACCGTATCTGAGATGATCTCAATACTTAACGTGCAAGTCACGATCTGTAACGTTTTTGTAAGTGCAATCAAGCCCTCATTGTGGGTTTTGGTGATAATGACCACACGATTGGAGAACTAATGAGATTCATGAAGTTGATAAGCAGGTTATGATAAGAAAGGATAGTTTATACGCGTTGGTGGACCCCTCATACTATACTTCATCGGATCCGGACTAAAAGTGATATATCAAGCTTTTTCATTTGAATTTGAGTTATAGGAATGTCGTACTATCAAGGGGGAATGCAAATACACTGCTATGGCTGAATGACATGTGCTCAAACCAACCTAAGCCATCCATGTTTTTAACCAAAGACAGCTGCACAGAATTCCAATCCAACCCTGTCTGATTGGTAGGCGCGGCAGTGCCGCTCTTGTCGCGGCAGTGCCGGGCCGCGGCACTGCCGGGCTTCGGCCGGCACTGCCGCGACTTATTGTAACCGTTGGCAGGGAGGAGATATTTACTCCATCTCCCTGCCACCCCAACGGTTATCTACGACCAGAACTCATCACCTACCTCCAGACAAGCTTCTCTCTTCCCATTGAAGGCTCTCAACTCCCCTCTCACCAATCCTTCGATTTCCATTGATTCCAAGTGATTGAGAGGCTTAAACCTTCATCAAAGAGAAGCCCTAGCTGAGATCTACTTTCTAAAGCACTTGATTTGAGCCATAGCCGGTGGATTTGCTTCTATTACTCTTGGGTTCTTGGAACCCTAGCCGGCTAGGCGTCGCCCTAGAGCCTTGCCAACTTGTGTGGCGGCCTAGGGAAGTTTGTAATCACTTGTGCAGCTAGTATTATTACCCCTCACTTCAAGGATTTGGTTCCTTGACTTGAGAACGAGGTAGAGTTGCAAAGCTCATGACCTAAAGTGGTCAACCTCAACAACGTGGAGGTAGGCAAGCCTTGGTGGCGAGCTGAACCACGGGATAAATCACTTGTCTCTTGTGCTTGCTTAGTTTCATTCTTCATATTCATGAGCTTGTGATAGATTCTAGGGTTTGGCCCGATCTACTTTATTCTTCATATTTGGCTTGGAGTAGTTGGTTCTGCTGGTTCATAGAACTTGTTGTAGCATTTCTATTCATATAGAATCAGTTAGTTGTGGCTGGATTTCGAATTACAGCTTCTGTTCTCACACTGCGCGGCAGTACCGCGCTGGGGCCGGCAGTGCCGGGCAGCGGCAGTGCCGGGCACAGAGCGGTAGTGCCGGGCTTATCTAATTAAGTTTTGAGCTGTGATTTTTGACAGGCCTATTCACCCCCCTCTAGGCCACACAGGTCCTTACAAGTGGTATCGGAGCCTGGTCTCTCAGCAGCACTTCACCGTGCGAGAGAATGGCCACCGGCGGAGGAACGGGTAACGTTAGCGTTGTGCAACCCACACCTGAAGTGGAAATGCACACCGCTAGCAGCAATGAAAGTCTCTCCATAGCAAGTGAGAAGGCACCTCCTCAAATGAGTGTGTCGGCCGGAGAGCTCGCAAGAAGAAAGGAGGAAAGAAGATTGAGAAGAGAAGCTAGAGCCAAAGCAAGAGAAGATGCAGCGGCTCTCAAAGCAAAAGAAGAAAAGGCTCAAAGAAAAGAAGAGAGAAGGATTAGAAGAGAAGAAAGAGCCAAGAGAAGAGAAGAAAAGAAGAAGGAGGAAGAGCTCCAAGCAAAGAAGAGTGTGAACTTGAGTGATGACTCAAGTAGCACCGAAGATGGAGATGATCACTTCTCCTACACACATAAGGACAACAAGAAGAAGGAGGAGATGAAGAAGTCATATAAAGAAGTATCCTTTAACTATTCTTCTATGACTAACCATGACTCTAGGCCTCTCATCAATGTGCCCGCGGGCAAGTTACCTCGTTTCGACGGGACTAACTTTGCCAAGTGAAAGCACATTATGAATACCTATCTTATTGGTCTCCATCCAGGTATTTGGGAGATAGTGCACAATGGACTTGAAGCACCAGTTGATCCAAAGAGCCCCACTCAAGATGAATTCCGCAACATTCATCTCAATGCCCAAGCCACTAGTGTGTTGCTTAGTGCCTTGGATGGTGATGAGTACAACAAGGTCATGGGAGTTGAGGTTGCAAAGGAGATTTGGGACACATTGCATATAGCTCATGAAGGGGTTGACAACGTGAGGCAATCCAAGATTGACTTGTTGATGGCTAAGCTCAACCGGTTTGTGATTTGTGATGGTGACGGTCCTCAAGAGATGTTTGATAGATTGATGGTGATTGTTGGTAAGATTAGAGGGCTAGGTGGAAATGAAATCAATGATCACAAGGTTGTGAAGATCATGTTAGAGGCATACTCACCTAGAAATGAGACCGTAGTGACATTGATTAGGGACAAGAAGAAGTTTGAGCAATTCACACCTAGTGATGTGCTTGGAAGGATTATCACATTTGATATGCAAAGAGAAGAGGCAAATGAGAGAAGGAAGCTTGGAGAGTTGCAAGCTAGGCTAGATGGGATGAAGATCAAGGATGTGGCACTTAAGGCTAGCAAGCCATCAAGGCAAGCAACATCAAGCAAGACAAAATCAAGCAAGCAAGCCTCTACAAGCAAGCCCAAACAACAAAAGAAGAAAATTGAAGTTGAGGACAGCACATCATCATCTTGTGGAAGTGAAAGTGATGGTGAAGAATTGGAAGAAATTGGTGATATAGCACTTTTCATGAGAAGATACCGCAAGGGGCTCAAGAAGGAAGGTTACAAGTTTGTAAAGAGAAGGTTTCCAAACAAGAAGAAAAGAACTTGCTACAATTGTGGAAGCACCGACCATTTCATAGCACATTGTCCACATGAGAAGAAGGACAACTTCAACAAGGGCAAGAAAGATGACAAAGGCACTTACAAGAAACACAACAAGAGATACATGGGAGAAGCTCACATTGGACATGAATGGGATCCAACCGCACAAACCTCAAGTGAAGAAGATGAGAAGATAGCAACAATAGCATTTCAAAAGTCATCTCCTTCACCAAGACTATTCAACAACTTGTCCGATGATGATGATTGCAACTCCCACACTTGTCTCATGGCCAAGAAAGAGAAGGTGAAAAAGGCTCACACTTCTAAAACCTCTCTTCCACCTAGTGACATCTCTAGTAGTGAACTTAGTGATTCCTCTAGTGATGATGATTCTAGTGATGAAGAGATAAACATGATAACTAAAAGGTTGGACAAGAAAACCAAACTCTTTATCACTAAACTAATGGAGGAACTAGAATGTGTACAAGCCGAGCTAGCAATAAGGGAGGATGCTCTCATCAAACAAGAGGACCTCTACATTGCTTGCAAGGAAGCTCTTGCATTAGAGAGAAGTGAGTTGGACGTCTTGCACGAGGCCTTGGCCAAAGAGCAAGATGAACATGCTTCCCTAAAGAAGGCTCATACTGCACTCAAGGAAAAGTATTGTGGCTTAGATGAAAAGCACAAAGAACTTGAGTTGCAATATAATCTTCTTTGGGAAAGCAACTCAACTCTTCCTAAAACAAATGTCACCTCTATTCCCTCCACTAGTGAAGGTTGTGGAAAATGCTATAATGTTGATTTAAATATCTATTCCACTAACCTTGTGAACATGGAGGCCATGAGAAAGGAAATAGCAAGATTGACAAATATCATTGCAAATGGTTGTGTCAAGTCTACCACAAGTGCTAATGAGAAGACTCAAGAGAAGAGCAAGCCCAAGTTCAAGAATGGACGGCGTCCTTCCATAAAAGATGGGTTGGGGCACGAAAAAGGAGCCAAGACTAATGGAAGAAGGACAGTGAATGGCTATGAGTGTGTGAGGTTTGAGAAGAAAGATTGGTACAGTTCAGCCTGCACAGACCGCGGCAGTGCCGCGCCAGAAGGCGGCAGTGCCGGACCCCGGCAGTGCCGCCCCCAGGCCGGCAGTGCCGCGCCCCAAGAAAGGGAAGGCTACCAGTTTGCCTTCTGCTCAGTCTCACACACAGCACAAGCAGGTACCCAACCCAAAGCAAGAATCTCAGAAACCAAAGGAATCTATTTGGGTGACCAAGAACAAGTTTGCACATCAACCCAAGATAGAAGCCCCAAGGAAGAGCATGTCATCTTGTTACATTTTAGGACACAACAACAGTGGTAAAGTTGTTGCAAAGTATGTTGGTGATAACAAGAGGACAGCCGACAAGTGCATTTGGGTTCCTAAGATACTTGTGACTAACTTGCAAGGCCCCAATATCAATTGGGGACCTAAACCTAGGAACTAAACTTGTCTTGCAGGCATACTCCTCCGGTGGATCAAGTTGGGTGCTTGATAGCGGATGTACAAATCATATGACCGGAGAAAGGAGTATGTTCTCATCATATTCCCCAACTTCAAATGCAAGCGAAAACATCATATTCGGTGATAACTCCAAGGGGGATGTGTTAGGTCTTGGTAAAGTTGCTATTACACTTGAGCATTCAATTACTAATGTCTTACATGTTGATTCATTGAGTTACAACTTGCTATCCATTTCACAATTATGTGGAATGGGTTTCAATTGTCTCTTTACGGATGAGGGTGTGGAAGTCTTTAGAAGGGAGGATTCCTCTATTGTCTTTACGGGTCGTTTGAAAGGGAAGCTTTACTTAGTTGATTTCAACAAAAGTGAAGCCAAACTTGAGACTTGTTTAGTGGCAAAATCTAGCATGGGTTGGTTATGGCATCGCCGACTAGCTCATGTTGGGATGAGGAACTTGGCCAAACTTCAAAAGGACAATCACATCCTAGGACTAACCAATGTTGATTTTGAGAAAGACAGAGTATGTGGAGCTTGCCAAGCCGGAAAACAAGTAGGCGTACCTCACCCACCGAAGAGCTACGACACTACTACTCATCCATTGGAGTTGATCCACATGGACCTCTTTGGACCGGTTGCCTACCTTAGCATCGGCGGTAACAAACATGGTCTTGTTATTGTTGATGATTTTTCTCGTTTCACTTGGGTATTCTTTATGCATGACAAAAGTGTAGTGCAAGAGAAGGTGAAGATGTTCATACGAAGAGCTCAAAGGGAATTCGGTTTCAACATCAAGAAAGTTCATAGCAACAACGGAACCGAATTCCGAAACACCCAAGTGGATGAGTTTCTTGATGAAGAGGGCATCAAACATGAATTTTCAGTTCCATACACCACTTGTGACGTAACGGCCCTAATCCCATGGCCCACTTATCACTGTCAACCACTGACAGTTGATCCGTACAGCCAAGAGATTACGACCGGGTTCCGCCACTGGGCTACATCAGTGCCCGATGTCCGCAGGATCATCTCACAATTCAGTTACAATCTCTTGAACATTTTGACAAATAACATCGGAGTAAATAGCGGAAGACTTAAATAACAATAGTTTTACAAACCAGGGTTCAACATAAACTTAAAGTGAAGTTATTACAGACCATAGTTCAAATAGATAGAGTTGGCAGGGTAGCATATGACAACAACTAGAAGATAAAGATACTTCACCCAGCCCGAGGGTGAATAATCACTCATCGGCCTCATCGGCCTCTTCCTGAACAACAGTCACACAGCAGGGTCCAAGGCATACTGAGGAATCTGCCATACCTGCAACATGGGTGAAAGAACCCTGAGTACAAAGGTACTCAACAAGACTTACCCGACTAAAGAAAAGGGAGAAGACTCAGGAATGCAGGCTTAGGGTAGTCAAGGTAAGGCTTAAGCAAGATCAAGTATTTTGCAGAAAAGCATTTTGTAAACCTTATTTTATTTTTGAAAGATTCGGTATTCCTCAAATCTTCATCGTTCATGATTCATTTTACATTTCAAAACATTCCTAGTTGAGAACCACTCCCTGTTGACAGTCAGTGACTAAGTCTCCATAACCGAGGAGCAGCGTTAATCCGGATAAATAATACTCAGCTGAGGGTCCCTATCCACACTGCATATGTAGCACCCAAGCTTGCATATGCCAACTCGTCTACCACGATTCCTCCAAGATTGGGCCCGGTCCTACGCCACCCGGAAGTACAGTACACCACTCCAATCCGGGACTTTAACCCACGTGGGTACATGCTACTTCCGCCATCTCTCCACTCCCAGTGCGCGGTTGTCGGTCCAATAAAGGATTCCTCGGAGCCGAAGCTTTCCGGAGTATGTGAATAGTTGCAAGTCTTAGTCAGCAGGCCCCCATACAGGTGGTCCCTAAAATTTTCCAGCCAGCGACAAGCACCTCGGGACTCTAACCCAAGAGTACAGGTCCTGTCAGTTTTTCAACCCTGTCCCGGTCGGTGTCAACTGTTGAGTCCCGGACTACAACATGACGGCACCGTACGCAAGGACAACCTCTCCTTCCCGTTGACTAAGTACGGATCAGATACTTAGCCAATAGTGGGAGTAAACCAGAAATTCCCATAAATATTCTTAAAGTGATCACACTTTTGAAATTGGCACTTTTATTGCAAATCTAGTGTATAGCATTTGCTAAGCATTTTGCAAATAGTTTTTGAAAAGCAGGTATCGGGTGTATCATTGGTCAAGGTAGATAATGCATCAGATAGGATTTCACTCAACTCCTATCAACCTAATGCAATAATTTAACTCAAAGACATTTAAGGAAACATTCATAAATTCAAGGAAAGGGTTAAATGCACCGGGGCTTACCTTGGATGGCAAAAAGAGCAGACTCGGGGTAGGTACAGGTGTCGGAGCTCGGGGTTGCCTCGGGGACAGATCCTTCGATGGCTACCTCGACTTCAGGGCCTTCTTCGTCAACTATACGGATGCGATGATGAATGCTCATGAGAATGATGATATGGACTTATGGTGCAAGATAATACCACTGATTCTAAATTACTCTTAGGCAAGGCATAATCGGAATTTAGGTTGAGCATAAAAGTTAACCATTTCTTCCTTAAGCAATATTGATTAAACTAGACCTTATTATAATTATTCTAAGCATCATTTAAACATAGCATCACAAATATCATAGACCAAAGGGTAGGGGTCTATGAACACCAAGCAATCCAAAAGTCACATCACAGGGCATTCAACGCTAACCCTAATCACCTTTTCTATTTTCTTAATTATTTAAAAAGGTCATTTTATGAAGGTGCTCCAAAAATTACCAAATTAATCCCATAAGTTCATTAGGGTACAAGTATATGGCAAAACAAATTTCATAATTTTTGGAGGTCATTAAGGTGCTCAATTAAATCTAGACATTTAATTAACAAAAGGCACTATTCCTTAATTAAAATAAAGCTCAAAAAACAACTTGCTCCAAATGACTTCAAAATTTTACCAGAGACTCATCATGACATAACTAGCTTGCAAATTTTATCTCAAGATTTTTGGAGCTATAGAACACTCTCCAAAAATACCAAAACCTTCATTTATTAATTAAAAGGGAGATTTTTCATTTTCAAATTTTTGCAGAAAAGTCAAGTTTTATATTTTTATAAAATACTTCAAGGTGTAAAGAGTCTACCACAAAAATCTCAGAATTTTTGGATGCACACAGAAAATCATACAAAAAGATGAAATCTGAACACTATTCACATGTAAGAAGAAAAAGAAAAAGAGCACTGTTCTTCTCCTCCGCTCGCCGGCGATCACCGACGACGGCGGCGCTGCTACGCCGGCCACGACGAGGCGCCTCAGGCGAAACCGAGGAGATGGGAGGCTTCAGGAGGCTCACCGGCGTCGATTTGGAGGCTCGGCGCAGTGAGGGGATGAACGGAGGGAGGTGGTCGACGGAGCTCGGCGGGAGCTTCACGGCGGCGACCGACGCTTCGGCGGTCCTGCGCGACACAAGCGACCGCAAGGGGTCAGTCAGAGGCGCAAAGGAGCAAGGAAGGTGATGCGGGGGTCAGTGGAGGATGATCAAGGCCGGAGAGGGAGTATTTCACGATCCCGACCTCGACGGGATTCTTGCCGGAGATGACAACGACGAGCTACGCCGGGCGAATGGAGGCGGTAGCGACCAAATTGAGGAGTGGGGAAGCTGCGTGAGATCACGGCGGAGCTCCTGAGCTAAGTGGTTGAGCACGGGAGGCTCTGGAGTGAGGTGGCGACGGTGGCGGAGGTGGTGTGGAACTCCGGCGGTCGGCGGCCCTTTTATAGCCGCGGCCAGAGACCGGTAGAGAGCACGAAGAGGGGTGGATAAGCTCGGCGGGAGCACGCGCAATCGATTGCGAGGCCGAGGGTCAGCGGTTTGGCTTGCGGGGACCGGGCGCTGTGTTCGCCGGCGACGAACACGCGGCGGCGAGGTGCTGCGGGGTGGGGGACAGGTGTGCGAGGTCAACTTGTGCACAGACGCGTGCGGAATGATGATCTGCACTTCGGCGTGGAGTTGGTTTGGGCGAAGGAGCTTCAGACACGCGGCGGCATGCGAATCCGACGAGGGTGCGCGGCCGGGCCCCCCCTGGCTCGCCGGAGAAGAGGAACAGGGCTATGCCCTAGCTTTTGACTTTGAGCAGGTTTTGTATTTTGCGAATTACTCCCAAAAATTGAACTGGGCAACAAAAACTCAAAACACCAAAGTTTCTCAGAAAAATGAGATCTACAACTTTGTCAATATGAACATTTTCAAATTCCAAATAGTTTTTGAACAATATTTGAAAACAGAAAAGGGGACACTTTTGAGATTTGAATCAATTCAAAATTACTTTGGATTTTATACTGAAACTTGAAAATCTGCAAATATGAAAGTTGTTCCTTTTATCAGAACCTACAACTTTGCTATAATACACTTTTCCAGAAACTCATTAGTTTTTGAATTCATTTTGAAAACTGAAAAGGGGACAAAAACTGGAGTTTGATTGAATTTGAAATAACTCAAAACTTTGTACTGCAACTTGAAAATTTGTAAATACCAAAGTTGTTTCTCTTTGACAGATCTACAACTTTGCTTTTTGGACCAACCTCAAATTTTGAATAATTTTTGAATTACAAAAAGAGGGATAAAATCCAGGGTTTGGAAATCAGGGTTTTGCAAAGAGATTTGAAATCAAATTCTGATTTTTGAACTTTGGCCAACACAACAAAACTTCAAGACACCAAAGGAACAAGAATTACACAAAGCTAGTCACAGAGATGAAATTACCATTTTGCCCTTGTAGAGAGAAGTGGGCTAATTAGGGTTTTTGCAATAGAGGGACTTCACATAAAATGATACACTTAGCAAAATGCATACACATGAAATCATGATCAAGATGCTTAAAGATGATAATGATGATATGTCAAGTTAATTACATGCTAAACACCAGAGGTGTTACAGCCTTCCCCCCTAAAAGAAATCTCGCCCCGAGATTCCACGTCTTATGAAAGGACAAAGAAGGGATAAAGGCAAAACTTTACATTGACAGGGATTCGAGAAAGTCGGGGTAGTTCTTTGCTAAGAAGTCTTCGGATTCCCAGGTGGCTTCTTCTTCAGAGTGCTGGTTCCACTGGATTTTGTACCATCTCGTGGTAGTTCTTCGAGTAACACGATCCTTGTGGTCCAACACGCGAACTGGATATTCTGAGTAGGATAGATCAGGCTCTAGCTCGACACCTTCAACTTCCACGACATGTTCTGGTACTCTGAGACACTTCTTGAGTTGGGAGACATGGAAAACATTGTGGACAGCGGAGAGATGATCGGGCAACTTCAGCTTGTAAGCTACCTTGCCACAACATTCCAAAATCTCAAACGGACCAATGTAGCGGGGTGCTAACTTTCCCTTGACTCCAAAACGAGTGACTCCTTTGGTTGGTGAAACCTTGAGATATACATAATCTCCAACTTGAAACTTCAGAGGTCGACGTCTCTTGTCAGCGTAGCTCTTCTGTCGAGATTGGGCAATCTTCATATTCTCTTGTATCTGCTTGACTTTCTCTTCCATATCTTTGACCAGGTCAACTCCAAAGAATTCTCTTCCTCCGGGCTCAGACCAACTGAGGGGTGTACGACAACGACGACCGTACAGTGCTTCAAAGGGTGCCATTTTGATGCTCTCTTGGTAGCTGTTATTATAAGAGAACTCTGCCAAAGGCAAACAGTCATCCCAAGTATCTGCGAAGGTAAGAACACAGGCTCTCAACATGTCCTCCAGCACTTGGTTGACTCGCTCAGTTTGTCCATCAGTTTGAGGATGATAAGCTGTGCTATGTAAGAGCTTGGTTCCAAGCGAGGTATGGAACGCTTTCCAGAACTTTGCGACAAACTGGGTACCACGATCAGAGACAATGCTCTTGGGTATGCCATGAAGTTTTACTATGTGGTTCTTGTACAAAGTGGCATACGTGGGGACGGTGTAACTGGTCTTCACTGGCAGGAAGTGAGCTTGCTTAGTGAGATGATCCACGATTACCCAAATGGAATCAAAACCTTTTTGGGTCTTGGGTAGTCCATTGACAAAATCCATACTAATGTCGTCCCATTTCCATGCGGGTACTGACAGAGGTTGCAATTCTCCTCCAGGCTTCATGTGTACTGCCTTGACTCTTTGGCAGGTATCACACTGAGCGACATACCGGGCAATCTCAATCTTCATTTTAGTCCACCAGAATCTCTGCTTTAAGTCTTGGTACATCTTGTTACTGCCGGGGTGAATAGAGAATCTGGTCAAGTGTGCTTCATCAAGGATTAACTGTCTCAATTCAGGCACTTTGGGAACTACTAGACGGTTCTTGAACCAAACAACTCCTACATCATCGATCCTGAAACAATCAGCCTTTCCGGTCTGGACCTTTTCGATGATGTGCTTGATTCCAGGGTTATCCTTCTGAGCAGCAATGACTTGATCCTTGATGGATGTTTCTATGCTGACATTGTTCAGGTTTCCTTGCGGAATCATTTCGATACCCATCCTTTCAAGTTCTTGGCACAAGGAAAAATCATAGGACTTCGTCGTCAGACAGTTGCAGTATGACTTGCGACTGAGGGCATCGGCAACTACATTTGCCTTACCAGGATGGTAATGTACTTCGAGATCATAATCTTTAATCAACTCAAGCCATCTTCTCTGCCTCATATTCAATTCTTCTTGAGTGAAGATATACTTTAGGCTCTTGTGATCCGTATACATATTACAGGTGCTGCCTAACAGATAGTGACGCCAAATCTTCAAGGCATGCACGACTGCTGCTAGCTCAAGATCATGGGTTGGGTAGTTTTCCTCATGTCGCTTAAGCTGTCGTGAGGCATAAGCGATTACTCGTCCTTCTTGCATCAAAACACAGCCCAAACCAGTACCAGATGCATCACAGTATACATCGAAGGGTTTCTCGATATCTGGTTGAGCTAGGACTGGTGATGTAGTTAGCAGTTTCTTCAAGGCTTGAAAGGCTTGCTCACAGGCTGGTGACCAAACGAAATCCACGGAATTCTTCAACAACTCTGTGATAGGCTTGGCGACTCCGGAGAAATCTGGGATGAAACGACGATAGTATCCAGCCATTCCCATGAAGCTGCGAACTTCGCGGACAGTGGTAGGTGGCTTCCAATCCAAGATATCTGCCACTTTTTCAGAGTCAACTGACACACCTTCAGCGGACAGGACATGACCAAGGAATTGAATTCGATCTAGCCAGAATTCGCATTTACTGAACTTGGCATACAGCTGGTGATCTCTGAGACGAGAGAGAACGATTCGAAGATGCTTGGCGTGATCTTCAGGAGTTCTTGAATAAACAAGGATGTCGTCAATGAACACGACTACAAATTTATCGAGCTCTGGCATGAACACAGAGTTCATGAGATACATGAAATGAGCAGGGGCATTGGTCAAGCTAAAGGACATGACCAAATACTCATATAGACCGTATCTGGTGGTGAAAGCTGTTTTAGGAATGTCTTCTGGACGGATTTTTATTTGGTGATAGCCAGATCTGAGATCAATCTTGGAGAACACTCTGGCTCCAGATAACTGGTCAAAAGAAGGTCAATGCGAGGCAAGGGATATTTATTCTTGATGGTGACCTCATTGAGCGGGCGATAGTCAACGCACAGACGAAGACTTTTGTCCTTCTTCTTCACAAAGATAGCAGGACAGCCCCAAGGAGATGAACTTGGGCGAATGAGACCCTTATCCAAAAGCTCTTGCAATTGGATCTTCAGCTCTGCCAACTCTCTGGGAGGCATTCGATAAGCTCTACGGGATATAGGAGCAGTCCCGGGCTTGAGCTCTATGGCAAACTCAACATTTCGGTCGGGAGGCAGACCAGGTAGATCTTCTGGGAAGACATCAGGGAACTCACAGACCACGGGAATATCCCTGGCTTCCGGAACACAGGCGGTATTCAACTGGGTGGTTGCTGGTTTTTGAGGCATAGGAAGTTGGAGAAAGAGTTTGGAGGTGCTGTTAGGAATATCCACTCTCACAACTCTATTCAAGATGTCTATCATGGCTTTATACTGACACATCCAATTCATGCCTAAGATGACATCTATCTCTTGATTGCGCAGTACTATCATGGTGGTAGGAAAGACATGTTCCCCCAACATTACTGGTATACTGCGGACCACTTTCTTAGTATTTATCCGCCCTCCAGGCGAAAGTATACAGAAACTTTCTTTTAACTTCCCCATGGGTAACTCATGCTTGATGGCAAAAGTGCGACTGATGAAGGAATGCGATGCACCAGAATCGAACAAGACGACTGCAGGATGATTGGCAACAGGGAACCTACCGAGCATGACGGGCTCTCCTTCTGGGATGTTACTGACGGTGGTGAAGTAGACTTGCCCGTGCTTCTTGACAAACTTGCCCTTCTGGACGTGCTGCTGCGGTGCACGGTGCTGCTGCTGTGATCCTCCAGTGCCTTTCTGTGCATGTTGGGCATTCTTCTTGGGTTTTGGGCACTCGCGAGACCAGTGACCAACTTGGCCACAGTTGTAGCATGGATGGTTGTAAGCTGTTTGAGGGGTGGTGACACGAACACCTGGGGCGTTCGGCTGAGTGGCACTTTGCTGGTTGGCATTATGAGTGGTGGCCGCGGTACGAACGACCACTTGCTGATGAGGGTATGGGGCACGGTTTTGGTGGTGGCTGGGGTGATAGATGATTCTTGGGCGCTTATGGTTGCTGGAGAAGCTGCTAGACCCAGCCTTCTTCTTCTTCTTCTCCTCCTGATACTGGCGGTTACTTTCCTCGAAAGCGACAGCACGGTCAACGACATCATGATAGGATCCGTTTAGGTTGTTGGATAGACCTCTGCGAATCTTAGGGTGCAGACCCCTGAGAAAACAATCTCTCTTCTTTTCCTCTGTGTTGACATAGTCGGAGGCATACTGGCTCAGGTGGTTGAACTGTCCCACGTACTGCATAACGGTGGAATCTTTCTGTTGCAGGGCTAGGAACTGATCAAGGTTCATCTTAATCAGACCTGATGGGATGTGGTGTGCACGGAAAGCGGTGCGGAACTCTTCCCAGGTCAGCTGGTGGCCTTCAGGCTGGGCAGCCAACAGGTTGGCGTACCAGGCACTTGCGGGACCACGGAGCTGCTGAGAAGCGAACCGAGGCTTCTGGATCTCTGTGCAGTGTAGAAGACTGAACTTCTGTTCCATGGTGCGTAACCAGTCGTCAGCCTCGAGAGGTTCATCGGCCTTTGTGAAGACCGGTGGTCGGGTTTCACTAAAGTCCACGTAGGTTGTCTCTTGGTTGTTGCGACGACCACGGTTGCCGTTGTTCTGCTGCCCTTGGTTCTGGGCCATCAGGTTGGCAGCGGCGGCCAAGGCTGCAATGGCATCTGCCAGGGTAGCAGGAACTGGTGGAGGGTTTGGAAGGTTGGCACCTCCGGAACTTCCGGCTCCAGTGCGGGTGTTCACAGGCATCTGTATAAAGAACTCGGAACTCAGCATATATGGACAAAGGTTCTGAAACGACTTGATTGATAACTTCACTGATACAAAGATAGCTGGCTTGATAAAGATGACAACAGACTGATAAGGGAAAAGAAAGATACATGCCAGACTTGGCAACAGACAGACTAACGCCCCCAAACCTAGTCTAAGGTTTTAGGTAAGCAGATGGTACAGACACAACGAATCTAGTCGTCATCGATGATGATCATCTCTTCATCGTCATCTTCATCTTCGATGATGAGTTCGGGCTCTTCCTCCTCATCCTCGTCCTCGGCATGGACATCTTCTGCAGGTTCCACTTCTTCATTCTGGTCTGGCTCATGTTCTACTTCAGGTTCCTCCACGACTCCATCTTCTGGATCCTCAGCAACAGGTGGAGCCACGGGGTGAAGTTGGTCGTACAGTTGATGTACCTCCTCATGAAGCATATCATTGTACTGCTCAATCTGGGCAGTGTACTGCTGCAGTCCATGGAGCTGGGCTCTGGTGACATCCTCGCGGTTCCAAGCATCATTGCGCTGCTCGATAGCGCGAACCGTGTTCCGATTGGCCTGCTCCAGGGAAGCTCGTGCCTTATAAAACTCCATGCGGGAAAGATAGAAGTCATGCTCCATGTTCTCCATCTCAGCCTTTAGATTCTTGATTTCCTCCTTCAGCTGCTTGCGGGTGCGGCGGGGAAAGCGACGTCCGTTGGAGGATTCTCCAGTCTCTTCTCCGGCGCGTGGCGCCAGCTGGTGACGCGGCACACCGTTCGGTCCAGTCGACTTGCGAGCAGTCCGCTTGATAATGACCATATCTGGACAAGAGGTTATAGGTGAGAAAGGCTAGCAAGAAAAAGGTAAAGGCATACTAACCCAACAGACTTAGAGAGGAAGTTAACTTAAGTGATTATGATATGATGCATGATTCGTTCCTACGGAACAAGGCAATGCAACTACTAAGGTAAGGTGCATAGGGCTTAAACAAGTTGTCTTGCTACTAGTTGCCAAAGACAAGATGAGATGAGAGAAGCAATTTGGACTCAAAATAGTCAAGTTTAGTTTTTTTTTTTTTGAACTTAAAAACCTTTTGAAGTTTTCGCAAAAAAGATTGCAACGTCGTAGTGAGATGCTCTGATACCACTCTGTGACGTAACGGCCCTAATCCCATGGCCCACTTATCACTGTCAACCACTGACAGTTGATCCGTACAGCCAAGAGATTACGACCGGGTTCCGCCACTGGGCTACATCAGTGCCCGATGTCCGCAGGATCATCTCACAATTCAGTTACAATCTCTTGAACATTTTGACAAATAACATCGGAGTAAATAGCGGAAGACTTAAATAACAATAGTTTTACAAACCAGGGTTCAACATAAACTTAAAGTGAAGTTATTACAGACCATAGTTCAAATAGATAGAGTTGGCAGGGTAGCATATGACAACAACTAGAAGATAAAGATACTTCACCCAGCCCGAGGGTGAATAATCACTCATCGGCCTCATCGGCCTCTTCCTGAACAACAGTCACACAGCAGGGTCCAAGGCATACTGAGGAATCTGCCATACCTGCAACATGGGTGAAAGAACCCTGAGTACAAAGGTACTCAACAAGACTTACCCGACTAAAGAAAAGGGAGAAGACTCAGGAATGCAGGCTTAGGGTAGTCAAGGTAAGGCTTAAGCAAGATCAAGTATTTTGCAGAAAAGCATTTTGTAAACCTTATTTTATTTTTGAAAGATTCGGTATTCCTCAAATCTTCATCGTTCATGATTCATTTTACATTTCAAAACATTCCTAGTTGAGAACCACTCCCTGTTGACAGTCAGTGACTAAGTCTCCATAACCGAGGAGCAGCGTTAATCCGGATAAATAATACTCAGCTGAGGGTCCCTATCCACACTGCATATGTAGCACCCAAGCTTGCATATGCCAACTCGTCTACCACGATTCCTCCAAGATTGGGCCCGGTCCTACGCCACCCGGAAGTACAGTACACCACTCCAATCCGGGACTTTAACCCACGTGGGTACATGCTACTTCCGCCATCTCTCCACTCCCAGTGCGCGGTTGTCGGTCCAATAAAGGATTCCTCGGAGCCGAAGCTTTCCGGAGTATGTGAATAGTTGCAAGTCTTAGTCAGCAGGCCCCCATACAGGTGGTCCCTAAAATTTTCCAGCCAGCGACAAGCACCTCGGGACTCTAACCCAAGAGTACAGGTCCTGTCAGTTTTTCAACCCTGTCCCGGTCGGTGTCAACTGTTGAGTCCCGGACTACAACATGACGGCACCGTACGCAAGGACAACCTCTCCTTCCCGTTGACTAAGTACGGATCAGATACTTAGCCAATAGTGGGAGTAAACCAGAAATTCCCATAAATATTCTTAAAGTGATCACACTTTTGAAATTGGCACTTTTATTGCAAATCTAGTGTATAGCATTTGCTAAGCATTTTGCAAATAGTTTTTGAAAAGCAGGTATCGGGTGTATCATTGGTCAAGGTAGATAATGCATCAGATAGGATTTCACTCAACTCCTATCAACCTAATGCAATAATTTAACTCAAAGACATTTAAGGAAACATTCATAAATTCAAGGAAAGAGTTAAATGCACCGGGGCTTACCTTGGATGGCAAAAAGAGCAGACTCGGGGTAGGTACAGGTGTCGGAGCTCGGGGTTGCCTCGGGGACAGATCCTTCGGTGGCTACCTCGACTTCAGGGCCTTCTTCGTCAACTATACGGATGCGATGATGAATGCTCATGAGAATGATGATATGGACTTATGGTGCAAGATAATACCACTGATTCTAAATTACTCTTAGGCAAGGCATAATCGGAATTTAGGTTGAGCATAAAAGTTAACCATTTCTTCCTTAAGCAATATTGATTAAACTAGACCTTATTATAATTATTCTAAGCATCATTTAAACATAGCATCACAAATATCATAGACCAAAGGGTAGGGGTCTATGAACACCAAGCAATCCAAAAGTCACATCACAGGGCATTCAACGCTAACCCTAATCACCTTTTCTATTTTCTTAATTATTTAAAAAGGTCATTTTATGAAGGTGCTCCAAAAATTACCAAATTAATCCCATAAGTTCATTAGGGTACAAGTATATGGCAAAACAAATTTCATAATTTTTGGAGGTCATTAAGGTGCTCAATTAAATCTAGACATTTAATTAACAAAAGGCACTATTCCTTAATTAAAATAAAGCTCAAAAAACAACTTGCTCCAAATGACTTCAAAATTTTACCAGAGACTCATCATGACATAACTAGCTTGCAAATTTTATCTCAAGATTTTTGGAGCTATAGAACACTCTCCAAAAATACCAAAACCTTCATTTATTAATTAAAAGGGAGATTTTTCATTTTCAAATTTTTGCAGAAAAGTCAAGTTTTATATTTTTATAAAATACTTCAAGGTGTAAAGAGTCTACCACAAAAATCTCAGAATTTTTGGATGCACACAGAAAATCATACAAAAAGATGAAATCTGAACACTATTCACATGTAAGAAGAAAAAGAAAAAGAGCACTGTTCTTCTCCTCCGCTCGCCGGCGATCACCGACGACGGCGGCGCTGCTACGCCGGCCACGACGAGGCGCCTCAGGCGAAACCGAGGAGATGGGAGGCTTCAGGAGGCTCACCGGCGTCGATTTGGAGGCTCGGCGCAGTGAGGGGATGAACGGAGGGAGGTGGTCGACGGAGCTCGGCGGGAGCTTCACGGCGGCGACCGACGCTTCGGCGGTCCTGCGCGACACAAGCGACCGCAAGGGGTCAGTCAGAGGCGCAAAGGAGCAAGGAAGGTGATGCGGGGGTCAGTGGAGGATGATCAAGGCCGGAGAGGGAGTATTTCACGATCCCGACCTCGACGGGATTCTTGCCGGAGATGACAACGACGAGCTACGCCGGGCGAATGGAGGCGGTAGCGACCAAATTGAGGAGTGGGGAAGCTGCGTGAGATCACGGCGGAGCTCCTGAGCTAAGTGGTTGAGCACGGGAGGCTCTGGAGTGAGGTGGCGACGGTGGCGGAGGTGGTGTGGAACTCCGGCGGTCGGCGGCCCTTTTATAGCCGCGGCCAGAGACCGGTAGAGAGCACGAAGAGGGGTGGATAAGCTCGGCGGGAGCACGCGCAATCGATTGCGAGGCCGAGGGTCAGCGGTTTGGCTTGCGGGGACCGGGCGCTGTGTTCGCCGGCGACGAACACGCGGCGGCGAGGTGCTGCGGGGTGGGGGACGGGTGTGCGAGGTCAACTTGTGCACAGACGCGTGCGGAATGATGATCTGCACTTCGGCGTGGAGTTGGTTTGGGCGAAGGAGCTTCAGACACGCGGCGGCATGCGAATCCGGCGAGGGTGCGCGGCCGGGCCCCCCCCTGGCTCGCCGGAGAAGAGGAACAGGGCTATGCCCTAGCTTTTGACTTTGAGCAGGTTTTGTATTTTGCGAATTACTCCCAAAAATTGAACTGGGCAACAAAAACTCAAAACACCAAAGTTTCTCAGAAAAATGAGATCTACAACTTTGTCAATATGAACATTTTCAAATTCCAAATAGTGTTTGAACAATATTTGAAAACAGAAAAGGGGACACTTTTGAGATTTGAATCAATTCAAAATTACTTTGGATTTTATACTGAAACTTGAAAATCTGCAAATATGAAAGTTGTTCCTTTTATCAAAACCTACAACTTTGCTATAATACACTTTTCCAGAAACTCAATAGTTTTTGAATTCATTTTGAAAACTGAAAAGGGGACAAAAACTGGAGTTTGATTGAATTTGAAATAACTCAAAACTTTGTACTGCAACTTGAAAATTTGTAAATACCAAAGTTGTTTCTCTTTGACAGATCTACAACTTTGCTTTTTGGACCAACCTCAAATTTTGAATAATTTTTGAATTACAAAAAGAGGGATAAAATCCAGGGTTTGGAAATCAGGGTTTTGCAAAGAGATTTGAAATCAAATTCTGATTTTTGAACTTTGGCCAACACAACAAAACTTCAAGACACCAAAGGAACAAGAATTACACAAAGCTAGTCACAGAGATGAAATTACCATTTTGCCCTTGTAGAGAGAAGTGGGCTAATTAGGGTTTTTGCAATAGAGGGACTTCACATAAAATGATACACTTAGCAAAATGCATACACATGAAATCATGATCAAGATGCTTAAAGATGATAATGATGATATGTCAAGTTAATTACATGCTAAACACCAGAGGTGTTACACCCCTCAACAAAATGGTGTGGTGGAGAGGAAGAATAGAACACTCATTGACATGGCAAGGACGATGCTAGATGAGTACAAGACGCCGGACATCTTTTGGGCCGAAGCCGTCAATACCGCTTGTCATGCAATCAACCGCCTCTACCTCCACAAGAGAAGAAAGAAGACCTCCTATGAGCTGCTCACCGGTAACAAACCAAAGGTGTCGTACTTTAGAGTATTTGGGTGCAAATGTTTCATATTGAACAAGAAGCCCAAAGCCTCTAAGTTCGCATCCAAGGTTGATGAAGGTTTTCTTCTCGGTTATGGATCAAACGAGCATGCCTATCGTGTTTTCAACAAGGCCTCCGACAAGGTTGAAATAGCGATAGACGTGACGTTTGATGAAACTAATGGCTCTCAAGTAGAGCAAGTTGATGAGGTTGTTGTAGGTAATGAGGAACCACCTTGTGAAGCAATCAAGCAACTAGCCATTGGTGATATTAGACCACAAGAACAGCAGGCTACTGGTCGAGATGGTCCTCAAGCTGAAGCTCCTGCTGGGATTGATCAGATACAGTCCCCGACAGTGTCGGGCCTGACCCCGGCAGTGCCGGACGGCGGCAGTTCCGGGCTAAGCCCAGCAGTGCCGGGTACACCCAGAGCAGCTGCAGCCACTCCACTTCATGGAGTAAACTTACAACCCATCTTCGAGCAAGATGAAGAAGAGGATGCTGAAGATGAACCAGAACCCATTGATCATCCAAGACTCAAGCAAACTATTCAACGGGATCACCCCGTTGACAACATTCTTGGGAGTCTACGAAAGGGGGTAACGACACGCTCTCATTTGGCAAATTTCTGTCAATATTACTCGTTTGTCTCCTCCTTGGAACCTCTCAAGGTAGAAGAAGCCCTGTATGATCCGGATTGGGTGATGGCCATGCAAGAAGAGCTCAACAACTTCGAGCGCAATCAAGTATGGTCACTTGTGGAAAGACCAAATACCAATGTTATTGGAACCAAATGGGTTTTCCGCAACAAGCAAGATGAAGAAGGTGTGGTGACAAGGAACAAGGCAAGATTGGTAGCTCAAGGGTTCACTCAAGTAGAGGGCTTGGACTTTGAAGAAACATATGCACCAGTTGCAAGGCTTGAAGCCATTCGGATTCTTCTAGCCTATGCAGCCCATCACAACTTCAAGCTATATCAAATGGATGTGAAGAGTGCATTTCTCAATGGCCCTATACAAGAGTTGGTGTATGTCGAGCAACCACCGGGCTTTGAAGATCCCAAGTTCCCCAACCACGTCTTCAAACTCCATAAGGCACTCTATGGGCTTAAACAAGCACCTAGAGCATGGTATGAATGCCTTAAGGAATTCTTGCTCAAACAAGGCTTTGAAATAGGCAAAGCCGATCCTACTCTCTTCACTCATAAAGTCAATGGAGATATCTTTGTGTGCCAAATATATGTCGATGACATAATATTTGGTAGTACTAACAAATCTTTTTGTGATGAGTTTAGTAGGATCATGACTAAGAGATTTGAGATGTCTATGATGGGTGAGCTCAAGTTCTTCCTTGGTTTTCAAATCAAGCAATTAAAGGAAGGGACTTTCCTTTGTCAAACCAAGTACACCCATGATATGTTAAGGAAGTTTGACATGGTAAACGCCAAGCCTATCAAAACTCCCATGCCAACCAATGGGCATCTTGATCTCAACGTAGAAGGGAAAGCCGTGGACATTAAGGTATATCGCTCCATGATCGGCTCACTACTCTACTTATGCGCATCTAGGCCCGATATTATGCTTAGTGTGTGCATGTGTGCTAGATTTCAAGCTAACCCGAAAGAGTGTCACTTAGTGGCCGTTAAGAGAATCTTGAGATATCTAGTTCACACTCCAAACCTTGGCTTGTGGTATCCTAAGGGCTCCAAGTTTGATCTACTTGGCTATTTGGATTCCGATTACGCCGGTTGCAAGGTAGATCGAAAAAGCACTTCGGGGACATGTCAATTCCTTGGACGCTCCTTAGTGTCTTGGAGTTCTAAAAAGCAAAATTGTGTAGCCCTTTCCACGGCCGAGGCCGAGTATGTTGCAGCAGGTGCATGTTGTGCGCAACTACTTTGGATGAGGCAAACCCTTTGTGATTTCGGATGTCATTTTACGCATATCCCACTCCTGTGTGACAATGAAAGTGCCATAAAACTTGCAAACAACCCAGTGAGTCACTCAAGAACCAAACATATAGACATCCGACATCACTTCTTAAGAGATCATGAAATCAAAGGAGATATCGCCATTAGACATGTGAGCACCGACAAACAACTAGCCGATATCTTCACTAAGCCTCTAGATGAGTCAAGGTTTTGTGCTTTGAGAAGTGAACTAAATATCCTTGACTCTCGTAACATAGTTTGAAACCTAGCATGCTTGATTGATCTACTAGAATGACCTAGGTAAAACAAATTTCAAAACTTTCGTATATTGTGTTTCAAAACCTTTGTGAAAGAAACTTGCTTGGAATGACCATTGTTCTGAATTGATTACTTGTCACTGGTCATAACATGCAAGTAGTACTTGTCCACTCCAAGAATAAGATATAGTGCTGTAGAGAATAAACCTGTCTATAGGTAACTGTCCGGCAGTGCCGGGCCAGGCGCGGTAGTGCCGGGCCCCGGCAGTGCCGCGACAGGCGCGGTAGTGCCGCGACTTACCGATTCAGCCTGAATCGGTTTGTTACCGAGTGGGGCCAAGGGAAAACTTTCCTATTCTTACCCGACGGCCCCCTCTCTCTCTCTCCCTCATCCTTTCACCGCACCCGTGCTCTCCTTTTCATCTCTCTCTCACGGGCGACCGGGCGACCGCACTCTCCCTCTCCACCGACCGTGCTCCCCGGCAGCTCCGGCCTCCGGAGGTGCTGCTCGGGATCTCCTTCGGTGCTGCTCCGTCGTCCTCTTCTCCAAGGGTCTCCTTCCCTCTCCTTCCTCTCAAGGTGAAGGTTCAAAATCCCAAACCCTAAGTTTTTCCCGATTTGTAAAATGCGCCATGGGTATTGTATTTAGAGGTTGTAGAAGGGTTTGTAGATGATAGGGAAGTGATAGAGATGATGGATGTGGTGTTCCTTGGCTCAGATCTGGCCTGCCTGCGCGGCAGTGCCGCGCCCTGCGCGGCAGTGCCGGGCCCCGGCAGTGCCGGACCATGAGCAGGGATTTGATCCAAGTAACACCTTATCCATCAAAATCTATCGCCTCACTATAACCTACCAGCACTTATGCAGTCTTCTAATTCACAGTTTCCATGTTTTAGATGTCGGGCGGAAGAGGAGATGAGAGAAGGGTCAAGCAGAGGATGGATCCGCTCAGGGGGAGGAGCAAGCAGCCATCCCGTCGAGGTGGCTCTAGCTCCCAAGGAGATGTTTCAGCGAGGCAGCAGATCCGGGATGAGGCTCGCCTGCAGATGCAGGGTCGTCAGATTCGGGATGACCTCTATCCCAACACCCCAGAGCACCTGGCAGAGGTCAGCAGAGCACACTTGCAGCCCTACACAGAGGATGTGCAGGAGAGGCCTCCTCAGGACACCAGGGACAGGCAGCCCCTGTCATACTATCAGCAGTTCAGTTCGGTCAAGTCTCAGCGCCAGCACAACCCATACAACCATCAAAAGGATATGGGCATTGATTACAGGTTCTGGAACGAGTTCCATTCAGATTTCTATCGCTCAGTCCTGTACAATGCTAAGAAGCAAAAGATTCTGAACATGAAGTATGTTGATTGGGAGCATCTAGAGAGCAAGACTGACCGTGACATCAATAGGGTGGTGGCTGCGTGCAAGGCAAGAAACATGTATGATTTGATGGGATTTAGCTATAATTGGAACACTGAGATCATCCATCAGTTTCATGCAACTTTGTATGTTGATAATGTGGTTGAGGAGATGCACTGGATGACCGAGGGTCGCCACTACAAGGTCACCTATGAGACCTTTAGTAGGATCCTCAGTTTGGGCAGCGAGGATAGAGAGCTTGATAATCTGCATGATGAGAGGACGTTGACAGATTCTGAGATTGCTTTCATGTATGAGGACCCTCGGAAGGCAGATGGGTTGGTCAAGGGACTACAAGGTTTTTATTACATGTTGAACAACCTCTTCAGGCAAACTCTCAACCCAAAGAGTGGGTCCCATTCTAACTTGTATGGATATGGCAGGAACATGTTGGCTAGGATGGCCCCAGGGGCTAATCGCTTTTCCATATCCAGCTTTATATGGACTGAGCTTCAGGTTGCAGCCGAGGATGCTAGGAAGGCAGTTCTATATGCCCCCTACATCATGTTTATGATTGAGATGGTTTCCGGCTATACCTTTGCTAAGGATGGGTTGCATGAGCCATACCGTGCAGAGAAGAAGAGAGGAGCAGCATTAGGGGCAGCAGCAGCAGCTGACAGGCTAGAGAGCTCTCGCCCTTCCTATCAGAGGAAGAAGAAGAGCAAGTTGGCCAAATGGATCAAGACCATCTTCTCTACTTGCACCTACGCAGCCCAGACAGCTCACCAGGCACTCGTTGAGCAGCGAGCAGAGCGAGAGCGGGCGGGACGTTCGCCGTTACCTCCACCCCGCTCTCCACCTCACTTCGACCTCTCCAGTCTCGACTCAGATGACATAGACTCAAATGGAGATGAGGAGCAGGAGGAGATAGTGCCTGTGCCACCCCGTCGTTCTACACGTGCCTCGACCTCGACCCGCTACACCAGTTCCACTCACCGTCAGGGGAAGGCCGTGGTAGAGTCCGACGACGACGATGATGACGATGATGATGATGAGGAGGAAGAAGAAGTTCAGTGGGACAAGATAGCTTCGGATGATGAGTGAGTGTTTGGACACTCTTCTCTTCTCTACTTCTCTCTTTTTGGTGACTTGTTGCCAAAGGGGGAGAATTAGGTGAAGCGAAGGGGGTACAACACTTTCTTTCTGTTCATGTCCCCATCATGTTAGTAGTTGTGAGTTGTGAGGGAGTTTGTTTCGTTTAAAACTCTATGTTTGTAATATTACTCTATGGTACTACTTCTTAGGCTTGGATGTGGACATGTACTTTTACCTGCTTATCTGCCATGTGTTATCTTGTTTAGTTCTGTTATTGATTATGCTTTGTGGCTTTGTGTTAATTCCGCTGCGTTTGCTGTCTGTAGCCTGAGCGGCAGTGCCGCTCCAGGGCCGGCAGTGCCGGGCTCCGGCAGTGCCGCGCCCAGAGCGGCAGTGCCGCTCTGGCAGAAAGACAGCAAACATCTCTGATGTGCTTAATCTGTCATTCGCATCACGTATTATTCTTGACACAGTTTAGTTGCACCCCACAAAGCTATTAGATGTGAAACTGAACCTATCTCTCACCTTTGAATATGTGAATGATGGCCTCTAATGCCAATTCGAGATTTTAGTTCTCATTCACACATTTAGGGGGAGGTTTCACACCTAAGCTTCTAAATCTCAAGTATTGTACCCTTTTATTGTAAGCTTCGATTGTGTTGTCATCAATCACCAAAAAGGGGGAGATTGTAAGTGCAATCAAGCCCTCATTGTGGGTTTTGGTGATAATGACCACACGATTGGAGAACTAATGAGATTCATGAAGTTGATAAGCAGGTTATGATAAGAAAGGATGGTTTATACGCGTTGGTGGACCCCTCATACTATATTTCATCGGATCCGGACTAAAAGTGATATATCAAGCTTTTTCATTTGAATTTGAGTTATAGGAATGCCGTACTATCAAGGGGGAATGCAAATACACTGCTATGGCTGAATGACATGTGCTCAAACCAACCTAAGCCATCCATGTTTTTAACCAAAGACAGCTGCACTGAATTCCAATCCAACCCTGTCTGATTGGTAGGCGCGACAGTGCCGCTCTTGTCGCGGCAGTGCCGGGCCGCGGCACTGCCGGGCTTCGGCCGGCACTGCCGCGACTTATTGTAACCGTTGGCAGGGAGGAGATATTTACTCCATCTTCCTGCCACCCCAACGGTTATCCACGACCAGAACTCATCACCTACCTCCAGACAAGCTTCTCTCTTCCCATTGAAGGCTCTCAACTCCCCTCTCACCAATCCTTCGATTTCCATTGATTCCAAGTGATTGAGAGGCTTAAACCTTCATCAAAGAGAAGCCCTAGCTGAGATCTACTTTCTAAAGCACTTGATTTGAGCCATAGCCGGTGGATTTGCTTCTATTACTCTTGGGTTCTTGGAACCCTAGCCGGCTAGGCGTCGCCCTAGAGCCTTGCCAACTTGTGTGGCGGCCTAGGGAAGTTTGTAATCACTTGTGCAGCTAGTATTATTACCCCTCACTTCAAGGATTTGGTTCCTTGACTTGAGAACGAGGTAGAGTTGCAAAGCTCATGACCTAAAGTGGTCAACCTCAACAACGTGGAGGTAGGCAAGCCTTGGTGGCGAGCTGAACCACGGGATAAATCACTTGTCTCTTGTGCTTGCTTAGTTTCATTCTTCATATTCATGAGCTTGTGATAGATTCTCGGGTTTGGCCCGATCTACTTTATTCTTCATATTTGGCTTGGAGTAGTTGGTTCTGCTGGTTCATAGAACTTGTTGTAGCATTTCTATTCATATAGAATCAGTTAGTTGTGGCTGGATTTCGAATTACAGCTTCTGTTCTCACACTGCGCGGCAGTACCGCGCTGGGGCCGGCAGTGCCGGGCAGCGGCAGTGCCGGGCACAGAGCGGTAGTGCCGGGCTTATCTAATTAAGTTTTGAGCTGTGATTTTTGACAGGCCTATTCACCCCCCCTCTAGGCCACACAGGTCCTTACAGTTTTGTATCAAGACACAAACTCTGTAATTGTTGACGTGTTCTGCTGGCCTATATTAACATGCATCCGTCACTACCCAGGGCTTAAGCGACGTTAGTCTATTTTACATGGTATCGAGAGCCTTCTCTCCTCTCTAGATTGCATCCAGATAAAAACCATGGCATCGACTTCCACCTCCCCCATCCAGCTCTCACCGATTGCTTTCCCGGTGACTGAAAAGCTCGCCAAAGACAACCATGGCCTCTGGAAGATTCAAGTCTTGCCGGCCATCAGAGGGGCACAACTCGAGGGCTTCCTCAATGGCATGGCTGCTGCCCCTGAAGGGTCGAGATGGAGGACTAGAGGGGGGGGGGGGTGAATAGTCCTTTCTAAAATTAATCGCACCGGCTAACCGAAACAAATGCGGAATTAAAACTATCGGTCCATCCAAGACTACACCCCTCTATTTATACTCTATGACACCTTATAAAAGATCCTAAACAATGCAAATAAGGTGTCGGGCTAGCTAGAGCTCACCTAAATAATTCTAGCTTGCAAGGTTACACAAACCTAAGCAACTAGTACTTAATCAACCGGGGAGCTCCTACACATGCCACTAAGCAAAAGCACAAAGCCTAAGCTCACTAGCAATGCTCAATAACAAGGCTACATAATCCAAATTAGAGAGCTCAACTTAGCTACACAAACTAAGCAATGTGACTAGCAAGACTACAAGTCAACTAGTCACTCACGGGATTAACTTCTATGCTACACAAGCTAAGAAGGTAACTAGCATGCTACACAAGCTAACTAATTACAAGAACAATCTACACTAGCACAAGTATATGAACAAGTAAATACAAGCTAGTGAATGAAGTTTGCAAACCACCGAGAAGATGAACATGAAGTTGACACGGTGATTTTTCTCCCGTGGTTCACTTGGTTGCCACCAAGCTAGTCCCCGTTGTGTCGACCACACACTTTGGTAGTTCGGCGGCTAATAGGCACCACACCTAGCTCGACACTCGAGCGCCACAAGAACTCACCCACAAGTGAGGGTAACTCAATGACACGCTCTACTAGAGTTGCTCTTCGCGATCCCCGCGGGGCGAGCACAATGCCCCTCACAATCCTTCTCCGGAGCCACGCACAATCTTCACGCGGGCTTCACGACGGAGACTCGATCACCAAGCCGTCTAGGAGGTGGCAACCTCCAAGAGTAACAAGCACCACCGGTTTGCAACTCGATCACCTAGTGCCACACTTGCAATCTCTCATGCACCGCACTAGAATCGCTCTCTCACTTAGCGAATATGATTAGCACTAATCCCAAGTGAGTTGGAGGGCTCCCAAGCACTCTCACACAAGGACACTAAGTCCCCAAGGTGCCCAACACACCAAATGACTGGCCACCACCTCTATTTATAGAGGGAGGGCTCAAACTAGCCGTTTGGAATCGTGCTGAAATTTGAACTGCGGACAGTCCGCCCTTATAACCCCGAACAGTCCGCCCTTATAAAGAAACTAGCCGTTAGGAGCTGCAACGGTCACCCCAGACAGTCCGCCGTTTGGGCCCGGACAGTCCGCCGTTGAAAATCGAAGACCTGCACAGATTCTGTCCATCAACCTTGTTCTCCGAAAAATTAGCCGGCGGACAGTCCGCCCTTATAGGCCCGGACAGTCCGCCGCTCACCTGTCAACCCAAGAACAGTGCGCTCGTAGCGTCCGATGCATCCCCATCGGAGCGTCCGAGGCTCGCGGACAGTCCGCCACTAAAATGGCAGACAGTCCGCCACTCTCCAGAAAGCCTCCCACGAGAACGACCATAACTCTTAGCTCCCAAGTCAGAATTCGATGATCTTGGACATTTTGGAAAGCTTATTTAGAGGGCTACACAACCCACATGAACTCATGATCCAAAGCACAAAGGATCAAAACAGTTTTCCAATCCAAGAACCATCACTTCTCTTTTTCAACCAAAGTTTTCTCCAAAACTTCTCCAACTTCTTCTCCTTTGCAAATGTGCCAACACCACCAAGTGTATACAACCTTGTGCATGTGTGTTAGCATTTTCACAATCATTTTTCAAAGGATTTTCACTTGCACTCACCACGCCACTCGATCCTAGTAACAACGCAATGTTAGATCGCTCAAGTGGCACTAGATGACCGATATGCAAACAAGTTTGCTCCTCTTGATAGTACGGCCATCTAACCTAAACCCGGTCATAAACTTCTCTACACACCTATAACCGGTGAAATGAAATGCCCTACAATTATACCTTTGCCTTGCGCATTCCATTCCATCTCCTTCGGTGTTGATGCAACACATGCACCAACCTATCATCAAATGATATGATCCACTTCATATCATCACATGGCCTCCATGGTTCATCGATCTTGACCTCACTTGCTCTTCACCATTGCTTCGGTTCTTCGGCGCCAAGTCTTTGCTCAAGCCTCCCGACACTCGGTACCAACGGCTTCAAAGCCTCCAACTTGCCCTTCACCTTCGCAACCGGTCCATCAAGCAAAGTCTTGTCTTGATCTTTACCATCTTAGCCACATGACTCCATGTCATGTCTCATATGCAATAAGCTCCGTCATTGCTCATTCACATGTGAACTAATTTCCTGTGTATCTCACATAAGCACATATTAGTTCACCTAGGTTGTCACTCAATTACCAAAACCAAACAAGGACCTTTCAATCTCCCCCTTTTTGGTAATTGATGACAACTCTACAAAGATATGGAAATTAGGCTCTTTGGATTCTATGTTACTTATCCAACATTAAGACCATATGAGAGAATTTGGATAAGCACCATACAACCCGACTTTGTAGTGATAACTCCCCCTACATGTGTGCTCAAATGGTTTGGATTCAAGCTTGCACACATGCATAAATATAAAATTTTGGGAGTGTTAGCACTACTAAGTGATGCTAAGGTATACAAGATTGAATTTTACCTTTGAAGCGTGTATACCATATTTGAATCTTCCTTAGCATCAACCTTGCTAGAAACAAGTGAAACTAGATACCACGTGAGATCAACATTATAATCAAGGTTCTAGTTACCACTTGTTACACTAAGACTATGCTTTAGATACCAAATAAAAGAAAACAATCATCATCCAAGTCTTAGCTCTAGCAAATATTGCACACAAGCATGTAGGAATGTAAAACATATGCAATGTGAGCAAGCAAATGCAATGCACAAACAAATGCATCAATCATGTATTCATGAGCTTGCTCCCCCTACTTGTGTGCTCTCTTTTGTCCAAGAATTTTGATCCTTTTCCATTGTTCAATCTTGCTCCCTCTTGATCCATGTCCATCTTTTGTTTTTCTCCCCTTTGTCCTTGACATATTTTTGCCACAAATTCTTCCCCTATCATATCATATCTTTGGCCACTTTCTCCCCCTTTGTCATCAATGACCATAAAAGGCATGCTCTTTTCTCACAAAGGGTGACACTAGGGTAGATGGTTGACACTTGAGTCTTCATTTTTGATGGACACTACCATATATGTTGGAATGACACTACTTGTAGATACCTCGTGAAGATGCATGAAAGCCACTTGTAGGATCTTTGACCTTGATACCAATCGGTGGGGCACCTTCTCTTTTAGCATGAGTCATTGACTTGATAAACTTGAGCTCTTGTTGGTGAGGGATGCTTTGCTTGATTTGATCACTTAAAGTTGAGGATCACTTGAAGTCTTGTAGGATACCACTTGTGAGCTTGATCTAGACACCACTTGGTAAATATCACTTGAAAGATCATATACCATCTTGAATAGATACCATGTGAAGAAATGATGAGTCTAGATACCACTTGAATGATAGTTTAAACTTGATATCCATTTGCATTATTGTCTTCTTCTTGAACTCTTGTCATGAGCCTCTCATTTGTGACTTGAACTATTAAACTTGCACAAGATATCTAACTCGGTTTGCTCTAGAGTAAGCTTCTTCACACATCTTTCAATGGTTATCTTACTCACGTTGAATTAGACACTTGAATGCTCATCTTCGAGATCAAGTACTTGGGTTCACTAGCTCATGAACAAACTCATATACTAACCACTAGATCATATAATCAATCAAGCAATAGTGGTAGGCTATGAATTTAAACTTTTCATTTGTTATGCATGATCCTATTAAGCATGTACTATATGCACTAACCGCATACTAGTAAGGGATGAAATGATCATGCACATTACAATGATACCTTCGCTATCTTGGAGTAGAGGATAGTCATTTTTTATTCCAATTAAGCTCCAAATAGCAATGTGAAGTCCACGGTGAAGACCAATAGATACCAATTGATAGAACAAATCTTCACCCATATGATCAAGTGCACTAGCTCAATGTTGTGGTTGACATTGCTTCTTCATTTGATTATAGCTTGCATGTGAATACCATCTAAGATCTTCATGATTTTCTCTCTATTTGGGTGTTGCTTGCTCTCTTTGATCAATCTCTTATGATTTCTTCAACTAAGCATCTCCAATGACACTTTAGATCACCACTTCCATGTTAGCCTTCCAAGCCTCGCTTGGTTAACCTACAAAAGGCGGCAAGCCCCTACAAAAGGGAGAAGTGACCTCTCTCCAAAGAATCATCCTTGATACTTACTTGAATTGACTTTGATTGATTGATCCATTTGAACTCTTCTTGAAAATATGATTTTGAATCCTTATTTGAGTTCTTTTCTTTCTTCCAAATGATCTTCAATTGATACTGGAATTTGATCTTTCTCTTCATCTTGATGTTGGTCTTGATCTCATCTTTGTCATACTTCCAGCTCATCTCAAAACCAAACATAGGTCCCTCAACCACTTATTAACATGATTCCAACTTGAGGGTCTTTCAATCAAAGTGACTCTAGATCAATGCAATAATTGTCACTTTTCTGGCAGATTTTGTCCTTCTCAAAGAAACATGCATATCTCCCAAAATATAAGTCCAATGACCATGAAATTTGGTGGAAATGTGCTTCACTAAGTGTTCTAGTAGCCATAAAAATTTGAGCTTCATTGGAATTCTAGATTGCTACCAGATTTTGCATCTTTACACACTACTACATGCTGAAAAAACTGTTGCACTTGTGTTGACAAGATCCACTCCAAAACCAAAGCATCACTTATCCAATTATCATGAATTTTGCACAGCAACTAATACCATAAGTGTAGAGCATGTGTACCAAATTTCAAGCCAATCCAAATAGATTTGATCATTCAAACATGGCTATCATCACAGCTAGCTCAGATTTCAGATTTTGGACAAATTCCTATATTTGAGCTATACTTGTCCATATTGAATCAAACTTGAGATAAACTCGCTTGAACATCAACACAAGGCATATATCCATGCAAATCCATTTACTAAAGGTCATCTTGTGAACATATCCAATCAAACTAACTCAAACTTGATCACTAAGCAATTTATCAATTCAATCAGCTTATAGCAAGCAACATATGCATATATATCCAATTCAATCAACTCATATGCACCCAAATGAATATGATCAACTAAGATATACCTTGGTAGCTCATGATCATATAATAGCAAGCTTCTTCATCCATCATTTGCAAGCATTGAGATACTTCCAATCAACCACCACAACTTGATCATGACACTTGTATGTTGTAGCACTTGGACTTCACTCTTTTGTCTTGGCATTGGGTTTGGATAGCACTAAGCTTCATTACTTGACTCAATCATATAGTAATCATCATGAATCCAATGGAATCAAGCCTCCAATGCCATGGTACCTACACACAATCATCCACTTTTTGATGATACCCAAACTAGTTTAGGTCCTCTCAAGTTAGGTGCAACATACTTAGGCAATGCCTTAGTATGAGTAGCGGGATGTTTTGCAATAGAAACCAATGAGGTACCATTGTCATCCTTTCTAAGCACAAGATTATCATCAATTGAAATAGGCTTAGAAGTGTTACCTAGGGGACATAAATTAGCCATGTGTCCCCTTTCCCGACA
Source organism: Coix lacryma-jobi var. lacryma-jobi (assembly GCA_009763385.1). Classification (NCBI taxonomy): domain Eukaryota; kingdom Viridiplantae; phylum Streptophyta; class Magnoliopsida; order Poales; family Poaceae; genus Coix; species Coix lacryma-jobi. Next base: position 112,138,318 of record CM019827.1, on the reverse strand, counting down.
TGAGTAGCAAACTCTCTTTGATTGAGCCTTTTCTTCCTTGCTCATGTGTTGCTCCTCATTGCCTTGCCTCTTCTCTTTTGCTTGAATCTTCTTCTCAAGCTTGGTAGGACACTCCGAGGCAAAGTGTCCCATGTCACCACACTTGTAGCACTTGATGTGAGCCAAATCTTTCTTCTTTTCTTCATTCTTGCTCATCATCATCTTGGCATCATGGATATGAGTTGGATGCCTTGCTCTTCCGCCCCTTCTTGTTTTCTTCTTCTTCATCAAGTCACCATCATGATGGTTGTTCTTGATTTGAACTTGGGGCTTCTTTTCTTGCTCAACATGTGGCTTTGGTTGAGGCTCATCTTGTTGCTTCACCAATTTCTTGGTTGGGCACATAGAGGTGAGATGTCCTCTAGTGCGGCATTTGAAGCATTTGACACGCTTGAGCCTCTCTTCTTCCTTCTTCAACTTGAGCTTTTCTCCATTGGGGCAAGCATTTGCAAGATGTCCCATCTCATGGCATTTGAAGCACATGAAATGAGCTAGCTTCTTTTGTTCTTGCTTTTTCATCTTCTTCAATCTTTTTCTCTCCCCCTTGGACATGCTCTTGTTGAAACCAATGCCACTCTTGTCACCGTAGCTCTTTTGATTCTTCAACATATGCTCAAAGGTGACTTTGGAGTTGTAGGACCTCTCTAACTTGTTGCTCAAATTCTTCACTTCACTTTTGAGCTCATTGTTCTCCTTCAAAATGTTAGTCTCACAAGACATATAAGTAGAACAAGCATCTATATGTGAAGAACATGGCATAGCTAATAAATCATCACAAGAGGTGGATACATTCTTCTTGCCTACATCACATGGGTTAGCAACATTTTGCAATTGATCATTTGATCCATGTGATGAGCTCTCATTGTTTTTAAGTTCCTTTGAAAAGGCTTTAATGAGAGAGCCATATTTTTCAACTAACTCATCATGTGAAGCTTTAAGAACATCAAGTAAGTGCTTATGTTCTTCACATGAGTTCTTTAGAAATGAGTTTTCATTTGCCAATTTAATTGTTTTAGTTTTCTCATTTTCTAAAGACATAGTCATGCTAGCAAGTCTACTAACAAGCTCATCATATGAATCAACATGATCAACCACATTAGCATTAGATACCTTGGTGTCACCTTGTGACATGAAGCAATGTGGTGATGGGCTTGTAGTAGTATAACAATCATCAACCGAGCATGAACCATCAACATCATCAAGTTTGGTTGGAGTAGAATCATTACTTGCAACACTTGAATCATCACCATCAACCTTGTCAAGTGAGCTTGTTGTAGATCGATCAACATCATCATCATCACTTGACCATGAGGTGGAGCAATCTTCCACAACTACCAAGTTGTGGTCATGCTCAACATCCACATGTGCCACCACCTTGGTCTCATCCTCCTTGAACTTGCCATCATCCCATGTAGATGAGTCACCGAAGGTGTGCTTGATGGATTCCCACATCTCATGGGCGGTCCCTTTGGAGTTTATCTTGTAAAACAACTCAAAACTCAATGCATCGATTAGATAACAATAAGCATTTGCATCAAGTTCAAAGAGATCCTTTTGAGCTTTGGTGAGATTTCTATGGTCCAAAACATGAGTGAGACCACTAGTGACAATCCACCAAAACTTTGGCCCCTTTGCACGAAAATGATTAAGCATATGGTGTTTCCATTGTGCAAAGTGTGTGCCATCAAAAATATGTGAATCACACACATCATCTAGCCCACTAGACGCCATCCTCTCGGGTCGGTGAAGACCACAAATGAGAGACCTCGTCTCTGATACCAATTGAAGGGTCGAGATGGCGGACTAGAGGGGGGTGAATAGTCCTTTCTAAAATTAATCGCACCGGCTAACTGAAACAAATGCGGAATTAAAACTATCGGTCTAGCCAAGACTACACCCCTCTATTTATACTCTATGACACCTTATAAAAGATCCTAAACAATGCAAATAAGGTGTCAGGCTAGCTAGAGCTCACCTAAACAATTCTAGCTTGCAAGGTTACACAAACCTAAGCAACTAGTCCTTAATCAACCGGGGAGCTCCTACACATGCCACTAAGCAAAAGCACAAAGCCTAAGCTCACTAGCAATGCTTAATAACAAGGCTACACAATCCAAATTAGAGAGCTCAACTTAGCTACACAAACTAAGCAATGTGACTAGCAAGACTACAAGTCAACTAGTCACTCACGGGATTAACTTCTATGCTACACAAGCTAAGAAGGTAACTAGCATGCTACACAAGCTAACTAATTACAAGAACAATCTACACTAGCACAAGTATATGAACAAGTAAATACAAGCTAGTGAATGGAGTTTGCAAACCACCGAGAAGATGAACATGAAGTTGACACGGTGATTTTTCTCCCGAGGTTCACTTGGTTGCCACCAAGCTAGTCCCCGTTGTGTCGACCACACACTTTGGTAGTTCGGCGGCTAATAGGCACCACACCTAGCTCGACACTCGAGCGCCGCAAGAACTCACCCACAAGTGAGGGTAACTCAATGACACGCTCTACTAGAGTTGCTCTTCGCGATCCCCGCGGGGCGAGCACAATGCCCCTCACAATCCTTCTCCGGAGCCACGCACAATCTTCACGCAGGCTTCACGACGGAGACTCGATCACCAAGCCGTCTAGGAGGTGGCAACCTTCAAGAGTAACAAGCACCACCGGTTTGCAACTCGATCACCTAGTGCCACACTTGCAATCTCTCATGCACCGCACTAGAATCGCTCTCTCACTTAGCGAATATGATTAGCACTAATCCCAAGTGAGTTGGAGGGCTCCCAAGCACTCTCACACAAGGACACTAAGTCCCCAAGGTGCCCAACACACCAAATGACTGGCCACCACCTCTATTTATAGAGGGAGGGCTCAAACTAGCCGTTTGGAATCGTGCTGAAATTTGAACTGCGGACAGTCCGCCCTTATAACCCCGGACAGTCCGCCCTTATAAAGAAACTAGCCGTTAGGAGCTGCAACGGTCACCCCGGACAGTCCGCCGTTTGGGCCCGGACAGTCCGCCGTTGAAAATCGAAGACCTGCACAGATTCTGTCCAGCAACCTTGTTCTCCGAAAAATTAGCCGGCGGACAGTCCGCCCTTATAGGCCCGGACAGTCCGCCGTTCACCTGTCAACCCGAGAACAGTGCGCTCGTAGCGTCCGATGCATCCCCATCGGAGCGTCCGAGGCTCGCGGACAGTCCGCCACTAAAATGGCAGACAGTCCGCCACTCTCCAGAAAGCCTCCCACGAGAACGGCCATAACTCTTAGCTCCCAACTCGGAATTCGATGATCTTGGACATTTTGGAAAGCTTATTTAGAGGGATACACAACCCACATGAACTCATGATCCAAAGCACAAAGGATCAAAACAGTTTTCCAATCCAAGAACCATCACTTCTCTTTTTCAACCAAAGTTTTCTCCAAAACTTCTCCAACTTCTTCTCCTTTGCAAATGTGCCAACACCACCAAGTGTATACAACCTTGTGCATGTGTGTTAGAATTTTCACAATCATTTTTCAAAGGATTTTCACTTGCACTCACCACGCCACTCGATCCTAGTAACAACGCAATGTTAGATCGCTCAAGTGGCACTAGATGACCGATATGCAAACAAGTTTGCTCCTCTTGATAGTACGGCCATCTAACCTAAACCCGGTCATAAACTTCTCTACACACCTATAACCGGTGAAATGAAATGCCCTACAATTATACCTTTGCCTTGCGCATTCCATTCCATCTCCTTCGGTGTTGATGCAACACATGCACCAACCTATCATCAAATGATATGATCCACTTCATATCATCACATGGCCTCCATGGTTCATCGATCTTGACCTCACTTGCTCTTCACCATTGCTTCGGTTCTTCGGCGCCAAGTCTTTGCTCAAGCCTCCCGACACTCGGTACTAACGGCTTCAAAGCCTCCAACTTGCCCTTCACCTTCGCAACCGGTCCATCAAGCAAAGTCTTGTCTTGATCTTTACCATCTTAGCCACATGACTCCATGTCATGTCTCATATGCAATAAGCTCCGTCATTGCTCATTCACATGTGAACTAATTTCCTGGGTATCTCACGTAAGCACATATTAGTTCACCTAGGTTGTCACTCAATTACCAAAACCAAACAAGGACCTTTCAGCCCCACCAAAGGAGATTGAACTCAGAGACATGGAAGACAAGATCGTCAAGACTCCAAACCTGGACTATGCACGTTGGGTTGCAACTGATCAAATGGTGCTAAGCTACCTTCAATCATCTCTCTCTCTCGTGACATATTGATCCAAGTTGGAGAACAGAAGACTGCAGCAGAAGCATGGGCTGCAATAGAAGAAATTTTCTCATCTCAAACGCGCGCGCGGTCAGTGAACACGCGTATAGCGCTTGCTACGACGAAGAAGGGAGCCATGAGCATCACCGACTACGTCAACAAGATGAAGAGCCTAGCAGATGACATGACATCAGCAGGCAAGCCGCTTGGAGAAGAGGAACTAGTTTCATACATTGTTACTGGCCTCGATTATGATTACAATGCCCTTGTTACTAATGTGCTGGCACGCACAGAACCTATCACGTTCAGTGATCTGGTTTCTCAATTACTGAGCTTTGAGCAGCGCCTTGAGATGACAGGTAGCTCTCAGCCGCATCAATCATCCTCAGTCAACATGGCATCGCGCGGAGGACGTTGTGCTGGCTCTAGTCGCGGACGCACACGTGGTACGCGTGGTCGCGGCGGGTATGGACGAGGACGCGGCAATGGTGGAAACTGATAGAACGCAAGATCACTAGCAGTCGGATCTAGAGGGGAACAGAGGAGTACAATGCAGATCCTAGGATGATCTACTAGAATAGAGAGATAGAGAGGGAGATAGCAGACCGAGTGAGTCCATCGGAGTCGTAGTAGAGCTCGAGCCGGCCATGGCGTTCGCCGTCGTCTCCTGGGCGCCGACAACGTTGTTGGTCGGGGTCGACGACATCTGGCGGCGGAGAGGGCGTCAGTGGAGGCTTCCCGCCGCTGGCAGCGCTCCCTAGATCGAATTAGGGTTTGGATGTCGGTGGGGAAATGGCGACCGGTGAATCTCGTGTCCCGTGCCCTGGCCCCCACCTTTCCTTTATAGCGCTGGGCGACGGGGGCCCACCAACCACAGGGTTGGGCGCCCCCGATCAGGGCGCGGATGAGAGGCCCGTTAGGCCGTTGGGCCTAACAGGAGGAGATCACATTCCAACATTCTCCCCCTTGATCTCTCATCATTCAATCATTCTTCAATTTCTTATTCGACAATTCAAAATTCAAGTTTTCAATCTTTCTAAAACGTTTCATTCTGTCACAGGCGAGTGCATCGAGCATGTCTCATCGTCACAACCATCAGTGCTGTTGGACTAACAGCCACGACACACCTTTCTGTTTTGAAACGAAACTTCATTTTTTCTTCTGGGCCCATCATGTTCGGGAATCATAGGCTCTCCCTTAAACCCATGCCGGCTAAGTGTCCTCTAAAGACACTGGGTGGAAGGCCTTTGGTAAGCGGATCCGTGAGCATCCTTTCAGTTCGTATGTGCTCAAGATTTATGATATGATCCCGAACTTTATCTTTCACAACATAATACTTTATGTCAATGTGTTTGGCAGCACCACTTGACCTATTGTTGTGAGCATATTCCACAGCTGGGTTGTTGTCGCAATACAACCTCAGTGGTTCATGTATTCTTTCTATCACTTTCAATCCGGGTATGAATTTCTTTAACCAATTCACCTGCCCTGTGGCCTCATAACAAGCTACAAACTCGGCATACATAGTCGAGGATGTAGTCACAGTCTGTTTGGAGCTTTTCCACGATATTGCTCCTCCAGCGAGAGTAAATATGTATCCTGACGTGGATTTTCTTTCATCTCCCACATAATCAGAATCTGAATATCCCTCTATCTCGAGAGAATCTGATTTTTCATATGTCAACATGAGACCTTTCGTACCTTGCAAATAACGCAAGACTTTCTTCACTAATTTCCAATGTTCAATTCCTGGATTCTTTTGGAATCTGCCAAGTAACCCGGTAACGAAAGCAATGTCCGGGCGAGTACACACTTGAGCATATTGCAAACTTCCAACTGCCGAAGCATACGGTACCGCTTTCATTTGTTCAATTTCATATTCGTTCTTGGGACACTGATGTTCTCCAAATTTATCGCCCTTGACTATAGGAGCAGGCGAAGGACTGCACGCATGCATACTAAATTTCTTCAATACTTTTTCAATGTATGCCTTCTGCGATAGTTCCAAAACCCCTTTTCTTCTATCTCGGTGAATTTCAATTCCCAAGACGAATGAAGCTTCACCAAGATCTTTCATATCAAAATTCGAGGACAAGAATTTCTTTGTTTCATTTAGTAGATTAACATCACTACTAGCGAGTAGGATATCATCCACATATAGGATCAAGAATATGTATTTCCCATTCTTGAATTTCATATAGACATAATTGTCCTCGAAATTTTCCTTAAACCCAAAACATTTTATCGTTCTATCAAACTTCAAGTACCACTGCCTTGAAGCTTGTTTCAATCCGTAGATTGATCTTTTCAAACGACATCCCATATTTTCTTTCCCGTTTATGACAAAACCTTTCGGTTGTGCCATGTAAACGCTTTCTTCTAAATCCCCATTCAGGAATGTTGTCTTTACATCCATCTGATGCAATTCTAAATCATAGTGGGCCACAAGTGCCATGATGATTCTGAAGGAATCTTTACATGAAACCGGGGAAAAGGTTTCATTGTAATCAATCCCTTCTCGTTGCGTAAAGCCTTTAGCCACAAGTCGCGCTTTAAATCTTTCAACTTTCCCTTGGGAGTCATATTTGGTTTTGTAGACCCATTTACAGCCTACCATTTTGGCTCCTTTAGGAATGTTTTCTAATTCCCAAACTTTGTTGGTACTCATTGATTTCATCTCATCTTCCATGGCTTCAAACCACTTGGATGAGTGATCGCTTCTCATAGCTTCTTCAAAAGTTCTTGGGTCATCTTCCATACGAAATTCTTCAGCTCGTAAACTTCATAATCGTCTGGAATAGCTGACCTTCTAGTTCTTTGAGACCTTCTAGGGGCTTTCGGCACTTGTTCCACAACGGGCTGTTGTTGTTCTTCCTCATGTGTGACAATCGGTTCTATAGGATCATGTTGGACAGGTTCCACATTTTCATTTATTGTTACCACTGGAGAACTCGCAACAGGTGTTGTCACTGCAGCGTCCTGGACTGCTGGTGCAACAACAACAGGTAGCGTAAAGAAAGGTTCTTGAACCATCGGAGTGGGTACATATACCCGCTTCTCCTGAAGGTTAATTTCACGCGCTACCATGCTCCCCCTAATCATGTCATTCTCCAAGAATACAACATGCCTGGTTTCAACAAATTTCGTATGTCTGTCAGGACAATAAAATCGATATCCTTTCGATCTTTCTGGATAACCAATAAGGTGGCAGCTGACTGTCTTAGAGTCTAACTTTCCAATGTTTGGGTTAAAAACCTTCGCCTCAGCTGGACAACCCCACACACGCAAGTGATTAAGTGAGGGCTTCCTTCCCGTCCATAATTCATACGGTGTTTTCGGCACCGATTTGCTTGGTACTCGATTAAGTATATGTATGGCGGTTTTCAGTGCCTCCATCCATAAACTAATCGGTAGCGTGGAGTAACTTATCATGCTTCTTACCATATCCATTAAGGTACGGTTTCTTCTTTTAGCTACTCCATTCTGCTGAGGTTCCCCTGGTGTGGAATACTGAGCAACTATGCCATTTTCCTGTAGAAACCTTGCAAAAGGTCCAAGAATTTGGCCATACGGGGTATGTCACCCATAGTACTCTCCACCACGGTCTGATCGTACTACTTTGATCTTCAAATTATGCTGATTTTCAACTTCAGCTTTAAATATTCTAAATTTATCCAATGCTTTCGATCTTTCTTTAATTGGATAAATGTAGCCATAACAGGAATAATCATCCGTGAATGTTATAAAAGAATCATAACCATCCACATTTTTCACAGTGAACGGACCACAAATGTCCGTGTGAATTATTTCCAGGATTCCCGTGCTTCATTTGGCATCTTTCTTAATTTTCTTAACATATTTTCCTTTAATGCAATCAATGCATTGTTCTAATTCTGAAAATTCTAAATGCGGAAGAATTGATTCATTGACCAAACGTTCTATTCTCCCCCTCGAAATGTGACCTAGGTGACAGTGCCACAATTTCAAAGAGTTGCAATCGATTCTCTTCCGCTTCTTATTCGTAGATTGGGAGTCATTCACATTCAAATTACATACATGATTCACATCCCCATCACATACATGATTCAAATTTTCAGCGAGAGATAATAAATAAGGCTTGTCTTGTCAGAAGGCAAGAACAATACTTTTATTATTAAAAAATATCTCGCATCTGCCATTTCCAAAATGGCATTCAAATCCATCATCATCGAGTTTTGATACACTTATTAAGTTTCGACGCAAAGAGGGAACATAAAGTACATCATAAAGAATAAGAGAAAAGCCGTTCTTCAATGTTAGGGAAAAATTTCCCATAGCTTCAACATCGGCTTGTACTCCATTTGCTACTTTAATTGTTCTTTCTCCTCTTTGCAGAGTGGTCCTCCCACTTAAGCCCTGTAAGGAATTCACAACATGAACAGTTGCTCCAGAATCAATCCACCAAGTGGTTTTTGAATAACATAAAAACAGAGATTCATCAACAAATGTAATCAAATCCTCACCCTTCTTCATCAACCATTTCATGAAGTCAGGACAATCTTTCTTGTAGTGCCCCCTTTTGAAGCAATACTTGCACTGATCTTTCTCAGCATTGCCATAAGGGTTGTCCTGCTGGTTCTGATTCTGGTTTTCAGGGTTCTGAGGGTCTTGAGGAACCTGAGGGGCCTTTTCCTACGCCTTGGAGGTAGAGCCTTTCTCCCACTGGGACTTGCCCTGTGGTCTGAAGTTCTTATTTCGAAAGTTTCTTTTCTTATTGTCCTTCACATAGTAAGCAGAGTCACCATATGAGAACTTGACCCGCTCTTCCTCCTGAACGCACATGGCAATGAGCTTTTCAATATCCCATTTGTCAGGCTGCATATTGTAGTTCACAGTAAATGTTTCATATTCCCTCGGTAAAGAGTGGAAAACCAAATGGAGTAGGAATTGGTCATTGACCACCACATCCATTGGCGTCAACTTAGCCTGAATGGAGCTCATTTTCACAATATGATCCCAAATACCACCACCATTGTATTTCATAGTGACCAATTCCTTGATCAATGTGCTTGCTGTGGCCTTTGCAGACCCAGTAAACTGATTCTTAACCCTTTCCAGGTATTCAATGGCAGTGGTACATTCTGGGATCGACCCCCTTATGGGTTCTTCAATCGTGGCCTTAGCCACCATCAAGCACTTGCGATTGGAGAGTGTCCATCGCCTGTGTTCAAGATCATATTTCATTCTGATTTCAGCATGATTTCTTTGCCGAGCAAGGAAATCAGCATCAGTTTCATCGGCTCCCCTCGCCGGGTCCTGTGGTGCAATAGGACACAGTGTGGTTATTGCCATATCAATCTCTCCAAGCGCAAGTTCTAGTTCATATTTCTCCCGCCAGACCCGATAGTTGGTCCCATTGAGCTGCGGGATGTTTGTTGACATTCAACACAGTCTTTCCTCCTGAAACCATTTCAAAGAAAAATAAGAACATTTACATATGAAAATTGCATGCCTTATCTCAACGTTGGTCAAAATTAAAACATACAATATTCATTTATACAAAAATTCAACATCACAGTTGGGCAGAAGTAGAATTAATGTATAATTTCACATGAACAAAATATTATAATATTGTTATTAACAACGTTGGTCAGAAAATAACAACATCATAATAATCTCAAAAATCAGAAATATTCATTTTTCATAATTAAACTCTCTCGTTGGTTCGAATTTAATAATGAAAACAATAAAGTCATAATTCGCAGCGGAAACATTTTAAATTCATTTCATAATTATTTTCCAGAAGCATGAATCACATTTTTTTGTTTTCTGCGAAAAGTTATCGTTGGATAAAATTTACACAGAAAATTTGGTTCAAATTTCACTAAATTCATTCAAATTTGTATTCAAACAGTTTCTGGAAAATTAAAACGAAATGCGTTCATTTCTCTGTGCTGGTCGCGAAAATGGCCCGAAGGCCGTTTCGGCCCGCCAGCGCACTCACGCGGCCTGGCCCACGGCAGCCTTTGTCGCACCGCGGAGCCTTGCCCCCGTGCCCAGGCCACAACCTGGGCCTGGGCCGGGAGAGTGCTCACCCGCGCATGCCCTCCTGGGCCAAAATCGGCCCGGTCGATCGCGGCCGTTGATTTTCATCCGATTCGATCCGACGGCAACGAGTGATTCTCGGAGGAACAAAACCCCCACCCGCAGACATCACCCTGAAACCCTAGGTCATTCTTTCCTCCTCCCGGCCGCCGTTCTTCTCCACTGCCTCCGAGCGCAGCACACGCGGTAGCAACAGCCGCGACGGCGGCGATGCTCCGGCGACGAGCACGCTGAGGGAGGCACCGATAGGGGCCCACTCGTCGGCGAGCGCGTTCCCCAGTGGGTGAGCGCGCCGCCGCCGAGCGGCTCCCTGTTGGCACCGATTCAAAACAGGGCCAGCGCGTGGGCAAGGTCACGCTGCCAAGAGGTTCAACTCCGGCGAGTAGGATGGAGGTAGGTCCCTCACCCGGCCGGTTCATTCTTGTTCATGAGCGTGATCTTCAGTTAGGGTTAGGGTTCGAGTTCAACGTTCTTTCCCGATCTGGATCGGTGTTTTCATTTCTATTCGTTCTCGTGTTCTTCCCGATCCGTATTGGATCGGTCAATTCCTTCACGGTGCTTTTCAAAATCCGAACCAAATCGGCAGATTCTTTGTTCATTTCATTTTCCCCGTCTAGATCCACTGATCTAGACTGGCTTACAAGATACCAATGATAGAACACAAGATCACTAGCAGTCGGATTTAGAGGGGAACAGAGGAGTACAATGCAGATCCTAGGATGATCTACTAGAATAGAGAGATAGAGAGGGAGATAGCAGACCGAGTGAGTCCATCAGAGTCGCAGTAGAGCTCGAGCCAGCCATGGCGTTCGCCGTCGTCTCCTGGGCGCCGGCAACGTTGTTGGTCGGGGTCGACGACATCTGGCGGCGGAGAGGGCGTCGGTGGAGGCTTCCCGCCGCTGGCAGCGCTCCCTAGATCGGATTAGGGTTTGGATGTCGGTGGGGAAATGGCGGCCGGTGAATCTCGTGTCCCGTGCCCTGGCCCCCACCTTTCCTTTATAGCGCTAGGCGACGGGGGCCCACCAACCACAGGGTTGGGCGCCCCCGATCAGGGCACAGATGAGAGGCCTGTTAGGCCGTTGGGCCAACAGAAACAACAACAATTCTAGTTATGGCAATAACTTCAACAACGGTGGCTACAATAACGGCAATAATAATGGCCGCTCACGTCGGGTGAATGCAAGGTGCCAAGTATGCTTCAAGGAAGGACATCTGGCAACTGACTGTTCGAATCGCTACGATGCTGACTATGTACCGGATCAGCGCCATGCTTCGGCTGCGATGAACGACTACGGTGTTGACACCAACTGGTACACCGACACCGGCGCCACCGATCATATTACAAGTGAGCTCGATAGATTGGTCATCCATGACAATTATAACGGCAACGACCAGATCAAGACGGCCAATGGTGCAGGTATGGACATTGATCATATTGGACATGCTTCTGTACGTACCCCTAGTCGTAGATTGCATCTTAACAATGTTCTTCATGTACCCAAATAAAAAAAAATCTAGTCTCTGTCCATCGCCTTGCCTCTGATAATCACGCCTTCCTTGAATTTCATCCAAATTTCTTTTTTGTTAAGGACCAGGCCACGAAGGAAACTCTACTTGAAGGCCAATGCAAGGGAGGTCTCTACCCATTGCCTTCTATTCCATGTCGATCCAAGAAGATGGCCTTCAGTACTACAAAACCATCCACAGATAGATGGCATAGTAGGCTAGGACATCCTGCTTTTCCTATTGTTCAGCGTGTTATTAGTCAAAATAAACTTCCTTATTCTAGTGAGGTTGCTAAAGGTCTTGTGTGTGATGCCTGCCAGCAGGCTAAGAGTCATCAGTTACCATATCCTAAGTCGTCAAGTGTGTCTCAGTCTCCTTTAGAGTTGGTCTTCTCTGATGTATGGGGGCCTGCTCCCGACTCTTTTGGAAGATATAAATATTATGTGAGTTTTATTGATGATTTTAGTAAATTCACATGGATCTATCTTCTCAAGCACAAGTCGGAGGTGTTTCACAAATTTCATGATTTCCAAAATCTTGTTGAGCGTCGTTTTGATCGAAAGATCATCGCTGTTCAAACTGATTGGGGCGGCGAGTATGAACGACTTAATTCCTTTTTCCAGAAAATTGGAATATCACATCTTGTTTCTTGCCCACATGCACATCAACAAAACGGTGTCGCTAAACGTAAACATCGTCACATTGTCGAGGTTGGCTTGTCCTTGTTATCTCATGCCTCTATGCCTCTAAAATTTTGGGATGAGGCGTTTCTTTCAGCTACATATTTGATAAATAGGACACCTAGCAAAGTCATCAATTTTGATACTCCTTTAGAGCGTCTCTTTAAAGAAAGTCCAAATTACTCTATGCTTCGTGTTTTCGGATGTGCATGCTGGCCACACCTTCGCCCTTTTAATGATCACAAGCTTGAATTTTGCTCCAAACGGTGTGCTTTCCTTGGATATAGTCACCTCCATAAAGGCTTCAAGTGCTTAGATGTTAACACCGGACGCATTTATATCTCAAGAGATGTTGTTTTCGACGAACAAGTTTTTCCTTTTACTGAACTTCACTCCAATGCTGGAGCTCATTTACAGGCTAAAATATCTTTGCTTCCTCACCATTTGTTGAATCCTTGTTCGTCTCTACCTATGGGTACTACAGTTCATACTAATACTGATCATAGTTCTGCTAGTTCTGTACAAGATGCTTTGTCTTCAGATAATGCTGTGGTAGAAGATTTTGTGCAGGGCATAGGTATGGATGATGAGCTGGACAGCAGCCTACCACCTCCGGATTCTGTTATTGTGCAGCAATCAACTACGGAAGTGCCACAAGTGGTGCACCACCTGCCCAGCACTGGGACGTTCTCAGTTGTAGATTCACATGGCACGCTGGAGATATCAGGTACTGATGGTGTTCAAGGCGAATCTATTTTGGCTCATGCTCCTGGATCTGGTGCAGCTATGCCTGGTGCTTCTTCAGCATCAACACAAAGTCACCGGTTACTCGACTTCAGCAAGGGATTCACAAGCCAAAAAGGTATACGGATGGTACTGTTTGTTATAGTTTTCTTTCCATGGCTGGTGAACCAAATAGCTTAGATGAGGCTTTAAATGATTCCAACTGGAAACTTGCTATGGATGCTGAATATATGGCACTCTTAAAAAATAAAACTTGGCATTTAGTACCTCCAAAGCCTGGCAGCAATATTATTGATTGTAAATGGGTTTATAAGATTAAGAGAAAGGCTGATGGTAGCATTGACAAATATAAAGCTTGTTTAGTAGCTAAAGGTTTTAAACAACGATATGACATTGATTATGAAGATACTTTTAGTCCGGTTGTTAAAGCTGCAACTATTCGATTAGTCTTGTCTATTGCTGTTTTTTGAGGTTGGACTCTTCGTCAGTTGGATGTTCAGAACGCGTTTCTTCATGGTGTTCTAGAGAAGGAAGTGTTTATGCGACAACCACCTGGGTATCAAAATACAACTACACCTTCTTTTGTTTGTAAGTTGGATAAGGCCTTATATGGATTGAAACAGGCGCCTAGAGCTTGGTATTCTCGTCTTAGCACGAAGCTACAACAACTTGGTTTTAAGCCTTCCAAAGCAGATGTTTCATTGTTTTATTACAACAAAAGAGGTGTTACTATTTTTTTGCTTATATATGTGGATGACATAGTTGTTGCTAGTTCATCTCCTCATGCTACCTCGGCTCTGCTCAAGGATCTGAATTCAGAATTTGCTTTGAAGGATTTGGGCAACCTTCATTACTTTCTCGGTATAGAGGTTAAGAAAATAAATAATGGGATTTTATTGTCTCAAGAGAAGTATGCTTCTGATTTACTTAAAAGAGTCGGCATGATTAATTGCAAACCGGTGAATACTCCTATGTCTTCTTCTGAGAAATTGTCTGCACATGTTGGTGATTTATTGAGATCTGAAGATGCTACAAAGTATAGAAGTATTGTAGGCGACCTGCAATATTTAACATTGACACGTCCTGATATTTCTTATGCGGTGAATAAGGTGTGTCAATATTTACATGCTCCTACTACTATTCACTGGACAGCTCTAAAGCGTGTGTTGAGATATTTGAAGTACACTATCATCAGTACTGGGATCACATTCACGAAGTCTGTGTCTATGCTTGTTAGTGCATTCTCTGATGCAGATTGGGCAGGGTGCTCTGATGATTGAAAATCCACAGGAGGTTTTGCAGTGTTTCTTGGCCACAATTTGATATCCTGGTGCACAAAGAAACAACCTACAGTTTCCAGATCTAGCACTGAAGCTGAATATAAATCTATGGCTAATGCTATTGTAGAAGTTATGTGGGTACCAACACTTCTCACTGAATTGGGGATTTCGAGTCCTCTTACTGCGCGTTTATGGTGTGATAATATTGGTGCTACATATGTTTCTGCTAATCCGGTGTTTCATGCCAGAACCAAACATATAGAAGTGGATTTTCATTTTGTTCGAGAAAGGGTTGCTCAAAAACTTCTTGATATTCGCCTTATATCAACAGAAGATCAAATAGCAGATGGTTTTACTAAACCTCTTTCAGCGCGTAAGCTCGAAGATTTCAAGAGCAATCTCAACTTAGCTATGTTGTGATTGAGGAGGGGTGTTAGAACTAGAGATAGTATAGAGTCTGTTTATTCTAAGGCACCGTATCTGAGATGATCTCAATACTTAACGTGCAAGTCACGATCTGTAACGTTTTGTATCAAGACACAAACTCTGTAATTGTTGCCGTGTTCTGCTGGCCTATATTAACATGCATCCGTCGCTGCCCAGGGCTTAAGCGACGTTAGTCTATTTTACAAGCAGCCCTCACCGAGCTCACGGCCAGCAGCCACTTCCCATTATCCCTCCCCTTGCTCGGCTGCTGCCCAGCCCAACGAAGCTGCCCTGCTGGCTGTTGTGCACAAGCTGGAGCCTTCCCCTATGACCATGTACTGAACCTTTGTAAACTCAATCAGATCAAGTGCAGCACCATGCCAACCCTCATCGTCCAAAGTCAAAAAAAAACAGATGACTGCAACTAGACCGGCGGCCCTACCTTGCCCTAGTACTCCACACGCAGAACAATACCACCTGGTCGGGTATGGAGATCGACGGCGGGAAGAAAAGAGTAGATGACGGCGGCATACCTCGATCAAAGCACGACACTACAACACCGGCGTCGCTGGGGAGATCGCGGGAAGGGGAGGGGAATTCTCCACGGGCACGCGGGAAGGAAGCTGACGGCGCGGGAGGAACGCGAGTACGCGCGCGTATGTATACGCGCGCGGACGGGCAGAATGGCAAGTTGCCAAATTTCCCAATTCCTTTTACCAAACCATTGGAGAGAGTATTTTTCATGTTTTGCCAAAAAAGAAAGGATGACAAGTGATTAGGATACTCTTGGAGATGCCCTTAGCGCTGGTTCTCCTGGCGCAACGAGGCTTGGCAAGCTCTCTCCCTCAGGACGGTCAGGCTCTTGGTGGCAGCGGTGGATTTATGAGAACATGTGTGTAGTAGACAATGGAAAGTGGGGCCCACATATCACTGTGTCTAACAGTGTTAAAAGTCCCATCTACGCATCCCGCTAGATCCAGACTTCCAAACAAACAAACAACCTCCAATTTGACCTTCAAAACAAACTGTCGGTTATCTTAAGCCTGCCACTAATGTAGAGTAGTAATCTTAGTAAATCTACCAGTAGATATGCATCTGTGCTAACAAATTTATCGCCATGTACCCATAGTTATATTTATACTGATGCCTTCTTTTTATGAACAGCCAATATGGAGAAAAAAAATCCCTAGAGATGACCAAGTTTTATTGGTCTTTGCTAGAATTTGGTCCAAGCTCGGTCACTGCTAGTATTAAAAATTTGCAAACTAGAACATCACTCACGTGTCTTGGAAGAGGATTTCCTTCGCCCCGTGAGTTAATTTGTGCCAGATGCCACGACCGCATCTTGTGATCTGTGTCGTATTTGGAACCCATGAATTCCTAAAAATCATACAAGAATTTTACAAGAATTACAAGAATCAGTTTAATTTTATAGCAAGAACACATGAACATGAAATTTTCCATGCATTTCAATCATGTCCTAAATGTGCCTGCGTGATGCCAGCTGGCAATTTCGTCTTTGAAATTCCGGCTTCGACGATGGATGGATTATCGGACGATCGAGTCCATTTCAATTGCTTTTAGTGAACAACAAACAAAAGCGCTAATATACAGCAGCATATTGCAAATATATGATACGTCACCGAGCCAACGACGCAATCAAAACATAATAAATTCTTGACAGTCACGGTTAGTGTCGACAAATCACGTACGCCATGACATATGTACGTCTAGGGTTTCTGTTGAGGTCGGAACTATTCTGAATCACACACCAGCAGGGCTAGCACGTCCGAAGAGGTTGCGAATCAACCTGAGACAGCAAGAGACTTAGCTAAACCGATGAAAATCGATCTAAAAGACTGGTTTAGGTTGATTTAGGGTTTTAGTCCCTTGCGTTGATAACTCTAGAACTCCTCCCGGGAAGACCCGTCGGGGAGAAGCACGTAGAGGTTGCCCTAGGACCAGCAAGGCCGCCTAGAGCGTTGTCGAGCCTCGCCAGGAGACGCGCCGAACAACAAAGTAGAGAGGAAAAAAGGGTAAAATGGATAGTAGATTGATTTTGATCGATTAGGGTTAGATGCCTCAATCGGCCATCCTCTCATATATAGAGGGGGTTGGTCTTATCCCAATAGAAAACGTCTCCAGATACGATCTCCAAGTTTCTTATCCGGGCTCCATCAAAATATGGAACTCAAGAGTCCAATCCGGACTAGACAAAGTAGACCTGATTTCGTCGATTCTCAAACCGACTAAACCGGTTTAATGGGCTCTATAAACAACAGCCCAAACTGATTACATTGATCAATGGATCTTCATAACCCTCATAGCAAGATGGATCTTCGAACCGGTACCTGAATCGGCATTCATCATCATTCTAGTGTTTCCGACCAGCGTCACCTGGTCGGGGACAACGTAACCTGGTCGGAAGACATCTAGCAAGCAGGTCATCTCACTTAGAATATCCGATCTTTAAATACAAATCTTTAGAAGATAAATTCGTCTTCAAAATATTATGAGCCGAATATATCTTCTAATCTTATGACACATTTGAGTGTCAACATATGCTCCCTGTTTTAGGTGATCTTCAATAGAACCTAAAAACAAACCGAATAACAACGATGTCCAGCTCATCGGTCATTCAGTAACATAGTCATTTTTGTTCTAAGGGTGATACATGTATCGACCATTGCTTGGAAGGCACTTAGGCTTCTTGCCAAACACTTGGAAAGTACTTCTTCAAATACCTTCCGTTTATTACTCTTGGGAGATGAAAGGATCAAGATGCCCAAGAGGGGGGGGGGGGGGGTGAATTGGGCTTTTCTAAAACTTCTTGCAAGAATAAAACCTATCAAACCCCAATTAACCCCCTAGTGCCTAGAAGTGTGTTTCTCTTTATTCTACCGCACAAATGATCAAGTCTATGCCACTCCTACTCTAGCAAAGCAATTCAATATAGAATGAACAACAAGTAGTAATGCGGAATTGAATTGCTTGAAAGTAAATGCGTAGGTAAAAGAGTAGAGATGACTTGACGATCTTTTTGCCGAGGTATCGAGGTGTCGGCACACCCTCCTAGTCCTCGTTGGAGCACTCGCACAAGGGTATCTCTCCCCCTTGATCCGCGCAAGGATCAAGTGCTCACTACGAGCTGATTCTTTGCCACTCCGGCCCGGTGAATCGCTCACTACCGGTCACAAGCTTGCTTGAGTCATCCACAATGCCACCGGATGCTCTCCAAGCTTCACGATCGCCACCAAGCCGTCTAGGTGATGCCGATCACCAAGAGTAACAAGCTAGAACTCTCACTTGACCAACACAAGGCCAAAGAGATGGATGGATGCACACTTGCTACTCAATTCTCACTAGGAGGTGTCTAATTCTCACAATTAGCAAATCACTCAACCTCACTAGGGCTCTTGCACTCACTCACACTCACAATATGTTTCTCAGCAGATGAAAGTGGCAAGAACAACTGAAATGGATGATGAGGAGGAGTATATATACTCCCTCAACCGGCCATCCAAAAACAGCACAAGACAGGCACACTGCGGGGGCATCAAACGCTCCGATGCCTGGCATCGGACGCGCCGATGACCTCGACCAACGGTCGACTGTACCAGCCTGTCAGACGTGTTAAAGGAGCATCGGACGCTGGGCAGCCCCTGCATCGGACGCGTCCGATGCCATTTGAACCTCTCTGGAACCTCTCTAGACGGCCATCGGACGCTGGCCCTCAGCGTCCGATGTCAGTGTCCGATGCCTCCCATAGTTCACTCCCAAGTGAACAGTGACACCAGAGCATCCGACGTGACACCATCGGAGCCTCTGATGCCACGCACCAGACCGAACCCTAAGTCGGGGTGGGCATCGGAGCCTCCGATGCCCACTCAGCCAGCGTCCGATGCCTATTACAAGGCCAGAACGAACTCGGATCGCGACGCGGCCTTAATGACTTTTGTTCCTCTCGACTTAAGGCATCTCTCAGAGCTACCTAGGGCTATGAAATAACAAGTGTGCACCACACCTACCTCAATAGACTCATCTAGGTCAAGCTACTGATTCACGCTCCCCTTTATAGTACGGCCAAAGGAAAAACAAAGACCTAAGACTACCTAAGTGTCCTCCAACACCATATGACACTTAGCCTAGTCTACCACCGTCTTCATCGTCCGTCCTTTGAAAACCGAAACGATTTCCATCGCCAGGGGACATGAACTCCATATGCCCGTATCGTCGCCATTACCGTGACCTAACTCATCCCTGTTTCTGCAAAACACACGTTAGTCACAGTAATCTTGTGTTTCATCCAATCACCGAAACCACTAGGGGCCAAGATGCGTTCAGGAGACTTTCACCCCGTAACGTCTCCAGCATATATGCATTTCCGAATATCACTTTGATCACTTTGTAAGGACCTTCCCAACTCGGCGACCACTTGCCAAACTTTTTGTTCTTTGATCCAAGCGACAGTATAGTCTTCCATACTAATTCTCCCACTTGAAACGATTTACTCTTCACTTTCTTGTTATAAGCTCTAGCAACTCGGGCTTTGTCTTTCTCCATCTCCTTAAAAGCTTTTAACCTTTTGTCTGTCACTTCATCAACATTGTCCATCATGGCATAATGATATATAACAACAGATAAATCATTTTGTTTAGCAAGTCTATATGCACCCAGATTCACCTCAACAGGCAACACACAACATGGTCCTCGTCAGCATGGTCCTCGTCGTCTGATGGAAGATCTGGACCAAGCACTACTCCATCCTAGGGCTCTAGGGCCTCATCTGCATGGGCCTCATCAGCTGCTGGGGCGGCGGCCTCCTGTGCCTCATGATGCATCTGGTGGATCGCCTCGTGGAGGTGGTCGATGTAGGTCTGCTGATCATGCACCTGCTGTATCAGGTGATGGGCACCCTCCCTGAGCTGGTCAAGCGCGGTCCGGGCTTCATCCCGATGAAAAGCTGTCATCAGGTACATCTGCTCGGCGACAGTCCTGGTGGTGCTCTCGGCTGCTGCTGTGGCACGTGCATCGTCACGCTCCAGGGTGACCTGGTGTAACCTCTCCTCTAGTCGGGCTACCTCAGCGTCGAACTCCTCCTGCAGCTTCCTCTTGCTCTGGTAAGTGGCGGTGAGGGTGAAGGACACGCTCTCCAAACTGCGCTCCAAACTCTCTCACACACCCACCAAAGCTCCGGTGGCGCTCATCGCAGACGTCTCGCAAAAGAACCTCTCCTCAGCGCCTCCTGTCAGAACCGTCTCCAAAGTCTGCCTCCAGTGCAATGGAAAGGTGATCCACGGGGGAACACTCCTGCCACTAGCAAGGTCGGCGGGGAAGCGGTCTATGATATCCTTCAACACCAGGTAAGCTGCCCTGTTGGCTCCATCCTTTGCACAACTGCCTCTAGTGATCTCTGTCCATCCTGACCAGTGGGGCTTGCTAGCCAAGGCTTTGACCTTGACCTGCACCATGACCAACGAATCCTGCCCATAGATATCGTTCTGCCAAGAATACCGGGGCTCATGTCCTTCCTCATATCCCACTGCCTGCAAAATCCTGCAAAGGATGGTTGGCAACCCAAAGTAGGATATACAAAAGGGTTTCGAACTCTCATGAGACGCATATTTGAGTTGGCAAATTTTACAAGGAAAAGGAACATGGTGCGTCCCCTTTTCCTTGGTGCCGAATTGAATTAAGGGGACGCATATTCGCTGCATCGGCTTTATGTGAAAATTATGCCTACTCACATTATAACCAGATGCTTGCTGAGCTAACATGTTGGCCTTATAATTTTCATGCTTTGGTATATGCTGAATTTGAAATTCGGTAAAATGAGCAATGACACCAAGACATATATCAAGATAAACATTCAGCGACCCTTCTAGACATTGAAATTCACCAACAACTTGTTGTACTACTAACAAGGAATCGTCGTAAGCCTCAACATGTTTAACTCCCATGGAATCCAATATTTCTAAACTGAACAACAAAGCTTCATATTCGGCTTGATTATTGGTGCAAAAATAATCTAGTCGGCTTAATATCTCAAATTCGGCACCATTAGGAAAAATAAGGATCACGCCAATGTTGATGGTCCTTAAACACCTGTTTTACCATCAACATGTTACCCTAAAATTCACCAAAAAGGCATGAAATGTAGTCAAATAGGTTTCAAACTAACCGAATTCCACATGTCCATAGATTTTGATTTGAATGCAGGATTTGAACCAAATTTGGATATTTGAACCACCAAAGGCCAAGCCCACTTAGCAGGGCCCAATTGGGCCTCAGGGGGGCGGCGCCCGCCACCCCTAGGTTGCGCCCGCCACTTGAGTTGGCCCAAGTCCACTCCCTGCCACGTCACCGATCCGTGTGACCTCCCCAAGGCCAAATCTCGGCCCTTGGTCACTAGGTCAGTGGCATCGGACGGCTCAGGAGGGGAGTGGCGTGGATCATGACCGAATGGCGGTTATCTGGACATGCAACCGCCTCTCTGGAGCTCCTGGATGCCGTTGAAGCAATGACGGTGCATCCAACGGTGAGGGGGGTGGCGGCCGCCACCTAGGGCTGGTGCCCGCCACTAGGGTTTGCCCTAGGTCGGCTGGCTGCCCCCTATAAGTACCCCCCTCACTCACTTGGGCTATAAATACCCCCTGGAGGCGTCACTTCATAACACACAACAAGCAAGAGAAGCAAGGAAGGAAAGAAAGCAAGGCTAGAGCTAGAGAGCTAATAGCTTAGGGTTTAGCCAAGCTTAGGCAAGTAGGTAGCTAGTAGAGCAAGGCATCTTTGCCTCATTGCCCTCGCGGAAGCGCTGCTCAAGGCTCAGCTCAAGAGTAGAGGCGTGCGAGTGATCGGTCCTGGAGTTGGGAAGAGTCTTCCTTCATCTCCAGTTCAGGTTTTGCTCTTGTATCTCAAGCACTTTACTATATTCTAGTTCATCATTTCAAGTATTACTTTATTCTACTTATCAGTATTGAGTAGTATACTGGATTGATTGCTTGAGTGCCTAGCTATCCTACAGTTCAATTCACTTAGCCATAGTAGTTAATCTCTAGTGAGCTTAGTGTTTGATCTTTGCCAATAGGTTGCTTAGTTAGTTTAGTGTTTATCTTATTAAGTGAAGTATTTGCTCTGACATCCGCAAGGGTGTCTCTATTCAAAGCTAGGGTAGAGATAGTTAGAATATAATTAAGCGTGGTGCTAGACTTACCTTCAGATACGGCTGGACCCCCGGATAGCTATGGTAGCAAGCAGGTGGTGACAGCCCTGTGCGCCTTGAATTCCACCACGTAGTTGGCCCAGTTTAACAGTAAGGCTCGTTGTGCTAGCGTTCAACCTAAGTTAGTGGTAAAGGCTAGTACGCCTCGGTACTTGATAAGATAGGAATAAAACTTTACTTAACTTAGTTGCTTTATTGACATTTGCCTATCTTGCTTCGTAGTTATCTTGCTTCGTAGTTATCTAGGAGTAGACAGTAGTTACTAGTTATTAGTTAGTTATCATTAGTTATGCTATTCCCCTTACCTACCTATCCATCCACCTTACCTTACCATCCATTTCATCCTTACCTATCCACCCATATATTCTTTCTAGCCTTTCATCTTCTTTTCTCTCCTTTCCCCTTTTCTTATTCTTCGACTCTCACACTACAAGAAAAACACCTATTTTGCAACGTTTGGCTTGCCACGAAAATAGCATCCGTTGCTGGGCCTAGCGGGGAGCAAGGCCTCTATGATATCATGATATGCCTGTGTGGTAGTGTGTGGACAACGATTTTTCTCTCTCTCTCTCCCTATATTGATCCATAATTCTGGATGGATGCCTGTCATTGTCACCTGTATGGGATCTCGTTTTTTATGGCTACCATTGAAATTATTGATCTACTAACACGTTTTAATTTATTTTGTTTTTTAGATGGATCAAGCGGGTGGGATCATTTATCCCAGGATGCAGTAATGTTAGATCCAATCAGGTTTCAGTATCTTCTCGCATCTTTCACATATGTTTTTGTGCTTATTATTGTTTCTGACACCTGGATCTAAAATTGTCAGGATATATACGATTAGTTTATTTATTTAATTGTTTCTTATCAAGTTATGTTGTGCCTGAATAATTAATCCCTTGATAGATTTCCTAATTGAATAAGATAAGAACTGCTTGATTTATTCTACCGACACTTATTTTGAATTCTGATTAATATCAGCCTTTGCGGGCATATATCCTGACCATTATGTGTTGCAATTATAATTTTTTCAGGTGATGAGCTCTTCCCTAATATATTATTGGTATGTGGATATAACTTGTTCCTTGCTAGCAATGTGTACCCCTTATATATTATTTACTGAAACTATTTCTTTATTAGGTATTATTTCCATGTGACAATGTCATCTCTTACTTGGACTTAGCAGATCACTGATACCATAATCGTCCAAGCTTACCAAATACCTGTTGTTCTATTTCATCAATCAAGTTTACTACATGCTAGTTCGTACACAAACTGCTTGATAGGTCATGGATGTTTGATCAAAACCTCATCTAGATAAATAAATTTGCTAGCTAATAATGGATTGTATCTATTTAAGTTAAATGGTACGACCAAATAGTTTGCAAAACAATATTCAACTTTATTTTTTCTTTGTAAAATCATCAACGAAGTATCCTGTTGGTTAGTTTTATATTTTAATGTGGAATTTGCATACTGTGCTACCATTCTCTAACTTTGTCAGATGGATTCAATATTTGTTTAGTCCGTTGTGTGACAGAAATTACCCTTAGAGGCCAGTAATTAGAATATATATACATGGTGGGAAAGCAAAATATTCAATATCCCTTTTTCTTGCGAACCATAGATAACTTGCTATCCTGCGTTTCTATGTTATTTTTACCGAGTTGGAATCTCCCGCGCCTACTTTTCTATGTTATTTTTACCAAACTATTGGAGATCAATGAAAAATTTACTTGCCAAAAGTTTTAGCAAGTTGCTAAATGATAACTTTTCCCAAGTCAATTTTTCCAAACAATTGGAGATGCTCTAATATTGCTAAAGAATTGTGTTGCTGACCTGCTGCGGCTACCGATCTTCATCCACATTTTGGCAACAAGAATTGAGGATGTAAACTAGCACTTTTACTAGTAGATTTAAGATATGATATTTTTTCGTTTATACATCTCATTTTAATGCATGAGTTGACCAGTAATATTTTGTTAACTCAGTTATTAACTCAATGTTTTTTTTTCAGAATGTTACAGAATCAACCGTCTCTGACCATCTAAAATCATGGCATCCTCAATTTAGGGTGGAACTAGAGAGGAGGTCTGCTGCCATTCTAAGAGGGATCCTGTTATGATTTATATTTTACCCCCCATATGAACTTGTAATCTAAACAAAAATCGTGTCATGAATTATGTGGATGGTACTCATTGTAATAAAATATATTATTTATACCATATGGTTGTTTATGCTTATTTTCTATGTGTTGCATGGTCTTGCATTTCTCCTTCAATTATATTGGCAATATTTCTATATTTAACTCAAAAATAAATTATTATATTAATAGTTAAATGGTTTATTCCTTACAACACATACAAATGTTCCAAAAACTAAATATATATGTTGCAACAAGCCGCAAAAATCGTTAGCACATAGTTTGTACAAACATATATAAGCGTTGTTATAACCCATCTTTATGTGTTGCAATATTGCAACGGTTATTAGTACAGGTTACCAATACATAAATAAGTGTTGCAATATATCTTTGCAACGCCACTTTAGGCAACACATATTAGATGCGTTGGTATAAATCCTACCAACATATATATGAACTTTTAGCAACACATATTTGTGTTGTAAAAGGGGTATCTTTTTGTAGTGTCATCCCCTGACTCGACTCATACACCACCCTAGCCTTCCTTTGGGATCAAATAAATCGACACCTGGTACTCCCAGGGAAGTGCTACTACGATAGTTCTGTGCGCTTGCAGAATCTCCTCCTGGTAGATTGCAATCTCTCTAGCTAGCTCCTACTAGTGTCGGGATTGACAACCTCATTTGACATTAGTAGATAGCTGCTTTAGCTTCACCCCTTTAGGTATAGTGACTGGACTTGCTTCAAGCATTTCTGGCGCCGCTACCAGGGATAGACTCCATAGTCTACTCCTAGTAACGACGTTAGCAAGTGTCAACAAGCATTTCTGGGCCGTTACCGGTGAAGGACCGGATTAGCGACCAAAGGGGGGGGTGAATGGGAGCCTCAAATTCAACTCGTGAATTGTATAGCCCTTGTCCCAGAAAATCACCCCAAAAGCAAAGACTCGAAACGACAGGAGAGTACACGACCTACGAGTAGGTGGATACCCTAGGAGATGTCCTAGTGGTACAGCGGAACCTCCGGAGAAACCCCAAAACCAACTGCCAAAGCCACGGAGCAAAACAACACAAACTGCAGATTCGCGGACTGTCCGCGGTCAGAGTCCCGGACTGTCCGCCGTTAAGTCCCGGACTGTCCGCGACTAGGAGCCGGACTGTCCGCCGACAAAAACGCAGAAACCAAACAGTTCTGCAAGTCTGCTGGACACGTCTCGGACTGTCCGCGGGTTTGTACCGCGGACTGTCCGCCGTTCACTCGACAGTGAACAGTCAGGGGTCTGCACCTGACTGAATCGACCTAGCCCCGATCCCCGGACTGTCCGCCACTGGAGGCGCGGACTGTCCGCGGATGAACAGAAAGCACAATTCTGCTCGGGGTAAAAGGGCAAATCGATCGGAACTTCACCAAATCAAAAAAGGGTTCGATCATACTTCTCCCAGGTGTTCCTCAACGTATTGGGGTGCTAATCCTAAGAAATCATCGCACCAATCCAAGTTAATCAAGGGTAATCCGAGAAACACCGGAAAGGGGGAAGGAGAAAGAACGAACACGAAATCAACCCGATCTATGGACTCGTGAGGTTATAGGAGAAATCCTTCGGTGAAAAGATGGACCTCACGACCAAGAACAAACTGATTCAAGTGGAATCGAAAATCATCTCGTGGAGAGGAAGAACGAGGCAAATCTCCAAGAGATGAAAAACCAAAACATGAAGAACACAGAACACGATTCGATTTCAGCCGAAATTCCTCCACACGAGGAGACAACGAGAATATGGTCTCGTTTCCTCAAAAGATCCAAATACACAGAGGTATGATTTCCGTCTCTGCGGATCGCTTGCAGCGAGGTATGATTAGAACCTAAGCGAGGGCTAGAGAGAGAGAGCTCAGGAACAAATGACTACAAGGATAGATGAAGAGGAGGGGTGCCTCTCTTATTTATAGCCTAAAACAATAATCCCCTTACTACCCCTAGATACATGAGCGAAGCGGCCAACCCTAGGGGTATCCCGATCCAACTCTGCTGATAGTTGATCTGACGGCCACGCGCCTTCCTCATCCTTAGCTTCGCCTCGACGCAAGCCTCAGGATGCCGCCACATGCCGCCCAATCGACCGCCGCGCCTACCTCGTGGATAGCCTCGCCTCCGCGCCAGCCTCTCCACGCCCCACGCGTCGACCGTCCTTTTTGCGGACCTCCCCCCAGTTTTGAGGCCGAAACCGGGAAACCTGGGCCTTCCCCCGGTTTTGAGGCCGAAACCAGGATACCTGTCCTCAGGCTGAGTTTTGTGGCCCAAACTCAGAAACCCGCGCGCCCAGGTTTTGAGGCCCAAACCTGGAAACCATCCTCGCCGAGTTTTGAGGCCCAAACTCGGAAACCGGCCACCCCGAGTTTTGAGGCCCAAACTTGGAAATCATCGAGGGTAGCTTTTCGAGGCTCAGCTACCGAACCCGCGCCGTAGACGGGATGTGGTTCGCACACCCCGAGTTCCAGCACCGATGCCGGAGCATGTCCAGCCTCCACGCCGGGCATCCTCCCGACTCGGCCGATGCACCGCACATCCCCATGTACTCTTGCTTGTCAACGCCACGTGCCAGCTACCACAGCTGATCCTCAGGTCTCCTGGTCCGTCGGTCCAAGCTCCACGTCCGCCCTTCACCGCTCCCGGTCCGTCGGCACGGCACGTCCCCACTTGACCTTCACCTCACCTTCGACCACTGCCCGAGCTCCGCACCTGCACATCAACACAGCTAAAAGACATGTTGCCCATTGATCGATCACTCATCACTCAGGAAGGGAACCACAAGGGCACATATCAACCTTGTGTTCTCAATCTCCCCCTTGATGAGTGCATCGTCAACTCATAGTATCCATAACCAGAATAGAAGAAAGCAGAATTAGATAGAAGGAGAAAAACTCACTTGAAATGTCCAAAAGCCAGAGAAAAGGCCGAAGAAGAACAATTCGAGATAAGCGAAGCTTGGTCCCCAAAGACATGGGCAACGGTTCGACACAACCAAGCAAAAGATCGGAGCAACAACTCATCAGAAGCAAAACTTGATCAAAATGAGAGCACAAGACTTGGTTCCCAGAGACATGGGCAACGGCTCGACGCAACCAAGTCAGAAGCAAGCTAGTCCTCAAGAAGAGGCAGAAGGGGCTCAACACCACTAGTTGAAAGCTCGATACCAATCAAGAACCACTAAAACAAGATGAAGACAGCTAGTCCCTCAAGACAGAGGCACAGAGGCTCGACGCAACTAGCTGAAAAGATCGATATCAGCCAAAACCAACTCAGAGCAGGCAGAAACACTCCCCCTCACTCAAAGAACTCCCTTGCAAATTGTCACCACAACAAGACATTCTCCCCAATTCTCCCCCTTGGGTGCAATTTGCAATCAAACAGAGAAGGAAAGGAGCTCAAAAAAGTCAAACGGAGCTGGGTCATGCCTATCGGAGTCAAGCACATGCACATGAGTCAAAAATGCATGTTAGCAGCTTTAGGTATATACTTGAAAGAGTGAAAGAATGCTCTAATGAGTGCTGATCCGACTACATAGCAACATACACAAGTGCTAGCAAAGGCTCAAACTGATCACCAGAAACAAGATATGAATGCATAAGCTCAGTGAGCAGTTTTAAGCCATTTAGAAAGGAGTTTCACCATCAAATTAGCACTAAGCATGTATAGACAGGAAGTCAAACAAGTGCTAAACATGTATGTAAGGTGAACTACCCCTAGCAAGGTTCAACCATCATGCTATAGAGTGAAACATAAACTTGTGTTTTTAGATTTTATCGGATATATTTGCAGCGGTTTTTACACAAGTTCAGATTCAGCATGTGATTGCGAGAGGTTGAAAGCTTGTCATTGCCTAACTTTCCAACCGTGCTAAGCCTATGCATATGCAATCAGGAGCTTAAAGCATCAGTTTCAGTCTTACACTACACGGCTCAAGTTTAACTCAAAGTGCTATGAGAAACAGTCTCGATACCGTGATGTGCTGACAAAGCAATCCCATCTCGATCTTGTCAATTCACTAAAACTTGGTTCATTTTAAGCAGAATATGGACAATCCAAGCAAGTGAATGACTCAGAACTAGAGACATAGCAACCTAGCATATATGCAATAGCTCAAGGGACCTCAACACATCCTACACATGCTAGTTGCCAATCTCAATGGTGAACATGTATCAAGTTTTAAGTTCATTAGACATGTTCAGCGTTCTGAAAGAAATAGCTTAGCTCACAAAATGTAACAGTGATCAAAGAGAGCCTAAGCTACAAGCATCATTAGATATCATCGAAGCATACACTAATCAGAGCATAAGTTCATTCTCAAGAATATAGACATGAAGCTTGAAAGTGCAAGATGTATGCATGATGAAGACAGAATCAGAGCCAAAACAAAAATAGAAAGACTCAAGACCCAAAAACAAAAAGAATCAGAAAGTCAGTTTATTTTACAACAAGCAAAATGTTTCCCCTATCTAAAAGGGGAAACACACACCAAGCTCACCTCTCAACCTAGCAAAAGTTGAGAGATCCAAAGGCTTGGTGAAAATATCCGCAACCTGATTATGGGTGTCTACATGCCTAAGATCAATGTCGCCTTTCTCATAGTGATCACGAAGAAAGTGAAAGCGAACATCGATGTGCTTGGTCTTGGAGTGAAGAACAGGGTTCTTTGCTACACTAATGGCAGAAGTGCTATCGCAAAGCAAATGGACCCGACTGAAATCTAGACCAAAATCACGCAATGTAGCAACCATCCATAAAAGCTGCGAAGCACAAGAAGCAGCGGCAACATACTCGGCTTCAGTAGTAGACTGGGCTACGTTCGACTGCTTGCGAGAAGACCACGAAACCAAAGAAGAGCCAAGAAACTGACAAGTCCCAGAAGTAGACTTGCGCTCAAGCCGACAGCCGGCAAAATCCGCATCGGAATAACCACAGAGCGAGAGGTTCGAAGAGGAGGAATACCAAAGTCCGAACTCAGGAGTGTATCGGAGGTACCTCATGATGCGCTTGACCGCTTGCTTGTGGGAAGTCCGAGGGGACGCCTGAAAACGAGCGCACAGACACACAGCGAACTGTATATCCGGCCTCGTCGCCGTCAGGTACAGGAGCGAGCCGATCATGCTCCTGTACTCCTTCTGGTCAACCAGCTCTCCGTCCTGGTCCACGTCCATCGCCGCAGTCGTCGGCATGGGCATCGTAAGAGGCTTGGCCTCGCCCATGTCGAATTTCTTCAGGATATCCTTCGTGTATTTTCCTTGATGCACAAATGTCCCATCTCGGGTTTGCTTAATTTGCAACCCGAGAAAGAAAGTCAACTCGCCCATCATACTCATCTCGAACTCCCTACTCATAGTATCTGCAAACTTGGCAACAAGCGCATGAGAAGAGCCACCAAAGATGATGTCATCCACGTAAATCTGGACTAACAGGGTATCGTTGCCTTGCTTGAGGAGAAACAATGTTCTATCGACTCGTCCCATTTTAAAACCCTTGGAGAGTAAAAAGGTTTTCAAACGATCATACCACGCTCTCGGGGCTTGTTTCAAACCATACAAAGCTTTTGAAAGTTTATAAACATGGTTTGGAAACTTGGGATCCTCAAAGTCAGGGGGTTGCCTAACATAAACCTCTTCCTCTATATACCCATTCAAGAAGGCACTCTTGACATCCATCTGGTAAAGCTTAAAACCCTTCGAAGCAGCAAAGGCTAGAAGGATTCTAATGGCTTCTAAACGGGCTACAGGGGCAAAGGTTTCCTCATAGTCTATACCCTCTTTTTGGCAAAAACCCTGAGCTACTAGTCTAGCCTTGTTCCTCACTACCATCCCGTCCTCACCCTCTTTGTTCTTGAAAACCCACTTGGTACCTATAGGGTGGCATTGTGGTGGAGGTGGCACTAAGGTCCAAACTTGGTTTCGCTCAAAGTTTTCTAACTCCTCATGCATGGCATTGACCCAGTTAGAATCAGAAAGTGCGTGTCCAACATCTTTGGGCTCAAAAGAAGCAACGAATGCAGAATGAGCAAAGTGAGAGATTTCATACGCTCGCGACCGCGTGACTCGCTGGTCGATGTCGCCAATCATCTGTCGCGGGGGGTGAACTTGCTGAACGCTTCGGGGCGCTTGCCTCGCCGAAGTCGCCTCCCCCTCGCCAGATGCTGTCACTCCCTCAGGTGCAGCGGGTGCTCGCTGGAGAGGTGGCTCAAGAGGACCCCAGGAAGAAGAAGTCGTGGGATCGGGTCCTCGAGCTGAAGTAGTCGTCGCAGGGTCGACGGGGGCAGCCAGTGGAGTTGGCTCAGGATCACCCCAATCGGCATTCTCCTGCTCCTCCTCCACAAAGATGGTCTCTCTCATCTCCTGTTCTCCTGCAACATCAAAAGCAGAAGAAACACAAGGCATAGTTTCGTCGAATGTGACCTCGCAGGTCTCCACTATCCGGTTAGTTTCAAGGTTAAGAACTCGATAAGCACGTGAATAAGAAGCATAACCAAGAAACACCCCATCAGCAGAGCGAGATTCAAATTTGTCCAAATTGCCTTGCTTCAGGATAAAGCACTTACGCCCAAACACCTGAAAATGAGATACCTTGGGTACCCATCCAAAACGCAACTCATAAGAAGTCTTTTTCATCAAAGCACGAAGGAAGATGTGATTTGAAACATGGCAAGCGGTGTTGATCGCCTCGGCCCAAAAACACCTAGTAGTCCTATGCTCATCGAGCATCGTCCTGGCCATCTCAACAAGGGTCCGGTTCTTGCGCTCAACAACACCGTTTTGCTGAGGGACATAAGGAGAAGAAAACTGATGCTCGATTCCATTAGAAGAACAGAAGGAAGCAAACTGAGAGTTATCAAATTTAGTACCATTATCGCTACGAATAGCTCTAATGGTATCAGGTGGAAACTCAGTTTTCAACTTCAGAATAAGATCACGAGCAAACGGAAAAGCTTCATCCTTACCCTCCATAAAGAACACCCAAGAGTACCTCGAAAAATCGTCAACGATCACTAGAACGTACCACTTCCCACCCGCTGAGCAAACCCGAGCTGGACCAACTGTGTCCATGTGAAAAAGCTCGCCGGGTCGCTTTGTCATCACCTGATTAACAGGTGGGTGAGAAGCAGCGACCATCTTCCCGTGATGACAAGGATGGCAAACAAGGTCCTTCTGAAACTTAAGCTTGGGCAATCCTTGGATTAGGCCAAGTGAGCTAAGCCTTGCAAGCAAGTAAAAACTCAAGTGACCGAGCCTCCTAGGCCACTTCCACAGATCAGAAGAAGGACCAGCCATCAAACACCTAGCAGAGCCGAAAGACTGAGAAAAGTTGGCTCTGAAGACACGGCCAAAAGGGACGATCCGACAAACAAGATCTCCCCAAGGGTCTAAAACGCGACTCAAACCCATCTTAAAGCGCACTTCACAATCATCCTCAAGAAGTTGCGAAACAGAAAGCAAGTTGAAATGCAAATTAGAAACCAAGGCAACATTCTTCAGGACAAAGTTCTCATTGAGCCGGATAGCTCCCTGAGAAACAACCTTACCTCTACTATTATCCCCGAAAGTGATGTACTCCTTGTGCATCACGGGGCTAAGGCTGGAGAACCATTCCTTCTTTCCGGTCATGTGGCGCGAACACCCGGAATCCATGAGCCACATGTTCTCCAACCGAAGTTCCTGCATCAATAGAAAGGCAGGAAGTGAGCATATGGCACAACACTGGGGTTAGTATACTGAGAAGGATACCAGTGCTGTGTCATAGGCCCAGAAAAAGTGTTAGCAGCAACACCAAACTGTCCTCGTCCCATGGGTGGATAGCGATCACCACCAACCTGAAAGGGTGGTCCGCTATGGAACGGAAAACCTCCAAACTGACCTACCTGTCCCATCTGAGCAAAGCGATCACCACCATACTGAAAAGGTGGTCCGCTATGGGACTGAGCAGCAAAACCTCTTACACTCGGCTCACGATCGTATAGAGGACGACCGGAACCGCGACGGGCACGACCACCACCTTGTGGTCTAGCTGCCTGGGGCCTAGCAACCTGAGGGGGTGCTCCTCCAGGTCTAGCGCCCTGCCTCTGAACTCCCCGCGACCTTGCACACCATGGAGAGGGTGGTGCCTGGCCTAGTTGTTCAGCTCCAACTCCTTCCTAGCGTCTCTCTTCCTCCGAAAGAAAAACTCAGCTAGGTGACCCTCGCGGTGACAGTACTCGCACTCGAACCTCACCACTCTCTTGGGTTGTTGGTTCCTATTGTTGCGAGGGTTGTTCACTCTGGCTGGCTGCTTGCCTCTCAGAAGGGGATCACTAGAGACGTCAGGAAGGGTGTCAAGTGTGTTCCTAAGATGGTTAGGTTTTGGAATCCACACTTGCTTGCGAGGTGGAGCCTTGGGAGGTTCATCAAGGATGCCATACTTGGTGATAGGCTTAAGAGGCTCAGGTGGGGTGATCTTGGTAAGCTTAGGGATAGCGGATGGTTTCTCACTCGGGTTTACTCCGCTAAACTCACCGATCTTACCAAAGGTACTAGCGCCCTTCCCACCTGAAGTAAAGCCTACTCCCGAGCAATCAGTTCCCCTCTTGAACTGACTGATCATCATGCCCAACTGCGGCTCACTGCATGACACCCAACTCAGGATGGACCGAAGGTATGTGTTTTCCTCCTCGGTTTGCATCCTGTCATGCCGACAGTTGGCAATCTCAAGCTCCATCCCCACGCATCGCTCACATGGAGCGGACAAGGTGCTAACTGAGCTGGCCTTCAAGGCTTCAGTAAGCTTGGCATTAACTCCTGCCAACTCAGTTCGCAAGCTAGGACAAAGCTTGCACACACCCAGCAAAGAAGACCTAGCCTTCACTTCCTCCAGCTCTTCCTTCAGGGAGGGACACTCTTTGCAATCACCCACCATGTCTAGCCTACTCTTCAGCTCATGATACACCTCAATCAAAGAGGCATACTTGGTTTGCAGGGTGGCAAAGTTTGTCATATGCATCGTGCACTCCTCACACTCCTCCACATCGGCTACCTTCACCTCGGACCTAGCGAACTCAAGCTCCTTACGCGCCTCTTTCATCTTAGCCTTAAACTCACCGCGCTCCTTGAAAACTTCTGTAAGCCTCTTCTCCAGAACTAGGACTAAATCCGCAAACCTATCCCGCTCCTCAATGAGACGATCGACTTCAGAAGAGTTTGATACCTCAGAGGCGCTGTCGTCGTCGTCGTCGTCGTTGTGGGCGTCATCAGCGTCCTCTTCCTGGTGCTTGCGGTCCTCTTCATCCAAAGCCATGGTGCAAAAGCAGAGTCCGTTGAAGCCATCCTCCATCTTGTGCTCGGACTCGTTGTCGCTGGAGTCGCCGTCGGAGGTCTTCTCGCCATCGCCGATAGTGGCGAGGAAGGCACGCTTGCCGGCGTCGAAAGCCTTCTCCATATCCTCCTAGCGGTAGAAGCCATCCTTCTTCTTCTTCCCGGCCTTGTTCTCCGGCTTGCCCTTGCGCCTGAAGTTGCGGTTCTTGCCGGGGAAGTTCTTGTCGTTCTTGGGGCAGTTCGCCATGAAGTGGTCTAGATCACCACACTTGTAGCAGCCCTCGCGTGCGCCACCACGCCGGCGATTAAGGCGGTTGTTGTGAAACCGCGAGAACCGGGTGATGGCGAGGGCGAGCTCGTCGTCTCCAAGCGCCTCCAACTGCTCCTCCGTGACTGTATGCAAAGAAGACAAAGCAACAAGAGGAGGTGAAGCGTCAGCAGAGAAAGTCGATCCACCTGTGCCTGAGACCAAAGCCATGGTGTGTGAAGATGGGTTCTTCAGCTTGGCCTGAGTCAGGTGATCGATCTCGGTGGACTTGAGCTTGCTGAACAACTCGTCCACGGTGAGAGTGTCGTAAGCAGGAGACTCAATGATGGTCGACACCTTCACCTCCCATACCCTCCGATCTAGGGCGTATAGCAACTTGAGAGCCCTCTCATGATCGTCATAGGGTAGGTTATTCCGATTAGCACGCATCTTGTTCACGATCGTCTCGAAATGAGCGAACATAGCATCAATCGTCTCTCCCTCCAACTGAACAAAGTTCTCGTACTCTCGCTTGTAGGTCTCGAAGAGTCTGGTCTTGACCTGAGCGGTCCCCTTGTGATAGCTTTGAAGCTTAACCCAGATCTCTCGTGCCGTCTCAAGCTCTGAGATACGTTCGAACTCAGGAAGGGAGAGGCTGGCCAGAAGGGCATTACGAGCCTTGGAGTTGGCCTCGTGTTGGTTAATCTGGATCTGACCCACACGAGCCGCAAGGACTACGTACTCAGCGTTCTCACATATCTCCCAAGCAGAAGATCTGATGCTGTTGAGATAAGCACGCATCTGAATCTTCCAATAGGGATAGTTCGTTCCATCGAACCAAGGAGCCTTGCTGTTCCCTCGTTCCATGTCGCCCTTAGGATCCGAAACTGATTAAGGTAGGAGAGATCCTTAACCGGCTCCGATACCAATTGAAGGACCGGATTAGCGACCAGAGGGGGGGGGGGTGAATGGGAGCCTCAAATTCAACTCGTGAATTGTATAGCCCTTGTCCTAGAAAATCACCCCAAAAGCAAAGACTCAAAACGACCAGAGAGTACACGACCTACGAGTAGGTGGATACCTTAGGAGATGTCCTAGTGGTACAGCGGAACCTCCGGAGAAACCCCAAAACCAACTGCCAAAGCCACGGAGCAAAACAGCACAAACTGCAGATTCACGGACTGTCCGCGGTCAGAGTCCCGGACTGTCCGCCGTTAAGTCCCGGACTGTCCACGACTAGGAGCCGGACTGTCCGCCGGCAAAAACGCAGAAACCAAACAGTTCTGCATGTCTGCTGGACAGGTTTCGGTCTGTCCGCGAGTTTGTACCGCGGACTGTCCGCCGTTCACTCGACAATGAACAGTCAGGGGTCTGCACCTGACTGAATCGACCCAGCCCTGATCCCCGGACTGTCCGCCGCTGGAGGCGCGGACTGTCCGCGGATGAACAGAAAGCACAATTCTGCTCGGGGTAAAAGGGCAAGTCGATCGGAACTTCACCAAATCAAAAGGGGGTTCGATCAAACTTCTCCCAGGTGTTCCTCAACGTATTGGGGTGCTAATCCTAAGAAATCATCGCACCAATCCAAGTTAATCAAGGGTAATCCGAGAAACACCGGAAAGGGGGAAGGAGAAAGAACGAACACGAAATCAACCCGATCTTTGGACTCGTGAGGTTATAGGAGAAATCCTTCGGTGAAAAGATGGACCTCACGACCAAGAACAAACTGATTCAAGTGGAATCGAAAATCATCTCGTGGAGAGGAAGAACGAGGCAAATCTCCAAGAGATGAAAAACCAAAACGTGAAGAACACAGAACACGATTCGATTTCAGCCGAAATTCCTCCACACGAGGAGACAACGAGAATATGGTCTCGTTTCCTCAAAAGATCCAAATACACAGAGGTATGATTTCCATCTCTGCGGATCGCTTGCAGCGAGGTTTGATTAGAACCTAAGCGAGGGCTAGAGAGAGAGAGCTCAGGAACAAATGACTACAAGGATAGATGAAGAGGAGGGGTGCCTCTCTTATTTATAGCCTAAAACAATAATCCCCTTACTACCCCTAGATACATGAGCGAAGCGGCCAACCCTAGGGGTATCCCGATCCAACTCTGCTGATAGTTGATCTGACGGCCACGCGCCTTCCTCATCCTTAGCTTCGCCTCGACGCAAGCCTCAGGATGCCGCCACGTGCCGCCCAATCGACCGCCGCGCCTACCTCGTGGATAGCCTCGCCTCCGCGCCAGCCTCTCCACGCCGCCACGCATCGACCGTCCTTTTTGCGGACCTCCCCCCGGTGTTGAGGCCGAAACCGGGAAACCTGGGCCTTCCCCCGGTTTTGAGGCCGAAATTGGGAAACCTGTCCTCAGGCTGAGTTTTGTGGCCCAAACTCAGAAACCCGCGTGCCCAGGTTTTGAGGCCCAAACCTGGAAACCATCCTCGCCGAGTTTTGAGGCCCAAACTCGAAAATCGGCCACCCCGAGTTTTGAGGCCCAAACTCGGAAACCGTCGAGGGTAGCTTTTCGAGGCTCAGCTACCGAACCCGCGCCATAGACGGGATGTGGTTCGCACACCCCGAGTTCCAGCACCGATGCCGGAGCATGTCCAGCCTCCACGCCGGGCATCCTCCCGACTCGGCCGATGCACCGCACATCCCCATGTACTCTTGCTTGTCAACGCCACGTGCCAGCTACCACAGCTGATCCTCAGGTCTCCTGGTCCGTCGGTCCAAGCTCCACGTCCGCCCTTCACCGCTCCCGGTCCGTCGGCACGCCACGTCCCCACTTGACCTTCACCTCACCTTCGACCACTGCCCGAGCTCTGCACCTGCACATCAACACAGCCAAGAGACCTGTTGCCCATTGATCGATCACTCATCACTCAGGAAGGGAACCACAAGGGCACATATCAACCTTGTGTTCTCAACCGGGGATAGTTGCCTAGCTCTATCTTTAGTGAAGTTAAGAACTACCAACAGCCAACACCTTGGCCCTCCTTACAAACAAACCCATTGAAATAAAGTTTCCATGGTGTAAAAGTAAAGTAACTGATCTCATCTTCTAAATCAATACCATGCTCAACAATGAAATCAAGAAGAACTTGACCTTTCGATGTTTTCAATGATTCATAAGTCAAGTCATATTCAATTAATGCATATGCCCATTTGTCTATCCTTCCACTAAGGAATGGCCGATATAACATGTGCTTAATCACATCGGCCTGGCACGCAACCACTGAAGGACCGGAAGTGCTACCAGAAAGCGACCAGAGGGGGGGGGTGAATGGGAGCTTCAAATTTCTTTTCAGAAACTTGTTGCCACTGTCCCAAGAAACAACCCCTAAAAGAAAACCTAGAGCTTGCAAGTGTCCACGACCCTAGATGTAGGGTGGATGCTTCCAAGAAGCACAGCGGGACACTACACAACTCTAGAAACCCAACACAAAAGTCGGAAATCAAAACCGACAACGGACGAACGAACCGCAGACGAAACGGAACAGAAACACCTGCATCGGACGTTGGCCTGCGTCCGATGGCCAAACACCGGACGCGTCCGATGCAAACAGAACCTTTCTGGAACCTTACTGGACTGGCATCGGACGCTGCTACAGTGAAACCCTAGCGTCCGATGCTAGACTCCCGGCGCGTCCGATGACAACGGACGCTCCAATGGTCAGCGTCCGATGCTCCTTTAAAAATGCTGTCAGACGACACGTGGCATCGGACGCGTCCGATGTGATGAACACAGCGTCCGATGCTCCTGACGCGAGCGTCCAATGCCCCCGAAACTGCACTGTTCTTTCACGGATTCAACCCGATCTCCTCCGAATCAAAAGATCTAAGCCTTAGACTTGGTATGAGGAGTTCCGAGGAGGTTAGTGAGCTATCCCAAAGAGCTCATGGCTCGAACCTAACTCCAAATTGGTGAATCAAAAGAATTTGGGGGAAAAGGAGCAAAACTCGATTCGAAATGAAAATCGACCGATCTACTAGCTCATGAGGTTAGAGGAAAATTCCTTCGGTGGAAAGATGCGCCTCACAATCTAGAACAACTCAGTTCAAATGGAATCACAAAAGATGTACCGAGTAGAGAGATCGATCTACGTGAAAATCATGGAGAAAAGCAACCCGCGAAGAACAACACCAAAACGCGAATAACAACCACGAATTTGCAACCGTGTGGCTACCACACGCTACAATAGTGAGATTACGGTCTCACTTCCTCAAAATCTCATGAACACAGAGGTATGATTGTCTTCTCTGTGGATCCCAGTTTGCTACAGCAGGGAATGGGGAGAGCAGGAAAACCCTAGGTGCAGAGAGCAAATGACTGAGATGGTTTGGAAGGTGGGTGTCTCCCCCTACTTATCCTAATTCTAATTCCCACTCTACCCCTAACTAATTACAGAGCGAACCAGCTAAACCCTAGGGTTATTCTGGACCAACTCATGGTAGGTGGTGATCTGACGGCCACGCCGACACAACTGGTAGCGTTGCCTCGACGCAACCTCACCGATTGCAGCCACGTGCCGCCACCGCTCCGCTTGTCCTTTTCACGGACTCCGCCCCCGGTTTTGAGGCCCAAATCGGGAAACCAGCCTTCACGATCAACCCCCGGTTTTGAGGCCCAAACCGGAAAACCAGCCGTCCATCGCCTGAGTTTTGTGGCCCAAACTCAGAAACCCGCCAGCGCCCAGGTTTTGAGGCCCAAACCTGGAAACCGTCCTCAGCCCGAGTTTTGTGGCCCAAATTCGGCAAACCCGCAGCACCCAGGTTTTGTGGCCCAAACCTGGAAACCGTCCACCGGTGTTTTTTCTGTGGCTCAACCACCAAACCGAGTCGTAGAGGGGATGCACTGCCCGTGCACCCCGTCCACCGACACATGTCCCTAGGTCCTTGACCCGAGCAACACCATGCCCCGCAAGTCTCTGCTCGTGGCTGTCCCAGGCTATCAGCCACCATAGCTGATCCTCAGGCCACCAGTCCCTCAGTCCAAGCCTCACATCCGCCCTTCACTGCTCTCAGTCCATCGGCACGGCACGTCTCTACTTGACCTTCACCTTGCCTTTGATCACTGTATCTGTGCTCGACACCTGCACAACACAAGCCAAAAGAACATGCGCATTATCCTAGTTGACAATCACTCATCACTTGAGACTCGGCATACACCCATGCATCCGCAATCTCCCCCTTGATGAGTGCATTGTCAACTACCAACACAAATCATAATGGAATAGAAGAAGAAGGAAGAAAGAGAAGAGAGAACTCGACCAAATGACCCAAAAGCATAGCAAAGCCGAAGAAGGTCAAGTGGAAAGAACAAGACAACTTGGTCCCCAAAGACATGGGCAACGGCTCGACGCAACCAAGCAAAGCAAAGCTAGCCCTCAAGAAGAGGTAGAACAGGCTCAACACCGCTAGCAGTAAAACTTGACACCAGTTGAAATATCAGTTGACAATCAAGCAAAATAGAGCTAACCCTCAAGAAGAGGCAGAACGGGCTCAACACCGCTAGCGAGAAAGCTCGATACCAAACGAAGAGCATATAGACAAAGTCGCTAGTCCCTCAAGAAAGAGGCAAAGGCTCAACACAACTAGCTACCAAAAATGCTCCGAACCAATTGGAAATTTC
The DNA here is from genome assembly GCA_009763385.1 of Coix lacryma-jobi var. lacryma-jobi. Classification (NCBI taxonomy): domain Eukaryota; kingdom Viridiplantae; phylum Streptophyta; class Magnoliopsida; order Poales; family Poaceae; genus Coix; species Coix lacryma-jobi. Next base: position 112,098,709 of record CM019827.1, on the reverse strand, counting down.
TCAGACAAAACGAGAAAACTCCACCTCCAATAGTGCACACAACTAGGATATGATTTTATGATTTTATGATTTCTCCCCCTTAAGATTTGACAAATTTCTCCCCCTTAGTTGATAATGCACTATCAGGCAAACTTCTCCCTTCCAAATGCATATGAGTTAAAAAAGTAAGTTAGCAGCTTCAGGAATATAGTCTAGAGAACGAAAAGATGCTCTACATAGTATAACTCCAATGACTCAACAAGAAGCATACATGCCAACAAAGGCTCAAACTGATCACCAAATACGAAGTAGAAACATTTAAGCAAAGTGAGCAGTTTTAGCCAATCAGAAAAGGATGTTCACCATAAAAATAACATTGAACATGTATAGACAGGAAGTCAGACAAGTGCTAAGCATGTATACAAGGTGAACTACCCCTAGCAAAGTTCAATCATCATGCTGCAGAATGAAACATATACTTGTGATTTCAGATTTTAATCGGAGTTGCAGCGATGAAATTACACAAGTTCTAAATTTAGCATGTGATTGCGAGAGGTTGAAAGCTTGCCATTGCCTAACTTTTCAACCGTGCTAAGCCTATGCAGAAGCAATCAGAAGCTTAAAGTGTCGGTTTCGGTCATACACTACACGGCTCAAGTTTAACTCAAAGTGCAATGAGAAACAGTCTCGATACCGTGTTGTGTTGACAAGCAATCCCATCTCGATCTTTTCAATTCACTTAACTTGATTCAAATTTATACCAGAATATGAACAGACCAAGCAAGTGAATGACTTAGAACTAGAGACATAGCAACCTAGCATATATGAAAAGCACAAGAGAATTCAACACATTCTGCACATGCTAGTTGCATATCTCAATGGTGAACAATTTTCAAATTTTATGTTTATTAAGCAGGTTCACCATTCATAAAATAGCTCAGCTCACAACATGTATCAATGATCAGAAAGAGCATAAGCTACAAGTATCATCATATAGCATCAGAGCATACTAGATAGAGCATAATCACATTCTAAAGATTATATACATGAAGCTCGATATGCAAAATGCATGATGAAATGCAGAGACTAACGAAAACAAAAAGAAAGAAACAGAGTCAGTCTATGATACAGTACCCAAAATGTTTCCCCCATCTAAAAGGGGAAACACACACCAAGCTCACCTCTCAACCTAGCAAAAGTTGATTGGTCCAAAGGCTTGGTAAAAATATCTGCCAACTGATGATGAGTATCGACATGGCGAAGGTCGATATCACCCTTCTCATAATGGTCTCGCAAGAAATGAAAGCGCACATCAATGTGTTTGGTCTTAGAATGCAGCACGAGGTTCTTAGCAACGCTAGTCGCACTCGTGCTATCACAAAGCAAGGGAACACGAGAAAAGCTCAAACCAAAATCACGCAAAGTGGCCATCATCCAAAGCAACTGGGAACAGCAGCTAGCTGCAGCAACATACTCAGCCTCTGTGGTAGACTGGATGACGCTAGGCTGCTTGTGAGAAGACCAAGATACAAGAGAAGAACCAATAAACTGGCAAGTCCCAAAAGTGGACTTGCGATCAAGTCGGCAACCAGCAAAATCGGCATCGGAATAACCGCAAAGTGAGAGGGTGGAGGAAGCAGAATACCAAATCCCAAACTCTGGAGTGAAGCGTAAGTACCTCATAATGCGCTTGACTGCCTGACGGTGAGAGGTGCGCGGCGACGACTGAAATCGCGCGCAAAGACACACCGCGAACTGGATGTCCGGGCGTGTCGCCGTCAGGTACAGCAGCGACCTGATCATACTCCGGTACTCTTTCTGGTCCACAGCTTCTCCATCCACATCCGCATCCAGGGCCATCGTGGTCGACATGGGTGTTGGAAGAGGCTTGGCCTCACCCATATCGAACTTCTTTAGGATGTTCTTGGTGTACTTGCCCTGGTGCACGAACGTTCCCTCTCGGGATTGCTTAATTTGCAACCCGAGGAAAAACATCAACTCGCCCATCATTCTCATCTCAAACTCCCTGCTCATTGTGTCTGCAAACTTCGCAACCAAAGCGTGAGAAGAACCACCGAAAATGATATCATCCACGTAAATCTGAACCAAGAGAGTGTCATTGCCTTGCTTGAGGAGAAAAAGCGTTTTATCCACACATCTCATTATAAAACCCTTAGCAAGCAAAAAGGTTTTCAACCTATCATACCAGGCTCTAGGGGCTTGTTTCAAACCATATAAGGCTTTGTGAAGTTTAAAAAGATGGTTTGGAAACTTGGGATTTTCGAAACCGGGGGGTTGTTTCACATACACCTCTTCTTCTATGTAGCCGTTTAAGAAGGCACTCTTGATATCCATTTGAAAAAGTTTAAACCCTTTGGATGCAGCAAAAGCCAAGAGTATCCTAATCGCCTCCAAATGAGCTACAAGAGCAAACGTCTCCTCATAGTCTATCCCCTCCTTCTGACTATACCCCTGGGCTACAAGTCTGGCCTTGTTTCTCACAACATGGCCATCCTCTCCTTGTTTGTTTTTGAAAACCCATTTTGTACCAATAGGGTGACACTCAGGAGGAGGTGGAACCAAAACCCAAACCCGATTTCTTTCAAAGTTTTCTAACTCCTCATGCATGGCATTAACCCAATCCGGATCAGATAAAGCATGTCCAACATCTCGGGGTTCAAAATCAGCAACAAATGCAGAGTGAGCAAAGTGAGAGATTTGTTGTGACCTTGACCGAGTGACACGTTGGTCGATGCCGCCAATCATCTATTGAGGCGGGTGTTGGCGCTGAATGTGTCGTGGCGCCTCCTGAGCTGAAGAAATCTCCCCCTCAACAGCAGCTGGTGCCTCCTCGGGTACAAAAGGTACAACTCGAGGTGGCGGATGCCACGGCCCCCTAGTTGTCGAAGAGGGGTTGGGGCCGTGAGTCGTCGTAGTAGAGGCCGATGCTTGCGGCACAGCAGGTGGAGGTGGTGCTGGATCATCCATCCCTTCAACACCTTCATCCTCATCATCAAAAAGAGGCTCACCAACCTCATGATCACCTGCACGCTCAAAACGAGAAGAAGGACAAACCATGGTCTCGTCGAAGGTGACATCGGATGTCTCCATGACTCGGTTAGTATCAAGGTTAAGTACACGATATGCCCGAGTATGAATGCCATAACCCAAAAATACACCGTCAGAAGAACGAGACTCAAATTTGTCCAGGTTGCCTTTCTTAAGTATAAAATAGTGGCAACCAAAAACTCTAAAATAACTCACCTTGGGCTGTTTTTCAAAACGCAAGTCATAAGAAGTCTTTTTCAGGAAAGCTCGGAGAAAAATGCGATTGGAAATATAGCATGTAGTGTTCATAGCTTCGGCCCAATATCGCCTAAGAGTCCTATGCTTATCGAGCATCGTCTTGGCCATCTCTACAAGGGTCCGATTCTTCCTCTCTACAACACCATTTTGTGGCGGTGTGTAGGGGGAAGAAAACTGATGCTCCAAACCCAAAGAGTTACAAAACTTCTCAAAGTCCGAATTCTTGAATTCGGAACCATTATCACTACGAATAGCTCGCATCGAGTTCATAGGAAACTCGTTCTGAAGGCGCAAAATCAGATTGCGAGCAAAATAGAAAGTCTCAGTTTTCTCAGCTAAAAAAAAACCCACGAATATCTCGAAAAGTCATCAACAACAACCAGTACATACCACTTCCCCCAACCGAGCTCACCCGAGCCGGACCAACAAGGTCCATGTGCAAAAGCTCTCCGGGGCGCTTAGTCATGACCTGGTTTATAGGATGGTGGGAAGCGGCAACCATTTTCCCATGTATACAAGAATGGCAATCAAGATCCTTCTCCAAGGATAACTTGGGCAATCCTCGGATTAGACCAAGTGAACTAAGCCTTGCAAGCAAGTCGAAGCTCAGATGACCGAGTCTCCTATGCCACTTCCAAAGATCAGAGGAGGAAGGACCAGCCAAAAGACAACGAGAAATGCCAAAAGACTCTGAGAAATTCGCACGAAAGACTTTCCCAAAGGGCAAAATCAAACATACAAGATTGCCCTGAGGATCCAAAATACGACTGAGATTCGGTTTAAAATGAATCTCATAGTCATCATCAAAAAGTTGTGAAACAGAAAGAAGGTTAAAATGCAAGTTAGAAACAAGAGCAACATCACGCAACACAAAGTGCTCATTAACTCGCACAGACCCACGAGACAACACCTTACCTTTGCTATTGTCACCGAAGGTGATAAACTCCTTTCCGGCAACAGGACTAAGACTGGAGAACCACTTGGCGTTTCTGGTCATGTGCCTCGAGCAACCAGAATCCACCAACCAAATGTCCTCCAATCGTTTTACCTACGTCAATAAAAAGACATAGGGTGAGCATACGGTCCAACACTAGGGTGAGTAAAATAGGGATTATACCAGTGTTGGGCCGGCTGCTCAAAAGAACGGTTAGTAGCAAAACCATTCCTAGCGCGCCTACGGGGGAAGCGATCACCACGCTAAAGAAAGTGTGGTCCACTAAGGGAAGAGCGTCCATCGCGATACTCAAAACGCGGTGGAGGGAAACGCTCAACAAAGCCACTGCCACGGGGTCCATATCCTGCAAAACCAGGATCCCGCCGGGCAACACCTCCCTGAGGCCTAGGATCTTGAGACATTGGACCTCTAGGCCTAGCTGCTCTCCGCTGAACATTCGGCACATGTACATCATGGAAAGGATGGTACATGTCTGTATTGTTCATCTCCCTGGCACGGCGCTCCTCTCTCTTGCGCCGAAAGCAAAACTCACTCAAGTGTCCATCTCTCCCACAGTGCTCACAATGGTACCTCACCGCTCTCATAGGGGGTTGTTGGTACTCACGGTAGTGGGTGTGGATCACTTTGCCCTTCTGTGGCATGAGCTCCTCTTGGATAGGTGGCATGGTGTCTAGCTTGTTTTTGAGGTGGTTTGGTTTTGGGGACCATGTTTGTTTCTTGGGTGGAGCTCTCGGAGGTTCAACAAACACTCCATCCTTGGTGTTAGGCTTGAGAGGCTCTTTGGGTGGAATCTTAGTAAGCTTGGGAGTAGTGGTGGAGTTGGGCTTCTCACATGGGTTAAGACCACTCGACTCTCCAATCTTGCCAAAAGATGAAGCATCAACACCCTGAGCAAAACCTACACCTGGACCTCCAGCAACACGCTTGAATTGGGCAATCATCATCCCAAGCTGTGGCTCACCACAAGATACCCATGACAAGATGGTCCGAAGGTATGTGTTTTCTTCCTCGGTTTGCATCTTGTCATTCTTCACATTAGCTATCTCCATCTCCAAGCCCTCACACAAAGCGCATCTAGACACACAAGTGCTACCCGAGCTGGCCTTCTCAAGAGACACAATCTTGACAATCTTCTCTACCAACTCGGATTGCAAGCCTGCACAAGACTTGCACACACCAAGCACCGAAGATCTAGCTCTAAGCTCATCCACCTCTCCTACCAACACAACATACTTACTCCTCAAAGTGAGAAGGTCAGTCATGTGTGTGGTGCACATCTCGCACTCATCCTCCTCAGTGACAACAACGGTGGACTTGACAGACTCAAGTTCCTTCACCGTATCCTCCCACTTCTGCCTAAACTCCTTCCACTCTCTAGTAGCACGCCTAAGCAGCTTATCTTGACTAAGAAGGGCGGCAGTAAGTTTCTCGACCTCAGCAGAAAGCTCGTCGGGGGTCTAAGATACCTGGGAGGTGTCGTCGTTGTCGTCGTCGTTCCGAGGGGTGTCCTCCAGCTGGCTGTCGACCTCCTTGCCGAGGGCCATGGTACAAAAACCCTCGTTGTCAGCGAAGAAGCAGAGGCCGTTCAGCTTGTCCTCGATCTTCTTCTTCTTCTTGGACTCGTCATCGCTTGAGGAAGAGGAGTCATCATCCGAGTTGTCGACGTCGCTGAGCGTGGCAAAGAAAGCACGCTGCTCAGCCTGGGCCTTCTCCAAGTACTTCTTCTTGATGTACTCCTTGTTGAAGCCGCCCTTCCGCTTGTGCTTCGCGGGGACGTACTTCTCCTTGCGCTTGGCGAAGTCGTACTTGTGCCCATGATCGCCCTTCCCAAATGCTTGCTTGTTCTTCTTGGGACAGTTAGCGATGAAGTGGTCGGGGTCGCCGCACTCAAAGCATCGTCCTCCGCGGCGACAGTTCATATGGTTGTTGTGAAACCGTGAGAACCGGTTGGCGAGCAAAGCCAGCTCGTCGTCCCCCATGAACTCCAGCTGCTCCTCTGTGACAGAAAGAAGAGAAGAGAGTGCAAAGCCTCCAGAGGGGTTAGCAGAAGAGCCAGAAAGCAAAGCCATCGACGGGCCAGAAGGATTTTCATAAGAAGCCCTCGCCATGGCATCAATTTCACTGGACTTGAGCTTACTGAAGAGCTCGTCGCACGTGAGGGTCTCATAGTTAGGCGATTCGATGATCGCCTGAACCTTGGAATCCCACACCGACCAATCGAGAGTGTGTAAAAGCTTCAGAGCCTGTAGGTATAAATTAACGCACACACTACTTTATCTGCAAGCGCACAGATAAGATCTACCGATGTAACACTTCACCAGAGTAACCCAGTTTTAATATCGAACCCAAGGGAACGGATAGTGTTAAGTCTTAAAGTCTAACCCCTGAGTAGCTAACAAGGACGGAGAATCTAGAAGCATAGAGGGGATCACTAAGGCTATCTAAATCCAACTTAAGAGTGATATATTTATATTATTCTTAGTGGGGAAGTTTCCATAAAAGGTCAGAAACAGAGTATGAGTCTTTTATGCAAATGTATAATCCTACCGAGCCTACACACGGGTAAGTGGACTATAGAAGAATCAACAAGGCTATAAGAGTCACCCTTGCGAACTACCACTACTACTGGCGTTATAGGAGGCAAATATGAGCTATCAAGTCTAAGCACCACGCTTACACTATCCAACTACTCTAACTCTAGAGCGACTAGAATTAGAGTACTCAAAAGAGAGTCATAAACCTTAAGAATAATAAGAACAATGTCTCAAACTTAAATATAGACGTTGATTACCGAAACAATCGTTGAAGCAAGTTGACGAAGAACTTGAATCCACAGGTACAAGATGAAGAAGTTGATCCGACAGGCCGGAGCTCCTCCTTGATCTCTTCCTCTCTCTCTCTCTCTTCTAGTTCTAGAATAAGACTAGGTTCTAAACCTAACTAGAGGGGTAACTAGTCTTCTACTTGATAGCTGGCTCTTGATTACAACTAGATGAACTAGATCTAATTCTAGATGAACTACAAGAGATTCATCTAGAGGGACCTCTACTTCTACATTGGAACCCTAGTTTCTGATGTGGAGATGAATAATGAAGATGGAGATGCCTGGAGAGGGGGGTCTGGGTCTGCTTATATAGCCCTAAGGGATCAACCGCGGCCGTTAGATCAAACCGACTTCAGGGACGGTGGAGATGAGTCCTAGGGTTCGATGGAGGAAGCTTGCAGAAGACGGAGGCCAGCGGGCCCGGGGGGAGACCGACCGGTCTCATGGTGGGACCGGTCAGTCCCACCTGTCATCCTCTCGTGGTGGTCGACCTCCTGGTGTCTTCTTGTGTCCTCTGGAGTCTTCTAGAATATTCCTGACGTGCCGATTGCGTTATCTCGCGTCGGTTTCCTTCTAGGGGAAGCAATCAGTGCTGGTTTCCTGGTTTAGTCCCTGCAGAATCACAATTCACCAAAACTCGTGGAATATTGTCAATTAAAACCCTAAACCTTTGTTGGTGACTGAATTCATGCCCTTTTCATATTTATTTATCCTTTAATTTTAATAGATAATCAGTGTCAACAGAGCCCTCTCATGATCATCGAAAGGCAACAACTCCTTGTTAGCCCTCATCCTGTTGACAATCACCTGAAAGCGGGCGAATAAACTCTCTATGCTCTCGCCAGGCATGTGTCAAAAGTTCTCATACTCCCGCTTGTGCGACTCGTAGAGACGGGTTTTGACTTGAGTGGTGCCCTCATGAAAACGCATGAGGGTAGCCCAAATCTCCCGAGCCGTAGCGAGGTGAGAAAGACGATCAAACTCCATCATGCTCAAACATGAGAAAAGAGCATTACAGGCTCGGCTATTTGCATCGTGCTCATCGATCTGATGCTGAGTCGCACGAGCAGGCAAGACCACGTAATCTGCAGAGTTGCAAATATCCCAGATGGAAGCACCCAAACTCTGAAGATAGGCCGACATGTGTATCTCCCAATACGCATAGTTCGTCCCATCAAAGAATGACGGTTTGCCCACGCCGCGATCCATGTCGCCTTCTGTGGATCTGGAACCGGCTAAGGTGGAAGATCCTTAACCCGCTCTGATACCAATTGAAGGACCGGAAGTGCTACCAGAAAGCGACCAGAGGGGGGTGATTGGGAGCTTCAAATTTCTTTTCAGAAACTTGTTGCCATTGTCCCAAGAAACAACCCCTAAAAGCAAACCTAGAGCTTGCAAGTGTCCACGACCCTAGATGTAGGGTGGATGCTTCCAAGAAGCACAGCGGGACACTACACAACTCTAGAAACCCAACACAAAAGCCGGAAATCAAAACCGACAACGGACGAACGAACCGCAGACGAAACGGAGCAGAAACACCTGCATCGGACGTTGGCCTGCGTTCGATGGCCAAACACCGGACGCGTCCGATGCAAACAGAACCTTTCTGGAACCTTACTGGACTGGCATCGAGTCCTTAGTCGTGTCGTCGAGTTCTTCGAGAGGAATCATCGATCTGTCGACCTCCGTAAGTACCGGCAACCTTGCTATCATGTCTAGTATCATGCGGTGGATTTAGATATGATGCAAGTAGTCTCGTTCGTTAAGCTTAGTATCGTGCGGCGGATTTAAGCTTATGACGGGAGGTTTTTGCTTATGCCTTGTATTGTGCGGCGGATTAAGTTATGGGTAAAAATAGTTATCGGCTCTATTAGATTTGGCAGATCTAATAGATTCATTCAGTTATCATGTGTTATGTGTTTTATTATTTAATTCATGTAACACTCTTTTGCCCAATCTAGATTGATCTTTGTTCGGCCCTATTTCATAAGTTTGCTTGTGTTTTTTTTGTTAATTATAAGATCATGATGGCCGAATCAACATCCAATCTAGATTGTTACATGTTGCGGGTTCATGCATGTTAGTTACGATTAGACTTTGATAAGACTAGGTATCGTGCGGCAGATGCAGGTTTTTAGATTTGCCCGATCGTGCTTGCTTGTTTGTTCCTTCCTCATGGACCCCAACTCGGCTAATTTGCCGATCTTGGTTAAGCTTACACGAGTAATGAGCTTTATAGATCTGTTTAAATGCATACATGCTTTTAGCTTGTTATAAGTAGATTGTATCATGCGGTGGATTAATCTAATTATAAGAAGTGGTGTAGACTTATGGCAAGTGGTATCATGCGGTGGATTAGCTTCACTTGAGTTTATGCTTGACGGATTTATGAAGGCTAGACGCGTGGCAGACTAGTCGGATTAATCTATGCATATGTTGTTTAAATAGATTTATATTTGCAAGTTACCTGTTTACAATGTTTTAATGACACCTTTTATCTGTGCAAGCATGTCTCCCTTTACATGTGCATTCGGCAGTTGATATGCTTTACATGCTCTATTTTCATACTAGCCGAATGACTCTATAAAACATGCTCTGACAGACAGCTTCTATAGCTGTGTGCCATCGTGATTGGCTTTCAAAGCCGTACATATGGAACTGTCTGGTCTCACCTGACATGTTCCATTGGTATTCTCACAGTTTTATCCCTTTTTGGTTTTCAGGTCAAACCGACTGGCACGTCTCCGGATTCAACACACTCCAGGCACCCGATTGAAGCCAGCTTTTTTCGGCTTGCTGTGTGTGAGGCGCGGCGAACCAATTTTGCATCAACACACTTTTTGGCACGCCCGGTGGGACCACTTTGTTTGAAGATGCCTGAGATCAGTGACGATCAGGTTCTGGATGTGACCATGGATGATTTGTCGCCAGAGTTGAAAGGTTTAGTACAACAGACTTGTGATGAACTTCAGAGAAAATGCCTGATGACATTTTCCAAGAACAAGAGCGGCAAAGTCTTCCAGAAGCAACTGTTCCCGAGGATTCTTCCTCATCACCAACCCGAGCCATCTGACAGCACTTAAGAGGAAGCTATTCAGAAGATGATTGGGATAATGTACAAAGTTGTATCAGAGGCCATGACCAATCATCAGTCGACTTTCTTGGATACTTTTCGTGTCGTCATGGTTAGTACTTTCGGTCCAGCAATGGATAAATGCTTTGAAGAAGCCGCTGGTCCGATGCAGGGGCCACTGTTGTTCCCAGTACCTCAACGTCGAAGGATTGCCGAAGATGGCGGAGCTGGCACAAGCACAGGTGGGATAGTTCCTCATGAGACGCAACAACCTCCCCAAACTTATGGCCAGCTCACATTCGGCATAACAGGGAAGGTCCCGCAATCTGCTTCTTGTCTCCTGCAGCGAATAGGATACAAAGGAATATGTTTCGAGATGGGTATCAGGAGTTTGTTGATTATAGCGCAATTAATGCTCTTCCAAATCCAGGCTACAAGAGTTCAGTAGGACTACATTCTGGGGGGCAAGCGCAAGCAGCTCCAGATTCGAGTATTGACCTCATCATGCATAGAATGGCTGATATGATGCAAAATCAATTCGGCCTCAAACCAAAGAATCAGTCATATGCTTACAAGTCCCCTTACCCAGAGTGGTACAATCGGGTAGCACTTCCTCCAAGAGTAAAGCCTCCTACTGATTTCACCAAGTTTTCGGGTCAGGATGACACCAGTACCGTAGAACACATCAGCCGATACTTGATGCAACTTGGAGAGGCGTCTACAGATGAGGCTTGGAGGATTCGGTACTTCCCGTTGTCATTGACAGGACCAGCCTTCTCGTGGTTTGCTTCTCTACCAGCAAATTCTATTAATACATGGGCAGAGCTAGAACAGAAATTCCACTCGTATTTCTTTATGGGAACCAGTGAGAAGAAGTTGGTTGATCTCATGAGTCTAAGGATGAGAACTAATGAGACGCCACAAGAATATTTGCGCAGATTCAGGGAGACTAAAAATCTCTGCTATTCCCTGAATTTGCTAGATGATCAATTGCCAGGGATAGCTATAGCTGGCATGTTGCCGAATATCAGGGAAAAGCTATTCGGCATGGAGTTTGATGATCTTGGGCAATTATCACAACGATTGGCGACGATGAACAGTCAGGCTCAGGGGTTTAGCAGAAACAACCAGTTCCAGAAAGGTGATGTGGCTAGCGAGATGTACCAGGCTTTCTTAGAGGAAGCAATGGAGAATGATGATGAAGATGAGATAGCTACCGCAGAATTGGTCTGGGCTAAAGAGCCGACTCAAGTCAATCAGCGGTGGCTGAGGCAGCAAAAGGGTACCTACAACTTTGATGTTTCCAAATCGGATAAGCTATTTGAATTGCTAGTGAAAGAGGGACGCATCAAGTTAACGGAAGGCCATCCCATGCTGCACCCTGAAGGAGTTAAAGACATGAAGTATTGTGGTTCCATAACACCATATCTCATTCTATAAATGATTGCCGAGTGTTCAGAGTGCGAATCCAGAAGGCTATCCAGGAGGGGCATTTGAAGTTTGACGGAAAAATGAAAATCGATGGTAGCCCTTTTGGACAGAATACCGTATCTTTCTCTGTTAACATGATCAATGCAGATGACCCCAGGGGTAAAAGCAAGATGAAGGTGTTAACCTCTGATAGAGCGAGAAAGACCGGTGCTGTTGACCCCGATCGGCAGATCACAAATGAAGAACTTCGGCAGCAAATTCATTTCCAGAATAGCCGAACTGAAAGGGGTGAAACTTCCAGGCCCAGGGTCACGACACGCATTTTGTTGAACAAGTGGCGTCGGGGGCAAGAACGGTACCAGAAGCAAAAGTTTTATGAAGAACAAAAGTTCATAGAGAAGAAACAGAGGTACGAAGAGGAGATGTACCGGGAAGAACGAGAATATATGAGAGAGCAAGAGCAATCTCATTGGGGGTGCTCGTTTTTCAAATATTGTTGGAATGAAGGCTTGAAGCTGCCTGCTAAGAACAACTGCCCTGAATGCAGTGATCAATATTCTGAGTACAGGCAGTCTCGAGTCAACCACCGTTCGGTCCATGAAAGGCTTGGGATGCGAATCCCTGAGGACGATCGGTGCTTGAAAATAGGTAATTCCGAAAATCGGCAAGGGAGAAGATTTGCCGATCAAAGTTGGGCTCGCGCTGAAGAAGAAGCTACTGTGAGTTACCTGATAGCATGCTCACCTAAAGCATTCCAGTTCCTCAACAAGAAGAAAGTCAAAGGCATACTAGGCAAAAGCCGATAACACACAACCTTCGGCTCCTATTAATATAACTTTATCTTTCCCTGAGTAACGCAAAGTTCAATCTGGTGATAAGGTTACGAAAGGCTACATCGGAGACACAAAGGACGTTAGCAACCGGACGGCTGATAGAAGACCATCGGCTAAAACGTTTTCAGTACACTTCATATTAAAAGAGATACTTTTGCTGATGGCCTTTGAATAAGGTAGTGCCAACAAGACACATGCAACAGTGACAAGTTCACCTATAGTCAGAACAGCTACAAGATCTGAAGCAGCCAGTCATTTGCAGAGGAATGATTGACGTTTATGATTGGCTTCAAATATTTTCAACCCATATTCGGCGAAGACGTCTCGGATGAGAGAAAGGAGGACACCAGTGAATCATCAATTACGCTGTTGTGACTGCATGTCAGAGGGCCTGAGATCAACACGCACACATCGTACAGCATCGGGCGATCCATCATGAAGAAGGACAACACGAATGGCTGCTTCATCTTCAACGGTGGTTTGTGTAATTTTACCCTCTCTTCTCTAATAGTTTCAGAGCTTAAAATTAAAATCATTAAAAAGCGAAACCACTCATGTTGCGTCTCCACAAAAAAAATCACTCTATGAATATGTGATATAAATATTTTGGGTTATCCATTGTTGAAATGATTAATAGATGCTCTGTTTTATGTTTCACCTGTGTCTGGTTTATAGCTTTGATTTCTTTAAAATTTGGATCTAGTGGTTATTATATTTATCTTGAAGTTTTGAAATTTGTGGGTTGCATAGAATTTAAACTTTGTCTGAAAGTAGTTGTGGGATATGAATAGAGGTAGAATTTGCTATGACATTATTCTGAGAGATACTTGAAATTTAGAGATTTAATGAAATAATAAAATTTACTTAATGTCATATTGAGCACTGTCAAATCATTGTGACTACTAGTTGAGATTATAGTCATATTCTCAAGATCAAGATTCACGTACATATTATAAACTAATAAGTGTTTTGTATGTGCATTCTCTCTTTGATTAAAAATATGAGACTATTCTATAAATCTCAGAAATAAAAACGACGAACACGTGTCCGCCAGAACTGAGAAAGAAAAAAAGGTCAAGTGACCGCCCAAATAAAAATATGAAAAAGAAAAGGTCAAGTGACCGCCAAATAAAATAAAAGATGGCCGAAGGCCCAGTAGCCTCATAATTTTAAAAGGTAGGGAGAATGACATATGCAAAAGAAAAAGTAATAAAATATTCACTTGTACTTCTTGATCTAGGTTTATGGCTTGTATGTCCTTATGGTCGAATCTTTGACTTTGATATGTGATACGATTTTATATAAAGATAATGATAAAAACTCCGGATGAAAAGTGATCAAAGAGTAAAAGATAAGCATTTCTGTAGCTATTCTGTTTTGCAATCGCTTGAGGACTCAGTGAGAACTAAAGCTCCATAATTAAAGAGACGGATGGATGAGTAAGGTACCATTTTATTCAAGTTTAAAAGAAATCTTGGTTATAAAATATAATACTTTTGAGATGTAGTCGGCATTGCAGCATCTTCTGATCAATAAAATGGAAGAACTATAATATTTATACACATATGCATTTGTAACTAACTTGTTTTCACATGTATTGGAGAATTATTGTTTTACAGGCAAAATTGTGGAAACATGGTGAGAAAATGTTATTGCTATCAGTGGATTTCTTGGCTTTTTGAAGAAGACCAACAGAGATCAAATAGTTCGAAGCATGACAATTCATACTCCGAACTAGGGGGCCTATGTTAACACTGGATTTTGGTCAACATTGAGAAGATGACAGGTGGACCCAACGAGCAGTGAGAAGAGCATTCGGCAGACGGCCAAGCGGTCGGTTAATTCTCGGAGTTTCGGCAAGTACCTGTGCGGTCGGCTATCTTGCAAGGCGGTGACTCCATTCGGGAAGCAAATACGGAAAGTGAAGCCGGCTTGCACGAGGAGACACGTAACGATGGAGGACACCGAGAGGAAAATAGAAATAGGGCTCGTATTTTGCAAGTTTCATTGTGTAAATCGTAATCTTGTAGGACTCATATTTCGCCCAGGGTATAAATATAAACCCTCGGTCATTGTAAAAAGTCTTCACAACCATATCAATACAAACCGGCCCCGTGCCATCTTCGAGTCCTTAGTCGTGTCGTCGAGTTCTTCGAGAGGAATCATCGATCTGTCGACCTCCGTAAGTACCGACAACCTTGCTATCATGTCTAGTATCATGCGGCGGATTTAAGCTTATGACGGGAGGTTTTTGCTTATGCCTTGTATTGTGCAGCGAATTAAGTTATGGGTAAAAATAGTTATCGTCTCTATTAGATTCAGCAGATCTAATAGATTCATTCAGTTATCATGTGTTATGTGTTTTATTATTTAATTCATGTAACACTCTTTTGCCCAATCTAGATTGATCTTTGTTCGGCCCTATTTCATAAGTTTGCTTGTGTTTTTTTCGTTAATTATAAGATCATGATGGCCCAATCGTGCTTGCTTGTTTGTTCCTTCCTCATGGACCCCAACTCGGCTAATTTGCCGATCTTGGTTAAGCTTACACGAGTAATGAGCTTTATAGATCTGTTTAAATGCATACATGCTTTTAGCTTGTTATAAGTAGATTGTATCATGTGGTGGATTAATCTAATTATAAGAAGTGGTGTAGACTTATGGCAAGTGGTATCATGCGGTGGATTAGCTTCGCTTGAGTTTATGCTTGACGGATTTATGAAGGCTAGACGTGCGGCAGACTAGTCGGATTAATCTATGCATGTGTTGTTCAAATAGATTTATATTTGCAAGTTACCTGTTTACAATGTTTTAATGACACCTTTTATCTGTGCAAGCATGTCTCCCTTTACATGTGCATTCGGCAGTTGATATGCTTTACATGCTCTGTTTTCATACTAGCCGAATGACTATAAAACATGCTCTGACAGACAGCTTCTATAGCTGTGTGCCGTCGTGATTGGCTTTCAAAGCCGTACATATGGAACTGTCTAGTCTCACCTGACATGTTCCATTGGTATTCTCACAGTTTTATCCCTTGTTAGTTTTCAGGTCAAACCGACTGGCACGTCTCCGGATTCAACACACTCCGGGCACCCGATTGAAGCCAGCTTTTTTTGGCTTGCTGTGTGTGAGGCGCGGCGAACCAATTTTGCGTCAACAAATGGGGAGAGCAGGAAAACCCTAGGTGCAGAGAGCAAATGACTGAGATGATTTGGGAGGTGGGTGTCTCCCCCTACTTATCTTAATTCTAATTCTCACTCTACCCCTAACTAATTACAGAGCGAACCAGCTAAACCCTAGGGTTATTCTGGACCAACTCATGGTAGGTGGATATCCGACGACCACGCCCGCACAACTGGTAGCGTTGCCTCGACGCAACCTCACCGATTGCCGCCACGTGTCGCCACCGCTCCGCTTGTCCTTTTCATGGACTCCGCCCCCGGTTTTGAGGCCCAAACCGGGAAACCAGCCTTCACGATCAACCCCCAGTTTTGAGGCCCAAACCGGGAAACCAGCCGTCCATCGCCTGAGTTTTGTGGCCCAAACTCAGAAACCCGCCAGCGCCCAGGTTTTGAGGCCCAAACCTGGAAACCGTCCTCAGCCCGAGTTTTGTGGCCCAAACTCGGCAAACCTGCAGCACCTAGGTTTTGTGGCCCAAACCTAGAAACCGTCCACCGGTGGTTTTTCTGTGGCTCAACCACCAAACCGAGTCGTAGAGGGGATGCACTGCCTGTGCACCCCGTCAACCAACACGTGTCCCCAGGTCCTTGACCCGAGCAACACCGTGCCCCGCAAGTCTCTGCTCGTCGCTGTCCCAGGCTGTCAGCCACCACAGCTGATCCTCAGGCCACCAGTCCCTCAGTTCAAGCCTCACGTCCGCCCTTCACTGCTCTCAGTCCATCGGCACGGCACGTCTCTACTTGACCTTCACCTTGCCTTTGATCACTGTATCTGTGCTCGACACCTGCACAACACAAGCCAAAAGAACATGCGCATTATCCCAGTTGACAATCACTCATCACTCGAGACTCGGCATACACCCATGCATCTGCAACCACACATGTACTAGATAGTAAATAATGCCTCATCTTAGCACAAGCATAGTATAATGATAAACATAACTTCTCAATATAGGCGTACCTTGTCTCGGGATCAAGAAGACGACGACCAATATAAGCAATCACATATTCCTTTCCTTCATCTTCTTGTGTCAAAATAGCTCCGATAATCTTCTCTTCGGCAACAATATATAATCTGAAGGGAACTCCTCTCCTAGGTGCTCGAAGAATCGGTGGGGATGACAAATATTCCTTTATCTTTTCAAACGCCTTTTGTTGCTCTGCCCCCCAAGTGAATTCAGATTCATCCTTCAACTTTAGTATGGGGTAAAAGGAATAATCTTCCCGGACAAGTTTGCAATAAATCTTCTTAAGTAGTTCACCTTCCCCAAGAACTTTTGCAAGACCTTGCATGTAGGCGCCTGAACTTTCTTAATATTTTCTATCCTCTTGGGATCAATCTATATGCCCTTGCCATGAATAATAAACCCCAAGAACTTTCCAGCCAATACACCAAAGGCACATTTCAGTGGATTCATCTTCAATCCATAGCGGCGCATCCTTTCAAACGCTAGACGCAAATTGGCTAAATGAGACATATGAGCAGCTAATTTGATCACAATGTCATCAATATATACTTCCATGATTACACCAATTAAATCATGAAAGATCAGATTCATAACACGTTGATAGGTAGCACCTGCATTCTTCAAAACGAATGTCATCACAACCCACTCAAAGGGACCGACAAACCCAGGAAAGCCGTTTTTGACATGTCTTCTTTGGCCATAAAGATTTGGTTATAACCAACATTACCATCAAGAAAGCTAACAACCTGGTGTCCTGAAGCATCATTGATAAGCATATCGGCTATAGGCATAGGATATTTGTGGCGAAATCGTCCAAATTATAAGAGCTCAAGTACCGTCTTAGCCAAATCCAGCTGACCTCGACTCATACTTGAACCCATATAACTCTGGTAGTCCAGAAATCTCGAAGGATTTCAAACAACTTACAACATACAGGATCGCATCGTTCAAGTACCACATTCGCGAGGATACAACAGTTGATAATCGAAATCGAAATTAACATCAGAGTGCGAAATCTTAAAGTTATTACAACACTGAGTTTTGAAACGCGGAAACTTTAAATAAGTCTGACATACGACCACCACACATGTGGTCCAGATAAAACATTGTTTTGATAACTCACTCCTCCTTTTTTAAATAATGTGCCACCAATAGTCTCAGCCCAGCAAAAGCAAAAGAGAAGCTTCTGGATGACCCTGCCCTGGGCCTACTCCTCATCACCCTCCACGGGGTAGAGGCAGTGCTTACAATAGTCGTAGTAGACCTGGCCATCTGCAACAACGGGATAAACCCTGAGTACGGGAATGTACTCAGTTAGACTTACTCGTCCAACTAAAAAAAACACCAAGGGTATGCAAGGCCTTTTTGATGGAGCTAGGAATTTTAGTTGCGAAAAGCTCAATTGGAGGGAGGTATTATTTATTCGTATAGATGAGCAGTCAAATTTTAAAACCTATCCCTTAACTCGGTTTGCACCTGAACTACTACATCCACTTGAGTCTAACAATCAATAATATAAACCATATCCAGTTGACTTATCCACATTTTAGTTGAACCTTTAACATCTCATGGAGTTGTATCGTGGTGAAGCTCGACATAGTTTCCCACTAACCGGGGAAGACGGCGACTCGAATCGAATTACAAACCAGCTGGCGAGAAACTTTTAATACAAACCCACATTTTCCCCATCGGGTCCATGCATTGGGTCACCGCTCGATACTGTTTGTGGTGGTAACCGTCGCGGCTCACAGCACGGACCACCTAATTGGAACTATACGATGGTCATTCTGAGGCAGATCGTGTTTCCATACTAGAGGGTGCGACACGGGTTGAGACCGGCCTGAACAGCGTCTAACCGGCTTTGAGGTCGGGAATGCATTACCAGCACCCTAAGTAAAAGGGCGCTTTCAAAAATGAACGAGGGCCAACATCGATACAAACCTACACGATCCAACGGACGAGCTGCCCCCAAGTTCCACTTGGTGCCTTGCCTTCCAGTTGACCGTATTTCACTACTACTCAGGTTCTTTTCCACGATAGCAAATATAGCCAACCGTGATCCGGTAGATACCCATCAGGGGTATTACAGGAACATCCTTCATTAGTACTTTTATTAAGTAGACTAAGCAATTCTACATTATAAGTAAGTAACAGGATAACAAGACAGTCATGTCAATAACTCAAGAAATGGTAATGCAGCAAGTAGGATTCAATCAACTCCTATACCTAATGCATCACAATATAAAAGTACTCAATTGAATTGATTGTAAATAATAGGAGACTTAAAAATGCTCCGGGGCTTGCCTTGGGAGAAGACTGAGGTCTCGTGAGCGGGGCACTCAGGCAGGTTAGTGTCGGGGTCGACTGACTCGGTCTCCTCGCTGCGGGGCACCTCCTGGATCTCCGGTTCTTCGTTTGCTCCTGGCTCGGTGTTGATTTCCTGAGCTACCGATCCTAGGTGCAATGGCAGAAAGTAATTAAATAATGTACGGTGCACTTATGATGGTATGCAATGTAAATATTTCTTGCAAACCAACAAAACTAACTTGTTGAACCACTTTTGACATTGAGAAAAACACTTATTCATTGCATTAAATAAAACTATTAATTCAACTATTTTCTATTTATTAATTCGAAGAAAACCCTAGATTTAAACAGCAAGTACATTTTTCTGAATTCGGAAAATACCACAAAATTACAGTAGGTAACCTACACCAACTGGACTCCACTGTACAAATTTCAGCAAGAGATAAATTACTGAACAACAGATATGAAAAGATAAAATAAACTACCAAAAAGGTGTTTTGAACTAACTTTTCTTTTGAAAAATGTCAAACAGCAGATTTCATATTTTTTCTAGCTTCATCTATCTATAACCATCCTTCTGTTGAAAAATCACTACTTAAGCATGAACATATAATCCTACACAAAATAAACAAGTTTATCTCAAAATAAACCTTTTGAACTGCAACCCTACTGGAAAAGGGTGCAATCCTCACATTTATATTTTCCCAGATTCTACTTCACATTTTATATTTATCAAGAAAGTTCCATGAACAACAACTTTATATTATTTTCTGCATGAATTTCCTAAGAAAAGCTCAGACACATTTTATATTTATCAAGAAAGTTCCATGAACAGCAACTTTATATTATTTTCTGCATGAATTTCCTAAGAAAAGCTCAGAAAAGAACACTTGTACTACAACTTCTTATTTTTCCACACAACAACCCATACCTAACATTTTTCTCAGCTTCTACAGGATATACAAAGAGCACATAAATTTTCCCATATTTTATTTCTGCATACAATTCTCTCAACATTTAATTAGAGAAAACAGCTAAAAAACATTTAAATCTAAACAGACACTTTTTACTTAAGAACAAGCCCTCATATATTTTTTACAGATGCCTTACATGATGAGAAACATGTACAAATTTTGCCATGAATTAATTCAACCAGAAAGCATGTAAACATATTTATTTAACAATATGCACATAAACTGAATTAAATAAAAATAGTGCCATAAACTGCTACCAAAAATACTTTCACATTTTTCCCTGATAGATCTACTCATGAACAAATTAACAAAACTGAAAGCACTCCATTTAGATCATTAAAACATGCTACACAAATTAAACAGAATTTTCTGGAAAAATAAAAGGAAAAGGAAAAACGTTTGAAATTTTCCCAGCCAGCGAAGGAATGGCTGCGGCGGATAGCTTGCGTGATCGAGCGGAGAAAATCATGCAGCGATTGGGCGAAGGGGATTTGCGGCAGAGGATGGCGGCCACGCGGCGGTTCGGCCGGCGTACGGCGCGGCGAGCCGGTCAGCTGGTGCGGCGGGGCGCGCGCGCGGCGCGGGAGCGGGCGTGAGCGCGGGCTGGGCCGAAAGGCCGTGTGGGCCGGAAGTGGAGCGCGGGAAGAAAAACAATTTCCTTTTTCTTTTTCCCGATTTGTCCCAAACTTTGACCATTTCAAAACAGCTTTAAAAACTCAAAACTGGACTTTGACCCCAAGAAAAAAGTTGCTCAAAATAATTTTTTCTACAACTTTCATATAGAACACTTTTTCTAAAAATCATTTCCTCAGCCTCCACATAATTAAAGCTAATTTTTGAGCTATAACCCATTTTTGTTCCCATATTTTTAATTATTAAACCATATGAACTAAAATAAGGTGTCAATAAGAAAAGTGTTATACTCAATATTATCTATTTTATAAAATTATTTGCCAAGACAGAAATTCATTTAAACAACCAAGTCCTATTGAAACCAAATTTCAAATAAACAACAAAAGGCAAAAACACTCTTATGCACATGAGATGATGCAATGCATTGCTTATGGAAGTTTAGTAGCTAATGCTGATCCTAAAGCAGTGCTTGACACTGAGGTGTCATAATATTCATCCTTGAGAGTAGCTCTGTTCAAATCTCTAAAACCAATACGGACTCTGATCTTGCCAGTGTCCTTTTTCTCAGCACGCACAATGTTAGAGACCCACTCCGCGTACTTGCTTGGCTGAATAAACCCCGCTTGTAGTAACCGATTAATTTCTTCCTTAATTCGGTCATATATTGTAGAGCTAAAGCGGCGAGGATGTTGTTTGAAAGGCCTGAACCCAGGTTTAATAGGAAGCCGATGTTCAACAAGCTCTCGGCTTAATCCAGGCATTTCCGTATAATTCCATGCAAAGCAATCAACATATTCCTTCAAAAGCGCGATTAATTCCAGTTTATAATTGGCTTCCAGGGTTTGATTTACAAAGGTCGGCTTAGGCACAGAACCATCCCCAATATCAACTTGTTCTAAGGGGTCAGCCGATGTGAAACCTTGGCCTAACTTATTGAGCTCGTCAAAGTCATCAATAGCCTCACAAGCATCGGTCTTTAAAGTCCGATATTGCTCAACACGATGTTTTAACCAATCAATATTAGCATCCATTAAATTATATGATAATGTTGAACCGATTGTTAATCGGCTTTAGAGACACGGGTACAAAGCCTTCCTTAGTGACACTAACAAATTGGAAATCAGAAAGGTCCCAACCAGATAAGCAAGCAATAGTATCATGCCCCCCGAGTAAAGGAGCATCGACCGCAGCTACATAGGCCGATGAATCTGAATGCACAACTTCTACATAGTCGCCCACCCACTGAATAAGAAACTGATGTAGACTAGAGGGAATGCACCGATTAGCATGAATCCAATCGCGCCCAAGTATAAGGTTGTAACTACCTTGTATGTCGGCGATGAAGAAAGCAGTAGCCAAAGTCTTACTTCTAATGGTAAGTTCCATGGATGCAACTCGTTTGGCTAGAATAGGATCTCCTCCGACTACTCCAGTGATAGTCATGTTGGTCTTGATCAGCTCTTCGTTGGTGCCACCAAGCTTCTGATAAAGCGAGTATGGCATCAGATTCACGATCGCCCCGCTGTCGACCAACATCTTGTGGACTGGTGTACCATTGATATGGCCCTTTACATGTAATGGCTTGAGATGATTAACATAATCCTCTGGCTTCTGGAATACAGTGTTCTGCGTAGCGAAGTTGAACTCCGCCGCTGTTGAATCATCTCTGACCACATAGTAGTCGGCTGATAAGTAAACCACATTGACCTCTGCCCTCTCTGGGGAAGGTTCGTAGTCCACCATTTCCTCATCTTGTTCTTTAGGTAATTCTTCACTGGTCGTGACAACACCAGCGGAGGAAACAAGACCACAAGGGTATACATCAGACTATACCAAAACATCAAGAACTGACTCTGCTAGCCCTGGACCTGGTCAGTTCGGCTCAACTCCCGACTCAGCAGTGGCCGACTTAACTGGCTCAAGTCCTAAACTGGTCGGTGCATGATCCGAACTGGTCAGATTAGGACTCGACCTGACCGTCTCTGAAGCTGATTTAGCAGAATCGACGTCCAGATTGGTCGACTTGGGATCCGACCTGTTTGGTTCCATAACTATCGAAGTCGGCCTTTGATTACAAGCCGACTCTTCACCTCCTCGCTTTCCTTGAGGGAACATGAGATGTGTTGAGTTAAATATATCTTCCCTCATTTTCTCAAGCTGCTCCCGCCTTTGCTTGTTACAACGAGCCTGCTGCAACTTCCTTCGCTGAGTCTTACTCAAACTAGGGGGACACCACCTAGGCTGAGTGTATCTAGGATCACGCTCGACTGGCTTTTCTTCTTCTACTCTGGCTGAAGCATCTGAAACATCTTGAACCTTTGCTGGAGTCGATTCCTCAATTACCATCGGCTCAGTTTCATCAACAATGGGAGCCTCCATAGAGCCGATCATAATTGTGGGAACAGAATCAGGCTCGGTCGGGGAAACAGTGGGAGTATTTTGCACCGTCTTAGGCACATAGATTTGTCGTACTTGTGCCTTTCCTGTCTCTTGAGCGGTCAAGGTTCTTGACGTGATCAGCCGATTCTGACTTACGCTGCTGGAGCTTGGTCGATCACCCAACCGATAAAAAACTAAGACCCTTAGAGGTTCACTAAAAGGTGTTCCCCATTGTTGGGATGGTACCCAGACCACTGGCGCCTCCGGCCCGCAATACCGAAGGAAGACGGAGCTTTCGTGCGAAAGGAAGCATTCGCGCGGAAGCACGTCGTCGCCCGGAAGCATGCATTTGCCTTTGGCCCGCGAGACTGAAGGAAGACGGAGCTTTCGTGCGAATGGAAGCATTCGCACGAAAGCACGTCGTCGCCCGGAAGCACGCATTTGCCTCCGGCCCGCAAGCCCGAAGTAGGACGGAGCTTTCGTGCGAAAGGAAGCATTCGCGTGAAAGCACGCACCCGCGCGAAGAGGGGCATAGAAGCAGCTTCCGAGCGGAAGCACGTAGGCGGGCGGCTTTCGTGCGAGAGAACAGCAGCGAGTGGATCGAGCTGTTTTCGCGCGGAGTGAGCCCGGCGCTTTCGGCGGGAACTTTCGTCGTTCACGACTTCGGTTTTTCACAGGCTTTCGCAGGTCGCCGGAAGCCTCAGTCGAAGGGAGCAGACCCACCGGTCAGGAGAAGGAGCTGGGGGGGCGCAAGGGCCGTTGACGGACGGTGTTACAGAGTTGCCCCTCAGGTCGCCGACGGCAGCAAACAGCCAGGGAGTAGTTGAGTGGGGGATGATTGTAATTGTAACGGAGTGGTTGGAGGGGCATTCTTGTACTTTCAAACTGATCTGGATTAATATAAAAGGCTCCCAGCCTCCCAAGGGGAGGGGGGAGGAGCACTGTTCACTTCACCCGATTTCCCACTCTCCCGTTTTTACGCTTTTGCTTAGTGTCTCGGCTCGTGCGACAACCCGCTGTTTCGGGGTCTTGGTCCCGAAACAACATTGGCGCCCACCGTGGTTGTCGCCCGAGCTTACCATGCCACCGAGGAAGGCGCCGAAGACGGTTGACAATCCCGAAATGGTTGCCGCGAACAAGGATGGCCAAGGCACAGTCGCAGCATCCGTTATAGCCACACAAATACCACCGAATACATCCCAAAACACCCAAGCTTTCGGCGGCACGCTCCCGACGGGAACCCAGCTACCGTCGGTGGCATCCTCAAGCCATGACTTGCAGCCTTTCGGCAGAGATGGCACGCCGGAAGGGAACGTCCAAGATGAGCCCGACGACGAAGAAGACGACGATGCTCAAGTTACCAGGCATGCCCAAGCAATCAGAATGCTGACAGAGCAGCAAGAAGAAATCGAAAGGTTGGTTCATCAAAGAGATCAGCTACAGCGGCAGCTTGTGGCAAAAGCAAGGGAAGATGAAACTCGCGACGCGTTTCGGCAAGCGGAGGCGCAGAGAAGGCAATTGGAAAAGGAAATTCAGGAGCTGAGAAGGGCTGGAGGAGGCCCGATTCCAATAATTCAAGACAATGTGTTCGTGCCAAGGCGAGAGCAGCCACCAGCTTTCGACAACGCAATCGACGAAACCTCCCCGCTTTCAAGAGAATTGCAAGCCCATCTGTGGCCGCTCAACTACAAGCCACACATTCCGACTTTCGACGGCAAGGCAAATCCGCGCAAATTCTTGGCGAGCTACGAGACAGCCGTTTTTTCGGCAGGCGGGGACAATCAGGCCCTGGCAAAATCTCTCATTCTGGCTGTCGAAGACGTGGCTCATGATTGGTACACCACCCTCAAACCGCTATCCATCTATTTGTGGGCTCAGTTGAAGGCCGAATTGCATGCCACTTTCCAAGGATTCCGGCCGGATGTCAAGACCACGCGAGACCTCATGAACTGCACCCAGCAAGACGATAAACCCTTATCCGAGTACCTCAAACGCTTCATCCAGCTAAAAGCTCAAGCTCCGAATGTGCCGGAAGCCGCGGTAATCGCAGTAGCCACCGAAGGCTTGGGAACCGGGCAGTGTGTCGCTCACTTGTCTAGAGAACCGCCGAAAACTGTCAAGGAATTGTTCGATGTGATGAACGCATATGCAAGGTCAGATGATGACTTTCGGCGGCGCAAGGCCGCCCGCTTGATGCAGAGACAAGCGATGAAAGCAAGTCGACCGCCTCCATTGTCGAATCAAAGGATGGTTAGACCCTTCCGGACAATCAACACTCTGCAGGAAGAACCAGCGCAGTCAGCGGCGGGCATGGAGAGGCCGGACATGGCCAACTTTCAGCCCCAAAGGGGGTTCGATCAACCTTTCCGCGGAGGGCGTGGTGGAAGGACAGGACGTGGCGGCCGAGATGGTAGAGGCCGCGGAAGAGGAGCCAAGCCGCCGTATTATGTCATCTGCGACGACAATTTCGGCCACACCACCCGAGAATGCAAATACAGCAAAATGGTGAAAGAGCTAAAAGACAAAGTCCAAGCTTCAGCTTCTGGCGAGAGCTCCAAGCATGTCTTCCATAATTCACAAGACATGGCAGCAGGAGCCGCATCGAACCACAGTTACGCAAGCACACCTATGCATCCCCCGCAGTACATGCCCCCCCCCCAGAATTTGCACTGGTACAATCCGGCGTATCAGGGTTACCAGTTCCCAGTCTTTGCGCCACAGTCTGTAGCAGTTTCGTCGCCCATGCACTATCAGCGCCAGCCAACACCGCCACCAGCGTTTCCGGCTCAAGCCCAACCCCAGGGGTAGCCAGCTCAACCCAACTACCAACAGGGGCAGGAGACAAAAAACGAAACCAACGCAATCAACAACATCCTTCCGTCAAGATGCCACATTTTCGCCATCACGGGCGGATCCAACTTGGAGCACGAAAGCAAAAGGGCTAGAAAGGACTATCATCGAAGAGTTCAAACGGTATCACCAATGCTCCCGCTAAACAGACCAGCTTGGTCGCTAGCGCCGATATGTTTCGACGAATCAGATTTCAAAGTTCGTGACTACCCACATTGCGATGCTTTCGTTGCCACTGCCAATGTGGCCGGTTTCACCTTGCATAACATCTTGATTGACACCGGAAGCTCAGCAGACATCTTGTTCGTCAAGTCTTTCAAAGCGATGGGAATGGACAGGCGCAGTTTGGACCCCGCCGGCAATTCTTTGTATGGATTTGGAGGAAGAATTATCGGCGCTATCGGCAAGAAACAAATCCCGGTATCTTTCATCGAGGAAGAGAGAGTACGCACCGAGACGGTGACGTTCGATATAGTGAACATGGACTACCCATACACAGCCATTTTTGGCAGAGGTTTCACAAACAAGTTCAATGTAATAATCAAGCAAAGCTACTTGTGTATGAAAATTCCATCACCTTTCGGCATCATTACTGTGCACGGAGATCAGCAAGCATCCAGGAGAATCGAAGGTAGGCCGACCCGAGGCTACAGTCTCATAAATGAGGTGGTGAAAAATGACGAAACACAAGCAACCGTCGAAGTGCACGCCGCCGTCAGCTCGACCGAATATAAGGCTGGGGCAGCCGAAGAAACAGTGAGAATCCCACTTGCATCTTCAAGGCCCGAAAGAACTGTGCACATCGGGTCAAGCATGCCAGAAGGGGAAAGAAACACATTGGTATCTTTTCTCGTGGATAACGGCGGCATTTTCGCGTGGTCAGCAAACGATTTGCAAGGCGTCAGCAGGGATCTCGCTCAGCATAGTTTGAACATCGCGAGCGGCTCTAAGCCAAGAAAGCAGAAATTGAGAAAGATGACAAACGAAAGAGCAGATGCGGCGAAAGCCGAAGTGCAAAGGTTGCTGGATGCGGGAGTAATCCGACCAGTTCAGTACCCTGAATGGCTGGCAAATGTTGTTTTGGTGAAAAAGAAGAATGGAAAATGGCGAATGTGCGTCGACTTCACCGACCTCAACAAATGTTGTCCGAAGGACCCATATCCTTTGCCGCGCATCGACAAGCTTGTTGACATCGCAGCCGGTTGTGAAATAATGAGTTTGCTAGATTGTTTTTCAGGTTACCATCAGATATGGCTTCATCCCGACGATGAGGAGAAAACCAGTTTCATTACACCAACCGGCACATATTGCTATCGGCGGATGCCGGAAGGACTGCGCAACGCAGGCCCAACTTTCTCGCGAATGACCGACAAGGTTTTCGAGAGCCAGAAGCAAAAGAAAAACTTGTTGGCTTACGTTGACGATATAGTGGTCAAGAGCGACAAAGAGGAAGATCATCAAGCAGACTTACTGGAGACTTTCGGTAGTCTCCGCAAAAGCGGCTTGAAGCTTAACCTGAACAAATGTATTTTCGGCATCAAAAAAGGCAAGCTCCTGGGCTATCTTGTATCGGCGAGGGGAATTGAAGCCAATCCCGACAAAATAGCGGCGATCATCAACATGCAACCGCCCTCAAGCCGAAAGCAAGTACAAAAGTTGACAGGAAGGCTGACGTCTTTGAACAGATTTATCGCAAGGTCCGCCGAAAAGGGATTGCCTTTCTTCAGAACTCTACGTAGCTCAGACCCTTTTGATTGGGGGGGAAGAGCAACGACAGGCTTTCCAGCAGTTAAAGGAGTACCTGACAAGGCTACCTACGTTATCCAAACCATCGTCGAAAGCGACGCTCTTGTTGTATCTCGCAGCATCTCACACTACCGTAAGCGCAGTTCTGGTAGAAGAAAAAGAGCATGAAAACAAGATGACGCAGTTCCCGATCTATTTCGTCTCTGAGGCACTGACAGGAGCAAAGCTGAATTATTCCGAGTTGGAAAAGATAGCATACACAGTGGTGATGACTTCTAGGAAGTTAAAACATTATTTTCAGTCTCATCACATCATAGTCCTATCGGCCCAACCATTGGAGGCTTTGTTCCGCAACAACGAGGCTATCGGCCGAATTGGCAAGTGGGCGGCGGAGCTAAACGAATATGTGATTGACTTCCAGCACCGATCCGCAATCAAGTCGCAAGCATTAGCGGATTTCATAGCAGATTGGACTCCCGCGGCTTTCGACACAACTCTTGAATTCGAAGAGCCCGTATGGACTGTAAATTGTGATGGCGCTTGGGGAATGGCGGGAGCCAGAATCTCGGCGATCTTAACCCCGCCAAAAGGACCGAAAGTTATATTCACCGCAAGGCTGCAGTTCCTTACAACTAACAACACCGCCGAATATGAAGCTGTGCTATTGGGTTTACGAAAGCTCCGAGCAATCGGAGCGAGAAGATGTATAGTCAAGTCAGATTCCCAAGTGGTCGTCGGCCACGCCGAAAAAGATTTCACAGCAAGGGAACCAGAGCTAGCCAAGTATCTGGCAGCAATCAGAAGAATGGAGAAATATTTCGCAGGTTTCACTTTACGCCACATTCCAAGAGTCAAAAACACAGAGGCAGACGAATTGGCCAAAGCCGCAGCTCAAAATCTGCCATTACCACCAGATGTGTTCTACCAAGTCCTTTCGGCCAAAGCTGTGAAGGAAGAGGAAGACCACCCAAATTCGGTGCATGCTATCGCCAGTGATGACTGGAGGTCGCAGATATTAGCCTACTTAGCCGGAACATACGAGCCGGAGTCTAGAAAGGACGCCGAAAGAATGGCAGGCAGAGCGAAAGGTTACTCAATTATCGGGGAGCAGCTATTCAAAAATGGGATAGTAGCCCCCCTCTTAAAATGCATAAGCAGGCATGAGGGCATTCAGTTACTCGAAGAAATGCACGCCGAAATGTGCGGAGCGCACAGGGGTCCCCACGAGATAGCACACAGAGCAATGAGGCAAGGATTCTATTGGCCTTCCGCCGCATCAGACGCCAGAGAGCTGGTCAAACATTGCAAAGGCTACCAAATGTTCGCCAAAAACCAGAAAGCCCCGGCAAACGAAACCACGCCGATAGTTCCAACCTGGCCTTTGCAGAGATGGGGCATCGACATAGTCGGACCACTACCAGCAGCTCTGGGCAACCTTCGTTTCGCAGCGGTCGCACTCGAGTATTTCACCAAGTGGATAGAAGCGAAGGCCCTCGCAAGCATAACTTCCACCTCCTTAACCAAGTTCGTCTGGCAGAAGATAATCTGCCGTTTCGGCGTCCCTTCCTTCATCACTTGAGACAACGGAAAGCAATTTGATTGTGCCGAATTCAGAAGTTTCTGCGACGAACTCAATGTCCAGCTCAATTTCGCCTCAGTAAACTACCCGCAAGCAAATGGGTCTGTCGAGAGGGCGAACGGATTAATCTTTTCGGCAATATCAAAAACCTTGTACGATTCGCCGAAAGGCAAATGGGCCAACACCCTAACGACAGCAGTATGGGGGCACAATATCTCATGTTCCAGAGCTACCGGCTTCACCCCGTTCCGCTTGCTTTACAGTGAAGAAGCAGTCATTCCGGAAGAGGTAAAATTGGGCTCCTTCTGGACCGAAATGGCTCCAAGGACTCAGGAGAAAAGGCACCTCGAGCTCGACACCGTCGAGGAGGTAAGGCTGCAAGCAGCAAACAATCTCGAAAAGTATCATGTCGAAACAAAGCACCACAGAGACAAAACCATAGTCCGGAAGGACATCAAGCCCGGTGACATGGTCACCATTCGGCAGCCGGACAAGCAAGGTAAGCTACAGTCGCAATGGCAGGGCCCTTTCATCGTGGCAAGCATGGCAGCACCGGGTGTATTCCGGCTGCTGAACGACAAGGGCGAAGAATCAGCCCACACATGGAACGCAAGCAACTTGTGCCGTTTTTACCCAAAGTTTGTATTCTCAAACTTTGATGTAAGTTTTTCCTTGTTTTTACTTTCACCTTTTTGCAATCAAAAACGACTGCGCTCTTTTTCCTCGTCGGGGAAGCCCTTCATTGGGGTGCGAGGTTTTTTAACGAGACAGCCGAATGTAACTGCTACATTATGAAAGTATCTGTAATTCCCCAAAAATATTATGCGGCACGCCAGAGGACAAAATCAACTGAACATAAGGTTGAGACATTCGTCATTCTGATCCGATGAACGAGAATTTCGGTCGGGTGGGCGAAAGAGATCCTCTGCATCCACCGACAATCTCGAAAGCCTGCGGGCAGTACAAAACCGACCCTCCAACAAAACGAGAGGGCGGAACGAAAGCCTACGGGCAGTACAAAACCGACCCTCCGACAAAACGAGAGGGCGGAACGAAAGCCTGCGGGCAGTACAAAACCGACCCTCCGACAAAACGAGAGGGCGGAACGAAAGCCTGCGGGCAGTACAAAACCGACCCTCCGACAAAACGAGAGGGTGGAACGAAAGCCTGCGGGAAAGTACAAAACCGACCCTCCGACAAATTGAGAGGGCGGAACGAAAGCCTGCGGGCAGTACAAAACCGACCCTCCGACAAAACGAGAGGGCGGAACGAAAGCCTGCGGGCAGTACAAAACCGACCCTCCGACAAAACGAGAGGGCGGAACGAAAGCCTGCGGGCAAAACAAACCGACCCTCCAACAAAACGAGAGGGCGGAATGAAAGCCTGCGGGCAAAACAAACCGACCCTCCCCCAAAAAAAACGGGAGACGGTAGCAAAAGTCAAGCTGAGCAACCCTCACAGGGTCCCCAGTGTCAGGAAGGACACATAGCAGCCTTCAGTAGGTGCAAAACTTGAACGCCATCTTAACTTCCCACCTACCAAAAACCGCAAGTATAGCCAAAACAATAAATACAGCCCCCTCGCCGCATAGACAGGTCAATATAAATAGACACCAAAGCGCAAGCCTTTCCAACAATCCAAAGCCACAAAACCTTTTCAAGTGTAAACCCCGAAAAGGCCACCCAAGAGGCATAGTGCGAATAGGAAGCATCAGGAACCAAGGTTTCGCTTTGATGATTGTGTCATCGATAACGCAGTCAGATAGCGCCACCAATCCAGTAACTTTAGGCAAAAGCACCACCAAGCAGCATGCCCATCTCAAACCGCAGCCAGAAGATGAGCAAAAGCAAGCACGCTGCTAGATGACAACGAGAGCAATATCGCGGGCACGACCAGTTGCAACCTTTCCGATTCAAAATTGTAAAGTCACTTTCATTAACCAGTTTTCAAGTGCAGCAAACCGACAACAAAGGTTCCTGCAATGTATCGGCCGAGGAGCTCGCAACGAAAGCACCCTCGCGCGAATGCTACCGCCCCTCGTCTAAATGTGTGGGGGCGGGCGCGTCTTTACTATCGGCCGAGGGGCTCGCAACGAAAGCACCCTCACGCGAATGCTACCGCCCCTCGTCTAAATGTGTGGGGGCGGGCGCGTCTTTACTATCGGCCGAGGAGCTCGCAACGAAAGCACCCTCGCGCGAATGCTACCGCCCCTCGTCTAAATGTGTGGGGGTGGGCGCGTCTTTACTATCGGCTGAGGGGCTCGCAACGAATGCACCCTCGCGCGAATGCTACCGCCCCTCGTCTAAGTGTGCGGGGGCGGGCGCGTTTTCACTATCGGCCGAGGGGCTCGCAACGAAAGCACCCTCGCGCGAATGCTACCGCCCCTCGTCTAAATGTGTGGGGGCGGGCGCGTCTTTACTATCGGCCAAGGGGCTCGCAACGAATGCACCCTTGCACGAATGCTACCGCCCTTCGTCTAAATGTGTGGGGGCGGGCGCGTCTTTACTATCGGCCGAGGGGCTCGCAACGAATGCACCCTCGCGCTAATGCTACCGCCCCTTGTCTAAGTGTGCGGGGGCGGGCGCGTTTTCACTATCGGTCGAGGGGCTCGATCTCGAAAGTGATCGCACGAAAGACACTCCCAAACGACTACGCGTGCGGAGGCAAGAAGTTTCGGCCACCCAATGGGCGGCCACTACCCTCAAACCAGATGAATGAAAGAACAAGGCTCGCATTTTCAAAAATATACGAATATAAACGCAACAATGACAACACCAAAAGACGAGGTCATAATAACCCGCTTCCTTACATTCAATGTTTAAGCAAGTGCATACAGTGTATTCAAGCCCGCGAACTACTCCGGCGAGCGAAGCAAAATGCTGTATCGCCGTGAATCTGGCGAAAGCACGGCGTCCTCAGGCTCCACCTTAACAAACGAGGTGCTCTCGAAGCCTGACGGCGCGCGCGATGCCTGGCGCCTCCTCCGCCTCACCTCAAGTTCGCGTCGGTCAAAGTGTTCGCAAAAAGCACGCAAACGCTCCTCTGTGCGCTTAAGTTTTCTAGCACGCTTATTCAGATAAGACGAAAGTGACGCCGTTGGAAACCTAGACCAAAAGCTCCTCCACAAGTCACCTCCAATACACAGATCGCCTGATCTAATCATTAGTGGGCAGATGTCGAGAACATCCGGCGTTCCCGCATCCGCATCCTGTTCAATACAACATTCGAGTTTAAGTTTAAAAGCCACACACGGCAACAAGTCTGGCGGGTACAACCAACAAATAAAAAAAGGCAAGCAGGCCCTAGTCATCCATCTACCGCATCTTAGGGAGCATTCGCGTCGCGGGAAGCAGCGGCAGCCGAGCTTTCGGGGGCCTCCTCATCCGGCTGGGGCGGGCTCGTTTCGTCTTCCGGCTTGGTTTCACGCGCTCGCCTCTCGGAGATGAAGTCCGAAAACACGTTTCGAATGTGAGCTTTCTCCTCCGGAGTCTGCGTCAAAAGCGATAGCTCAGAAGGGACGTCAATCATGCCACAAATAGAAGAGAGAAGGGTCAAACGAAAGAACAAAAAACCGTCCCAAAGTACCTTTCCACAACCCATGGCGGATTGCATGAGCGACATGTCAATCCCACCCGCTATCCAGAATTCATCAAAGAATCTCTTGCCCAGGACCTTCGCCGCCTCAGGGGTGTGCCAGTAGTAGTCCACCTCTTTGACCGAAAGATCCGCGATATGTGAGCAGCCGGCGTCAACAAGGCTATGACCGATCGCCTTGATGCCAGTGACGGCGGCGTAGTCTCGGCCGAGGGCCATGTGTCCCTCCAGCGACTCCATCTCGGACCGAATCCAGCCAATAAGGCTATCGACGTTACGCTCTGAGGGATCTTCCGCCTTGACGCCGATGCTGCGAAGGCACTCGCGGAAGCGAGACACGGCCTCCCCAGCGGAAGTCAAGAGCGTCTTCTCCTTGTCGGCCTGGGCAGTCCGCAACTGCGAAATCTCCCTCTTGAGGTTTTCAACCTCTTTCTGACTAGCCTTCCTGGAGGTGCGCTCATCCTCGGCTTTCTTGGTCTGCAATTCAAGATCGGCGGCGAGTTTCTTCACCTGGGTGTCAAGCTTCTTCACCTGGGTGTCAAGCTCCTGCTTCTCGCGCTCGATCTTGCGAGTGTAGAGATCTCTCTGGTTGCTCTGGCTACGAGCGACAACGGCAGCCTGCAAATAGCAACGAACCAAAGGAAAAAAGTTAAAAAAAGGAAACTAGACCGAAAGAGCCACGAAGCCCGCAGCGAAACCAAACACTCACGCTCGCCAGGTGAAACGATAGTGCGTCGTCGAGTTTCACACTGCTAACTTTGAGGAGATCTCTTTCGATCTCTGGCGCGACGAAAGCCTTTTGTGAGAACTCCACAAACTTATTGGCCTCTTCACTTCCGCCAGGAAGGATTCCAGCCCGTCGATAGTCAACTCGGCAGGCGAGTTGGGCGTCCGAGGCTGCACCCAAAGAACGAGCAACGCGATAAGACTCTTCTTTCGCTTCATCAGTTTCGCTCGACGAACTCAGGCCAGTGTAAAAGCACGGGTTCTCGTAGTCCGAAGGCACCCCGTCGATAACCAATCGCCCGTAGCCGAGAAGTTGCCCTTCCACCATCTCCTGCGTCAGGTGAATGCACCATGATGAAGACTGTGACTTACCTCTATCAATAGCAGTGGGAGCCGGCATGCTCCCAGACCCGGACCCTTTCCCGCCAGGAGCCGCTTTCTCGCCGATGGCTCGAGAAGAGGGCTCGGGGCGCGCAGCTTTCGGCTTCTTGGCCTGGAGCTCGGTGGCATCCGGCGGACCCGAGGCTTTCCGCGAGCCAAGCTTCGCGAAAGTCGGAAGGTCAGCAACAGAGACATCATCATCAAACGCCGAGTGCGAGAGGCCCGATTTCGGTTTTTTCAGAGCCATCTCAGCAGCGTAAGATGCACGCTGCAAAACATGCCAAGAACAAGACGTATCAAACGCACAGCTAGAGCCTTAAGAACGAAGACAACTAAAGCGCGAGACGAAAGATAAAAATCATAATCAAGCTGAAATGAAAGCGAAGAAACTAACCACCCTCGGGTGATCGAAAGGATCAACGCCGGGGATTGACTCCAACACTCCTTTTCCGCTCTTAAGCATAGGTTTGGCGATTAAACGCCCGATGCGGATATCCCCAACCTCGACAGCTTTTCGCCGAGGGACCACACCGCTCCGCCCCCCACGCTGGGCCACGGCCTTGCCCTTCGCCTTCGGATCCTCAGTTTCTTCTTTGCTTTCGTCAATCAGAGGCCTTTCGGCGTACTTCACACCCATAGCGTCGAAAGTTCGGTTCAAGCGACGACTTCGGCCGAGGTTGCCGAGTTGGAAATCACTTTCCTTTCGCAAATACAGCCCGCAGATCTTCCTCGCTTCACTTTCAATATGCTTCACGTAAAGTTCATCATCAGCAAAATTCGCAGGCTTCTCAAGCAGTAGAAGGGGGCCCCGGTACCCATCCTTGTCAGAAAAACTTTCGAAAGTGGTTGCACTGCAGAGCGGGTTCATCCTGATAACCATCCACTCTTCGACCAAGTCTCGGCTAATCTGAAACCGAGCAGTGAGTGCGAATGCGTCTCCGCAGCGAATAGCTTCTTCGTCACTCAACGCGACAGGCGGAAGATGTCTCCCGGGGCATCTCTCTAAAACCGACACAAGCGGGGATGGTTTCTTCTCCCCTTTACTCAACTCGGCGGCGACAGTCTCGTCTGAGCAAACTCGGTAGTAGAACCAGAAGCGATTCCAATCCGGCCATTTGTTCCGATAGGTAAGCGAAATGGAAATGCTACCCCGGGTCTTCCGCGGAACGAAGTTGATGCACCCAATCTCGCTGGGCAGTTTGCCTCCCAAGAAAGGGTCATTCACTTTCATCGGTCGACGATGAATGTCGTAAAACCGCACGAAAACATCCGCGCTTGGCGTGCAGTCAAGCATTTTCATCGCCATGGCGAAAACGCCGAGTCTGACGAATGCATTCAGCGTCAGCTGGTGGAGTTGTATGCCGAACCCCGAAAGAACATCCGAGACAAATTCTTCAAGTGGAAAATCCAACCCAGCAGCGAAATAGTCGCGAAAGACAATAGCTTCGTTAGACCGCGGAATGGGCACCTCCTCATCCCCAGGGACACGACAACTCGCGAGATGGTCTCTCCTCAAAGGTTCTTTTTCGGCCATTGCCTCCAAAGCAGCGGATGTCATTCGCGATGCGCCCAGGTAAAAAGAACAGTCGGTAGGCACTCGTCAGACAAACTCCCGCTGTGACCCGGAACTCGCGGAGCACCCCCAGATCCAATGGACACTTCAGCGCTATGTTCGCGGCGAGAGGACCCAGAAGCGCCAGTGCTTTCGCTAGACGAGCTCGAGGTCGACGTCGAGCTGGAAGATGCCATCTAACATGGCACGAAAGACAAATAAACAAGAATGCATGCGAAAGGAATAAAGAAAAGGGGGAGGACAGAGGCAGAAGCAAACAAACTTAAACAACCAGTTCAAAACATGACATAAGCCGAAAAGAAACAAATACAAGAGAAAAAGAACTACGCACCACAGCTGTCGCCCAGCGAATGATCGGAGCGGACACCAGCAGCTTTTGCCAAAAACGAATGATGTGAGGCTTCACAAGCGCGAGGCAACGGGGCGGGAGTGCGTTAAGTGGCCAAGTAGCCTCCCCGCCTGAAGCCCTCGCGCTTATATACGAGCAACCAGCACACGGTTTTCGAGGAAAACAAAAGGACACCTGAGCACGGGATTCGAAGCATTGCAAAGGCACGCCAATACGGTACACGGTTTTCGAGGAAGACGAAAAGACGTCTGGGCACGGATTACGAAGCATCACAACGGCCTGACAGACGTTACACGGTGTCAGGGGTGACAAGATGTCCCAGCGCGTGAAAAGAAGCACCAAAAAAAACTTGGCTTCGAAACGAAGCAAAGGTTTTTTGGGCGGGCGTAGGCGCCTAGCGAAAGGACACGGTCGAACTTCGCAAGCTTAGATCCGGCCGTGAGGGGCTAGTGTTGGGATGGTACCCAGACCGCTGGAGCCTCCGGCCCGCAATACCGAAGGAAGACGGAGCTTTCGTGCGAAAGGAAGCATTCGCGCGGAAGCACGTCGTCGCCCGAAAGCATGCATTTCCCTTCGGCCCGCGAGACCGAAGGAAGACGGAGCTTTCGTGCGAATGGAAGCATTCGCGCGGAAGCACGTTGTCGCCCGGAAGCACGCATTTTCCTCTGGCCCGCAAGACCGAAGTAGGGCGGAGCTTTCGTGCGAAAGGAAGCATTCGCGCGAAAGCACGCACCCGCGCGAAGAGGGGCATAGAAGCAGCTTCCGAGCGGAAGCACGTAGGCGGGCGGCTTTTGTGCGAGAGAACAGCAGCGAGCGGATCGAGCTGTTTTCGCGCGGAGTGAGCCCGGCGCTTTCGGCGGGAACTTTCGTCGTTCATGACTTCGGTTTTTCACAGGCTTTCATAGGTCGCCGGAAGCCTCGGTCGAAGGGAGCGGACCCACCAGTCAGGAGAAGGAGCCGGGGGGCGCAAGGCCCGTTGACGGACAGTGTTACAGAGTTGCCCCTCAGGTCGCCGAGGGCAGCAAACAGCCATGGAGTAGTTGAGTGGGGGATGATTGTAATTGTAACGGAGTGGTTGGAAGGGCATTCTTGTACTTTCAAACTGATCTGGATTAATATAAAAGGCTCCCAGCCTCCCAAGGGGAGGGGGGAGGAGCACTGTTCACTTCACCCGATTTCCCACTCTCTCCTGTTTTTACGCTTTCGCTCAGTGTCTCGGCTCGTGCGACAACCCGTTGTTTCGGGGTCTTGGTCCCGAAACAACACCCATCCTGGTTGGTAGTACATCGGTGCTAGCATAGGATAGGGTACCCAAACTCCTTCAGGACCCCATTGTGGAGGTGGTGAAATAGGAGGAGCCCATTGAGGTCTGTAAGGAACAACCCTCGATACCGGAGGTGCTGCTCGGGGCAACACTAGCTGCTTGGATTTCTCATCCTCACACTTCGGAGGAGTGGACTCTCTTTTTTTTTAATGGCAGATTTTGAGAATCGATCTTTTGTTGTTTATATTTAGCCATGAGCTAATTGAAAGTGCAGGCTCTCTGACAACCTTCCCCTTGCCCTTTTCCACGTTAGTCTTCCAAGTACCAACTTCGGGCTTCTGTGGGACAAACGTGCGTAAGACATGGACTCTGGAAGGGGCAGAGCTGCTAGAACCAGTTAAACTGACTGCAGCAGTTGGCTTATCTGTCTCAACAGGACTAGAAGAAGTCAGCCTGACCTCGTCGGTCTTTCGATCCGACTGAATCAGCTGTTTTGAGAAAGAGCCAGACTGGTCGGCTTGAGAACCCGACCTGGTCGGCCTTTGCTGTGCTGCCCTGGTCTCAAACCACCTTTGTTTGTTCAGGTGTCGTACCGACCCGACAGTGATCGTGAGTTTGTTCTTGCCATCATCACCCTTCTCGAGCACCACTTTGCGCCCCGAATCACTCCCAGTATTCGGTGCAACCCGGGATTCGCCGATGACGACGCTCTTGCCTTTGGTCGTATCAGCTTGCTCTGGACGAATCAAAATAGCAGGATTCACTGCTTCCACCATATGAACTGGAAAAGGAGCAGTGTCGACCTGCATCTTAGTGAGACTCAATCGTCCTTCATTAAGGGCCGATTGGACCTGTCGACGAAAAACATTGCAGTCATTAGTAGCATGAGAAAAAGAATTATGATATTTGCAATAAGCCCTTCTCTTTAATTCATCAGATGATGGCAAAGTATAATTAATTTTAAGATAACCGAATTTAAGTAATTCATCAAATATTCTGTCACACTTGGAGAAATCAAAAGTAAACTTTACTTCCTCACCTCGATTCTTTTGAATTGGTTTGAGGGAAGGAAAGGAGATTAGTTTATTCTGTGCTGGCCATAAAAACTCGACAGCATAACAATCTTTAGACTCATCGTCCGAACTATCAGAATTCATTTCAACAATATGCACACTTGGCCGATGAATCTTATGAGGATCATAGGTTTCTATGAGGCACGATTCAATCGAAATGGCCTTTTACAAAAGTTGATTTACGTTAAAGAAATCATAATGCTCAAGTTTATCTTTAATTTCTCGACGCAAACTAGCAAAGCATAAGTCTGTCAGATCTCTATCAGAAATCATTAAATAAAAACATCGGTTCTTAATCTTTTTAAAATGCTTAAAGAAATCAACCATGGGCTCACTACGCCCTTGGCGCACCGACGTGAGATGCGACAGTCTAGTTTCCTGGACACCATCATAGAAGTGATTATGAAATTTTTCCTCTAATTCAGCCCAAGAACTAATAGTACATTCTGGTAGTGACGTAAACTAGGCAAAAGTTGTACCAGTAAGAGATAAAGGAAAGTATCATACATTCATATAATCTAAAGTACTAGCTTCGCCTATCTGTGCAAGGAACATGCCAACATGTTTCATGGTTGATTTACTACTGTCACCACTAAATTTATAAAATTTTGGTACCCTCCAACCATCAGGTGCTTTCATAAAATCAAAACATGAGGGATACGGTTTAGAGTAAGTGGTCCTACTAGGTTTGAATTGGACTCTCAATTAGCTAGTCTCGACAGACCTAGTTATTTCCTCTTCAAACCGATCTAGGGCTCGTCCAAAATCGGCCATGCATGGGATTGTGACCCGGAGGCTTCGGTGGATTGGGTAATACCGTCCCCTGTCCTCCAGAAGTTTTGTTCGTGGCTGCCCCCTGGTCGGTCCGTTTGGTCCGACCAGAATTATGGTGGGCATTATATGTCGATGTACTGACTCCACCATGACTGGTTCTACCAGCTTCGTTTGCCGATGACCCTGATTGTAATTGGCCAAAATTGGTGTGTGAGGTTTGGCCATCAAAGAAGTTAAAAGGCATATCGAACTATGGTTGCTCGGTAGGACGCTCGGGTTCAACGGTCTTACCCTCTAATTTATCCATGTGATCGCTAAGTAATTTAAATGAATGCTGAATGGTATTGGTAAGAGTTTTGGAAGTATCAACCAACATTGTTGAATAATTAGCATGGGTAGGGTAAGGATCGTCATGTACCTCAGTATTTTACCTTTTCTGTAGCGTCTTCAGCGGTCTTGGTTGACGTAGTAGGAACTATCTCGCTGAAGTCTGACTCTTTATCTTGGGTGATCCTACCACGCCGATCTTTTGAGCAGCTTT
The DNA here is from genome assembly GCA_009763385.1 of Coix lacryma-jobi var. lacryma-jobi. NCBI lineage: Eukaryota > Viridiplantae > Streptophyta > Magnoliopsida > Poales > Poaceae > Coix > Coix lacryma-jobi. The sequence goes on along the minus strand of CM019827.1, from coordinate 112,059,415 downwards.
CTAAGAAAGCCTCCAAGACGGCGTCGAGCTTGGCCTGCGCCTGTTGCTTTAACTCGTCGGGGAGCTTATCAATGCCCGCAGGACGGGTGATGTTATTCTTATCTGTAGCACCATCTTTGTCGGCCATCTTCGTAGTAGATGAAACCTTAATCTTCCCCAATGGAGTCACCAAAAAGTGTGTTGACGTCATGAAAGCCCTAGTTTGGTTTTGGTTAATTGATGAAACCTATTTTGGTCTAATCCTATTGCTAAGCATGTGTGTAGCTAATGAGAGGATTATGACCAAGCCTTTGATGGAGCTAGCTAGTTGGCGACCATGTTGGATGGTGACGGCCACAAGCTCTCAAGTGTTTAAATGCTCTGTCTTCGGTGAAATGGAGAAGGGAATAGATGCCATTGCTCAAGTTGGGACTTTAGTTTTATCTTTGATCTTGAGTAATAGGCAAGCCGGACTATCAAGAGGGACACACTTGAGGCTAGCTAGATGTGGAGAAAAGTGCTCATGACGACTAACTTCTAGCGCTTGGGAGACACCTCGCACTCACGAACACATAGAGGTTTTCTGGGTGTGGTCGGTAGTACCGCCCAAGGGGGTCGGTAGTACCGCCCAAGGGTGTTGTGAGCAAGGCTCTCTGGATTTGGTCTCAAGTGACCTAGCGGTAGTACCGCCATAAGGTCGGTACTACCGGCCTCGGTAGTACCGACCCCCTGGTCGGTAGTACCAAGGATCCAGGACGTTTTTTCATCCTCTCTGTGTTGGTCAAAAAATGACCTGGCGGTAGTACCGCCATAACCTCGGTAGTACCGCCCTCGGTGCTACCGACCCTGGTCGGTAGTAACTTGTTTTCGCAGAGCTCTCTGTTCGCGGCCGATTTGGCCTGGCGGTAGTACCGCCATAACCTCGGCACTACCGCCCGCGGTGGTACCGACCAAGGGTCGGTTGTTCCTTCTGGTCAACGGTCGCTGTAACGGTCGTATTGAGTACGGTCGGTACTACCGACCAAGGGGGTCGGTACTACCGACCGTGGCGCAGCATGTCTTGTTTAAATAGCCGCTCGGCCGGCTTCTTTTGGCCACCTCTTCGATTCATTTGCGCACAAAACACAAGAAAGAGAGCTCCCAAGTGTTGACTAACCTCCTCTCTCTCCCCCTTTGATTCTAGAGTGAATCTCTTGCAAGCTTTGAGCTAGGGAAGTGAGATTAGAGAGTGAGACGCATCGTTCTTCGTCAAGAGCACTTGGATCCAACATCTCTCCGGCTTGATTTGTGTTCTTTACTCTTGAGTTCTTGGAACTCTAGCCGGTTAGGTGTTCTTCAGTTGTTGCCCGTGATTGACTCACTTGTGAGGGCACTCCGAAGTGTTTGTATTACCCTCTGATTCTTAGTGAAGAAACTCAACTAGCCTTTGTGGTTGCTTGAGTGAGGCAAGGAGGTGAAAGAGACTCCGACCTTCATGGTCACCTCAACAACGGGGACGTAGGCGCTTCTTAGTGAAGTGGCCGAACCTCGGATTAAATCTTGTGTCTCGTGTGCTTGTTGTTTTTGCATCCTTGGATATTTTGTTTGCACTCATGTTCTTCGCGTTCTTCCTCCCTCCTCTCTCGTTCTTAGGTGTGGGAAGGCTCGATTTACTCTTTGGGGAGGAGCCACTTCTTGGATAAGGTACAAACTTCATCTACATCTTCTAGGGAAATATTGGTATGTGCTAGATCCACTTTTACATCTTCTCTATCTCGATTTCGTAGCAGTTTTAGGGTGTCGGTAGTACCGACCTGTAGAGCCGGTAGTACCGACCTCGGTAGTACCGGCCCCTATAGTCGGTAGTACCGACTGTGCAATCTGATACTCGTTTTTGAGCTTTGAGTTTCAGGATTCTAGATTTTTAAATAGGCTATTCACCCCCCCCCCCCCTCTAGCTATTCAGACCTTTCAAGTGGTATCAGAGCCAAGTCACCGTTTGTTTGAGGATTTACAACCTCCGGTGTTGCAATGGCTCAAATCAACTATATGGGGAAGCCACCACATTTTGACGGCACCAACTTCGATTGTTGGAAGCGGAAGATGTGCACGTTCACAAGGGGCATGAATAGGAAGATATGGGATGTGATCAAGCATGACTTTGCAGTGATTGACTCCGCCGATCCAACTCCAAGAGAGGAAGAGAAGCTTCAATGGAATGATGTGGCAATCAACCTTTTCTATGAAGCATTTGACATCAAAGTTTTTGAGCAAATCAAGAATCTCGAGCGTGCAAGTGAGATATGGGAAAGATTAGAGGAGACCTATGAGGGCACCAAGGCCGTGAAGAGTGCCAAGCTTTACATTCTCAAAGACAAGCTTGCCACCTTCAAGATGCAAGATGATGAAAGCATACCGGAGATGTTTCATCGGTTGCAAGTCATTGTCAATGATTTGAAGGCGTTGGGTGAGAAGGTGGATGACAAGGACTTTTCTCACAAGTTCTTGAGATGCTTGCCACCTAGGTTTGATACCTTGGTGACAATCCTTGTGAGAGAAGGGTTGGATACGGTAACCCCAAACCAAGTACTAGGTGATGTGGTCACTCAAGACACATACCGTGTGGAACGGGATGGGGGAGCCCAAGAGGAAGAGAAGAAGAAGAAGACTGTGGCGTTCAAGGCGTCATCCTCCAAGATCAAGAGCAAGGGCAAAGCAAAGAAGAAGGAGGAAAGTGATGATGAAGCTAGCACAAGCGAAAATGAATTAGATGATGAAGACTTTGCTCTCTTTGTCAAGAAGTTTGGGAAGTTCATGAAGAAGAAGAGCTTTGGGACAAGAAAGAAAAGAGATTCATACAAGAGCTCAACTAGAAGATGCTATCGATGCAAGAGCAAAGATCACTTTATTGCGGATTGTCCACAATCTAGTGATGATGAGGATGATCATAAGAAGAACAAGAAGGAGAAGAAGGAGAAGAAGGAGAAGAAGAAGGAAAAGAAGAAGGGTGGATCCTATATTGTGACATGGGATAGTGATGCTTCCTCAAGCAATGATGGTGATTCTAGTGATGATGAGAGGAAGACCACTAAGAAGAAGGCTATGGCTAGTCTTGCTATCTCAAGCAAGCCTTCTATCTTCGACGCTCCATCGACATGCTTCATGGCTAAGGCCACTAAGGTATCATCCGATGAGAGTGAGAGTGAGAGTGATGATGATGAGGAGTACTCAAAGGAGGACCTCATAAGCATGCTACGGGATGCTCACTCTTACATTGAGACTAAGAGGAAGGAGTGCAAAGAATTGCGCAAGGCCAACAAGGCTCTTGAGCAATCCTTTGATGAGCTCAAGTCTACTCATGAGAGGCTAGAGGAAGCCCATGAGAAGCTTGATCAAGCTCACACTAGGCTTAAGGAAGCCCACTCCTCCCTCCTTGATCAAAGTAAGATTGAGGATATTGTAGAGACATGCAATGTAGGAGTAACTTGTGATATACTTGATGAATCCTTTTACACTCCTATTATTGTTGCTCCTATCAATGCAGCATCATCATCTAGCTCAATTAAAATGTCTACTTCTACTACATGTAACTCATCATTAGTAGTAGAAAACAAGAACCTTAAGAACAAGGTTAATGAGCTCACTCATGCCTTAGGCAATGCCTATGGTGGAGATGCCCGCTTGCTTAAGTGCTTGGGTAGCCAAAGGTCTCCACTCTACAAGGAGGGACTTGGCTATACCCCCAAGAAGGGCAAGGCGGCTTTTGTTCCTCACAAGACTCGTTTTGTGAAGAGCAACGGTCGGTTTTGCAATAGTTGCAAGCAATCCGGGCATATAGAACAACATTGCTTTAACAAGAATAAAAACAAGAAGCATGCTCATGTTACATCTATTCACTTTGATTCTTGTTATATGCTTACTAAGGGCACTAATGGTGTGAAGGCTAAGTACATTGGTGCACCCATGGTTGGCCCAAAGAAGAAGGCAATTTGGGTGCCCAAGAGCTTGGTTACTAACCTTGGAGGACCCAAAAAGATTTGGGTACCTAAAAAGAATTGATCCTTTTTGTAGGTTAATTACAAAGCCGGAGGAAGGCATTGGGTGCTTGATAGTGGGTGCACTCAACACATGACCGGAGATGGTAGAATGTTCAAATCAATCAACACTAGTGGCAATGATCATGCAAATGCTATCACATTTGGTGACAACAAGAAAGGCAAGGTCAAAGGCTTGGGAAAGATTGCAATATCAAATGACTTGAGCATCTCCAATGTGCTATTAGTGGAATCTCTCAACTTCAACCTGTTGTCAGTGGCACAATTGTGTGAATTGGGATTCAAATGCATATTTGGTGTTGATGATGTGGAGATTGTGAGTGTTGATGGAAGTGATGTGATCTTCAAAGGATTTAGATATGAGAACCTCTATTTGGTGGATTTTGATGCTAGTGAAGCTCAATTGACAACATGCTTATTCACCAAATCAAGCATGGGTTGGCTATGGCATAGGCGCTTGGGACATGTTGGAATGAAGCAACTAAAGAGGCTAGTGAAGCATGACATGGTGAGAGGGCTAAAAGATGTTCACTTTGAAAAGGACAAGCTATGTAGTGCATGCCAAATGGGAAAGCAAGTTGGAAACACCCATCCAAACAAAGGAATGATGAGCACTACACATGCACTTGAGTTGTTGCACATGGACTTATTTGGACCAACTACATATGCAAGTATTGGGGGAAACAAGTATGGCTTTGTGATAGTGGATGACTATACAAGATACACATGGGTCTTCTTTCTTGTTGACAAAAGTGAAGTGTTTGGGGTATTCAAAACCTTTGTCAAGAGAAGTCAAAATGAGTTTGATAGAAGAATCAAGAAAGTGAGAAGTGACAATGGAAGTGAGTTTAGAAACACAAGAGTTGATGAGTTATGTGATGAGTTTGGAATCAAACATCAATTCTCGGCCAAGTATACACCTCAATCCAATGGGATAGTTGAAAGGAAGAATAGGACACTCATTGATATGTCAAGATCTATGCTTAGTGAATACAATGTGAGTGATTCTTTTTGGGTCGAAGCAATCAACACGGCTTGCTATTATAGCAACCGACTCTATTGTCACCCTCTATTGAAGAAGACACCATATGAGCTCCTCAATGATAGAAAGCCCAACATTGCTTACTTTCGGGTTTTTGGGTGCAAATGTTACATATTGAAGAAGGGCACAAGACTTGGAATGTTTGAGAAGAAATGTGATGAAGGGACACTTCTTGGTTACTCCACTACAAGCAAAGCCTACAGAGTGTGGAACAACACATCAAGAATCATTGAAGAAGTCCATGATGTTGAGTTTGATGAAACCAATGGCTCACATGAAGAACAAGATAATCTAGATGATGTGAGAGGAACACAATTGACCGAAGCTATGAAGAACATGGACATTGGTGATATTAGGCCAAAGCAAGTAATTGACATAGAAGATGACAAAGATCAAGTGCTTTCTCCTCCAACCATGCATGGCAATGATGTTGCAAGCTCTAGTGGTTCTCAAGATCAACAAGATGCTAGTACAAGTGCGAGTGCTCAACCGGAACAAGTGCTCCAACCAACACACATTGCAAGAGATCATCCTTTAGATCAAATTGTTGGTGACATAAGAAGAGGTGTGCAAACAAGATCAAGATTGGCCTCATTTTGTGAACACTACTGGTTTGTATCATCTACTGAGCCAACCAAGATTGATGAAGCCTTGATGGATGTTGATTGGGTGAATGCAATGCATGAAGAGTTGAACAACTTCACCCGCAATGATGTTTGGGAGTTAGTGGAAAGACCAAAGAACACAAACGTTATTGGTACAAAATGGGTCTTTCGGAACAAGCAAGATGAAGATGGCATTGTAGTAAGGAACAAAGCAAGATTGGTTGCACAAGGATACACTCAAATGGAAGGGATTGACTTTGGAGAAACCTATGCACCGGTTGCTAGATTGGAAGCCATTAGAATCTTACTTGCATATGCTTGTGCTCACAACATCAAGCTCTATCAAATGGATGTGAAGAGTGCTTTTCTTAATGGATTCATAAATGAGTTAGTGTATGTTGAGCAACCTCCCGGGTTTGAAGACTTGAAGAAGCCCAACCATGTGTACAAGCTCAAGAAGGCACTATATGGGTTGAAGCAAGCACCAAGAGCATGGTATGAAAGATTGAGAGACTTCTTGCTAGCAAAAGGGTTCAAAATTGGGAAAGTTGACACCACTCTCTTCACCAAGAAGATTGGAAGTAGCTTGTTTGTGTTGCAAATCTATGTGGATGACATTATCTTTGGATCAACCAACCAAGACTTTTGTGAAGAGTTTGGGGAGATGATGGCTAAAGAATTTGAGATGTCTATGATTGGAGAGCTTAGTTACTTCCTTGGTCTACAAATCAAGCAAATGAAGAAAGGCACTTTCGTTAGTCAAGGCAAGTACATCAAGGACATGCTCAAGAAGTTTGGGTTAGATGAAGCTAAAGCAATAACCACTCCAATGGGCACAAATGGACATTTGGATAGTGACTCTAGTGGTGACATGGTAGATCAAAAGTTATATCGGTCAATGATTGGAAGCTTACTTTATGTGACCGCATCAAGACCAGATGTTATGTTTAGTGTGTGCATGTCTGCAAGGTTCCAAGCTTCTCCAAGGGAAAGTCATTTGAAGGCAACCAAAAGAATATTGAGATATTTGAAGCACACTCCAAATGTTGGACTATGGTATCCCAAGGGCTCTCAATTTGAATTAATTGGATACTCGGATTCTGACTATGCGGGATGCAAGGTGGATAGGAAGAGCACATCGGGCACTTGTCAATTGCTTGGAAGATCACTTGTCTCATGGTCATCAAAGAAGCAAAATAGTGTTGCACTCTCTACCGCCAAAGCCGAATACATATCCGCGGGTAGTTGTTGTGCACAATTGTTATGGATGAAAGCAACATTGCAAGATTATGGAGTCAAGTTTGGACAAGTCCCATTGCTATGTGATAATGAGAGCGCCGTCAAAATAGCCACCAACCCGGTTCAACATTCAAGAACAAAGCACATTGACATAAGGCATCACTTCATTAGAGATCATCAAGCAAAGAAAGACATATCTATTGAAAGTGTGGGCACCGATGATCAACTTGTCGATATCTTCACCAAGCCACTAGATGAGAGAAGATTTTGCAAGCTAAGGAATGAATTGAATATTCTTGATTTCTCTAATATGAGTTGAATACACCCCCACATATGACATGCCTCTCCTCCGACAAAGCAAAGGTGAAATTGTTTGGCATGTGCATTCATTCTTATTAGGTTGTGCTCTAGTTCATATAGCCATCACATTGCTTATCTAGGTTCATTCATTGAAAATCAAATGATTTTGAAGTATATATGGTACCACTATTGCTTCTATGTTTGACTTGATCTAGTGGTAGCATATAACTTGTTTGTGAGCTTGTAACTCTAGTGTTTGATCTAGTAAGTGAGCAAAATGTGTTTAACCAACGTGAGTAAGATAACCATTGTAAGATGTGTGAAGAAGCTTACTCTAGAGCAAACCGTGTTAAATACCTTATGTTCATAAGCTAGATTAAGCCACAACTTGACTTAGTTTGATCTCCTCACATGTACCTCATGCTAATAGTTGCCTCCTTCCTTTAAAATTTTGTTCCACCTTTATGATAATTGTTGACAAAGGGGGAGAAAGAAAGTGCTACAAAGATATATGCTAGTGGAAGGGGGAGTAACAAAAACAAAAAGGGGATAAAAGTTTCAAGTGGTTCGAAGCTTGAACTCTTAAAATTTGCGCATACAAATAGGGGGAGCAATCTCATAAACATGTATGTTGCATTTGAAATGTGCATATTCATATGTTTGTTGCATTGCATAAGCTACTTATATTGATATTCATACTTATGTGATGAATGCTAGTGATAAGACTTGATTGATGAATTGTTTAATTAGCATGTACAGGATTGCAACTAGATTTATTGTTGTTTCAAGTTGCTCAAGAATCTTATTATAAATGTTGATCTCATGGGGTTCTTGAGTTGTGTTGTATGTCTAGTGAATAATGATGCTAAGGATGGTATAACATGTGCACTCCGATTGGTATCACGCTTCAAAGGTCCATTCTTATGCCTTAGCATCATCATTGATAGTGTTGCTCGCCCATATTTCATATCCATACATATGTGCCAATTTTAGAACCAGACTCTATAGCACATATGTAGGGGGAGCTAATACCATCAATATGGTTACTCAAATTTAAATTATATATCTTTGTATAGGTTGTCATCAATTACCAAAAAGGGGGAGATTGAAAGCCCTAGTTTGGTTTTGGTTAATTGATGAAACCTATTTTGGTCTAATCCTATTGCTAAGCATGTGTGTAGCTAATGAGAGGATTATGACCAAGCCTTTGATGGAGCTAGCTAGTTGGCGACCATGTTGGATGGTGACGGCCACAAGCTCTCAAGTGTTTAAATGCTCTGTCTTCGGTGAAATGGAGAAGGGAATAGATGCCATTGCTCAAGTTGGGACTTTAGTTTTATCTTTGATCTTGAGTAATAGGCAAGCCAGACTATCAAGAGGGACACACTTGAGGCTAGCTAGATGTGGAGAAAAGTGCTCATGACGACTAACTTCTAGCGCTTGAGAGACACCTCGCACTCACGAACACATAGAGGTTTTCTGGGTGTGGTCGGTAGTACCGCCCAAGGGGGTCGGTAGTACCGCCCAAGGGTGCTGTGAGCAAGGCTCTCTGGATTTGGTCTCAGGTGACCTAGCGGTAGTACCGCCATAAGGTCGGTACTAACGGCCTCGGTAGTACCGACCCCCTGGTCGGTAGTACCAAGGATCCAGGACGTTTTTTCATCCTCTCTGTGTTGGTCAAAAAATGACCTGGCGGTAGTACCGCCATAACCTCGGTAGTACCGCCCTCGGTGCTACCGACCCTGGTCGGTAGTAACTTGTTTTCGCAGAGCTCTCTGTTCGCGGCCGATTTGGCCTGGCGGTAGTACCGCCATAACCTCGGTACTACCGCCCGCGGTGGTACCGACCAAGGGTCGGTTGTTCCTTCTGGTCAACGGTCGCTGTAACGGTCGTATTGAGTACGGTCGGTACTACCGACCGTGGCGCAGCATGTCTTGTTTAAATAGCCGCTCGGCCGGCTTCTTTCGGCCACCTCTTCGATTCATTTGCGCACAAAACACAAGAAAGAGAGCTCCCAAGTGTTGACTAACCTCCTCTCTCTCCCCCTTTGATTCTAGAGTGAATCTCTTGCAAGCTTTGAGCTAGGGAAATGAGATTAGAGAGTGAGACGCATCGTTCTTCGTCAAGAGCACTTGGATCCAACATCTCTCCGGCTTGATTTGTGTTCTTTACTCTTGAGTTCTTGGAACTCTAGCCGGTTAGGTGTTCTTCAGTTGTTGCCCGTGATTGACTCACTTGTGAGGGCACTCCGAAGTGTTTGTATTACCCTCTGATTCTTAGTGAAGAAACTCAACTAGCCTTTGTGGTTGCTTGAGTGAGGCAAGGAGGTGAAAGAGACTCCGACCTTCATGGTCACCTCAACAACGGGGACGTAGGCGCTTCTTAGTGAAGTGGCCGAACCTCGGATTAAATCTTGTGTCTCGTGTGCTTGTTGTTTTTGCATCCTTGGATATTTTGTTTGCACTCATGTTCTTCGCGTTCTTCCTCCCTCCTCTCTCGTTCTTAGGTGTGGGAAGGCTCGATTTACTCTTTGGGGAGGAGCCACTTCTTGGATAAGGTACAAACTTCATCTACATCTTCTAGGGAAATATTGGTATGTGCTAGATCCACTTTTACATCTTCTCTATCTCGATTTCGTAGCAGTTTTAGGGTGTCGGTAGTACCGACCTGTAGAGTCGGTAGTACCGACCTCGGTAGTACCGGCCCCTATAGTCGGTAGTACCGACTGTGCAATCTGATACTCGTTTTTGAGCTTTGAGTTTCAGGATTCTAGATTTTTAAATAGGCTATTCACCCCCCTCTAGCCATTCAGACCTTTCACGTCAGAAGTAGCCCGAATCACACACGAGCAGGGCTAGCACGCCCAAAGAGATTGCGAATCAACCTGAGACATCAAGAGACTTAGCTAAACCGATGAAAACCGATCTAAAAGACCGGTTTAGGTTTGTTTATGGTTTTAGTCCCTTGCGTTGATAACTCTAGAACTCCTCCCGGGAAGACCCGTCGGGGAGAGGCACGTAGAGGTTGCCCTAGGACCAGCAAGGCCGCCTAGAGCGCCGTCGAGCCTCGCCGGGAGACGCACCGAACAACAAAGTAGAGAGGAAAAAGGTAAAAGGGATAGTAGATTGATTTTGATCGATTAGGGTTGGATGTCTCAATCGACCATGATCCTCTCATATATATAGAGGGGGTTGGTCTTATCCCAATAGGAAACGTCTCCAGATACGATCTCCAAGTTTCCTATCCGGGCTCCATCAAAATATGGAACTCAAGAGTCCAATCCGGACTAGACAAAGTAAACCTGATTTCGTCGATTCTCAAACCGACTAAACTAGTTTAATGGGCTCTGTAAACAACAACCCAAACTGATTACATTGATCAATGGATCTTCATAACCCTCATAGCAAGATGGATCTTCGAACCGGTACCTGAATCGGCATTCATCATCATTCTAGTGTTTCCGACCAGCGTCACCTGGTCGGGGACAACGTAACCTGGTCGGAAGACATCTAGCAAGCAGGTCATCTCACTTAGAATATCCGATCTTTAAATACAAATTGTCACCTGGTCGGGGACAACGTAACCTGGTCGGAAGACATCTAGCAAGCAGGTCATCTCACTTAGAATATCCGATCTTTAAATACAAATCTTTAGAAGATAAATTCGTCTTCAAGATATTATGAGCCGAATATATCTTCTAATCTTATGACATTTTTATGACATTTTTGAGTGTCAACAGTTTCCTTTGCGTGTGGTGTGGTTGCTAACGACACTCCATGCTGCTTGAAAAATGATGACACCCAGATCTATGTCCTGTCATCATCACCCTCTCCCATATTGTTATTTTGAGAGAAGAGAGCTAGAGAGACGTGGCGCAACGGCGTCCCCACCCACGTACAGCAAAGCACAGGGTGCAACTCATGGCACGCGCGCGTAGTGAACCGTACGTGAACGAGAAGCCGTCTGTGCATATGCATCAGGCCGTCAAGATCCACGTACGCGTCTCTGGCCCTCTCCGTCACGCTCACGCAGTTACTTACCGGCCGGGCCCGCACAAAAAAATTAAGGAGGTCACTGTCGTGCTCCGGCACATAATAAGCGCCGGCAGCGCGGCAGGTTGCGTTCATGCTCACGACGCGTGACGAAGCCACAGCCCTGCATGATATGCGCGCCCGCGGTGTGCCCGGCGGCAGACAGCTCGAGTCCAACGCAGGGCAGTCAGCAGTGCAGGAATGTCCTCCATCACATACCCCTGGCCGATCAAGTTGGACAGGAGGAGAGGCTGCGAACAAGAGGAGAACCACGTCGTGCGGGCATGGAATGGATATGGATGGTGCATATACACGGAGTATTATATACTCCCTCCGTCCCTAAATAAGTGTCGTTCTCGCTTCCCGAGAAAAAGTTACCGGCAATTATATATTAAAATATATTAATATTTATGCTAAGTAATTAGTATCATCGGAAAGATCTTTACATCTAGTTTTTTAATAAAATTATTTAGAGATATAAACATTGCACATATTTTCTACCAATTGAGTTAAACATGTGGCACGTACGCCAACGGCGACACTTATTTAGGGACGGAGGGAGTATACGACGATGCATGGTCATGGCCTCATGGGCACGAATCGATGTCACGTCCTTTTCGATCTCCCCCAACTTTATGAGCAAGCGAGCTGCAAACAATCCTATCGCAATTTCGTAATTTTATTTATTTATTTATTATTATCTACATTGCAAAAGTATAGCAAATTAAATTGACCCATGAATATTTTTTAACTACCCTGTACACAAGATTAACGGAATGGAACAGACACATCGAATGCCATAAAACGTTAGTTACGTTGGCTCTTAAACGTTTCTACCTTTGTTTTGTAGTGAAATGGTGATTTTAACCTTGTTTTTTTATAACTATTTTACCCTTACGGTTTCAAAACGAAGGTAGACTTTCCCCTGCTTTGTGAAGTGCCTCTAATGATGTTAACTTTTAGACCAAATGATAACTTTGCTCATGCATTTATGCCCTTGTTTTATTTCCATATTTGTGTTTTTACTTCTATTTTCAGATCAACGGTTATGAATTAGATGATTCAATAAGGGCAAAATCTGTTAAATTTGTGAAAAAAAAAATCAACAACGTTTCAGCTAAAATTCCATGAAAACACTACTAGACACTATTTCCATATTTTGTACAATGTACATTGCTACAAGAAATAGACTCTGCACATAGCATTCATGCAAGAACTCTACCGAAGTTTAACACTAACAGTAGAACTCTACCGAAGTTTAACACTAACAGTGACAGCTAACTCACAAGGTTTCTTTTCATGCTCTGCCATTGATTCTATGCCTCCTGCAAGCAATATAATGCAGTGAGATTGGATTCAAATGCAGATAGAAATTCATAAAGGACTACACAACAGGAACAATATAGAGTACATAGCATGCAGACAAAAAAAAAATGTGGAGCAAACCTTGCAGACAATTCGTCGAACACCTTTCGCGCGTATCACAAGAAGCTAACGGGACATGAACCAGAAGCTATTCTCCGGAGTAGCACGGGCAGCCCCTCACAGTCCTCACCTGCACGGACACCTGTTCCTTTCGCTCCTAGCCACCTGCCAACGCTCGTCCGCCCGTCCGGAATGTCTGGTCGCTTCTCGTATGCATCCGTCGACCTATTCGCCTAATGTGCGTGCCTGCACATCCGCACACCTACTGCGCGCAGCGAACTCCTGCGCGCCGGCCGAGGGCCTCTTGCGCACCTCTGTCGGTTTTCGTTAACCGGCAACTCGTCTTGAGTAATCTCAGACGATTTGTTCGGTGGGGATCGACGTATGCAAAACTCGATGGTAAACGCAGACACAAGAATTTATACTGGTTCGGTCTGCTGAATAGCATCCCTATGTCCAGTGTGGGGGGAATAGTATTGCGCCTTGCGCTTATGGGTGTCTGGCTGTGTACCATGACCCCGTGTGTCTGTGTCTTATCTTATGTCCCGATCTAGGGAGCTCTGCCTCTCTTTATATAGACCGGAAGGCTAGAGTCCTAGTCGGTTACATCTTAGGAGTCCTAGTAGGATTACAAAGTAGCAATACTATTAGGATTACATGGAGAGTCATAGTTGGACTAGGTCTTCGCCCTTCCTTGCGAAGTACCCGGGGACTCTGTCCCATAAGCCCCCGAGCTCTTCATGGTTTATTGGTGAAGTCATCTTGAGACCTTGGTCTTGATCAAGTGTCATCCGACTACCTTCTGAGAGAAACCATAAAGTGCTCTTGAAGTCTTCTAATGGTTTGCACTTTCTGAAAAGCGCACCCATTGGGTGTAGTCCCCGAGCCTCTTGCTGTTTAGCATAAAGAGCTGGAGGGTCTTGTCTCAAATTGCTCCAATTACTTTCGAAGAAATTTGGACGCATCATTTGAGGATATGTATCCCGCAGCCCCCGAGACTAAAATGACTACTCGGAGTCGATTGTAGGATCTTTGTAGACATCCTCAAGGGTGCAACCGAGTAATCTCCCGAAGACAAGGATCAACATCTGCTTGTCGCCGAGTGATTGAATGCTTGTAAATTTGATCTTTCATCCTTGAATCCCAGCCCCCGAGCGTAGTCGGAGTGAAGTCGACTAAGCTGAGGCAGCGACCGAGCCCCCGAGCTTAATGTCGACTAAGCCGTGGAGGAGAAGGAGCTTGATCAAAGTAGTGGAAGTAGAATATTGGTGAGCTCGAGGCTTCGGGTGGGTAGTCTCCTCACCGGAGACCCCGTATCACCCCCACCTCAAGACTCTCAAATCATCATAACCATGTTTGAAGGCTTGTCGCAACAGCATGGTGTCCGAGTGAGGCAGCCCTCAGGGGCGTACCTAACCCAGCAGCGTAGTGTCCGAGTGAGGCATCCCTCAGTGGCGTACCTCAACCGGTGTTGTAGTCCATATCTTTTCCCTGCAAAGAAGACATACAAAAATTGGTAGTAACTGATATTCATGATATCAAGTCGGGAGCATGTCCCGAGCATTAATAAATGCATATGAAATTTTTCGCATCTTGCTCTTGCTAGGTTGTTTAAATCACCCGAGTAGTGGGCATGTGACGTTTAAGCACCTATCCTGCGTGTCGATCTTTGTCGAGCGTGAGGTACAGGCTTCACGGATTAAGGCTTGCACTTACTCAAGTAATTTAACAACTTGCTAAGAGAAGATTATAGCAGTCATGCTGCGCGAAAAAAGGGCACTCTCCGAGTGTACATTGTATACCCGTGAGGTGTTGTCCCGACTACAAGCTCGGAGCTATATGAGTAGCCAGGAATGCAATTATGATGTGGCCATAGCGGCTCACGATTAATATTTGGAGATATTAAAAATATTAAAGTGTGACTTAGCTTGGTTGATGCCGAGTTGAGTGGTTAGCACCGTCGAGTGGGGTAGTCGACACCGTCGAGGGGAGTAGTCGGTAACACCGAGATTTCCGAGTAATGGACGACTTGGTACTCGGACGGCTCGCTTATTACTTGGACGACTTGTTTGCAGCTCGATAACGTCTTGATGGTTCAACGCCTGCTCGACAGCTCGCTTGTGGCTCGACGGCTCGCTCGTGGCTCAACGGCAACTTGATGGCTTGCTTGCGGTTCAATCAGCAACTTGAGGGCTCGCTTGCTTGCAGCTCGACGGCGGCTTGATGGCTCGCTTGCGGCTTTACGGCAGCATGATAGCTCGACGACTAGGTACCCAGGCATTGTGGATATACGAGTAGTTGGTTGTTGATAAAGTCGATTAGTCGGAACAACTCCTCAGCAGTTTCTTGATCGAGCCGGGTTGTTGACGAGTAATTCTTGATCATCTGGATCTTGTTCCCGACTATTACGTTGAATCCGAGTGGAGTAGTCGGTCGGGTCCGGGTAGTCGGAAGTACGCGCGGAGTCTTGTTCGTTGCCCGTGGCTCGGCTTGCTTGCAGCTTGGATGATTCGCTTGCAGCTTGCTTTTGGCTCAGACAGCTCGTCTTGCGCTGGTGAAAATTGTTCCGCGTCGGAAAATTTGATCTTGATGTCCATCGAGATCCTGATCGCAATTGCGCCGAAATCCCTTACCTGGCGCGCCAGCTGTCGGTGTTTGTTAACCGGCAACTCGTCTTGAGTAATCTCAGACGATTTGTTCGGTGGGGATCGACGTATGCAGAACTCGATGGTAAACACAGAGACAAGGATTTATACTGGTTCGGTCTGCTGAATAGCATCCCTACGTCCAGTGTGGGGGGAATAGTATTGCGCCCTGCGCTTATGGGTGTCTGGCTGTGTACCATGACCCCGTGTGTCTGTGTCTTATCTTATGTCCCGATCTAGGGAGCTCTGCCTCTCTTTATATAGACCGGGAGGCTAGAGTCCTAGTCTGTTACATCTTAGGAGTCCTAGTAGGATTACAAAGTAGCAATACTACTAGGATTACATGGAGAGTCCTAGTTGGACTAGGTCTTCGCCCTTCCTTGCGGAGTACCCGGGGACTCTGTCCCACAACCTCCGTCCGCCCTCAATAGGCCCTCCACGCGTCGCAGGCCCGCAGTCCGCTGCCGCCGGCCGAGCTTGCGCTGGTTCCTCACCGGTGCTAACCCTAGCCCAAGGTGTTTCATTGACCGACCGAGTAGACAAACTGGTGACGAAGTTTAGAGGAACAGATAAGGCGAGGGCAACCTTGTCTTTTCACGTTGCTTTCCATTTTTTTGTCATTTAATTCACTCAGATTTAGCGGCGTCACAAAAGAGGGGCAAACAAACGTTTCTTCTAAAATGGCGAGGGTAAATTCACAAGGTTTAAAAAATAAGGGCAAAATCACTATTGTAGTCTAGAATAAGGGTAGAAACACCAAGTTCCCTAAGGGATCATTTGGATCTTTTCATTTTAAGGTATTCAAATCCACTCAATAAATTAGGCTATTTGAGTTGGAATTCAACGTTCCAGCATTTTCCAAAGTTCGCATATAAGTCTATCTCAAATTCATAGTGTGGGAGAGATAAATGGATTCTATGAATCACCATATTATATTTCTACTTTACAACTTATAATACTCTCTTCAACTCACTCCCCCTACTCCCTCCGTCCACAAAAGAATGCAACGATAGAAGACATGTCGATCAAACTATTTCAACTTTGATCAAATTTATAGTATAAATAGTATTAACATTTATGTCTTTAAATAAATTTATTATGGAAATATATTTTACAACTAATCTAATGGTGTTTATTTTGTCTCATAAGTGTTAGTAATTTTTCATATAATTTTAGTCAAAGTTTATAATGTTTTGACTTCTCGGAATGTAAAAATTGTATTCTTTTGTGGACAGAGAGAGTACTAATTAGTTCTACACTTACTCCATATGTCCCCAATTAACTATCGTTGTTGGTATTCGTGTCACAAATTTGACTTGATTTGTAGCAAATATATACAACATTTGCATCACTGTTGGTGAGCACACTTGCCGAACCCCCGGCACTTGTGCGGAGAGAACAGCGAAGGTGGCCAAGCGTCGGAAGTTAAAGTGGAAGCAAAGGTTTTGAACTCGATTAATGCTGTAGTGCACTAATCCCAAAAAGTCCCCCTTCACACTGTTCACTCCCTGGTATTTATAGTGAATACCAAGGAGTGCAGGTCAAATTACAAAAGGGTACAACAAAGATTCCTTGCCTCCACGCAGGGAGGAGGGGTAAAAAGGTAAGTACATAGTAGAGGCTGAAACCCTAGCCAGCTTTCCCCCTGTGCGCCGCCACCTGACTCAGACCGCCTTCGGGAATGGGATGGTGAGGCGTTGACCTTCGATTCGTGCTCGCCTTCGGACCCGCGACCTTCGCTGCTCGCCGGACCTTCGACTTGTTCGTCTACCTTTGACTTCGGTCGTCCTTGGCCCGCGACCTTCGCCGCTTGCTTGGCCCGCTCTGAGTAGAGCGACCTTGGGACCCGGCGAGGGTCGCCTGCCGTGCCGCGAAGCCTTAACCTGCAGGGAGTGCAAAAGGGAGCACCGAGGGTCGAACTCACATCCGAAGGTTAGGAAATTGATCCCGAAAGGAGGGGGACCTCGCGAGGACACAAAGACTAAGCGAAAGTTGTTCTTGGCACCATATCGGGCGGCGTCTTTGCCGAGGGTCCTTTTCCCCAACAGTAGCCCCTCGTTGCCTTGGATCTAAAGAACGGAGTTTTAGGCCCAAGCAGCGCATTTTGGACGGGAAAACGTAAAGGGACCCTTGGCAGCGACGCCCGCGGCTGCTTTGGGCCGTATCGTTGTACTGTAGTTCGTACTGTTGAGGTTCGTTTCGTTTTTTGCGCCGCGTTTTTCGATTGTCGTGCCGATACTGTCGCGGGAGTGTCGGCCGCTTGGTCTATAAATAGGAGGGGTAGGTGAGCGGTAAAGGACGTACCCTCATTCGCCCTAGCCACCCTGCTGTTGCAATTTGCCTGTAGCGAAGGTTTGTTTTAGTTTGACTGCGAGGGTCGAGGCAAGCATTCGCTGCGCGAAGGTGTTAGCGATTAGAGAGATGGCTAGGCTGAAACAGACTGTTCGTGCTGCTTCCCCTGTTTCGGCGGAAGAGGGGATTACCTTCGAGTTTGGACTCAGCCGAGTGTGCGCATCGGAGATTGCGTCTTATGTTAGGTGGGGTTGGATCGAGGAGGGCAAGGCGAGGACCAACGAAGGGGAGACGGTGCCGAAGGCGGGTGCGGATGAAGTTGTAGTGTTTGAAGAATTTTTTTGGCTGGCCTTCGCTTCCCGGCCCACTCCTTCGTGGCCTCTGTGCTGCGAAGGTTCAACCTGAAGTTTCATCAGCTGACACCTTCATGTTTTACGAAGATGTCGGTGTATGTGTGGGCGTGCCGTTCCCAAGGTATTGCTCCAAATGTCGAAGGTTTTGTTCGCACTCATCGGGTGCACATGCAGCCTCAGAAGATTGATTGTGGCGAGGGTAAAAGCTGTCTGGGTCAATTTGCTGTGTACACATTTTGCCACCGCGCTGGGTCGGAGTTGCCAGTGCAAGCTCAGAAGAACAAGTGGACCAGCGGGTGGCAGGAATTTTGGTTTTACTATAAGCTCAGTGATGTGGCGGAGCTGTGCGGTGAGCTCCCGCCTCTTGGGGATGTAAGCGCGGAGGCCAAGATGGACGGCGAAGCACACGCGGCTGTTGATTGTTTGAGGGTTGTCTCGCGCTCTCAGTGCGCCCGCGACCTGGTTGAAGAGTACTGTTGCGCCAAGATCTGGCCTCTTTGCGAGAAACAAGTATGGTTTGAGGTTGAGGATGACCCTCGCTACCAAGGCAAGGGGTTGAAGAGACCGAAGGTTGATTTGAACAAGGTCTGGGCGAATGTTTTCAAGAAATTTCCCAGGCAAGAGGATGGGCTCGAGGTTATATATAAACGCGTGCAGCAGTGGGTGGAGGAGTTAGTTGGCAAATTGTCAACGTTGGAAAATAAAGCTATACACAGCGCGATAGGCGCCGAAGGTCGAGTTAACAGACTGTTTGGCATTCTTGGCATTCAGTATCCAAACTGGCCCGTTCCGTCGAGCGAAGATGCTCCGAAGAAGAGGAAGCGTGCCGCTGCGGGAGATGAGGAAATTGTCTCTCGGCCGAAGAGGGGTCGTGGCCGTGGGCGCGGCGGTCCCGGCGGCCGGGCGAAGGTTTTGGCGACGAGGGTCGCAGCTGTTGTTGGTGCTTCGGGCACTTCCACATCCTCGGCCGTTGCCTCGAGCGGCCGAGGCTTTGCTAAGGTTGGAGGAGTGGTGCCCCGCGTGGGCGGTATCGGAGCTTTAATTCAGGCCTCGGATGACGAAGGCGTCTCCGAAGACACCGACAAGGAAGAGAGAGAAAAGGAAAAGGAAAGGGGGGGAGAGGAGTCATCTAGCGAGGGCAGCGATTCATCCAGCAGTGAGGATGACTCCGATAAAGATGTTTCTATTGGGGACACCCGAGGAAAAAGGATAGCTTCGTCCAGTGCTGTTGCTGCGGCTGCCAAAGATGTTGAAGAAGTGTTGCGGGAACTGGAGGGAGAGAGCCCTCGACGAGGGTCACTGCCCGATTACGCCGGCACGCATATTTGGGTCGAGGGATCCGAAGTCAATGGTGACCATGAATCGGACCCGGTGCCTGGAAAAAGGCCATATGGCGAAGCCAGCCGGACAAGCCTTCCTTACTACGCGAAGGAGCTTGGCGTTACTGACCCGGCGACCCATCTGTACACGAGCGCGGACCTTCGGGCGACTCGTTTGCCGTGCTCTCCGGAGGAAAGGCGATTCCTGGGTCGCGTGTTTAACCGGGTCTGTCTGCCGAAAGCGGAGCTTCGGCTCACCAGCGAGCCCTTGGATAATATTCATGATGATATTGATGTAAAAGTGGCTGAGCTGATGCTCCTCAATCGGTCGGCGCGTCGAAGGTCTAGTTACAATCTTCATTATCTGAACGACCGGTTGAAAGACACGCAGAAAACCAACAAGGAGCTTCGCCAGAGCTTGGAGGACAAGGATGCGGAGCTGAAAACCGCCTTAGAGGAGGCTGAGAAGTGGAAGAAAGAAGCGCAAGAGGCTGCGAGGACCAGTGCGGAGCTCCTCGCTGCAGGACGGCAAAAAGATAAAGACTTGGCGTCTGCAAACGAGCGCGCAGAAAAGTTGTCAACGGAGGTGGCAACCCAGGCCGAGGCTTGGCGTGAGAGTCTGTCTAGGGTTAAAGCTAAGATAGACACATGCTTGACTGAAGCCGGAGGTTCAGTCGGGGAGCCACTTCCTACAGTCAGCGCGGAGGCCTTCGAAGGTTGGTTAAGTAACGAGTTGGACGTATTCAGCTCGCTGGTTGGGAATGCTGCTGATTTTGGAGGGTATGCCGGGGCGCTGGCGACGGCTGGGACGCTTCGCCAAGCGGACTGTGAGCACCTTCGTAAAATTAAGAAACCCAACCATACTTTCCCCACCGTCGATGAGGTGCGACAGATGAAGACAGACGACGCCGAGGTCCGAAACTGCGCGATGCGGTTCCTTCGTCGATTTTGGATTGCGGGCGGCGGCCGAGTTCTTGCCTTTGATGAGGCTGCCGAGGCTACTCGTCAGGTTTGTGTGTGTGTGTTTTTTTTGAGTTAAAAAAGGGTGAAAGTGCATTCGCCCCTATTGTGGGTTTTGGCTAATTAATGACAATCAAATTAGGGACTAACCAGTTTATAAAAGCATGTATGCAGGTGTTAGTCCTTTGAAAGATTTGAAACGTTGAAATCTCGTGAACAAAGCACGTAGGATATTTTTGGACATAAAGATGCCTAGCTCAAGTGGTAGTTTAAAATTTCAATTTTAAACTTGAGTTATAGGTAAGCCGGACTATGAAGAGGGTCACAAAGTAAGTTGGCTAGATGTGGAGAAAAGTGCTCAAATCGACTAACCTTAGTTCGCTTGAGGGACACCGCACAATCACGAACACGTAGAGGGTAAATTCATTTGGTCGGTGGTACCGACCATGGGTGGTCGGTGGTACCGACCACAGCTTCTCTGCGCAGCGCTCTAACACCCTCTCTGTGTTGGTCAAAAAAAATGACCTGGCGGTAGTACCGCCATAACCTCGGTACTACCGCCCGCGGTGGTACCGACGCAAGGTCGGTAGTAACCTGGTTTGCAACCCTCTCTGGATAGAGTTGTTTTTGACCTAGCGGTGGTACCGCCATTACTTCGGTAGTACCGCTCGCGGTGCTACCGACGCAAGGCCGGTGGTAACCAAGTTTGCAGAGCTCCCTGTGTAGATTTGAAAAAAGCCTGGCGGTGGTACCGCCATCACCTCGGTACCACCGGGATCGGAGGTACCGACGGGGGTCGGTGGTAACTTGGCTTTGCGAGGCTCTCTGTGTTGTGCTGAATATGTCTTGGCGGTGGTACCGCCATAACCTCGGTACCACCGGCCTCGGAAGCACCGACCCAGGCTCGGTGGTTGAAAGTTTTTCAGGGCTCTCTGGACTGACTAGCCTTTGACTTGGCGGTGGTACCGCCATTACCTCGGTACCACCGACCTCGGAGGTACCGACCCTCGGGCGGTAGTTTCCGAGGGACCGAGTCTCTAACTGAGTTGCTCTCTGTTCGAGCTTGTTTTGGCCTGGCGGTGGTACCGCCATTACCTCGGTACCACCGGCCTCGGTGGTTCTGACCTTGGCCCGGTGCTTGTCAGTTTGACCAGATCTGGGTGTATGCGACCGTTGTGACATGGTCGGTGGTACCGACCATGGGTGGTCGGTGGTACCGACCAGTCTCGGGATTAAGGGAGTATAAATGCGTCCCCTCTTCACTTTTCACGGTCACGGACTCACAATATACATTTATTGCTGACCTAACTCTAGATAAACTCTCTCCAAGCATTGACTCACCCCTCTCTCTCCCCCTTTGCTCCTAGATTCATTCCCTTGCAAGATTTGAGCTAGGGAAGTGAGATTCGAGAGTGGGAAGCATCAATCTTCGACTTGAGCACTTGGTTTCCATCTTGCCGGCTTGTTTTGTGTCTTTTACTCTTGAGCTATTTGAGCTCTAGCCGGTTAGGTGTTCTTCGTGGTAGCCCGTATTGATTTATTTGTGAGGGCTCCCCGAAGCGTTTGTATTACCCCGAGATTTCTAGTAGAGATACTCTCGTAGCCTTTGTGGTTGCTTGAGTGAGGCGAGGAGGTGAAATAGACTCCGACCTTTGTGGTCACCTCAACAACGAGGAAGTAGGCACTCCTTAGTGGATTGGCCGAACCTCGGGATAAATCTTGTGTCCCGTGTGCTTGTTGTTGTTGTCCCTATTTTCTCTACTTCTCTTGTTATTGTGTTCTTCGTGTTCTTCCTATCCCTATCTTGTTCTTAGGTTGGGAAGGCTCGATCTACATCAAGGGGAGCAACCAAGGTTTCGTGAGAGTAGTTTTACCATAAATCTTTCTTCGGAAAGTTGGCTAGAAACTTGTTTTATCTTCATATCTTACTTTCATCGGATTTGTAGTTTCTTTTAGGATCCCGGTTGTGCCATTTGTTTGTGTTGGTAGTACCGGTGTTTCATACACGGTAGTACTTACCCAAACAAACCGGCCTCTCCGGTTGCTATCTAACTACATCTTATAGTTTGTGAAGTTTCAGATAGTCAAAAATCACCTATTCACCCCCCTCTAGGCTGATTCGGTCCTTTCAATTGGTATCGGAGCCTAACCCTTGTGTTAGCGCTTCACCGCGTAAGGGAGAATCATGTCTACCATAAGTCAAGAACAGCTTGATGAGATTGTCAAGAAGGTTACTGCTCAGATAATTCAAGATCAAGCAAAGAAGCATGAAGATGAGATGAAGAGAATGAAAGATGAGATGGAGAGTTTGAGGAGAGCTCTGGAAAGCAAAGCCGAAGCATCTGGAAGCAGTGGAAATCAGCCGCCCAAGGATGACAAGAAGAAGGAAGATGAAGAGAAAGGCAAGAAAGACACCGAGTTCACTAGAGTGCCATATGACTATAGCCATATGGGCAAGGTCATACAATTGCCTAGCGTCAATCTAGGCAAGCCACCTGCCTTTGATGGAATCAACTACAATGATTGGACACACAAGATGAAGCTACACCTTCTTGCTGCAAGAGTTTGGGAGATTGTTGAAAATGGACCAAGTCATGTTGAAGGTCAAGAGTTCACCGACAATGATGTGTTTGAGTTTCAACAAAATGTTCAAGCCGCATCATTGATTCTATCATGCCTAAAGCCTGAAGAAAGCAACAAGGTACATGGAATGGAGAATGCCAAGAAGATTTGGGATACACTCAGGATATCATATGAGGGTGATGCGAGTGTGAGGAAGTGCAACATAGAGCTTCTTCATGGAAAGATTGAGAACTTTGCAATCAAGAAAAATGAGACCACTCAACAAATGTTTGACAGATTCATGACGTTGGTAAATCAGATTAGAGCACTCGGAGACACAAAGTGGGATGACTACTCAGCTGGAAGAAAGCTATTAAGAGCATATAGAAAGAGGAACAAGAACCTTGCATCAATCATCATGGAGAGACCTAACTATGAGAGCATGGGACCTCATGAGATGCTTGCCAAGATAAAGCATCATGAAGTCTTGGATGATGAAGATATAGAAGAACAAGAGGCAAGCCACAAAAAGGTGGTAGCACTCAAGGCTAATCAAGAAGAAGGAAGCAAGGCCCGAGATGACTCTTCAAGCGAAGGAAGTGAAGACTCCGATGATGAGTTGGCCCTTATTGTGAAGAACTTTAGAAGATTCATGAGAAAGAAGATGCACAAGAAGGGCAAAGGTGGTTACTTCAAGAAGTCAAAGAAGAGAAATTGCTATGAATGTGGAGCGGATGATCATTTCATTGCCGATTGTCCACAAAAGAAGAACAAGAACAAGTATAGCAAGAGTGATGACAAGAAGCATAGAAGAAGAAGAGGAGGTGAAGCTCATCTTGGTGAGGAGTGGTTCTCAGAAGATGACTCAAGTGATGAAGAGAAGAGCAAGAGCAAGGAGAAGGAGAAGGGAGCGGCCAACATCGCCATACACAAGACCTCTTCTCCAAGTCTCTTCTCCAACATGGCTACATCGACAGCTTCGTCACGCTTGTTCGAGAACCTCTCCGACGACGAGGATGACTTCACTCATTCTTGCTTCATGGCTAAGAATGAGAAGGTATCACCTCACTCTCCTACTTGTTCTAGTGATGAATGTAGTGATGATGATATGGATGAATTTGAGCTTAGTTTAATTAGAAAGTTTGGAAAGAAAGGTGGAGCTAAAATCATAAAATTGCTCACTAAATTAGAGAGTCGGAATGAGAGTCTTGCAATGCAAGGGGACTTGATCTCTCAAGAGAGAGAAAAGAACCGTGCATTGGAAGCCTCTCTTGCCGAGGAGAAGTTGAAGGTTGAGAAATTGACCGTGGAACTATCCTTAGCCAATGACTCCAACAAGAAGTTGGCTAAGGAGTGTTCCATGAGCAATGAATCAATTGCAAGCCTAAAGAATGAGGTTAGCATGGTTCAAGAGAGCCTCACAAGCTCTCAAAATAAATATCAAACTCTTGAACTAAGCTACAACACTCTTTGGAATAGCACCTCCTCAACCTCTTCTAAGGATTCCGATGGCTCTAATGCCTCAACTAGTAATGGTTGCAAAAGATGCTATAAACATGATATAAATGCTTGTGCAACTAACCTTGTTGAGCTAGAAAAGAAAGACAAAGAAATTCATAGGTTGAACATGATCTTGAGGAATGGTTGCAAGTGTAAGGTGCAACAACCAAAAGATATCCTCAAGACCGCAAGGCACCCATCCATCAAGGATGGAATTGGGTACAATAGGTATGGTGGTAAGGCCAACGGTAGAAAGATGGTCAATGGGGTACCTTTTGTTAACTTTAACAAAGGGGTTCCTCTCTTTGACCTAATGAACAAGGCCAACAAGGTTGCCAATCCAAAGGCTCCACCTGCTAATGATAAGATCAACAAGGAGAAGCAAGTGGAGGCCCTCAAGCAACAAAAGCCCATATCAAGAAGCTATACATGTGATTATTTGTGTTGTTGGGGTGATGATGGCAAAATAGTTGTCAAGTATGTTGGAGCCCTCAAGAAGAGGGAAATTATGAGAAATGTTTGGGTACCAAAAGCTTATGTGACTAACCCCCAAGGACCCAATCTCGTTTGGGTACCTAAATCTAGAACATAAACTTGTTTTGTAGGAATATGCCTCCGGTGGTTCAAGTTGGGTGTTGGATAGTGGATGCACCAATCATATGACCGGGGGCAAAAGATATGTTCTCCTCATTTCAACCAAGCAACGACTCATGCAACAACATTGTGTTTGGTGACAATGGTAAAGGAGAAGTGCTTGGTTTGGGTAAAATTGCTATCTCAACTGACAATTCCATATCTAATGTATTACTTGTGCATTCGTTGAGTTACAATTTGTTATCCGTTTCTCAACTTTGTGAAATGGGTTACGATTGTCTCTTTACGGATAAGGGTGTGACCGTCTCTAGAAGAAGGGATTCCTCTATTGCATTTAAAGGCGTGTTGAAGGGAAAACTCTACTTAGTTGACTTCTCAACTAGTAAGGTAGAGCCTACAACATGTCTAATGGCAAAATCTAGCATGGGTTGGCTTTGGCATCGCCGACTAGCTCATGTTGGGATGAGGAATTTGGCCCAACTTCAAAGAGAAGGGCACATCCTTGGACTAACCAATGTTTCTTTTGAGAAAGATAGGATTTGCAGTGCGTGCCAAGCCGGAAAGCAAGTAGGAGCAAAACATCCAATCAAGAACATTGTGTCGACCTCAAGACCATTGGAGCTATTGCATATGGATCTCATCGGACCCGTTGCTTATCAAAGCATCGGCGGTAACAAATACGGTTTTGTTATTGTTGATGACTATTCTCGTTTCACTTGGGTGTTCTTTTTAGCAGACAAAAGCGAAACGCAAGGTATCTTCAAGAAGTTTGCTAGAAGAGCACAAAATGAGTTCGACATCAAAATCAAGAAAGTGAGAAGCGACAACGGGACCGAGTTTAGGAACACCAACATAGAAGAGTATCTTGATGAAGAAGGGATCAAGCATGAGTTCTCCGTTCCATATACCCCACAACAAAATGGGGTTGTGGAAAGGAAGAATAGAACTCTTGTTGAAGCTGCAAGATCTATGTTGAATGAGTACAAGACTTCCCATGGATTTTGGGCAGAGGCAATGAACACGGCGTGTCATGCAATCAACCGCCTCTACCTTCACAAGCTAAAAGGGAAGACGCCATATGAGCTTCTAACCGGTAACAAACCAAAGGTGCATTACTTTCGAGTTTTTGGCTGCAAGTGTTTCATACTTAACAAAAGGGCCAAAAGTTCAAAGTTTGCACCTAAGGTACACGAAGGTTTTCTACTTGGTTATGGTACTAACGAACATGGCTATCGTGTATTCAATAATGCCACCGGCACTATTGAGTTAACGGTAGACGTGACTTTTGATGAATCCGACGGCTCTCAAAAGGAGCAAGTCAATGATGAGCTTGTAGGTAATGACGAGCCTCCATCCGAAGCTATCAAGAAGCTTGCAACCGGTGATGTAAGGCCCGTTGAAGTACAAGATGATGAAGATGAACCATCACACACTCCACAAGATTCTCATATCCATCATGTGCATCCAAATGCGCATGATGAAGCTTCCGCAACTCCGAATGGTGGTAGTGTGGTTGATGATCAAACACGAACTCAACATGAAGTCCGACAAGAAGATGGGGACATCAATGCATACGATGAAGATGATGAAGATGGACCCATCCAACGAAGATCACCTGTGCCACACCCAAGAGTTCATCATACAGTTCAACGGGATCATCCCGTTGACAACATATTGGGGAGCATACGGCGTGGGGTAACGACACGTTCTCGTTTAGCAAATTTTTGTGAACATTACTTGTTTGTCTCCTCTTTGGAACCTCTTAGGGTGGAAGAAGCACTTGACGATCCAGACTGGGTGATGGCTATGCAAGAAGAGCTGAACAACTTCACCAGGAATGAAGTCTGGTCCTTGGTGGAAAGGCCCAAGCAAAATGTGATAGGAACCAAATGGGTCTTCCGCAACAAGCAAGACGAGCATGGCGTGGTGACAAGGAACAAAGCACGGTTGGTGGCTCAAGGTTTCACTCAAATCGAAGGTTTGGATTTCGGGGAAACCTATGCACCTGTAGCTAGGCTTGAGTCAATTCGTATATTACTTGCCTTTGCTACTCACCATGATTTCAAGCTATACCAAATGGATGTGAAAAGTGCATTCCTCAATGGCCCCCTCTCCGAATTGGTCTATGTGGAGCAACCACCGGGTTTTGAGGACCCAAAGTTTCCCAACCACGTCTACAAGCTCGACAAGGCGCTCTATGGGCTTAAACAAGCTCCTAGAGCTTGGTATGACTGTCTTAAGGACTTCCTACTCAAAAAGGGTTTTGAGATAGGAAGGGCCGATGCTACTTTATTTACTCGCAAAGTTGATAATGATATCTTTGTGTGCCAAATATATGTCGATGACATAATATTTGGTAGTACTAATGTTGTCTTTTGTGAGGAATTTAGTAGGATCATGACCAAAAGGTTCGAGATGTCCATGATGGGTGAGTTGAAGTACTTTCTTGGATTCCAAATCAAGCAACTCAAGGATGGCACGTTCATCAGTCAAACCAAGTATACTAGAGACATGCTAAAGAAGTTTGAGATGGACAAGGCCAAACCCATCAAGACCCCTATGCCTACCAATGGACATCTTGATCTAAATGTGGATGGTAAGTTAGTGGACCAAAAGGTATATCGCTCTATGATCGGTTCATTACTTTACCTTTGTGCATCTAGGCCCGATATTATGCTTAGTGTGTGCATGTGTGCAAGGTTTCAAGCTAATCCGAAAGAATGTCATATTATGGCCGTTAAGAGAATTTTTCGATACTTAGTGCACACTCCGAATCTTGGCTTGTGGTATCCCAAGGGCTCCACTTTCGATCTACTTGGCTATTCCGATTCGGACTATGCCGGTTGCAAGGTAGACCGAAAGAGCACTACCGGGACTTGCCAATTTATTGGGAGGTCTTTGGTGTCATGGAGTTCTAAGAAACAAAATAGTGTTGCCCTATCCACTGCCGAAGCCGAGTATGTGGCGGCCGGCGCTTGCTGTGCTCAACTACTTTGGATGAAGCAAACACTAAAGGACTTCGGATGTGAGCAAACCAAAATTCCACTTTTGTGTGACAATGAGAGTGCTATCAAACTAGCAAACAATCCCGTAAACCACTCTCGCACAAAACACATAGACATCCGACACCATTTCTTGAGAGACCATGAAGCCAAAGGAGATATCGCATTACGCCATGTGAGCACCGAAAAACAACTAGCCGATATCTTCACAAAGCCTTTAGATGAGTCAAGATTTTGTGCTTTGAGGAGTGAACTAAATATCATTGATTCTCGTAACGTGGCTTGATGTCTTGCACATATTTGTTTTCACCTAGAAACCTAAACAAATGCTTTTGACAAATATTGTATGTGATTTCAAAATCTATTTTGCATGCTTCACTTGTGTCCATAGCTATGTATTGATTCTATGAAATCTGGACATATTTGAAGTGTGTGTAGTATACCACACAAGTCCTCCTGAAAACCCTCTCTGGTCCCTCTGTTTTTCGGCCTGTCGGTGGTACCGCCATTGTGTTGGTACTACCGACGGCGGTAGTACCGGCCCCTTTGGGCGGTTCCACCGACCAGGTTTGACCTAGGTATATAAGGGGCGCGGTGAATCCGTTTCAACCCTAGTCAAACTTCTTTTGACCGCCGCCCCTTGCCTCATTGCAGCCGCCGCCTGCTCGTGCCTTCTCCCCGTGCGCCGCCATCGCCCTCTCCTCTCCCTATCTTTTTCCTCCTCCATCCAAATCCAAATCCCTCCGGTGGAAAGTTGCTTTGGAGCGTGGAGATCGTCTTGGTGGTGTTCTTGAAGCCCGAAGTTTCCTCCTTCATTGGATTTCGACCTCTTTTCGAGTAGCAAGGTACTAGGGTGTTCATGCCCGATCTCTCAATGTACTTTGTTCTAGGTCGATTCCTTTGGTAGGATTGTTCTATCTAGTATGAAGATACTTCTAGGATGTATGGTTCGCAAGTTCATAGCGATTTGGTAGATTGGATTGAAGGAAACCGCACGCTGCCGTGCGGTCGGTAGTACCGCCCCCAGGAGTCGGTAGTACCGCCCGCGCGCAGCGAGCCGTTCTCCTTCCCGATTTCGATCGTCTTATTTGCTACATCCGTTGAAGTAATCGTTCCATCATCTTTGTCTCATGTTGGCCTATGCTATCTTTGTCTAGATGAGCCGGAGGCCCTCTCGTGCTCGCTCCCCTAGTGATGATGATGAGGATTATGCCGCCTTGGATCAAGGAGGTCCTGCGCAAGGGGAGCCGTCGCGTCGCAATCCCGGGCGCCGTGGTCGGTCTAGGAGTATGGATGACTCCTCTCGTCAGGTCCGTGGACGCTCGTCCGCGGGCCTTACGGGTCGTCGCAGCGTGGATAGCGCAAGGGCGAGCGGGAGCGGTCATGCCCGTGGCAGTGGGCATGCTGCTCCTTCTCCTCCTCCTCCTCCTCAGCCTTCTCCGCCCCCTGTCGCTGGTCCGGCGGGTCGCCTGCACAGCGTCATTGTGGGAGGAGTGTCTTCAGCTGGTCTCGATCGTGAGGGTCGTTCCTTCGATCCTCAAGTTGGACCGGCATCCCCTCGGACTTCAGGGTTGATGCTAATCAACCGAGTTTTTGACATGCACCCTGAAGCTGAAGCTGTCATGTCTGCTGTCCCTCCCGCTCTTCTTGGAAATCCCATGGATTACTCCAATAGAAAGCGGGGTAGCTTGATGAGAAGGCAGCGTGAGGAGAACCCCTATCTGTTTATCAGAGATGCTTCAGTTGATCAGAGGTTCTGGTCAAGATTCCAGCAGGACTACTATGTGTCAGTTCTCTGGAAGGGTTTATGTGCTAAGGGCCATCCCCCTCTTTTTGAGCACAAGCGGTTAGTTATCCGCTCCTTGACAGACAAGGACTCAGATGAGATTCAGTCTTTGGTGCAGAGGCTTGAGGAGTGGAGGGTCTTGGGGTTGATTTCTGGTGAGCGCAGCTACAATCAGGAGATTCTCTGTCAGTTTTGGGCCACTTTGTTCATTGATAAGGAAGCTCGCGTGCTGCATTGGATGACCCAAGGGGTCCACTACCGGTGCAACTTTGTCACTTTCGCCCGGTTGTTGGGTTTCGACCATGTCGACAGGGATGCCCCTCGCTTGTCAGAGATGTATGGTGGGGGCATGTACACCGAGCAGCTGCAGAACTCAGGTGTCTACATGGATGGTGCCGAGGCAACCTTCAAGGTCCAAGGCCTGAAGCCTGCCTACTATGTGCTCAACAACCTGATGCGCCTAACTCTGGATCCTAAAGTTGGTGACCAGGACAACTTGAGAGATGATGCTGCCAAGGTCCTCGTCCGCTTTGCTCTGCCAGATGGACGGTTTAGCATCTCTCACTTTCTGTGGCAGAAAATCTCCGATGTTTACAATGATCCTCACAAGGCCTTGCCATATGCTCCATATCTTATGCATATCATTGAGCATGTGGTTGGCGCCACTTTCGAGTATGATCGCACCATGAAGGAGTACAGTGTTCGCAAGTTCACCTCGGCTCCTTCCAAGGACAAAGAAAAAGTTGATGAAGGTGGTGAGGTCCCAGCAGATGCAGCAGCGCCTGGCGAGGCTCAGCCGGGTGGAGATGTTCCCCATGCTACCGCTCCTCCTCCGCGTCGTGAGAGGCGTAGGGGTGGCGGTCTTCGCTCCGCCCTTGGCAAGATCTTTGAGTGGATGTGCTATCGGGCCGATCGTGACGAGCGACATCAGCAGGAGGTGCGTCAGCATCTCGGTCTTCCTCCGCGCTCTCCGGTCCGACCCCATCCAGATCCATTTGCTGAGTACGATGCTCAGGCCCGGAGTGGTGATGATGATGATAATGATGATGATGGTGGTCTCCCCCAGCAGCAGCCCCAGCAGCAGGCTCAGCAGCAGCCCCAGTTTCCAGGTGGTGGTGAGGCGGGTTTGTACAGCTCCATGCTGTATCCGCCCCATCAGTTCTATCCTCCGCCACCACCTCAGTACCAGCCTCATTCCTTCTTCCCTGACTATGGTATGGGCACGTCCTTTGCTGGCGGGTCCACATCGTATCAAGGAGGGGGTGGAGGCTCGTACATGGGCTTTGCTGGCCCCGACGCCGATCCAGCTGGGAGTGGTGGTCCTCGCGACTCTACACCACCACCTGATTCTTCGGCTCCTTCATCCTTCCCTGGTGGTGACGTTGGAGAGAGTGCCTATTCCTCTCTCTTCGGGGGCTCTTATCATGATGGATCTTCTAGCAGCTATTATTGATTCTTTGCTTTTCTTGGCCTACCCGCTTTGGTACTTGATGCCAAAGGGGGAGTATTAGGCTTATCTATCTTGTTGTAATAGCTGTAAGAAAGGGTAATCTTTGAGACTAAGTATGGTATGCTACATTTTATTTGTGATATGCTGAGGATGTAAACCTTTTATGCTTATTGTTATATTCATGCTTGGTTCATCCTCGTTATTGATGCTCTTGTCTTGGTGATTGTTGTTTTCGATATGGCTATGTAGCCATTCGCTTTTCTTATTACATTGTTATGTGTGTCACTATGTCATACCGTTTATGCATCACAAATTGATATATTTGATATTGTCACACACTTAGGCACCCCACGAATTGCAAAATTTAGGGGGAGCTCTTGTTCTTGTGTATGCAACCTTGCTTTCTAATCAAGGTTTGAAATTAATATTCAAAGCATACACTAAGGGGGAGCTTCAACTAAATTTTGGAATTCAAAAGCTTCAATTCTTTCTATCCCTAATTGTAAGCCTAAGTTGGTTGTCATCAATTACCAAAAAGGGGGAGTTTGAAAGTGCATTCGCCCCTATTGTGGGTTTTGGCTAATTAATGTCAATCAAATTAGGGACTAACCAGTTTATAAAAGCATGTATGCAGGTGTTAGTCCTTTGAAAGATTTGAAACGTTGAAATCTCGTGAACAAAGCACGTAGGATATTTTTGGACATAAAGATGCCTAGCTCAAGTGGTAGTTTAAAATTTCAATTTTAAACTTGAGTTATAGGTAAGCCGGACTATGAAGAGGGTCACAAAGTAAGTTGGCTAGATGTGGAGAAAAGTGCTCAAATCGACTAACCTTAGTTCGCTTGAGGGACACCGCACAATCACGAACACGTAGAGGGTAAATTCATTTGGTCGGTGGTACCGACCATGGGTGGTCGGTGGTACCGACCACAGCTTCTCTGCGCAGCGCTCTAACACCCTCTCTGTGTTGGTCAAAAAAAATGACCTGGCGGTAGTACCGCCATAACCTCGGTACTACCGCCCGCGGTGGTACCGACGCAAGGTCGGTAGTAACCTGGTTTGCAACCCTCTCTGGATAGAGTTGTTTTTGACCTAGCGGTGGTACCGCCATTACTTCGGTAGTACCGCTCGCGGTGCTACCGACGCAAGGCCGGTGGTAACCAAGTTTGCAGAGCTCCCTGTGTAGATTTGAAAAAAGCCTGGCGGTGGTACCGCCATCACCTCGGTACCACCGGATCGGAGGTACCGACGGGGGTCGGTGGTAACTTGGCTTTGCGAGGCTCTCTGTGTTGTGCTGAATATGTCTTGGCGGTGGTACCGCCATAACCTCGGTACCACCGGCCTCGGAAGCACCGACCCAGGCTCGGTGGTTGAAAGTTTTTCAGGGCTCTCTGGACTGACTAGCCTTTGACTTGGCGGTGGTACCGCCATTACCTCGGTACCACCGACCTCGGAGGTACCGACCCTCGGGCGGTAGTTTCCGAGGGACCGAGTCTCTAACTGAGTTGCTCTCTGTTCGAGCTTGTTTTGGCCTGGCGGTGGTACCGCCATTACCTCGGTACCACCGGCCTCGGTGGTTCTGACCTTGGCCCGGTGCTTGTCAGTTTGACCAGATCTGGGTGTATGCGACCGTTGTGACATGGTCGGTGGTACCGACCATGGGTGGTCGGTGGTACCGACCAGTCTCGGGATTAAGGGAGTATAAATGCGTCCCCTCTTCACTTTTCACGGTCACGGACTCACAATATACATTTATTGCTGACCTAACTCTAGATAAACTCTCTCCAAGCATTGACTCACCCCTCTCTCTCCCCCTTTGCTCCTAGATTCATTCCCTTGCAAGATTTGAGCTAGGGAAGTGAGATTCGAGAGTGGGAAGCATCAATCTTCGACTTGAGCACTTGGTTTCCATCTTGCCGGCTTGTTTTGTGTCTTTTACTCTTGAGCTATTTGAGCTCTAGCCGGTTAGGTGTTCTTCGTGGTAGCCCGTATTGATTTACTTGTGAGGGCTCCCCGAAGCGTTTGTATTACCCCGAGATTTCTAGTAGAGATACTCTCGTAGCCTTTGTGGTTGCTTGAGTGAGGCGAGGAGGTGAAATAGACTCCGACCTTTGTGGTCACCTCAACAACGAGGAAGTAGGCACTCCTTAGTGGATTGGCCGAACCTCGGGATAAATCTTGTGTCCCGTGTGCTTGTTGTTGTTGTCCCTATTTTCTCTACTTCTCTTGTTATTGTGTTCTTCGTGTTCTTCCTATCCCTATCTTGTTCTTAGGTTGGGAAGGCTCGATCTACATCAAGGGGAGCAACCAAGGTTTCGTGAGAGTAGTTTTACCATAAATCTTTCTTCGGAAAGTTGGCTAGAAACTTGTTTTATCTTCATATCTTACTTTCATCGGATTTGTAGTTTCTTTTAGGATCCCGGTTGTGCCATTTGTTTGTGTTGGTAGTACCGGTGTTTCACACACGGTAGTACTTACCCAAACAAACCGGCCTCTCCGGTTGCTATCTAACTACATCTTATAGTTTGTGAAGTTTCAGATAGTCAAAAATCACCTATTCACCCCCTTCTAGGCTGATTCGGTCCTTTCAAAGGGATTTGTTTTGTCCTTTTGGTTCTTGCAGGCTCGGAGGGAGGCGATGCCTTCGCCGTCTGCTGTCCTTGAAGCTGGTGGCAGCTCCGAAGCCGCTCAAGCTCCCAACTCTGCGGAGGTGCCACCAGTGGCGGTTGAGGGACACGCAGAAACCGCAATCACCGGCGAAGGTGCCGAACAAGAGAAGGCTGCGAGGGAGGCATCTGCTGGAGATGCGGAGACCGTCGCTGGCGAAGCTGTGGCGACCGAGCTTGATGAAGCCGAGCAGGTGTGAGCACGTAGGGTTGTAAGGATGAGTTATTTTGTAAAGGAAAAACAGCGATGCCTGAGATGACTTGAAGAATGCTGAGACGTTTTTTACTGTTTTATGTGAATGCAGGTTCCTGATGGAACCATGCTTGAGGTTTTTGACGTAACAGTTAACGCTTAACTATCAGGATGTTTTTATAACTGGTGAGTCGTGGGCCCGTGCAAAGTTAAAACATCCTTCGTTGACCTTCGAGCGTTTTTGGTGGTCAAAGGTGCGAAGGTATGATTTGAAGAATAGTAGATCGAGCAGCTTTTGGCGCGAGGCGGACTTTACTGATCGGCAAGCTACGCGTTTTTTGTTTGGTCCATCTTCGACCTCGCAAGCCGTTTTAGATGATGATATCGATGATAACACTGCGTTGGACTATCTATTTGGGCGAAGCAATCTTGCAGTGGACTCCGGTGGGTCGCTGGTGGTTCCGAAGGAGGAACCGTTGGAGGTTAATGAAGTACGCCGCACGTATATGTATCGGGCGAGGGTTTTGACTGGTGAGTTGCCGATTGTGCCGGCAACTCCTTTGTTGTGGGGGCCCGTTGTTGCGGTAGAGCCGAAGTTCGAAGAAGTTAGCGAGGGCCCCGATGATTTGATGCTAATCGAAGGGAGCGATGGTTCCTTGTAAATTTTTGTAATTTTTAGTGATTTAACTGTCGTTGTAAAGATTTTTTGTGAATGTATGAGAAGGTTGTGAAAAAACAGCGAGGCCCCCTTTTTCTTTTGCGAGGCTCGCGCATTTGCTCATGAGCTTGTTTTGAAAAAACAGCGACGCCCCCTTTTTCTTTAGCGAGGCTCGCGCATTTGCTCTTTGTGAGCTTGTTTTGAAAAAACAGCGACGCCCCCTTTTTCTTTAGCGAGGCTCGCGCATTTGCTCTTTGTGAGCTTGTTTTGAAAAAACAGCGACGCCCCCTTTTTCTTTAGCGAGGCTCGCGCATTTGCTCTTTGTGAGCTTGTTTTGAAAAAACAGCGACGCCCCCTTTTTCTTTAGCGATGCTCGCGCATTTGCTCTTTGTGAGCTTGTTTTGAAAAAACAGCGACGCCCCCTTTTTCTTTAGCGAGGCTCGCGCATTTGCTCTTTGTGAGCTTGTTTTGAAAAAACAGTGATGCCCCCTTTTTCTTTTGCGAGGCTCGCGCAATGCTTTTTAACACGCTGATTTGGGGAGGACAGCGACCCGTACGTCTATAGTCATTCTTTCGAGGGTGCTACAAAGGTCGATGGTTTGGAGTTTGCGGTTTGCAAAACGGTGCGACAGTTGCTATGCCGAGACTCTCCTGGTCGAGGGTGCCACATTGGTCGGGCGAGGCGGGAGAAAGTGCACCCGCCCGGGGCCTGACTTGGAGGGCTCGGGTGAGACGGAGAAAGCGCACCCGCCTGAGGCCTGACTTGGAGGGCTCGGGCGAGACGGAGAATGTGGGCCCGCCCGAGGCCTGGCTTGGAGGGCTCGGGCGAGACGGAGAATGTGGGCCCGCCCGAGGCCTGGCTTGGAGGGCTCGGGCGAGACGGAGAATGCGCGCCCGCCCGAGGCCTGACTTTGCCTGTGCAAGAGTGCTCGGCTTTTTGGACTTCGCGCCTCCCCTTATTTCAGGCGGAGGTGAAGTTTGCTTTTTTGCGAGCCCCTGTCGTTTGTGCCAGGGTGCTCGACTTTTTTGGACTTCGCGCCTCCCCTTATCTTAGGCGGAGGTGAAGTTTGCTTTTTTGCGAGCCCCTGTCGTTTGTGCCAGGGTGCTCAACTTTTTGTGACTTCGCGCCTCCCCTTATCTTAGGTGGAGGTGAAGTTTGCTTTTTTGCGAGCCCCTGTCGTTTGTGCCAGGGTGCTCGACTTTTTGGGACTTTGCGCCTCCCCTTATCTTAGGCGGAGGTGAAGTTTGCTTTTTTGCGAGCCCCTGTCGTTTGTGCCAGGGTACTCGACTTTTTGGGACTTCGCGCCTCCCCTTATCTTAGGCGGAGGTGAAGTTTGCTTTGAAAAGAAAAGTAATGTTTTTCGAAGCAATCTTAGCAGGTTTTCATCGAATGTAGCGCTCTTGAAGGAGACCCGCTTTTTCGATGTTTTGGAGATTTTACTTTTTTGGGGGTTCTAACCTGTATTAATGCTTTGGATACTGCCTCGTTAAAAAACCTTACGCCCCTTCGTAAGGAAAAAGAGTGCAGCTCCTGTTTTTGTTAAGTACATGAATGTAGATAACGTAACATGCGACAAAGATTACATATCGCGAGGGCTCGCTAAGGCTCCGCTATGGGTAGAATTTGCGAAGGTCGTCAATGTTCTAGGTGTGTGGTAGGATATTGCCTTCGCTGTCGGAGAGATGGAAAGAGCCTGGACGATTGCATTCTGCGATCAGGAACGGGCCTGTCCACTTAGGCTGAAACTTTCCGGCCATGTTGGCGTTTTGTTTACGGATGAGGACGAGGTCACCCTTCTGCAAGTTTTTGATTCTGACCTTTTTATCTCTCCATTTTTTGGTCTCTTCCTGATACTTGCGAAGGTTGTGCACTGCGCTGCATCTTGTTTCTTCTAGTAAGTCTTTGTCAATCAGGTTAGCTGACTCATCATTTGCGAGGGTTGTTCTTGGTGAAGCGTGTTTTAGCTCCTCTGGTAGCACGGCTTCTTCGCCGAACAGAAGTTTGAAGGGTGTGAATTTGGTTGCTCTGCATTTGGAGGTATTGTGAGACCAGGTGACTGAAGTCAGCTCGTCTGCCCATTTGCCTTTGGGTCTGCCTTGCAACTTTTTGGATATGGATTGGAAGATTGTTGTGTTGGCTCTTTCGACTAGGCCATTGGATTGCGGGTGTCGGACTGAGGCGAAGCATAGAATTGTTCCGATTTGTGCGCAGAATTCTTTGAAAACCTCGCTGTCAAACTGGGTGCCATTGTCGACGGTTAGATGTTGGGGAACTCCGAAACGACAAACTATTTGCTGCCAAAAAAAACTTTTTTACTGCGAGGGAGGTTATGGAGGACAGCGGTTTTGTTTCAGTCCATTTTGTGAAATACTCCACTGCTACCACCGCATAGCGAAGGTTCCCCGGAGCCGTCGGTAGTGGACCCACGAGATCCATTGCCCACCTTTGCAGAGGCCAAGTTGGGCATATGAGGGTTGTGAGAGCCCCTGGGGTGTTTTGGTTTTTTGCTGTCAGTTGACAACCCTCGCACTGCTTGACGATGGTTTCAGCATCTCTCAGCGCAGTTGGCCAGTAGAAACCTTGCCGGAAAGCTTTTCCTACTAGTGCCCTCGGGCCATTATGTGAACCACATATACCTTCGTGGATGAGTTTGAGAATGTCATTACCTTCGGACTGTGACACGCACTTGAGCCAGGGTGAGGTTACCGAAGCTTTGAATAGGGTGTTATCCACAATCTTGTACCCTCGCACTCTTTGTTTTAGTCTGTTCTCTTCTTCTTTAGAGCTGGGTTCATGGAGTCCTTTGATGTAGGCCATGATAGGTGCACTCCAATCCTCGCACTGAATTGCGCTGATCAACTTGATGCTGACCTCGGGAGCTTCGAAGGCTGACCGAGTGGTGACCTCGTAGAACACATCCGGTGGAAGCTGTAGCTGCTGTGCGACTGCTTTGGCTAAGCAATCAGCCTCGCTATTTTCGGTTCTTGATATTGCTTTTACAGTTATGCCGAGGAAGAAGGATTCTAACCTTCGGACATATTGAAAATATTTTTGGAGCTCTGGATCTTTTGCTTTGTAGTTCTTTTCAATGTGCCCCGCAATGACTTGGGAGTCTGTGTTGATAAGTGCCCTTCGGACTGATAACGACCGTAGTCTTGAGAGTGCCAGAATCACAGCTTCGTACTCTGCTGAGTTGTTTGTGCACTTGAAGTCAAGCCTTCTTGCGTATCTTAGCTTCGATCCGGAAGGCGAGATTAGAATGGCCGAGGCACCGGCCCCAGTTGCACCCCATGCTCCATCGACGTAAACGATCCAAAACTGGTCATGATGCGGCTCACCAGGGCGAGGGTCAGGAGTCCATTCTGCTATGAAATCAGCCAGTATTTGTGATTTGACTGCTGTTCTGCCGACGAAGGTCACAGCGTAACTGTTAAGCTCGACTGCCCACTTTGCTATTCTTCTCACTGCTTCGTTGTTCTTGAAAATGTTCTCGAGGGGGTACGACGAAGGTACCTGGATCTCGTGGGCTTGGAAATAGTGCTTGAGCTTTCTTGATGCCATAACGACGGCGTATGCTATTTTCTCAAGCTCCGAATAATTTTTCTTTGGGCCTTCGAGGGTTTCTGAAACGTAGTAGATTGAGGCTTGTCTGGTCTTGTTGTTTTCGCGGAGCTCCTTGATGAGGACTGCGCTTGCTGCGTGTGGCGAGGCTGCGACGTAGAGTAACAATAGATCTCCCTTGCTTGGGCTGGTTACGGTAATCAAGCTGGTCAGATACGTTTTCAGCTCCTCGAAGGCCTTTTGTTGCTGGGGACCCCAATTGAATGGAGCGTTGCTTCTGAGTGTTTCAAAGAAGGGTAACCCTCGCTCTGCGGATCTTGAGATGAATCTGCTAAGTGCTGCTAAACGACCGGTCAGACGCTGAGCTGCTTTCTTGGTTGCCGGAGGTTCCATGTTCATGATGGCATCAATCTTCTCAGGGTTAGCTTCGATTCCTCTGGCTGAAACGATGCAACCTAGCAATTTACCTTCGCTTACCCCGAAAACACATTTTTCTGGGTTTAGTTTCAGTCCGGCGGACCGGAGGTTGCTGAAGACCCTCGATAAGTCTGATATGTGGTTTTCTTTTAGTTCACTCTAGACGACTAGGTCGTCGACATAAGCAGAGACAGCGTGTTCATCCTTGAAAACTTCAGAGGTCATGCGAGCGAAGGTTGAGCCTGCATTTTTCAAGCCTTCTGCCATTCTTCGGAAGCAAAAGGTGCCCGAGGGTGTGATGAAGCTTGTTTTTTCTTCGTCCTCTTCATTCATCCAAATCTGGTGATAGCCTGAAAAGCAATCAAGGAGGGATAGCATTTGGCAACCTGCCGCTCTGTCGACCAGGGTGCTTATGTTTGGGAGAGGGAAGTCATCCTTCGGACAAGCTTTGTTCAAGCAAGTGAAGTCCACGCACATTCGCCATTTTTTGTTTTTCTTTTGGACTAGGACCACGTTTGAGAGCCAAGTTGGGTATTTGACTGGGCGGATGACACCTGCGTCCAGAAGCCTTTTTACTTCAGCCTTCGCTGCCTCCTTTCTTTCTTCTGACATTTTGCGAAGCTTTTGTTTGATTGGGCGATAGCCTGTTTTGATGTTCAGGCTATGCTCGATCATTGATCTGTTGACTCCTTTTAGGTCTTCTGCGGACCAAGCGAAGGTGTCGGAATTTTCTCTGAGGAAGGTGACGAAGTTGCCTTCTGATTGAGGGTCTAGATTGGCTGAGATGATGACCATTCTTTCGGCGTTACCCTCAAAGAGTTGGACTTGTTTGGTTTCCTCCTTTGGCGGTGCCTTCACTCTGTCATTGCAGACTTCACCCTCGTCGCTGATACCGGGGGTTTGAGGTTTTGACAAGTTGTGTACATTACGTTGCCCCGGGGCTACGTTCCCTTCAGCTGCCCTTGCAATGTCTTGGTCCCCAAATACTGCGACCACACCCTTCGGAGCGGGAAGCTTCATGCATAGGTAAGCGGGATGGACAGCAGCATTGAATGCGTTTGTGACCCCTCGGCCAAAAATGGCATTGTATGGGTAGAACATGTCGACGACATCAAATGTTATGTGCTCAGTCCTGCAGTTGATTTGGTCGCCGAAGGTTACGAGCAAAGAAATTTTTCCGACGGCTCTCACTTGTTGACCACCGAAGCCGTATAGGGGGTTGTCAGCAGGTTGCAGAAGGTTTCTGTCAAGCTTCATACTGTCGAAGGTTGAAGCGAACAAGATGTCAGCGGAGCTTCCTGTATCGACCAGTATTTTGGTGACGATCCATCCAGCGAGGTTGGTTTCGATCACCATAGCATCGGTGTGAGGGTAATCTCTTAGCTTCATGTCACTGGGATCGAAGGTTATGGGATG
Organism: Coix lacryma-jobi var. lacryma-jobi; assembly: GCA_009763385.1. NCBI lineage: Eukaryota > Viridiplantae > Streptophyta > Magnoliopsida > Poales > Poaceae > Coix > Coix lacryma-jobi. Next base: position 112,019,385 of record CM019827.1, on the reverse strand, counting down.
TGAGACCATCGACCGAATCTATGTGGTCCTTCGACGGCCACGTGGTGGACTCGTCTGGCATGTTCCTTCCTCTGCTGTTTGTTACCATGGTCCTCATTTGAACCTCCGGTGATGGCTAGAATCACACCGAAGGTTGAAGTTGGATTGTTGATGGTCGTTTGGCTCGGGGCTTCAGCTTTGACAGGTTGTGGTGCTGGTAAGGCGGGGATTGGCGGTGGTGGTGGCAGAGCGTTGGTGGCTTGGTGGGTTGTTGGAATTTGGTTTTGGGGGGTTGTTGGGTATGTGACTGTGTAAGGTGGGTTTTGGCGTTGTGGGATGGTGGTTGGCTGATAAGGGGTTTGGTTGTAGAGTGGGTAGTGAGTGTAAGTGGGTTGTTGCGAAGGTAGGCCGTAGTTTATGGGGGTATATTGGTATGGGGGATTTGGTGGGTGGAAACTTGGTTTCCTGGTGTGGTTGATGATTCGGGTGTCTGACGAAACAGCTTTCCTGGATTCCTGGTATTCTTTTCCCTTGGCGAAGCATTCGCATTGCTTTGTTGTGTGTCCCTTTCCGAGACCACAGAAGTGACAATACATTTTGGCGGGGTCTCGTTGCTGGTTCCGTTGGTCTGGCGGAGGTGGTAAGCCTTGGGGGTTTTGGTTGATCGGAGGTTGAGTGCTCCGTCTGTGGTCTTCATAGTGCGGTAGTTTGTTGATAGCCCCAATGTTGTTTTGCTCTTGGCGGAGGTTGTTTTCTCTCGGATGAGGCCTCGGCTGCGGCTTCTGCTGTGACCTTCGAGCATCGGACTTCGCTCTAAAGTCCATATCAGCTCTGCAGTATCTTTCCATTGTTTCATGCAACTCTTCGATGGAGCTTGCCGGTTTCCTGGCAAATTTTGAGGAGCATGGTCCTGGGCGCAGGCCACTGACTGCAGCGAGGATGACAGCCTCGTCAGATATCCCCGGGGTCCTCGCTCTGATTTGAATAAACCTCCGCTAGTAATCTTGGAGCGGCTCGCGCTCTTCTTGCTTGCAATTGAACAGCTCGATGGGGTTTGACGGGGCTGGAGTGATGCCCTTGAAATTTGTACACAGCTTGTCTCGGAGGGTGGCCCAGGAATCCACAGTTCCGGGGCGAAGGTTGCTGTACCATGTTTGTGCGATGTCTCGCAGAATGATGACAAAGGATTTTGCCATTGTTGATTCATCACCGCCTGCTGCGGCAACTGCTGCTTCGTAGCTCATGATGAACTGGCGAGGGTCGGAAAGTCCATCATAGCGAGGTAGGTTTTGTGGATTGTAACATGGTGGTCAGGGCTAAGTTTGGAGTATTTGGGAGAGTGGTGACTTTGGATCATACGGCATTTGGTGTTGCTGATGCCTTCGCTGAATGCGAAGGTTTTGTTCTCTCTCATCTGGGTAGAGTTGGCGGAAGTTTGGGTGTCTCACAGGATATGGCTCTGGGTGTATTGGTGGTGGTGGGGGTGGTGGATGGTGACGAAGGTTATCTTGATTCGGCTCCTCATTCCCCTCTTGCAGCGGGGGTATCTCCTCATCATTCCAGCCTTCGGCTTCGGCTTCCGCCGCAGCGAGGGATTCCTCCATACGGCGAAGCTGCTCCCTGGCCTCGTCGGCCCTCTCTCTGATCGAGCGCAATCGGTTATGCCTCTCAAGCTGTTCCAAGCGCCTCTTCTTCTCTTGCAGCTCAGCCTCGAGCCTTTCAAGGGCCTCGAGGCCCATCTCTTCTTCTTCTCCCTCTCCTTCTCCCGAAGTGTGTGGGTGCGGTTGCGTCGCCACTCGGACCTGGGGGCCCAGGGATTGGGGTTCCGGGGTGACGTTCTCTCCCCCCGAGGGCTGCACAATTTCTTCCACAGGAGGGACCACCGCCGCTGACTCTCTGGCTACACGTTGGTCCCTCGCTGTGTGAGCTCTTCTGTTTCCTGCCATGTCAAACTTTCGCTCCCCACGGACGGCGCCAAACTGTTGGTGAGCACACTTGCCGAACCCCCGCACTTGTGCGGAGAGAACAGCGAAGGTGGCCAAGCGTCGGAAGTTAAAGTGGAAGCGAAGGTTTTGAACTCGATTAATGCTGTAGTGCACTAATCCCAAAAAGTCCCCCCTTCACACTGTTCACTCCCTGGTATTTATAGTGAATAACAAGGAGTGCAGGTCAAATTACAAAAGGTACAACAAAGATTCCTTGCCTCCACGCAGGGAGGAGGGGTAAAAAGGTAAGTACATAGTAGAGGCTGAAACCCTAGCCAGCTTTCCCCCTGTGCGCCGCCACCTGACTCAGACCGCCTTCGGGAATGGGATGGTGAGGCGTTGACCTTCGATTCGTGCTCGCCTTCGGACCCGCGACCTTTGCTGCTCGCCGGACCTTCGACTTGTTTGTCTACCTTCGACTTCGGTCGCCCTTGGCCCGCGACCTTCGCCGCTTGCTTGGCCCGCTCTGAGTAGAGCGACCTTGGGACCCGGCGAGGGTCGCCTGCCGTGCCGCGAAGCCTTAACCTGCAGGGAGTGCAAAAGGGAGCACCGAGGGTCGAACTCACATCCGAAGGTTAGGAAATTGATCCCGAAAGGAGGGGGGCCTCGCGAGGACACAAAGACCAAGTGAAGGTTGTTCTTGGCACCATATCGGGGGGCGTTTTTGCCGAGGGTCCTTTTCCCCAACAATCACCAAATAATTTTGTTAAAAACCAGTAGATTCAAAGATCTTTTCAATAATAGTAATCATGTATAATGAATACCAACATCACGCAAATACCGAAAGATCCCCTGCATAGATTCGTAGGGGTGGTGAGGCTACGCTACGAATCAAATGAAGGCAGGCGAATATCGATCAGTGACCAAATGTTTGCTTAGAAAAATGGACTGTCAGATCGCGAAATTTGTGGTGTAAAGTTATTGTAGCACTTTCGTTATTATTTGACAAATTTTATTCAAACATAACCTAACTAGGCTTAAAAGATTCGTTTCAACATAAACAGATTAAAAGTACAATTAGTTATTTTTTTATCTACATTTAATGTTCTATGCATGTATCTAAAGATTTGATGTGACGGATACTACGTAATATTTTTTAGAAGATTTTGAGAACTGAACGAGCCCAACAAGTCTGCAGAATTCAGAGACGCCATGCATGATACGGGTGGAATCCGAATCCATATGATAAGATCTTGTCTTATCTGCTCCTAAGTATTTTTCTTTTCTAAAACAACAGGATCTCGTGTCGTGATGCAGAAGAAACAGTACTTTGCAAACCACGTGCTCCATGCTCTGGCTGGACCCCACAAAAATGAGAAAACAATTAAGCACGTAATTTACATGGCGACCGCATCCCTCTCGAGGAGAGTACATGGATGCACCTGCGGGCTGCGGCTGCGGTTCTTCATCTAGCTAGAGAACCATCTCTCTCTGGCTAATAACACAAGAGAACCAAAGTTAAATCTAAAACACACTGAAGAGATGAGGTGGTGCTAAGAAGCAGAAGCAGGGGGTCACTGTCAAGAGAGTTGGAGACAGGTAGCGAAATATACCACCCTTCTCGATCCAATTCATGTATAATGAGCCTGCAAGTAGCAATCAGGCATTAAGACGAGAATTAAATTTGTAATATTTGGGATCTTCTCGGGACCGCCATCTTTCTTAGAGATGGGCCAGAACTAGAAATGTGTTCCAAAAAAAACCTTGTTGAACTCGTGTAACGTACTTTTACCACATACAATTATTTGTCTTAAGACATGTTTGGATCACGACTAAATTATGCATGAGATTATTATGATTAGGATTATGAATTATCATAATCAGAGTGTTTGGCTCGATGGATTATGGTGATTGATTATATTAAGTTAAAAAGTAGAAATTCCTATTTTATACTTTATAGTTTGGCAAGTTAGACTTCCAAGTAGCATCCATATATAAATCCCCTGTAACATGCTGGTTTATGGGATTATGGTGGTTTTTTTTTTGCAAAGGAAAGAGGATTATATATTAAACTCAACACAATATATCCTCCAATAACACATGAAAAAATCTGAAATAAAAAATATATAATACTCTATCCAACATCATCTCTTCCTCAGTGGTTTCCTTGAACCTCAGATCTAAACTGCAGTCCTTAGCTGAATCCAATAACCCCTAAAACATTGTATATGCCGCAAGATCAAACACTTTGGAACCAGTCCAAAACATATTTGAATCAATAAAAGAATATTGATAGTTACATAGTTTGGTAGAACATAGGATGCAAATTTATCACCTTTAAACTTTGATCTCTTCGTGACTATCGACAATGAGATCGATGACCTAGAGTTGTTGTCCTCGTTAGGACCTAGGAGCACCCAGAAGCACCCCTCCCATTGCAGATAAATATCACAAATTGGTCGTCTACTGATGAAATTGACACCTATAAGGTGATCTCGTCATGCTAATCACCAAAGTCATCGCGAGAACAACGATCCCAGCAGAAAACCATCTAGTTTTGCCCAAAGATTTATTTGGACTAAACCCTAAGCGACTAGATATAAAACCGTGGCAAAAAGGTGTGGTCCTTTCCCCTTCTTGTCCCCTGTAGATGCACTGGAAAGATAGGAGAGAGGGACCCAAGGCACGGCGGTAGGTCTCAATGTTGGCGGCGGCGGTATATCTTGGTATATGCACATGAAAAAAAACTAGTATATTATCATAAATTAATTATGTTTGATCATAATTGATTATATAATCTATTTATTATAATCCGGGGATGTCGAAACAAATCCTTATTATGATCAACAACATTTTGTTTGCGTCTTTTGCTGCTATTGCCAAATTATAATGAGGCACGTATAAATAGCTCATCGAAAAAAGAAAGAACGTTAAAAGTGTGTGACGTATCTCCTAGGTAAGCAGTCATAATTTGGCACGTCGTCAAATTAACACAAAGAGTTGTTTTCTGGCAGAAAAAAAAAGTTAATGATGTGGATTCAAAAGTGCGATCATCCATAGTTGCGATGAGCTTTGCCTAACATATTTCGTTTTAGATAAAATGTCATATATTCAAAACAAAAAGGTGGGAGTTCTCATAAATACATTACTTATCCTCACATTAGAAATTTAAAGCTATGATATACTGAGGCTTTGAGACAATACAACAGCATAAATTTCCCCTCCCAAATCCCAATCAAATAAAAAACACAAGCAAACAAAATTTTATATTGGCGATTACTGGAAGATGCCACAAAATCAGTGGGGGACATGGGGGCACATCCGCACATGCAGACCTCTGTCCTCTCTGCATGCATGCATGGGCTTGCAGGTGCAAAATGGGAGGAACCACAAGGGAAAAATTGCATACAGAGGGTTGTTCACCTCCCAACATTTCCCAAAAATATTGTATAGTACCCATTACATCAAATCTTTAGACGTATACATAGAGTATTAAATGTAGGTAAAAAAATAACTAATTGTACTTTTAGTTTGTTCATGTCAAGACGAATCTTTTAAGCTTAGTTAAGTCATGTTTGGACAAAGTTTGTCAAATAACAACGAAAGTGCTACATAAACTTTTCCCTACAAATTTTGCGAACTGAACAAGGCCTTAGAGGGACTGCTATCATATTGTCTTATAAAATACCACATGATTATAAGACAATTTAAAAGGTAACAAGTATAATATATTGTCTTTTAAATTATCACATTGTTATCCTAGAGCCCTTAATTTATGTATACTATAAAAAATATTTGTTAGTTGTATGACAACAACAATGATATGTAAGTTGTTTCGTAGTCTTAAATTTTACGTTATGAGTTATGTGATGGTTGTTTCGCGAAACAACGATCTTTTTCTCTTTTTCATTCACATAAGTAAAAAATCCACTTAATATTGTATGAAATGGGATATGAGACCGCTGATACTTGCGTTAACGAGCACTCGAGCATCGAGGGCGATTGTCATTGTGGGGTCCGGAGTCCCAAAATTAAAAACAAAAACGTCAGGGCGACTGATTAGGCTAATCTCAATAGGCGTTCATTTGTGTTTCATTTGCCACATAAACACTTTTGATGACATGACATTATTGTATTTAAGAAGGAAGAGAAGAAATGAGTTTCATCTAGATGAAACTCTCTTGGCACGAATACCAACTCTCTATGAGTCATGAAATTTAATGCTTATGAAACTTTAAAATGAAACTCTCACCAAATTTTATTTTGTTTCATATGGCATGACAGTTCTTGAAACAACGAAATGAAATTCACCGTTAAGATTGGCCTTAGGCGATAGTACACGGCAACTCAGCATATAGACCGACCGCACCACGTTTTTTTTTTGTTTTTTTTTCAACTAGCAATGTATGTTGCAGCGGGAGAAAAAAATATAATATATTTATGGAAATGACAACGCCGTATCTTGGTGGTATTGATTTTGCCTGTATACATGTACTGCTGTGCCCGGGCTCGGTACCCTGTTCCCTGTCCGTGCATGTGCATGCTATGTTGAGCTGCTTTCATTCAGTCCACAGCGTAAAATAAAAAAAAAAACAAGGCATAAAAACGGCCGTGTGTGTATCTCCTGTTTCTGGGTGCCATCGATCCATCACGTGAAAAGCTGTCCGGCTTTCTGGAGCAAAAGAGAAAAAGCGAAAGGGGAGGAACAGCTCCAAACGCTGCTAACGTGGGGGGGGGGGGGGTCCTCTTGTGTGGCCATCGAAACAAGTGATGGATGCGGAGGCGTTGCATGCGTATTTGTAAATTCAAGCTCTGATGTTGGCACAGTCTAGTCTAACTGATTGATTAGTGTGTGGCTGTAACACGCGTGGCACATGGATCTACGCATCAGAGGGGCTGAATCTTATTTTCCACGTATGTATAGGGCCATGTGGATTCTTTGGTTCTTTTTGTTTGACCTATCGGCCTTTGCTTTTATCTTCTTGTTTAGTTTAGTTTCTACCCAAAAAAAGAAAAAATCACTCATCACATCAAATATTTGAACACATGTATCCCTTTCATCCCAAATTATAAGTCATTCCAAAAGTCTTGAAAGTAAAAGTTTTTCAACTTTAACCAAAATTCTAATATGGTATGCATGCTACAATGCCATACCAATTAAGCTGATCACAATCTTGATTTGGGAATGAGTTTATTTTGGAACCGCCTATACTAGTTAACACCAAAGGTATGAAAAAATGACTGAAAAACTATCAGACAGCAACCATCCAAAGCAAATGAAATTATGGAAAATTGCATAATAATAATAATAATAATAATAATAATAATAATAATAATAATAATAATAATAATATTCTACGAAACCCCTTCCAATTGCAATTACCAGCGCGGGCCACTGTCTCTCGTGGAGCCCCAGGGGTGCACGTAACGACGAGGACCCCCCGGACTTGTAGGACCGTGCACGTGTCAGGCCCAGCGCCATGAATTCCGTGCGCCCACGCTTTTGGTGTTACGTGCCCCCGGCGAAACGTCCCACACAAATTGGACACCCCACCTCCTCCGTGTGCCGTGCAGGTGTGTGTATATATGTATGTATCCATCCTTAGCAATCTCTCCTGCGCGCTTTTCTTGCAGCCAGCCAGCCAGCCCACTCCACAGCGCAGGCAAGGCAAAAGAAGCCGCCTGCATTTCTCGCAGTTGCAGTGGTGATCTCGATCTTTCTGTTTCTGTGTCTCCTCCTCCTCCTCCTTTGCTCGATCTCCTTCATTCTCCTCTCCCAAACGGTGAAATAAGGAAGGATTGGATGGGGAGAGCGCCGTGCTGCGAGAAGGTGGGGTTGAAGAAGGGGAGGTGGACCAAGGAGGAGGACGAGATCCTGGGCAAGTACATCAAGGAACACGGGGAAGGCTCGTGGAGATCATTGCCCAAGAATGCTGGTATGGATCCAATCCAATCCAATAGCATGCCCCTAATTGACCTGATGGTGCAGAGGAATAAAGCTGAGATTACTATTGATCTATCTTGCCGCCGCTGCTGCAGGGTTGCTGCGGTGCGGGAAGAGCTGCAGGCTGCGATGGATCAACTACCTGAGGGCGGATCTCAAGAGGGGGAACATCACCGAGGAGGAGGAGGAGATGATCATCAAGCTCCACGCCACGCTTGGCAACAGGTACCCAACCATGCCACCCATATCTAATATCTGCCATTCCAGTCCATCGGGTCTCTCCCTCAACCTCCGCGGCTTGGGTCTTGTGTGCAGTGCAGACTCCATCTTTCTCTTTGATTCCTGCATTTAAACAAACTTTATCCATGCTCGGCCCGCTTCAGAGTTCGGAGAGTTCTTACACAATATAGCACTTTACTAGCAAAAATCCTGGGCCTGTTCGGCTGCTTGTATCAGCCGCCGCTGCTAGTTCAACGCTGCAGTGGGTGTGTGTCGAGGCTATGATGAACTTGTGAAACCTGACAAGAATACGAAGAAACCCTGAAACATAGATATGCTGCACGTTGCGATGAGAATTAGCAGGAGATGAGACGGTAAAAAAAACAAATCTGACATACTAGTAGGCACTTAGGATTTAGGATCGTCGTGTACGTTGAAAATTACTAATATAAATAATCTACTTTGTTCTAATCAGGACCCACGAATTCTAGCGTGGAGCTCTGGTAGGCACCCGTGACCTGCAGCTTTTCTGATGGAAGACCGCGTGTAATAATTCAGGAGCGATAAATTTGGCTTCACTTTAGGTCCAATTCACCTGGCCCTGTTTTTTTTGGGGTGCAAAAAAGTGAAAACGATGTGTAAAGAGCCCAGGAAGATCTGTTCACTGTTAGTTACTTGCCCCTATCCCCTTCCACCGAAAAGAGAAGGCATAATAAGAGGAAAAGAAGATTTGTGAAAACTGAAAACCAGCCGTGCATTCAGATAGAACCTGTTTGGCTAGTATCTTTTCTTTTTTTTTTAGGAAAAGAAAAATGACTGTTGAAATGTAAGTTCCCTTTTAGAAAGCAGAGGTGCGCGAAACCGTACCAAAGAGTAAGTAGTGCCATGCCGTGGATTGTTCAAACAAAGGTACTGCGGTGGTGAGGTTTATGGCGTCCAATAAGCACCTCTGCTTTGTGGGACGAAGAATCTTTGAACCAAAACCGTAGTGGTTTTCTTAATAAAGTCAAGAGAAAAGAGAAGAAAAGAAAAGAAAAAAAAAGCAACATGTCTCACAAGTGTCGTGGTGCACCCGTCTTGTTGTTTGGCTGGAAACGTTTGTCAAGACACATTTCTTTCTAGACTAGATGGAGTCATGCATGGACGGAGATGGAGGAACCGAATACTAGCCAGCCGCCTTGGGTTTCCTGATCAAGCAAGCAAGCAAGAAAGGAAGAGAAAAACACACGGACGGTGATCACCAAATTGTCAATGGGCACCTTCTTGTCTTGGGGCTGAAAGTGGACCCCGCCTTGTTGTTGTCGTTGGCCAGCGCCGTGTCGCTTTGCGCCGAGGTGAGGAGTGGCCGATATTTTTTTCCTGCATCCGCGTGCGGCGTGCCCTCGTTGGCCTCGTGCGCGCACGTAAAAGGTACTGAAAGGGAGGAGGGGAGCAGTGCCGTTGGCCATGGAAAAGGAGAGGACCGAGCAGAGCTGGGCCGGCTGCTGGCATTATTTCCTTGGTGTGTTTCCTCCGTGGAAAAGGACGAGCAGAGCAGAGCAGGGCAGGAGGAGTCGAGGACGTATCCGGATCGTCTCATTGGCGATTATTGGAGTCCGGCCGGCGGAGGGCGGCGGAGGCCGGATCGACCACCGGTGAGGAGTGAGGAGGGTCTGCAGCGCCGGACACTGGTGTAGTGCAGTGCCGCGAACGAGACGAGATCCCCGTCGCCGCCCGTCGGCGTCGGGCATTGTTTCGGTGGGGACCGCACGCATTGAAAATGAATGGAACGGGACCAGGCTCCTCCTGCACTGGCGCTGACAAGAGACATGCACAGATGCAAGGGCAGGGCTAGGGGGCAGTCTCGTTTGCCACGCGGTCCGGCTCCCTCAACACGTGGTTTGATTTTTTTTTGTTTTGTTTACTCAAACAAACACGTACTCCGTCTCCGTACAAGAATAATAATAAAAAAGTCCGAGATCGAAAAGAATATTCCTTGCCCTGCGAATACATACACGGACGTACCCACGCATTTGCTTGGCATTGCTCTTCACCGGTGGTTTCCGTCTGCTGGTCGCCCCAGCAATTGGACCTCCCCCACCAGTCCACCACGGTCCCGTTCCGCGATCACATATATAGGACTCTACGTATGCACTATAGCATGCGGCGCTACGTGTGTTATTTGGGCACCGGAGTGCCCTGGAACCAACCGGCCGTCTCACGTGTCTCCAGGGATGCAACTGGGTACCCAATGGTGTTTTTTTGGGTTAGCCAACTAATTACGATTGAATGTCATTCTAGTTAATTTTTTCACTTTCCTTAAACTACAAAAATGTGAGGCTTTGGCAAACAGTTGGCATTCATCCTCGTTCCATCATCGTCTCACCATCACCACGTTCAGTTCGCGAAATATTCGGTGAAAAGTTACTCTAGCACTTTTGTTATTATTTGACAAACTTTATCCAAACATGATCTAACTAGGCTCAAAAGATCCGTCTCGACATGAACAAACTAAAAGTACAATTAATTATTTTTTTAGCTACATTTAATGCCCCATACATGCATCTAAAGATTTGATGTGACAGGTACTGCCCAAAATATTTAGGGACATCTCGGGATCCGAACATGACAGCAGTAGCTCGTTCATTTGGGTTGTTGGATCACCAGCACGCGCATTGATTGCCACATGTGTCTGCCGGTGCCGCCTGAACCATTTTGCGGCCATGGCAGTGTGGCAGGCGTGGACAGCCATGAGGGCGTCCGCAATGGTGTTTAAATCGCTAGCTATTTGGTCTCTAGTAAGAATGATATTGGCTTTCAATAACAACTTATAAATAGCTAGCTAGATGACACATATAAATAAATACTATTTTGATGAGACAACTTGTAAAAGTAACACTCTTATTGGCTATCGAAAAGAGGGATCAAATAGCTAGCTATTGAGAAGTCGCTAGCTATTTGATCTCTCTCCTTAATAGCCAATAAGAGTGCTACTTTTTTATTATTTTTATACATCCTAACTATTTATAAAGTGTTATTGAGAGCCAATAGAATTCCTCCTAACTATTTGACACATTGCGGATGCCCTGACCGGCAGCCCTTGTGCTTGTGCGTGCACATCTCTCTCCATCTGGTTTCTGACAATCTCCTTTTTCCTTCTTTTTTTTTCTCTCTGTCTCGCAGGTGGTCCCTGATCGCCGGTCATTTGCCCGGCCGAACAGACAACGAGATCAAAAACTACTGGAACTCGCACCTCAGCAGGCGGGCGACCGACTTACGCGACGGCGTCGTCGTCAACATCGACCTCAGCAAGCTTCCCGGCGGTGGCAAGCGGCGCGGCGGCCGGGCCAGCCGAGGAGGCGACGTGGCTGCTGCAGCCAATAAGGAGAAGAAGGCCAAGGGGAAGGGGACCAAGGACGACAAGGGCAACAACAATGTCGCACAAGCGGAGCAGCAGCAGCAGCAGCTCAAGGACAAGGACGACAAGGACGAGGAGGAGGAGGAGGACGGCAACGCCTCGACGCCTCACTGCGGCACCACCGCCCAGGCCCAGGCCCAGGCCCAGACCCAGAGCGAGGAGCAAGCGCAGGCCAGCGCTAGCGGCCTGACCTCCGATGGGCCCGAGGAGGACCTCATGGCCCTGAGCGAGGAGATGGTGAGTGCGCTACTGGCCCCGGAAAGCCCAAAGCTGGAGTCGGGCCCAGATGGCTCGTGCATGGACAGTGACAGCGGCCCGTCAGGGGACAGTGTCTGTGGGCCTGGTGGGCCTTCTGGCGATGTGGCCCAAGAGCTGGACCTGGACAACAAGGCCATCATCATGGACTGGGACTTGATGGGGCTCGACATCTCCACCGCCGATGACATGTGGGACCCGCTGGTGTGGGACTACGACGAAACGCTGGTCCCGGAACCGGAAGGACAGGTGCAGCAGCAGGACGAGGTGATGTCAGACCTCTTTTTCCTGGACAATCTCTAGGGGGAGCGAGGAGGCGGCGACTCCGTGCATCTTTAGCATGAGCAATGGCTGCTGTGATGTGTTTAAGCTTTTGATTTGGTCCAGTACTAGTTGTAGGTTTTGGGTGTGCGCGTTCAGTTCAGAGATGAGTGAGTTCCTGAGTCGAGTGAGATAAGGGGAGTGCTTCCGTGACATTTTTGTCTGCTGGCCTGGTCTCATGAACCCGTAAAATGGAAAGAATGTACAAAAATAAGCGGCAGAATGGCACCTACATTCGCAAGGATGGCTTGCGGTGAAAGGCATGGCTGCAAATGGAGAAAGGATGGCTGTAATATCTGCAGATGGGAGAAAGGCATGGCTGCAGGGATTGGCATATCGTCAGCTTTATTAATTCACGTCATAATTACAATCGCTGAGAGCTAACTCCCTGAGCGTTTCCTATCCACGAAAGAAAAGGGTGAATACTTGAATATATATATACGAGATTCAAGTTGCTATCGTCGCAGCAGCATTGGCTTCACGCTGAACAAAAACAACTTTTGGGGGTGTTCATTTCCCGGCAAAAAAATTAGTCTGTCATATCAAATGTTTCGATACTAATTTAGTCTATTAAAAATAAACTAATTAACAAGACGAATCTATTAAGGTAAATTAATATGTCATAAGCAAATGTTTACTGTAACACCATATTATCAAATCATGAACTTATTAAATTTAATAGATTCGTCTCGAGAAATAGTCTTTGGCTGGCAAATTAGTTTTTTAATTACTCTATTTTTAATAGATCAAATTAGATGCACAAAATCTGATGTGACAGGGCTAAATTTTTTTACTGGGGAAACGAGCCCCTACATCTTCTGTGCAAAGAATTCAGTACTTCGAACACAATATACAGCCTAGCGCTCAACAAAAGCTGAAGCAACAGTTAAAACTACTCCGTCTGAACACTACATAATCAGTGCAATTACAGTGCAGAGTTTGATGGAGCTTGTTCTGTTCGATGTTTTTAGTGGCTGGGTGCTCCAGTTCTATCTGAAGTGGTGGAATTACTCATTTTCGATGATCGTTTACGAGCTACTATCATTGTTGAATTTGGGAGAAGTCTAAATTTCTAATTACAACCAACAACATGAGCCTAGATGAACACAGGACAGGGAAATGCTAATGAAGTCCTGCAGTAATAAAAAGGGAGACAATTTGACTTCGTTTTGGACCTTTCAAAAAAATGCCTAGCACTAGCAGCGGTGAAGATAGAGCAAACAGTTTTCAGCAAATTGCGGGGATTAACAACCAGGTAGATACTTCCTCATTCTCTGACTCTTTGGCTGGATTTCTCAAACTGGCGCATACTTCAGAACGGAATGTTCCACAGCCTAATAGGTTCTAATCTCCTTGTTTCTACTAATGTTCATCTTTGTGTATACTTTAGAATTAACAAGCTTGGCATGGACTACCCATTGTCATTCAGGTTACAACTGACAACAAGATCCATGATGAACACATGAATGTATGTGTTGGGAACTATTTCTAGAATTTATCAAAGAGTGGAAAATTTAATAAAACTCAAAACTTCTCAGAAGACCAGCATGCATTGGTGTTTGTATATCGTAACAACAATGCAATTGACTGCAAGGGTTGCCATGTAGGCCCTACTCATCTGTTGAATGTCTCGTATTGAATTTCCCTAATCAGTCTAGCCAGTGCCAGTTCATCTCACGCAATCAAATCAGCATAGAATCCAGAACATTATGGCTGCAGAATTGATAAGGATGAAATGAACTAATCATTATCATTCGTTAAACATGGAGGACTCTAGCATTCAGGTTATAACTGACAAGGCCATTCATGATGAACACAGGAACATTTGTGTTGGAAAATACTTCGGGTTATAATTGAGGGCACATGAATATATGTATTAGAAAATACATCTGAAATTGTTGAGGCAAATGCAATTTCACTTCAAAGTTCTCAGCACATCAGCCTACATAAATGTTTGCAGTTGAAACTACAATACAACAGATGGCAGAGGTCAACCTTGCCCCCTGCCATATTTAATCGCTGAACATTTCACACAAGATTTCCCAAATGCCAAAGCAATCTCATCAGCTCATCACACAATCTAAATTCCACGGAATTCAGCACGGAATTTTTCTGACACCTTAATCAGCTAGTCTACTACTAATGCTGGATGAATGCGCAGCAGCAGTTTAAACTACACCACTCTACACACCCTTTAGTTCAGTTCAATAGTCATTATTCAGTAATCAGTGCAGTTTTGATAATTTAGCGTACCAGAGTTTGCTGGTCCAAAGTCTTCTTGGATCTTCTTCCGCTCCTCCTCTTCCCTCCCCTTCTCTTCTGGGCAACAACAGATTCATGTTCCTCGGTCGCGGTTAACTTCGTCGCCTGCACCCTGCTACATCTGTTTTCACCGTCCGCAACCGCGGCCATACTCGATTTGATCCCCTCGGCTTGACTTCCACCGGAGTCGCAGCTCTTGTTGTTGGACGCTCGGATCGAGGAGGCGCAGCCCTCTCCAATGTTAAGCTCGCCGAAGACCTTCCTCCTCTGGTCGTCCACCTGACGGACTCGCCGCGACGGCGCAGGCCCTTCCCCGTCGCACTTCCTCTTGCTTCCGCCCCACGCGCTGTGGCTAACGGCCGCCGACGGGGGAGGCGTCGAAGCGGCAGCGCGCCGCCTCCGCGGGTGCGGCGTCCGTCCGGCGCCCGCCGCGTCCCGGCCCCACGGCGCAACGCGCGCGGGCGTCGCCCCAGTCGCGCGCGCGGCGCACGGGTTCGCGGCGACGGCTCCCCTGCTCTTGGCCGTAGCGACCGCGTGCTTGTGGCCGCGGCGCGGGCGCGGGCGCGGGTGCGGGGCGGTGCGGAGGTGTAGATCCAGCTCGCGGTCGCGCGCGCGCCAGTCGACGCCCTTCTCGGCCAGCACCACCTCCCGCGGCCGCGCCGCGCCGAACGGATCCGCCTTGATGCGCTCCCTCTCCGTCTCCCACCGCCGCTGCTCCTCCTCCTCCTCCTCCTGCTGCTCCCGCTCCTCACGCTCGACCTCGTCGGCCCAGGAGAAGCCGAACCGGATCGAGGACTTGGCGCCGCCGCGGTCGCTGCTCGTGTTCTCCATCGCTTTCTTTCCTCTCTCTCTCTCTCTCTCTCCGAACTTGAGCGCGTGGGCTGCAACTGGTGCTTTCAAGTTTCGAAATGGGGTGAGGTCGTGCGGGTGGTGTGGCTAGCTTGTAACGGTCGGCAACTGCACACGCGCGCTGAACACGATATGCATTGCGACTTTCAGGTCAGGTTCAGGGTCAGGTTCAGTTCGCGAAATGTCCCTAAATATTTTGCGCAATACCTATTTTAGACGCATGTATGAAATATTAAATGTAGGTAAAAAAATAACTAATTGTACTTTTAGTCTGCTCATGTCGAGACGAATCTTTTGAGTCTAGTTGAGTCATGTTTGGACAAAATTTGTCAAATAACAACGAAAGTGCAATAGTAACTTTTCACCAAATATTTCGTGAAGTCAACAAGCCCTCAGATTTCGGCTAGCGTGGTTTCTGACCAGAATCGTTTCGAAATGGGGTGAGGCCGTGCGGGTGGTGTGGCCTGGTGGGGCCTAGTCAGATTGCCAAGTAGCACCGTGGATCTCAGACTTTTTAAGCAAAAAAAAAATAAAAAAAATAACAAAAGCACGGTACCTGGCCACGCCATTCAAATTCAAAATTTCTTGGAAGACCTGATTACACATACGTACAACTTATTCTCTGATACTCGCACCACACCAGAGCGTCAGGTTAGTAGAGACTAGATAATCCAACGGAGATAGTTTAACCATGATGATGAAACGGCATCCAAGATCAATCGAATCTAAATATATACAACAAAGGGAAAACAGCCATACTGCATTACATTATCGAGGAAAATCTCTTGAATTCTTGATTGATTCCAAATTAAATGAGGACAAGCAATTGAATTATGAACTTCAAAGACCGAAATGGCATAGTACGAGGAGTGCATGCATATGCCATAGCTATTGCCGTCCAAATTAAAGAGCAGCGGCCGCCGTTGCACGGTGATCTCAGTAACTCAAGATGCGGGAGCACTTGCGCTTGAACCACCTGAGACCCCGCCGGAGCGACTCCTTCACCTTGCCCTTCACCGCGTACGCCTTGTAGCCCGCAACCCGCCGCCGCCGCTTCATCTCGGGGTCGCCAAAGCAGCCCATGCGCACCCCAGGCACTCCGCAACGCCGTCTTCCTGTGACCTGCGGCGGGGCGGAGAGGGCCGGCAGCGGCAGCGCCATGGCAAGCTGCTGCTGCCACGGGTGCTACGCGGCTGCGGTTTGGCAGCGATGCGGTAGTGTAGGTCTCCCGGCGGAAGGGTGTCTCGGGGAAGGAGGTGGAAGGATCGAATGCGATGGATGGTCGGAAGAGATCGCCTCAGGATTGGCAGTGGTGGAGGATAGCCATGGAAAAAAAAGGTGGAAACGAGGACGGAAATATGGAGGGAGGAGAAACGTGGGGCTCTCGCTGCGTCGCTTCATTCAAAACTATTTTGGGCATCTTTTGGTTGCAAGTCTTACTATAGAACAAAAAGGCTCAGTGAAGTATTTGGCCTAAGCTAAATTGGGGCCATGTCAAAAATGAGGTCTACAAGACATGCCAAAAATTATTAGAAGAAAAAATATTGTTTGGATTGTACCATGCTAAAATTTGCTAGGACTTTTATATATGACTAAGTTTTTAAGCTCTAAAACATGGTCAATATTGATCTTATTTGTAGATTTATTAACTGTGGCATGATATAATAGTGAAATCGGGTCACCAGTCACATACCCCTGTTTAAAAGATATTTTCTTCACAAACTCAAAACAAAACATATAGAGTATATTTATAAGAAAAAACCTAACATGCCATTGGCATAAATCTACTGTTGTCTCATTTATGTTATAATCCCTTGTTTACTAAGAATCTAAGATAATCGTTTGAGTAAATATATAAACATCCCAATCTCAGGGTTACTCCTAATAATTACCCCTAAATCACAGAGGTTGTTGACAATGAGTAATGGGTGGGCTCGGTGAATGAGTAAGGAGGTGATCGAGAAATAGGCCATTGGCTTAGGGGTGTTATTGTTTTAGTGGAAGACGATGCTTCAGTCAACAGGGAGGTGTTTGTGAAGACTTTATTAATCCTGAGGGGGGCAGGGCATTGAGGTCCCTCATATAGGAGTCGAGGTGAGACTGCATATCGTTATTCTTGCAAATCAATCACATGTGGGCATATGGCGCTTCTGAATTTACTTTAGGATCATGCTGTGACTAGCTAGGACCTAAGACATTGGCCTCAAATTCTAAATTCTAAATTATGTGTAGATAAATACTAATTTTTATATACTAAAAAGTCAAAATAAATTGAGCGAGGAGCTACTAGGGAGTTGGAACGACTTGAGATAAACATCTCTAATAATTTTTTTTAAAATCACTCAGTAAACTAATAAGTTTACTAAGGGTGTGTTTGGGAGCGCTCCACAGAGCTGATTTTCAGGGAGAATCACTCTTTGTCTGTTAAACACATTTTCCATTGAGAAATGATTCTTTGTTTATTTTGTGAAGTGATTCTCTTAAATAAACTAAGAGACTGAGAGCTGAAAAAAGTAGCTTCACCTAATTCTGTGAAGTGATTCTTCATCCTGATTTTGAGAGATTATGTTAAAGAATCAAAGAGAATCACTTTCAGCTACAAAATCACGTCACCAGAGAATCAACCGACTCTTGATAATAGTGAGGAGTGTGTGCTGGCTGGCGTCCGTGGTTTTTAGCTTCCACATTGAGAGGATTTTCCACGTTAAATCTTGTGTCTCTCTGTGGTTTGATCTTGTGTTCTTTTTCATTTGTTCGTCGTCATTCACAACACATTTTAGATACACATGACGGCTAGATAGTTGGGGGTAAAAACTAGTGAAATTAGTTCTAATTGGCTAGCTATTTAGCTAACAACTAGTTTTTTTAAAAGACTAATAACTAGTTGAAGATTTAGTTAAAAAATTAGCTCCCCTATTAACTCTCTTGTTTAATATACTAGAGCTGATGTAAAATAAAATTAATTGATTAACAATTGTCCTATTATAGTATAAAATATGCACTAAATACTTTCTTACTTGCGTGACATGGTGGAGCGCGCACCCAGTTTCGGTAACAACCGTCGCCTGCTTGAGTACACTGTCGCACGCGGGGAAGCAAGCAAGCAAAGCAAAGTCCGGCATGCCTACCTGCTACCAGCCTACAGTGTGGGCAGTCGGGGGAGCATGCCCGGTAGCCACGAGGGGAGGAGGGGAGAATTCCGCGGCGGCACGTCACGCATTTGGTCGGTGCCGCGTGGCCTGCTTCCTTCTCGCTGGTGCTGGTGGACGGTGCTAACCGGTAAAAGGTGGCTGTGGCTCCCCGCCCGCGTAGCAAACAACCAACGGCCGCCACCACCGTTTCCCGACTCCCCGAGGAAACAGACGAACAGCGGAGGTCTGGCAGGAGCAACAACTCTTGCATTGGCAGTGCAATCCATGAGAAGACAGGAGAAAAAGAAATGAAGCGTTCTGCATTTATTTAGTGCAGCAGTTTTTGTTTAGCGTAGTCCTAGTCAACTAGCCTCCCCCACGTCTTCGACTCCTTCCGCGGCCTCCGTTCGCCATTGCACATCGTCTGTTCCTCGGCCTCCGTTCGCCATTGCGCGTTTGCCTCCGCGTCTAAGAAAGCAAACCACGAAATCGAGATCCTTAATCGCAAAGAAACGGGACGCCATTTATGCTCGCGCGTCACGCCTTCAAAGATGCCCCCGCCGCCGCCAGAGGAGCAACCACAGCCGCAGCGGCGCTCGCTTCAAGAGCGCCGCCCAAATCGTCCCCCTCCCACCGGCATGTCCGACTCCGACGACATGGCGGCGTTCTACGACGCCTGGGTTTGCCGCGAGGAGCAGATCATGGCCGACCTCACGGCGGCACTCGCGCTCCCTCCCCGACGCAGGAGCGACGCGCTGGCGCCGCTCGTGGACGCCGCCGTCGCCCACGTCGCCGCCTACTACGAGCACAAGTCCCGGCTCGCCGACCGCGACGTCGTGGCCGCGCTGGACCCGCGCTGGCTCAACCCGCTCGAGCGCACCTTCCTGTGGGCCTGGGGGTGGAAGCCCGCGCTCATGTTCCGCTTCGTGGAGACCGCCGGCGGCGGCGGCGCGGGGATCGGCGTGCTCCCTGAGCAGCGCCGCGCGCTGGAAGAGCTCCGCGCCGCCACGGCGGCCGCCGAGCGGGAGGTGGACTTCCAGGTGGCCGCCGTGCAGGAGTCCCTGGCGGGTCCGCGGTTGCTGGCCGCGCTATGCAGGCAGCCCCAGCTGAACGGCGAGGCCGACGAGGCCGTGGCGGCCGTCCGGCGCTCGCTGCGCGTGCTGCTGGCCGCGGCCGACGCGCTGCGGGACCGCACGCTGCGCGCCGTCGTCGGGCTGCTCGCGCCGGACCAGGCCGGCGCGGTCGTCGCGGCAATGCTGAGGTTCCACCTCGGTGTCCGCCGCGCGGGCCGCGACTGGACCTCCGGCCACGGCGGCCAGCGGCGCGTCTAGTGGCGAGCCAACAACCCAATGCATCAGAACACAACGGGACTACGGAGTGCTTTTTACGTTTTGCATGGACACCAAAGCCCTGTCACTCTCAGTGTCCGGCCGACAAATGTTGGCAATAAGAGGAAGTGGAGTCATCGTGTGACGGCATCTGTTCATGTTATTACCATGTCATGTCATGTGCGAATAGAAACTGTCCAGGGTTAGGCGTTATTGTGGTCTCGTTGAGTTCTCATAAAAAAAAAACTTTTTATACATCAAATCAAATCACATGTTTGATACATATACATAAAGTATTAAATATAGTATTAAATATAGACTAAAAGTAACTAATTATATAAATTATAATAACTTTATGATATTATTTTTGAACCTAAGTAGCCCATATTTTAACAATGTTATGTGTTGACACTCCTTAGCGTCACACTATTGTTAGGCTGTCACCACTAGCGGCAACACCAAAAGTAGTTGGTTGGTATATATGAGGACACAGAAAAAGATATGTAAGCGTACGAATATTGTTGTAGCTTTCATTCAGAATATTATAAGTATCGTATACACAGGGAAACGTGTGAGATCAACTACGTTCTAACTTAATCAGAGAAGATAAATGAGTGGGAATCTAAAGTAGAAACAAGATAAAATAAAAACAAGATTAAAAGGTAAGAGAATATCAATCTAGTATGAGGTCGATAATAGAAGTATAGAGAGGATAACTTAGGATTCTCTAGTTCTAACTTAGACAAGAAACTATGTCTTTTACGATTTAACTAGGGACATTACGAATAGAAGGTCTGTATCCAAAGTATAGACGAACTAGGTAACTACGGTGCTGCTCGGTCTATAAACGGGGAGGTGGACTACAAAGGAATCGACGAGGCTATAAGAGTCACCCTCGTGAACTACCACCTAAATAAGCCCTGCCTATAGGGTACATCTATGAGTAACTCGAGTCTAAGCACCACACTTATACGATGAATTATACTATAACCTATTGCAATAGATTAAAAGCACTTAAAAAGAAACTCATGACCAGAAGAATAATATAAACATGAATCTTACTTGAATCAGAAATTGATCATCAGAAGCATCTCAAGAGCAAGCTCGAGGTAGAGCTTGATCCCGCCGAAGTACAACCGGAGGAAGAAGCGCCGACAGGCCGACATCTCCTCCAAACTCCTCCCTCGCTCGCCATCTCTCTACTATCTAGAAGACTAGATCTAAGCTAACTCTTGAGTTGAGAGGATATCCATTCGAGGGACACCTCATCTCGAAACCCTAACTTTTATCTCGGAGATGTATTATGATGAAGATGGTGGATGCTCCAGGGAGGGGGTCTAGGGCTGCTTTTATATAGCTTGGTGGGATGAACCGTAGCCCTTGGATGAAACCGACTTGAAACAACGGTGGAGATGCAAACCCTAAGGCGTAGGAAGTCGTCCGTCGAAGCGGGCCCCGCATGGGCTCTGTGCCAGGCCGGCCGACCCAGGGGGAGGCCGGCCGGCCTCCCTCTGTACCAAGTGGGCCCCATCTTTGGTGGGTTGCCTTCTCACGTCTTCTAGTGCCACTTTCTGATCCGTTTGCGCAATGAGTCGTGTTGTGGTTGGATTCTTTCCTCTTCCAGTTACTGGATAAATAATTTACAGAATTGTATATTTCTTGTCGGTTTAGTCCTTGAACTTGTGGTAGGTATTGGTTCCAGGTTGTTCTAGAATCTTCCAAGTCGTATTCATCGAGGACTCTCGCTCCGGGGCTCTACATATAGCAAATCATATGTCTGTTTCGATCGTCTTGATGAGCTCTTCGCAAACTTGTGCTCTGATTCATCACTTGAGATACTTTTATATAGTGAAAATTGATTATCCTGCAAAACAAGTGAGAAAAACCAAAACTCGTGGAACTCATTAGAATCAAACCCTACAACTATGCTTTATGGTTTATTTCATATTGTTTTATGTATTAGTTGATGATATAATATTGACTGAGTGCGGGAGAGGCAAGTGATGATGTTGGGTCGAGTGAGGAGACAAAGGTTGAAGATGAGTGTTCATATGTTAACTGACGAAACATTCATGGATGGTCGACAGTTGATTCAACCACCAAAAACCGGTGGCAGGTCATGGGAGGGGGACGGGGTGCTCCTCTTTTGCATGAGGACTGGAGATGACTTGTATATGGTAAATAAGAAAATATTTCTTATTGGGCCGGTTGAGATCTATTGGAGCACACAAAAGATGTTTAGACCTTGTTTAGATGTCCATATATCTAAGTCAGTACATGTGTATTGGGATGGGTTGATATAGAATTTAAGCTAAATTTCGCACTAAACGCAATCTATAACCCCTATAAAGCAAAACCCCACTAGCCTATTTCTCTAGACTATCCTTCCTCCACATCATCTCCGGTAATGTCATTCTAGGTGTCATGACGTCATGCACACTCACACATGCAATTAAGTGTCCACCGCTGTCCACTCATGCATGCACTTAAAATAGAAAAAAGTCATAGCACCTAAACCAAGTATCATAGTTTAAAATCCAATAGCACCATGGTGTTCCTCGCAATAAACTCTTCAAAACAAGACCTCACATGGATATATTTCGGTTCCTCTGTGAGAAACAATGACTCTCGTGCACCTCCTAGGCCCAAACCAGTGTTTCTGAACAAAAATATAGCAAAACTGTATATCACAACTTTTTTAAGGTCCTCCAAAACTCGTGATGGAAGCATACACACAATTGCCAGAACTCCTGGGAGGGAGTATGCGCCTCGGGTATATTAGGGAGAGAGGGTTCGGTTGAGTGAGACCTCAGGTGAAATGCTTCGAAACCACTAAGGTTTATGATGACCCTCTAACGAGGACTCTAATGAAGCCACTCCTTCATACCTTCGGGGCCAGAACCAGTGTTTCTAAGTAAAAAACGTGGCAAAATTGTGTATCATATAGATTTTTTCTGAGGTCCTCCAAAATGCCTAAAGGCACCATACACAGAACTACTAGAACTCCTGAGAGGGGGTATGCGCCTCGGGTATATTAGGGGGAGAGGGTTCAGTTGAGTGAGACTGAGGTGAAATGCTTCGAAGCCACTAAGGTTTATGATGACCCTCTAACGAGGACTGCAGTGAAGCCATTTCTTCATACCTCCAGGGCCAAAACCAGTGTTTCTGAGTAAAAACGTGGCAAAATTAGATATCACATAGATTTTTCGAGGTCCTCCAAAACGCCTAAAGAAGCCATACACAAAACTGCCAGAACTCTTGGGAGGGGGTATGCGCCTCGGGTATATTAGGGGGAGGGTTCGGTTGAGTGAGACCTGAGGTGAAACCTTCGAAGCCACTAAGGTTTACGATTACCCTTTAACGCAGACTATAGCAAAACCACTCCTTCGTACCTATAATTCTTAGATACCCGAAAAATCAAGGCTCGAGGTATTCATTTAAGACAAACAGATGACACGAAGAGATGACAATGATACGAAGAGGCAACCATTTGTATTCCTTTGTCATACCCGTGGCAACACGTGGGGAATCCACCTAGTACATATGAATTGAGGTGAACACATGAGCAGCTAAACAGGCCTTTAATGGTATTTTTTCCATGTAGGGGTGGGAAAGGGGATATATTGGAGACGCAACCACTGTCGTTCCCACACACTAGAATTTGCTGCATTGAACTTAGCTTGAAATGTTGTGCTGACGGTAGATTTCTGGTGCACTAGAGTTTACACTCGTGGTATGATAGTGCTACCTTAGACCTTATGGCTGTGCACGATTGAAACCTAGCTCATGCCAACCCGGTTTTGCCGCGACGGCAAGCGGCGTATATCGCATTGTGTCCACATGACGCTGCTCTGAGATTCGTACATCGCATCCCCGCACAAATCTTAAAACACATATCGACGGTGGGAGATAAGATGTGCGGTCGCATGCCATTGCGGTGATATGTATTCATAGCTCATGCCCTTCCGTTATGTCACTCGCTGGCTCAAACCTGCCTTTGCCTAGATAAAGAGCCCTGGGTACGCACGTTCTAAGGTCAGTGTCAGTGAAAAGTTTCATTACGTTATCAAGCAATAGCCAATAGGTGGTCTAATTTATGCATTGAAATAGACACAGCGGTTATCAAGCAATAGCCAATAGGCGGATAAAACGAAAATACACTAGTCTATCAAACGTATCAATTGGTAACACCCTTTAGGCATTGTCTTATTACCAAACATGATAGTGCCTAAACCAGTACTTGAAAAATTGCAACAAAAATGAGTGGACAATGGAATCATCTATGTGCATGTAAAATATGAGCTGTCAAAACATTGCAACTTATTTTTAAATTCTAGACAGAACAGTGAATCTCGATAAAAAACTGCAACTCTGATTGATCTCAAACTTAGACAGAATAAACTAGATATTTTTTTAAAAAAAATAACCCAATCAAAATATCACATCATCAATCGGAGGTCTAAAGCTCCACTAACCTATCCAATAACCAATAGTTTGACAATACCACAAGTTTATCCAATAACCATGCTATCACAAGCATATATAAGCAACACCAGGGTTTCTTCATGCCAAAGACTTTGGTATTGAGGGTGTTTTTCCTCTTGCTTCCCCACGACGGCGAGTAAGTAGGGTGGATCTGGGGTGGAGGCGAGAGAGTGAAGCGAGTGAGGCGACTGGGCGCCTACTGTAGCGCGTCCGGCAACCGCGTCGGCGCCGGCCTAAGGGCCGAGCGGCCGTCGGTGGCCGTTCCATGCCACGGGGACGACGTCGTCGTCTTACCCTCGCCCCGTTGGCCTCGTCTCGGGCGCGTAGGGTTCCTGCCGCCGACGAAGTCGTAGAAGAGGGAGGTCGCGAGGGGGAAGTAGAGCGCCATCGGCGGGAAGGAAGAGAGGAGTTGTCCGCGATCGTCTAGGCTGTCGCGGCGGTGACCCACTGTCCTGGGACGGTCCACGCCGTCTCACCGGTGAGATCCAGGTTCTGGGCTCTGGATGATGACTCCGAGGTTTCCGATGATGAGGCGCCGACACCAACGATGGAGGAGAGTCCGTCGACGGCGAACTTCATTACGGAAGCTCTGGAGGCTGGCTTCTCCGTCCAGGACCTAGCCGACGCGGAACGGGCGTTCCACTCGGGTAAGTCCAACGAGGTCAGATGGGCAAGGTCCATCGCGAAATCAATGGCCAAGAAGAAACTGGTGGGAACACCATGGCGCGGACCTCTACCAGAGCGTCATATCTCACTGCCGCATACACTGGGTGACTGCATAGCCGAGGCATCTCGTTCCAGAGGTAGCCGGCGTTGGGTTTCGGATTACCGCCGGCCGGGGTTTCCGTTCTCATCGTCACCGCAGAGTCCGGCCGGGATGACCACCGATTCAAATCATTTTGAAAATCCGAGTCTGACGACAGGCGATCCGGATTTCTCGCTGCTTACCGGTGTTGGCTCGGTGATCCAATGCGGTGCAAAGGAAGGACCGGATCGGCCAGGCCACGTCCCTGTCGCGAGCCCAGAACGGGTGAGAGTCGGGTCCGACAATTGGTTTAGGCCCACCAAGGGGTTGATCGCCTTGTTGAAAGGTCCTAGTTTGGTTTTGGTAATTGAGTGACAACTTAGGTGGACTAATATGTGTTTGAAGTGAATTACACAGGTGATTAGTCCACAGGTGATCATGTGTGAGCAACATATGCCATAGAGGAGAAATGGCTTGGAATATGTTGCAAGGCTCACACATGTGATGGAGGAGCTTAATGCACATGAAACATGACATGTGGTCATGTGGCTAAGATGGTGAAGATCAAGGCAAGACTTGGCTTGATGGACCGATTGCAAAGGTGAAGGGCAAGTTGAGGCTTTGAAGCCGTTGGTACCGAGTGTCGGGAGGCTTAAGCAAGACTTGGCGCCGAAGGACCGAAGCAATGGTGAAGAGCAAGTGATGTCAAGATCGATGGACCATGGAGGCCATATGATGATATGAAATGGATCATATAATTTGATGAAGAGGTTGGTGCATGTGTTGCATCAACACCAGAGGAGTTGGAATGGAATGCGCAAGGCAAAGGTATACTTGTAGGGCATTTCATTTCACCGGTCATAGGTGTGTAGAGAAGTTTATGACCGGGTTTAGGATAGATGGCCGTACTATTAAGAGGAGCAAACTTGTTTGCATATCGGTCATCTAGTGCCACTTGAGCGATCTAACTTTGCGGTGTTGCTAGGATCGAGTGGCGTGGTAAGAACAAGTGAAAATCCTTTGGAAAATGATTGTGAAAATGCTAACACACATACACATGATGTTGTACACTTGGTGGTGTTGGCACATTTGCAAAGGATAAGTTGTTTTGAAAAGAAGTCGTGTTGAAAGGAGGCATGGAGAAGTGGGAGAAACTAGTGTATAGTCCCTCTCCCCTCCTGCCGAGCTTGCGAGGCAGGATTCAGCGGTTTTCGAAGGAGGAGTGAAGTGCTCTGGGAGCATCGGACGCTGGTCCGAGGAGCATCGGTGTAACACCCCTGGTGTTACTAATGTAATTAACTTGACATGTCATCATCTTAAGCATTAATCATTTTGTGATGCATTTGGATTGCTTAATTGCTATGCTTTAGTCCCTTTTCAAAAACCCTAAAAGCCCAATTCTTCCTCTAAGGGCAAAATGGTAATTTCACCTCTGTGCCTAGTTCTATGTAGTTCTTGTTTGAATTTGATGCCCTGATGTTTGTTGCATTGATCAAAGTTCTAAAATCAGATTTGATTTGATTGTCCTTTTGCAAAACCCTAAATTCCCAAATCCTGAATTTATTCCCTTTCTGATAACTTTTTCATAATTCAAAATTTTGAGTTGGTTCAAAAAGCAAAGTTGTGAATCTGACCTAGAGGAACAACTTTGGTATTTACAGATTTCCATGTTTCTATATAAAATTTGAAGTAATTTCAAATTCATTCAAATTTCAGTTTTTGTCCCCTTTTCAGTTTTAAAAATTTATTCAAAAACTATTGAGTTTCAGAAAAAGTGTATATTAGCAAAGTTGTAGGTTTTGACAGATGGAACAACTTTCATATATAAAGATTTTCAAGTTTCAGTTTGAAATCCAAAGTAATTTTGATTTGAATCAAATTTGAAAAATGTTCCCTTTTTCTGTTTTTGATTATAGTTCAAAAACTATTTGGAATTTGAAAATGTTCATATTGACAAAGTTGTAGATCTCATTTTTCTGAACAACTTTGGTATTTTGAGTTTTTGTTGCCCAGTTCAAGTTTTGGAAGTAATTTGCAAAATACAGAAACCAGCAAAAGTCAAAACCTAGGCCTAGCACTGTTCGTCCCCTACCTCTAGCCGGCGCAGTGCAGAGGGGGCCCCGGCCATGGCGCCGGCGCTGCGCCTGCAGTGCGTCTGGCGGCTCCCCACGCGCCACCAACCTGCCGCCGTTGTCGCCCCCATCATTTCGCACCCGCAGGCGCACAGTTGACCCCCGCTCCCGTCCCCTACTGCTCCTGCTCGCCGCCGCCGCGTGGCCATGGCCGGCGCTGTCTGCGCCCGAGCCCCGGCCGCACGCCTGTCCTTCCCGCCTGCGCGCAATCGAGAGCGCACGCGTCCGCCGAGCTTATCCACCCACCCCCGTGCTCTCTACCGGCCTCTGGCCGTGGCTATATAAGCCTGCCGGAGCTCCGACCTCCGCACTCACCTCCGCCACCGTGGCCAGACCTCTCCGGAGCTCCCACCGCTCAACCACCTAGCCCGAAAGCTCCGCCTTGAGCTCGTGAAGCTTTCCCACCCCCCAATTTCACCTTCCCCGCCTCCGATTGCCCGGCGTAACCCCATCTTCCCAAACTCCGACGGAACCCCGGTGATCTCGGGTCGTCAAATACTTCCCACTCCGGTCACGGATACCTTCCCCTGACCCCTGTGTCAGCTTCCTTGGCTCCGCGCGACTCTAACCCGGCCCTTGCGGTCTCGTGTGTTGCGCAGGACCGCCGGATCGCCAGAGCGCCGCCGCGGTCGTCTCCTCCCTCGAGAACGTGTCGAGCCTCACCCTCGAGAACGAGTCGAGCCTCACCCTCGAGTCCTGCCTCCGACCCGTGGTAAGCATCCGAGCCTCCGGTCTCTGCTTCCACTCCGTTTCGCCCGAGCCTCCCAGTCAGGTCTCGGACGGAGGCTTGTTTTTCCGTCTCGCCCGAGCCCAAGCCTCGGCGAGCGCATGCCCTCCGCTTCGCCCGAGCCCAAGCCTCGGCGAGCGCATGCTCTCCGCTTCGCCCGAGTCAGGCCTCGGACGGAGGCTTACTTCTCCGTCTCGCCCGAGCCTCCGGGCCAGGCCTCGGACGAAGCTGTCGCTTCCGTCTCGACCGAGCCCGTCTCGACCGAGCCCCGCGCGATTCGCCCGAGCCCCGCGCGATTCGCCGAGCCCGGCCTAGAAGGAGCACAGTGCTCTTCTCTTTTTCTGAAAGATGTGAATAGTGTTCTGTTTTCTTTTTTTGTATGATTTTCTGTGTGCATCCAAAAATTCTGAAATTTTTGTGGTAGACTCTATACGCTCTGAAGTATTTTATAAAAATATGAAACTTAAGTTTTGTGCAAAGATTTAAAAATGTAAAATTCCCCTTTTAATTGAAAAATGGAGATTTTGGTATTTTTGGAGAGTGATCTATAACTCCAAAAATCTGGAGATAAATTTTTATGTGCTAGTTATGCCTTTCTGAGTCTCTGGTAAAATTTTGAAGTCTTTTGGAGCAAGTTGATTTTTGAGCATTTATTTAAATAGTTGAGTAGTGCCTTTTCTTAATTAATGTCTGGAATTATTTGAGCACCTTAATGACCTCCAAAAATTATGAAATTTGTTTTGACATCTATTTATGCCATAATTAACTTATGTGATTAATTTGGTAATTTTTGGAGCAACTTCATAAAATGACCTTTTAAATAAATTAAGAAAATAGAAAAGGTGGATTAGGGTTGGTAATAAGTGTTTGATGATGTGATTTTTGGATTGATTGATGTTCATAGACCCCTACCCTTTGGTATATGATGGTTGTAATGCTATGATTGGTTGGTTCTTAGGATAATTATAATAAGGTCTAGTGTAATCAATATTGCTTAAGGAAGAAATGGTTACCTTTTATGCTCAACCTAGATTTCGATTATGCCTTGTTTAAGAGTAATCTAGAATCAGTGGAATTGTCTTGCACCATAAGTCCATATCATCATTCTCATGAGCATTCATCATTGCATCCGTATAGTTGACGAAGAAGGTACCAGAGTCGAGGCCACTGTTGACGAACCAACTCCCGAGGCGACCCCGAGCTCCGACGCCTATACCTACCCCGAGTCTGCTCTCTTTGCCATCCAAGGCAAGCCCCGGTGCATTTAACCTTTCTCTTGAATTTTATAAAATGATTTCCTTAAATGCTTTTGAGTTAAACTATTGCATTAGGTTTATAGGAGTTGTGTGCTATCCTAATTGATGCACTATCCACCTTGACCACTGATACACCTGATACCTGCTTTTCAAAAGCATTTGAAAAATGCTTAGCAATGCTTATTGAATTAGACTTTGCAATAAAATGCCAACTTCAAAAGTGTGATCACTTAAGAATCTTTATGGGAATTTGGCTTTACTCCCCGGCTGTTGGCTAGGTATCTGATCCGTACCTAATCAATAGCGAGGAGAGGTTGTCGCGCGTACGGTGCCGTCATGTTGTAGTCCGGGACTCAACAGTTGACACCGACCGGGACAGGGTTGAAAAACCGACAGGACCTGTACTCTTGGGTTAGAGTCCCGAGGTGCTTGTCGCTGGCGGAAAAACTGACAGGACTATTACGCTTGGGTGAGATATAACCAAGGTATAGTTCTGGCTGAAAAATTAGGGACCATCCGTATGGGGGCCTGCTGGTCAAGACTTGTAACTATTCACATACTTCGGAAAGCTCTGGCTCCGAGGAATCCTTTATTGGACCGACAACCGCGCACTGGGAGTGGAGAGATGGCGGAAGTAGCATGTACCCACGTGGGTTAAAGTCCCGGATTGGAGTGGTGTACTGTACTTCCGGGTGGCGTAGGACCGGGCCCAATCTTGGAGGAATCGTGGTAGACGAGTTGGCATATGAAAGCTTGGGTGCTACATATGCAGTGTGGATAGGGATCCTCAGCTGAGTATTATTTATCCGGATTAACGTTGCTCCTCGGTTATGGAGACTTGGTCCACTGACTGCCAACGGAGAGTGGTTCTCAACTAGGAATGTTTTGAAATGTAAAATGAATCATGAATGATGAAGAATTGAGGAATACCGAATCTTTCAAAAATAAAATAAGGTTTACAAAATGCTTTTCTGCAAAATACTTGATCTTGCTTAAGCCTTACCTTGACTACCCTAAGCCTTCATTCCTGAGTCTTCCCCTTTTTCTTTAGTCGGGTAAGTCTTGTTGAGTACCCCGTACTCAGGGTTTGTTACCCATGTTGCAGGTATGCCTGAGACCCCGATGTGTCTCGCACCCTGTTGCGTGACCTTCGTCCAGGAAGAGGCCGATGAGGCCGATGAGTAAATGTGCACCCTCGGGCAGGGTGTTACATGTATCTTTGTGTTATTGTTTCCGCTACGTTGTCTACTTTGAATCACCCGAACAATGGTTTGTAATAACCGTACTCCTTACCTCATTTGAAACCTCGTTTTGTAAAACTAATGTTATTTAAGTCTTCCGCTCTTTATTCCGATGTTATTTGTAAAAGTATGAAATGCTGTAACCGAATTGTGAGATGATCCTGCGGACATTGGGCACTGATGTAGCCCGGTGGCGAACAGGTCTTAATCACATGGAACATGGGTTCGGCTGTCAGAGGTTGACAGGGACACGTGGGCCATGGGATTAGGGCGGTTCCGTCACAGAGTGGTATCGGAGCATCTCACTTTAACGTTGCAGTGTTCGTTTTTGCGAAAACTTCAAAAGATCTTTTGAGTCCAAACAAAATTTAAACTTGACTATTTTGAGTCCAAATTGCTTCTCTCATCTTGTCTCTCATATGGCAACACTAGCTAGTGGAACAACATGTTTTAAGCCCTATATATATGTTAAGTATTGCATTGCCTTGTTCCGTAGGAACGATTCATGCATCATGTCATAATTACTTAAGTAAACTTCCTCTCTAAGTTCGTTTGGGTAGTATGCCTTTACCTGTTCTTGCTAGCCTTTCTCATCCATCTTCTCTTATCCAGACATGGCCATTATCAAGCGGACTGCCCGCAAGTCGACTGGACCGAACGGTGTGCCGCGTCACCAGCTGGCGCCATGCACCGGAGAAGAGACTGGAGAATCCTCCAATGGTCGTCGTTTTCCCCGTCGTACCCGCAAACAGCTGAAGGAGGAAATCAAGAATCTGAAGGCTGAGATGGAGAACATGGAGCATGACTTCTATCTTTCCCGCCTGGAGTTTTATGAGGCACGAGCTTCCCTGGAGCAGGCCAATCGGAACACGGTTCGCGCTATCAAGCAGCGCAATGATGCTTGGACCCGCGAAGACGTTACCAGAGCCCAGCTCCATGGACTGCAGCAGTACACCGCCCAGATCGAGCAGTTCAATGATATGCTTCATGAAGAAGTACACCAGCTGCACAACCAGCTTCACCCCGTGATTCCACCGGTTGCTGAGGACCCCGAAGACGGAGTCGTGGAGGAACCTGGAGTGGAACACGAGCCCAATCAGGATGAGGAAGTGGAACCTGCTGAAGATGTCCACGTTGAAGATGAAGATGAGGAGGAAGAGCCTGAGCTTATCATCGAGGATGATGATGATGACGAAGAGTTGATCTTCATCGATGACGACTAGACTCCTTGTGTCTATACCATCTGCTTACCTAAAACCTTAGTCTAGGTTTGGGGGCGTTAGTCTGTTTGTTGCCAAGTCTGGCATGTATCTTTCTTTTCGTATCTTTTCCCCTTTATCGGCCTGTATCAGTCTGTTGTCATCTTTATCAAGCCAGCTATCTTTGTATCAATGAAGCTATCAATCGGTCGTTTCAGAACCTTTGTCCATATATGCTGAGTTCCGAGTTGCTTATACAGATGCCTGTGAACACCCGTACCGGAGCTGGAGGTTCTGATGATGCCAACATCCCAAACCCTCCACCTGTCCCAGCTACCCTAGCAGATGCCATTGCAGCCCTGGCCACCGCTGCCAATCTGATGGCTCAGAACGAAGGACAGCAGAATGTTGGTCACCGTGGTCGTCACAACCAAGAGACCACCTATGTGGATTTCACTGAAACCCGTCCACCGGTTTTCACCAGAGCCGATGAACCCCTCGAAGCTGACGATTGGCTCCGCACCATGGAGCAGAAGTTTGGTCTCATCCGATGTACTGAAATCCAGAAGCCCCGGTTTGCTTCGCAGCAGCTTCGTGGCCCAGCAAGTGCTTGGTATGCCAACCTCTTGGCTGCCCAGCCTGAAGGTCACGAGTTGACCTGGGAAGAGTTCCGCACCGCTTTCCGTGCACACCACATCCCATCAGGTCTGATGAAGATGAAGCTTGATCAGTTCCTAGCCCTGCAGCAGAAGGACTCCACAGTGATGCAGTATGTGGGTCAATTCAACCATCTGAGTCAGTATGCAGCGGAATATGTCAACACGGATGAGAAGAAGAGAGACTGTTTCCTTAGGGGATTGCACCCTAAGATCCGCAGAAGCATGTCCAACAACCTGACCGGTTCTTATCATGAGGCTGTTGACCGGGCAGTTGCTTTTGAAGAGAGTAACCGTCAGTACCAAGAGGAGAAGAAGAAGAAGAAAGCAGGATCTAGCAGCCACTCTGGCAATCACAAGCGCCAGAGGGTCATATATCATCCTAGTCACCACCACAACCGTCCACCTTACCCTCACCAGCAAGTGGTTGTCCGTACCGCGGCTACCACCCACAACGCCAACCAACAAAGTGCCACTCAGCCGAACGCCCCAGGTGTTCGTATCACCACCCCACAAACCGCCTATAACCATCCCTGCTACAACTGTGGTCAACTTGGCCACTGGTCTCGTGAGTGCCCAAAGCCCAAGAAGCCTGCTCAGAACTTTCAGAAGGGTCCTGGAGGACCACAGCAGCAGCAACACCGTGCTCCACAGCAGCAAGTGCAGAAGGGCAAGTTCGTCAAGAAGCACGGGCAAGTCTACTACACCACTGTCAGCGATATTCCAGAAGGGGAGCCCGTCATGATCGGTAGGTTTCCCGTTGCCAATCATCCTGCAGTTGTGTTGTTTGATTCTGGTGCATCGCATTCTTTCATCAGTCGTACCTTCGTCTCTAAGCATGACATATCAATTGGGGAGTTGAAAGAAAGTTTTTGCATTTTATCGCCTGGAGGGCGTATAAACACCAAAGAGGTGGTTCGCAGTATACCAGTGATGTTGGGAAATCATGCGTTCCCTACCACCATGATAGTGTTGAAAGATCAGGAGATAGATGTCATTTTAGGCATGAATTGGATGTGCCAGTATAAGGCCATGCTTGACATTCTGAGTAGAGTTGTGAGAGTGGATGTTCCTAACAGTACCTCGAAACTCCTTCTCCAACTTCCTATGCCTTCAAAACCAGCTACCACACAGCTAAATGCTACCTATGATCAAGGGATCCGAGACATCCCTGTAGTCTGTGAGTTCCCTGATGTCTTTCCTGAAGACTTACCTGGTCTACCTCCTGACTGTGATGTTGAGTTTGCCATAGAGCTAAAGCCTGGGACTGCTCCTATATCCCGCAGAGCTTATCGAATGCCTCCCAAAGAGTTGGCAGAGCTAAAAATCCAGTTACAAGAATTGTTGGACAAGGGCTATATCCGCCCAAGCTCGTCTCCTTGGGGCTGTCCTGCAATCTTTGTAAAGAAGAAAGACAAGAGTCTCAGACTTTGCGTTGATTATCGCCCACTCAACGAAGTCACCATCAAAAACAAATACCCCTTGCCTCGTATCGATCTTCTGTTTGACCAGTTAGCTGGAGCCAAGGTATTCTCCAAGATTGACCTCAGATCTGGTTACCACCAAATAAAAATCCGTCCTGAAGATATTCCTAAAACAGCTTTCACCACCAGATACGGCCTATATGAGTACTTGGTCATGTCCTTCGGTTTGACCAATGCCCCTGCTCATTTCATGTACCTCATGAACTCTGTGTTCATGCCAGAGCTTGATAAATTCGTGGTCGTGTTCATTGACGACATCCTTGTCTACTCAAAAACCCCTGGAGATCATGCTGAACATCTTCGTGTTGTTCTATCCCGTCTCAGAGAACATCAGCTCTATGCTAAGTTCAGTAAGTGTGAATTCTGGTTGGATCAGATACAGTTTCTTGGTCATGTCCTATCCGCAGAAGGTGTGTCAGTCGACCCCGGAAAAGTGTCAGATATCCTGGATTGGAAGCCACCTACCTCTGTTCACAAGGTCCGCAGTTTTATGGGAATGGCTGGATATTATCGTCGATTCATCCCAGATTTCTCCAGAATTGCCAAGCCTATCACCGAGTTGCTGAAGAATTCTGTGAAGTTCTTTTGGTCACCAGCTTGTGAACAAGCTTTTCAGACTTTGAAGAAGTTGTTAACCACGTCACCAGTGCTAGCTCAGCCGAACGTCGAAAAGCCCTTTGATGTCTACTGTGATGCATCTGGTACTGGTTTGGGTTGCGTGTTGATGCAAGAAGGAAGAGTGATCGCTTATGCCTCGCGGCAGCTTAAGCGACATGAGGAAAATTATCCAACTCATGATCTTGAGTTAGCAGCAGTGGTTCATGCCTTGAAGATATGGCGTCATTATCTGTTGGGCAGTACCTGCAATGTGTACACAGATCACAAGAGCCTGAAGTATATCTTCACCCAAGAAGAGCTGAACATGAGGCAGCGAAGATGGCTTGAGTTAATCAAGGACTATGATATCGAAGTGCATTACCATCCGGGTAAGGCGAATGTGGTCGCCGATGCACTCAGTCGCAAGTCATACTGTAACTGCCTGATTATGAAATCCTATGAATCTTCCCTATGCTATGAACTAGAGAAGCTGGGTATTGAAATAGTGCCACAAGGGAGTCTGAGCAATGTCAGAGTAGAAACCACTATCAGAGAACAGATCATAGCTGCACAGAAAGATAACCCCGGAATCAAGCACATCAGCGAAAAGGTTCGAGCTGGAAAAGCCGACTGTTTCAGGATTGATGATGAAGGAGTGGTATGGTTCAAGAACCGTCTGGTAGTTCCCAAGGTACCTGAGCTGAGACAGATAATCCTTGATGAAGCACACTCAACCAGATTTGCCATCCATCCTGGCAGCAACAAGATGTACCAAGACTTGAAGCAGAAATTCTGGTGGACAAAGATGAAGATTGAGATCGCTCGACATGTCGCTCGTTGTGATACATGTCAGAAAGTCAAGGCTGTGCATATGAAGCCCGGAGGAGAGCTGCAACCTTTGTCAGTACCTGGTTGGAAGTGGGAGGATATCAGCATGGATTTTATCAATGGATTACCCAAGACTCAAAAGGGATTCGATTCCATTTGGGTGATAGTGGACCGTCTCACGAAGCAAGCTCACTTCCTACCGGTCAAAACAAGTTATACCGCCCCAACTTATGCCACCTTGTACAAGAACAACATAGTGAAGCTCCATGGCATACCCAAGACCATCATCTCAGATCGTGGTACTCAGTTTGTCGCTAAGTTCTGGAAAGCGTTCCATGCCTCACTTGGAACCAAGCTATTGTATAGCACGGCTTATCATCCGCAGACTGATGGACAGACTGAGAGAGTCAACCAAGTGTTAGAAGATATGTTGAGAGCCTGTGTGCTTACCTTCGCAGATACTTGGGATCAGTGTTTGCCCTTGGCAGAGTTCTCATATAATAACAGTTACCAAGAGAGCATTAAAATGGCACCCTTTGAAGCACTGTACGGTCGTCGTTGTCGTACACCTCTCAATTGGTCTGAGCCCGGAGAGAGAGAATTCTTTGGAGTTGACCTAGTAAAAGATATGGAAGAGAAAGTCAAGCATATACAAGAGAACATGAAGATTGCACAGTCTCG
Organism: Coix lacryma-jobi var. lacryma-jobi; assembly: GCA_009763385.1. Lineage (NCBI taxonomy): Eukaryota > Viridiplantae > Streptophyta > Magnoliopsida > Poales > Poaceae > Coix > Coix lacryma-jobi. Next base: position 111,983,744 of record CM019827.1, on the reverse strand, counting down.
ACAGAAAAGTTATGCTGACAAGAGACGTCGACCTCTGCAGTTCGAGATCGGGGATTATGTGTACCTGAAGGTCTCACCCACCAAAGGAGTCACTCGTTTTGGAGTCAAAGGAAAGCTAGCACCCCGCTACATTGGTCCGTTTGAGATTCTGGATCGTTGTGGCAAGGTCGCTTACAAGCTAAGTTTGCCCGATCATCTTTCAGCAGTTCATAATGTGTTTCATGTCTCCCAACTCAAGAAGTGTCTTCGAGTACCTGAACATGTGGTTGAAGTTGAAGGCGTTGAGCTAGAACCAGATCTGTCATACACTGAGTATCCAGTTCGCGTGTTGGATCACAAGGATCGTGTTACCCGAAGAACCACCACAAGATGGTATAAGATCCAGTGGAACCAGCACTCTGAAGAAGAAGCCACTTGGGAATCTGAAGATTTCTTGGCAAAGAACTATCCGGACTTCCTCGAATCTCTATAGGTGTGAGTTTCCTCTTTTGTTCTTTAAACGACGCGGAATCTCGGGGCGAGATTTCTTTTAGGAGGGAGGGTTGTAACACCCCTGGTGTTACTAATGTAATTAACTTGACATGTCATCATCTTAAGCATTAATCATTTTGTGGTGCATTTGGATTGCTTAATTGCTATGCTTTAGTCCCTTTTCAAAAACCCTAAAAGCCCAATTCTTCCTCTAAGGGCAAAATGGTAATTTCACCTCTGTGCCTAGTTCTATGTAGTTCTTGTTTGAATTTGATGCCCTGATGTTTGTTGCATTGATCAAAGTGCTAAAATCAGATTTGATTTGATTGTCCTTTTGCAAAACCCTAAATTCCCAAATCCTGGATTTATTCCCTTTCTGATAACTTTTTCATAATTCAAAATTTTGAGTTGGTTCAAAAAGCAAAGTTGTGAATCTGACCTAGAGGAACAACTTTGGTATTTACAGATTTCCATGTTTCTATATAAAATTTGAAGTAATTTCAAATTCATTCAAATTCCAGTTTTTGTCCCCTTTTCAGTTTTAAAAATTTATTCAAAAACTATTGATTTTCAGAAAAAGTGTATATTAGCAAAGTTGTAGGTTTTGACAAATGGAACAACTTTCATATATAAAGATTTTCAAGTTTCAGTGTGAAATCCAAAGTAATTTTGATTTGAATCAAATTTGAAAAATGTTCCCTTTTTCTGTTTTTGATTATAGTTCAAAAACTATTTGGAATTTGAAAATGTTCATATTGACAAAGTTGTAGATCTTATTTTTCTGAACAACTTTGGTATTTTGAGTTTTTGTTGCCCAGTTCAAGTTTTGGAAGTAATTTGCAAAATACAGAAACCAGCAAAAGTCAAAACCTAGGCCTAGCACTGTTCGTCCCCTACCTCTAGCCGGCGCAGTGCAGAGGGGGCCCCGGCCATGGCGCCGGCGCTGCGCCTGCAGCGCGTCTGGCGGCTCCCCACGCGCCACCAACCTGCCGCCGTTGTCGCCCCCATCATTTCGCACCCGCACGCGCACAGTTGACCCCCGCTCCCGTCCCCTACTGCTCCTGCTCGCCGCCGCCGCGTGGCCATGGCCGGCGCGGTCTGCGCCCGAGCCCCGGCCGCACGCCTGTCCTTCCCGCCTGCGCGCAATCGAGAGCGCACGCGTCCGCCGAGCTTATCCACCCACCCCCGTGCTCTCTACCGGCCTCTGGCCGCGGCTATATAAGCCTGCCGGAGCTCCGACCTCCGCACTCACCTCCGCCACCGTGGCCAGACCTCTCCGGAGCTCCCGCCGCTCAACCACCTAGCCCTGTGACGGAACCACCCTAATCCCATGGCCCACGTGTCCCTGTCAACCTCTGACAGCCGAACCCATGTTCCATGTGATTAAGACCTGTTCGCCACCGGGCTACATCAGTGCCCAATGTCCGCAGGATCATCTCACAATTCGGTTACAGCATTTCATACTTTTACAAATAACATCGGAATAAAGAGCGGAAGACTTAAATAACATTAGTTTTACAAAACGAGGTTTCAAATGAGGTAAGGAGTACGGTTATTACAAACCATTGTTCGGGTGATTCAAAGTAGAGCGGAAACAATAACACAAAGATACAGGTAACACCCTGCCCGAGGGTGCACATTTACTCATCGGCCTCATCGGCCTCTTCCTGGACGAAGGTCACGCAACAGGGTGCGAGACACATCGGGGTCTCAGGCATACCTGCAACATGGGTAACAAACCCTGAGTACGGGGTACTCAACAAGACTTACCCGACTAAAGAAAAAGAGGAAGACTCAGGAATGAAGGCTTAGGGTAGTCAAGGTAAGGCTTAAGCAAGCTCAAGTATTTTGCAGAAAAGCATTTTGTAAACCTTATTTTATTTTTGAAAGATTCGGTATTCCTCAATTCTTCATCATTCATGATTCATTTTACATTTCAAAACATTCCTAGTTGAGAACCACTCTCCGTTGGCAGTCAGTGGACCAAGTCTCCATAACCGAGGAGCAACGTTAATCCGGATAAATAATACTCAGCTGAGGATCCCTATCCACACTGCATATGTAGCACCCAAGCTTTCATATGCCAACTCGTCTACCACGATTCCTCCAAGATTGGGCCCGGTCCTACGCCACCCGGAAGTACAGTACACCACTCCAATCCGGGACTTTAACCCACGTGGGTACATGCTACTTCCGCCATCTCTCCACTCCCAGTGCGCGGTTGTCGGTCCAATAAAGGATTCCTCGGAGCCAGAGCTTTCCGAAGTATGTGAATAGTTACAAGTCTTGACCAGCAGGCCCCCATACGGATGGTCCCTAATTTTTCAGCCAGAACTATACCTTGGTTATATCTCACCCAAGCGTAATAGTCCTGTCAGTTTTTCCGCCAGCGACAAGCACCTCGGGACTCTAACCCAAGAGTACAGGTCCTGTCGGTTTTTCAACCCTGTCCCGGTCGGTGTCAACTGTTGAGTCCCGGACTACAACATGACGGCACCGTACGCGCGACAACCTCTCCTCGCTATTGATTAGGTACGGATCAGATACCTAGCCAACAGCCGGGGAGTAAAGCCAAATTCCCATAAAGATTCTTATGTGATCACACTTTTGAAGTTGGCATTTTATTGCAAAGTCTAATTCAATAAGCATTGCTAAGCATTTTTCAAATGCTTTTGAAAAGCAGGTATCGGGTGTATCAGTGGTCAAGGTGGATAGTGCATCAATTAGGATAGCACACAACTCCTATAAACCTAATGCAATAGTTTAACTCAAAAGCATTTAAGGAAATCATTTTATAAAATTCAAGGGAAGGGTTAAATGCACCGGGGCTTGCCTTGGATGGCAAAGAGAGCAGACTCGGGGTAGGTATAGGCGTCGGAGCTCGGGGTCGCCTCGGGAGTTGGTTCGTCAACAGCGGCCTCGACTCTGGTACCTTCTTCGTCAACTATACGGATGCAATGATGAATGCTCATGAGAATGATGATATCGACTTATGGTGCAAGACAATTCCACTGATTCTAGATTACTCTTAAACAAGGCATAATCGAAATCTAGGTTGAGCATAAAAGGTAACCATTTCTTCCTTAAGCAATATTGATTACACTAGACCTTATTATAATTATCCTAAGCATCAACCAATCATAGCATTACAACCATCATAGACCAAAGGGTAGGGGTCTATGAACATCAATCAATCCAAAGATCACATCATCAAACACTTATTACCAACCCTAATCCACCTTTTCTATTTTCTTAATTTATTTAAAAGGTCATTTTATGAAGTTGCTCCAAAAATTACCAAATTAATCACATAAGTTAATTATGGCATAAATAGATGTCAAAATAAATTTCATAATTTTTGGAGGTCATTAAGGTGCTCAAATAATTCCAGACATTAATTAAGAAAAGGCACTACTCAACTATTTAAATAAATGCTCAAAAATCAACTTGCTCCAAAAGGCTTCAAAATTTTACCAGAGACTCAGAAAGGCATAACTAGCACATAAAAATTTATCTCCCGATTTTTGGAGTTATAGATCACTCTCCAAAAATACCAAAACCTCCATTTTTCAATTAAAAGGGGAATTTTACATTTTTAAATCTTTGCACAAAACTCAAGTTTCATATTTTTATAAAATACTTTAGGGCGTATAGAGTCTACCACAAAAATTTCAGAATTTTTGGATGCACACAGAAAATCATACAAAAAAGAGAAAACAGAACACTATTCACATCTCTCAGAAAAAGAGAAGAGCACTGTGCTCCTTCTAGGCCGGGCTCGGCGAAGCGCGCGGGGCTCGGGCGAATCGCGCGGGGCTCGGTCGAGACGGAAGCGACAGCTTCGTCCGAGGCCTGGCCCGGAGGCTCGGGCGAGACGGAGAAGTAAGCCTCCGTCTGAGGCCTGACTCGGGCGAAGCGGAGAGCATGCGCTCGCCGAGGCTTGGGCTCGGGCGAAGCGGAGGGCATGCGCTCGCCGAGGCTTGGGCTCGGGCGAAGCGGAAAAACAAGCCTCCGTCCGAGACCTGACTGGGAGGCTCGGGCGAAACGGAGTGGAAGCAGAGACCGGAGGCTCGGATGCTTACCACGGGTCGGAGGCAGGACTCGAGGGTGAGGCTCGACACGTTCTCGAGGGAGGAGACGACCGCGGCGGCGCTCCGGCGATCCGGCGGTCCTGCGCAACACACGAGACCGCAAGGGCCGGGTTAGAGTCGCGCGGAGCCAAGGAAGCTGACACAGGGGTCAGGGGAAGGTATCCGTGACCGGAGTGGGAAGTATTTGACGACCCGAGATCACCGGGGTTCCGTCGGAGTTTGGGAAGATGGGGTTACGCAGGGCAATCGGAGGCGGGGAAGGTGAAATTGGGGGGTGGGAAAGCTTCACGAGCTCAAGGCGGAGCTTTCGGGCTAGGTGGTTGAGCGGCGGGAGCTCCGGAGAGGTCTGGCCACGGTGGCGGAGGTTGAATGCGGAGCTCGGGGCTCCGGCGGGCTTATATAGCCGCGGCCAGGGGACGGTAGAGAGCTCGAGGTGGGGTGGATAAGCTCGGCGGACGCGTGCGCTCTCGATTGCGCGCAGGCGGAGGACGGACGTGCAGCCGGGGCTCGGGCGCAGACAGCGCCGGCGATGGCCACGCGGCGGCGACGCGCTGGAGCAGTAGGGACGGGAGCGGGGGTCAACTGTGCGCGTGCGGGTGCGAAATGATGGGGGCGACAACGGCGGCAGGTTGGTGGCGCGTGGGGAGCCGCCAGACGCGCTGCAGGCGCAGCGCCGGCGCCATGGCCGGGGCCCCCTCTGCACTGCGCCGGCTAGAGGTAGGGGACGAACAATGCTAGGCCTAGGTTTTGACTTTTGCTGGTTTCTGTATTTTGCAAATTACTTCCAAAACTTGAACTGGGCAACAAAAACTCAAAATACCAAAGTTGTTCAGAAAAAAGAGATCTACAACTTTGTCAATATGAACATTTTCAAATTCCAAATAGTTTTTGAACTATAATCAAAAACAGAAAAAGGGAACATTTTTCAAATTTGATTCAAATCAAAATTACTTTGGATTTCAAACTGAAACTTGAAAATCTTTATATATGAAAGTTGTTCCATTTGTCAAAACCTACAATTTGCTAATATACACTTTTTCTGAAACTCAATAGTTTTTGAATAAATTTTTAAAACTGAAAGGGGACAAAAACTGGAATTTGAATGAATTTGAAATTACTTCAAATTTTATATAGAAACATGGAAATCTGTAAATACCAAAGTTGTTCCTCTAGGTCAGATTCACAACTTTGCTTTTTGAACCAACTCAAAATTTTGAATTATGAAAAAGTTATCAGAAAGGGAATAAATCCAGGATTTGGGAATTTAGGGTTTTGCAAAAGGACAATCAAATCAAATCTGATTTTAGCACTTTGATCAATGCAACAAACATCAGGGCATCAAATTCAAACAACAACTACATAGAACTAGGCACAGAGGTGAAATTACCATTTTGCCCTTAGAGGAAGAATTGGGCTTTTAGGGTTTTTGAAAAGGGACTAAAGCATAGCAATTAAGCAATCCAAATGCACCACAAAATGATTAATGCTTAAGATGATGACATGTCAAGTTAATTACATTAGTAACACTAGGGGTGTTACAAGCCCGAAAGCTCCGCCTTGAGCTCGTGAAGCTTTCCCACCCCCCAATTTCACCTTCCCCGCCTCCGATTGCCCGGCGTAACCCCATCTTCCCAAACTCCGACGGAACCCCGGTGATCTCGGGTCGTCAAATACTTCCCACTCCGGTCACGGATACCTTCCCCTGACCCCTGTGTCAGCTTCCTTGGCTCCGCGCGACTCTAACCCGGCCCTTGCGGTCTCGTGTGTTGCGCAGGACCGCCGGATCGCCGGAGCGCCGCCGCGGTCGTCTCCTCCCTCGAGAACGTGTCGAGCCTCACCCTCGAGAACGAGTCGAGCCTCACCCTCGAGTCCTGCCTCCGACCCGTGGTAAGCATCCGAGCCTCCGGTCTCTGCTTCCACTCCGTTTCGCCCGAGCCTCCCAGTCAGGTCTCGGACGGAGGCTTGTTTTTCCGTCTCGCACGAGCCCAAGCCTCGGCGAGCGCATGCCCTCCGCTTCGCCCGAGCCCAAGCCTCGGCGAGCGCATGCTCTCCGCTTCGCCCGAGTCAGGCCTCGGACGGAGGCTTACTTCTTCGTCTCGCCCGAGCCTCCGGGCCAGGCCTCGGACGAAGCTGTCGCTTCCGTCTCGACCGAGCCCGTCTCGACCGAGCCCCGCGCGATTCGCCGAGCCCGGCCTAGAAGGAGCACAGTGCTCTTCTCTTTTTCTGAAAGATGTGAATAGTGTTCTGTTTTCTTTTTTTGTATGATTTTCTGTGTGCATCCAAAAATTCTGAAATTTTTGTGGTAGACTCTATACGCCCTGAAGTATTTTATAAAAATATGAAACTTGAGTTTTGTGCAAAGATTTAAAAATGTAAAATTCCCCTTTTAATTGAAAAATGGAGGTTTTGGTATTTTGGAGAGTGATCTATAACTCCAAAAATCTGGAGATAAATTTTTATGTGCTAGTTATGCCTTTCTGAGTCTCTGGTAAAATTTTGAAGTCTTTTGGAGCAAGTTGATTTTTGAGCATTTATTTAAATAGTTGAGTAGTGCCTTTTCTTAATTAATGTCTGGAATTATTTGAGCACCTTAATGACCTCCAAAAATTATGAAATTTGTTTTGACATCTATTTATGCCATAATTAACTTATGTGATTAATTTGGTAATTTTTGGAGCAACTTCATAAAATGACCTTTTAAATAAATTAAGAAAATAGAAAAGGTGGATTAGGGTTGGTAATAAGTGTTTGATGATGTGATCTTTGGATTGATTGATGTTCATAGACCCCTACCCTTTGGTCTATGATGGTTGTAATGCTATGATTGGTTGATGCTTAGGATAATTATAATAAGGTCTAGTGTAATCAATATTGCTTAAGGAAGAAATGGTTACCTTTTATGTTCAACCTAGATTTCGATAATGCCTTGTTTAAGAGTAATCTAGAATCAGTGGAATTGTCTTGCACCATAAGTCCATATCATCATTCTCATGAGCATTCATCATTGCATCCGTATAGTTGACGAAGAAGGTACCAGAGTCGAGGCCGCTGTTGACGAACCAACTCCCGAGGCGACCCCGAGCTCCGACGCCTATACCTACCCCGAGTCTGCTCTCTTTGCCATCCAAGGCAAGCCCCGGTGCATTTAACCCTTCCCTTGAATTTTATAAAATGATTTCCTTAAATGCTTTTGAGTTAAACTATTGCATTAGGTTTATAGGAGTTGTGTGCTATCCTAATTGATGCACTATCCACCTTGACCACTGATACACCCGATACCTGCTTTTCAAAAGCATTTGAAAAATGCTTAGCAATGCTTATTGAATTAGACTTTGCAATAAAATGCCAACTTCAAAAGTGTGATCACTTAAGAATCTTTATGGGAATTTGGCTTTACTCCCCGGCTGTTGGCTAGGTATCTGATCCGTACCTAATCAATAGCGAGGAGAGGTTGTCGCGCGTACGGTGCCGTCATGTTGTAGTCCGGGACTCAACAGTTGACACCGACCGGGACAGGGTTGAAAAACCGACAGGACCTGTACTCTTGGGTTAGAGTCCCGAGGTGCTTGTCGCTGGCGGAAAAACTGACAGGACTATTACGCTTGGGTGAGATATAACCAAGGTATAGTTCTGGCTGAAAAATTAGGGACCATCCGTATGGGGGCTTGCTGGTCAAGACTTGTAACTATTCACATACTTCGGAAAGCTTTGGCTCCGAGGAATCCTTTATTGGACCGACAACCGCGCACTGGGAGTGGAGAGATGGCGGAAGTAGCATGTACCCACGTGGGTTAAAGTCCCGGATTGGAGTGGTGTACTGTACTTCCGGGTGGCGTAGGACCGGGCCCAATCTTGGAGGAATCGTGGTAGACGAGTTGGCATATGAAAGCTTGGGTGCTACATATGCAGTGTGGATAGGGATCCTCAGCTGAGTATTATTTATCCGGATTAACGTTGCTCCTCGGTTATGGAGACTTGGTCCACTGACTGCCAACGGAGAGTGGTTCTCAACTAGGAATGTTTTGAAATGTAAAATGAATCATGAATGATGAAGAATTGAGGAATACCGAATCTTTCAAAAATAAAATAAGGTTTACAAAATGCTTTTCTGCAAAATACTTGATCTTGCTTAAGCCTTACCTTGACTACCCTAAGCCTTCATTCCTGAGTCTTCCCCTTTTTCTTTAGTCGGGTAAGTCTTGTTGAGTACCCCGTACTCAGGGTTTGTTACCCATGTTGCAGGTATGCCTGAGACCCCGATGTGTCTCGCACCCTGTTGCGTGACCTTCGTCCAGGAAGAGGCCGATGAGGCCGATGAGTAAATGTGCACCCTCGGGCAGGGTGTTACATGTATCTTTGTGTTATTGTTTCCGCTACGTTGTCTACTTTGAATCACCCGAACAATGGTTTGTAATAACCGTACTCCTTACCTCATTTGAAACCTCGTTTTGTAAAACTAATGTTATTTAAGTCTTCCGCTCTTTATTCCGATGTTATTTGTAAAAGTATGAAATGCTGTAACCGAATTGTGAGATGATCCTGCGGACATTGGGCACTGATGTAGCCCGGTGGCGAACAGGTCTTAATCACATGGAACATGGGTTCGGCTGTCAGAGGTTGACAGGGACACGTGGGCCATGGGATTAGGGCGGTTCCGTCACAATCGGACGCTGGGCCGAGCGTCCGATGGTAAACCCTAGTTTCTGTCAGAAGTTGAAGGAGCATCGGACGCTGGCAACGGACGTTGAGGAAGCACTGTTGCAGAGTCCGATGCAGGTGACATGGCGCGAGCGTGTCTTCCAGGGAGCATCGGACGCTGGCCTGCGTCCGATGTGGAACCATCGGACGCGTCCGATGTGTTTCTGCCCTCTCTGGAAGCTCTCTGGTGTGTCATCGGACGCTGGGGTCGAGCGTCCGATGCTAGAAGTTCGGCGTGTCCGATGTGAGAGCAGGTTTGCGCAGAATTGAGTAGAGGCATCAGAGCGACCGATGCTAGGCATCGGCGCGTCCGATGCCACTTTAACTAGCGCACGAAGGGATATAGCCGTTGGGATCGCTCGGCCGAAGTTGAACGTGGGGGACACGTGGCGAGCATCCAAGCATCGGACGCTGGCCTCAGCGTCCGATGGTCCCGATCCGGAGCGTCCGATGGGGGCGCAGTTTGCCCAGTGAATGGGCAACGGCTAGTTAGCCCTTGGGGCTATAAGTAGCGTTGGTAACCGGCCTTGGGCTGGTGGTGGAGCACTCCAAAGCCTTGGTGGCTTGTGTGGATGTGCTTGGGAGCTCTCTAACTCGCTTGTGCTTGCTAGTGTGCGATTCGATAGCGAGTGAGTGATCGCTAGTGCGTTGCATTGAGAGATAGCATCGAGTGGCACTAGGTGATCGTGTTGCAAGCCAGTGGTGCTTGTTACTCTTGGAGGTTGCCACCTCCTAGACGGCTTGGTGGTTGTGTCTCCGTCGTGAAGCCCGCAAGAAGATTGTGCGTGGCTCCGGAGAAGGCTTTGTGAGGGGCATTGTGCTCGCCCCGCGGGGATCGCGAAGAGCAACTCTAGTGGATTGCGCGTGTCATTGAGTTACCCTCACTTGTGGGTGAGTTCTTGCGGCGCTCAAGTGTCGAGCTAGGTGTGGTGCCTATTAGCCGCCGAACTACCAAAGTGTGTGGTCGACACAACGGGGACTAGCTTGGTGGCAACCAAGTGAACCTCGGGATAAAATCACCGTGTCAACATTGTCTACATCTTCTCGGTGGTTTGCTATCTCCATACACAAGCTTGTATTTGCTTTCATATATATTGTACTTGTGTAGTTGCTCTTGTGATTAGTTAGCTTGTGTAGCTTGCTAGTTATCTTCCTTGCTTGTGTAGCATAGAAGTTGATCCCGTGAGTGACTAGTTGACTTGTAGTCTTGCTAGTCACATTGCTTAGTTTGTGTAGCTAAGTTGAGCTCTCTAATTTGGCTTGTGTAGCCTTGTTATTGAGCATTGCTAGTGAGCTTCGGCTTTGTGCTTTTTGCTTAGTGGCATGTGTAGGAGCTCCCTGGTTGATTGAGTACTAGTTGCTTAGGTTTGTGTAACCTTGCAAGCTAGAATTGTTTAGGTGAGCTCTAGCTAGCCCGACACCTTATTTGCTTTGTTTAGGTTCTTTTGTAAGGTGTCATAGAGTATAAGTAGAGGGGTGTAGTCTTGGCTAGACCGATAGTTTTAATTCCGCATTTGTTTCAGTTAGCCGCTCCGATTATGTTTAAGTTTTAGAAAAGACTATTCACCCCCCCTCTAGTCTGCCATCTCGACCCTTCAAGTGGTATCAGAGCAAGGTCTCTCATTTGTGGTCTTCACCGACCCGAGAGGATGGCGACTTATGGGCTAGATGTTGAGTGTCCACACATTTTTGATGGCACACACTTTGCACAGTGGAAAAATTGGATGTTATGCAATTTCAAGTTTATTTGCCCTCAAATGTGGTGGATCGTAGATGTAGGCTTTTCTCATGTGTTGGATGAAAAGAATCTAACTCAAGCACAAGAGAAATGCCTAGATCTCGAGTGCCAAGCTACTAACATCATTTTTAGATCCTTGCATGATAATATCTTTAGTGAGATCATGGATATGAAGTCCTCCCATCACATGTGGAAGTTCCTCAACGACAAGTATGGGAGTGCTCCAAAAGATGATGATGTTAATGAGCCCAAGGAAGAGGCACATGAGGGTGTTAAGCATGACCACAACATGATAGTTGTGGAGGATTGTTCCACCTCCTGGTCAAGTGATGATGATGATGATCAATCCACAAGATCACTTGACAAGGATGATGGTGACCATAGCCAAAGCTCAAGTGGTGCAAATGATGATGCCATTCCATGCACACTTGATGATGATAATGATGACGGCTATGAGAGTGATGTCTCTACAAGCTCTCCATCTACACCACATTACTTCATGTCATATGGTGACACCAAGGCATCAATTGCAAATGTGGTTGTTGATTGTGATGATCCAAACTTTGAGCTTGTATGTAGACTCACCAAAGCTTTAGAAAATGAGATGTCTAAAACAATGAAATTGACAAAAGAAAACTCATTTCTAAAGAATGCATGTGAACAACAAAAGCATCTACTTTATGTAATTACTTGTTCACATGATGAGCTTAAATTGACTCATGAGGAACTTAGTGTTGCTCATGATAACTTGGTACAAGACCATGCTTTTCTCACTAAGAAGCTTTCTAATGAAGAAACTAAAACTAGTGAGAGCTCATCATTTGGGTCAAATGATCAATCACATATTTGTGCTAACCCATGTGATGTAGAGAAGAAGCATGTATCCACCTCTTGTGATGATTTATTATCTATGCCATGTTCTTCACATATAGATGCTTGTTCTACTTCTATGTCTTGTGAGACTAACATTTTGAAGGAGAACAATGAGCTCAAAAGTGAAGTGAAGAATTTGAGCAACAAATTAGAGAGGTGCTACAACTCCAAAGTCACCTTTGAGCACATGTTGAAGAATCAAAAGAGCTGTGGTGACAAGAGTGGCATTGGCTTCAACAAGAGCAAGATCAAAGGCAAAAGATGGGGAAAGAAGAAATATGAAAGAGAGATGAAAAAGCAAGAACAAGAGAAGCTATCTCATTTCATGTGCTATCGGTGCCATGAGATGAGACATCTTGCAAATGCTTGCCCCAACAAGGAGAAGCTCAAGTTGAAGAAGGAAGAAGAGAGGCTCAAGCATGTCAAATGCTTCAAGTGTCGCACTAGAGGGCATCTCATCTCTATGTGCCCAACCAAGCAATTGGTGAAGCAACAAGATGAGCCTCAACCAAAGCCACAAGTTGAGCAAGAAAAGAAGCCCCAAGTTCAAATCAAGTACAACCATCATGATGGTGACTTGATGAAGAAGAAGAAAACAAGAAGGGGCGGAAGAGCAAGGCATCCAACTCATATCCAAGATGCCAAGATGATAATGAGCAAGAATGAAGAAAGGAAGAAAGATTTGGCTCACATCATGTGCTACAATTGTGACGAATTGGGCCACCTAGCTTCGGGTTGTCCAAACAAGCTTGAGGAGAAGGCTCAAGCAAACAAGAAGAAGCAAGGCAATGAGAAGCAACATTTGAGCAAGGAAGAAAAGGCTCAATCAAAGAGAATTTGCTACTCATGCCGGGAAAGGGGACACATGGCTAATTCATGTCCCCTAGGTAAAACTTCTAAGCCTATTTCAATTGATGATAATATTGTGCTTAGAAAGGATGAAAATGGTACCTCTAAGCCTACTATTGCAACTCATCCCACTACTCATACTAAGGCTATGCCAAAGTATGTTGCACCTAACTTGAGAGGACCCAAACAAGTTTGGGTACCATCAACTAGTGGATGAATGTGTGTAGGTACCATGGCATTGGAGGCTTGATTCAATTCATTTCATGTTGTTCATCATGTGATTGAGTCAAGTAATGAAGCTTAGTGCACATCCAAACCCAATGCCAAGTCAAGTGAAGTGAAGTCCAAGTGCTACAACATACAAGTGCAAAGATCAAGTTGTGGTGGTTGATTGGAATTATTTGAAGGCTTGCAATCGAATTGAGTAGAAGCTTGCTATTTGGATGATCATGAGCTACTAAGGTATATCTCTAGTTGATCATGTTCTTTTAGATGCACATAAGATGATTGAATGGATATATTGCTTAGTAATCAAGTTTGAGTTAGTTTGAATGAATATGTTCACAAGATGACTTTTAGTAAGTGAATTGAATGGATATATGTCTTGTGAGAGTGTTTAAACAAGTTAGCTTCAAGTTTGATTCAAATTGCTAGAGTATAGCTCAATTGCTCAAAGTTGTTCATTATTGCAAAATCTGAGTGAGCTGAGAAGATAGCCATGTTTGGATGATCAAATCTAATTGGATTGGCTTGAAACTTGGTGTGCATGCTCTACACTTATAGTATTAGTTGCTGTAGAAAATTGGAATTCATTGGATAAGTGAAACTCCATGTGGTAGTGGATCTTGTCAACACTATTGCAGCAGTTTTCAGCATGGACAGCAAGTGAAAGAATTGAAATCTGGTAGCAATCTAGAAAGCCAATGAAGCTCAAATTTTTATGGCTACTAGAATACATAGTGAGGCACATCTCCACCAAATTTCATGGTCATTGGACTTATATTTTGGGAGATATGCATGTTTCTTTGAGAAGGACAGAATCTGCCAGAAAAGTGACAATTATTGGATAGATCACAAGTCACTTTGATTGAAAGGCCCTCAAGTTGGAATCTTGTTTATAAGTGGTTGAGGGACCTATGTTTGGTTTTGAAATAAGCTAGAAGCATGACCAAGATGAGTACAAGTTCATTTGATTGAGGAGTGTATTTGGCATACATTTGGTACTCAAATTGAAGATCAAGACCAACATCTAGATGAAGATAAAGATCAAGTTCTAGTATCAAATTGAAGATCATTTGGAAGAAAGAAAAGGACTCAAAGAAGAATTCAAAGTCACATTTCAAGAAGAGTTCAAATGAATCAATCAAACAAAGTCAATTCAAGTGAGTATCAAAGATGATTCTTTGGAGAGAGGTCACTTCTCCCTTTTGTAGGGGCTTGCCGCCTTTGGTAGGTTAACCAAGCTTGGCTTGGAAGGCTAACATGGAAGTGGTGATCTAAAGGGACATTGGAGATGCTTAGTTGAAGAAATCAAAAGGATTGATCAAGAAAGCAAGCAATACCCAAAAGAGAGCAAAATCTTGAAGCATTCAAGTGGTATTCACTATTGATATAAACAAATGGTATTCATATGCAAGCTATGATCAAATGAAGAAGCAAGCCAACCACAACAAGATAGTACACTTAATCATATGGGTGAAGATTTGTTCTATCAATTGGTATCTATTGATCTTCACCATGGACTTCACATTGCTATTTGGAGCTTAATTGGAATCAAATGACTATCCTCTACTCCAAGATAGCAAAGGTATTATTGTAATGTGCATGACCAATTCATCCCTTACTAGTATGCGGTTAGTGCATATAGTACATGCTCAATAGGATCATGCATAACAAATGAAAAGTTTAAATTCATAGCCTACCACTATTGCTCGATTGATTATATGATCTAGTGGTTAGTATGTGAGTTTGTTCATGAGCTAGTGAACCCAAGTATTTGATCTAGAAGATGAGCATTCAAGTGTCTAATTCAACGTGAGTAAGATAACCATTGAAAGATGTGTGAAGAAGCTTACTCTAGAGCACACCGAGTTAGATATCTTATGCAACTTTAATAGTTCAAATAAAAAATGAGAGGCTCATGACAAGAGTTCAAGAAAAAGACAAAAATACAAATGGATATCAAGCTTAAACTATCATTCAAGTGGTATCTAGACTCATCATTTCTTCACATGGTATCTATTCAAAATGGTATATGATCTTTCAAGTGATATTTACCAAGTGGTGTCTAGATCAAGCTCACAAGTGGTATCCTACAAGACTTCAAGTGATCCTCAACCTTAAGTGATCAAATCAAGCAAAGCATCCCTCACCAACAAGAGCTCAAGTTTATCAAGTGAATGACCCATGCTACATAAGAGAAGGTGCCCCACCTATTGGTATCAAGGTCAAAGATCCTACACATGGTGTCATTCCAACACATATGGTGGTGTCCATAAAAAATCAAGACTCAAGTGTAAACCATCTACCCTAGTGTCACCCTTTGTATAAAAAGAGCATACCTTTTATGGTCATTGATGACAAAGGGGGAGAAAGTGCCAAAGATATGATATGATAGGGGAAGAATTTGTGGCAAAAATATGTCAAGGACAAAGGGGAGAAAAAAAGAGAAAAAAAAGATGGACATGGATCAAGAGGGAGCAAGATTGAACAATGGAAAAGGATCAAAATTCTTGGACAAAAGAGAGCACACAAGTAGGGGAAGCAAGCTCATGAATACATGATTGATGCATTTGTTTGTGCATAACATTTGCTTGCTCACATTGCATATGTTTTACATTCCTACATGCTTGTGTGCAATATTTGCTAGAGCTAAAACTTGGATGATGATTGTTTTCCTTTATTTGGTATCTAGAGCATAGTCTTAGTGTAACAAGTGGTAACTAGAACCTTGATTATAATGTTGATCTCACGTAGTATCTAGTTTCACTTGTTTCTAGCAAGGTTGATGCTAAGGATGAATTAAAATGTGGTATACACGCTTCAAAGGTACATTTCCATCTTGTATACCTTAGCATCACTTAGTAGTGCTAACACTCCCACAAATTTCATATTTATGCATGTGTGCAAGCTTGAAACCAAACCATTTGAGCACACATGTAGGGGGAGTTAACACTACCAAGTCGGGTTGTATGGTACTTATCCAAATCTTCATATGTGGTCTTAATATTGGATAAGTATCATAGAATCAAAACCAAGTTAGTAATTTACATTCTTGTAAAGTGCTAACTTGGAATAAGCTTAAATTTCCATATCTTTGTAGAGTTGTCATCAATTACCAAAAAGGGGGAGATTGAAAGGTCCTAGTTTGGTTTTGGTAATTGAGTGACAACTTAGGTGGAGTAATATGTGTTTGAAGTGAATTACACAGGTGATCATGTGTGAGCAACATATGCCATAGAGGAGAAATGGCTTGGAATATGTTGCAAGGCTCACACATGTGATGGAGGAGCTTAATGCACATGAAACATGACATGTGGTCATGTGGCTAAGATGGTGAAGATCAAGGCAAGACTTGGCTTGATGGACCGATTGCAAAGGTGAAGGGCAAGTTGAGGCTTTGAAGCCGTTGGTACCGAGTGTCGGGAGGCTTAAGCAAGACTTGGCGCCGAAGGACCAAAGCAATGGTGAAGAGCAAGTGATGTCAAGATCGATGGACCATGGAGGCCATATGATGATATGAAATGGATCATATCATTTGATGAAGAGGTTGGTGCATGTGTTGCATCAACACCGGAGGAGTTGGAATGGAATGCGCAAGGCAAAGGTATACTTGTAGGGCATTTCATTTCATCGGTCATAGGTGTGTAGAGAAGTTTATGACCGGGTTTAGGATAGATGGCCGTACTATTAAGAGGAGCAAACTTGTTTGCATATCGGTCATCTAGTGCCACTTGAGCGATCTAACTTTGCGGTGTTGCTAGGATCGAGTGGCGTGGTAAGAACAAGTGAAAATCCTTTGGAAAATGATTGTGAAAATGCTAACACACATACACATGATGTTGTACACTTGGTGGTGTTGGCACATTTGCAAAGGAGAAGTTGTTTTGAAAAGAAGTCGTGTTGAAAGGAGGCGTGGAGAAGTGGGAGAAACTAGTGTATAGTCCCTCTCCCCTCCTGCCGAGCTTGCGAGGCAGGATTCAGCGGTTTTCGAAGGAGGAGTGAAGTGCTCTGGGAGCATCGGACGCTGGTCTGAGGAGCATCGGACGCTGGGCCGAGCGTCCGATGGTAAACCCTAGTTTCTGTCAGAAGTTGAAGGAGCATCGGACGCTGGCAACGGACGCTGAGGAAGCACTGTTGCAGAGTCCGATGCAGGTGACGTGGCGTGAGCGTGTCTTCCAGGGAGCATCGGACGCTGGCCTGCGTCCGATGTGGAACCATCGGACGTGTCCGATGTGTTTCTGCCCTCTCTGGAACCTCTCAGGTGTGTCATCGGACGCTGGGGTCGAGCGTCCGATGCTAGAAGTCCGGCGCGTCCGATGTGAGAGCAGGTTTGCGCAGAATTGAGTAGAGGCATCGGAGCGACCGATGCTAGACATCGGCGCATCAGATGCCACTTTAACTGGCGCACGAAGGGATATAGCCATTGGGATCGCTCGGCCGAAGTTGAACGTGGGGGACACGTGGCGAGCATCCAAGCATTGGACGCTGGCCTCAACGTCCGATGGTCCCGATCCGGAGCGTCCGATGGTGGCGTAGTTTGCCCAGTGAAGGGGCAACGGCTAGTTAGCCCTTGGGGCTATAAGTAGCGTTGGTAACCGGCCTTGGGCTGGTGGTTGAGCACTCCAAAGCCTTGGTGGCTTGTGTGGATGTGCTTGGGAGCTCTCTAACTCGCTTGTGCTTGCTAGTGTGCGATTCAATAGCGAGTGAGTGATCGCTAGTGCGTTGCATTGAGAGATAGCATCGAGTGGCACTAGGTGATCGTGTTGCAAGCCGGTGGTGCTTGTTACTCTTGGAGGTTGCCACCTCCTAGACGGCTTGGTGGTTGTGTCTCCATCGTGAAGCCCGCAAGAAGATTGTGCGTGGCTCCGGAGAAGGCTTTGTGAGGGGCATTGTGCTCGCCCCGCGGGGATCGCGAAGAGCAACTCTAGTGGATTGCGCGTGTCATTGAGTTACCCTCACTTGTGGGTGAGTTCTTGCGGCGCTCAAGTGTCGAGCTAGGTGTGGTGCCTATTAGCCGTCGAACTACCAAAGTGTGTGGTCGACACAACGGGGACTAGCTTGGTGGCAACCAAGTGAACCTCGGGATAAAATCACTGTGTCAACATTGTCTACATCTTCTCGGTGGTTTGCTATCTCCATACACAAGCTTGTATTTACTTTCATATATATTGTACTTGTGTAGTTGCTCTTGTGATTAGTTAGCTTGTGTAGCTTGCTAGTTATCTTCCTTGCTTGTGTAGCATAGAAGTTGATCCCGTGAGTGACTAGTTGACTTGTAGTCTTGCTAGTCACATTGCTTAGTTTGTGTAGCTAAGTTGAGCTCTCTAATTTGGCTTGTGTAGCCTTGTTATTGAGCATTGCTAGTGAGCTTAGGCTTTGTGCTTTTTGCTTAGTGGCATGTGTAGGAGCTCCCTGGTTGATTGAGTACTAGTTGCTTAGGTTTGTGTAACCTTGCAAGCTAGAATTGTTTAGGTGAGCTCTAGCTAGCCCGACACCTTATTTGCTTTGTTTAGGTTCTTTTGTAAGGTGTCATAGAGTATAAGTAGAGGGGTGTAGTCTTGGCTAGACCGATAGTTTTAATTCCGCATTTGTTTCAGTTAGCCGCTCCGATTATGTTTAAGTTTTAGAAAAGACTATTCACCCCCTCTCTAGTCTGCCATCTCGACCCTTCACTTGTTCGCCAGGACCGGACTCAAACCTAGGGCTAAGGCGTCGCGGCCGCTGCCACTCTCGTCTCCACGTTGGTCTTTCACAGAAGTTGTGAAAGAGCAGCAAGATGCAAGGGGCAGGTGGTGGCGGAGGTTATGGCGGAGGCCGGGGCTACGACGGCTGTGGAGAGGGCCGGGGCTGGGGGTACAACCCAGGCTTTCAACCCGGCTTCGATCCAGGCTACGGAGGAAGAGGCGCTGGACGCGGCTTCCAGTGAGGCCGAGGTCGTGGCGATCAAGGCTACGACTACGGCCGTGGCGGTCGTCACATTGGCGGCAGCGACATGGGAGGTCGAGGGCGCGCGGGATGGAACACTAGCCATCGGTACCACGATGGGTATCAGCATGGAGGGGGTTTGCGTCCTCGGGGACCAACTCCGGCGGGCGCCGGCCAGCCGATCCAGGCCGGAGGCAGCGACAGCGGTGGTCTGGCCGACAGCGTATAGGCTGAAGGCGGCCTGGCTGGCGGCGGGCCGGCTGTTGGTGTCCTGACTAGCGGCGGCGGCCAGCCGGGTGGATGCGCTGGCAGTAGCACGGCCGGCTGCGGCTGGGGGCGGCCGACGTGGCCGACTGTGGCCAGGTGGCCGCGGCTGGCCAGCAGGCGGCCAACAGCAGCCTGGCTGCGGCACCAGCACCTACCCCGGTGGCGCCTGCGGCAACTCAGGGGAAGATGGCGATGGACTTGGCTGCGCCGCAAGCGGGTTACCGGAAGGTGATCACGGCGGCCCCGGCACCAGATGGATCAAAGAGCTCTGTCCCACCAGAAGCAGTGCATATTCCTGAAACATCCATGCAGGGGAAGCAAAAAAAATAAGGGTAAACCCTACTGCTATCGCTGTTACACAAAAGGTCACACTATGGCAGAGTGTAGAGCGGTGTTAGTTTGCGAGCTTTGCCTTGATGATCATGTTATGAAAAATTGCCCTTATTCAAAAAAATTGGGTACTACTGTTGTTCCTTGCGGTTACGCAGTAGAGGGTCTGGATTTCTACTTTATCCCGGCCATTGACATTCCTAAGGTCAATACGGAAAAGAAATCAGCCGTGGTACATGTTTTAGAGAGTTCACTTGCTGCTGATCAGTTGGCAGTGGAACTCACTAAACTACTACCAGGAAAATACAATTGGGAGATTGTGAAGAAGGGAGCTAATGCTTTCTCAATTAATTTCCCTTCCTCTGACCTATTGGAATGTGTGGTTAACTGGGGTACAATGAACACTAAGACAGTGGAAGGCAAGACCAGATTTGAGAAAGGTCTTGAAAATGATGTGTACAAGTATGAAATTGACAAAGTTTGGGTACAGTTCTGGGGGTTACCCGATGAGCTTAGAGACTTCCCAATTATCTGGGCAATTGGGTCTATTCTGGGTGTCTCTAAAGCTGTTGATATGAAATTCGCTAAGAAGTTTGACAGAGCTAGACTGAAAGTAGCAGTGCTGAATCCCGACCTTATCCCCGAACTGGTGGATGTAGTGATTGGTGATTATGTTTATGAGCTACAATTTCGGGCTGAGCAAGATCCAGCTGATGGTGAGCCTGTGCTGATAGACATGGATTCTACCACATAAGAGGATCCGGAAGGGGGCAAAGAGGGAGATGACCCTATGAAAGAAGATGGTGGCAAACATGAGCCACCAAAGGGCAATGAAAAGAGTAAACCACCAGCCACTGCCAAGGGAGAAGGCTCTGGGAACCAGCTCAACAAGCAGGCTCCTGTGGAGGCTACGCCTACAGGCAATAAAAAGCCTGTGGTAATGCTCTCACATGGGACCAATGAGAACGGACAGTGGAAGATAAATCTGTTGTCTACCCCAAATGGTGCTGGTTCCTCTAGCATGCCAAACATGCACATCGGTGGGACAGTATCTCCGTTGAGATCCAGTAAAAAGAACGCGGGGGCGTTCTGGTGGCATGTTGCTAGGTGTTAATTTATTAGTATTTGATATTGGTGAGATTGAGGAGAGTGATTTTTTTATTCGATTTAAATTATAGTTAAAAGAAGATGATTTTAAATTCAATTTAATTTCGGTTTATGGGCCTGCGCAAGCTGAACTCAAATCCAGTATCCTGTCAGAACTAGTACGAGTGTGCTCAAGAGAAGCTTTACCTATTTGCATGGGTGGCGACTTTAACATCATTCGTAGTCCTGATAAAAAGAATAACGATATCTTCAATGACAGATGACATTTTCTGTTTAATGCAGTAATGGACACTCTTAACCTTAGAGAATTAGAACTGTCTAGAAGAAAATTCACCTGGGCTAAAAACCTGCAGAATCAGACCTTCGAAAAACTTGACATGATTTTAGTGTGTACGGAGTTTGAATCCAAGTTTCCTCTCACTACAGTTTTTGCGCTGTCGAGAGAAATATCGGATCATACTCCACTATTATGCTGCACGAATAACGCCTCCACTTCTTACCAACCCCAGTTTAAATTCGAATTGGGGTGGTTGATGAGAGAGGGTTTTTGTGACACAGTTGCTGAGGTCTGGCAGAGTGTACAGCCTATAGGGCCGCCAATTGAGAGATAACAAGCGCAAATTAGAAGGCTTCGTCAATATCTCAGAGGGTGGGCGAAACATACAAGCGAGGTATACAAAAAAGAAAAAAAGAGGTTGCTAGATAAACTCGATGAACTAGACAAAAAAAGCTGAGGTTGCAACACTTAGTGGTTTGGAAATAAATCTCAAGCAGGTACTCCGTGAGAGACTCACGGAATTATTAAGAGAAGAGGAATTGAAATGGTACTAGAGGTCTAAAGCCAAACATTTGCTAGAAGGGGACGCAAATGCGAAATACTTCCATCTTCTAGCTAATGGACGACATAGGAAGACCCGTATTTTCCAATTGGAAAATGGGAACGAAGTAATTAGTGGCGATGCTCGCTTAAAGCAGCACATTACTAGTTACTACAGGACTCTTTTTGGTCCCCCAGAGACCTCGTCTATTAATTTAGACGAGTCACATACTGGTGATATTCCTCAAGTCTCATAGGTTGAGAACGACTTCTTAACTGCTGATTTTACTGAGAAGGAAGTTAAGACAGCCATATTCCAAATGGAACATAACAAAGCACCTGGGTCTGACGGTTTCCCGCCTGAGTTTTATCAGGTCTTCTGGGATTTAATCAAAGAAGATCTGATGGCTCTGTTGAGGGATTTTCAACAAGGCACTCTGCCTTTGAACAATCTTAACTTTGGTCAGTAATCTTGTTGCCTAAACAAAAAGACGCCAAGATAATTCAACAATACAGACCGATTTGTTTGTTGAATGTATCTTTTAAGATCTTTACTAAAGTGGCAACAAACGGACTGGTGACAGTGGCGCACAAAGTTATTAGACCAACCTAAACTGCTTTTTTACCCGAGAGGAATATAATGGAGGGGACAGTGATCTTACACGAGACGCTACACGAATTGCATTCGAGAAAATAGGATGGGGTGATCTTTAAAATTGATTTCGAGAAGGCATATGACAAGGTGAAATGGAAGTTTTTACAGCAAACACTAAGGATGAAAGGATTTTCCCAGAAATGGTGCAGTTGGGTTGAAAAGTTCACCCAAGGGGGTACTGTCAATGTTAAAGTAAATGATCAGTTAGAGCCTTATTTTCAAACAAAAAAGGGACTGAGGCAAGGGGACCCAATGTCACCAATATTATTTAATATAGTGGTGGAAATGTTAGCCATATTAATCGCAAGAGCCAAGGAGGAAGGCCGTGTGGAAGAGGTGATTCCCCATTTTGATTCAGGACGAGCTATCAATACTGCAGTATGCAGATGATACAGTCATTTTCATGAGTCACGATGTTGCAAAAGCTACTAATATGAAGTTGATTCTTACAACGTTTGAGGAACTATTGGGACTCAAAATAAACTTCCACAAGAGTGAAATCTTCTGCTTTGGTGAAGCAAAAGAACAAGAAAATTTCTACTCGCAGTTGTTTGGATGCAAGCCAGGAAAACTCCCTTTTAAATATCAGGCCTACCGATGAACATCAGGAAGCTAAATAATAAAGACTGACAAGAATTAGAGAACAGAATAGAGAAGAAGCTGGGGGTGGAAAGATAAACTCCTATCAGTGGGAGGTCGTTTAACTTTAATAAACTCGGTGCTCTCAAGCTTATCGATGTTTATGCTCTCCTTCTTCGAAGTTCCAAAAGGGGTTTTACACAAAATCAACTGTTTTAGATCAAGGTTTTTTTTGGCAGAGTGACAAGCACAAGAGGAAATATAGACTAGCAAGGTGGCAGATTTTGTGCCAGCCTAAGCCTCAAGGGGGTCTCGGTATACAAAATCTCGAAATACAAAATCAATGTTTGCTAAGTAAATGGCTTTTTAAGTTGTTAACGAGAATGGGTTATGGCAGGAACTAATAAGAAACAAATACTTGAAAGATAAACCGCTGGGAAAATGTGAGAAGAGGGCAACAGATTCGTATTTTTGGAAAGGCCTGATGAATGTAAAAGACACTTTTTGGGGATTTGGCACGTTTTTAGTCAAAGACGGGACTCAGACTAGATTCTGGTTTGACACTTGGTCGGGAAATAAGCCATTAAAGGACAAATTTTCATCTCTGTTCAACATTGTGAGGCATAAACAGGATTCAGTGGCAAAGGTATTAAGTTCGTCCCCCCCTAAATATCTCGTTTCGACGAAATTTAGTGGGTGCGAACCTTAAAAATTGGCATAGAATTGTAGCCTCACTAATGAGCATTCAATTACAGAAAGGAAAAGATGTTTTGTTTGGTCCCTACACTCATCAGGCAAGTTCTCAGTAGGTTCGATGTATGCAGCATTAACCAATAATGGCTTGAGAGTCCCACAAAATATTTGGCAGATCAAAGTACCTTCAAAAATAAAAGTTTTTTTTGTGGTACCTTAAAATGGGTGTGATACTAACTAAAGATAATTTAGCTAGGCGTAACTGGAATGAGGATAAAAAATGTAGTTTTTGTCATCTTTCAGAAACAATTCAACACCTATTTTTTGATTGCGTTCATGCCAAATTCTTGTGGAGGGCGGGACATTTTCTATTTGGCTTGCCCCCTCCAGCAACCATGGACGACCTGTTCAACACATGGTCGAGGCTTCGGCAGTGGGCAAAGCTACAACGGCATGAAGACGTCCGGGATAGTCTAGTCACTGCAGCCAAAAGCTTAGAGACCGCTGCTTTGCAATTCTTTAAACCTAATGGATGATTATCTAGTAGTTTGATTGGATTGTAATAGTCAAAACTATGTTCGTTTCCGTGTTGCCAGTACGTGGAGTTGAAACTTGATTGTAATAATTGGCATGAGTCTATCCTTTGATAGATGAAGCCAGATATTTTTTATCTATTATCTAAAAAAAATATAAGCAACACATACGCATTAGCTATACCGAAAATTCCAATCACCTTGCGGTGCCAATTTCATTTCAAACCAAATTTTCATCACATGATCTCACACACCCTAACCTGTGGTAACACATACATGTTCTCAGGGTAATACATATAATAATATCCAGCATCATTTATCACTACATAGGTTACAATATATCAAACACAATGAGGGAAGTAGAAAAAAAATATTTTTATCGCCATCATCAATATATCCTAGAACCACCTTTGAAGTAAGCAAAATGTATATTGCCAATCAATCTCCTACTTAGCTCGGTTGCACACCACCCAAATCCGTATTTGCTACTGAACATAACTTAGGTGATCTATGTCTAATTGGTTCCTACAGTACAATCCCAAAACAATCACCAACTAATCCTGACTAGATACCAATATGAGACTAACATAAACTAAGCCCCAAAAATGATATCACAAAGCATATTGGTACTTGTGCTTGTGGACTATATAAAGCAATAATGCAAGTTCATTGAATAACTAGTGGGCATCGAGCTGTGGTGTTCAGTAGGTAGATAGTTTGGATTGAGATCCAATTTAGTGTTTGAGGAAGAAGCGGTAATCTGGGTGATCTACTTGCCGCTGGCAAAGCCAGTCATCAGCAGCTTTCAGAAGCGATGTAGTCAACTGCTGCTCATGGTGTTGATTTGACGTCCACAAGGAACCATTAAATTTGTAAGATGCTAGGCCGATCAGAGGCAGTGTGATATTCCCAGGAACAGCAGCAATTTTATTGTTATGGAAGTTATTTGTCTCAGGACACCCCCTTATTGTACCTGCTCAACATTGCATTTCAATTAGCAAATAGCTCAGAAGTGAAATTCTTCAGGTCTACTGTTGCTTTTAATATGCAACTAGACATATTCTGCACAGGACAGGGTATGCTAATTTGCATTGTTTTCCACCAAGACACACGAGTGCTCACCGTCAGGTGCTGTGGACAATGAATGGAATGTTAAAAAGCAAGCATCCAGATCTTGTAGCGTAGGTCCTGTTGGTATCCGGTATATGGGATACCTGCAATCAACTTTCATTGGATAAGACAGCTATGTAACTATTAAACCAATAGCTAAAGGAGTTAAAGTACCAGGCTACAGAAATCCAACTGGCCGGCAGAAGATCACAGCTCTTGTACGTATTTAGATCAGGAAACTTACATGCAAATACTGAAATCTGTAGGTATGAATAAAAGATAACTGTTAGCTAGGTTATAAATACTACATTTGATTGCACAAGAACTGCAAAAGACATACCATATCTGCTAATGGTTGTCTTCCATATGGTGCACCATGCTCCACATATTGGAAAACAGGGGACGGTTCCTGGTTACATGACTCACAGTAATCACTGAACATACTTTCTTGATCGGTGCCAATATTTTCTGCTAAACATTGGGTTGTTCTTCCAATAGACCTTTCATTATCATTGTCAGTCTCATTTCTTACATCACTGCTTGTGTCTGGAGCATTCTCACCATCACTGTCTTCATTAAGGCATCTGCAGCTGAAAACAAAAAACAGTTCCAGAAGATCATAATTGTCTAAGGGAAAGTTGACCAGAAGAGTACATAATAATAGTAACAATTAATGTATTCATGTATTATTGAAGAAATGACACATTATCTCTAAGATTTCTCCGCTAGTCCAATTCATAGAAAGCTGAAACACAGTCAAGCATTCTGATTTATTGTTTCACCACTAAAAAGTTTCTTTTTATCTGAACAAACCAGTTTATGTGGCAAGGTTAAAATCCTACTGCCCACATTTTTAAGTAGCACTTCATCCCTTGTTGTTGCTGAAGCCAGAGATTACATCCATTATCTCAAAAATGCTCCCGAAATAAACCTAAATAATTATAAACCAGAGGCTTTTATTCCTGAAAAATTAATCAGTGTGTTCTAGGGAAACTGCGGTTTATAAAGTTTGAAACATTTCAGGAAGTCCAACTCCTTCAAGACAAACTTTCAGCTTTGAGAGAAGACAAGAAAAGGTTTATCGGCCAAGCTGAAACCTGACGATTCAGCGACTTAAAATAGCAAGCAGTGCAGTAACAATCAATCTTTCAGTGTTCTAACAATTCTGATAGCCTATTTTTGAATCAATAATGCAAGTGAAATTCTCGTCATATATTTTTTTTTTTGAGAAATTTGAAAGAAAGAAGCATAATAAATGAATTCATCATAGCCAATTTATATTGCTCACCATGCTCCAGAATAGCTGGATTAACTTAAATTCTTTTATGGAAAGGTGATGTGGTTGCAGGTTGGGGCACAATTCTTTGAGGTGTAGGAGCAGCTTTCATGGCCAGTTCCTTGCACTGGTTTGGGGGTTTACCAGATTCGTTGATAGCTGGAATTATAGCGCTCAGGAGCTGATCAGAGACGCCTCGACCATGGTATTAGATAACTTGATCTGGAAACAGATCTCTAGTCAGTTAATGAGATGCCAGGAGAATGGTACTACGGTTCATGTTCTTTTCAAGCAAGTATAGTCATGCTGATATGCTCTGGTTTTCAAGAATACTGTCACCATTAGTGAACCACAATCAGAATGGTTCCGCCGATGAATCGTTCATCTGATCAGTTCAATCACAACCTGTTGTTTAAAGCTAAGCGGACAACTTTGGATTAGATCCCCTGCTTGAATTATTTATAGGTCTTGATACATAAATGTATAACTAAAATTACCCTACAAATATTTAATTCATTTTGAACAAGAAACATCCACACATAGTAATACTGACATTTCACATGTTTAATGCTAGTATCACATGCTGATGCAAATAACATGTAATTGTCATTAATATATGTTCAATGATGATTTGATGATTCATGCAACAGTTACAGCCTCAAATGAATGGTAGCATGCTTGCAGGAACAGAGTGTTCAATGTTAACTATGCTTTAACATAACAAGAAAGGCCATGGGGCTGTTTGATTTGCACTAAAATTTGTCATAAAGTATCCAATCCAAATTTGGAAAGGTCACAATTGGAACTAAAGCCTAGCCCAATTCGTTAAGGCTATGGATGTAAAGCACGGACCACCCAATTTCAAGTCCTCACTGAGACAAATTTAGGTGCCAATTTCTTAATTTATAGCCACCAACTACTCCTATGTTGATCTAGTTTTTTTTTTATATATAGAAAAAAATCAAGGTCACCAATTTTAGTGACCTCAATATTGGCAACCTTTGACAACTAAGGTAGCCAAAGAGGAGAGCTACCATTACATCTTTTGGCACAACCAAATGGTAGCAAAATTGGTCAAAGGTGCCAAATTTTGGCTTGACTAACTTGAGCACACTTGGGTCTTACAGACCAACACATCCATTAGTTCCATACGACTAGCAAGAGCAGACACGCTCATGGAACATTACGAGATCTTGTTTAGGCTCCCTTCGGTTACATCGGAACAGGACGTTCCAGGCTCGGAACGGATCCGATGTTATAGAAATTACTGAAGAAATGGTCTGGCCGGGAATCAATTCCTTACAACCGAACGAGGCCTTAATCTTTAGCAGCAGTGGCGGTTCAGTTTCTTTGGTTTTAAGATAAAGTAGAGTTCAGTATTTCTGGAACAGATACAAAATAATGGCAATAATCCTTCAACTACGTTTGGCTTAACATATAGTATTGACAGAATAGAGGAAGTCATAGTCCACTGTCAACCCATTCAATGTAGGTACGCGCAGATTCCAACAGAAAAATGACAGTTGTGAGCCCGTTATACTACCTCTTGCTTGACTTGCTTGACGGAGGCGGCCGCGAGCCATAGAGCTGGATAGCGGAGAGGAATGGCACGTAGTACTGCACGACGCCGTCCGTGCCATTGAGCAGCAGCGGCACGTCGGCGCCGAACGCGCTCCACTCCCCGAACGCCTCCCACAGATCCGCGAGCTCGTAGTACGGCGCTCCTGCCCGGCACCCCCGCGTGGCCGTCTGCAAGCGCACAAGAACAGCCCAACCGGACCCCGTCAGCCGTCACCACGTACGGAACACACGAGAGGCAAGCAAGCGGTGGCGGACGCACTCGGGGAGGGCACCGCGCGGGCACGCGGACGGCGGTGGAGGCGATGAAGCTCTCGAGGCTGGTCGTAGCAGTAGCAGGCGATGGAAAATGGTCTCGCCGGAGCTCCGGCGTCGGCTTCGCCGTCTCCACGGCCGCCGAGGCAGTTAGTGGCGGATGCTGTTTGTGCTGCTTGTCAAGGAGGTGGCGGCGCGGTGGGGGGCAGTAGAAGCGGTCGGCGGCCGGGGAGACGACGCCGGGGACGGACATGGTGACTAGCGGGCGCCGCTGGAGCTAGTCGGCGGCTCGGCGCAGCCTCGCCGCCTGGGGGTTAAGGTTCCTGGTGTGCAAGTGCTGGAAGCGGGCGAGGAGAGTCGCAGAGGGAGTAGGAGGCTGCGGCGGCGTAGTGGGACTTGGGAGAGGAGGTGGAGAGAGAAAGGGAAGGGAGGGCAAAGGCGGCGGCGGCTGCTGCTGCTGCGTTTGCTTTGCTAGTGGTGCGGAAGGAGAGTGGGGGTGCGAATAAAAATTCACCCATGGGAAAGGGGGAAGATCTGGATAGGGAAGGTGCCGTGGGGTCTGCCGGCAATAGTCGTCGGTGTCGTTGGCATGGATGTTCTTTCTTTCGGGTAAAATCGGTGTCGTTGGCACCACGTCTTAATTTAGAAACTTCAATCTCTCTCTGAGTTTTTCTATGAGTTTTTCTAAGATAGATAATCTATAGGAATATCATTTTAGTTATCATCTTAGTGATTGATAAGAAGTTTCCATCCTTAGGTCTTACTCTCCCTTGCTTTCAAAAGGGTTCGAATGAACACCGACGGGAACAGTAAAAAAACTCCCAACTATTTTGGAGGTGTTTGGATCCTAAGAATAAAATTTAATTCATGTTATATCAGATGTTACAACACTAATTTAGTTTATTAAAAATAAACTAATTATACCATTGTACAATAATTAACAAGACGAATTTATATAGTCAAATTAATTCATCATTAGCAAATGTTTACTGTAACATCATATTGTCAAATCATTAACTAATTAGGTTTAGTAGATTCGTCTCACGAATTAGCCTCCAACTAATAAATTAGTTTTCTAATTAGTATACTAGGAACAGATCCAGCACCGGGGCAGGATGGGCTCGAGCCCTGGCTACCGCTGCTCGGACCATGGAGCCCCTCCTAGACCCTTCCTATAAGTTTGCACATATTTAAGATTAGAAGGAGAGACTAGAGATGAAAGATTATGGCTTATAACTTACTTTTCTAGATCTGTCACTGTTGTATATTTTTTAGGGAGAATTGGCCCTGGGACATTCCGAAAGGCCTAAATTGGTTGGTGCACATATCCACTTTCAATATTTGCCAGAAGACACTATGGTTTCGTGTAATTGGGCTAATAGACATCGACCCTCATCCAATATTTTTATAAAATAGATATAAAATTATATAAGTGCCAAAAAATTATAATATAATTTTTTCGACACTCTACATGATAAGAACTACATACTAAAAATATTATTTTGTGCTGAAATGATCATTTTGCCCCCACTTCATAAATAAACAAAGATAACCATGATTAATTAGTTAATTTATTTGTAATATATTAAAATACTGACAAAATCACAGAATGCATACATCACCAAATCTTGTCTATCATAAAAATATCATATCAAAATAACAAAGTTTAATATATCAATTAAGCTCCACAAGAGATAAATCTATAATTCAGTCATGCTAAATATGTCACTATAAACTTTATTATTTTGAGCTAATATTTTTAGCATTGTCAAGATTTGTTGATGTACGCATTTTATGATTTATCCCAAGATTTGTAGTGACCTACAATCATATAAGCAAATTAACCATGATTATCTTTGTTTATTTATGAAGTAGGGGGCAAAATGATCATTTCAGTGCAAAATAATATTTTTAGTATGTAGTTCTTATCATGTAGAGTGTCGAAAAAATTATATTATAATTTTTTGGCACTTATATAATTTTATATCTATTTTATAAAAATATTGGATGAGGGTCGATGTCTATTGGCCTAATTACACGAAACCATAGTGTCTTGTAGCAAATATTTAAAGTGGATGTGTGCACCGGCCAATTTAGGCCTTTCAGAATGTCCCAGGGCCAATTCTCCCTATTTTTTAATAGACTAAATTATGATCGTAATATTTGATATGATAGAAACTAAACTTTAGTCATAGAACTAAATAAAGTTGTGACTTCTTCATTTAATATGAAAATAAAATAAAAAGGTAAATCTAGAAACAAAAATAAACATGAACTCAGAGAATATTGAGAATTTTAAAAACAAATTAATTCGAGAAAAATATGTATATGACCCGTGGGACCAAGTGCATAATAATTAACAATTGCTATATATAAAAATATGGTTTTTCTAAGACAAGCGTTTGTGTAATCTTCAGCTCGTCGGCGTTGATTGTTGGAGTCGAGGAAGACGACCCCTACTGAACACACACAGAACGCATGCGAACACACTTGTTTTGTGCTGCGAATGTCACAGCTTTTCTCCATTCTATATTGAGGTAATTTAAGGGTATGTTTGGTTCTCTTCTCACCAAGGTTGCACCGCATCTGAACATCCTGACTCTCGCGGGTCAGGCTCTAACTATGCAGATCACTAGTGTTTGGTTGTCTTGCTTTGCAGCGCCAGGATTCTGACAATAGATGTTTGGTTGCCTATTCTCTGGCCTGTACCTATGCTCATTATCTCTCAGTCGACTCATGAGGCGCGCTCGCAGGAGCCAGGCTCCCAAAAAAACAAAAACAAAATCCATTTTTGGGATGCAGGCACCGCGACGCTTTTTGCATGCACGTAGCCAGGCTCCACCGCTCATCTAGCTAATCAATCGCGCATCTCCTGCACCGTGTGAGCTAAGGCTTTCCGAAAACAGCTAACCCAACGCGCCCTAAATACACGCTATTACAAATTAGTGAGTGATCACTAATTAGTCAGGACACTGCGGTCTTCACGCTCTGCTATGCTGCGACATCCCATAACTTGGAGTGCGCTGACGCGCCACCACTGCTAGCACTATGACTCAGCAAAAACAAAAGGAAAACAAGCGAAGCCGCTAAAATGAGATCATCATGCATAAGGTTTCTGCAGACGCGCTAACAAGAGTTCATTTATCCACTAAGTTAAACGCCTAAGTTTGCAACACCTAAGAATAGTGCTGAAAACAGGTTGCTCTTGACGCACTTGATTCGGCAGGCATCGAGTCCACTTTCCTATCTATAGTTGGAGCGAAGAACCGAGCAATTGAGTTTGGATTATCTAACAATTTGTACATAATTAATACAGAAAAATTCCTATTTGATGCCAGAAAGAGTAGTTTTTTTTATTTGGCACTCAAATTCAAATTCTTTCCTATATGTCTCTGTCTCAAATTTTATTTTCATATTCAACACTTTCGTTAGTTTTGTTAGGAAACACCGTTAAATCTCTAGTGAGGCAACACGAAAATACTGATAACTCCTTTGGATTGTAGGTTTGTGGAAAGATTTTTGTAGAAATACTATTTGTAAAGGATTTGTTCCTATCCTATCGTTTGGTTTGCAGGAAACATGAATAGTATTCTATAGAAATTTATTCCTTTGCATGCGGATTCTAAAGGATTTGTAGCTAGTTAGAGCTCAATGTAAAATTCCAGTGCACGAAGACCAAGAAACTTAGTGTTGCTGCAGCTAGATAATGGTGGTTCTTGTATGCAGAAGAAATGTTTTAGCCATGTTGATCAGCTAGTGAAAATAAAACAATTTCATTATGGCTAAAAATCCTTTAGGATTCCTGTGATTTTCCTATGACCTATCAAACAACCATTCCACCATTCCTACAGCTTCCAATCCTTAGTTTTACATCTACAATCCTCCAATATTCCTATGTTTTTCCTATTCTTATATTTTTATTTTTTTATGTTCCAAAGGAGCCCTGAAACCCTTTGAGCAAAGAGAAGGCTGGAATCAGAATGTTGTGGCCAAGCTCAGATCCAAGGCAGCCAGAGATGCTATGGCTAAGGCCAGTATACATGTACTAGTGGAGACACACGTGCAGGTTCACGTGTCGTCGGCATACAGACCATCACCACCAGACAGCAGACCAGTACGATCCGTCGGCCATCATCAGGCAAGCCTGGGCAGACACACACAACCATGGCCGGCCACGGGCAAGCACGTCCGACCACAGCCTTGTTTTTTCACTCTGTCTCCGTGACGTCACCATCACATCAATGTTTAGATGCATGCATGAAACATTAAATATTGGTAAAATAAATAACTAATTACACAGATTGATTGTAAACCACAAGACGAATCTTTTGAGCCTAATTAGCATATGATTAAATAATATTTTGCCAAATACAAACTAAAGTGCTACGTTTAAGAAATAAAATCACCGGTTACATCTAAACAAGGCCCACATGTCACCCTGGGCAAAAATAACCGAGAATCGAGAATCGAACCAAAATAACCGGAACCGAAACCGAAATAACCGAAACCGAAAAATTCGGTTCCATATTCGGTTCTCACTTCTCAGGAACAGAATTTTAGCAGGTCAATTCGGTTCTCTACCTCGGTTAACCGAAATAACCGAACAGAACCGAATTTCATAAACAAGTCCAATAAACCTCATAATCTAGGCCTAATACTACCTTAATCCTAGATATAAAAGGTGGATTTTGCTCATAGCCTCACAACCTCACTTTTTAAAATTTTGGCTTTGTGTTTTTTTAAAAAATGGCTATTTTTCTATTATTTTTTTTACTTGGGTAAATTTTATGTTAGTTCGGTTAGAACCGAAACCGATTTTGCTCGGTCCTAAGATTTCCGAAGAACCGATCGGTTCCTATTTCTAGGGAACCGAATTTGTGTCCAGAACCGAAGAACCGAACCGATAACCGATTGCCCAGGCTGACCCACGTGTGGCCACGGCCTGCCATAGAGAGGCAGCGGGCGGCCACGGCGACAGCACACGGTCACGACCAGGCCAATCCCGGCGGCACTGGCGACCAGACCAATCCCGGCAGCAGCAGTGCCTATGGGCGTGATTGGTTCATGTTCCAATCAAGCCTGGCCTGAACTTTTCAACGAGGCCCGTGCTGGCTAGGACGAACACATGCAAACCCCATTTGATTGGTTACGCGTTCGTATGCAGCCAGGCTCAGATCAGAAATTGATTGGTTCTCACATTTGATCGGTTAAGCGAACCAGCTTGGGAGAGACGCACCCCCGTTTTCTTCGCGATTCAGGTATGTCTTTTTTACTACTACTATTACTATTATTATTAGCTTTTATATTATATCTTAAAGTGCGTTAGATTAAATAAATAAAATAATGTGTTTTAAGAAGTTGATGACTAAAAGAGAACCCTATCTCTCTAATCTTTTGCATGGAAATTATGAATAGTTGCTCTATCTAATTTCTTTCAAATACCTAGTCTTCAAAGCATGAGTTCTCCTAATTAATAATGATGCCTTAAAATAAAATTAAATGCATGGTTGGTAAATACTTAATCTAAGGTCTAGATAATTAGGATATGACATGTGATGATCTGAGCTGCTATTATCTTGTTCTAAACAACACTAAAGTTCTGGAGATTTCTAAATATAAACAACTAATAATTGCATTGAGTTAAATTAAGCTTTGTGACCCTATAAGTAGTTTATCATGCCATTGAATTGAGATCACTTACATATTTCATCCATCTTCTGCATAAATGCTCATAATTATCTGTTGCTATCCTCTCAGAAGTTTGTTGGAAGCATGTGACTATTTAAAAAAAAGAGAAAGAAAGATCTGAGGAAATAAAAAGGGACAAGTGTCCGAAACCTCAAAAAGATAGATCCCGAGGAAATAAAAAGGGACAAGTGTCTGGAACCTCGAAGAAAAAAATGTTAGAAAAAAATGGGCAAGTGCCCGACAGTAGAATTAGCCTAATAGCCATATGTCTGTCATAAACAGAAGAGATTGAATATATTCAAAAGAGCATCCGACTCCATTTTTCCATACACATGTACTTCTTTATTTAATGGTTGGTTGACTTTCTCTTTGGATCCATTGTTTAATTTAAAAACATATGTATTAAAGCTTAAAAAAATTAATTAAAACTCCGAGATAAAGATGAAGTGAAGGAACTAGAGACATAGTGCTTGATTTGATCGTTCAATCTTTCAATTATTCAAGATCTAAGGTAAAAGTAATAAGCCCCATGAAGGATAACATAAAATATTTTGGAGAATTTTTGTTTAACAACAGGTATACTTGTTGGAAGTGAAGATATTGTAGCAACTCCTGATTCATTGTTAATTTTTGATTTTGCTAAGGGACTAGCAAAAGGTAAGCTTGGGAGAGTTGTTGACACTGGTTATCTATCAAAATTAAAGGATAAATAAATATGAAAAGGACATGAATTCAATCACCAATAAAGGTTTAGGGTTTTAATTGATAATATTCCACGAGTTTTGGTGAATTATGAATCTGCAGGGATTAAACAGGAAAACAACCCTCAATTGCTTCCCCTATAAGGAAACCGACGGGAGATAACGCAACCGCCAAGTCAGGAATATGCCAAAAGATTCTAGAGAACACCTGAAGACTCCACGAGGCGGGGCACCCCGAGCCACCTCCAGGCGGGACCAACCAGTCTAGTGGGCCCACCGGTCGGTCGGCCCAGGGCGCCGCCGACCTCCCCCTTCTAGAACCTTCCTCTACCGCCTCTGAGGATCCATCTCAGCCCTACGTGAAGTCGGTTTGATCTAACTGTCGCGGTTGATCCCTCAGGCATATATATACAGGCCCCCAGGCCCCAGGGTAGAACAATTCTCTCTTCAGAAAAGTCTACGCCTTATTCAGAAACCCTAGAAGAAGACTTTAAGAGCCAGCTTTCAAGTAGAAGACTAGTTACCCCTCTAGTTTAGGTTTAGAACCTAGTCTTATACTAGAACTAGAAGAGAGAGAGAGGAAGAGATCAAGAAGGAGCTCCGGCCTGTTAGATCAACTTCTTCTTCTTGTACCTGCGGATTCAAGTTCATCTTCAACTTGCTTCAGCGATTGTTTCGGTAATCAACGTCTATATTTAAGTTTGAGCCATTGTTCTTATTATTCTTAAGGTTTATGACTCTCTTTTGAGTACTTTAATTCTAGTCGCACTAGAGTTAGAGTAGTTGGATAGTGTAAGCGTGGTGCTTAGACTTGATAGCTCATAAATGCCTCCTATAACGCCGATAGTAGTGGTTGTTTGCAAGAGTGACTCTTATAGCCTTGTTGATTCTTCTATAGTCCACTTACTCGTGTGTAGGTTCGGTAGGATTATACATTTGCATAAAAGATTCATACTCTGTTTGTGACCTTTTATGGCAACTTCCCCACTAAGAATAATATAAACATATCACTCTTGAATTGGATTTAGACAACCTTAGTGACCCCCTTTATACTTATAGATTCTCCGTCCTTGTTAGCTACTCAGGGGTTAGACTTTAAGACTTAACACTATTTGTTCCTTTGGGTTCGATATTAAACTGGGTTACTCCGGTGAAGTTCTACATCGGTAGATTTTATCTGTGCACTTACGGATAAAGTAGAGTGTGTGTTAATTTATGCCAACATGCTACTTCATATATGCTAGGTTGCTATGTCTCTTGCTCTGAGTCACTCACTTGCTTGGTATGTTCATATTTTGCTTAATTTGAACCAAGTATAAGTGAATTTGAAAAGATCAAGTTGAGATTGTTTTGTCAACACATCACGGTATCGAGACTGTTTCTCATTGCACATTTTGAGTTAAACTTGAGCCGTGTAGTGTAAGACTGAAACCGATGCTTTAAGCTTCCGATTGCATTTTGTGCATAGGCTTAGCTCGGTTGAAAAGTTAGGCAAAGATAAGCTTTTAACCTCTCGCAATCACATGCTAAATCTGAACTTGTGTCAATAACCACTGCATATCTCCGATAAAATTTGATCAACACAAGTCTATGTTTCATTCTATAGCATGATGATTGAACTTTGCTAGGGGTAGTTCACCTTTCATACATGTTTAGCACTTGTTTGACTTACATGTTCTGTGCTATTTTGATGGTGAATCCCTTTTCTGAATGGCTTAAAACTGTTCACTAGCTTATTTTGTTCCTATTTCGTATTCTATGATCAGTTTGAGCCTTTGCTAGCACTTATTCTTGTTGCTAAGTTGTCGGATCAACACTTTTTAGAGCATCTTTTCACTCTAATGACTATATACCTAAAGCTGCTGACTTGCATTTTAGGCTCATATGCATGTGCTTTGCTCCGATAGGCATGGCCTAGCTCCGACTCGCTTGTTTGAGCTCCATTTCATATCTTGTTCAAATGCAATTACCCCCAAGGGGGAGAATTTTTGCTGTATGGTGACAATTTACAACTCTTTGTGCTTCACTTGTCGAGGGGGAGTTCTTTTAGCAAGGGGGAGTCATTTGCTTCTTGTGCTCCGATCGCTAGCTTCTTGCTGTTTTTTACTTGTTTTGGCGAGTTTTTGATTGGTATGAAGCTTCTCAGCTAGTGGTGTTGAGCCCTTTCTACCTCTTCTTGAGAACTAGCTAGCTTTTGACTTGGTTGCGTTGAGCCGTTGCCCATGTCTTTGGGAACCAAGTCTTTGCCTTCGTGATCGAGTTTTGCTCTATGTTGAGTTGTTGCTCTAATCCTTTTCTTGGTTGCGTTGAGTCGTTGCCCATGTCTTTGGGGACCAAGCTTTGCTTATCTCGATTTGTCCTTCTTCGGCTTTTATCTAGGCTCTTGGGACATCTTGAGTAAGTTTCTTTTTTCATCTACTTCTATTTCTTTTTATTTTTGATTATCGGATACTCTGTGTTGACGATGCACTCATCAAGGGGGAGATAGCGAACACAAGGTTGATATGTGCCCTTGTGGTTCCACCCTCTGAGTGATGAGCGACCGGTCAACAGGCTCAACGGAAGGGGTGAGTGGCAACATGTGTCTCTTGACTGTGTTGATGTGTAGGTGTGGAGCTCGGAGACAGTGATCAATGGCGAGGTGAAGGTCAAGTAGAGACGGGCCGTGCCGATGGACCGAGAGCGGTGAAGGGCTGACGTGAGGCTTGGACCGACGGACCGGAGGGCCAGAGGACCAGCTGTGGTAGCTGGCACTTGGCTTCGATGAGCGAGAGCATATGGGGATGTGCGATGACATCGACCGAGTCGGGAGGAAGACGATGGCATCGTGGCACTTGGCGGGAGGTCGGACACGAGCTTGCGTGCGGTGCAAGTGCCGTCGGCCAAGTCAAGGAGGAAGGCGAAGGCGTTGTGCCCGGCGTGGAGGCTGGACATGCATCAACATCAGTGTCAGTGGTCGGGGTGTGCGTACCACACTTCGTCTACGACGTGGGTTCGGTAGTTGAGTCTCAGAAAGCTACCATCGACGATTTCCGAGTTTGGACCTCAAAAATCGGGATGGCGGGTTTCCGAGTTTGGGCCTCAAAACTCGGGGTGGACCGTTTCCAGGTTTGGGCCTCAAAACATGGGCTAGCGGGTTTACCGGTTTGGGCCTCAAAACCGGGCGGAGGTTCCTATGCGGAATGGTCGACGCGTGGCGGCACCGAGAGGCTTGCGTTTTGGTGAAGCTATCGGTGAGGAAGGCGCGGTGGTCGACGA
Source organism: Coix lacryma-jobi var. lacryma-jobi (assembly GCA_009763385.1). Classification (NCBI taxonomy): domain Eukaryota; kingdom Viridiplantae; phylum Streptophyta; class Magnoliopsida; order Poales; family Poaceae; genus Coix; species Coix lacryma-jobi. The sequence goes on along the minus strand of CM019827.1, from coordinate 111,946,030 downwards.
GACGACACGTGGCAGCATCCTGGGGCTTGCGTCGAGGCGAAGCGAAGGATGAGAAGGCGTGTGGCCGTTGGATGAAGACCTAACGGAGTTGGACTGGAATACCCCTAGGATTAGCCTGTTCGCTCTATGTATCTAGGGGTAGAAGGGGAATAATGTATTAGGATATATATATAGAGAGGTAGCCCCTCCTCTCATTCTATCCTTGCAGCATTTCATTCTCGCAGACTCTCTTAGGTTTTCCTCCCTCTAGCTGCTTGTGATCCGCAGAGTGCTACAATACCTCTGTGTACTTGGTGATTTTGAGGAAACGGGACCTTAATCCCATTGGCTCCTCGTGGGGACGAGTTCCGGCTGAAATCGAGATCAAATTCGCGTTTTGTCTTGTGTTCTTCGCGTTTTGTTCTTTGCCTCCTCGGAGAATTGCTTCGTTCTTCCATTCCAAGGGATGGTTTTCAATTTTTTTTTGAATCACTTTGTGCTAGGATGTGAGTGTCATCTTTCCACCGAAGGATTTCCTCTCAAACCTCACGAGCACATAGATCGGGCTGAAATCATGTCCGTTCTTCATTCTTCCCCTTTTCTAGTGTTCTTCGAATTTCTCACGATTGAGTTTGTTTGGAGCGATGATTTCCTAAGATTTGCTCCCCAATACGTAAAGGAACACTTGGGAGAAGTTTGATTGAAGCCCCATTCGATTTGGTGGAGATTGAATCGATTTTGGTTTTGACGTGAACTGTTTTCAGGCTTTCTGGGCACTCGCGGACTGTCCGGCCCCCTGGCGGTGGACTGTCTGGGGATCGGGTTTCGTCCTGGCAGAACTGCGCAGCTCAACACTGTCCCTGGTCAAGGACCGACAGACAGTCCGAGACTTGGTCGCGGATAGTCCGGGACTTGGACAGGGCTATTTCCGAACAGTTGATTTTTGAGATTTTTGCCGGCGGACAGTCCGACACCCAGGCACGGATAGTCTGACCTTCAACCACGGACAGTCCGGGACTCTAACCGCGGACTATCTGGAAACCTGTTGAAGGTGGAGTTTTCTCCCGTTGCTTTGGCACTTGGTTTTCAAGGTTCTCCGGTAGTTCCGCTATACTATTAGGACATCTCCTTGGGTATCCACCTACTCGTAAGTCATGAACTTGCCGGTCATTTGAGTCTTTGTATTTTGGGGTGATTTTCTGGGACAAGGGCCATCTATTTCTCAAGAAGAAATTTGAGGCTCCCATTCGCCCCCCTCTGGTTGCCAATCCGGTCCTTTAAATGTGTTTGTGGATCTGTCAATGAAATATCGGCGATAGTCTACCGAGGGGTATGCCCAAGGTAGTATATTAGATTGAGGAGGTGTGGAGACGACTGCTCAAGCGTAAACACAGGAATGAGACATGGCAATTTAGACAGGTTCGGGCCGGCAAGTCGTTGTAATACCCTACGTCATGTGTTTTGGTGGCTGGATTATCTAATGAGATGCGTTCCAATCTCCAATTGGAGGGGGTCCCTGCTGGCCTTATATAGCTGGGGAGCAGGGTTACAGTTCCTAACATATTACAAATGGTTCCTTAAGGCAAGGAATCCGGATCTAACTCTAGGATCTTCCTTGGTGGGCAAGGCTTCGTGAGAGTCCCTGGCGAGCACGATAGTCTGGTCGCGTGCCGCAGGGCCTTCAAGCTGGGCTGTCCTTGACGAAGGGCCCAAGTAGGTCTATGGGGGTATACGGAGGTAATATCCCCACAGGATCCCAAGACCAAGAATAGGAATTGTATTGTGTTATCTCATCTGAGTCAAGTGTCCTTGACCATACTTGCACCTACTTTATTTTACTTTTGATATTAGAGTAGTTAGATCTAGTAGATGAATGTAGTGTCTAATTTTTAATCCCATGTTAGGGTTTACTAGATCTTGTTTATATTTTCCTTGTCACCTGATGGATTTATGGGTAGATCTCATGCTTAGTCCTGCAGTCATGGTTGGGATGAGATGGTTACAAATAACTTGCTTAATGATCTATGCAACAGCTGGGTTGGTAATTTTTGTAGCAACATGGTGATTAGGTAAATCCGGTAGGATGGACCTTTTTTGTGGGGTTTTTGGTTGCCATGGACTTGGCAGATGATGTTGGTGGTTTGGGCCCATGCTAGATTATCTTACCTGGATCCCTAAGATCTGGTTCTCAGAGCATGTAACCCGACTTAATAGCGCAATCATGTGGTCTGGATGAGCTAGACCTGACTAAGTAGTTAGTTTCCTCCAAGTTGACGGTTCATATGGGGTCGGTTTGTGTGGCACAAGAGGGGGCTTTTGCAGTGGTGTTGGTACCCATTGTTAGCGGTGAAACCTTAGTGGACGTGTAAAATGGACTTGGAGGGAATTTTGTAAAGGCCTTGTAGTGCGATCCTGCTATGCACCTTGGCAGTGTTTACCTTGACGGGGAAATGCACTACTCGTGGGTAAAGATGTGCAACCTCTGCAGAGTGTAAAACTAATATATCAGCCGTGTTCACGGTCACGAGCGGGCTTGGACTTCTTCGAGATTAGTTGGTTACCATACTAGTTTGGGTTTCTGGTTTCTTGATGGACTTCAGGTGTGGTTTGCCTGATGGACTTCAAGTGTGGGTTTGCTTGGTGGATTCCAAGTGTCATTTGCTCGGTGGATCTCTAAGTGTTGTTTTGCACGGTGGACTCCAAGTGTTGGTTCTGGTTAAGGAGAAGGTGGTTAAACCTAGTAAATAGGTGCATAGAAAAATAGTATTAATAGGATGTGTTGCTTTAGGTGCTCGTGTCAAATAGAGTTAGCCTATCCTTGATATTAGCCTCATGTCACATTATTTCCTAAACTTGTGGAGTACATTTTGATGTACTCACCCTTCCACTTTGTCCCCCCTGCTACCCCACCTAGACGCTGGAGGCTACAACAGAAGGAGCATGAGTATCCAGAAGACGGTGGCTTCGACCCAGACGAGTTGTACAAGGCTAGTGTTTTCCACGGTCAACCTTCCTGTGGAGTTGGCGTCCAGTTTCTGCGAGTCTTCAATGTACTTTTATTTTGGACCTGAGGGTCATTTTTGTAATAATGTTCATTTATGTTATACAACTTTGATTTTGATACTATTATGATGTTGATATATGTATGAATATTGATCCTAGCATATGTTGATGGTAGTTAACTCCTATTTTAAGCCGTCAACTAACCCCATAATGACCTAAAATGACTTAGAGTATAGTTATAGGGTTTGATTCTAATGATTTCCATAAGTTGTGTTGTTCTCACTTGTTTTGCTGAATATTCAATATTTCATCATAAGAAAGTATCTCAAGTGAAGAATCAGAGCACACCATCGTGCAGAGCTCATCGATACAATCGAAACAGACATATCATCTGCCATATTTGGAGTCCCAGAGCGAGAGTACTCGATGAATACGACTTGGAAGACTCTAGAACACTCTAGAAACATTATGCATATAAAGTCCTAGGGTGTAACAGACAAAATTTCATCAGCTGCAGTAAACCAGAATTGTCGAGGGACCAAACAGGAAGATCACGATGAAGAATCCAACCACGCCACGATTACTTGCGCAAACCAACCGAACTCCTGCGCTGGAAGGATCTAAAAGACACCAGGATGAAGGAGGATCCCGGAGGCTGACAAGTGAGGTCGGTCGGCCTGGTCCCACCTGTCATCCCATGTCCTTCGTGCGACATGACCTAACCGACCTGTACTTCGTATCTAGGCCCTTGATCAAGGTCAGTTTGATCCGAAGGCTACGGTTCATCCCACCGGCCTATATAACCAGACCTAGACCCCCCTGGGGCAATCAAATCTTCATTCATTCAATCCATCCTCAGATCATTTAGTTCATATGTATTCCTTGAGAGGACAACCAAGAGGTCCACCATCCTAGGGCATAGCTAGAATAGAATTAGAAGAGTCAAGGGAAGCTTGGATTCCGAATCTAGTCACAAGGAGGCTAGGTAAAGCCTTGTAACTTCTCTCTTGTATCAATGTTGTTCTTCTATTTGTCTAATTGTCTTCTAGTTCATCTATTTGTTCTAGTTCATCATCTATTTGTTCTAGTTCATCTGCTAGTTCATCATTGTGTTCTTAATCTAGTTCCAATTGTTCTTCTAGTTCTTATTCCTGTTCTAGTTCTTGTTCTAGTTGATACTTGATATGACTTGTTATTGTTTCGTGTTCATAATTATACTGTTCATCATCTACTTTGATTATATGTTTAGCATAGCTAGGGCATCATTATGTTTATGCTCTTGTTCGTATAGCGCTCATTCTGATGATCAAGGGGTGAGTGGTCAACATTGTGTAAGCGCGGTGCTTATACGTTGTCTACCTGCGAATGCACCCTATATTCCGAGCCAGCAAGTGGTAGTTCACGAGGGTGACTCTTATAGTCTCGTTGATTCCTCTGTAGTCCACTCCCCGAATATAGGACTAGTAAGACGCGATCACCTGGAGGGGATACTTTGTATCTGATCCTCCACGAGTGATATCTCTTGTGTATAAATATAAGTTATTCTAACCATGATTGCTAAATATAATTGCACTAATTGATGTAGTCTATGACCTATAGTTAGAACAATATTAGGAAGTTAATCTATCTCTTTCTAGTTTTAGTTATGATCAAATCCTAGATGGAAAATGCTCTCTGGAACTCTTTTCGTTTATCATGTTCTATTTATCTTATTTATCTTATATCTATTATGAATGATTCCTGTGTTGAGAAGATCTAGTGGAACTCTTATCATAAACATGTGCGTGTCTTAGTTTGTAGAGTTTATCTCCTGCCACTTCTTGAGAACTTAGATGTAGAGGCATAATATAAATAACGATTCCTTGGAACTCTCCTAGGTGAAATGCTACAATGGGTGTATTTTATCTGTGCGCTTGTGGATAATCTTATTTGATATTTTATAAGGGCATAATCATAAATTCAACCACATCTCTAGTATTGCTGCTAGTGGTGACAACCTAGCTTTAAAGGTGACGACGTTAAAAATTGTCTACCCACATTTCTGGCACCGTTATCTGAAGTGATGCTAAGAGATGTCAACAAGCATTTCTGGCACCGTCGTTGGGGATGTGTAATTCCAAAAGCACATCCCACCTAACCTTTTTAAGTTACTCATAGAAGACCAGGAGATATTAGAATATAAGTTGAATACCTAGGAACACACACATGTGATAATCAAGACACACTATTGATCTTCACTCAAACAGTCTCACCCTATCTTTTTTGTCTATTTCTTGAATATCTTATTGCAAGGTGATGTATGACTGGATTTGATAGACCGACAAACTACGTTGACGATCCTGAGGTTTTAATTAGAAAAGCCAAAGCCAAGCTCAGGAAATCTCCAACCACTTTGTCTGAAGACACTCAGGCTAGAAGAAGCTTAACACCAGTGCTAGAAGACATGGCTGACAAGACTCACCGTGAATTCTCCACTCCAACCACTACCAACATCAGGACTGGAATAACAGTCAATATGGGAGATAATGGATTCAAACTCAAGCTGTCTCCGCTCAGCATGGTGCAAGCCAGCCAATTTTGTGGGAAAGCACATAAAGATGCGAGTGCCCATCTCCAACACTTCCTGGAGATTTGCAACACTTTCACCATCAAAGGAGTCACCAAGGATGTCATATACCTCAATCTATTCCCATTCTCACTTTTGGGAAGAGCGAAGCAGTGGTTCTACTCCAACAAAGATAGAAACACTACATGAGAGATCTGCTCCACTACTTTCTGTAACACCCCTGGTGTTTAACTGTAATTAACCTGACATGTCATCATCATTAGTCATTAATCATTCTTGCCTTGCATTTATGTTTGCTTAGTACTTGTGTAGCAATCTCTTTTCAAAAACCCTAAAAGCCCAAATCTTCCTATAAGGGCAAAAATGGTAATTTCACCTCTGTGCCTAGCTTTGTGTAATTCTTGTTCAGTTGGATGTCTTGAAGTTTTGTTGTGTTGGCCAAAGTTCAAAAACCAAAATCAGAATTCAAATCCCTTTGCAAAACCCTGATTTCCAAACCCTGGATTTTATCCCTCTTTTTGTAATTCAAAATTATTCAAAATTTGGGGTTGGTTCAAAAAGTAAAGTTGTAGATCTGGCCAAGAGAAACAACTTTGGTATTTACAAATTGTCAAGTTTCTGTACAAAGTTTGAAGTAAATCCAAATTCATTCAAACTCCAGTTTTTGTCCCTTTTTGAGTTTTCAAAATTAATTCAAAAACTATTGAGTTTCAGAAAAAGTGTATATAAGCAAAGTTGTAGGTTTTGTCAAATGGAACAACTTTCATATATAAAGATTTTCAAGTTTCAGTTTGAAATCCAAAGTAATTTTGATTTTAATCAAATTTGAAAAGTGTCCCCTTTTCTGTTTTTGAATATAGTTCAAAAACTATTTGGAATTTGAAAATGCTCATATTGACAAAGTTGTAGATCTCTTTTTTCTGAGCAACTTTGGTATTTTGAGTTTTTGTCGCACAGTTCAAATTTTGGGAGAAATTTGCAAAATACAAAAACTGGCCAAAAGTCAAACCCTAGCCCCTACACTGTTTTTCTTCCCCGTAGAGCCAGGGGGAGGGGGGGCCCGGCCATGGCGCCGGCGCTGCGCCTGCAGCGCATACGGCTGCTCCCCATGCGCCCTTATCCTGCCGCCACTGTCTCCCTGTTCCCTCCGCGCCCGCACGCGAGCGCTGACCCTCGCTCTCGGCCCCTACTGCTCCTGCTCGCCGCCGCCGCATGGCCATTGCCGGCGCTGCCTGCGCCCGAGCCCCGGCTGCACGCCAGCGCCTCCGCCAGAGTGCAATCGAGTGCACGTGCGCTCGCCGAGCTTATCCAGCCATCACCACGGTCTCTACCGGCCGCTATCCGCCTCTATAAAAGCCCCGCCGGTGTCCGAGCTCCTCACTCACCTCCGCCACCGTGGCCAGCCCACTCCAGACCCTCCGCCGCTCAACCAACTAGCCCAACAGCTCCGTCTTGAGCTCGTGAAGCTTCTCCGCTCTTCAATTTCATCTCTACCGCCTCCTATCGCCCGGCGTAGCTCGCCGTTCCCATCTCCGGCAGAAACCCGGCGAGCTCGGGTTCGTGAAATACTCCCTCTCCGGTCACGGATACCTTCCCCTGACCCCTGTGTCAGCTTCCTCGGTTCCGTGCGACTCTGACCAGGCCCTTGCGGTCTCGTGTGTTGCGCAGGGTCGTCGGAGCGCCGCTCGCCGCTCGCCGCCGAAAGAGCTCCACCGAACCACCGCCCCGCCGAGCCCTGTCTCCGACCGTGGTAAGCCCTCGAAGCCCCCTCGGTCTCTGCCGTTTAACGGCGCAAGCTCGAGCCAGGCCTCGGGCGCACGCGTTCACTGTGGCTCGAGCCAGGCCTCGAGCACACTTTTCCGTCTCGCCCGAGCCCAAGCCTCGAGCGGACAGACCCTCACCACTTCGCTCGAGCCAGGCCTCGAGCGGACTCGTGCACCCTCCGCTTCGTCGAGCTAGGCCTCGGACGGACGCTTGCTTTTCCGTCTCGCCCGAGCCTTCCGTCTCGCCCGAGTCCGCTTCGCCCGAGCCTCCGGGCCAGGCCTCGGACGGAGCAGTCACTTTCCGACTCGCCCGAGCCCGTTTCGCCCGAGCCCTTCATAGAAGGAGCACAGTGCTCTTTTTCCTTTTGGGGAGTTGTGAATAGTGTTCTGTTTTCTCTTTTTTGTGTGAATTAATCTGTTGTTCCTTAAATCCTGATAAAATTATGGTATGCTCCATGCACTGTGTAGTATTTAATAAAAATAAGAAACTTGACTTTTCTGCAAGAATTCAAAAATGTAAAATCCCTCTTTTAATTAATAAATGGATAGTTTTGGATTTTTAGAAAATTATTTATAACTCCAAAAATCATGAGACTAATTTTTGTGAGCTTCCTATGCCATGTTTAGTCTCTGGTGAAATTTTGAAGTCTTTTGGAACAAGTTGATTTTTGAGCATTTATCTTTAATTGTTAAATAGTGCCTTTTGTTAATTAATGTCTGGAATTATTTGAGCACCTTAATGACCTCCAAAAATTATGAAATTTGTTTTGCCATCTATCTACACCATAATGAACTTATGTGATTAATTTGGTAATTTTTGGAACAACTTCATAAAATGACCTTTTTAAATAAGTAAGGAAAATAGAGAAAGTGATTAGGTTCATGTTGTATGCCCTGTTTTGCATTGTTCATGATAGCATACTCATGTGCATGCATCATTGCATTCGTATAGTCACCGAAGAAGGAGTCAAGATCGAGGGAGCCGCCGACGAACCTGTCCCCGAGGCTACTCCGAGTTCCGACAACTGCTCCGCCGCCTTCGAGCCTGCCCTCTTTGCTCTTCAAGGCAAGCCCCGGTGCATTTAACCCTTTCCTTGAATTTATAAAATGATTTCCTTAAATGCTTTTGAGTTAAATTATTGCATTAGGTTTATAGGAGTTGTGTGCTATCCTAATTGATGCACTATCCACCTTGACCACTGATACACCTGATACCTGCTGTTCAAAAGTATTTGAGAAAAATGCTTAGCAATGCTTATTGAATTAGACTTTGCAATAAAATGCCAATTTTAAAAGTGTGATCACTTAAGGAATGTTTATGGGAATTTGGTCTTACTCCCCGGCTGTTGGCTAGGTATCTGATCCGTACCTAGTCAATAACGAGGAGAGGTTGTCCGAGCGTACGGTGCCGTCATGTTGTAGTCCGGGACTCAACAGTTGACACCGACCGGGACAGGGTTAAAAAACTGACAGGACTATTACGCTTGGGTGAGATATAACCAAGGTATAGTTCTGGCTGGAAAATTAGGGACCATCCGTATGGGGACTGCTGGTCAAGACTTGTAACTATTCACATACTTCGGAAAGCTCTGGCTCCGAGAAATCCTTGATTGGGACCGACAACCGCGCACTGGGAGTGGAGAGATGGCGGAAGTAGCATGTACCCACGTGGTCGTCGTACCTGGAAAGGAGTGGTGTACTGTACTTCCGGGTGGCGTAGGACCGGTCCAATCTTGGAGGAATCGTGGTAGACGAGTTGGCATATGCAAGCTTGAGTGCTACATATGCAGTGTGGATAGGGATCCTCAGCTGAGTATTATTTATCCGGATTAACGTTGCTCCTCGGTTATGGAGACTTGGTCCACTGACTGTCAACGGAGAGTGGTTCTCAACTAGGAATGTTTTGAAATGTAAAATGAATCATGAATGATGAAAAATTGAGGAATACTGAATCTTTCCAAATAAAATAAGGTTTACAAAAATGCTTTTCTGCAAAATACTTGATCTTGCTTAAGCCTTACCTTGACTACCCTAAGCCTCTCATTCCTGAGTCTTCTCCCTTTTTCTTTAGTCGGGTAAGTCTTGTTGAGTACCCCAGTACTCAGGGTTTGTTACCCATGCTGCAGGTATGACAGAGTCCCCGATGTGTCTTGCACCCTGCTGCGTGACCATCGTCCAGGAAGAGGCCGATGAGGCCGAAGAATAGTTGTACACCCTCGGGCTGGGTGATTATAAGTATCTCTGCTGTTCTCCACTATGTTGCCTATGTCTATTTCTATTATCAGAACTTGGTCTGTAATAACTGCACCTTAATTTTTATTTGGAACCCTGTTTTGTAAAACTAATGTTATTTAAGTCTTCCGCTCTTTATTCCGATGTTATTTGTAAAAGTATGCAATGCTGTAACCGAATTGTGAGATGATCCTGCGGACATTGGGCACTGATGTAGCCCGGTGGCGAACAGGTCTTAATCACATGGAACATGGGTTCGGCTGTCAGAGGTTGACAGGGACACGTGGGCCATGGGATTAGGGTCGTTCCGTCACACTTTCCTAGCAAAGTTCTTTCTCGTAGGCAAGACAAATGCCCTACGTGCAAAGATCTCAAGTTTTGAGCAGCAATATGATGAATCTGTCCCTGAGGCATTGGAACATTTTCAAGATAATATATCAGAATGCCCTTACTACTAATGTAGACATTCTACCATGGGCTCACTTCAAGTGCTCGTGTGATAATGTCGATGCAGCTGTTGGAGGATCGTTCTTGTCACTCACTATTCGAGAGACAACAGCTCTCATTGAGAAGATAACTTCCAACCAAGGATGGAACGAAGAACGCACTCAACTGAAGAAGAGAGGAGGAATGCATCAACTCAAAGAAGTAGACATGTTGTCTGCTCAGATGCACCTACTCATAAAGAAGCTTGACGAACGAAACCATGAGAAGAAGGAAGTCATGCATGTCCACAATTCCTGCATGACTTGTGAAGAATGTGGAGGCACTAACCACATAGGAAGCAACTGCCCTGAAGTCTAAGAGGATGTGAATTACATCAACAACAACAACAACAACTATCGTCCTCAACAAAATCAAGCATGGAATCAGCAACAGAGGCCCAACTACCAAGGTAATAATTTCAACTAACCGCCTTTAAGAGAAATGATTGTAATCAAAATAAAGTTATTGATAATTGTTGATGGTCCTTATACCTATTTATAACCGTCAACTCCCACATGAAATGATCACCAAACTAGAATTGTGGATACATGGCTGTATGCCGAGTCTCGAGTGATGAGTGATTGTCAACGGGTTTGATGTGCATGTTCTATGGCTTGTGTTGTGCAGGTGTCGAGCATGGAGACAGTGATCGAAGGCAAGGTGAAGGTCAAGTAGAGACGTGCCGTGCCGACGGACCGGGAGCGGTGAAGGGCGGACGTGAGGCTTGGACTGAGGGACCGGTGGCCTGTGGATCAGCTGTGGTGGGTGACAGCCTGGGACAGTGACGAGCGAAGACTTGTGGGACATGGTGTTGCTCGGGTCGACGACCTGGGGACACGTGTCGGTGGACGGGGTGCACGAGCTGTGTATCCCCTCTATAGTTTCGGTTTGGTGGTTGAGCCACAGAAAAACCACCGGTGGACGGTTTCCAGGTTTGGGCCACAAAACCTAGGTGCGGACGGGTTCCAGGTTTGGGCCACAAAACCTGGGTGCTGCGGGTTTGCCGAGTTTGGGCCACAAAACTCGGGCTGAGGATGGTTTCCAGGTTTGGGCCTCAAAACCTGGGCGCTGGCGGGTTTCTGAGTTTGGGCCACAAAACTCAGGCAATGGACGACTGGTTTCCCGGTTTAGGCCTCAAAACCGGGGGTTGGTCATGAAGGCTGGTTTCCCGGTTTGGGCCTCAAAACCGGGGGCGGAGTCCGTGAAAAGGACAAGCAGAGTGGTGGCGGCACGTGGCGGCAATCGGTGAGGTTGCGTCAAGGCAACGCTACCAGTTATGCGGGCGTGACCGTCGGATCACCACCTACCACGAGTTGGTCTAGAATAACCCTAGGGTTTAGCTGGTTCGCTCTGTAATTAGTTAGGGGTAGAGTGGGAATTAGAATTAGGATAAGTAGGGGGAGACACCCATCTCCCAAATCATCTTAGTCATTTGCTATTCTCCACTTAGTGTTTTCCTGCTCTCCCAATCCCCTGTTGTAGCTACTGAGATCCGCAGAGAATCATACCTCTATGTTCATGAGATTTTGAGGAAGTGAGACCGTAATCTCACTAGTGTAGCGTGTGGTAGCCACACTGTTGCAAATTCGTGGTTGTGATTCGCATTTTGGTGTTGTTCTTCACGGGTTGCTTTTCTCCATGATTTTCCCGGCGATCGATCGCTCTACTCGTTGCGTCTTTTGCAAATCCATTTGAACTGAGTTGTTCTAGATCGTGAGGCGCATCTTTCCACCAAAGGAATTCACCTCTAACCTCACGAGCTAGTAGATCGGTCGATTTTTGTTTTGAATCAAGTTTTGTCTCCTTTGCCCCGAATTCTTCCGATTCACCAATTTGGACTTAGGTTTGAGCCATGATCTCTTTGGGATAGCTCACTAACCTCCTTGGAACTCCTCATACCAAGTCTAAGCCTTAGAGATTTTGATTCAGAGGAGATCGGGTTGAATCTGCGGAAGAACAGAGCAGGTTCGGGAGCATCGAACGCTGTGTTCATCACACCGGACGCTTCGACGCCACGTGTCAGATTCCGTGCTTTTTAAGGAGCATCAGACGCTCCGTTGCCATCGGACGCGTCTAGTGGTTGAGCATCGGACGCTAGGATTTCAATGTAGCCAACGTCTGATGCCTGTCTAGTAAGGTTCCAGACAGCGTCTTTTCGCATCGGACGCGTCTGGTGCCTGACCATCGGACGTAGGCCAGCGTCCGATGTTGTGTCTTCAACACGTTTTCGTCTGCGGTTTGTTCGTCTATTGTCGGTTTTGATTTCTGGCTTTTGCGTTGGGTTTCTAGAGTTGTGTAGTGTCTCGCTGTGCTTCTCAGAAGCATCCACCCTACATCTAGGGCTGTGGACACTATTCAAGCTCTAGGTTTGCTCTTGGGGTGATTCTCAGGACAGTGGCAACAAGTTTCTGAAAAGAAATTTGAAGCTCCCATTCACCCCCCTCTGGTCGCTTTCTAGTAGCACTTTTGGTCCTTTAATTGGTATCGGAGCGGGTTAAGGATCTTCTACCTTAGCCGGTTCCAGATCCACAAAAGGCGACATGGATCGCGGCGTGGGCAAACCGCCGTTTTTCGAATGAGACGAACTATGCGTATTGGAAGATACGCATGTCGGCCTATCTTCAGAGCATGGGTGCTTCTGTCTAGGAGATTTGCAACAAGGAAGATTGCGTGGTTCTGGCTGCTTGTGTTACCCAGTTGCAGATCAATGAGCACGATGCCAATAGCCGAGCTCGTAATGCTCTTTTCTCCTGTTTGAGCATGTCTGAGTTTGATCGCGTTTCTCATCTCCCCACGCCTCGTGAGATTTGGGCGACCCTCATGTGTTTCCATGAGGGAACCACTCAAGTCAAATCCCATCTCTACGAGTTGCACAAGCGGGAGTATGAGAACTTTCGACACATGCCCGGCGAGAGCATAGAAAGTTTATTCGCTCGCTTTCAGGTGATTGTCAACAGGATGAGGGCTAACAAGGAGTTGTTGCCTTTCGACGATCATGAGAGGGCTCTCAAGCTTTTGCATACTCTCGATCGATCGGTGTGGGACTCGAAGGTTCAGGCAATCATCGAATCACCTAACTATGAGACCCTCACATGCGACGAGCTCTTTAGTAAGCTCAAGTCCAGTGAGATTGATGCCATGGCGAGGGCTTCTTATGAAAATCCTTCTAGCCCGTCGATGGCTTTGCTTTCTGGCTCTTCTGCTAACCCCTCTGGAGGCTTTGCACTTTCTTCTCTTCTTTCTGCCACAGAGGAGCAGCTGGAGTTCATGGGAGACGACGAGTTGCCTTTGCTTGCCAACCGGTTCTCGCGGTTCCACAACAATCGCATGAACCGACGTCGTGGAGGAGGACACGCTGGGTGCTTCGAGTGTGGTGATCTGGACCACTTCATCGCCAACTGCCCAAAGAAGAACAAGCAAGTGGCAGGCAAGGGCGATCGTGGCCACAAGTACGACTTCGGCAAGCACAAGGAGAAGTATGTCCCCGCGAAGCACAAGCGGAAGGGCGGCTTCAACAAGGAGTACATCAAGAAGAAGTACTTGGAGAAGTCCCAGGCTGAGCAGCGTGCTTTCTTCGCCATGCTCAATGACGTCGACGACTCGGATGACGACTCTGCTTCCTCAAGCGACGACGAGTCCGAGAAGAAGAAGAAGATCGAGGACAAGCTGAACGGCTTGTGCTTCTTCGCCGACAACGAGGGTTTTTGCACCATGGCCCTCGGGAAGGAGGTCGATAGTCAGCTGGAGGAGATTCCTCAGAACGATGACAACAACGACGACACCTCCCAGGTATCTCAGACCCCTGACGAGCTTTCTGCTGAGGTCAAAAAACTTACTACCGCCCTTCTTAGTCAAGATAAGTTGCTTAGGCGTGCTGCTAGAGAGTGGAAGGAGTTTAGGCAGAGGCAGGAGGATACAGTGAAGGAACTTGAGTCTGTCAAGTCCACCGTTGTCGTGACTGAGGAGGATGAGTGTGAGATGTGCTCCAAGCACATGACTGACCTTCTCACTTTGAGGGGGAAGTATGTTGCTTTGGTTGGAGAGGTGGATGAGCTTAGAGCTAGATCCTTAGTGCTTGGTGCATGCAAGTCTTGTGCAGGCTTGCAATCCAAGTTGGCAGAGAAGAATGCCAAGATTGTGTCTCTTGAGAAGGCCAACTCGGGTAGCACTTGTGTGGCTAGGTGTGCTTTGTGTGAGGGCTTGGAGATGGAGATAGCCAATGGGAAGCATGACAAGATGCAAACCGAGGAAGAAAACACATACCTTCGGACCATCTTGTCATGGGTGTCTAGTGGTGAGCCGCAGCTTGGGATGATGATTGCCCAATTCAAGCGTGCTGTTGGAGGTCCAGGTGTAGGTTTTGCTCAGGGTGTTGAGTGTGCTTCGTCTTTTGGTAAGATTGGAGAGTCGAGTGGTCTTAATCCTAGTGAGAAGCCCAACTCCACCACTACTCCCAAACTGACCAAGATTCCACCCAAAGAGCCTGTCAAGACTAACACAGAGGATGGAGTGTTTGTTGAACCTCCGAGAGCTCCACCCAAGAAACAGACATGGGCTCCAAAACCAAACCACCTCAAGAACAAGCTAGACACCATGCCACCTATCCAAGAGGAGCTCATGCCACAGAAAGGCAAAGTGATCCACACCCACTACCGTGAGTACCAACAACCCCCTATGAGAGCGGTGAGATACCATTGTGAGAATTGTGGGAGAGATGGACACTTGAGGGAGTTTTGTTTTCGGCGCAAGAGAGAGGAGCGCCGTGCTAGGGAGATGAACAATGCAGACATGTACCATCCTTTCCATGATATACATGTGTCGAATGTTCAGAGTAGAGCTGCTAGGCCTAGAGGTCCAATGCCTCAAGGTTCTAGGCCTCAGGGAGGTGTTGCCCGGTGGGATCCTGGCTTTGCAGGATATGGACCCCGTGGCAGTGGCTTTGTTGAGCGTTTCCCTCCACCGCGTTTTGAGTATCGCGATGGATTCTCTTCCCTTAGCGGACCACGTTTTCCTGTGCGTGGTGATCGCTTTCCCCGTAGGCGTGATAGGAATGGTTTTTCTACTAACCGTTCTTTTGAGCAGCTGACCCAACACTGGTATTCTTCCTATTTCACTCACCCCGGTGTTGGACCGTATGCTCACCCTATGTCTTTTTATTGATGTAGGTAAAACGATTGGAGGACATTTGGTTGGTGGATTCCGGTTGTTCGAGGCACATGACCGGAAATGCCAAGTGGTTCTCCAGTCTTAGTCCTGTTGCCGGAAAGGAGTTTATCACCTTCGGCGACAATAGCAAAGGTAAAGTGTTGTCTCATGGGTCGGTGCGAGTTAATGAGCACTTTGTGCTGCGTGATGTTGCTCTTGTTTCTAACTTGCATTTTAACCTTCTTTCTGTTTCGCAACTTCTCGATGGTGACTATGAGATTAGTTTTAAGATGAATCTCAGTCAGATTTTAGATCCTCAGGGCAATCTTGTATGTTTGATTTCGCCCTTTGGGAAAATCTTTCGTGCGAATTTCTCGGAGTCCTTTGGAATTTCTCGTTGTCTTTTGGCTGGACCTTCCTCTTCTGATTTTTGGAAGTGGCATAGGAGACTTGGTCACCTGAGCTTTGACTTGCTTGCAAGGCTTAGATCACTTGGCCTAATCCGAGGATTGCCCAAGTTATGCATGGAGAAGGATCTTGTTTGCCATTCTTGTAGACATTGGAAGATGGTTGCCGCTCCCCACCATCTAGTGACTTAGGTCATGACTAAGCGCCCTGGAGAGCTTTTGCACATGGACCTTGTTGGTCCGGCTCGGGTGAGCTTGGTTGGAGGGAAGTGGTATGTGCTTGTTGTTGTTGATGATTTTTTGAGATATTCATGGGTTTTCTTTTTAGCTGAGAAAACCGAGACTTCCTCTTTTGCTCGCAATCTGATTTTGCATCTTCAGAATGAGTTCCCTATGAACTCAATGCGAGCTATTCGGAGTGATAATGGTTCCGAGTTTAAAAACTTGGATTTTGAAAATTTTTGTAACTCTTTGGGTTTAGAGCATCAGTTTTCTTCCCCCTACACACTGCCACAAAATGGTGTTGTAGAGAGGAAGAATCGGACCCTTGTAGAGATGGCCAGGACGATGCTCGATGAGCATATGACTCCTAGGCGGTATTGGGCCGAAGCTATGAACACTGCATGCTATATTTCCAATCACATTTTTCTCCGAGCTTTCTTGAAAAATACTTCTTATGAGTTGCATTTTGGAAAACAGCCCAAGGTGAGTTATTTTAGAGTTTTTGGTTGCCACTGTTTTATACTTAAGAAAGGTAACCTGGACAAATTTGAGTCTCGCTCTTCTGACGGTGTATTTTTGGGTTATGGCACTCATACTCGTGCATATTGTGTACTTAACCTTGATACTAACCGAGTCATGGAGACATCCGATGTCACCTTCGACGAGACCATGGTTTGTCCTTCTTCTCGTTTTGAGCGTGCTGGTGATCATGAGGTTGGTGAACCTCTTTTTGATGACGAGGACGAGGATGCTGAAGGGATGGATGATCCAACACCACCTCCACTTGCTGTGCCGCAAGCATCGGCGTCTACTACGACGACTCACGGCCCCAACCCCTCGTCGTCGACTACTTGGGAGCCGTGGGATCCACCACCTCGAGCTGTACCTTTTGTATCCGAGGAGGCACCAGCTGCTATTGAGGGGGAGGTTTCTTCAGCTCAGGAGGCGCCACAACACATTCAGCGCAAACACCTGCCTCAACAGATGATCGACAACATCGACGAACGTGTCACTCGGTCAAGGTCACAACAAATCTCTCACTTTGCTCATTCTGCATTTGTTGCTGATTTTGAACCCCGAGATGTTGGACATGCTTTATCTGATCCGGATTGGGTTAATGCCATGCATGAGGAGTTAGAAAATTTTGAAAGAAATCGGGTTTGGGTTTTGGTTCCAATTCCTCCTGAGTGTCACCTTATTGGTACAAAATGGGTTTTCAAAAACAAACAAGGAGAGGATGGCCACATTGTGAGAAACAAGGCCAGACTTGTAGCCCAGGGGCATAGTCAGAAGGAGGGGATAGACTATGAGGAGACTTTTGCGGTAGTCTGAAGCATGACCAGTCGTCGCTCTTCATCAGGGGTGCGATTGGTCTTGGCTCCCATCTCCGTAGCTAGAGCTAGTATGTTTTGATAGGGAGTCTGGAAGACTTTATGGCCGGCGACCCTCATGAACTCTAGTTCAAGGTTGCGAGAACAATCATGGCGCCGTCTGTTAAGATCATCCTGGGAGTGATTTTCTTTAGTGCGAGCTTGTCGCTCTGCCTCTGCTTCCAGACGCCTCCGGGTGTTGTACTCTTCTAGTCGTGCATTGTAGCGATCTACAGCTTCCTTGCGGTGAGTTGCTCGCCTTCTGCGGGCCTCCTTAGCTTGATTCCTTCGGATTCTTTCAGCTCTCAAGGACTCGGTTTCCCCGGGTCCTTCCGGATCATTGTCAGAAATTATACTCAGAGTTTCATCGTCTTGAAAGACATCTGGTGGGGTTGGTGGTCGTAGAGATGACTGATGCCCCGCCATGAAGACTTCACGAGTGTAGCCCTGGTTTGACGATCCCGGTGTAACTGACTCCAAAGTAGAAGTGCTGGAGATTAGTTCCGTTGTGGAGTCGTGTTCCTCAAAAGGGAGCTGATGTCCGTGATGGTATGGAAGTTGCTGGTCAATTGTGCCAACCAGTCTAGCCGGAGCAGGCTGAATTGGCCAATGGACAATGTTACCCTCCTTGGTAGAGCTGAAAACGAGTCCTTGCTAAGCTCCCGTCAAAGGTATCTAGTGATACTCTTTGAATCCTGCACTGATCAGGTTCTGGAAGTTTTCAGCAGAGTTCCGCAGCCCAAAGGTGATGCCATAGCTGGTGTCGGGGTCCTTTGCTTCAGACTTCGAGTTGGAGTAGGAGTCGGGCGCTTCTGCATGGTCCCTAAGGTTCTGCGGGTCTTGGATTGCTAGATTTGCTAGGCTCTGGGCGAGATCTTCTGTCTTTGGCGTGGCTTGCCGCTTCGATTCAGTGTCAAGCTGCCTATGCAGCTTTCCTTGATCATCCGCAATGCAAGTCCATGAGCCAAAAACGAAAATTGACCCCGCCAAGAACATGTTGTCGTGGTTCACCGGGCTCTTGGTCGTTGAATCGCCGAAAGCCCCTACCTGGCGTGCCAGCTGTCGGTGTTTGTTAACCGGCAACTCGTCTTGAGGAATCTCAAACGATTTGTTCGGTGGGGATCGACGTTCGTAGGACTCGGCGAGTACACAGGGACAACGATTTATACTGGTTTACGCCGCTAAATAGCGTAATACCTTACGTCCAGTGCGGTGTGTGCCTTGTGTATTGTTATGGGTCAATTATTCGATCATCTAGAGCCTGTGCCCGGTTCCCCTTATATGTCCGGGTGAACCTTAACGCAGACCGAGTCCTAGCCGGTTACATAAAAGGAGTCCTATTCTAATTACAAGACTTCCTTTTACAACTCAGCTAAGTTACAAATGAGAGTCCTAAACCAAGTACACTTCGTAACAAGTCTTCGGATCTCCCGTGCCGTCCGGGATTAGTCGGAGTAATCATCAACTGATGACATCTCTGACATCCTGGTCCGTCATGCTCCTGTAGCTCGTTTGGAGGAAAATAGGATACTCTTGGCTTTTGCTGCATCCAAAGGGTTTAAACTTTTTCAAATGGATGTCAAGAGTGCCTTCTTAAACGACTACATAGAAGAAGAGGTGTATGTGAAACAACCCCCCAGTTTCAAAAATCCCAAGTTTCCAAACCATGTTTTTAAACTTCACAAAGCTTTATATGGTTTAAAACAAGCCCCTAGAGCCTGGTATGATAGGTTGAAAACCTTTTTGCTTGCTAAGGGTTTTAAAATGGGATGTGTGGATAAAACGCTTTTTCTCCTCAAGCAAGGCAATGACACTCTCTTGGTCCAGATTTACGTGGATGATATCATTTTCGGTGGTTCTTCTCACGCTTTGGTTGCCAAGTTTGCAGATCTTATGAGCAGGGAGTTTGAGATGAGCATGATGGGCGAGTTGACATTCTTTCTCGGATTGCAAATCAAGCAATCCCGAGAAGGGACGTTTGTGCACCAGGGCAAGTATACCAAGGACATCCTAAAGAAGTTCGATATGGGTGAGGCCAAGCCTCTTCCAACACCCATGTCGACCATGACGGCCCTGGATGCGGACAAGGATGGAGAAGCTGTGGACCAGAAGGAGCACCGGAGTATGATCAGGTCGCTGCTGTACCTGACGGCGACACGCCCGGACATCCAGTTTGTGGTGTGTCTTTGCGCGCGATTTCAGTCGTCACCGCGCACCTCTCACCGTCAGGTAGTCAAGCGCATTATGAGGTACTTATGCTTCACTCAAGAGTTTGGGAGTTGGTATTCTTCTTCCTCCACCCTCTCCCTTTGCGGTTATTCTAATGCTGATTTTGCTGGTTGCCGACTTGATCGCAAGTCCACTTCTGGGACTTGTGAGTTTATTGGTTCTTCTTTTGTGTCTTGGTGTTCTCGCAAGCAGTCTAGTGTCGCCCAGTCTACCACAGAGGTTGAGTATGTTGTTTCGGCTAGCTACTGTTCTCAATTGCTTTGGATGATGGCCACTTTGCGTGATTTTGGTCTGAGCTTTTCTCGCGTTCCTTTGCTGCGTGACAGCACGAGTGCTATTAGCGTTGCTAAGAACCCCGTGCTGCATTCTAAGACCAAACACATTGATGTGCGCTTTCATTTCTTGCGAGACCACTATGAGAAGGGTGATATCGACCTTCGCTATGTCGATACTCATCATCAGTTGGTAGATATTTTTACCAAGCCTTTGGACCAATCAACTTTTGTTAGGTTGAGAGGTGAGCTTGGTGTGTGTTTCCCCTTTTAGATGGGGGAAACATTTTGTCTATGGTATTATAGACTGACTTCTTTTCCTTCGTTTTGTTTTCGTCTTTGATAGGTTAGTCTTTGCATTTCATCATGCATCTTTACTTTCTGAGCTTCATGTATATAATCTATAGAATGTGATTATGCTCTGTCTAGTGTACTTCGATGCTATATGATGATGCTTGTAGCTTATGCTCTTTCTGATCACTGATACATGTTGTGAGCTGAGCTATTTTATGAATGGTGAATCTGCTTAATGAACATAAAACTTGAAATTGTTCACCATTGAGATATGCAACTAGCATGCGTAGAATGTGTTGAATTCACTTGTGCTTTTCATATATGCTAGGTTGCTATGTCTCTAATTCTGAGTCATTCACTTGCTTGGTATGTTCATATTCTGTCATAAAAATGAACCAAGTTTTAAGTGAATTGAAAAGATCGAGATGGGATTGCTTGTCAGCACAACACGGTATCGAGACTGTTTCTCACTGCACTTTGAGTTAAACTTGAGCCGTGTAGTGTGTGACCGAAACCGACGCTTTAAGCTTCTGATTGCTTCTGCATAGGCTTAGCTCGGTTGAAAAGTTAGGCAATGACAAGCCTTCAACCTCTCGCAATCAGATGTTGAATTTTGAACTTGTGTAATTTCACCGCTGCAACTCTGATTAAAAACTGAAATCACATGTATATGGTTCATTCTATAGCATGATGATTGAACTTTGCTAGGGGTAGTTCACCTTGTATACATGTTTAGCACTTGTTTGACTTCCTGTCTATACATGTTTAGTGCTATTTTTATGGTGAACATCCTTTTCTGAATGGCTAAAACTGCTCACTTTGCTCATATGTTCATATTTTGTAGTTGGTGATCAGTTTGAGCCTTTGCTGGCATATATGCTTATTGTTGAGTCATTGGAGTTATACTTTGTAGAGCATTTTTTCATTCTCTTGACTATATTCCTGAAGCTGCTAACTTGCATTTTTGACTCATATGCATTTGGAAGGGAGGAGTTTGCCTGATAGTGCATTATTAACTAAGGGGGAGAATTTGTCAAATCATAAGGAAGAAATCATAAAATCATATCCTAGTTGTGTGCACTATTGGAGGGGGAGTTTGCTCGCTTTGTCTGATAAAGTTTCAATTGGTTTGGAGTATCGTTCCAATTGGTTCGGAGCATTTTTGGTAGCTAGTTGTGTTGAGCCTTTGCCTCTTTCTTGAGGGACTAGCGACTTTGCCTATATGCTCTTCACTTGGTATCGAGCTCTTTTGTTTTTCAGTTGGCATTCCTTCACTTGGTATCGAGCTTTCTCGCTAGCGGTGTTGAGCCCGTTCTGCCTCTTCTTGAGGGCTAGCTCTATTGTGCTTGATTTTCAATTGGTATTTCAATTGGTGTCGAGCCTTCTCGCTAGTGGTGTTGAGCCTGTTCTACCTCTTCTTGAGGGCTAGCTTTGTTTTGCTTGGTTGCGTCGAGCCGTTGCCCATGTCTTTAGGGACCAAGTTGTTTTGCTCTTTCACTTGACCTTCTTTTGGCTTTGTTATGCTTTTGGGTCATTTGGATGAGTTCTCTACTTCTCCTTCTTCCTCTTCCTTCTACCTTCATTATGATTTGTGTGGGTAGTTGACAATGCACTCATCAAGGGAGAGATTGCGGATACATGGGTGTATGCCGAGTCTCGAGTGATGAGTGATTGTCAACGGGTTTGATGCGCATGTTCTTTGGCTTGTGTTGTGCAGGTGTCGAGCACGAAGACAGTGATCGAAGGCAAGGTGAAGGTCAAGTAGAGACGTGCCGTGCCGACGGACCGGGAGCGGTGAAGGGCGGACGTGAGGCTTGGACCGAGGGACGGGTGGCCTGTGGGTCAGCTGTGGTGGCTGACAGCGACGAGCGAAGACTTGCGGGACATGGTGTTGCTCGGGTCGACGACCTGGGGACACGTGTCGGTGGACGGGGTGCACGGGCTGTGTATCCCCTCTACAGTTTTGGTTTGGTGGTTGAGCCACAGAAAAACCACCGGTGGACGGTTTCCAGGTTTGGGCCACAAAACCTATGTGCGGACGGGTTCCAGGTTTGGGCCACAAAATCTGGGTGCTGCGGGTTTGCCGAGTTTGGGCCACAAAACTCGGGCTGAGGATGGTTTCCAGGTTTGGGCCTCAAAACCTGGGCGCTGGCGGGTTTCTGAGTTTGGGCCACAAAACTCAGGCAATGGACGGCTGGTTTCCCGGTTTGGGCCTCAAAACCGGGGGTTGGTCGTGAAGGCTGGTTTCCCGGTTTGGGCCTCAAAACCAGGGGCAGAGTCCGTGAAAAGGACAAGAAGAGTGGTGGCGGCACGTGGCGGCAATCGGTGAGGTTGCGTTGAGGCAAAGCTACCAGTTGTGCGGGCGTGGCCGTCGGATCACCACCTACCACGAGTTGGTCTAGAATAACCCTAGGGTTTAGCTGGTTCGCTCTGTAATTAGTTAGAGGTAGAGTGGGAATTAGAATTAGGATAAGTAGGAGGAGACACCCACCTCCCAAATCATCTTAGTCATTTGCTATTCTCCACTTAGGGTTTTCCTGCTCTCCCAATCCCCTGTTGTAGCTACTAAGATCCGGAGAAAATCATACCTTTGTGTTCATGAGATTTTGAGGAAGTGAGACCATAATCTCACTGTTGTAGCGTGTGGTAGCCACACGGTTGCAAATTCGTGGTTGTGATTCGCATTTTGGTGTTATTCTTCGCGGGTTGCTTTTCTCCACGATTTTCCCGGTGATCGATCTCTCTACTCATTGCGTCTTTTGCAAATCCACTTGAACTGAGTTGTTCTAGATCGTGAGGTGCATCTTTCCACCAAAGAAATTCACCTCTAACCTCACAAGCTAGTAGATCGGTCGATTTTTGTTTTGAATCAAGTTTTGTCTCCTTTGCCCCGGATTCTTCCCATTCACCGATTTGGAGTTAGGTTCGAGCCATGATCTCTTTGGGATAGCTCACTAACCTCCTTGGAACTCCTCATACCAAGTCTAAGACTTAGAGCTTTTGATTCAGAGAAGATCGGGTTGAATCCACCGAAGAACAGAGCAGGTTCGGGAGCATCAGACGCTTTGGTCGGGAGCATCGGACGCTGTGTTCATCACACCGGACGCTCCGACGCCATGTGTCAGATTCCGTGCTTTTGAAGGAGCATCAGACGCTCCGTTGCCATCGGACGCGTCCGGTGGTTGAGCATCGGATGCTAGGATTTCACTGTAGCCACCGTCCGATGCCTGTCCAGTAAGGTTCCAGACAGGGTCTTTTCGCATCGGACGCGTCCGGTGCCTGACCATCGGACGCAGGCCAGCGTCCGATGCTGTGTCTTCAGCATGTTTTCATCCGCAGTTTGTTCGTCTGTTGTCGGTTTTGATTTCTGGCTTTTGCGTTGGGTTTCTAGAGTTGTGTAGTGTCTCGCTGTGCTTCTCAGAAGCATCCACTCTACATCTAGGGTCGTGGACACTATTCAAGCTCTAGGTTTGCTCTTGGGGTGATTCTCAGGACAGTGGCAACAAATTTCTGAAAAGAAATTTGAAGCTCCCATTCACCCCCCCTCTGGTCGCTTTCTGGTAGCACTTTCGGTCCTTCATGAATTAGGGCTTTTATATCTAACAAGTTCCATAAGTTTTGGTGATTCACTTGTCTTGCAGGAGTAATCAAATAATACCATGAAAAGGCAAGAAGAATACGCCTTCCGGCAAGGCGTAAAATTAAGAAATAAAGAAGAAGCCGACCTAAACATTAAATCTGGGCTAACAACCCACATGGTAGGCATCCAGGCCCAGCCAAGGACCCACAGGAGAAGGTCAGTGGCCAAAGACGGTGCCAGGTGTGTGCCCGCACCCCCTGGTGCGGCTGCACCTCCACGGGCGCCCCTCTGGCCCACCTTTTGCAGTCGGTTGCATGCCTCCATGCATAGGTCGGTTGTCATGGTGTCCAGGTTCAATGAACCCCGTTGGGTCGGTTTGGAGGTCGGTTTGCACCTTCCATGTGGATAGAGGAGGCTCTCCACTCCCCCAAGGCACCTCCACTATATAGAGAGGCCCTCTCCTTCATCATAATGATCATCTTCATAGAGATCATACACACCACAAGGAGTCCTCTTCACCATATTGCCAAGATGTAGTAGTAGAATAGCTCTAGTGGAGAGTGAGGGAGAGATGCTCAAGTTTCGGAGGAGTCCTCGGAGGATCGGTATAATCTTGTATCGCTTAGTATTCAATATATTTATCTTCTCTAATTACTTGAATCGCTTACATGGTTATCTAGTTCTTAACTTATGTTATAGCTAAAGCATGGTTAGTTTAATGTCTTGCACCTTGGCATGGGTTCTCCGCTCGACCGAGTGCTCTAGTTATTATATGTGGATAGAGTAGTAATCGGTAGTATAGACGTGGTATCTAGACTATCGGTTACCTGAGGTTGCGCCCAACCCCACAGATAGTTCTGGTGGCCCTGAGGGTGACAGCTCCGACCAGGCCTTTGTATTCCACCACGTTCGGGTTGGTATTTCGTAGAGCTTTTGGCAGCCTTCTCCCGGTTACCCCTTCCCAGTCTCTTCGAGAACCGGAAAGGAACTGCTCCTCCAAAGTGTCATGGTGTGATCGTTATGCTTGACCTTTGCCTTAGTTAATCCCTTAGGTTTGATCTAGATTAGAACCAGAGTAATGGAGAAGTATATAGGAACCTTGAACTCTTCCAATGACCTCCCAACTTTGCTAGTATGCTCTTTATCTTTTTATGGAGTTCTCCGGTGTATCATTCATCTATTAATCATTTATGCTACCACTTACCCCCACTTTAATCTAGTCAGTACACTAAGTTAGTAGATACATGATCGTCAGTTATTAAACTCTTTACACATTGCTTCCCTGTGGATATAAATACGATACCCCAGAATACTGCTGGGTGAAAGCTACAACGGTATCCGTGCGCTTGCGGATTTGTCTGTAGGCGTTACACATACCAACTGGCTTTCTGGCGCCGTTGTCGGGGATAGGGTTTAACTCTATTCTTGGTAGCGACGCTAAGAAATGCCAACAATAACATGTGCAAAAAGATAGCTTCCAAGGATAAAGTTCTTGAAACCATTAATAATAGAATGAAAAGCTTTACTTTTGCTATAAAGAATCAGCTTAGCTTTAATAAGCTGATAGAATCACAAATCTCTTAGCTAGCCGCTTTAGTACCCGTGACCGAAAAAGGTAAGATTCTAGGAAATCCGAAAGAATTAGAAACTGCAAATCTTGTAGACATTTTCAATGCAGGAGACTACTTCACACCTCTGCCATGGCCAAAATATCAAGGATGGGGATATGAGTACTTGCTAGAGAAGAAAGGAGATTCAGGGAGACCTGTCATCCCTATCTCCATTGGATGCCATACCTTTGATGAAGCCATCTGTGATCTTGGAGCAAGTGTCAACATTATGTCTAAGGTAATCTATGAGAAAATTCATGGTCAACCATTGTTGTACACAACCATGTGTTTGCAGCTTGCAGATCTGACACTGTGCTACCCCAAGGGAATCCTTGAAGATGTTCAAATACAAGTTGGACACTCATCTGTCCTAGTAGACTTCATGATTGTGGAAACAGGCGGAGATGAAAGAGCACCCATCATTTTGGGAAGACCTTTCTTAAGTACAGCTAAAGCCATCATCTACACCAAAAGCGCCAAGATCTATTTCATGATCAATGATAGGAAGGAGAGGTTCAGTTTCGAGATCGCACACTCAAGACTCGTGTACATCCTCAGTCATCATATGAGCACGAGTATACACCTTCTGCCCTGAAGAAGAACAACAACAATAGAAGGAGGAGGAACAAGACGAAGCCACAAGTACAAGAACCAGTATGGATGGTCAACACTGTTGAACCATCAGGAGATCCCATTCTTCCTCCACTATGCCTTGAGAAGACGTACAATCCAGGGGTACCCACCATTGATTGCATGATCAAGGGGAGTACCTTCTACAACATGTTCTGCGACATCAGCTCAAGTGTCAATATCATGTCTATGGTAACATATAAACATTTATTTCGTGATATACCAGTGTGCCAAACATACTTGCAGGTAAGGCTAGCAGACCAATCATTCCGATTTCCGAAAGGAATGGTGGAAGACGTCGTAGTCAGAATTAGAGATCATGAAGTTCCCACAGACTTCTTGGTTCTCGACATGTGAGAAGACGATGATGTCCACCTCATCCTAGGAAGACCGTTCCTTCACACTACAAGTGCAATCATCTACATGAAGCAAGGGAAAATCCACTTTCACTTTCCTGGAGAGAAGGTACGCTTCTACTTCAACAGCTACACCACCTATGAAGCACCCAAGAAGAACATAAGTGAAAGACGCCGCTCTCAACACCAAAGGAAACAAGCCATCAAGAATGAAGAGGCTAATCATGAAGAAGTTGTTGATGCTGTCCCAGAAAAGAAAGAAGAAGAGAAACCTCAAGATAGTGTACTATAGGAAGTGAAGACTCAGACTAAGAAAGTATGAAAGAAAAAGATGACACCTAAACAGAAGATACAATCAGAAACAACTTTTCAACCATCTGACATACCTCGGGAGGTCTGAACCAAGGGAAGGTCCGGTTCGTTGGACCTAAATATCCGAACCTTTGTCAAAAGGTAAAAAATCGGTAGTTATCCTCATATTTATTTTTCTGCATAGTTTTTATATTTCTCATATTTAATCTACAATCATTTCTAGCACCGTCATATTTAATCTATAAAGCATTTTAATTTCTACATTGCATTGAAAAAAAATAAAAATAATTATGTTGCATCATAACATTGCATCTAAAAAAACTCTTGAAGTCCCATGTGAACAAATCCAACTGTTTACTATGGAGGCAAAAAATAATAATTTTACTTTTTGTATCTGCATATAAAAAATAAAAAATTTAAAAATATTAAGATCTTGTTGAATCATGCTTGCTTAAACACCTATAAGGCTCAATAAGGCATATATGGTTTTTACCACTAACGCTTAATTAGTTCCACGAGCTTTGTTGTCTATTGGAGTTTAGCAAAAATCAATGAGAAAGCCAAATAACTTCATTCACACTGGAGGGACTAGGGCAGCAACCATCCACTAAAAACCAGAGGAGTGAAGTACATCTACGCTACCAAGAGAACGACTACGAGAGCATCTAGCTTAGGGGAAAGGCTCCCCCGTTATCTGGGGTATATATATTTTCAAATTTTATTTAAAAACAGAATATACCAAAAATAAGTGAGCACATGAAGGCTCACCCTTAAAAAGAAAAACCCAAAAATATCTAAGCACATGAAGGCTCACCCTTAAAAAGAAAAGGAACAAAAATATTTGGGCACATGAAGGCTCGACGCGATCAAAGGGATTAGCTTGGGGGAGACACACCCCCATTATCTTCGTGATTAAGGTATATCTTTATTAGTTTTTACATAGTATCTTTTATTTTAGAGTGTGTGTGTTTAATGTTAGAGTCAATAAATGAACAATGATGATCTAGAATAAAACTTATCCTAAATAATAAGCTCTAGAGAATATAATTAATTTGTATGGTAATGTTGAATAGTTGCTCTACCGTAATTCTTTTCAAGCGCCTAGTGTTCAGTCTTGAATTCTCTCTAGATTTGGATAAGATTGTTTTAACATGAAAATTTGCTTTGAATCTAATACTTGTGGGTTGCAAAAGTTTGACCTAAGTCTAGGTGTTTGACGAGTATGATATGAAAAGGTTGAACTGCTATTTATCTTATTCCCAGTCATACTAGAGTTCTGGAAATGTATCCTTTGAAAACTTAAAATACTACATGATGAGATCCTCTATGTGCGGATACATGGGTGTATGCCGAGTCTCTGAGTGATGGGAGTGATCGTCAACTGGGATAATGCGCATGTTCTTTCGCTTGTGTTGTGCAGGTGTCGAGCACGAATACAGTGATCAGAGGCAAGGTGAAGGTCAAGTAGAGACGTGCCGTGCCGACGGACCGGGAGCGGTGAAGGGCGGACGTGAGGCTTGGACTGAGGGACCGGTGGCCCGAAGATCAGCTGTGGTGGCTGGCAGCCTGGGACAGCGACGAGCGGAGACTTGCGGGCACGGTGTTTCTTGGGTCGAGGACCTGGGGACACATGTCAGTGGACGGGGTGCACGGGCGGTGCATCCCCTCTACAGTTTCGGTTTGGTGGTAGAGCCAGAGAAAAACCATTGGGTGGACGGTTTCCAGGTTTGGGCCTCAAAACCTGGGCGTTGTTGGTTTCCGAGTTTGGGCCACAAAACTCGGGCTGAGGACGGTTTCCAGGTTTGGGCCTCAAAACCTGGGTGCTGCGGGTTTGCTGAGTTTGGGCCACAAAACTCAGACTACGGTGGGCTGGTTTCCCGGTTTGGGCCTCAAAACCGGGGGTTGGTCGTGAAGGCTGGTTTCCCGGTTTGGGCCTCGAAACCGGGGGCGAAGTCCGTGAAAAGGACGAGCGGAGCGGTGGCGGCAATCGGTGAGGTTGCGTCGAGGCAACGCTACCAGTTGTGCGGGCGTGGCCGTCGGATCCACCTACCATCGAGTTGGTCCAGAATAACGTTAGGGTTTAGCTGGTTCGCTCTGTAATTAGAGAGGGGTAGAGTAGGAATTAGAATTAGGATAAGTAGAGGGAGACACCCTCCTCCCATTCTATCTCAGACATTTGCTCTTTTGCTTCTAGGGTTTCCTGCTCCCCCACATCCCTGCTGTAGCGAACTGAGATGCACAGAGAAGAGAACAATACCTCTGTGCCCGTGAGATTTTGAGGAAGTGAGACCGTAATCTCACTGTTGTAGCGTGTGGTAGCCACACGGTTGCAAATTCGTGGTTGTGATTCGCGTTTTGCTTGTGTTCTTCGCGGGTTGCTTTTCTCCACGTTTTTCCCGTTGATCGATCTCTCTACTCCGTGCGTATTTTGCAAATCCGTTTGAACCATCTTCTAGAGCATCGTGAGAGACATCTTTCTACCAAAGGGTTTTCTCTAATTCTTCACGAGCTAGTAGATCGGGCGGATTTCGTTTTGGATCACGTTCTTGCTCTTTTGCCCCGAAATCTTTCGATTCACCGATTTGGAGTTAGGTTTGAGCCATGATCTCTTAGGAGTAGCTCACTAACATCCTTGTGACCTCTCAGATCGAATCCTAGCCCTAGAGCTTTTGATTCGGAGGAGATCGGGTTGAATCCGCGGAAGAACTATGCAGTTTCGGGGGCATCGGACGCTGGTCACGGGAGCATCGGACGCTGCTGTTCATAGC
Organism: Coix lacryma-jobi var. lacryma-jobi; assembly: GCA_009763385.1. Taxonomy (NCBI): domain Eukaryota; kingdom Viridiplantae; phylum Streptophyta; class Magnoliopsida; order Poales; family Poaceae; genus Coix; species Coix lacryma-jobi. The sequence goes on along the minus strand of CM019827.1, from coordinate 111,916,806 downwards.
ATTGGATGCTCCGGTGACACGTGTTAGTTCTGGTGTTTTTGAGTGGACATCGGACGCAGGGCATCGGACGCGTCCGTTGGTCATCGGACGCGCCGGAGCCTGAGCATCGGACGCTGACCAGTTACTGTAGCAACGTCCGATGGTCACACAGTAAGGTTCCAGAGAGGACCTGTTTGCATCGGACGCGTCCGGTGAGTTAGCATCGGACGCTGCCAGCGTCCGATGCAGTGAAAACTTCACTGTTTCATCCGCCGTTTGTTCGTCCGACTTTGGATTTGGTTTCCATGTTTTGCGTTGGATTCCCGAATCTGTGCTCTACAGAAACAGGGCTTCCCACTTTGCAAAAACGCCTGAATCCCACTCGCGTTGCTCGGGGGAGGTTGAGGTTACCCAAAGTCCATCTTGTCACTAGTTGACTCGCGTGGATTTGGGTGAGGGAACTTTTGTGGTGTCCCGCTGTGTTCCTAGGGAACATCCACCCATTCTCTTGGGTCGTGGACATCATGTGTGTCGGCTTTGCTCTTGGGGTTGATTTTGTTGGGACAGAGGTCGGAATTTTGGAAGAAATTTTAAGGCTTCCATTCACCCCACCTCTGGTCGCCTTGCTTTAGCATTTTCGGTCCTTCACTATGATGAGTGTTTGAAATTCCTACCATAACCTGATATACATGCCCGATAGACTAGGAAGTCCACTCTTTATATTTACTACATGATATGCATTGAATGTGGTCAAATCGTGTTGACCCTTAGAGACTCGTCATACAGTTAAAATCAAGATCACATACACTCCACCCATATAGGCTGCTTCTACACTAGAAGTACGCAAAAGCATGCCTTCCATTTAGATCACCTAAAAAATGTTCGACTTCTATCCTGGGAATGAATAACCAAAAATATACTCTTCATTCATATGACCTTTTTATGCCTTCATTGTCGTTCATAAATGCTCCAATTTATTATTGTTATCTCTCCAAATATTGTGCTGTAAAAAGATGCATGGGCTATGCAAAAGTTATCTAAAAAATGAAATGAAAAAGTAAAAATGGACAAGTGTCCGAAAGTAGAATTAGGGGTGTGTTTCGATGGGACGAACTATGCGTATTGGAAGATACACATGTCGGCCTATCTGCAGAGTTTGGGTCCTTCCATCTGGGATATTTGCAACTCTGCCGATTACGTGGTCTTGGCTGCTCGTGTCTCTCAGCTTCAGATCGATGAGCACGATGCCAATAGCCGAGCCCGTAATGCTCTTTTCTCATGTCTGAGCATGAGTGAGTTTGATCGCGTTTCTCACCTCGCTACGGCTCGGGAGATTTGGGCTACCCTCATGCGCTTCCATGAGGGAACCTCTCAAGTCAAAACTCGTCTCTATGATTCGTTCAAGCGAGAGTATGAGAACTTTCGACATATGCCTGGCGAGAGCATAGAAAGTTTATTCGCTCGCTTTCAGGTGATTGTCAACAGGATGAGGGCTAACAAGGAGCTGTTGCCTTTCGATGATCATGAGAGGGCTTTGAAGCTTTTGCATACTCTTGATTGGTCGGTGTGGGATTCCAAGGTTCAAGCGATCATCGAATCACCTAACTATGAGACCCTCACATGCGACGAGCTCTTTAGTAAGCTCAAGTCCAGTGAGATCGATGCCATGGCAAGGGCTTCTTATGAAAATCCTTCTGGCCCGTCGATGGCTTTGCTTTCTGGCTCTTCTGCTAACCCCTCTGGAGGCTTTGCTCTTTCATCTCTTCTTTCTATCACAGAGGAGCAGCTGGAGTCTTTGGGGGATGACGAGCTGGCTTTGCTTGCCAACCGGTTCTCGCGGTTCCACAACAACCGCATGAACCGTCGCCGCGGAGGAGGACGCTCGGGATGTTACGAGTGCGGCGACCCCGACCACTTCATCGCCAACTGTCCCAAGAAGAAGCACACATCTGGGAAGGGCGATCATGGGCACAAGTACGACTCTGGCAAGCGCAAGGAGAAGTACGTCCCCGCGAAGCACAAGCGAAAGGGCGGCTTCAACAAGGAGTACATCAAGACCAAGTACTTGGAGAAGGCCCAGGCTGAGCAGCGTGCTTTCTTCGCCACACTCAGCGACGTCGATGACTCGGATGATGACTCCGCTTCCTCAAGCGATGACGAGTTCGAGAAGAAGAAGAGGATCGAAGACAAGCTCAACGGCCTCTGCTTCTTCGCCGACGACGAGGGCTTTTGCACCATGGCCCTCGGCAAGGAGGTCGACGGCGAGCTGAAGGACACTCCTCGGAACGACGACGACACCTCCCAGGTATCTCTGACCCCCGATGAGCTTTCTGCTGAGGTCGAGAAGCTTACTGTCGCGCTCCTTAGTCAGGTTAAGTTGCTTAGGCGTGCTGCTAGAGAGCGCAAGGAGTTTAGGCAGAAGTGGGAGGATACGATGAAGGAACTTGAATCTGTCAAGTCCACCATAGTTGTTACCGATGAGAAGGAGTGTGAGATGTGCACCACACACATGACTGACCTTCTCACTTTGAGAAGCAAGTATGCTGTGTTGGTAGGAGAGGTGGATGAGCTGAAGGCTAGATCCTCGCTGTTGGGTGCGTGCAAGTCCTGTGCTGGCTTGCAAACCGAGTTGGCAGAGAAGAATGCCAAGATTGTGTCTCTTGAGAAGGCCAGCTCGGGTAGCACTTATGTGTCCAGGTGTGTTTTGTGTGAGGGTTTGGAGATGGAGATTGCTAATGTGAAGCATGACAAGATGCAAACCGAGGAAGAAAACACATACCTTCGGACCATCTTGTCATGGGTGTCATGTAGTGAGCCGCAGCTTGGGATGATGATCTCCCAATTTAAGCGAGCTGCTAGAGGTCCTGGTGTAGGTTTTGCTCCGGGTGTTGATCTTTCTGCTTTTGGGAAGATTGGAGAGTCGAGTGGTCTAAACCCATGTGAGAAGCCCAACTCCACCACTACTCCCAAACTTACCAAGCTTCCACCCAAAGAGCCTCTCAAGCCTAACACCAAGGATGGGGTGTTTGAAGAACCTCCACGAGCTCCACCCAAGAACCAGTAGTGGGCTCCCAAACCAAACCACCTCAAGAACAAGCTGGACACAATGCCACCCATCCAGGAGGAGCTTATGCCACAGAAGGGCAAATTGATCCACACCCACTACCGTGAGTACCAACAACCCCCTTTGAGAGCGGTGAGGTACCATTGTGAGCACTGTGGGTGAGATGGACACTTGAGTGAGTTTTGCTTTCGGCGCAAGAGAGAGGCACACCGTGCAAGGGAGATGAACAACCCGGACATATACCATCCTTTCCATGATGTACATGTGCCAAATGTTCAGAGGAGAGCTCCGAGGAGAGCTGCTAGGCCTAGAGGTTCAAAACCTCAAGTTCCTAGGCCTAGGCTGCGAGGAGGTCGTGCCCGGTGGGAGCCTGCAGTTGTAGGCTATGGACCCCATGGCGGTGGCTTTGTAGTTGAGCGTTTCCCCCACCGCATTTGGAGTATCGCGGTGAGCGCTCTTTCCCCAGCGGACCACGTTTTCCTCAGCGTGGTGATCGCTTTCCCCGTAGGCGTGCTAGGAATGGTTTTTCTGCTAACCGTTCTTTTGAGCAGTCGGCCCAACACTGGTTTTCTCCTTACTTCACTAACCCCAGTGTTGGACTGTATGCTCACCCTATGTCTTTTTATTGATGTAGGTAAAACGATTGGAGGACGTTTGGTTGGTGGATTCCGGGTGTTCGAGACACATGACCGGAAACGCCAAGTGGTTCTCCAGTCTTAGATCGATCACCGGAAAGGAGTTTATCACCTTCGACGACAATAGCAAAGGTAAGGTTTTGTCTCGTGGGTCGGTGCGAGTTAATGAGCACTTTGTGTTGCACGATGTTGCTCTTGTTTCTAACTTGCATTTTAACCTTCTTTCCATTTCACAACTTTTTGATGATGACTATGAGATTCGTATTAAACCGAATCTCAGTCGTATTTTGGATCCTCAGGGCAATCTTGTCTGTATGATTTCGCCTTTTGGAAAAGTCTTTCGTGCGAATTTCTCGAAGTCTTTTGGCACTTCTCGTTGTCTTGTGGCTGGACCTTCCTCCTCTGATCTTTGGAAGTGGCATAGGAGACTAGGACATTTGAGCTTCGACTTGCTTGCAAGACTTAGTTCACTTGGCCTAATCTGAGGATTGCCCAAGTTATCCATGGAGAAGGATCTTGTTTGCCATTCTTGTAGACATGGGAAGATGGTTGCCGCTCCCCACCATCCAGTGACTCAGGTCATGACCAAGCGCCTTGGAGAGCTTTTGCACATGGATCTTGTTGGTCTGGCTCGGGTGAGCTCGGTTGGGGGAAGTGGCATGTGCTTGTTGTTGTTGATGACTTTTTGAGATATTCGTTTGTCTTCTTTTTAGCTGAGAAGACTGAGACTTTCTCCTTTGCTCGCAATCTGATTTTGCGTCTTCAGAACGAGTTCCCTTTGAACTCGATGCGAGCTATTAGGAGTGATAATGGTTCCGAATTCAAGAATTCGGATTTTGAGAAGTTTTGTAACTCTTTGGGTTTAGAGCATCAGTTTTCTTCCCCCTACACACCGCCCCAAAATGGTGTTGTAGAGAGGAAAAATCGGACCCTTGTTGAGATGGCCAGGACGATGCTCGATGAGCATAGGACTCCTAGGTGATATTGGGCCGAAGCTATGAGCACTACATGCTACATTTCCAACCGCATTTTTCTCCGAGCTTTCTTGAAAAAAACTTCTTATGAGTTGCATTTTGGAAAACTGCCCAAGGTGAGTTATTTTCGAGTTTTTGGTTGCCATTGTTTTATACTCAAAAAGGGCAACTTGGACAAGTTTGAGTCTCGCTCTTCTAACGGAGTGTTTTTGGGTTATGGCACTCATACTCGAGCTTATCGTGTACTTAACCTTGACACTAACCGAGTCATGGAGACATCAGATATCACCTTCGACGAGACCATGGTTTGTCCTTCTTCTCGTTTGGAGCGTGTAGGTGATCATGAGGTTGGTGGGCCTCTTTTTGATGACGAGGACGAGGGAGCTGAAGGTATGGATGATCCAGCACCCCCTCCACCTGCTGTGCCACAAGGAGCGGCTTCTACTACGACTCACGGCCCCGACACTTCTTTATCTTGGGGGCCATGGGATCCGCCACCTCGAGCGGTACCCTTTGTACCCGAGGAGGCGTCAGCTGCTGTTGAGGGGGAGGCTACATCAGTTTGGGAGGTTCCACGACACATCCAGCGCCAACACCCGCCTTAGCAGATGATCGGTAGCATCGGCGAATGTGTCACTCGGTCAAGGTCACAACAAATCTCTCACTTTGCTCATTCTGCATTCGTTGCTGATTTTGAACCCCGAGATGTTGGACATGCTTTATCTGATCCGGATTGGGTCAATGCCATGCATGAGGAGTTGGAAAATTTTGAGCGAAATTAGGTTTGGGTTTTGGTTCCTCTTCCTCCTGAGTGTCACCCTATTGGGACAAAATGGGTTTTCAAAAACAAACAAGGTGAGGATGGCCATGTTTTGAGAAACAAGGCCAGACTAGTTGCCCAGGGGTATAGTCAGAAGGAGGGGATAGACTATGAGGAGACTTTTGCTCCTGTAGCTCGTTTGGAGGCAATTAGGATACTCTTGGCTTTTGCTGCATCCAAAGGTTTCAAACTTTTTCAAATGGATGTCAAGAGTGCCTTCTTAAACGGCTACATAGAAGAGGAAGTGTATGTGAGACAACCCCCCGGTTTCGAAAATCCCAAGTTTCCAAACCATGTTTTTATACTTCACAAAGCTTTATATGGTTTGAAACAAGCCCCTAGAGCCTGGTATGATAGGTTGAAAGCCTTTTTGCTTGCTAAGGGTTTTAAAATGGGATGTGTGGATAAAACACTTTTTCTCCTCAAGCAAGGCACTGATTCACTCTTGGTCCAGATTTACGTGGATGATATCATTTTCGGTGGTTCTTCTCACGCTTTGGTTGCCAAGTTTGCAGACACTATGAGCAGGTTATTTGAGATGAGCATGATGGGCGAGTTGACGTTTTTCCTCGGGTTGCAAATCAAGCAATCCCGAGAGGGGACATTCGTGCACCAGGGCAAGTACACCAAAGACATCCTGAAGAAGTTCGACATGGGTGAGGCCAAGCCTCTTCCAACACCCATGGAGACCACGACGGCCCTGGATGCAGATGTGGATGGAGAAGTTGTGGACCAGAAGGAGTACCGGAGTATGATCGGGTCGCTGCTCTACCTGACGGCGACACACCCGAACATTCAGTTCGCGGTGTGTCTGTGCTCGTGATTTCAGTTGTCGCCGCGCACTTCTCACCGTCAGGCGGTTAAGCGCATAATGAGGTACTTATCCTTCACTCCAAAATTTGGGATTTGGTATTCTGCTTCCTCCACCCTCTCCCTTTGCGGTTATTCCGATGCCGATTTTGCTGGTTGCCATATTGATCGCAAGTCCACTTCTGGGACTTGCCAGTTTATTGGTTCCTCTCTTGTATCGTGGTCTTCTCGCAAGCAGTCTAGTGTCGCCCAGTCTACCACAAAGGCTGAGTATGTTGCTATGGCTAGCTGCTGTTCCCAGTTGCTCTGGATGATGGCCACTTTGCGTGATTTTGGTCTAAGCTTTTCTCGCGTTCCTTTGCTTTGTGACAGCACGAGTGCTATTAGCGTTCCTAAGAACCCCGTGCTGCACTCGAAGACCAAACACATTGATGTGCGCTTTCATTTTCTGCGAGACCACTATGAGAAGGGTGATATCGACCTTCGCCATGTCGATACTCATCATCAGTTGGCTGATATTTTCACCAAGCCTTTGGACCAATCAACTTTTGCTAGGTTGAGAGGTGAGCTTGGTGTGTGTTTCCCCTTTTAGATGGGGGAAACATTTTGGTTCTTGCATCATAAACTAACCTTTTGTTTTTCAATTGGTTTCTTGCATCTTTTCTACATTTCATCTTGCATACGCTTTTACATTCTGAGCTTCATGTATATAATCTTTAGAATGTAATTATGCTCTGTTCAGTATGCTCCGATGCCATATGTTGATGCTTGTAGCTTATGCTCTTTCTGATCACTAATACATGTTATGAGCTGAGCTAATTTTGAACGGTGAACCTGCTTAACAAACATAAAACTTGAAAATGTTCACCATTGAGATATGCAACTAGCATGTGTAGGATGTGTTGAATTCACTCGTGCTTTTCATATATGCTAGGTTGCTATGTCTCTAGTTCTGAGTCTATCACTTGCTTGGTCTGTTCATATACTGCTCTAAATTTGAACCAAGTTAAGTGAATTAGAAAGATCGAGATGGGATTGCTTGTCAACACATCACAGTTTCGAGACTGTTTCTCATTGCACCTTGAGTTAAACTTGAGCTGTGTAGTGTATGACCAAAACTGTTGCTTTAAGCTTCTGATTGCTTCTGCATAGGCTTAGCACAGTTGAAAAGTTAGGCAAGACAAGCTTTCAACCTCTCGCAATCACATGCTAAAACTTGAACTTGTGTAATTCAACTGCTGCAACTCTGATAAAATCTGGATACACAAGTCTATGTTTCATTCTATGGCATGATGATTGAACCCTGCTAGGGGTAGTTCACCTTGTATACATGTTTAAGCACTTGTTTGACTTCCTATCTATACTTGTCTAGTGCTATTTTGATGGTGAATCCTTTTGGCTAAAATTTCTCACTTTGCTCATATGTTCATATTTCATATTTGGTGATCAATTTGAGCCTTTGCTAGCATGTGTGCTTCAGTTGCGTCATTGGACTTATACTGTGTAGAGCGTCTCTACATTCTCTTGACTATATTCCTAAAGCAGCTAACTTGCATTTTGACTCATATGCATTTTCTAAGGGGGTGAAATTCTCTTGTTGGCACTTTTTGATGGTGCATTTTCTAAGGGGGAGAATTCTTGCTTGATAGTGCATTTTCAACTAAGGGGGAGAGATATTACAAATCATGTGCTCTCTGTGTTCGACTAAGGATCTTTGCTTTCCGAGTTGAATTTTAGGAGATTTCCTGGTTGTGTGCACTATTCGAGGGGGAGTTTGCTGCTTCCTGTTGGCCGTAAGGTTTTGGTATGGAGCTTTCTCTGCTAGTTGTGTTGAGCCTCTGTGCCTCTGTCTTGAGGGACTAGCATTTGCTTTGATTGTTCAATTGGTATTTGCTAGTGGTGTTGAGCCTGTTCTACCTCTTCTTGAGGGCTAGCTTTGCTTTGCTTGGTTGCGTCGAGCCGTTGCCCATGTCTTTGGGGACCAAGTTGTTTTGCTCTTTCCACTTGACCTTCTTCGGCTTTGCTATGCTTTTGGGTCATTTGGTTGAGTTCTCTCTACTCCTTGTTCCTTCTTTCTTTCTTCCATTATGATTTGTGTTGGTAGTTGACAATGCACTCATCAAGGGGGAGATTGCGGATACATGGGTGTATGCCGAGTCTTTGAGTGATGAGTGATTGTCAACTGTAATGTGCATGTTCTTTGGCTTGTGTTGTGCAGGTGTCGAGCACGGATACAGTGATCAGAGGCAAGGTGAAGGTCAAGTAGAGACGTGCCGTGCCGATGGACCGGGAGCGGTGAAGGGCGGACGTGAGGCTTGGACTAAGGGACCGGTGGCCCGAGGATCAGCTGTGGTGGCTGGCAGCCTGGGACAGCGACGAGCGAAGACTTGCGGGCACGATGTTGCTTGGGTCGAGGACCTGGGGACACGTGTTGGTGGACGGGGTGCACGGGCGGTGCATCCCCTCTACAGTTTCGGTTTGGTGGTAGAGCCAGAGAAAAACCATCGGGTGGACGGTTTCCAGGTTTGGGCCTCAAAACCTGGGCGTTGATGGTTTCCGAGTTTGGGCCACAAAACTCGGGCTGAGGACGGTTTCCAGGTTTGGGCCTCAAAACCTGGGTGCTGCGGGTTTGCTGAGTTTGGACCACAAAACTCAGACTACGGTGGGCTGGTTTCCCGGTTTGGGCCTCAAAACCGGGGGTTGGTCGTGAAGGCTGGTTTCCCGGTTTGGGCCTCAAAACCGGGGGCGAAGTCCGTGAAAAGGACAAGCGGAGCGGTGGCGGCATTCGGTGAGGTTGCGTCGAGGCAACGCTACCAGTTGTGCGGGCGTGGCCATCGGATCCACCTACCATCAAGTTGGTCCAGAATAACGTTAGGGTTTAGCTGGTTCGCTCTGTAATTAGAGAGGGGTAGAGTAGGAATTAGAATTAGGATAAGTAGAGGGAGACACCCTCCTCCCATTCTATCTCAGACATTTGCTCTTTTGCTTCTAGGGTTTCCTGCTCCCCCACATCCCTGCTGTAGCGAACTGAGATGCACAGAGAAGAGAACAATACCTCTGTGCCCGTGAGATTTTGAGGAAGTGAGACCGTAATCTCACTGTTGTAGCGTGTGGTAGCCACACGGTTGCAAATTCGTGGTTGTGATTCGCGTTTTGCTTGTGTTCTTCGCGGGTTGCTTTTCTCCACGTTTTTCCCGTTGATCGATCTCTCTACTCCGTGCGTATTTTGCAAATCCGTTTGAACCATCTTCTAGAGCATCGTGAGAGACATCTTTCTACCAAAGGGTTTTCTCTAATTCTTCACGAGCTAGTAGATCGGGCGGATTTCGTTTTGGATCACGTTCTTGCTCTTTTGCCCCGAAATCTTTCGATTCACCGATTTGGAGTTAGGTTTGAGCCATGATCTCTTAGGAGTAGCTCACTAACATCCTTGTGACCTCTCAGATCGAATCCTAGCCCTAGAGCTTTTGATTCGGAGGAGATCGGGTTGAATCCGCGGAAGAACTATGCAGTTTCGGGGGCATCGGACGCTGGTCACGGGAGCATCGGACGCTGCTGTTCATAGCATTGGATGCTCCGGTGACACGTGTTAGTTCTGGTGTTTTTGAGTGGACATCGGACGCAGGGCATCGGACGCGTCCGTTGGTCATCGGACGCGCCGGAGCCTGAGCATCGGACGCTGACCAGTTACTGTAGCAACGTCCGATGGTCACACAGTAAGGTTCCAGAGAGGACCTGTTTGCATCGGACGCGTCCGGTGAGTTAGCATCGGACGCTGCCAGCGTCCGATGCAGTGAAAACTTCACTGTTTCATCCGCCGTTTGTTCGTCCGACTTTGGATTTGGTTTCCATGTTTTGCGTTGGATTCCCGACTCTGTGCTCTACAGAAACAGGGCTTCCCACTTTGCAAAAACGCCTGAATCCCACTCGCGTTGCTCGGGGGAGGTTGAGGTTACCCAAAGTCCATCTTGTCACTAGTTGACTCGCGTGGATTTGGGTGAGGGAACTTTTGTGGTGTCCCGCTGTGTTCCTAGGGAACATCCACCCATTCTCTTGGGTCGTGGACATCATGTGTGTCGGCTTTGCTCTTGGGGTTGATTTTGTTGGGACAGAGGTCGGAATTTTGGAAGAAATTTTAAGGCTTCCATTCACCCCACCTCTGGTCGCCTTGCTTTAGCATTTTCGGTCCTTCACTATGATGAGTGTTTGAAATTCCTACCATAACCTGATATACATGCCCGATAGACTAGGAAGTCCACTCTTTATATTTACTACATGATATGCATTGAATGTGGTCAAATCGTGTTGACCCTTAGAGACTCGTCATACAGTTAAAATCAAGATCACATACACTCCACCCATATAGGCTGCTTCTACACTAGAAGTACGCAAAAGCATGCCTTCCATTTAGATCACCTAAAAAATGTTCGACTTCTATCCTGGGAATGAATAACCAAAAATATACTCTTCATTCATATGACCTTTTTATGCCTTCATTGTCGTTCATAAATGCTCCAATTTATTATTGTTATCTCTCCAAATATTGTGCTGTAAAAAGATGCATGGGCTATGCAAAAGTTATCTAAAAAATGAAATGAAAAAGTAAAAATGGACAAGTGTCCGAAAGTAGAATTAGGGGTGTGTTTCGATGGCCACCTTAAAAAATAATAAATAAATAGCCCATGTTTTCTCTAGCAGGAGTCCTAAAAGAGAGAGAAGTATCTTCACAAGGAGCAAAGTAAGATAATGTCTACAACCATTATGTTTCCATCATTATGTTTACATCATCATCACTGTGTTTTTCACCCTCACAATTGTTTATCACCAATGTTCCACCATACACATCCATTCCACACATAGGTCCACACACATGCACATCTTGATTTGATTGTATGCCAAGTTTCTCTGGATTCATGTTTTGACTATGCAATATATCGTATGTAATTATGTACAGGTTGTCTCCCACCTATGAACTCCACAAAAAGCCTATTAGTTATAGGGTGAGAGAAGGCACAACACGTACTGCCTTGGAGAGAATCCATAAATACCACAAATGAGAGACTTGAAAGGATCATATGAAGGAATCTCTGAGTTTTATTTTGAAAATCCTACAAAACTCCAGTATGAAGGTAGATCGAAGAACTTGAGACATAGTGTTTAGCTTGATCGTTCTGCTATTCAAATTGCTCAAGACCCAAGTGAAAGCAACAAGCACCATAGTTGAAGGTAATGGGTAAGTTTGAAAGTTGAAACGATTAGTTCTAATTCAGAGGAGAATTTTTGTTTGAACACTGGTGTACTTTTGAGGCGTGAAAGCATAGTACCAATTCCTGATCCATCATAAGATTTCAACTAATGTTTGCTAAGGGACTAGCAAAGGATAAACTCGGGGGAACTTGTTGACGGTAGTTAACTCCTATTTTAAGCCATCAACTGACCCCATAAATGACCTAAAATGACTTAAAGAGTATAGCTGTAGGGTTTGATTCTAACGAGTTCTATGAGTTGTGTTGTTCTCACTTGTTTTGCATAATATTCAATATTTCATCATAAGAAAGTATCTCAAGTGAAGAATTAGAGCACACCATCGCGCAGAGCTCATCGAGACGATCGAAACAGACATATCATCTGCCATATTTGGAGTCCCGGACCGAGAGTTCTCGATGAAAATGACTTGGAAGACTCTGGAACACTCTAGAAACATTATCCATATAAACTCCAAGGGTGTAACAAACAAAATTCCATTAGCTGCAGTGAACCAGAATTGTCCAAGGACCAGACAGGAAGATGATGACAAAGAATCCAACCACGCCACGATATATTACTTGCGCAAACCAACCGAACTCCTGCGCTGGAAGGATCTATATAAGACACCAGAAGATACCAGGACAAAGGTGGAGCTCAAAGGCTGACAAGTGGGGCCGGTGGGCCTCACCTGCAGGGCGGCTGGCCTGGTCCCACCTGTCATCCCCTCTCCTTCGTGCGACGTGACCTAACCGACCTCTACTTCGTATCTAGGCCCTTGATCAAGGTCGGTTTGATCTGAAGGCTACGGTTCATCCCACCGGCCTACCAGACGCAGACCCCCCTGGGTAACCCTGAACAAAAATAACCGAGAACCGAGAACCAAGAACCGAACCGAATTAACCAGAACCGAAACCGAAATAACCGAAACCAAAAGTTTTGGTTCCCACTTCTCAGGAACCGAATTTAATCAGGTTAATTCGGTTCCCTACCGCGGTTAACCAAAATAACCGAACAGAACTAAATTTCAGAAGCAAGCCCAATAAACCTTATAACCTAGGCCTAATACCACCTTAACCCTAGATATAAAAGGTGGATAACACCCCCCTCATATCCCTATCGGATTCACCTTTTAAAATTCTGGTATTGTGCCTTTTTTTTAAAAAAATCCCTATTTTTCTATTATTTTTTACTACTCAGGTAAATTTTCGGTTAGTCAGGTTCAGAACCAGAACCGAACCAAACTAACCGAAATCAATTTTGATCAGTTCCAAGAATTGAGAAGAACCGATCAGTTCCTATTTTTAGGGAACCAAATTTGTATCAAGAACCGAAGAACCGAACCAATCGGTTCCGGTTAACCGAACGCCCAGGCTGACCCCTGGGGCAATCAAATCTTAATTCATTCAATCCATCATCAGATCATTTAGTTCAGAGGTATTCCTTGAGAGGACAACCAAGAGCTCCACCATCTTAGGGCATAGCTAGAATAGAATTAGAAGAGTCAATGGAAGCTTGGATTCTGGATCTAGTCACGAGGAGGCTAGGTAAAGCCTTGTAACTTCTCTCTGTATCAACATTGTTCTTCTATTTGTCTAATTGTCTTCTAGTTCTTCATCTATTTGTTCTAGTTCATCTTCTAGTTCTTCTAGTTCATATTATGTTCTTAATCTAGTTCTAATTATTCTTCTAGTTCTTATTCCTATTCTAGTTCTTGTTCTAGTTGATACTTGATATGACTTGTTATTGTTTCGTGTTCATAATTATAATGTTCGTCGTCCACTTTGATTATATGTTTAGCATAGCTAGGGCATCATTATGTTTATGCTCTTGTTCATATAGCGCTCATTCGATGATCAAGGGGTGAGTGGTCAACATTGTGTAAGCGTGGTGCTTATACATTGTTTACCTGCAAATGCACCCTATATTCTAGGCCAGCAAGTGGTAGTTCGTGAGGGTGACTCTTATAGCCTCGTTGATTCCTCTGTAGTCCACTCCCCGAATATAGGCCTAGTAAGACGCGGTCACCTAGAGGGGATAGACTCTAGATCTGATCCTCCACGAGTGATGTCTCCTGCGTATAAATATAAGTTATTCTAACCATGATTACTAAATATAATTGCACTAATTGATGTAGTCTATGACCTATAGTTAGAACCATATTAGGAAGTTAATCTATCTGTTTCTAGTTTTAGTTATGATCAAACCTTGGATGGAAAATGCTCTGTGGAACTCTTTTCGGTTTATCATATTCTATTTATCTTATATCTGTTATGAATGATTCCTGTGTTGAGAAGATCTAGTGGAACTCTTATCATAAACATGTGTGTGTCTTAGTTTGTAGAGTTTATCTCCTGCCACTATCTTGAGAACTTAGTTGTAGAGACATATTATAAATAACAATACCTTGGAACTCTCCTAGGTGAAATGCTACAACAATTGTATTTTATCTGTGCACTTGTGGATAATCTTATTTCATATTTTATAAGGGCTTGATCATAAATACAACCACATCTCTAGTATTGCTGCTAGTGGTGACAGCCTAGATTTAAAGGTGTGATGTTAAGAATTGTCTACCCACATTTTTGGTGTTGTTATCTGAAGTTATGCTAAGAGATGTCAACAAGCACCCCATTATATGACATGCCTCTCCTTTGGCAAAGCAAAGGTATCATTATTGAGAAAATTAGTTCCTTGGCCCTAAAAAAAGTGTAGTTGAGTTTCTTGGCCCTTTTTCAATTGAACTTGCTTATTTGGCCCTAAAACAAATTTTGTTTTGGTTCTGGGCCCTTCCATTAGTTTAACAAGATAATGGTGTTAAAAGCAACACAAAATGACTATTTTACCCCTTGCGCCGAATATAACATTGCAGCAACATACCACAACTAATGAAATGCATATAATCACAATAATTTCCCAAAATAAGATATAATATTTTTTCAAACATAAAATTATTTTTTCATATATAATTGCAAATGACATCACAATGACTATTTGAACATGTGTAATGTTGTATTTAATTAGTTATTGTATATTGTTGTAATGTTGTATTTTGTGCCAGGGGTAAAAGAGTCATTTCGTGTTGCTTTTAACACCGTTACCTTATCAAACTATCCGAAGGGCCAAGAAACTATGCAGATACATGGGTGTATGTCGCATCTTGAGATGATGAGTGATTGTCAACTGGGATGATGCACATGTTCTTTGGCTTGTGTTGTGCAGGTGTTGAGCACGGATACAGTAATCAAAGGCAAGGTGATGGTCAAGTAGAGACGTGTCGTGCCGATGGACCCAGAGCGGTGAAGGGGGAACGTGAGGCTTGGACTGACGGACCGGTGGCCTGAGGATCGGCCATGGTGGCTGACAGCCTGGGACAACGACAAGTGGAGACTTGCGTGTGGACGGGGTGCACGGGCGGTGCATCCCCTCTACGGTTCGGTTTGGTGGTTGAGCCACAGAAAAACCACCGAGTGGACGGTTTCCAGGTTTGGGCCTCAAAACCTGGGTGCTGGCGGGTTTCTGAGTTTGGGCCACAAAACTTACGCGACGGATAACAGGTTTCCCGGTTTCGGCCTCAAAACCGGGGGATGGCCCAGGTTTCCCGGTTTTGGCCTCAAAACCGCGGGGAGGTCCATGAAAAGGACGAGCAGAGCGGTGGCGGCACGTGGCGGCAATCGGTGAGGTCGCGTCGAGGCGAAGCTACTAGTTGTGCGAGCGTGGCCGTCGGATCACCATCAGCTTCGAGTTGGTCAGGAATACCCTTATGGTTAGCCTACTCGCTCATTAGCAGTAGGGGTAGAAGGGGAATGATTGTATTAGACTATATAAGGAGAGGCAAACCCTCCCTCCAGACCATCTCAGCTATTTTGCTATTTTCACTTAGGGTTTCGTGCTCTCCCAATCCTTGCTATAGCTACTGAGATCCGCAGAGATGGTGAATCATACCTCTGTGTAGTTGCTTTTTGAGGAAACAAGACCGTAATCTCGTTGTCTCCTCGGGTGGAGAAGTTTCGGCTGGAAATCGAGATCGATTCGCGTTTTGAGCTATGTTCTTCGTGTTTTGCTTTTCGTTCTCTCGGTGATTTGCTTTGTTCTCCCAATACGAGGAATGATTTTCGATTCCGTTTGAACTGAGTTGCTCTAGATCGTGAGGCGCATCTTTTCACCGAAGGAATTCACTTCTAACCTCACGAGCTAGTAGATCGATCATTTTTTGTTTCGAATCGATTTTTGTCTCCCTTGCCCCGAATTCTTCCGATTCACCGACTTGGAGTTAGGTTCTTGCCATGATCTCTTAGGGGTAGCTCACTAACCTCCTTGGTACTCCTCATAGTAAGTCTAAGCCTTAAAGCTTTTGATTCGGAGGAGATCGGGTTGAATCCGGGGAAGAACTATGCAGTTTTGGGGGCATCAGACGCTGGACTCGGGGGCATCGGACGCTGAGTTCGTCACATCGGACGCTCAGGTGCCACCTGTCCAAGAACAACGTTTTTAAAGGAGCATCAGACGCTGACCATCGGACGCTCCGTTGCCATCGGACGCTCCGTTGCCATCGGACGCTGAACTATCACTGTAGCCAACGTCCGATGACTATGCAGTGAGGTTCCAGTTTGGGTCTTTGTGCATCGGACGCATCCGGTGCTTCTACATCGGACGCTGCCAGCGTCCGATGCAGTGAGTTTTGCACAGTTTTGTCTGTAGTTTGCTCGTTCGACTTCGGATTTGATTTTGGGTTTTTGCGTTGGATTTCCGACTTCGTGCTCTATAGAAATAGAGCTTCCCACTTTGCAAAATAGCCTGAATCCCCCTCGCGTTGCTCGGGGGAGGTTGAGGTTACCCAAAGTTCATCCTGTCACTAGTTGACTTGCGTGAACTTGGGTGAGGAAGTTTTTGTGGTGTCTCGCTGTGTTCCTAGGAAACATCCACCCATTCTCTTGGGTCGTAGACATCACGAGTTTCAGCTTTGTTCTTGGGGTTGATTTTTTGGGACAGAGGCCTCAACATTTTGAAAGAAATTTGAAGCTCCCATTCGCCCCCCCCTCTGGTCGCCTTGGGTATGGTGATCCGAGCCAAGTGGTGGAGCTAGCAAGTTGGCAACCATGGAGTATGGTGATGGCCATATGCAACTCAAGTGATGATCAAGTGCTCTACCATTGGTGAATTATGAAAAGAAGAGAAGAGATGTAGCAAAGAGGCCCGAAGGCAAAGGTATATCCTATAGGGCTCTTTGTTTTGGTGATCAAGACACTTAGTGAGTGTGATCACATTTAGGGTAGATAGCCGTACTATTAAGAGGAGTTAATTCATGGTTTATGCGGTGTTCAAGTGTCACTAGAAGTTCTCTAACATATTGGTGCTATAGACCTAGTGATTGACTAACTGAACCCTTGGAAAATGCTTTGTAAAATGCTAACACATGTGCACAAGTGGTGAAACTCTTTGGTGTTAGCGCATGGAAGCAAGGGTAGAAGTTATAAAGTGAATGGTGCTAAGTTAGGGGCATCGGACGCTGCAGGCGGCAGCATCGGATGCTGACCGGCGCGTCCGATGGCAAACCCTAGTTTCTGACATTTGTTGAAGGAGCATCGGACGCTGGCAACGGACGCTGAGGAAACATTGTTGCAGAGTTCGATGCAGGTGACGTGGCGCGAGTTTGGTTGTCAGGGAGCATCGGACGCTGGCCTGCGTCCGATGTGGAACCATCTGACGCTGGCCTGCATCCGATGTGGAACCATCGGACGCGTCTGATGTGTTTCTGCCCTCTTTGGAACCTCTCTGCATGGTCATCGGACGCTGGAGAGTAGCGTCCAATGCAAGGGTCCCGGAGCGTCCGATGTGGTGCTTTAGTGTGCTAAAAAATGCACTGGCATCAGAGCGTCCGATGCCTGGCATCGGCGCGTCCGATGTCACTTTAACCATGGCACGAAGACATGTGACCGTTGGGATCGAGCAGCCTGAATTCGTATCAGGGGGACACATGGCTCCATCCGGAGCATCGGACGCTGAGGCAGCGTCCGAGGGTCGAGCATCAGCGCGTCCGATGCCCCCAATTTCAGCCCAACGGCCAGACCAATTTGTGTGGCCTATTTAAGTGGCTTGGCTGGCTCACATGGGTTCTCTCTTGCACATTTTGTTCCTAAGCATTCTTTGTGAGCATAGCCAAGCCTCCCCACTCATCTCTAGAGTTGATTTGATCATTTGCTAGTGAGATTGAGTGATCTAGTGCTAAGATTTGAAAGAGTTCATTCTAGTGGCACTAGTTCTTCGCATCAGCTTTGAGTTTCTTGTTACTCTTGGCATTTGCTGGTGCCTAGACGACTTGGAGGCGTTGAGGTGGAGTTGGCAAGATTGGTGATTGTTCTTGGCCACCACCGGTTGTGATTATGAGAGGTTTTGGAGCCTCACCTCGCCGGAGCGGCAAGAGGCATCCTCAGTGGATTGCTCGTGTCATTGAGTCACCTCACTAGTGGTAGATTCTTGTGGCGCTCTTTGTGAGCTTGGCGTGGTGCCAATTAGCCACCGGGTCAGCTAGTGTTGGTCGACACAATGGGGAGTAGCGTACCGGCAAGCACGTGAACCTTGGGATAAATCATCATGTCTCGCGTGCTTGATTGTATTGGATTGATCACTTGATTTGATTGGCCTTCATTCATATCTTGGTGATTGGCTCTACATTGGCGTTCCCGAAGGCTCGGTGATACACTTTCGAAACTGGCTCATTTCATTATTGCTCTTTTGCATTCATACTCGTTTGAGCTAGTCACTTGTATCTATTGTGCTATTACTTTTGCTTTATACCTTGTATAAACATTGTATCTTGCTTAAACATCTTATATAGATAGCACTTAGTTATATTGTCTCTCTTTTCTAGTAGATATCTTGTGTAGAACAATCTTGTTGATCTTCCTAGTCCTTTAAGGTTGTGCCATACTTACATCTCTAGTGTAACTTACTTGTTTGTGTGGCATAGAGATATTAGGTAGAATTGTTGGATAGGTGGCTTGCATCACAAACTTTAGGCTTGTGCAAAAAGCTTTGCCCTTTGTGTTACTAACAAAATTGCCTAATTATTTTTGTAGTTTTTTAAATAGGCTATTCACCCCCCTCTAGCTAATTCAAACCTTTCAATGTCTAGCTACCAAAGGTGCTAAGGATGGTGTATAATGGCAACTCCGATTGTAACACGCTTCAAAGGTCCATTCTTTTACACCTTAGCATCATTTGATAGTAGTAACTCTCCCAAAAATTTCTATCCATATGTATGTGAACATATTGTACCAAACTGATTAAGCACATATGTAGGGGGAGCTAGTACTATCGAAATCGAATTTGTGATGATTGTCTAAATCTTTTTTATGATAATATGCTTGGACAAGCAACACAAGTTCAAAATTGAACTTAATTCATATCTTTGTAAAGGTTGTCATCAATTACCAAAAAGGGGGAGATTGAAAGCCCTAGTTTGGTTTTAGTTAATTGATGAAACCTATTGGACTAACCCTATGCTCAAGTAATATAGGAGATAGGTTGCTCCAAGACCAAGTGATGGAGCTAGATGGATGATGATGTCCACATGATGGTGATCAAGGGCTCCAAAGCTTGGAAAAGAAGAAAGAGAAAAACAAAATGGGCTAGAGGCAAAGGTATATGCATATGACCATTTTGTTTTGGTGATCAAGACACTATAGAGAGTGTGATCACATTCAGGATTGATAGCCGTACTATTAAAAGGAGTGGAACTCATTTGTGAAATGCGGTTATCAAAGTGCCACTAGATGATCTACAATTTGCATATGCATTTTGATTCTAGTGTGTGCTAACTTCCCTTGGAAAAGTGCTTGATAAATGCTAACTCACGTACACAAGTGGTGAAAACTTGGTGGAGTTAACACATTTGCACAAGGGATGAAGTGGAGATAGATTTTGTGCTCTTTGAGTAGCATCGGACGCTGGTCTAATGAGCATCAGACGCTGAGGCTAGCGTCCGATGGTTAACCCTAGCTGAGTAGTTTTTTCCGAGAGGCAACAAACGTTGTGGCAGACGCTAGGAAAACACTATTCCAGCGTCCGATGCCTCTGACGTGGCCTCAGGTGAGTTCTCAGAGGAGCAGGTGGCATCATCGGACGCGTCCGATGTGTCCAGGAGCTCTCTGGATGCTCTCTGTACACCCATTGGACGCTGGCCCTGTAGCCCCGATGTGGTACTGTGCAAGCATCCGATGTAAGCACAACTAGCTGTTGTGATCTCTGATAGGTCATCGGACGCTAGACCGGTGCGTCCGATGTCAGCGTCTGATGCCACATTAAGTTTGCGCAGTGGAATCTAGCCATTGGGATCGAGTGACCGAGTTTAAATGAAGGGGACACATGGTCTCCATCTGAGCATCGGACACTGAGCTTAGCGTCCGATGCCCCGCAGAAGCTGAGGCTTAGGTGGCATCAACCCTCTCTTTTGAGGGGGCTCTATATATAGTGATTGGCTGGCTTGGGCTCACTCTCTTGGAAATTTTGATTGCCTAAACTTTATTGTGAGCCTAGCCAATCTTCTCCCACTCCATTTGATTGTTTGTTCATCATATTTGTGAGAGATTGGGAGAGCCAAGTGCATTGCTTGAGTGTGTTCATCTAGAGGCACTTGATGATTGTGTTTTGCTGCAGATTTCATTTGTTACTCTTGGTGTTTGCTGACACCTAGACTGCTTGGAGCAGCGAGGATCGTTGAGGGAAGGTGGTGATTGTTTCCGGCTCCGATCGGTGATTTGTGAGGGGTTTCTTGTGCCCTCCCCGTGGGAGATTGTGAAAGGCAACTCTAGTGAATTGCTCGTAGCTTGTGGATCCCCATCTTGTGGTGTGGTTGTGCGGCACCCTATTGAGGGTTTGGCGTGTGATGCCAATTAGCTCATGAACCTCCAAGTGGGTGAATCGCTACAATGAGGACGTAGCTCGCCGGCAAGCAAGTGAACCTCGGGTGAAAAATCATTGTGTCATATTGTCTCTGAAGATTTCATTTGATATTAATTGTGATCATCTCTTGTCACGGTGGTATACACACTCCCTCACTTGTATTTCAATTGCTATATTCTTGCAAGTAACATTTGTATCTTGCGTAGCTAGGTTGATTACTTCTTTTGTGTATTAGTATATACTCTTGCTTAGTTGCTCACCTAGTTGTATAATAGCAACATAGATTGAGTGTGACATAGAGATCATAGATACTTAGAATTGTGGATAGGTGGCTTGCACTTTTTGCTTAGAGCTAGCGCAAATTGAGCTTTGCCATTTAGTTTATTAACAAGCTTGTTTAGTGTTGTTGTAGAATTTTTATAGGTGACCTCTAGCCATTTAGGACCTTACAGCGGCGTGTGCGCACTCGGTTGACTGAGGCGGCAGCACCGGCAACGAGGTGAAGAGCACCTGCTATGCTCGTTTCTAAAGATTTTATCCCCTGGTGACTGTAGATAGAGAACAAAACCAACTTTCTTCTTGAATTTCTCCAAACTTTTGCAAAGAAGTTGAGTTTCTCCAAAAATAGAAGTTGTTCCAAAAATTAGGATCTACAACTTTCATTTAAGGAGCACAGCCAAAAGCTGCCTAGATTTTGAAATCACATTTTGAATTTGAAATGACCTCAAACTTGGGTTCAAAATTACTTTTGAATTTACTAAATAACTTCAAATTTTACCAATATAAAGGTTGTTCCTTATAAAGTTATCTACCACTTTTCTTTTGATCATATATCAAAATTATGCTTAATTTTTGAACTGCACAAAAGGGGTAAAACTAGGTTATTGAAATTAATTTTCAATTTGAAGCCATTTCAATCTAGTTTTCTAAATTACTTTAGATTTTATTTAAGAAATTGAAAATCTACCTTAATAAAAGTTGTTTCTTTTAATCCTCTCTACAACGTTTCTTAAAGGACCAAGTTCCAAATCTCATTAGTTTTTGAAATGTAGTTTAGAGGTAAAATTTAGGATTTGAAGGATTTCAAATTTACTCAAACGTTTCTACAAAAACTTTGAAAACTTTAAATACCAAAGTTGTACCTCTCAACAAGGGCTACAACTTTGCTTTTAAAATCATTTTAAAATTTGGCTTACTTTTTGACTTATGGAAAAGGGGGTAAAAGGGGACATTGAAAATTAGGGTTTTCTAATTATCACTTCATGTGACACCTAACAACACATTCAAGCAACATACAAAGCAAACAAGTAAAGCATCACACAAGATCATACAACACTCAAGTCAAGCGTGTAAAGCATCAAACTTAAACCTTAAACATGAAATGCCTTTATGCAATGATGCCAGATGATTATGCATACCAACCAACTTAATTAGGGTTTTAATTACTGCTTAACACCAGGTGTGTTACATATAAATAAGGGATGTCACCCCTCATCCCACTTCATCTCTTTAGTTCTTATTTTCCAGCCAAACTTTTATCCATTAGGCTTTCTCTCCTACTCAAAGTGGTTATGATTTAATTTGGGTAATTGTGGATCGTTTAACCAAGGTGTCTCACTTCATTCCTGTCAAGACTACATACTCTAGTGGATCTACAACTTTCATTTAAGGAGCACAGCCAAAAGCTGCCTAGATTTTGAAATCACATTTTGAATTTGAAATGACCTCAAACTTGGGTTCAAAATTACTTTTGAATTTACTAAATAACTTCAAATTTTACCAATATAAAGGTTGTTCCTTATAAAGTTATCTACCACTTTTCTTTTGATCATATATCAAAATTATGCTTAATTTTTGAACTACACAAAAGGGGTAAAACTAGGTTATTGAAATTAATTTTCAATTTGAAGCCATTTCAATCTAGTTTTCTAAATTACTTTAGATTTTATTTAAGAAATTGAAAATCTACCTTAATAAAAGTTGTTTCTTTTAATCCTCTCTACAACGTTTCTTAAAGGACCAAGTTCCAAATCTCATTAGTTTTTGAAATGTAGTTTAGAGGTAAAATTTAGGATTTGAAGGATTTCAAATTTACTCAAACGTTTCTACAAAAACTTTGAAAACTTTAAATACCAAAGTTGTACCTCTCAACAAGAGCTACAACTTTGCTTTTTAAAATCATTTTAAAATTTGGCTTACTTTTTGACTTATGGAAAAGGGGGTAAAAGGGGACATTGAAAATTAGGGTTTTCTAATTATCACTTCATGTGACACCTAACAACACATTCAAGCAACATACAAAGCAAACAAGTAAAGCATCACACAAGATCATACAACACTCAAGTCAAGCGTGTAAAGCATCAAACTTAAACCTTAAACATGAAATGCCTTTATGCAATGATGCCAGATGATTATGCATACCAACCAACTTAATTAGGGTTTTAATTACTGCTTAACACCAGGGGTGTTACATATAAATAAGGGATGTCACCCCTCATCCCACTTCATCTCTTTAGTTCTTATTTTCCAGCCAAACTTTTATCCATTAGGCTTTCTCTCGTACTCAAAGTGGTTATGATTTAATTTGGGTAATTGTGGATCGTTTAACCAAGGTGTCTCACTTCATTCCTGTCAAGACTACATACTCTAGTGCAAAACTTGCAGAGCTATACATGTCGAGGATTGTGTGTTTGCATGGAGTGCCGAGAAAGATTGTGTCAGATAGAGGTACTCAGTTTATATCTTGTTTTTGGGAAAAGATTCATGAGTCTATGGCGAAGTTGAATTTCAGTTCAGCCTATCATCCTCAAACAGATGGACAGACAGAAAGGACAAATCAGGTTCTAGAATACATGTTGAGAGCTTGTGCTATACAGTATGGTACTAGTTGGATAAGAGTTTACCTTATGCAGAATTCTCTTATAACAATAGTTACCAAGCTACACTACTACAAAGAAGCTTTTTAGGGGCGGCTCCATATGATTTGTAGTGGCGGTTGCGCCAGCCGCCTCTACGCAACCGCTTCTACAAATCACTGATTTGTAGGGGCGGTTTGCCAGCCGCCCCTAGAAATGGATTTGTAGGGGCGGTTCTATATATAGAACCGCCTCTACAAATAATTTTTGAAATATTGATTCCAGATTTTTTAAAAACTTGAAAAAAGTAGCAAAAAAAAACTCCAAAAAATACCAAAATATTTTTTTAACCAGGGAAGAAACCCCACCACCCAACCCACCATTTTCAATCATTTATTACAAGTCGCAACTATTTTTTGCGCAAATATCACACATCCGCAAATGGCGGGATTCGAACTCATTACCTCAGCCTCACGCGCACCCTCCTCTACCACTGCACCTCATAGTCACTTGTGTCTAGATTGAATTTTGGTTCTACTCATATTATACTAAATTGAGTTTCAATTAAGCGTTTGAGACCCTAAACAAATTCGAATCAAAAAGTGGTCAACTACAAAGTTAGGTAACTTTTCAAGATCTATAATTTTTATTTAGATTGTTTCTTCATCCGAGGTCATTTAAAAAAATTGAATTTTAAATTTGACAAATTCAAACGCAGATTTCTATGATAAGATGAAATCTAATAAAAAATGGTCAAATACAAAGTTGCATAACTTTTTTAGATCTATAACTTTCATTTTGGTTGTTCCTCCATCCGAGATTGGTTGAAAATATTTGAATTTTAAAGTTGATAAATTCAAACTTAAATTTCTATAATTAGATGAATTCAAATAAAAATGTTGTAAACATCAAAGTTCTATAACTTTTCAAGATCTACAACTTTAGTTTTGGTTGTTTCTCCATTCGAGGTCGTTTAAATATTTTGAATTTTAAATTTAATAAATTCAAACGTAGATTTCTATGACAAGATGAATTCAAATAAAAAAGTTGTAAACATCAAAGTTCTATAACTTTTCAAGACCTACAACTTTTGTTTTGGTTGTTTCTTCATCCGAGATTGTTTGAAAAAACTAATTTTATTACCTAAATTAATTATTCGACTTCTATTTGTAGGGGCGGCTAAATATACAATCGCCCCTACAAATCCTATTTGTAAGGGGGGCTAGATATTGAGCCGCTCTACAAATCCGAGCTATTTGTAGGGGCGGCTCATAACAACAGCCGCCCCCTACAAATGGATTTATAGAGGCGGCTCGTCTAGGGTGCATTTGTAGGGGCTGCTCTATATAGAGCCGCCCCTACAAAAAAGGGAGGCGTTGCTACAAATGCTTTTTGTAGTAGTGCTAGTCTCAAAATGGCCCCATTTGAAGCTTTGTATGACAGAAAATGTAGAACTCCCTTGTATTGGAATCAAACAGGAGAAAGTCAGGTGCTTGGACCAGAAGTTTTGAAGGAAGCAGAGAGACAAGTTTGAATCATTCATGAAAACTTGAGAGCAGCTCATTCCAGACAGAAAAGCTATGCCGACACACGTCGTGGACAGTTAGTTTTTGAAGTGGGTGATTATGTCTATCTTAAAGTGTCACCTATCAGAGGACTCAAGAGGTTTAAAGTAAAAGGAAAGTTGGCACCCAGATATATTGGTCCATTCTAGATTTTGGGAAGAAGAGGTGAAGTGGCATATCAACTTGAGTTACCTCCTCAGTTGTCAGATGTGCATAATGTCTTTCATGTATCATAGTTCAAGAAGTGTTTAAGAGTGCCAGAGAAGCAGTTACCCCTGGAGGAAGTTAACTTGAAAGATGATCTTACTTATACTGAGCATCCAATAAATATTTTGGAGGTCGCTGAAAGGATTACCAGAAGCAAGGTTGTCAGAATGTGCAAAGCCCAGTGGAGTCATCACTCTGTGGATGATGCAACATGGGAACATGAAGATGAGCTACGTGCAGAGTTTCCCTATCTCTTCGAAGATCCTTCCGAATCTCGAGGACGAGATTCATCTTAAGGGGGTAGATTTGTAACACCCTAAAATTTGTAAAGTTTGGAAATAGAGAGAAAATGTTTTATTATGTATTTTCGGTGCTCATGAGAATATAGAAATAATAAAAACTTTTTGTTAAATTAAGTCTTATCTTAGGGTATCAACATGTTTGAGCATACATGCTGGCGCATAATTAAATTTTGTGATGAGTGGTTTTGTTTAAAACTCAAAGGATTTCAAATTTGGTTTGAAAATGCTTTTGAAATGGCTTTAAACAAAAAGAAAAGATTTTTCTCTCTTCCCTCCTCCCTCCCCTGGCTTTCAGCCCAGGCCAGCAGGTGACTTGTCTCCTTCTCCCCTCCCCTCCTACCCGCCTAGCCTGCACCGGCCCACCTGGCCTCCACTTCTCCTCCTCTCTCCTGCAACAGGACGTCCCAGCCAGCAAGTGCGGAAGCCCGCGCAGAGTCCTCCCTTCCTCTTCTCGCCTTGGGCCGTGCTCGACGAACCAGCCCAGCTAGCAAGCGCAGGAACAACGCGGACGCCTCCCTCTTCATCTTTCGCTAACGACCTGGCCCCGTACCTTGAGACACTGACACCCGGATCTACAGGTCAGGGTCTTCTCCCACCTCGTGACTGACCTGGACTCATTGGCAGAGTCCGAGCCGCCGCCGTCTCCTTCCGTTACGGTATGCTCACCTCTCCCAGCGCCCTATAGAAACCGATCCTCAAGTGTTGCCACACCTTTTCTCTAACCCAACTCAAGTCACCCGAGCTTCCCCCTGCCCTAACCCCCGATCCGGATCTTGCCGTGTTAAAGCTCAAAGCCGCCGCCGTCGTCCTTGCGTTCGCGTCGTTTTTTTGCCTCCGTGAGTACTCTTACGAGCTTTGCTGGGAGTTTCCGAAGCCGCTGCATCTCCCCTTCCTTTCTTTTCCCCTCTAACTAGGCTAGTTTGACCTCGCCGGACTTTACAGGTACCCGCCGACCACCACCCTGCGCCATCCGACGTCTTCAAGCTTTCTTCGATCGTGGTTTTGCCCTCGGTGAGTTCCCCTTTTTCTCCTCTTCGTTCTAGTATCCTTCCTGTGCCCTCCCGTGGACCGAATCGCCAAAACGCCAAATTCCGGCAAGCTCGGGCTCGGTCGGCAATGGCCGCCGCCACCCTCTCCTCCAAGACCGGCCAGAAGCGCCGCCTCACCCTTTGCCATCTAATCTAAATCGTCCATGTGAGATCCAACCATCCATATCTCGCCATACCCTTTCGCCGGTCAATTTTGCAAAAGAAACCCTGAAGTTTTTAATATAAAACCCGCCGTCCAAAGCGTAAAGGTAGAATTTGTTTTCGTCTTTAAAAAGCGTAAACCCGGTCTGTGGTTTTCAAAATACGCTTTCTAGTAATTACAAATTTGCCACTGATTTTGTTTTCGCTATAAAAACTCCGTTTCAATCCATTCAAGTTGTGTTAGGTTCATAATTTCATAATCTACATGTTTTTGCAACTGTTAATCATGTTTACTACTTTTAAATTTTATGATTATCTAATATTTTATTAAAGAAAATCTTGTTTAATTCATAACTTCTCCTTTATAGTCCCGTTTTTAGTGGTTTACATGTTCACGCGTTCATCTCGACGAGTAGAATAGTTTTATAAGCTTGTTATCCATGTTTTATGTATTAGTGTATTGTTTTCTGATTTAGTGCATGTTTTGCTTGTATGTTTGCTCCTGTGTGCTGATGTTTGTTGCGTTTAGACAAAGAGTTGCAAGTGAACCACCAAGAGCTTGACTTTGAAGATTGTGTTCAACATCAGCTTGAAGAAGGCAAGTGCAGGCACCCTTTGATCATGTTCTTTACCTATTCACCTTTAATCACTATATGCATGCATGTGTCTGAATTTGTGAACCCTTAAGGATACCCTAGTTTTCCATATCTTCCTTGTTACCTAGGTTTTATTTTGGGTAGCAATGCTATGCTAAGCAACTTTACTTGTTCTATAATTATTGCCACATGATGATGATATAATAATGATGACTTAATGGATATGGAACTATGTTTTAACGTGGAACTCAGTGACTCGGGCACATGGTATGGTATGGTGGTTATGGTAAGTTTGGTTTGTGGTTCGTATTTGTGCTCGGGTCCGCCTTTTAGGACTGGTTCATGGAGCGACCACACAGGATAACAGTGCAACCACGAGATATTATATGGCTCTAACCGGGCTAATTAATTAGAGGATTCTAGTGACGCGTTAACCGGGCGGCGCTACTGAGGGATGGCCCAAGAATATGGTATGGACTTAGGGGTCCTCTGGTTGCTATGGCTTCTAGTAGGAACTTTAGGTGGTTATCAGCCGCTAGATGAATCTTTGTAAAGGCCCGCGGTGAAACCCTGCCATGCACCTTGGAAGTGTAGTATTGGAGTCATGACCCAGGCATATGGGTGCTCGTTGGGAAAAGTGTGCAACCTCTGCAGAGTGTAAAACTGATATATCAGTAGTGCTCACGGTTATGAGCGACCTGGACCCTCACATGATTAGATTTGGACAGTTGGACTTACGAACATAAGATGATGGTTTCTCAGATGGAGGTGTTTACCTTGGTTGATGGTTATATTAATGGTGGTACTCTTCTTAACTAATGGGTTGGGTTACCTTATTCACTTGTAGTAATCAGGTGCTAATAAAACTTGATCAACTAAAATGCTTACCGCAGTGAAACAGTGTCAGCCCTACTTTTGTTTAAGCCTTGCATATCATTTATTTTCCGCCTGTACTTGTTGAGTACGATATGTGCTCACCCTTGCTATTTCCCCCACAACCCCAGACGGTAGCCAAAGTTACCCAGAAGATTAGTGGAGATGTCATGGAGTTTACCAGAAGACTATCAGCTGTGCTTGGCGTACGTTGCCCCCAGTCAGTCGTCCCTGTGAAGATTGGAGCCTCAAGTGAAGATTAGTTTATGTTCCGCTTTACTACGAAGTTGTAAGTGTTTATATAGCTATGTTGCGTTATGTAATAACATTGTTTCTGATATTTTATATTTTATTGTTGTATGTGTGAACTTCCTGGGCACACATATGGCTATCCTGGTTTTGTCTTTAAAACCGGGTGTTACAAATAGAGACCGTAATCTCCTTGTCTCCTTGTTGGGGATTTTGCTGAAATCTTTGTGTTCACATTTTGTTCTCCACGTTCTTTGTTTTCCCCTCTCTTGTTCTTCACGAGATCTTTTGATTTGAGGGATGACTTGAAATTCTGTTTGAACCATCTTGTGCTTTGTCATGAGAGACATCTTTCCACCGAAGGATTTTCTCTAATTCCTCATGAGCGCACAGATCAGGCAAATTTCATTTTAGATCTTGTTTTGCCTTTTTCCACCAAATTTTGATTCACTTATTTGTAGTTAGGTTTGACCTATGATCTCTTAGAAGTAGTTCACTAACATACTTGTGATCCCTCACGCAAAGTTTGAGCCCAAGTGCTTTTGATTTGAGGGAGATCAGGTCAAATCAGTGGAAGGACAATACTGTGTCGAGGACATCAGACGTTGATGTTCTAGGCATCAGACGCACGTCCGACGCTACCACGTACTGTCCAATTATGTATGTGGCATAAGACGCTCCTGGACCTGGCATCGGACGCACCTACAGTAGCGTCCGACGCTCACTCAGAGAGCTCCAGAACGCTTTGTTTGACATCCGACGCATCGGGCTAATTGGCATTGGAAGTTGGGTGAGTTAGACACTTTTTGGGTAGGCATCAGATGCTCAGGTAGCACTGTTTCATACGTCAGATGCTCATACAGTGCGGTTTCAGAACCGTCCTGTTCACATCGGACACGTCAGGGACTCAGGCATCGGACACTGCTAGAGTCTAATGCTCGCTGTTGCAGCGTTGTTTTGTCCGTAGCTTTTACGTTTGGCATTCGTTTCGAGATCCAGCTTTTACATTGGATTCCCAGCTTCGATGCTCTAAAAAAATTGGGCTTCTCACTTTGCCAAAATGCTTGAATCCCCAGGGTTGCCCAAAGTTCATCCAATCACTAGTTGGCTTGCGTGAACTAGGGCAAGGGAGTTTTGTGGTGTCCCGCTTTGTTCCAAGGGAACATCCACCCAATCATTTAGGTTGTGCACATCATGCTGAGTGGCTCTTGCTTTTAGGGTTTGAATTTAGGATAGAGGCTATCTATTTTCAAAAAAACATTTGAGGCTCTCATTCACCCCCCTGTGGTCACCATTTTTTGTCCTTCAAAAACAACTAGCAAAACAAGACCCCTGCACACCCTTGAGAGACTTGGAACTATTCCCACCTGGTCGAGTAAGTCTTGTAGAGTACATATGAATTTATTTCCCTCTTTTAGATATTCAACGTGAGGATCGTGAAGATGCTAATTGAGCTTCGGAGTCATTCTATGTGTGGATATCTCCCATTGGGATTAGTGAAGACTCCTATTGCTTCTTGGTAGTCTATTTCAGTCTGACCATGCACTACTTAAAAAAAGATTTGTAGCAACGCCTCCCATTTTTGTTGGGGCGACTCTATAGAGCCTCCGAACCAGCCGCCTCTATAAATCCATTTGTAGGGGTAGCTGTTGTTATGAGCCGCCCCTACTAATAGTTCGGATTTATAGAGGCGGCTCAATATTCAACCGCCCCTACAAATCCTATTTGTGGGGGCAGTTCTATATTTAATCGCCCTACAAATAGACGTCGAATAATTAAATTAAGTGATAAATTTTGTTTTTTTAAACAATCTCAGTTGAAGAAACAACCAAAACAAAAGTTGTAGGTCTAAAAAAGTTATAGAACTTTGATGTTTACAATATTTTTTAATTCATCTTGTCATAGAAATCTACGTTTAGATTTGTCAAATTTAAATTTTAAAATTTTTAAACGACCTCGAATGGAGAAACAACCAAAATAAAAGTTGCTATCGGCGAGGAGGCTGGCACGCGTTCAGACGAGCGCCCCGGTGACGACGACGACACATCTTCTGAGGTATCAAAGGACCGAAAGTGCTACTAGAAAGCGACCAGAGGGGGAGTGAATGGGAGCTTCAAACTTCTTTTCAGAAACTTGTTGCTACTGTTCCGAGAATCAACTCCCAACAGCAAACCTAGAGCTTGCAAGTGTCCACGACCCTAGATGTAGGGTGGATGCTTCCAAGAAGTACAGCGGGACACTACACAACTCTAGAAACCCAACGCAAAAGCCAGAAATCAAAACCGACAACGTATGAGCGAACTGTAGACGAAACAGAGCAGAAACAACTACATCGGAAGCTGGCCTGCTTCCGATGGTAGGACACCGGAAGCTTCCGATGCCAAAAGGACCTCTCAGGAACCTTACTGCATAGGCATCAGATGCTGGCTACAGTGGAGACTCAGCTTTCGATGCTAGACCCTCGGATGCTCCAATGGCAATAGAGGCGCCATTGGTTAGCGTCCGATGCTCCTTAGAAAACTCTGTCAGATGACATGTGTCATCGGAGCATTCGCTGATATGAACTTAGCGTTCGATGGTCAGGAACAGAGCGTCCGATGCCCCCGAAACTGCACTGTTCTTTCGTGGATTCAACCTGATCTCCTCCGAATCAAAAGCTCTAAGGCTTAGACTTGGTATGAGGAGTTCCAAGGAGGTTAGTGAGCTATCCCAAAGAGATCATGGCTCGAACCTAACTCCAAATCGGTGAATCGAAAGATTTCGGGGGAAGAGGAGCAAAACTTGATCCGAAACGAAAATTGACCGAACTACTAGCTCATGAGGTTAGAAGAGAATTCCTTCGGTGGAAAGATGCGCCTCACGATCTAGAACAACTCAGTTCAAACAGAATCACAAAAGATGAACCGAGTAGGGAGATCGATCAATGGGAAAATCATGGAGAAAAAGCAAAACGCGAAGAACAACTCCAAAACGCGAATCACAACCACGAATTGCAACCGTGTGGCTACCACACGCTATGACAGTGAGATTACGGTCTCACTTCAGTAAAACCTCACGAACACAGAGGTATGATTGTCTTCTCTGTGGATCTCAGTTCACTACAGCAGAGGATGGGGAGAGCAGAAAAACCTAGAAGGCAAAATAGCAAATGACTGAGATAAAATGGGAGGTGGGTATCTCCCTCTACTTATCCTAATTCTATTTCCCACTCTACCCCTAACTACTTACAGAGCGAACCAGCTAAACCCTAGGGTTATTCTGGACCAACTCGTGTTAGGTGGTGATCCGACGACCACGCCCGCACAACTGGTAGCGTTGCCTCGACGCAACCTCCCCGATTGCCGCCACGTGCCGCCACCGCTCTGCTTGTCCTTTTCCCGGACTTCACCCCCGGTTTTGTGGCCCAAACCGGGAAACCAGCCTTCACGACCAACCCCCGGTTTTGAGGCCCAAACCGGGAAACCAGCCGTCCATTGCCTGAGTTTTGTGGCCCAAACTCAGAAACCCGCAGCGCCCAGGTTTTGAGGCCCAAACCTGGAAACCGTCCACTCTGTGGTTTTTCTGTGGCTCAACCACCAAACCGAGCCGTAGAGGGGATGCACCGCCCGTGCACCCCGTCCACCGACACGTGTCCCTAGGTCCTCGACCCAAGCAACACCGTGCCCGCAAGTCTTCGCTCGTCGCTGTCCCAGGCTGTCAGCCACCACAACTGATCCTCGGGCCACCGGTCCCTTAGTCCAAGCCTCATGTCCATCCTTCGCCACTCTCGGTCCATCGGCACAGCATGTCTCTACTTGACCTTCACCTGATCACTGTATCCGTGCTCGACACCTGCACAACACAAGCCAAAGAACATGCGCATTATTCCAGTTGACAATCACTCATCACTCGAGACTGGGCATACACCCGTGTATCCGCAATCTCCCCCTTGATGAGTGCATTGTCAACTACCAACACAAATCATAATGAAATAGAAGAAGGAAGGAAGAAAGAGAGAGAACTCGACCAAATGACCCAAAAGCATAGCAAAGCCAAAGAAGGTCAAGTGGAAAGAGCAAGACAACTTGGTCCCCAAAGACATGGGCAACGACTCGACGCAACCAAGCAAAGCAAAGCTAGCCCTTAAGAAGAGGTAGAACAGGCTCAACACCGCTAGCAGGAAAGCTCGATACCAATCGAAAAATCAATTGAAATCCAAGCAAAGGTAGAGCTAGCCCTCAAGAAGAGGCAGAACGGGCTCAACACCGCTAGCAAAAAAACTCGATATCAACTGAAGAAATGCCAACTAAAAATCAAAAGAGCTCGATACCAAATGAAGATCACATAGGCAAAGTCGCTAGTCCCTCAAGAAGGAGGCAAAGGCTCAACACAACTAGCTACCAAAAATGCTCCGCCAAATGGAAAAATGCTCCGAACCAATTGACAATTCAACAAACAAAAACGAGCAAACTCCCCCTTGAATAGTGCACACAACTAGGATATGATTTCACCCCCTTATGATTTGACCAAAATTCTCCCCCTTAGTTGATAATGCACTATCAGGAATCTCCCCTCCAAATGCATATGAGTCAAAAATACAAGTTAGCAGCTTCAGGAATATAGTCTAGAGAATGAAAAGATGCTCTACATAGTATAACTCTAATGACTCAACAAGAAGCATACATGCCAGCAAAGGCTCAAACTGATCACCAAATACGAAATATGAACATATAAGCAAGGTGAGCAGTTTTAGCCATTCAAAAAAGGATGTTCGCCATAAAAATAGCACTGAACATGTATAGACATGAAGTCAAACAAGTGCTAATCATGTATACAAGGTGAACTACCCCTAGCAAAGTTCAATCATCATGCTATAGAATGAAACATAGACTTGTGATTTCAGATTTTAATCGGAGTTGCAGCGGTGAAATTTCACAAGTTCAAAAATCAGCATGTGATTGCGAGAGGTTGAAAGCTTGTCATTGCCTAACTTTTCAACCGAGCTAAGCCTATGCAGAAGCAATCAGAAGCTTAAAGCGTTGGTTTCGATCATACACTACACAACTGAAGTTTAACTCAAATGTGCAATGAGAAACAACCTCGATACCGTGATGTGTTGACAAGCAGGCCCATCTCGATCTTTCCAATTCACTTAACTTGGTTCAATTTTATATCAGAATATGAACAGACCAAGCAAGTGAATGACTCAGAACTAGAGACATAGCAACCTAGCATATATGGAAAGCACAAGTGAATTCAAGACATTCTACACATGCTAGTTGCGTATCTCAATGGTGAACAATTTTCAAAATTTTATGTTTATTTAAGCAAGTTCACCATTCATAAAATAGCATAGCTCACAACATGTATCAGTGATCAGAAAGAGCATAAGCTACGAGCATCATCATATAGCATCGGAGTAAAC
Source organism: Coix lacryma-jobi var. lacryma-jobi (assembly GCA_009763385.1). Lineage (NCBI taxonomy): Eukaryota > Viridiplantae > Streptophyta > Magnoliopsida > Poales > Poaceae > Coix > Coix lacryma-jobi. The sequence continues at coordinate 111,883,135 of CM019827.1, read as the reverse complement.
TAGACAGAGCATAGTTACATTCTAAAGATTATATACATGAAGCTCAGAATGTAAACATGCAAGATGTAATGCAAAGATGCATGATGAAACCAAATGAAAGAAAAAGAGTCAGTCTATAATACACGAACCAAAATGTTTCCCCCATCTAAAAGGGGAAACACACACCAAGCTCACCTCTCAACCTAGCAAAAGTTGATTGGTCTAAAGGCTTGGTGAAAATATCAACCAACTGATGATGAGTATCGACATGGCGAAGGTCGATATCACCCTTCTCATAATGGTCTCCCAGAAAATGAAAGCGCACATCAATGTGTTTGGTCTTAGAGTGCAACATGGGGTTCTTAGCCAGACCAAAATCACGCAAAGTGGCCATCATCCAAAGCAACTGGGAACAACAGCTAGTCGCAGCAACATACTCAACCTCCGTGGTAGACTGGGCGACACTAGACTGCTTGCGAGAAGACCACCATACAAGAGAAGAACCAATAAACTGGCAAGTCCCAGAAGTGGACTTGCGATCAAGTCGGCAACCAGCAAAATTGGCATCAGAATAGCCGCAAAGGGAGAGGGTGGAGGAAGCAGAATACCAAATCCCAAATTCAAGAGTGAAGCATAAGTACCTCATAATGCGCTTGACCGCCTGACGGTGAGAAGTGCGCGGCGATGACTGAAATCGTGCGCAAAGACACACCGCGAACTGGATGTCCGGGCGTGTCGCCGTCAGGTACAGTAGCGACCCGATCATACTCCGGTACTCCTTCTGGTCCACAGCTTCTCCATCCACATCCGCGTCCAGGGCCGCCGTGGTCGGCATGGGTGTTGGAAGAGGCTTTGCCTCACCCATGTCGAACTTCTTCAGAATGTCCTTGGTGTACTTGCCCTGGTGCACGAACGTCCCCTCTTGGGATTGCTTGATTTGCAACCCGAGGAAAAAACGTCAACTCGCCCATCATGCTCATCTCAAACTCCCTGCTCATAGTGTCTACAAACTTGGCAACCAAAGCGTGAGAAGAACCACCGAAAATGATATCATCCACGTAAATCTGGACCAAGAGAGTGTCATTGCCTTGCTTGAGGAGAAAAAGTGTTTTATCTACACATCCCATTTTATAACCCTTAGCAAGCAAAAAGGTTTTCAACCTATCATACCAGGCTCTAGGGGCTTGTTTCAAACCATATAAAGCTTTGTGAAGTTTAAAAACATGGTTTGGAAACTTGGGATTTTCGAAACCGGGGGGTTGTCTCACATACACTTCCTCTTCTATGTAGCCGTTTAGGAGGGCACTCTTGACATCCATTTGAAAAAGTTTAAACCCTTTGGATGCAGCAAAAGCCAAGAGAATCCTAATTGCCTCCAAATGAGCTACAGGAGCAAAAGTCTCCTCATAGTCTATCCCCTCCTTCTGACTATACCCCTAGGCTACAAGTCTGGCCTTGTTTCTCACAACATGGCCATCTTCTCCTTGTTTGTTTTTGAAAACCCATTTTGTCCCAATAGGGTGACACTCAGGAGGAAGAGGACCAAGAACCCAAACCTGATTTCTCTCAAAGTTTTCAAGCTCCTCATGCATGGCATTGACCCAATCCAGATCAGATAAAGCGTGTCCAACATCTCGGGGTTCAAAATCAGCAACAAATGCAGAATGAGCAAAGTGAGAGATTTGTTGTGACCTTGACCGAGTGACACGTTCGCCGATGCTACCGATCATTTGTTGAGGCGGGTGTTGATGCTGAATGTGTCGTGGCGCCTCCCGAACTGAAGATACCTCCCCCTCAACAGCGGCTGGCGCCTTCTTGGGTACAAAGGGTACCGCTCGAGGTGGCAGATCCCACGGCCCCCAAGTAGTCGAAGAAGAAGGGTCAGGGCCGTGAGTGGTAGTAGAGGCCGCTCTTTGCGGCACAGCAGGTGGAGGTGGTGCTGGGTCATCCATCCCTTCAGCACCCTCGTCCTCATCATCAAAAAGAGGCTCGCCAACCTCATGATCACTTGCACGCTCAAAGCGAGAAGAAGGACAAACCATGGTCTCATCGAAGGTGACATCGGATGTCTCCATGACTCGGTTAGTGTCAAGGTTAAGTACACGATATGCGCGAGTATGGGTGCCATAACCCAAAAACACAGTCAGAAGAATGAGACTCAAATTTGTCCAGGTTGCCTTTCTTAAGTATGAAACAGTGGCAACCAAAAACTCGAAAATAACTCACCGTGGGCAGTTTTCCAAAACGCAACTCATAAGAAGTCTTTTTCAAGAAAGATCAGAGAAAAATGCGATTGGAAATGTAGCATGCAGTGCTCATAGCTTCGGCCCAATATCGCCTAGGAGACCTATGATCATCGAGCATCGTCCTGGCCATCTCTACAAGGGTCTGATTCTTCCTTTCTACAACACCATTCTGCGGCGGTGTGTAGGGGGAAGAAAACTGATGCTCTAAACCCAAGGAGTTACAAAACTTCTCAAAATCCGAGTTCTTAAACTCGGAACCATTATCACTCCTAATAGCTCGCATCGAGTTCAAAGGGAACTCGTTCTGAAGATGCAAAATCAGATTGCGAGCAAAAGAGAAAGTCTTAGTTTTCTCAGTCAAAAAGAAGACCCACGAATATCTCAAAAAGTCATCAACAACAACCAGCACATACCACTTCCCCCCCAACCGAGCTCACCCGAGCCGGACCGACAAGGTCCATGTGCAAAAGCTCTCCAGGGCGCTTGGTCATGACCTGAGTCACTGGATGGTGGGGAGTGGCAACCATCTTCCCATGTCTACAAGAATGGCAAACAAGATCCTTCTCCCTGGATAACTTGGGCAATCCTCGGATTAGGCCAAGTGAACTAAGCCATGCAAGCAAGTCGAAGCTCAAATGTCCAAGTCTCCTATGCCACTTCCAAAGATCAGAGGAGGAAGGTCCAGCCACAAGACAACGAGAAATGCCAAAAGACTCTGAGAAGTTCGCACGAAAGACTTTCCCAAAGGGCGAAATCAAACACACTAGATTGCCCTGAGGATCCAAAATATGACTGAGATTTGGCTTAAAATGAATCTCATAGTCATCATCGAAAAGTTGCGAAACAGAAAGAAGGTTAAACTGCAAGTTAGAAACAAGAGCAACATCGCGCAACACAAAGTGCTCATTAACTCGCACCGACCCACGAGACAACACTTTACCTTTGCTATTGTCGCCGAAGGTGATAAACTCTTTTCCAGCGACCGGATTAAGACTGGAGAACCACTTGGCATTTCTGGTCATGTGTCTCAAACAACCGGAATCCACCAACCAAACGTTCTCCAATCGTTTTACCTACATCAATAGAAAGACATAGGGTGAGCATACAGTCCAACACTGGGGTTAGTGAAGTAGGAGGGATACCAGTGTTGGGCCGGCTGCTCAAAAGAACGGTTAGCAGAAAAACCATTCCTAGCACGCCTACGGGAAGAGCGATCACCACGTAGAGGAAAACGTGGTCCGCTAAGGGAGGAGCGTCCATCGCGATACTCAAAACGCGGTGGGGGAAAACGCTCAACTACAAAGCCACCGCCACGGGGTCCATAGCCCACAACTGCAGGCTCCCGCTGGGCACGACCTCCTCGTGGCCTAGGCCTAGGAACTTGAGGTTTTGGACCTCTAGGCCTAGCAGCGCGTCTCTGAACATTCAGCACATGTACATCATGGAAAGGATGGTACATGTCTGTGTTGTTCATCTCCTTTGCACGGCGCGCCTCTCTCTTGCGCCGAAAGCAGAACTCACTCAAGTGTCCATCTCTCCCACAGTGCTCACAATGGTACCTCACGCTCTCATAGGGGGTTGTTGGTACTCACGGTAGTGGGTGTGGATCACTTTGCCCTTCTGTGGCATGATCTCCTCTTGGATAGGTGGCATGGTGTCCAACTTGTTTTTCAAGTGGTTGGGCTTGGGATGCCAAGTCTGTTTCTTGGGTGGAGCTCTCGGAGGTTCAACGAACACACCATCCTTGGTGTTGGGCTTGAGAGGCTCTTTGGGTGGAATCTTAGTAAGCTTGGGAGTAGTGATGGAGTTGGGCTTCTCACATGGGTTAAGACCACTCGACTCTCCAATCTTGCCAAAAGATGTAACATCAACACCCGGAGCAAAGCCTACACATGGACCTCTAGCAGCACACTTGAATTGGGAGATCATCATCCCAAGCTGCGTCTCTCCACAAGATACCCATGACAAGATGGTCCAAAGGTATGTGTTTTCCTCCTCGGTTTGCATCTTGTCATGCTTCACGTTGGCTATCTCCATCTCCAAACCTTCACACAGAACACACCTAGTCACACAAGTGCTACCCGAACTGGCCTCTTCAAGAGACACAATCTTGGCATTCTTCTCTGCCAACTCGGATTGCAAGCCCGCACAGGACTTGCATGCACCCAACAGCGAGGATCTGGCCTTAAGCTCATCCACCTCTCCTACCAACACAGCATACTTACCTCTCAAAGTGAGAAGGTCAGTCATGTGTGTGGTGCACATCTCACACTCCTCCTCCTCGGTGACAACAACGGTGGACTTGACAGATTCAAGTTCCTTCACCATATCCTCCCACTTCTGCCTAAACTCCTTCCGCTCTCTAGCAGCACGCCTAAGCAACTTATCTTGACTAGGAAGGGCGGCAGTAAGCTTCTCGACCTCAGCAGAAAGCTCATCGGGGGTCAGAGATACCTGGGAGGTGTCGTCGTCGTCGTTCCGAGGGATCTCCTCTAGCTCGCCGTCGACCTCCTTGCCGAGTGCCATGGTGCAGAAGCCATCGTTGTCGGCGAAGAAGCAGAGGCCGTTCAGCTTGTCCTCGATCCTCTTCTTCTTCTTCTCGGATTCGTCATCGCTTGAGGAAGCGGAGTCGTCATCCGAGTCATCGACGTCGCTGAGCGTGGTGAAAAATGCACGCTGCTCAGCCTAGGCCTTCTCCAAGTACTTTGTCTTGATGTACTCCTTGTTGAAGCCGCCCTTCCGCTTGTGCTTCACGGGGACGTACTTCTCCTTGCGCTTGCCAGAGTCGTACTTGTGCCCATGATCCGCCTTGCCGAAGACTTGCTTGTTCTTCTTCGGGCAATTTGCGATGAAGTGGTCGGGATCGCCGCACTCGAAACAACCCGAGCGTCCTCCTCCGCGGCGACGGTTCATGCGGTTGTTGTGGAACCGCGAGAACCGATTAGCGAGCAAGGCTAGCTCATCATCCCCCATGAACTCCAGCTGCTCCTCTGTGATAGAAAGAAGTGAAGAGAGTGCAAATCCTCCAGAGGGGTTAGCAGAAGATCCAGAAAGCAAAGCCATCGACGGGCCAGAAGGATTTTCATAAGAAGCCCTCGCCATGGTGTCAATCTCACTGGACTTGAGCTTACTAAAGAGCTCGTCGCACGTGAGGGTCTCATAGTTAGGCGATTCGATGATTGCCTGAACCTTGGAATCCCACACCGACCGATCAAGAGTATGCAAAAGCTTCGAAGTCCTCTCATGATCGTCGAAAGGCAACAACTTCTTGTTAGCCCTCATCCTGTTGACAATCACCTGAAAGTGAGCGAATAAACTTTCTATGCTCTCGCCAGACATATGTCGAAAGTTCTCATACTCCCGCTTGTGCGACTCGTAGAGACGAGATTTGACTTGAGTGGTTCTCTCATGGAAGCGCATGAGGGTCGCCCAAATCTCACGAGCCGTGGAGAGGTGAGAAACGTGATCAAACTCGGACATGCTCAAACAGGAGAAAAGAGCGTTATGCGCTCGGCTATTGGCATCGTGCTCATCGATCTGAAGCTGAGTGACACGAGCAGCCAAGACAACATAATCGGCCTTGTTGCAAATCTCCAAACATAAGAGCCCATGCTCTGGAGATAGGCCGACATGCATATCTTCCAATACGCATAGTTCGTCCCATTGAAAAACGGTGGTTTGCCCACACCGCGATCCATGTCGCCTTCTGTGGATCTGGAACCGGCTAAGGTGGAAGATCCTTAACCCGCTCCGATACCAATTGAAGGACCGAAAGTGCTACCAGAAAGCGACCAGAGGGGGGGTGAATGGGAGCTTCAAACTTCTTTTCAGAAACTTGTTGCTACTGTTCCTAGAATCAACCCCCAAGAGCAAACCTAGAGCTTGTAAGTGTCCACGACCCTAGATGTAGGGTGGATGCTTCCAAGAAGCACAGCGGGACACTACACAACTCTAGAAACCAAACGCAAAAGCCGAAAATCAAAACCAACAACGTACGAGTGAATCGTAGACGAAATGGACTAGAAAACCCTGCATCGGAAGCTGGCCTGCTTCCGATGGTAGGACACCGGAAGCTTCCGATGCCAAAAGGACCTCTCGGGAACCTTACTGCATAGGCATCGGATGCTGGCTACAATGGAGACTCAGCTTCTGATGCAAGACCCTCGGACGCTCCGATGGCAATGGAGGCGCCGTTGGTTAGCGTCCGATGCTCCTTAGAAAACTCTGTCAGATGACACGTGTCATCGGAGCATTCGCTGATATGAACTCAGCGTCCGATGGTCAGGAACAGAGCGTCCGATGCCCCCGAAACTGCACTGTTCTTTCGTGGATTCAACCCGATCTCCTCTGAATCAAAAGCTCTAAGGCTTAGACTTGGTATGAGGAGTTCCAAGGAGGTTAGTGAGCTATCCCAAAGAGATCATGGCTCGAACCTAACTCCAAATCAGTGAATCGAAAGATTTCGGGGAAGAGGAGCAAAACTTGATCCGAAACAAAAATCGACCGATCTACTAGCTCGTGAGGTTAGAAGAGAATTCCTTCAGTCGAAAGATGCGCCTCACGATCTAGAACAACTCAGTTCAAACAAAATCGCAAAAGATGAACCGAGTAGGGAGATCGATCAATGGGAAAATCATGGAGAAAAAGCAAAACACGAAGAACAACTCCAAAACGCGAATCACAGCCACGAATTGCAACGGTGTGGCTACCACATGCTATGACAGTGAGATTACGGTCTCAGTTCCTCAAAATCTCACGAACACAGAGGTATGATTGTCTTCTCTATGGATCTAAGTTCGCTACAGCAGAGGATGGGGAGAGCAGAAAAACCTAGAAGGCAAAATAGCAAAAGACTGAGATAAAATGGGAGGTGGGTATCTCCCTCTACTTATCCTAATTCTATTTCCCACTCTACCCCTAACTACTTACAGAGCGAACCAGCTAAACCCTAGGGTTATTCTGGACCAACTCATGGTAGGTGGTGATCTGACGGCCACGCCCACACAACTAGTAGCGTTGCCTCGATGCAACCTCCCCGATTGCCACCACGGGCGGCCACCGCTCTGCTTGTCCTTTTCCTGGACTTCGACTCTGGTTTTGTGGCCCAAACCGGGAAACCAGCCGTCCATTGCCTGAGTTTTGTGGCCCAAACTCAGAAACCCGCAGCGCCCAGGTTTTGAGGCCCAAACCTTGAAACAATCCACTCGGTGGTTTTTCTGTGGCTCAACCACCAAACCGAGCCATAGAGGGGATGCACCGCCCGTGCACCCCGTCCACCGACACGTGTCCCTAGGTCCTCGACCCAAGCAACACCGTGCCCGCAAGTCTTCGCTCATCGCTGTCCCAGGCTGTCAGCCACCACAACTGATCCTCGGGCCACCGGTCCCTTAGTCCAAGCCTCACGTCCGTCCTTCGCCACTCTCGGTCCATCGGCATGGCATGTCTCTACTTGACCTTCACCTAATCACTGTATCCGTGCTCGACACCTGCACAACACAAGCCAAAGAACATGCGCATTATCCCAGTTGACAATCACTCATCACTCGAGACTCGGCATACACCCATGTATCCGCAGGTATCTACTTCTTCCGCTATCGATCGTCTTTCTGCTGAGCTCGAGTGCGTGAATTTCACGCTGCTTAGCTAGGATAAGCAACTTAGGCGTGCTGCTAGGGAGCGTAACGAGTTTAAGACAAAGCTAGCAGAGATGCTTAAGGAGCCCGAGTTTGCCCGATCTGTGGTGCATGTGGAAGAGGAATGTGAGGAGCGCGTGATGCACATGACTGATCTTTCTGCCCTTCAAACCAAGTATGCCTCTTTGGTTGATGTGTATGATGAGTTGAAGTCGAGGCTTAACTTGGTGGGCGATTGCTCTGTATGTCCCACTCTGGAGAAGGAGTTGGAGGAGGTGAAGGCTAGGTCTTCCTTGTTGGGTGCATGCAAGTCCTATCCAGGCTTGCAAACTGAGTTGGCAGAGTTGAGTGCCAAGCTTGCCGAAGTTGTGAAGGCCAGCTCAGTTAGCACCGTTTCCGCTTCATGTGAGCGATGTGAGGGGATAGAGCTTGATTTTGCCAACTGCCGGCATGACAAGATGCAATCCGAGGAGGAAAACACATACCTTCGGTCCATCTTGAGTTGGGTGTCATGCAGCGAGCCGCGGTTGGGCATGATGATCAGTCAGTTCAAGAGGAGAACTAGCGCTCCGGGAGTAGGCTTTGCTCTAGGTGGGAAGGGCGCAAACTCTTTTGGTAAGATTGGTGAGTGTAGTGGCATAAACCCAAGTGAGAAACCTTCCACTACTCCCAAGCTAACTAAGATCACCCCACCTGAGCCTCCCAAGCCTATCACCAAGGATGGGATCTTTAAAGAACCCCCCCAAAGCTCCTCCTCGCAAACAAGTGTGGGTTCCCAAACCTAACCATCTTAGGAACACACTTGACACTCTACCTGATGTCTCTAGTGACCCCCTTTCGAGAGGTAAACAGCCAGCCAGAGTGAACAACCCTCGCAACAGAGCAAACCAACAACCAAGAGAGTGGTGAGGTTTGAGTGCGAGTACTGTCACCGTGAGGGTCACCTAGCTGAGTTTTGCTTTCGGAGGAAGAGAGACGCTCAGAGAGAGTTGGAGCTGAACAACCAGGCTATGCACCACCCTTTCCATGGTGTGCACGGCCAGGGAGTTTAGAGGCAGAGGGCTAGGCCTGGAGGTGCACCCCATCAGGTAGCTAGGACCCAGGAAGCTTGTTAACGCAAAACGTGACGCCCTGCGCCACGCACACAGCAAGCCGAACGAGGCTGGCTTCAATCAGGTGCCCGGAGTGTTCCGAATCCGGAAACGTGCCAGTCGGTTTGACCTGAAAACCAACAAGGGATAAAAATATGAGAATACCTTGGAACATGCTGGGTGAGACCAGGCAGTTCCATATGTACGGCTTTAAAAGCCAATCATGATGGCACACAGCTATAAAAGCTGTTTGTCGGAACAGGTTTATAATGTCATTCGGCAAGTATGAAGATGGAGCTCATAAACATGTTGAATGCCGAACACATGAATAACAGAAGGGTAAAAGGGTAATTTGTAAATATAAATCTATTCAAATAACATATGCATAGGCTAATCCAACTTATCTGCCGCACGTTTAGCCTTCATGAACCCGTCAAGCATAAACTCAAGCAAAGCTAATCCACCGCATGATACCACTTGCTATAAGTCCACACCACTCCTTATAATTAGATTAATCCACCGCATGATACGATCTAATTATAAGAAGCTAAAAGCATACATATATCTGAACAGATCTATAAAAACTCGTTACTCATGTAAGCTTAACCAGAGTCGGCAAACTAGCCGAACTGGGGTCCATGAAGAAGGAACATACAAGCAAAGCATGATTAAACTAATCTAAAACCTGCACCTGCCGCACGGTACCCAGCTCTATCAAAGCCTAAACATGGTCGACATGCATGAACCCACAACATGTAACAATCTGGATTGAAAGTTAATTCGGCCATTATGATCTTATGATTAACGAAAGCACAAATAAACTCATGCAGCAAGGCCGAACAAAGATCAATCTAGATTGGGCAAAGAGTGTTATAGGAATTAAATAAATAAAACATATAACACATGATAACTTAATGAATCTATTAGATCTGCCAAATCTAACAGAGCCGATAACTATTTTTACTCATGACTTAATTCGCCGCACGATACAAGGCATAAGCAAAAACTTCCTGTCATAAGCTTAAATCCGCCACACGATACTAAGCTTAACATACGAGACTACTTGCATCATATCTAAATCCACCGCATGATACTAGACATGATAGCAATGTTGTCGGTACTTACGGAGGTCGACGGATCGATGATTCCTCTCGAAGAACTCGACGACACGACTTAGGGACTCGAAAGGTGGCACGGGGCCGGTTGTATTGACGTGGTTGTGAACAGTTTTACAATGTTTGAGGGTTTATATTTATACCCTGGAGGAAACACGAATCCTAGACGATTATGACTTAAAAAACAAGGAAAGATATAAATCATATTCCTAATCCTTTCGGCGTCTTCCATCGTCACGTATCTTCTCATGCAAGCTGGCTTTACCTGCATCATCCATTTTCCGAATGGGGCTACTGTTTCACGAAATAGCCGACCGCGCAGGTATTCACCGAAAGTCTTAAGGACCAATTAGCTGCCCGAATGCTTGCCGAAACCTTCTCTTCTCTGCTGGCGGGACCCATCTGTCATATCATCGTGTGTGCGAAAATCTGGTGTTAACACATGCCCCCTAATTTTGGGATAAAATGTTTATTCTAAAATTCCTCTTCCTTTTCGCACTGACGTGGAACCTCCAGAAGCATCTGTCTTCACTCGCCATAATTACCATACCTGCCGATTCATCTCCCGATGCACTTGGGATCTTTTAAACTCCCCCCTTCACTTTATTTCGGCCTGTGCTTCTCGACCTCTCCTGCTTTGTTCGCAAACCAAAAAAACCCTCTTCTCTCTTGCTACTCCAAATCAACTAGAAGATGTCTTCTCAGGCAAGCCGCCATAGTCTCGAGCTCGGCGCTTCCAGTACCTCCAAGAGAAGGTTACCTTCTAATTGCTTTCGCTCGAAGATGAAGCAGTCGTCATCACATTGTCGTTCTTGTTTAGGAGGGCTAGTGACGTTTCCACCGAGGATTTGACCCAGAAAATTATAGATCTTCAGCTTGACCTGGAAAGGAAGGATCGGGAAATTACTCGAATCTCCCAAGAGCGTGACGTCGCTCGAAAAAGGGCCACCGGTAAGCATCCTCTCATCATTTTTCTTTTATCCTGCCTTTCTGCTTTTACCGACTTCTTCCTTTTTTAGCCCTGGCGGCTGAACTCCATACACTCGAGACTGCCGTCACTAAGCTTGCTGTCACGGCCGATGTAATGTGCACAACATCTTTGAAGCGGGTAAACGAAGCAACCGCGTCCTCCCCATTATCTCCAGAGCCGGCATGGGGTACGGCGCGACACTCGCCTTCTCTGCCGTGAAGGTTTATTCTGGTGCAGATTATCAAAGATTTGATGTCTGTGAACAAGATCTAGAGGATAGAGTAGAACACTCCGTAGAAGACATGAAGGTAGCCGGATCAGATCTGGCCGATACGTTTGATCACTTTCTCCCGATTAGGCGTAGGATGGAGTGGACGAACTAACCCGCTGTAATCTTGCTCCTTCTTTTGTAAATAAGAAGTTTCCCTGTTCGTCCTCTGTAGTCAATCTGTGATTGATCCTTCGAGATCAATGTGTGCCCTGTTTTAATGACAATGCATGTCGGTCACCACTGAAAACTGCATTAGAAATCTCTGCCCCACAGACGATTGCCATAATCAGTTATTTTAGATTCTAAGAATTCAATTTTCCTCCAATTTCCCGACCCGTGACAACACCAGGATAACATTTCTTAAAGACCCTTTCTGCCTCTGCCCCCAGTGTCAACCGGTAATACGAACTCTTCAAACGATCATTCAAAACTGAACAGCTTTTAGCCGAATCCTATCGGCTTTCTGACTTTGGAGTTACGATTCTCTTTAGTCATCAAAAGATCTGGCCTGGCCCAATAACGGCCCATAAACTGTGAAAACCCTAATCGATGTTTGATTTTCCAGTGTGCAAGCCATAGTTTTATAAATATGACTCTATACAGGGTACCACCCCATCTTCAGCCAAATAGTCTGACTCATAGACTTCCCAGTTCTCAGTTCTCACATCGGAGAAAAACTTTCGCCCCCCTTTTTATATTAATGGCAGGCAGCAACCACCACAGTAGACAACTCACCGGAGACGAAGCAGGAGGAAGCCAAGCACCAACTTACCGGTGTTATGGGTAAAAACTGATTTCTCTCCCCCTTTTCTTGCCCGTTCATCTTTGATTTACTCATCCATCTTCCTTTTTAGAACGGAGTCTTTCCCCATCCAAGCTCAGGACCCTCCAGAAACGGTAAATCCAAAAGTCCCTTTTAATCTCCTCCCTAGGCTACCAGATTTTGAATTTGATGACTTATCCTAGTAGATCCGCTTGGATGCTCTCTGGTATCGTGAGGAAAGGGATCAAGTTCAGAAAGAACTAGAAGCCACATCTCAGAAGCATAGTATCAGGGAAGCTGAATGGGCAGCTCAACAGAAATAGTTCTGCAGTATCATCACAAGTTAGCATAAATTGGGTTCTCTCCTCTTGGTCGAGTTTGCCATGTCTGATATATCCTTTCCTCTTGCTAGCCCTTTCTGCAGAGAATGACCGTCTGAAGGCAGCAGCAAACAGAATCGCCCTCAAGGTGAATGCTCACGGAGATTCAGCCGAAGCCCGCCTTGACGCTTTGGATGGCCGTATTGATCAGGCCGTCATCCAAGGTGTGCACGCCGGGGTCTATTTCGGGCTAGCGGCAATGAGTTCTTGGATCAAAGAAGACTACTCTTTTCTACCAGTTGGTTTCGCTGGCGACCCAGATGGATTTGAAGACCCTGAGATTTATGATAACCATGCCGCTGCTATTGCTGAAATTGTTAATCCGCAATCCATTCTGATCAACTTATTCCGGGAGTAGTTTGTACTAGGAGAGATCTATAAATGAAGTTTGCAGCAGATGAACTTGCTCTTTTCTAAATAATGTTTTATTTTCTATCCTTCAATGACCCTCCTCGTTCGCAACATTTCTTCAAAAGAACGCTTGTCGAATGTATGACGTCATCTTAGCCGACTAAATCTCAATCTCTGATATGTCACGTCATTCGGCATCGCACTTACTACACTTCAGCTTTCTCTTTCCCCGATAAACCTGCTAACTTGAAAAATGATAGGGTCACCAAGGTCATGAATATTCTTGCACTAAAGGCGATATAAGTAATATCGGCTATAACTTAAACTTCTTGGAACATTTTTTCTGCTAATGGCGATGCTTTACATCAGCTGTATAAAAATATCTCTCGAGTTACATAATTTCCATGCGTTCGGCTCTCAACAAGTAGTGCCGAAGCTTTAACTGACAAGTAGCACACACGAATCAAAACTTGACAAAGCCGAATACCTTTTCCTGGATTTAACATTTTCGGCTAAGGCAAATTGCCACTCATCGTCTCCTTTAAACTTAAGAATAAGGGCCGATTCTACTATAAGACCATCGGTCGTTACGTACAACTTGAAATGATCACCAAGTCGTGGAAGTGCTCTCATATATCTTTAATCTCATCAGAATCTTCTGTTGCACATCACCTTGTATAAATTCCTTCAGATCCTCCTTGGGCTCTTGGCAATGAAGAAATAAACATAATCCTTTAAAGGTTCATCAACTTTAAAACATACTCGAGACCCAAACTTGTGTACATCGATCCAACTTTGGCTTTATTACCAACACTTTATTCCTTGTCAGCCGATATGAAACTTTGGTCTCAATTTTTCTCCATTACCACCGGTTGGATTAAAAATTGCTCTGAGAGCCGATCGTTTGAATCGGCTGTTGATCCTCATCGAAAACGTTCACAGGACCTACCTCCCAAGCTCTTCCAGAGAAACACTCGACACCTTCATATTCCCAATAGGTGGGCTCTATGTTAGCAATACTCACCGAATCATCAGCATGGACCATCTCAATGTCATCCCCAATCCACTGGATGAGGAGCTGGTGCATAGTTGACGACACACAACAGTTTGCATGTATCCAATCTCTTCCCAATAGCAAACTGTATGCCCCTATGCCATCAATGACGAAAAAGGTGGTGATTAAAGTTTTAGTCCCAATTGTTAACTCGACATGGACTGCACCTCGAGTATCAGAAGAATTGCCGGCAAAGTCCCTCAACACCATGTCGGTCTTCAATAGATCTTCACTTGTCATGCCAAGTTTTCTGAAAGTGGTATACGACATGATATTTATGGCAACTCCTCCATCAATGAACATCTTGGTTAATGGCTTGCCATTGACATACCCTCTCATGTATAATGGCCTTAAGTGTCGGTGCCTGATTGGTTTATCAAATACTGCCTTTTGAGCCAAGACGAGATGAGCCAACAAGTCCTGAAATTCACTTTCATCGAAGTCTGAATATGTCTCGTCTTGGACATCTTGATTCTCAGGGGCTATGAACTCTGATGGTAGAAAGAATGTCATGCACGTATCAGCCGAATGATTACTTTCACTTGGCCTTTCCTTAGGACGCCAGACTTGCTTTGCTCTGGTGCCTGCTTGCGCCAACTCTTTGTTCCTTAAGCGCTGCACTCTCCTCTTCTGGCTTTTCCTTAAACCTGGCGGACACCATTGTCCCTTCTGCCAGACGTACTTCCGGTACTCTTCTTCTTCAGTATGAGCCCAATCTCGATTAGCAAATCCTCTTACCTGCCGATCTCCGGAACTATTTATTTTTATGCGCTGATCGTCCTCAGGGATTCGTGCCCCAAGCCTTTCATGGACAGATCGGCGGTTGACTCGAGACTGCCTATACTCGGAGTACTGATTACTGCACTCGGGGCAGTCGTCTTTAACGGGCTGCTTCAAGCCTTCATTCCAACAATACTGGAAAAACGAGCATTCCCAATGAGACCGCTCCTGTTCCCTCGTATCTTCTCGTTCTTCCCGGTACATCTCTTCTTTGTACCTTCGTTGTTTCTCCAGGAACTTCCGCTCTTCATAAAGCCTCTGCTTCTGGTACCGTTCCTGTTCCCGACGCCATTTATTCAACAAGATGCGTGTCGTGACCCTGGGTCTGGAAGTTCCACCTATCTCAATTCGGCTATTCTGGAACCGAATCCTCTGTTGAAGCTCTTCATTTGTAATCTGCCGATCAGGGTCAACAGCACCAGCTTCCTTTGCTCTACCAGAAGTTAAAATTTTCATTTTATTCTTACCCCCAAAATTGGCTGCATTGATCATACTGATAGAGAAGGACACGGTATTCTGTCCAAAAGGACTACCATCCACTTTCATCTTTCCATCGAACCTCAAGTGTCCGTCTTGGATGTCCTTCTGAATCCCTGAGCTTGATTACTCATCGTTGCCAGCCTTTGGGATAACTGCCCGAGGTCATCAAACTCCATGCCAAATAGTTTTTCTTTGATTTTTGGCAACATGCCAGCTATGGCTATCCCCGGCAATTGGTCATCCGGCAAATTCAAGAAATAGCAGAGATTTTTGGTCTCCCTGAATCGGCGCAGATACTCTTGTGGCGTTTTGCCGGGTCTCATCTTCAAGCTCATAAGATCGACCAACTTCTTTTCACTGGTTCCCGTAAAGAAGTATGAGTGGAACTTCTGCTCTAACTCTGCCCATGTATTGATAGAATTCGCTGGCAGAGAAGCGAACCAGGAGAAGGCTGGTCCTGTCAACGACAGCGGGAAATACTGAATCCTCCAAGCTTCATCTGTAGATGCTTCCCCAAGTTGCATCAAGTATCGGCTGATGTGCTCTATAGTGTTGGTATCATCCTGACCCGAAAACTTGGTGAAATTAGTAGGAGGTTTTACTCTTGGAGGAAGTGCTACCCGATTGTACCATTCTGGGTAGGGAGACTTGTAAGCATATGTCTGATTCTTTGGCTTTAGACCGAACTGATTCTGCATCATATCAGCCATCCTGTGCATGATGAGGTCAACACTTGAATCAGGAGCTATTTGTGCTTGCCTCCCAGTATGTAGTCCTGCTGAACTCCTGTAGCCCGGATTCGGAAGAGCATTAATCGAGTTATAGTCCACAAACTCCCGATATCCATCTCCAAACATATCTCTCTGTATCCTGTTCGTCATAGGATACACTCTAAAAGTAGATTGTGG
Organism: Coix lacryma-jobi var. lacryma-jobi; assembly: GCA_009763385.1. NCBI lineage: Eukaryota > Viridiplantae > Streptophyta > Magnoliopsida > Poales > Poaceae > Coix > Coix lacryma-jobi. Next base: position 111,867,114 of record CM019827.1, on the reverse strand, counting down.
GACATTCCCTGTTGTGCCGAACGTGAGCTGGCCATAGGTCTGGGGAGGTTGTTGCGTCTCCTGAGAAACCACTCCACCTGTGCTTGGGCCAGCTCTACTGCTCTCGGCAACTCCCCGACGTTGAGGTACTTGAAACAACAATGGTCCTTGCATCGGACCAGCAGCTTCTTCAAAGTACTTATCTGTGTTTGGACCGAAAGTATTGACCATAATAGCACGAAAAGTGTTTAAGAAAGTCGGCTGATGATTAGTCACGGCTCCTGATACAACCCTGTGCATTATTTCAGTCATCTTCTAGATAGCTTCTTCTTCACCACCGTCGGGCAGCTCAGGTTGGTGATGAGGAACAACCTTCGAAAACTTCTGCTTCTGATAGACCTTGCCACTTTTATTCTTGGAGAAAGTCTCCAAGCATCTGCGCTGGAATTCATCACAAGCCCGTTGCACCAAATCCTTTGATTCTGGCGGCAACTCATCCATGGTCACATCGAAGCTTTGATCCTCGCTGATCTCAGGCATCTTGAAATGAAGTTGTCCCACTGGGCGTGCCAAAAAGTGTGTTGACGCAAAACGTGACGCCCTGCGCCAGGCACACAACAAGCCGAACGAGGCTGGCTTCAATCGGGTGCCCGGAGTGTTCCGAATCTGGAAACGTGCCAGTCGGTTTGACATGAAAACCAACAAGGGATAAAAATATGAGAATACCTTGGAACATGCTGGGTGAGACCAGGCAGTTCCATATGTCCGGCTTTAAAAGCCAATCATGACGGCACACAGCTATAAAAGTTGTTTGTCGAAACAGGTTTATAATGTCATTCAACAAGTATGAAGATGGAGCTCATAAACATGTTGAATGCCGAACACATGAATAACAGAAGGGTAAAAGGGTAATTTGTAAATATAAATCTATTCAAATAACATATGCATAGGCTAATCCAACTAATCTGCCGCACGTTTAGCCTTCATGAACCCGTCAAGCATAAACTCAAGCAAAGCTAATCCACCGCATGATACCACTTGCTATAAGTCCACACCACTCCTTATAATTAGATTAATCCACCGCATGATACAATCTAATTATAAGAAGCTAAAAGCATACATATATCTGAACAGATCTATAAAAACTCGTTACTCATGTAAGCTTAACCAGAGTCGGCAAACTAGCCGAACTGGGGTCCATGAAGAACGAACATACAAGCAAAACATGATTAAACTAATCTAAAACCTGCACCTGCCGCACGGTACCCAGCTCTATCAAAGCCTAAACATGGTCGACATGCATGAACCCACAACATGTAACAATCTGGATTGAAAGTTAATTCGGCCATCATGGTCTTATGATTAACGAAAGCACAAATAAACTCATGCAGCAAGGCCGAACAAAGATCAATCTAGATTGGGCAAAGAGTGTTATAGGAATTAAATAAATAAAACATATAACACATGATAACTTACTGAATCTATTAGATCTGCCAAAACTAATAGAGCCGATAACTATTTTTACTCATGACTTAATCCGCCGCACGATACAAGGCATAAGCAAAAACTTCCCGTCATAAGCTTAAATCCGCCGCACGAAACTAAGCTTAACATACGAGACTACTTGCATCATATCTAAATCCACCGCATGATACTAGACATGATAGCAAGGTTGCCGGTACTTACGGAGGTCGACGGATCGATGATTCCTCTCAAAGAACTCGACGACATGACTTAGGGACTCGAAAGGTGGCACGGGGCCGGTTGTATTGATGTGGTTGTGAACAGTTTTACAATGGTCGAGGGTTTATATTTATACCCTGAACGAAACACGAATCCTAGACGATTACGACTTAAAAAACAAGGAAAGATATAAATCATATTCCTAATCCTTTCGGCGTCTTCCATCGTCACGTATCTTCTCGTGCAAGCTGGCTTTACCTGCACCATTCATTTCCCGAATGGGGCTACTGTTTCACGAAATAGCCGACCGCGCAGGTATTCACCGAAAGTCTTAAGAACCAAATAGCCGTCTGAATGCTTGCTGAATCCTTCTCTTCTCTGCTGGCTGGACCCATCAGTCATATCCTCGTGTGTGCAAAAATCTGGTGTTAACAAAGCTAGAGCACGAGGTGTTGGTCGTGCCCGTCGCCGGTTCCGGTCGTGCTCCATATGGCTGTGAGCCCCGTGTTGATGGTCCTTAAACACCTATTTTACCATCAACAATTGACCCTAAAGTCCACCAAAAGGCATGAAATGTAGTCAAATAGGTTTCAAACTAACCAAATTTCACATGTCCATAGATTTCTATTTGAATGCTGAATTTGGACCAAATTTGAAGAGTGAACCCACCAGGAGACGAGCCCACTCACCAGGACCCAATTGGGCCCTAGTGGGGTGGCGCCCGCCACCCCTAGGTGGTGCCCGCCACAAGGGTGAAGCCCACATTCTCCCCCGCCACGTCACTGATCCGTGTGACCACCCCAAGGCAAAATCTTGGCCCTTGGTCACTAGGTCAGTGGCATCAGACGGCTCAGGAGAGAGTGGCGTGGATCAAGACCAAGTGGCGGTTACTCAGACATGCAACCGACCTAACCACCGCCTCTCTGGAGCTCCTGGATGCCGTTGAAGCAAAGGCGGTGCATCCAACGGTGATGAGGGTGACGGCCGCCACCTAGGGCTGGCGCCCGCCACTAGGGTTAGCCCTAGGTCGGTTGGCTGCCCCCTATAAGTACCCCCCCTCACTCCACAAGGCTATAAATACCCCCCTGAGGCATCACTTCAACATGACCACACACCAAGAAGCAACACAAGCAAGAGAAGCAAGGCTAGAGCCAGAGAGCTAATAGCTTAGGGTTTAGCCAAGCTTAGGCAAGTAGGTAGCTAGTAGAGCAAGGCATCTTGCCCTCGCGGGAGCGCTGCTCAAGGCTTAGCTCAAGAGTAGAGGCGTGCGAGTGATCGGTCCTGGAGCTGGGAAGAGTCTTCCTTCATCTCCAGTTCAGGTTTTGCTCTTGTTACTCAAGTACTTTACTATATTCTATTTCATCATTTCAAGTATTACTTTATTCTACTTAACAGTATTGAGTGGTATACTTGATTGATTGCTTGAGTGCCTAGCTATCCTACAGATCAATTCACTTAGCCATAGTAGTTAATCTCTAGTGAGCTTAGTGTTTGATCTTTGCCAATAGGTTGCTTAGTTAGTTTAGTGTTTATCTTATTAAGTCAAGTATTTTCTCTGACGTCCGCAAGGGTGTCTCTATTCAAAGCTAGGGTAGAGATAGTTAGAATATAGTTAAGCGTGGTGCTTAGTTATAGACTTACCTTCAGATACGGCTGGACCCCCGGATAGCTGTGGTAGCAAGCAGGTGGTGACAGCCCTGTGCGCCTTGAATTCCACCACGTAGTTGGCCCAGTTTAATAGTAAGGCTTGTTGTGCTAGCATTCAACCTAAGTCAGTGGTAAAGGCTAGTACGCCTCGATACTTGATAAGATAGGAATAAAACTTTACTTAACTTGGTTGCTTGTTTGGCATTTGCCTATCTTGCTTCGTAGTTATTAGTTAGTAGTTAGTTATCATTAGTTATCCTTGGTTATCCCATTCTATCTATCTATCTAGTTATCCACTTTACCTTACCATCCATTTCGTCCTTACCTATCCACCCACATATTCTTTCTAGCCTTCCATCCCCTCTTTTCCCTTTTCTCTTTTCTTCGACTCTCATCCCCTCCTTGACTCGACTCATACACCACCCTAGCCTTCCCTTGGAATCAAATAAATCGACACCTGGTACTCCCAGGCGAAGTGCTACTACGATAGTTCTGTGCGCTTGCAGAATCTCCTCTTGGTAGATTGCAATCTCTCTAGCTAGCTCCTACTAGTGTCGGGATTGACAACCCCACTTGACATTAGTAGATAGCTGCTTTAGCTTCATTCTTTTAGGTATAGTGACCGGACTTGCTTCAAGCACTTCTGACACCGTTGCCTGGAATAGATTCCATAGTCTACTCCTAGTAACGACGTTGGCTAGTGTCAACAAGCATTTCTGGGCCGTTACCGGGGATAGTTGTCTAGCTCTATCTTTAGTGAAGCTAAGAACTACCAACACTTTGCTGCACCGTCCCATAGCGGACCACCTTTTCAGCATGGTGGTGATCGCTATCCTCAAATGGGACAAGGTGAGTTTGGAGGTTTTCCGTTCCATAGTGGACCACCCTTTCAATTTGGTGGTGATCGCTATCCACCCGTGGAACGAGGTCAGTATGGTGTTCCTCCTAACACTTTTTCTAGGCCTATGACACAACACTGGTATCCTTTTGAGTATACTAACCCTAGTGTTGTGCCATACGCTCATTCCCTGCCTTTCTATTGATGCAGGAACTCAGGTTGGAGAACATATGGCTCACGGATTTCGGGTGTTCGTGCCACATGCCTGGAAGTGATAGATGGTTCTCCACCCTAAACCCCGTGTCCCACAAAGAAAACATCACATTCGGGGACAATAGTAGAGGTAAGGTTGTTTCTCGTGGATCGATCCGACTTAACGAGAATTTTGTTCTCAAGGATGTTGCTTTGGTCTCGAACTTGCACTTCAATTTGCTTTCTATTTCGCAACTTCTTGAGGACTATTTCGAAGGGCACTTTAAGACCAGCTTGAGCAGAGTTTTGGATTCTCGGGGCAATCTTGTTTGTTGGATTGTCCCATTTGGCCGCATCTTTCGAGCCGATTTTTCTCGTGCTTTCGGCTCTTCTCAATGTCTCGGCTCTTCTCGGTGTTTGGTGGCAGGTCTTTTATGGAGGGCAAGGATGAGGCTTTTTCGCATGCTCGAGATTTTATTTTGAGGTTGAAAACTGAGTTTCCCCCTGACACCATTAGAGCTGTGCGAAGTGACAATGGTACTGAATTTGACAACTCTCAGTCTGCCTCTTTCTCTTCTTCTCTCAAGCTTGAGCATCAGTTTTCCTCTCCTTATGTCCCCTAGCAGAATGACATTGTTGAGTGCAAGAATCAGGCCCTTGTTGAGATGGCCAGGACGATGCTTGATGAGCATAGGACTCCTAGGCGTTTTTGGGCCAAAGCGATCAACACTGCTTGCCATGTTTCAAATCGCATCTTTGTTCGTGCTTTCATGAAAAAGACTTCTTATGAGTTATGATTTGGACGGGTACCCAAGGTGTCTCATTTTAGGGTGTTTGGGTGCAAGTGCTTCATCCTGAAGCAAGGCAATCTTGATAAGTTTGAATCTCATTCTGCTGACGGTGTGTTTCTTGGTTATGCTTTGCATTCTCGATCTTATCGCGTCCTTAACCTTGAGACTAATCATATATTGGAGATCTGCGAGGTCACATTCGACGAGACTATGCCTTATGTTTCTTCTCCTTTTGATGTTGCAGGAGAACAAGAGCTTGGAGAGACGATTTTTGTGGAGGAGGAGGAGAAGAATGCCGATTAGGGTGATCCTGAGTCGACTCCACCGGCTGCCCCCATCGACCCTGCGATGACGACCTTGACTCGAGGATCCGATCCCACTACTTCCACTACTTCGGGTCCGTTCGAGCCACCTCTCCAGCGAGCACTGGCTGCACCTGAGGGAGCGACAGCATCTGGCGAGGGGGAGGCGACTTCGGCGAGGCAGGCGCCTCGGAGTGTTCAACAAATCCACCCCCCCCCCCCCCCCGCAGCAGATGATCGGCGATATCGATCAGCGAGTGATGCGGTCATGAGCGTATGAAATCTCACACTTGGCTCATTCTACATTCGTTTCTTCTTTTGAGCCCAAAGATGTTGGACACACACTTTCTGATCCTAATTGGGTCAATGCCATGCATGAGGAGTTAGAGAACTTTGAGGAAACCATGTCTGGGCACTAGTTCCACCTTCACCAGAATGCCACCCTATGGGTACCAAGTGGGTCTTCAAGAATAAATAGGGTGAGGATGGGATGGTAGTGAGGAACAAAGCTAGATTAGTTGCTCAAAGCTTTTGTCAGAAGGAGGGGATAGACTATGAGGAGACCTTTGCCCCTATAGCTCATTTAGAAGCCATAGTTATCCATCTAGATTTTGCTGCTTCAAAGGGTTTCAAACTATACCAAATGGATGTAAAGAGTGCTTTCCTAAATGGGTATATAGATGAAGAGGTCTATGTTAGGCAACCCCCTGGTTTCGAGAATCTCAAGTTTCCAAACCATGTCTTCAAACTTTTAAAAGCTTTATTTGTATGGTTTGAAACAAGCCCTGAGACTGTGGTATGAGTGTTTGAGAACCTTTTTGCTCTCCAAGGGTTTTAAAATGGGAAGGATAGATAAGACTCTTTTTCTCCTCAAGCAAGGCAACAACACTCTTTTAGTCCAGATATACGTGGATGATATCATCTTTGGTGGCTCTTCTCATGCACTTGTTTCCAAGTTTGCAGATCTTATGAGCAAGCAGTTTGAGATGAGCATGATGGGTGAGTTGACCTTCTTCCTCATGATGCAAATCAAGCAAACCCGAGACGAGACGTTCGTGCATCAAGGTAAGTACACGAAGGACGTCCTGAAGAAGTTCAACATGGGGGAGGCCAAGCCTCTTACAACGCCCATAGCGACAACTATTGCAATGAACGCGAACGAGGACGAAGAGCCCGTGGACTAGAAGGAGTACAGGAGCATGATCGACTCACTCCTGTACTTGACGGCGACGAGAGGCCAGACATACACTTCGCAGTGTGTTTGTGCGCTCGCTTTCAGGCGTCCCCTCGGACTTCCCACAAGCAGGCGGTCAAGCGCATCATGAGGTACCTCTGATACACTCCTGAGTTCGAGCTTTGGTACTATTCTTCTTTGACCCTTCGCTTTATGGTTATTCCGATGCGGATTTTGCCGGCTGTCGGCTTGAGCACAAGTCTACTTCTTGGACTTGCCAGTTTCTTGGCTCTTCACTGGTTTCTTGGTCCTCCCACAAGCAGTCTAGCGTAGCACAGTCTACCACCGAGTTCGAGTATGTCGCTACCGCTTCTTGTGCTTTGTAGCTTTTGTGGATGGTCGCTACCTTGTGTGACTTTGGTCTAGATTTCAGTCGGGTCCCTTTGTTTTGTGGTAGCACGAGTGCAATTAGTGTAGCAAAGAACCCAGTTTTACACTCCAAGACCAAACACATTGATGTTCGCTTTCACTTTCTTCGTGATCACTATGAGAAAGGCGACATCGACTTGAGGCATGTAGAGACCCACAACCAGTTTGCGGATATCTTTACCAAGCCTTTGGATCTCTCAACTTTTGTTAGGTTCAGAGGTGAGCTTGGTCTGTGTTTTCCCTTTTAGTTTGGGGGAAGTATTTTGCTTGTTGAACATATGCTTTCATTTGTAGCATAGTTTTTCTCCGATACCTTTCTCCTAGGTTTGTTTTGCTCCATTAGAGTAGCTTTTGCATGCATTTCATCATGTATATCATTGCATTTTCGAGCTTCATGTATATAGCTGTTAGAATGAAATTATGCTCTTTTCAGTTTGCTCTGATGATACATAATGATGCTTGTAGCTTACGCTCTTTTTGATCACTTGATACATGTTATGAGCTAAGCTATTTTCTTTGCAAATGGTGAATTTGACTAATTAACTATGCAATCATTAACTTGTTCACCATTGAGATTGGCAACTAGCATGATTAGAATATGTCGAGGTCACTTGAGCTAGTTCATATATGCTAGGTTGCTATGTCTCGTGCTCTGAGTCATTCACTTGCTTGGTTTGTTCATCTTGTATATAAAATTTGAACCAAGACTAGTGAATTGAAAAGATCGAGATGGAATTGCTTTGTCAACACATCACGGTATCAAGATTGTTTCTCATTGCACTTTTGAGTTAAACTTGAGTCGTGTAGTGTCAGACCGAAACCGATGCTTCAAGCTTCTTGCGGATACATGGGTGTATGCCGGGTCTCTGAGTGTTGAGTGATTGTCAACTGGGATGATGCGCATGTTCTTTGGCTTGTGTTGTGCAGGTGTCGAGCACGGATGCAGTGATCGAAGGCAGGTGAAGGTCAAGCTGAGACGTGCTATGCCGACGGACCGGGTGCGGTGAAGGATGGGCGTGCCGTGCGGCGGACGTGCCATGCCGAGGTACCGAGCGGTGAAGGGCGGACGTGAGGCTTGGACTGAGGGACCAGAGGCCTGAGGATCAGCTGTGGTGGCTGGCAGCCTGTGACGACGACAAGTGAAGAAGTGCGGTCATGTGTTGCCTGAGTCGTGGACTTGGGGACACGTGTCGGTGGACGAGGTGCACGGGAGGTGCATCCCATCTACGACATCGGTTTGGTGGTAGAGCCAGAGAAAAACCATCGGATGGACGGTTTTCAGGTTTGGGCCTCAAAACCTGGGCGTGGACGGTTTCCGAGTTTGGCCACAAAACTCGGGCTGAGGACGGTTTCCAAGTTTGGGCCTCAAAACCTGGGCTCTGAGGGTTTGCTGAGTTTGGCCTCAAAACTCAGATGCTGGTGGGCTGGTTTCCCGGTTTGGGCCTCAAAACCGGGGGTTGGCTGGAAAAGGCTGGTTTCCCTGTTTGAGCCACAAAACCGGGGGTGCAGAGCGAGGGCGGCACGTGGCGGCGATCCGGAGGTTGCGTCGAGGCAACGCTTCGGTTTGTGCGGGCGTGGCCGTTAGATACACCTACCACCGAGTTGGTCCAGAATAACCCTAGGGTTTAGCTGGTTCGCTCTGTAATTAGATTAGAGAGGGGTAGAGTAGGAAATAGACTTAGGCTAGTAGTAGGATAAGTAGTCGGGAGACACCCTCCTCCCATGCAACTCAGTCATTTGCTCTTTCGCACTTAGGGTTTCCTGCTCTCCCATCCCCTGCTGTAGCTAGCTGAGATCCGCAGAGAAACTTGCCTCTGTGTACTGTTGATTCTGAGGAAGTGAGGTCATAACCTCACTGTTGTAGCGTGAGTTTGCGCTACGGTTGCAATTCGTGGTTGTGATTCGTGTTTTGTTCGTGTTCTTCGCGGAATCCTTTTCTCCATGTTTTTCCCGTCGCTTGATCTCTTTGCTCGGTTCATCTTTTGCAAATCCGTTTGAACCAAGTTGTTCTAGGTCGTGAGGCACTTCTTTCCACCGAAGGAATTTACCTCTAACCTCACGGTCTAGGAGATCGATCGATTTCGGTTTCGGGTCAAGCTTTTCTCCTTTCCCCCGAATTTCTTCGATTCATCGATTTGGAAGATAGGTTCGAGCCATGATCTCTTAGAGATAGCTCACTATCCTCCTTGTGACTCCTCTCACCAAGTTTTATCCCTAGAGGATTCGTTTTGGGTGAGATCGAGTTGAATCGGTGGACGAACAACAGGATTTCGGGGTGATCGGACGCTGGGTCGTGCTGACCGGACGCACCAGACCAGAGTCCGGTCGTTGAGCTCCCTGTGGCGGAACCGTCCTGATTATAAGAGCTCAAGTATTATCTTAGTCAAATCCGTCTGACCTTGACTCATACTTGAACCCATATAACCCCGGTAGTCCGGAAACCTCAAAGGATTTCTAACACCATACATCATACAGGATCGCATCGTTCAAGGATTACATTCGTAAAGATACAACATAGCGAAAATGAAACCGAATTTAAAATATCAGAGTGCGGAATTTAAAACGGAGTTATTACAATACTAAATTTTAAAAGTGCGGAAGCTTAAATAAGTTTTTAACACATGACCACCACACACGTGGTCCAAATAAAACATTGTTTTGATAAATCCACTCGACACAACTCACTCCTCCCTTTTTAAGATAATGTGCCACTAGTAGTCTCAGTCCAGCAAAAGAAAAGGGAAAAGCTTCTGGACGACCCTGCCCTGGGCCTACTCCTCATCACCTTCCACTGGGTAGAGGCAGTGCTTACAATAGCCGAAGTAGACCTGGCCATCTGCAACAACGGGATAAACCCTGAGTACGGGAATGTACTCAGCTAGACTTACCCGTCCAATTGAAAATAAAGACACCAAGGACATGCAAGGCCTTTTTGGGTGGAGCTAGGATCTTGAATTTGCGAAAAGCTCAATTTAAGATAAGCGGTAATTAATGATAATGATGAGCTGCCATCTTTTATACCTATTCCTTCTTCTAGGTTTGCACCTGAACTATTGCACACACTTGAGTCTAGCAGACAAATAATATAACCATATCCAGTTGACTTGTCCACATTTTAGTTGAACCTTTAGATATCACATGGAGTTGTATCGTGGTGAAGCTCGCCATAGTTTCCCACTAACCGGGGGAGACGGCGACTCGAATCGAATTCCAAACCAGCTGGTGAAAGACCTTTAATACCAGCCCACACTTTCCCCGTCGGGTCCATGCATTGGGCAACCGCTCGACGCTTGTTCGTGGTGGTAATCGCCGTGGTTCAAGCACGAACCGCCCAATTGGAACCTGGCGATGGCCTCACGCGGCAGATCGCAATTTCCATACTAGAGGGCACGACACGGGTTGAGACCGGCCCGAACAGCTTCTAACCGGCTTTGGGGTCGATGATTACGGCACCGACATATCTCTAAGTAAAAGGGCGCGTTCAAAAATGAACGAGGGCCAACATCGATACAAACCTACACGATCCAACGGACGGACTGCCCCAAGTTTCCAAACTTGTGCCTTGCCTTCCAGTTGACCGTATTTCACTACAACTCAGGTTCTTTTCCACGATAGCAAATATAGTCAACCGTGATCCGGTAAGTACCCATCAGGGTATTACGGAGACATCCTTAACTACTACTTTTATTAAGCAGGCTAAGCAATTCTACATTGCAAATAAACAACAGGATAACAAGGTAGATATTAATCAACCATCAAGGAATGGTAATGCAGCAAATAGGATTCATTCAACTCCTAAACCTAATGCATCACAATATAAAAGGACTCAAGTAATTTAATTGTAAATACTGGGAGACTTAGAATGCTCCGGGGCTTGCCTTGGGTGAAGACCGAGGCCTCGTGAGAGGGGCACTCGAGCAAGTTAGTGACGGGGACGGGGTCGGCTTCCTCGGCTTGCTGGAGCTCCGGAATCTGCTGCTCGGCGCTTATCTCCTGCTCCTAGTCGGGCTCCGGCGGGGTCGATCCTATTGTATGCGACGATTAATAAATAATTCAAAAGAAACTTATGTTTGAACTGCAAGTGCACTTTTCTGGACTCAGAAAAATCCACAAAAATTTCAGAAGGCAAACAATAGTTGCTGAACTCCACTGAACAAATTTCAGCCAAAAATAAAATACAGAACTGCAGATATAAAAATGACAAGCAAACTACCCAAAAATGTGCTTTGAACTAGCTCTCCATCCAAAAAGTGTTAAACAACAAACTTCATATTTTTCTCAGATTCTACTTCACATTTTATGCTTATCAAGAAAGTTCCATGAACAGAAATATTTCTTACATGAATTTTCAAAGAAAACACAGAAAAGCACATTTGTAAAGCATCTCCAGATTTCTTCACATAACAGATCATGTTTACATTTTTCTCAGCTTGAACCTCATGAACAGAGACTACACAAATTTTCCCATATTTTATTTCAGCATACAAAACACCTTAACATTTATTCTAAGAAATCAGCCAAAAAGGACTTTAAACCATAACAGAAACTTTTTCCACATAAACACTGCATCATATATTTTTCACAAGTGTAAAATATGATAATAAACTTACACCAAATTTTCCAGGAATTAACTCAACCAGACAACATATATAACCATTTATCTTAGCAAAAGTATATAAACTGGAATAAAAGAAAACAGTAAAATAAACTTCTATCAAAAATACTTTTATATTTTTCCATGGCAGATCTACTCACAAACAAGCTAACAAAACTAAAAGCACTCCATTTGGACTAACAAAACAGGATCTACAAAATAAACAAGCATTTACTGAAAAAAATAGAAAAACATTTTGGAAAACGTTTTCTGGAAAAACACTCGGCGCACGGAAAGGTGTGCGCTCGCTCGAGGCCTGGCTCGAACGTGACAGCGGCCGAGGGTTCGCTCGAGGCCTAGCTCGGGCGAGACGGAAAAACAAACGCCCGTCCGAGGCCTGGCTCGAGGGCTCGGGCGAGACGGAAAACTATCGTCCGTCCGAGGCCTGGCTCGAGGGCTCGGGCGAGACGGAAAGCCATCGCCCGTCCGAGGCCTGGCTCGAGGGCTCGGGCGAGACGGAAAAACAAACACCCGTCCGAGGCCTGGCTCGAGGGCTCGGGCGAGACGGAAAACTATCGTCCGTCCGAGGCCTGGCTCGAGGGCTCGGGCGAGACGGAAAAACAAATGCCTGTCCGAGGCCTGGCTCGAGGGCTCGGGCGAGACGGAAAACTATCGTCCGTCCGAGGCCTGGCTCGAGGGCTCGGGCGAGACGGAAAGCCATCGCCCGTCCGAGGCCTGGCTCGAGGGCTCGGGCGAGACGGAAAACCATCGCCCGTCCGAGGCCTGGCTCGAGGGCTCGGGCGAGACGGAAAACAGGGGAGAGGTTTGACCGTCGATTCCTCGCCGACGGTGAGGTCGCCGGCGGGGAAGCTAGGCTTGTGAACTCGACTCGATGAGGCGCATCGAGTGGTGTAGGTGGTTTGGCTAGCGCACGGCCGGAGCATGCCGGCGGCGAGCGGCGGCGCACGGAGGCGGCGGCATCGCGTGGCTACGCCGTTTCCGACGGTCGCCGGAGAAATTGGGGAAGGCAAAAGCTCGAGTGAACCTTAAGGAGCAAAGCTACGGGGTTGGTTTGGCTCGGGAAGCTCCGAGAAAGCTCGATCACGAGAGCGGCCATGGCGGGCGGTGGCGGTGTTCGGCTGGGGAAAAAGAGGTGGGAGAGGGCGGTAGAATTAAGGCTAGTTGGCGTTCTCACCTTGCCTTGGCTCGGTGAAGCTCGAGGAGGAAGAAGAGGTGTCGGTGAAGCTCGGGTTGGGGAAGAACGGCGTTGCGGCTCGGCGGTGGCGACTGGCGGACCGAAGGAGGCGCTACGTCCTCCGGCGGCGTCGGGACTTGGTCAGGGATGACGACGTGCGCACGGCGTGTGCACGGCGTAGGCGGAGCGGCGTGCGGAAGGAATCGGTCGGCGATGGAGGGTGGTGGTCGGAACGGAGAGGGGTGGTTACGGCGGTGGTCGCGGCGAGAGCGAGCAGCGCTCTCGGCTTGCGTTCGTGTGTGAGGAGAGTGTGAGCGAGAGTGGACGAGTGTGTGCGGAGGGCGAAGGGTGCCCGGGGTCTTAGCCGGGGGCCTTGGCCGGCCAGTGGTGGTGGCGGGGCCGGCGACGGGACGTCGCGGCAGCACGGCGCGGTCGGCGAGGCGGAGCGACAGGCAAGACCGCGCGGGAGTGGGCAAGCGTGATCGCTTGCGTGATCGGGGAGGCGAGGATCGAGCGGGGAGTGGCGGAGGCGGATTTGGCGCAGGGTTTGGGGCGCCATGCGGCAGGGCAAGCCGCCACGCGGCGATTTGGCCGGCGTACGGCGCGGCCGTGTCAAGCGGCCGGCGCGCCGTGCGCGGGCGGGCGCGCGCGCGGGCGAGCGGAGCTGGGCCGGCTCTGGCGCGGCGAGCGGGGCGCGCGGGCGAGCGGGAGCGGGCGCGGGTTGGGCCGAAAGGCCGGATGGGCCGGAAGGGTTGGCGCGGGAGAAAACGTTTTCCTTTTTCTTTTTCCAAATTCTTTTCAAACTTTGACCATTCGAAACAGTTTCAAAAACTCCAAACTAGGTTTTGACCCAAATATGAAATTTGCTCAAAATAATTTTCTCTACAACTTTCATATAAGACACTTTTTCTGAAAACCATTTTTTAAATCCTCCACATAAACAAAGCAAATTTTGAAACGTAAACCATTTCGTTTGACTTATTCTTATTTAACACACTATATAGATCTAGGTCAAAACTCCAACATGAAAAGCACTCTACTCAATATTCTCTATTTTATACAACTCTTTGCCAAAACAGAAATCCATTTAAATCATCAAGTCAAAAGAAATCCAAATCCAAATGAATAAACAAAGACAAAACACTCTCATGCACATGAAAATGATGCAATGCATTGCTCATGTTTCTTAGTATCTAAATGCAGTGCCTAATGCAGTGCTTGACACTAGAGTGTCACACTCCCAGCGCATTTTCTCTATGACTTGACCGGACGCTGGGACTCGAGAGTGACCGGACGCACCCCTGGTACTGTTCACTGTTTTGTCTCTCTCTGTCCGGACGCTCTGCTTGTGACCGGACGCACTGTTTCACAGAGTCCGGTCCAATACAGTAAGGGTCCAAAATCATTTTGGCTTGACCGGACGCGTCCGGTGGTGCCTGACCGGACGCAGGCAGAGTCCGGTCAAAGCTATTCTGCGCGTTTTCGTCCGCGGTTTGTTCGATCGACTTCCGATTTGAGATCCGCTTGTTGCGTTGGGTTCCTAACTTCGTGCTCTTCAGAAATCGGACTTCTCGCTTTACAAAATAGCCTGAATCCCCCTCGCGTTGCTCGGGGGAGGTTAAGGTTACCCAAAACCCATCCTGTCACTAGTTGACTTGCGTGAACTTGGGTGAGGAAGTTTTTGTGGTGCCTCGCTGTGATCCTAGGGATCATCCACCCTCTTCCAAGGGTCGTGGGCATCACGTTTTCGGTAGTAGCTCTTGGGGGTTTATTTTGGGACATTTGGTCAAAGTTTCGAGAGAAATTTTATTGGCTCCCATTCACCCCCCCTCTGGTCGCGTTGCTTTTGCATTCTCGGTCCTTCAATTGGTATCAGAGCAGGTTAAGGATCTTCCACCCTAGCTGGTTCCAGATCCACAGAAGGCGACATGGATCGCGGCGTGGGCAAACCGCACTTCTTTGATGGGACGAACTATGCGTATTGGAAGATACGCATGTCGGCCTATCTCCAGAGCATGGGCTCTTCTATTTGGGAGATTTGCAACAGGGCCGATTACGTTGTCCTGGCTGCTCGTGTCTCTCAACTTCAGATAGATGAGCACGAGGCCAATAGCCGGGCGCGTAACGCCTTGTTCTCCTGTTTGGGCATGTCGGAGTTTGATCGCGTTTCTCACCTCCCCACGGCTCGTGAGATTTGGGACACCCTCATGCGCTTTCATGAGGGCACCTCTCAAGTCAAATCCCGTCTCTACGAGTCGCACAAGCGGGAGTATGAGAACTTTCGACATATGCCTGGCGAGAGCATAGAAAGCTTATTCGCTCGCTTTCAGGTGATTATCAACAAGATGCGAGCTAATAAGGAGCTGTTGCCTTTCGACGATCATGAGAGAGCTTTAAAGCTTTTGCATACTCTCGATCGATCGGTGTGGGACTCAAAGGTCCAGGCGATCATCGAATCGTCTAACTATGAGACTCTCACTTGCGATGAGCTCTTTAGTAAGCTCAAGTCTAGTGAGATTGACGCCATGTCGAGGGCTTCTTATGCGAATCCTTCTGGCCCGACTATGGCTTTGGTTTCTGGCTCTTCTACTAACCCCTCTGCTGGCTTTGCACTTTCTTCACTCTTTTCTGTCACAGAGGACCAGCTTGAGTCGTTGGGGGATGACGAGTTGGCAATGCTCGCCAACCGGTTCACGCGGTTCCACAACAACCGCATGAACCGTCGCCGCGGTGGAGGACGCTCAGGATGCTATGAGTGCGGCGACCCCGACCACTTCATCGCCAACTGCCCCAAGAAGAAGCATTCATCTGGGAAGGGCGATCATGGGCACAAGTATGACTCCGGCAAGCGCAAGGAGAAGTACGTCCCCGCGAGGCACAAGCGGAGGGGCGGCTTCGACAAGGAGTACATCAAGAAGAAGTACTTGGAGAAGGCCCAGGCTGAGCAGCGTGCGTTCTTCGCCACGCTCAGCGACGTCGACGGCTCGGATGACGACTCCGCTTGCTCAAGCGATGACGAGTCCGAGAAGAAGAAGAGGATCGAGGACAAGCTGAACGGTCTCTGCTTCTTCGCCGACGACGATGGCTTCTGCACCATGGCGCTTGGTGATGAGGTCGACGGCAAGCTAGAGAACAGCCCTCAGGACGACGACGACGACACCTCCCAGGTATCCCTCACCCACGACGAGCTTTCTGCTGAGGTTGAGAAGCTTACTGCCGCGCTCCTTAGTCAGGACAAGTTGCTTAGGCGTGCCGCTAGAGAGCGCAAGGAGTTTAGGCAGAAGTGGGAGGACACGGTGAGAGAACTTGAGTTTGCCAAGTCCACCGTGGCCGTGTCGGAGGAGGTTGAGTGTGAGATGTGCACCACGCACATGACTGACCTTCTCACTTTGAGAGGTAAGTATGCTGCGTTGGTAGGAGAGGTGGATGAGCTGAAGGCTAGACCTTCTCTGTTGGGTGCGTGCAAGACTTGTCCTGTCTTGCAATCTGAGTTGGCAGAGAAGAATGCCAAGATTGTGTCTCTTGAGGAGGCCAACTCAGGTAGCACGAGTGTGGCTAGGTGTGCTTTGTGTGAGGGTTTGGAGATGGAGATTGCGAATGTCAAGCATGGCAAGATGCAAACCGAGGAGGAAAACACATACCTTCGGACCATCTTGTCATGGGTCTCTTGTAGTGAGCCGCAGCTCGGGATGATGATCTCCCAATTCAAGCGAGCTGCTGGAGGTCCGGGTGTAGGTCTTGCTCAGGGTGTTGATCTTTCTGCTTTTGGGAAGATTGGAGAGTCGAGTGGTTTGAACCCGAGTGAGAAGCCCAACTCCACCACTACTCCCAAACTTACCAAGCTTCCACCCAAAAAGCCTCTCAAACCTACCACCAAGGATGGGGTATTTCAGGAACCTCCGAGAGCTCCACCCAAGAACCAAGTGTGGCATCCCAAACCCAACCACCTTAAGAACAAACTGGATACAATGCCACCTATCCAGGAGGAGTTGCCACAGAAGGGCAAAGTGATCCACACCCACAGCCATGAGTACCAACAACCCCCTTTGCGTGCGGTGAGGTACCATTGTGATTTCTGTGGGAGAGATGGTCACTTGAGCGAGTTCTGCTTTAGGCGCAAGAGAGAGGCGCGCCGTGCTAGGGAGATGAACAACACGGACATGTACCATCCTTTTCATGATGTACATGCGTCGAATGTTCAGAGGAGTGCTCCGAGGAGAGCAGCTAGGCCCAGAGGTCCAGAACCTCAAGTTTCCAGGTGTGACGGAATGGCCCTAATCTCATGGCCCACAGGTTCCTGTCAACCTCTGACAGTCGATCCCATGTTCCACTTAATTAAGACTGTCCATCACTGGGCTACATCAGCGCCCAATGTCCGCAGGATCATCTCACAATTCGGTTACAGCATTGCATACTTTTACAAATAATATCGGAATAAAGAGCGGAAGACTTAAATATCAATAGTTTTACAAAGCAGGGTTCCAAATAGAAATTAAGGTGCAGTTATTACAAACCAAGTTCTGATAATAGAAATAGACATAGGCAACATAGTGGAGAACAGCAAAGATACTTATAATCACCCAGCCCGAGGGTCTACAACTATTCTTCGGCCTCTTCGGCCTCTTCCTGGGCGATGGTCACGCAGCAGGGTGCAAGACACATCGGGGATTCTGCCATACCTGCAGCATGGGTAACAAACCCTGAGTACTGGGGTACTCAACAAGACTTACCCGACTAAAGAAAAAGGGAGAAGACTCAGGAATGAGAGGCTTAGGGTAGTCAAGGTAAGGCTTAAGCAAGATCAAGTATTTTACAGAAAAGCATTTTGTAAACCTTATTTTTATTTTTGGAAAGATTCAGTATTCCTCAATTCTTCATCGTTCATGATTCATTTTACATTTCAAAACATTCCTAGTTGAGAACCACTCTCCGTTGACAGTCAGTGACCAAGTCTCCATAACCGAGGAGCAACGTTAATCCGGATAAATAATACTCAGCTGAGGATCCCTATCCACACTGCATATGTAGCACCCAAGCTTGCATATGCCAACTCGTCTTCCACGATTCCTCCAAGATTGGGCCCGGTCCTACGCCACCCGGAAGTACAGTACACCACTCCTATCCAGGTACGACGACCACGTGGGTACATGCTACTTCCGCCATCTCTCCACTCCCAGTGCGCGGTTGTCGGTCCAATAAAGGATTCCTCGGAGCCAGAGCTTTCCGAAGTATGTGAATAGTTACAAGTCTTGACCAGCAGGCCCCCATACGGATGGTCCCTAATTTTTCAGCAAGAACTATACCTTGGTTATATCTCACCCAAGCGTAATAGTCCTGTCAGTTTTTCAACCCTGTCCCGGTCGGTGTCAACTGTTGAGTCCCGGACTACAACATGATGGCACCGTACGCTCGGACAACCTCTCCTCGCTATTGACTAGGTACGGATCAGATACCTAGCCAACAGCCCGGGAGTAAGACCAAATTCCCATAAACATTCCTTAAGTGATCACACTTTTGAAATTGGTATTTTATTGCAAATCTATTGCATAGCATCACTAAGCATTTCGCAAATAGTTTTTAAAACAGGGTGGGTGGATCTTCTGGTGGAGGTAAATAATGCAAGTAATAGGTCGTCACACAACTCCTATAACTTAATGCAGTAGTTTAACTCAAAACATTTCAAGTAAACTTTTATAAAAACAAGGTAGGGTTAAATGCACCGGGGCTTGCCTTGAAGAGCAAAAAGAACGGACTCGGGGTTGGTGGTGTAGGTGTCGGAGCTCAGGGTCGCCTCGGGAGTAGGTTCGTCAACAGCGGCCTCGACTCTGGTACCTTCTTCGTCGGTCACTATACGGATGCAATGATGTATGCTCATGAGAATGCTGACATGAACAATAAGGTGCAAGACAATTCTACTGATTCAAGAATATAAGAATTTTCTATAAAGGACATAGAGTTATTATTTCTTTCTTTTAGCAATATTAGTTAAAACCATTAACCAAACTATGCATCATCATAACATGGCATCACAAACATCATAGACCAGAGGGTGGGATCTATGAACAACAAACAATTCCAAAAGTCACATCACAGGTCAATCAATATAAACCCTAATCATTTTTTTTATTTTCTTTAATTTATTTAAAAAGGTCATTTTTTGCAGTTGCTCCAAAAATTACCAAATTAATTTCATAAGATCATTATGGCATAAATAGATGGCAAAACAAATTTCATATTTTTTGGAGTTCATTAAGGTGCTCAAATAATTCCAGACATTCAATTAAGAAAAGGCACTATTCAACTATTTAAATAAATGCTCAAAAATCAACTTGCTCCAAATGACTTCAAAATTTTACCAGAGGCTCAGAATGGCATAACTAGCTCACAAAAATTATCTCAAGATTTTTGGAGCTATAAATAACTCTCCAAAAATCCAAAACCATTCATTTCTTAATTAAAAGGGAGATTTTTCATTTTCAAATTTTTGCACAAAAACCAAGTTTCATATTTTTCTAAAATACTTCAGGACATAAAGAGTTTACCATCAAAATTTCAGAATTTTTGGATCAACACAGAAAATCACACAAAAAGATGAAAACTGAACACTATTCACATTTTAAAAGAAAAAGGAAAAAAAGGAACAGTGCTCGCCCTGCTCGTCGCCGGCGGCCGGACAGCGGCGGCGCTGGCTACGCCGGGCAAGGTGAGGCTCGGCAGGCGAAACCAAGGGCATGGGAGGCTTCAGGGAGCTCACCGGCGTCGATTAAGGAGCTCGGTGAGGTGAGGGAAGGGACGGAGGAGGATGGTCGACGGTGACCGGCAGACGGTTCACGGCGGCGATCGACGCTCCGACGACCCTGCGCAACACACGAGACCGCCAGGGCCTGGTTAGAGTCGCACGGAGCCAAGGAAGCTGACACAGGGGTCAGGGGAAGATGATCGTGGCCGGAGAGGTAGTATTTGACGAACCCGAGCTCGCCGGGTTTTCGCCGGAGATGGGAACGGCGAGCTACGCCGGGCGATAGGAGGCGGTAAAGACCAAATGGAGGGGTGGGGAAGCTTCACGAGCTCAAGACGGAGCTGTTGGGCTAGTTGGTTGGGCGACGGGAGCTTCGGAGTGGGCTGGCGACGGCGGCGGAGACGAGTGAGGAGCTCGGACTCCGGCGGTCCCTTTTATAGGCACGGTAGGGGACGGTAGAGAGCACGGGATGGTGTGGATAAGCTCGGCCGAGGCGTGCGCACTCGATTGCAGGCCGGCGGGAGGACGGGCGTGCACCCAGGGCCTGGGCGAAGGCTCGCTGGTGACGGCCACGCGGCGGCGACGCCCTGGGCACTGTAGGGGACGGGGGCGAGGGTCAGCGCTCGCGAGCGGGTGCGAAATGATCACGAGGTCAGCGGCGGCAGGTTGGAGGCGCGCGTGCGGCTGCCAGGCACGCGGCGTGCGCAGCGCCGGCGAGGCGCCATGGCCGGGGCCCCCCCTGCTCTGTGTCGGCTAGAGGTAGGGGATGAACAGGGCTAGGTCTAGGTTTTGACTTTCTGTATTTTGCAAATTTCTCCCAAAATTTGAACTGCACGGGAAAAACTCAAAATACCAAAGTTGTGCAGAAAAAAGAGATCTACAACTTTTTCAATAAGAACATTTTCAAAATCCAAATAGTTTTTGAACCACATTTGAAACCAGAAAAGGGAACACTTTTGGGATTTGAATAAATTCAAAATTACTTTTGACTTTACATTGAAAGTTAGAAAACTGCAAATATGAAAGTTGTTCCTTTTATCAAAACCTACAACTTTGCTAATATACACTTTTTCTGAAACTCAATAGTTTTTGAATAAATTTTGAAAACTGAAAAGGGGACAAAAACTGGAATTTGAATGAATTTGGATTTACTTCAAACTTTGTACAGAAACTTGAAAATTTGTAAATACCAAAGTTGTTTCTCTTGGCCAGATCTACAACTTTGCTTTTTGGACCAACCCCAAAATTTGAATAATTTATGAATTACAAAAAGAGGGATAAAATCCAGGGTTTGGAAATCAGGGTTTTGCAAAGGAATTTGAAATCTGATTTTGATTTTTGAACTTTGGCCAACACAACAAAACTTCAAGACATCAAACTGAACAAGAATTACACAAAGCTAGGCACAGAGGTGAAATTACCATTTTGCCCTTATAGGAAGGTTAGGGCTTTTAGGGTTTTGAAAAGAGATTGCTACACCAGTACTAAGCAAACATAAATGCAAGGCAAGAATGATTAATGACTAATGATGATGACATGTCAGGTTAATTACATTTTAAAACACCAGAGGTGTTACACCAGGCCTAGGCAGCAGAGAGCTCCGAGGAGAGTCGCTAGGCCTAGAGGTGCTGAGCCTCAAGTCCCTAGGCCTAGGCCTCGTAGAGAGCGTGCCCGACGGGAGCCTGCAGTTGTAGGCTATGGACCCCGTGGCGGAGGTTTTGTAGTTGAGCGTTTTCCCCCACCGCATTTTGAGTATCGCGGTGGACGCTCCTCCCTTAGCGGACCACGTTTTCCTCTACGTGGTGATCGCACCTCTCGTAGACGTGCTAGGAATGGTTTTTCCGCTAACCGTTCTTTTGAGCAGCCGGCCCAACACTGGTATTCTTCCTACTTCACTAACCCCAGTGTTGGACCGTATGCTCACCCTATGTCTTTTTATTGATGTAGGTAAAACGGTTGGAGGACATTTGGTTGGTGGATTCCGGTTGCTCGAGGCACATGACCGGAAACGCCAGGTGGTTCTCCAACCTTAGCCCTATTGCCGGAAAGGAGTACATAACCTTCGGCGACAATAGCAAAGGTAAGGTATTGTCTCACGGGTCGGTGCGAGTTAATGAGCACTTTGTGTTGCGCGATGTTGCTCTTGTTTCTAACTTGCATTTTAACCTTCTTTCTGTTTCACAACTCTTTGATGACGACTATGAGATTCGTTTTAAACCGAATCTCAGTCGTATTTTGGATCCTCAGGGCAATCTTGTGTGTTTGATTTCGCCCTTTGGAAAAGTCTTTCGTGCGAATTTCTCGGAGTCTTTTGGCACTTCTCGTTGTCTTGTGGCTGGACCTTCCTCCTCTGATCTTTGGAAGTGGCATAGGAGACTTGGACATTTGAGCTTCGACTTGCTTGCAAGGCTTAGTTCACTTGGCCTAATCCAAGGATTGCCCAAGTTGCATTTGGAGAAGGATCTTGTTTGCCACTCTTGTAGACACGGGAAGATGGTTGCCGCTCCCCACCATCCAGTGACTTAGGTCATGACCAAGCGCCCTGGAGAGCTTTTACACATGGACCTTGTTGGTCCGGCTCGTGTGAGCTCGGTTGGGGGGAAGTGGTATGTGCTTGTTGTTGTTGATGACTTTTCGAGATATTCGTGGGTCTTCTTTTTAGCTGAGAAGACCGAGACTTTCTCCTTTGCTCGTAATCTGATTTTGCGTCTTCAGAACGAGTTCCCTTTGAATTCGATGCGAGCAATTCGGAGTGATAATGGTTCCGAATTCAAGAATTCGGATTTTGAGAAGTTTTGTAACTCTTTGGGTTTAGAGCATCAGTTTTCTTCCCCCTACACACCCTCTCAGAATGGTATTGTAGAGAGAAAGAATCGGACCCTTGTTGAGATGGCCAGGACGATGCTGGATGAGCATAGGACTCCTAGGCGTTATTGGGCCGAAGCTATGAACACTGCGTGCTATATTTCCAATCGCATTTCTCTGAGAGCGTTCTTGAGAAAGACTTCTTATGAGTTGCGTTTTGGTAGATAGCCCAAGTGAGTTATTTTAGAGTCTTCGGTTGCCATTGTTTTATATTGAAGAAAGGCAACCTGGACAAATTCGAGTCTCGTTCTTCTGACGGTGTGTTTTTGGGTTATGGCACTCACACTCGAGCCTATCGTGTACTTAACCTTGATACTAACCGAGTCATGGAGACATCAGATGTCACCTTCGACGAGACCATGGTTTGTCCTTCTTCTCGTTTTGAGCGTGCAGGTGATCATGAGGTTGGTGAGCCTCTTTTTGATGATGAGGACGAGGGTGCTGAAGGTATAGATGATCCAGCACCCCCTCCACCTGCTGTGCCGCAAAGAGCGGCCTCTATGACGACTCACGGCCCGACACCTCTTCTTCCTGGGGGCCGTGGGATCTGCCATCCCGAGCGGTACCATTTGTACCCGGGGAGGCACCAGCTGCTGTTGAGGGGGAGGCCACTTTGGCAAGGGAGGCGCCACGACACATTCAGGGCCAGCACCCGCCTCAGCAGATGATCGGCAGCATCGACGAACGGGTTACTCGGTCTAGGTCACAGCAAATCTCGCACTTCGGTCATTCTGCTTTTGTTGCTAATTTTGAGCCCCGAGATGTTGGACACGCTTTGACGGATCCGGATTGGGTCAATGCCATGCATGAGGAGTTAGAAAATTTTGAGCGAAATCGGGTTTGGGTTCTAGTTCCACCTCCTCCTGAGTGTAAGCCTATTGGGACAAAATGGGTTTTCAAAAACAAGCAAGGAGAGGATGGCCACGTTGTTAGAAACAAGGTCAGGCTTGTAGCGAAGGGTTATAGTCAGAAGGAGGGGATAGACTTTGAGGAGACTTTTGCTCCTGTAGCTCGTTTGGAGGCTATTAGGATACTCTTGGCTTTTGCTGCATCCAAAGGTTTTAAACTCTTTCAAATGGATGTCAAGAGTGCCTTCTTAAACGGCTACATAGAAGAGGAAGTGTATGTTGAGCAACCCCCCGGTTTTGAAAATCCCAAGTTTCCAAACCATGTTTTTAAACTTCACAAAGCTTTATATGGTTTGAAACAAGCCCCTAGAGCCTGGTATGATAGGTTGAAAACTTTTTTGCTTGCTAAGGGTTTTAAAATGGGATGTGTAGATAAAACGCTCTTTCTCCTCAAGCAAGGCAAAGACACTCTCTTGGTCCAGATTTACGTGGATGATATCATTTTCGGTGGTTCTTCTCACGCTTTGGTTGCCAAGTTTGCAGATACTATGAGCAGGGAGTTCGAGATGAGCATGATGGGCGAGCTGACATTCTTTCTCGGGTTGCAAATTAAGCAATCCCGAGAGGGCATGTTTGTGCACCAGGGCAAGTACACCAAGGACTTGCTGAAGCGGTTCGATATGGGAGAGGCCAAGCCTCTTCCAACTCCCATGTCGATGACGACTGCCCTGGATGCGTATGTGGATGGAGAAGCAGTGGACCAGAAGGAGCACCGCAGCATGATTGGGTCGCTCCTCTACCTGACGACGACACGCCCGGACATCCAGTTCGCGGTGTGTTTGTGTGCGCGCTTTCAGGCGTCGCCGCGCACCTCTCACCGTCAGGCGGTGAAGCGGATCTTCAGATACCTTCGTTTCACGCCTGAGTTCGGGATTTGGTATTCTGCTTCCTCCACCCTCTCTCTTTGCGGTTATTCGGATGCCGATTTTGCTGGTTGCCGTATTGAGCGCAAGTCCACTTCTGGGACTTGCCAGTTTATTGGTTCTTCTCTTGTTTCGTGGTCTTCTCGCAAGCAGTCTAGTGTCGCCCAGTCTACTACGGAGGCTGAGTATGTTGCTGCGGCTAACTGCTGTTCCCAGTTGCTCTGGATGATGGCCACGTTGCGTGATTTTGGTCTGAGCTTTTCTCGCGTGCCTTTGCTTTGTGACAGCACGAGTGCCATTAGCGTTGCTAAGAACCCCGTGCTTCACTCGAAGACCAAACACATTGATGTGCGCTTTCATTTCTTGCGAGACCATCAGGAGAAGGGTGATATCGACCTTCGCCATGTCGATACTCATCATCAACTGGCTGATATTTTCACCAAGCCTTTAGACGAATCAACCTTTAACCGGTTGAGGGGTGAGCTTGGTGTGTGTTTCCCTTTTTAGATGGGGGAAACATTTTGGATCTTATATTTTTGACTAACTCTTTTGTCTTTCTTCTCTTTTGCATTTCAACATACGCATTTACATTCTAAGCTTCATGTTTATAATCACTAGAATGTAACCATGCTCTATGTAGTATGCTCTGATGCTTATATTGATGCTTGTAGCTTATGCTCCTTCTGATCACTAGTACATGTTGTGAGCTGAGCTATTTTGAAATGGTGAATTTACTTAATAACTAACAATCTAAAAATGTTCACCATTGAGATATGCAACTAGCATGTGTAGGATATGTTGAGTTCACTCGTGCTTTTCATATATGCTAGGTTGCTATGTCTCTAGTTATGAGTCATTCACTTGCTTGGTCTGTTCATATCATGTTTAAAATTTGAACCAAGTTTTAGTGAATTGAAAAGATCGAGATGGGATTGCTTGTCAACACCTCACGGTATCGAGACTGTTTCTCATTGCACTTTGAGTTAAACTTGAGCCGTGTAGTGTATGACCGAAACCGTTGCTTTAAGCTTCCGATTGCATATACATAGGCTTCGCACGGTTGAAAAGTTAGGCAAAGACAAGCTTTCAACCTCTCGCAATCACATGCTGAAATTAAACTTGTGTAATTTCACCGCTGCAACTCCGATATAAAAATGAAATCACAAGTATATGCTTCATTCCTATGCATGATGATTGAACTTTGCTAGGGGTAGTTCACCTTGTATACATGTTTAGCACTCGTTTGGATTCCTGTCTCTACATGTGTAGTGCTATTTTGATGGTGACTATCTTTTTGGCTAAAAACTGCTCACATGCTCATATGTTCATATTTCGTATGTGTGATCAGTTTGAGCCTTCGCTATTTGAGTGCTTAGCTGAGTCATTGGAGTTATACTATTTAGAGCATTCTTGCACTTTTTGATTATATGTCTGAAGCTGCTAACTTGCATTTCTGACTTCATATGCATGTTGGAAGAAGGAGTTTCTTGCCTTGATGCCTTTTCTTGATTAGTGCATTTTCAACTAAGGGGGAGAAATTGCAAATCATATGTCTCCTGGATGTTCAACTAAAGGGGAGTTTTCGTCAAGGGGGAGAATTTCCAATCTTCGTGCTCTTCTCATGTTGGACCTAAGGGGGATTTTCCTAGTTGCTTGCACTTGTCGAGGGGAAGTTTGCTAGTTGTGTTGAGCCTTTGCCTCTGTCTTGAGGAACTAGCAAACATTTTCAGGGCATTTTGTCTTCGATTGGTTCTCTTTTAGTTTGGAGTCATTCCAATTGGTTCGGAGCGTGCTTGGCCGAAAGACATTGGTTTCGAGCTTTCTTTGCTAGTTGTGTTGAGCCTTTGCCTCTGTCTTGAGGAACTAGCAAACATTTTCAGGGCATTTTGTCTTCGATTGGTTCTCTTTTAGTTTGGAGTCATTCCAATTGGTTTGGAGCGTGCTTGGCCGAAAGACATTGGTTTCGAGCTTTCTTTGCTAGTTGTGTTGAGCCTCTGTGTCTCTATCTTGAGGGACTAGCATTTTGCTTCGATTTTCCAATTGGTATTTGCCAGCGGTGTTGAGACTGTTCTACCTCTTCTTGAGGGCTAGCTTTGCTTTGCTTGGTTGCGTCGAGCCGTTGCCCATGTCTTTGGGGACCAAGTTCTTTCGCTCTTTCCACTTGACCTTCTTCGGCTTTGCTATGCTTTTGGGTCATTTGGTTGAGTTTTCTCCTTCTCCTTCCTCCCTCTTCTTATTCTCTTTTCATTATGATTTGTGTGAGTAGTTGACAATGCACTCATCGAGAGGGAGATTGCGGATACATGGGTGTATGCCGGGTCTCTGAGTGTTGAGTGATTGTCAACTAGGATGATGCGCATGTTCTTTGGCTTGTGTTGTGCAGGTGTCGAGCACGGATGCAGTGATCGAAGGCAGGTGAAGGTCAAGCTGAGACGTGCTATGCCGACGGACCGGGTGCGGTGAAGGATGGGCGTGCCGTGCGGCGGACGTGCCATGCCGAGGTACCGAGCGGTGAAGGGCGGACGTGAGGCTTGGACTGAGGGACCAGAGGCCTGAGGATCAGCTGTGGTGGCTGGCAGCCTGTGACGACGACAAGTGAAGAAGTGCGGTCATGTGTTGCCTGAGTCGTGGACTTGGGGACACGTGTCGGTGGACGAGGTGCACGGGAGGTGCATCCCATCTACGACATCGGTTTGGTGGTAGAGCCAGAGAAAAACCATCGGATGGACGGTTTTCAGGTTTGGGCCTCAAAACCTGGGCGTGGACGGTTTCCGAGTTTGGCCACAAAACTCGGGCTGAGGGTTTCCGAGTTTGGCCACAAAACTCGGGCTGAGGACGGTTTCCAAGTTTGGGCCTCAAAACCTGAGCTCTGAGGGTTTGCTGAGTTTGGCCTCAAAACTCAGATGCTGGTGGACTGGTTTCCCGGTTTGGGCCTCAAAACCGGGGGTTGGCTGGAAAAGGCCGGTTTCCCTGTTTGAGCCACAAAACCGGGGGTGCAGAGCGAGGGCGGCACGTGGCGGCGATCCGGAGGTTGCGTCGAGGCAACGCTTCGGTTTGTGCGGGCGTGGCCGTTAGATACACCTACCACCGAGTTGGTCCAGAATAACCCTAGGGTTTAGCTGGTTCGCTCTGTAATTAGATTAGAGAGGGGTAGAGTAGGAAATAGACTTAGGCTAGTAGTAGGATAAGTAGTCGGGAGACACCCTCCTCCCATGCAACTCAGTCATTTGCTCTTTCGCACTTAGGGTTTCCTGCTCTCCCATCCCCTGCTGTAGCTAGCTGAGATCCGCAGAGAAACTTGCCTCTGTGTACTGTTGATTCTGAGGAAGTGAGGTCATAACCTCACTGTTGTAGCGTGAGTTTGCGCTATGGTTGCAATTCGTGGTTGTGATTCGTGTTTTGTTCGTGTTCTTCGCGGAATCCTTTTCTCCACGTTTTTCCCGTCGCTTGATCTCTTTGCTCGGTTCATCTTTTGCAAATCCGTTTGAACCAAGTTGTTCTAGGTCGTGAGGCACTTCTTTCCATCGAAGGAATTTACCTCTAACCTCACGGTCTAGGAGATCGATCGATTTCGGTTTCGGGTCAAGCTTTTCTCCTTTCCCCCGAATTTCTTCGATTCATCGATTTGGAAGATAGGTTCGAGCCATGATCTCTTAGAGATAGCTCACTATCCTCCTTGTGACTCATCTCACCAAGTTTTATCCCTAGAGGATTCGTTTTGGGTGAGATCGAGTTGAATCGGTGGACGAACAGCAGGATTTCGGGGTGACCGGACGCTGGGTCGTGCTGACCGGACGCACCAGACCAGAGTCCGGTCGTTGAGCTCCCAGCGCGTTTTCTCTATGACTTGACCGGACGTTGGGACTCGAGAGTGACCGGACGCACCCCTGGTACTGTTCACTGTTTTGTCTCTCTCTGACCGGACGCTCTGCTTGTGACCGGACGCACTGTTTCACAGAGTCCGGTCCAATACAGTAAGGGTCCAAAATCATTTTGGCTTGACCGGACGCGTCCGGTGGTGCCTGACCGGACGCAGGCAAAGTCCGGTCAAAGCTATTATGCGCATTTTCGTCCGCGGTTTGTTCGATCGACTTCCGATTTGAGATCCGCTTGTTGCGTTGGGTTCCTAACTTCGTGCTCTTCAGAAATCGGACTTCTCGCTTTACAAAATAGCCTGAATCCCCCTCGCGTTGCTCGGGGGAGGTTAAGGTTACCCAAAACCCATCCTGTCACTAGTTGACTTGCGTGAACTTGGGTGAGGAAGTTTTTGTGGTGCCTCGCTGTGATCCTAGGGATCATCCACCCTCTTCCAAGGGTCGTGGGCATCACGTTTTCGACAGTAGCTCTTGGGGGTTTATTTTGGGACATTTGGTCAAAGTTTCGAGAGAAATTTTATTGGCTCCCATTCACCCCCCCTCTGGTCGCGTTGCTTTTGCATTCTTGGTCCTTCACTTCTAATTGCTTTCTTGCATAGGCTTAGCTCGGTTGAAAAGTTAGGCAATGACAATCTTTCAACCTCTCGCAATCACATGCTTAATTTTGATCTTGTGATAATAACCGCTGCAATTCTCCGATAAACTTTGATGACAAAATTTGCTACTAGACACTATTAAAAGCTGGCTTTTGCCACAAACCATTGAAAAAAGATGTCTTTGCCAAAACACATTGCACAATTATGGCAATTTGCTAGAGGACACCGGACCTACTATAGTATTCCATTTTAATAGAAAGCTACATGAATTTACCTACTTACCTTTGTTAGACCCAATGCTATCAAAGTCATCAGATCAGAAAGGGGAACAACCCCTTTGCTCCTCCACTTGCATCACACATGCACATTCAGATCGATGGGCAGCCAAAGCATCACATGAGGGAGCGAAGGGAGGAGGAGGGTAAATGGAGGACTAACAAGGCAATCTGCAGCTCGGTGGGCTGGCCATGGCCATGACCGACGCTCCCTGCGCCTGCATTTGAGTGAGGGGTGGACGAACCAACCTGCTCTTGGCCGGATCGCCATGGCAGGCGCTTCTTGCGTCCACACGCAATGGAGGAGCTGACGGGACAGCTTGTTCCCTGCAGCTTGGCTGGCTCGCCATGGCTAGCGCTATCACGGATGGCAGCCCGCTAGGCCGCGAGGTGCACGCGGGCGCGACGCGAGGAGGATGGGGAGGGAGGCTCGGCAGGCATCCAGGCACTGCTCGGTTGGCTGGGGTTGGAGAATACAAAGCGGTAGTGGCGCTCCGATGAAGAACTGACCGGTTTGCGTGAAAGAGAACAAAGGTAGATAGAATTCTAGTAGCTTTCTATTAAAATTGAATATAATAATTGATCCAATGTTCTATATATAGAAAATTGGTGTACAATACTAGTGTCTTCTAGCGAAGACACAATTTTTTAGTGGCCTACAGCAAAAGACACCTTTTAACGGTGTCCGCTAGCCAATTTCGCTAAATTTGATCAACACAAGTCTATGTTTCATTCTATAGCATGATGATTGAACTTTGGTAGGGGTAGTTCACCTTTCATACATGTTTTAGCACTTGTTTGACTTCCTGTCTATTCGTGCTTAGTGCTATTTTAGTGGTGAACCCCTTTCTGAATGGGTTAAAACTGCTCAATGCTTAATTGTTCATTTTGAGCCTTTGCTAGCACTTATTCTTGTTGCTAAGTTGTCAGGACAACACTCTTTAGAGCATCTTTTCACTCTAATAGCTATATACTTAAAGCTGTTGCATTATGCATTTTCATGCATTTTAGCTTCGTGTGTAGTTTATCTTGCTCCGCTAGGCATATCTTAGCTCTGATACTCCTGCTGTTGCTGTGATACTTGTCTTTGCATATGCCCCCAAGGGGGAGGAGTTTTAGTGGTGGTAGATTTCAAAACAAGTAGGAGTCTTTTCAAGTGCATCTTTTAGCAAGAGGGAGTTTTGGTGTTGGCACTTGTCGAGGGGGACTTTGGTTTTGATGTCTTTTTAGTCTCAAGCTTCGTTGCATAGCCTTTGTGTCTAGGCTTGCTTTCAGGGGGAGTCGCTTTTGATTAGCTGCTTCTCCGCGTGTTCTGAGTGTTTGTGCTTCATTTGGTTTCGAGCTTCTTCTTATGCTTCTCCAATTGATATCGAGCTTGCTAGTTGTGTTGAGCCTCTTTTCCTCTGTCTTGGGGGACTAGCGATTTTTGCTTGGTATTTTCGATTGGTTTGGAGCTTCCAGTCTTATTTTGAAAACCTTCAATTGGTATGGAGTTTTCAGCTAGTAGTGTTGAGCTCTTTCTGCCTCTTCTTGAGGACTAGCTTGTTCTTGACTTGGTTGTGTCGAGTCGTTGCCCATGTTTGGGAACCAAGTGTTTCGCTCTCGAGATCAAGTTTTCTGGTCTTGTGTTGAGTTTCGCTCTGATCTCTTTTCATG
The DNA here is from genome assembly GCA_009763385.1 of Coix lacryma-jobi var. lacryma-jobi. Classification (NCBI taxonomy): domain Eukaryota; kingdom Viridiplantae; phylum Streptophyta; class Magnoliopsida; order Poales; family Poaceae; genus Coix; species Coix lacryma-jobi. Next base: position 111,836,513 of record CM019827.1, on the reverse strand, counting down.
TGATCGAGTTTTGCTCTTTAAGAGTTGTTGCTCCGATCTTTTGCTTGGTTGCGTCGAGCCGTTGCCCATGTCTTTGGGAACCAAGCTTTGCTTATTTCAAATCGCCCATTTTCGGCTTTTGGTCTTGGCTTTTGGGGCATTTGAGTAAGCTTCTTCTTTCTCTTCTTCTGTTTTTCTTTTTATTCTTGATTATTCGTTCGGAGTGTTGACAATGCACTCATCAAGGGGGATATTGCAAAATTCATTGAAATATTAGAGCTGTAAGTCGAGATATGCAGGCATACTTTTGCATTATGACAATTTGAGAATAATATGGTGATTCTACATAGGGCCTATAAGTTTTATAAGATAAAAGGTGGAAAGTGCGAGTCTAAGGTAGAAGGCCAGCCATTGATAGTTTTATATGACTGACCAGTAAGTATGAAAATTTACTCTTATGAATACAAATCATATATGTACTATACATAGGACCATGGTTGCATCTATAAATAACCACTTTCCCGTTATATAGTGCCACAAGCAACCACCCGGATCTGTCCTCTGTGGATACTACGTGTGTGAGTACATGTGAGAGACCGGACGATACGCCACCAACTGTTCTAAAGTATTATAAGTAATAGTTATATATGTAGTTCTGACATTAAAAGTGCAAATTATAAATATATGATGTTTATAAACTTTTTTTGCAGGAATTTAAGGAAGCCAAGGCGACGGGCATCAGCGAACGTACTTTGTACAACATAGCTGAGGACCTGTGTCTTTTCCTCTTGAAACATATCATTCCAAGGGAAAGGAAATATCATGATCATGAAGTGAATTATCCAAGCCAAAGTTACGAGTGTTAACAGAGATTACTAGACCAAAACTTACTCAGACTGGTGGTTATTAGAGCACATGTGCAAACTTTGATGTATATAATGTGTGATACTCTTGTAACTTTATGTTTATGAACATGAAACTTTGATATATATAAATGTATGTATGAAATATTTAAATTGCATAGTAGTTTCAATATCAATGTATATGTATATATTTAATAATATAATATAAAAATATCAAATATATATATATATATATAAATATGGTTTGTCATCTCCATAGGTGGTTCACAAGCAACCGTCTGTAGAAAAATATTTTCACAGGCGGCTTACTTGCATTTACACAGGCGGTTCACTAAGTGAGCCGCCTGTGAAATGTATTTCTACATACGGTTTACAAGCAACCGCATATGCTAGGGTCTCATTTTCACGAGCCCCAGCGTAGCCAGTGCTGGAAAACGCTACTGAAAATGAGTTATGCCTCTATATTATTTCTTTGTCTAATACCTAGATTCTACTGTTGCCGATCTGGCATCATGGCCAAAAAAAGCAGGAGATTGTGCAGGACTTGCTCCAACAACAACTCAGTTCAGCTCAACAGCGACTGAAGCAACAGGCTGACAAACACAGAACAGAGCGACACTTTGCTGTGGGTGATTCTATTTATCTCGAACTCTAGCCACACATTCAAACTTCGATTGCTGGTCGCCGCAATCAAAAGCTTGCTTTTCGGTATTATATCCTGTCATCGCTAAAGCAGGATAAGTTGGCGGCAAGCTTCAGTTATCAGCCAAAGTTTGAGGATGAAAACAAGGTACTAAACAGGCCCAGCTCCGTCATCTGATCCATTTCTTATGTTATACAGAATGTAGCCAAACTCCTCACAGATGGATTTGTCATATGATCTGATTCCATCCGATCGAGTTCAAGTACTAGTCTTGGAGTTGGAGATCTGCAGGTTGATCTAGCTAGTATCTATAGAGAAATGCACAACAAGAATATAACGAGTAGATCGAGTTTCGAAGCAGTACTTTGATTTAGCCCAGCTTCCATGCCTGACCCCCATGCATGCTGAACTTCTTGAGCCTGCCGTAGAACATGACGGCCATTAGCGTGAGCTTGCCTTCCCTGCTCCACCTGCCGGAGAAGCCAACCCACGCGTCCCTGCAGCTGCCCTCGGGCGTCACCTGCCTGCTGCAGCTGTACCCGGTGCTGAATCCCACGTTGCCATACGCACTGCATGCATCAGCATGTTGAATTGCTTCATTATTGTGAGACCAGCGCAATGCAAGAGATCATCTATTGCGCTTGGAGTTAACTGATTAATTAAGGGGAGGTTAAAGCGCGACCCGTCGCGCACTTGTATATCGCGCGACCCCGCATACCTCCACCTCGGTCTTCCTCACCCGCCGTTCCTAAACAGTGGCTGCGCCGACCACCTCCTGAGGTTTTTTCTACCGGTAAGAAAAAGTTTTCAGCACCCACCAATAAATGCGATATTTCAAAATTTTCAAAAATATTAAATCAAATTCAAATAAATTCAAATTAAATTTGAAAAAATACATTATTTTACTGGAAAAGCTCTCTAATCCATCAACCATCACAAATCTATATAATATCGATGAAATAATAAAATATATCATAGAAGTAGAAGCGCGGTAAAACAATAGGCTGAGGGTGTGCGAGCTATACAGGCCAGTGCCGTCGGGTAAGAAAACTAAATAAATTTGAAAAATCTAAGGATTTTATAAAGTTAGAGGATATGGAGGGTTATTTTAGTGTGGTTTGGTGTAATTTTAGAGTAAAATATAAATTTGACCGAAAATTTTGACTGATATAAAACAAATTTCGGACCCTAGCGAAAAATGCGATATTTCGAAAATTTCAGTGAACTTTCGCTGAAATTGTAAACCTCCTCGTCGTCCTCGCCCTCTCCGCCGACCAAGCGCCCACGGCGATCGCCTTCTGCCTTTAGTCCCAGATACATAACCGGAACTAAAGGTTATCTTAGGAGAAAAAATAAATGCGCGTGTATGAGATTCAAACTCAGTACCTCTCGCCTCACGCATAAACTCGTTACCGACTCAGCTGTACAGGACATGTGACAAAGTCTTGTACACTCTTCTTTTGAATTGATCCATGGGGGACTTTTAGTCCTAGGTGGAAGACTTTAGTCCCGGTTGATAACACCAACCGGGACTAAAGTGTCTACCTTTAGTCTCGGTTGGTGTTACAAACCAGGACTAAAGGGTCAAGACCTTTAGTCCGGGTTGATAACATTAGTCGGGACTAATATAAACCCTTTAGTCTAGGTTGGTAACACCAACCGGGACTAAATGTTATTAGTCCCAAACATAAACTCTTGTCGGGGCTAAAGCCAAACATCAGATAGGATAAAAAGTCATTTCTCTACTAGTGGGCCATGGTGCCTCTGCCGCCGCCGGGACCCTGAAACCACTCGCCTCCTTTGCCACCGCCAAGCCAGTCTGCATCCATATCCATCAGTCAGCCACTTCTAAGCCTGTTGTATTTGGAGAAGAAGGGTGGGGGTGCGGCCGTCGGAACCCTAGTCGGTGTTAGGGAAGAAGGATGGGTCATGGTCGTGGTCGCGTGGAGGAGGAGTACCTCACGTGGCGCCGGAAGATGAGGGGAGGGAGGAGCTCAAGGAAGGAGAAGGACACACGGGAGGGGGTGAGCGCGAGGAGGGCGACGGATCGCGTGCTCCCTCGATCACGCGACCCGTCTCGTAGTAGAGTTTTTCCGATTAATTAATATAAAAACACCTGATGACTTCGACTAGGATGTTGAGAACGCTGAAGTTGATTGGGTCGTGAGCAATCTGCCGCCGCTCGGTGATGCAGATGACGACAACGAAGATGGTTAGGCACGAGAGCGGGGACATGAGCAGCTTCCGCCAGATGCTAATACTGCTGCTGCTCTTGCTCTTGTCGTCGGGTTGTGCCTCATTTTGCTGCTGCTGGTCTTCCACCGCTACGGGTAAAAATGTGGTGTAAGGCGGTAGATACCTGCATGCAGAGGAAGTAAAGTGTATATATGCATGTGAGCATAACCGAGTAAATACAATTACTTAAAGAGGAGAAAAAAAAAACTAATGATAGTTTCTATGTATGCTTGCTATAGCTTAACATAACGTGTCATGATATATAGGTTCTCATATCCATGGCACAATGATAAGTTGCAAGCAAGGTTATATCATTTAGTAGTACTATCAATACATATTGTTGGAACGTGATCAAACTATATTATAACAAATAATCGATATAATAATGGACGTGCTGGTGGACCATGATGAGCACATGTCACGACTGGAGACGTCATTAATTATGTGCAACTATGCATGAACTAGATATATATAGCACGCAGTGCTACCTGGCATATATAAGTCAAAGTATAAGTAACATTAAAATAATAAAATGTGCCGTGCATAAAACTTCCTACCCAATCTTCTGATAGATCGATGATGTACCATGTATGTACTTCACTTACATCATGAGCACATAGAGCACGACGATGGCTGACGACACGCTGGCGAGGTCGACGACCATCTCGCCGGAGTGCCTGGAGTTGACGGACATGAAGAGCGCCGCAACGAGCTTCTGGAACGCGGTGAGCCCCCGAAGCCCATCGGAGCCCCACTCCAGGGCGCAGTAGAGCAGCAGCTGCACCGCCAGGAACGACGCCGCGGTGAGAGCCAGGAACCATGTGCGGGCACCGGGCAGCAGGTGGCCGTAGCCTGTAGCGGAAGCCGGAGCAGCAGAAAGCAGCTCGCGCAGGTCTCGCCTCCTGGTGACCCTCTCGAGCGCTGTGATGGAGAGCCTGAGGAAGACGGGGAAGAGCGTGTTCCCGAGGAGGATGTGTGGCACGACGAGGAGGAGCATGCCCGGGAAGGACTTGAAGGACACCATCCCCTCGTTCGTTGGCACGAAGCCACAGTTTGAGAACGTCGAGACGACCGTGAAGACGGAGAAGGTGCTCAGGCTGATCCTCTTGCCAGCCAGCACTGCTCTCGCGCTGCCGACCACGCTGAGGTAGATTAGTATGAGCGTGTAGCCGGCGAGGTGCACCACCAAGAGGTAGCCCAGCACGATGAACATCAGCACCCTGGCCATGGATACGAAATCACGTCGTCGTCGGCGGCCGTCCTCGTTGAACCCTGCTACGACCTCCATTTGGACCGCGGCGGCGGCGGCCTGGGCTTCCATTTCCATGGGACGGCGACTGGATGCCGGTGGCGGTCCATTGATATTACCATGGAGACTACTATCATCAGCCATGTTTTCTCTCTTCTTGATAATGAGCTGCTTGGTGCAGGTGAAGTGGAGACCAAGCATGCTCGTGAACACCTCGCCGCCCCCGAGGAGCATCAGGAGTGCCATGAGGAGGAGCTGGGAGTTTGAGAAGGATTCCATCTCGACGGCGACCATGCTGGAGCCTGTCGTCGCCGACACGGACGTGAAGACCAGGTCGAGAGCCGAGGGCCTAGGGACGGAGCTGGACTTCATGGGCAGGGCTATAAGCATCAAGAAACCCAAGACAGAGATGAAAAGGAAGTACAAGAGTTGGATCCAGAACGGGTGCACATGGAAGAGCACAAGGTGGTAAAACTTGCGAGGAATACTGGGGACGTGGTGCAAAGGGCCCATTTAATTTGTTGCCGCTATTTTCTATGCTTGGTTTCTATACATGGAGCGTTGCGTTTTGATTTAGTCTTTGTGCACTTGTGCATGAAGCAACCACAGCGAGTTGTGCTATTTTATACGAGAAAGAGAGAGAAGAGAGAGGTGCCGTGGATCTTAGCCTGGCTTCTGCATGTGTACGTGCGAATCCAAGGTTTATCATTGTTTTACTTATCATGTCGATTGTGCTCAATGCAATCATGCAATATATAGTAGAACGCGCTAGTGCACTATGTCCATATCCATTGATGCAATTAATTTCAGTATGGCTCAAAAAATTAGTAGTGTAGTGCATGTTTGCAGGATCAAATCTCTAATGCTCTTCTCGTCAAAAAAAAAAAAACAAAAAAACTCTAATGCTCTCAGCGCGCGTCGACGTCACCAGTATCAAGTAGCTAGCAGCTACCTAAACAAAAAGCAACCACCAACCAATGATATATTTTATGTTATTTAGTGCCAAGTCTTTAACAAGGTGATGAGGCCCTACTTTACTTTACCAAAAAAATCTTCTTCCAACACAAAGAACACTGAACACATTGTGGACATATCGTAGAATTAAAACTTAGCTTAAACAGGATTTTAACTTAGCCTAAATATGATCACTAACTAAAACTTATGCGGAAATAATTTTAGATATACTAACCAATGTCTATAGATGCCATCTTTATGCCTTTGTAGATATAGTGGATAACTTAAGCTCACCGTCTGAGGACTTGACACCCTCTGTTGGCGAAGAAAGTGTTGTTGCCGAATAGCGATGGTCTTCTAGACGTCACTGGGAATGGCCTAGACATGATGGACATGGGCGACGGCCTTCCTAATTAACCCTCTAGTGCCTTATTGACCGGTCGTGTGGTTGTGATTTGAATCACGTATATATATGAAGCCACCAAGGGTGTCTCATCTTATTTATCACTACTGCACAGAGCTTAACCGCAGCGGCCCTTTTGTCTTTACTACAGCGGGAAACAACGTTTGTTGCGGTGCTAAGGCCACGGTTAATCGTGGCAAGTACCGCAGCGGGCGCTTTATGTTGCCCGCCACGGTTATTCATTTTGGATTAAAATAAATAAATAATGCAGCCAGCAAAAACACAGGATATGAATTCAAATCAATTGCAGTTTTCAAATCAATTTCAGAATTCTAGATTTCAAACAGAGAGATATGTATGCACATATAAACCATCCATACATATAACATACAAAGTCACTTAGTTGTTCTTATCATCATATATACATTGACTTAGTTGTTTTAATTTGAAATTACAATTCATAGTTCAACTTGATGAGTGTAATCTCTAGGACAAAGCATTGCGTTCCATCTTCGGAGCTTCTCGTACTGGGGTAGCAACGCCAGCTCGGAGTCGTTGTGAAGAACGTTTCTCCTTCGAGAATGCATTTCTCCATTATAAACTTGCATATGTCTGCCTTGACTTGTTTAAAGCACATCATGTGGCTCTTCTACCTTCCTTGAGCTTCTTCCAGTTGTTGGTGTACTCCTTTCTTTCCCTTAGAAACTCGCAGGTGTATAAGCCACATGTCTTTGATCCTATCGGCTGTTTGGCGCACTGCACGCTTGATACACAAGCATTAGAACCCATATGTATGAAACATGAATTGAACCTTCGAAATATGTACCGGGAAATCTCGTCGGATTTTGAGGTGGTACCTATGCTTGTCCTTGAACTTTTGAGTTCTTCGGTCCCAGAATCCGGGCATCTTTTGGTATTCCTTATAAGCGTTGTACGAAATATAATAGTTTTAACAACAATTTAAATACGTATGCTAACCATAAATGATGAAAAAGCTCGATGACTTACTTTTTCAGACAATCTTTGAATGTCTTGTACCCTGTCACACCCAGTTTTAAGAACAAAACCAGGTATATACCATATGTGAGTCCAGAAAGTCAAATCTCACGTATAGCTACAAATAAAGGGTAATATCGAAAAATAATGCTTAAATACATAACGTAATAACACAAAAAACATAACCTTAAACCTTAAGGAGCAAACAGCGGGAAGAAACTCCGATCTTCGGATGGAGACTCCAACTTCACAAGGAACAACTGACTGGTTCATCACAAGCCTAACTTCTCCAACTTCTGGCATTCTGGTACTCATCCAGGATTTTTCCAAAGTGTTGAAAAGTAAAGCAAGCATTAGTATATCTCGTACTTAACAAATATAACATAGGGTTCATGAAGCTCAGAAAGGCTGACACGGGTTTAACTGCAGAAGCTTTTAGTTGGCATAATTTTAGAATTAAGTAGCATCAAAGTATAACCATCCTGATTTAAACATATGATCAAGTAAACTTGTATCCATTGAATAAATATATCATCATCATTACCATTATTTAGCAACAACTATACCATAAGAATTCCAGGCCGCTCGTAACCGTGAGCACGACTGATATATCAGTTTTACACTCTGCAGCGGTTGTACACTTTACCCGATGAGTAGTGATTCCCGTTTGCCAGGAATAGCTAGTCCCATATCACACTGCCAAGGTGCATGGCTGGGTTCACCGCGTATCCTTTCAAAGGTTCGTCTAACAAGTTAGGACCGCTAGGTCTTAAGGCAAGGGGAAGAAGGGTCTCTCAACCTTGCAGCATGCAGGCAAGGGGAGAGAAGCCGCCCTAATTCCAGCTCGGCAAGACCTAACGGGCCTTTGCAGATGACCACTAACAAGCTAGAAAAGGTCCTCATACTGAGCTAAGGTCAGAGCCATATAACCCTCATGGTTGCACTGTAAGTCCCTGGTGATCCCTTATAGTAGTTCATAAACCATGTTGCTATAAAAGTCAAATTTCATCATGTCTCATATATCATTAAATCAGATCACATGATCATAGTTTAAGTTGAGCACTAGCATAGATCTACCCAATGCATACCCATGTATAACAAGGCATAAGATCAACACCTAGGATAAATCTATATAGGCATCAAGGTAGACACATGCATATGATGATTATAGTGAATTAAGGTTATTAGGACATCAAGGAGGATCCCATGCTATACTTGCCTTAAACTAAAGATCCTTCTTCTGTTGACCTGTAGACTTCCAAAGGTTAACTCTTGATCTTGAACTCTTGATCGCGAACTTCTTCATCTTGATCACCAACGTAAAACTCACCGACGGGACATACGATCTGAGAACACCACACATGCATCCAATACCAATCATGCAAAGCAAAACAAAGCCTATAACTAGAACAGTACATCAATCATAAGAAAACAAAATAAAGAGTTTTGAAAATAGATCTACGTTTCACTACGAACATACAGATGCGAAGATCACACTAATCGGAGTTGAAACGGAAAAGATATGGTCTAAACAAGTTACAGAACCCTAATTACTTGATTAGATCTAACTCAAATTTTAATTATAGAAAACAGTAGTGAAAGTTATTTGTTTTGAAAGATATTTTTGAAACAAATCTAACGCAAGTTGAACGGACTAAAACAGAGTTAAAACGAAGGAGTTATGGCCTTTTGAATCTGGTGGCAGTTTTGTAATTAAAACAAACTTGATTTTGTATTTTAAATAAATAAAACAAAATTAGCTGAATCGGTTGAACCAGGCCTCAATTGGAGAAAATCTCAGAATCTTGGAAGGAATATTTCACAGACTCAGTGAATAGGGTCGACTGGACTGTGGGTTTAGATCAAAAACGTGTAAGGGCTTATTTGCAAGATTGGCACCGAAGGGGTATCGGGCTCTGGTGTGTGTCGGATCTCAGATGGGTGGCCCGGATTAAATCTAGAGGGGAGGAGCGGTGCTGTCGCTAGAGGGAGGAGGGACTACAGCGGCACCATTACCGGAAACAGGCGGCGCTGTTCGGGTTTGACCTACCGAGTGGTAGATACCACGGGAGCGGGTGCAATCGAGAGAGGAGCACGCGGTGGACTCACCAGAAGCAAAGAGGATGACGGGGATGGCTCTGAGAGGGCGTATTGCTCGGCGAGGCAGTCGGCGGAGCTCTACGAATGACAGCGAGGTCAGGTCAAGGGAAAACCGAGAGAAAAACAAGATTAAAAGGGTCAAGCGGCTTCGCTTTGCCATGGCGAAGTTTGTAGTCCACCTTAGCGAGGCTGGCGAGCACCGACGAAGAAGGACGGCAGCGGCAGGATCTCGGTGGTTGGCAGAACTCGGCGCTGGGGCAAATTAGTGCACGAGAGCTTGCGAAATTGGGATGGGGAGAAGCGGCAAACACTGGGGATTTATAGGGGCGCTTGGATTGACCGGGAAGGCAAGGATGGGACATGCGGGAGCCGGAGTCGGGCTCGGAGTCAAGTCCATGGCAGCGATGAGAGGAGGAGGGAGAAGCTGACACAGGAGGCCCACCTAGCAGAGAGAGAGGGGAGGGAGGCGTCTGCGTAGGCGCTTGCTTGCTGCTGGGCCGGCATGGTTGATGTGGGCCGAGCGAAAGGAAGGGAGGTGGGAGCATGGGGGATGGGCCAGCGCGGAGGAGAGCTTTGACTGGGCCGGACTGGCTGGGTCGCGCATTGAGGAAAGAAGAAGGGGAGAGGGACGGGAGGAGGGAGCCGGACTGGGCCAGCAGCAGGCCGAAAAGTGGAGGGAGGCACGGACCGTCGGGCCAAAATCGAAGGGAGGAGGGGGAAGAAGAGTTTTGCCTTTTTCTTTTATTTCAAAACCTTTTTTCAAATCAAATTTGAATTCTTTTGAACTTTTGAATTGGATTCATGGGAGAATAAATATATTTTTAAATTTTTAACTTTTCCAAACTTTTTGAAAAACAAAAAAGTCATTATTTTCAAATCCTTTCTACGAAATTCATTTTAAAATTATTTTCAAACCATTTTGAATTCAAAATAAATTTTTGTTAAAACCACACAACACAAAAACTCAAATGCTCCAACATGAATGCACAAACATGTTTCTAAACCTATGATAAATTTTAATTTAGAGAAAATTTTTATTTCCCTATATTTCATGAGCACAAAAATACATAAATAAACCATTTTAACTCTATTTCAAGAAATGCAAATTTCAGGGTGTGACATACCCTTGCTTGTTTGGTACGCTCAAGGAGTCAAACACACAGGCCCTGCCATCTTGAGTATATATGATAAAAGCGACCTAGTGGCCACTGACGATGCCCTGGTTGCACCATTGCAACAAAATAGAGTTTACAACGACAAGAAGGCATGATATGCTAGCCACTTAGGTCTACGTACATGTATTTGACTTCCCAAAGTGATAGGCAGCCATTATACACTCTGGCCTGTCCGACTTGATCTTCTTCATGCATTCTAGTATGTAATGTTTCAACTTAGTCTTCTCGGCTTTCATATTGTCTTCATATTTCTTCTCTCACTATCGAACTGTCATCTCCGGATCATTGATCTTGAAACCCTTGATGACTCTTTCAGCAATATGTGCAAGAGAGAGGTAGAGGACAAGACGTATATTTTTATTACTTACAGTGACCGTCATCCTGCACGGACAAGTCATCGTGACATAATAAGTATAGAGTTATGAAAAATGCGAATGTAGTGATCTGTGGAAGTTGCATTCATCGCTTACAGTGTGAATAGGGTGATTTGAACGATGTCCAGGTCTTCTTCCCGCATCAGGTTGTACATGTTGCTAAAGTCGATGGGTAGGTGCATTTCGTTTTCAGCGGGCAAGTGGAAGTACTCCGGGGGAATCTTGATGTTAAAACTTGACATCCCAGCTTTTGCAGCATCCATGTACCATAGATGGAACCTCCTTGTATCCCACTTTTCCTCGTCGGTGAGCTAGGCCTTGGGAATCATGAACTTCCCGCACTCATAGTGGCCAGGGCAGTCTTCGACCTCATCAAATAGTTGACGGGTAGTTTGAGGCCTAGCAAACGATGGATAGGAATGTTAGTAGCATATATACTATAGACGTGCTATTATGCTCAATGTTACCATACCTTTCGAATGTGAGCGTGTACGGGAGCTTGTCCGCGGACGTTCTTGGATTCTTGCTGGGCGGGGGAGGACATTGGCTTGTGGTCGATGGGGGAGGTGTCTTTGTCCATGTTGCCTCCCCCGTCGTGCCTCCCGGTTGCTCGTTCGTGCTTGACTGGCTTGTCGTTGTCGTGTTGTCCCCCTTACGGGCCTCTGAGCTTCCTGTCTCATTGACCGGGCCGATCGGCGGACTGTTTGGAGGCGGGGGAGAAACTGTGCCCATGTCCGTGCCCTTTTCCTTTTCCCCGCCATCACCTTCTAACTTGTCCTTGTCCCCTCCTTCACTACCGCCTTCTCCTTTTTCCTTTCCCTTGCCCTTGTCCCCGCCCTTTTCTTTGTCATCATCCTGTCGTGGTCTGGATCTTCCGGAGGACAAGATCCAGCGGCTGATGGTTGTGATGTTGGTGTCGGCGTTGGAGTTGGCATCGGAGCAATGATCTCGATGTCCTTGTGGTTCCATAGGACTTCCAATCCAAGTTCCTGCCCTAGGTGCCTGGCCGGTTGTAGGTTGGGACGGTCCAATTCAAAATGTTCTTGGTTGAGAACGTTCCAAAATGGGGTCATGACCACATAGTCTTCAGAGATGTATTCTTTGTTGAAGTCGTGGATATCGTGGGGTGCAAGTATGCATCCCTCGGCCACACACATCTTCTTGGACCTTCCGAACGGGATGAGGAGTTGGACGTGCTGGTTTTGTTAGAAGTCCTCGTTTGAGATCCTTGGGCGATCCTCGTTCATCGGCAGTAATATTTTCTTTTCCTTTGCTTGAGGATTGGGCAGGCCATGGTCGTGAAACATCTTCGACCTCATCGCGACCATCTCCGGGTCGTCGCTCGTGAAGGCTTCCTCTATTGAGCTTTTGATCATTTCGTCCATGCCTTCATTGTAGCCCTTCTTATATAGCTCATCTTTATACCACTGCCTGGACTTGTATGTGGTCGCGTCGGATTGCCACGACTCAACCGACTTCCAGCTCATCTTTGACCCGACACCACGAACGCGACCGCGGTGCTCAGGGGTTCCTAGGACCTCGGTGAGCAAGTCATGGCCCCGGTGGACCACGATGTTGTCCTTATGTTTTGCTTTCTCCATCTAAGTCTTATCGACATCCTCGAGGTGGGGCTCATTAAACTTGGTCGCCCAGGGCTTCAGCCTCTTCGGAATGCGGGCCCTCATGTAGTCCTTTGCCCTTGGTTCGATGCCCTTGTAAGGATATGGAAGCCCGACGGCCTGTCTTGCGTGTTCTTCTTGCTGCCACTTTGTCCTATGACCGGCAAAGCTAGTCATGCCCAAGTGGTGAGGATTCTTGTTCCTCTTCGCGAGCTCACTGAACTTGGCGCTCTTTTCCTCTACTTCTTCCATCGTTCTCATTTTGAAGAAAGCGTCCCATATGTGTGCCTTGACCATAGTGTACTTCAGTAGTGGCGACTTCCCCTTCTTTAGGTAATTTCTGGTCAGCATGGACCTAAAGTTGCGAAGCGCAGTTGACGCCACGTGCAAAGCCCACCCCTTGCACTTCTCCATGTCAGATGTGGGCGGATATCTGAATCTCCTTGTCACCTCACCCCATACATTTTTTAATGTCTTCCGGTACGTCGTGCCAGTTGGGCCAAGTGATCTCCACCTTTTCCCTGGCTATACACGCCACTTGATTGCTGAACTTGCCAATGATTGTATCTGGAGCTATTGGGTTTCCATCTGGCCCCACCTCATCAATGACATGCACCTCCTTTGCTTTGTCCAACCTGTGCCTCCCGTGTTGTCCCCTCACCCTCTTCTGTCCCTTAGATTTGGAGGAAGAGGTTGCCGTAGAGGGAGCGGGGGCTTCTTCCTCCCTGACCGCGTCTTCGTCCCTAAACTCGAGCTGACGAGGCACAATCAGTAGATGTTGAAAAGAGTCTCTTGCCTTTGGTCTTTCACATGCGTCATTGAAAAAGCTAAAAAGCTTGCGTGTGGCTGCTTCTACCTCGAGCCTTGCCGATTCGGTTTGCTTCTACTGACTCTGTGCTTCGTCCGCCCCTGGTTCGTACGTCGGATCATTGTCCACCTTTGTATGCCGCTTCTTCGGTTGTGGGGTCACCGACGCCCCGCTCATCAAGCTGATTGACGAGGAGCTAGGGGTAGGGTCCCTCCATCCGTTAGTTTTGTCTTCCGCCATTTCAGTTCTACATATACATAGACGTATATAATATGATCAATTCAAAGCTTTTGAATCAAAAATGACGCGTATAAGTTCTTGGCTCAGATTTGCCTCTAGGTCAACACGTCACTGCTAAACTGGTTACTTGTAAAATACAAACCATCCTAGTCTAGCAATTGCCTCAACATAGAAGTAGGGGGCAATTCGATCATCATCGCCGCTGCCTCAGCATAGAAGGGGTCACATCATCACATTTGCCACTACCTCAGCTTACAAGTTCAAAAAGAATCATCAATGCAAATGCCATAGTACAGAGGAGTAGTACAAGGAGAGAGGAGTAGGGAGAGGAGTAGTATAGAGAGGAGTAGTACATGGAGAGAGTAGTAGGGGGAGAGTAGTATAGAGTAGTACAGGGAGAGAGGAGTAGGTAGAGGAGTAGTATAGTAGTATAGAGTAGTAACAGAGAGGAGTAGTAGGGAGAGTAGTATAGAGTAGTACACGGAGAGAGGAGTAGGGAGAGGAGTAATATAGAGAGGAATAGCAGAGAGTGATAGTAGAGTGATAGTATTGCGTAGTGGCAAATGCATAGTGTAAAAAAGCATCAAATTGCATCATAGGCAGGAAATAGAAAAGCATCACATGGCATCATAGGTAGTGGCAAATGCATAGTGTAAAAAAGCATCAAATTGCATCATAGGCAGGAAATAGAACACTGGAGTAGAGGAGAGAGGAGTAAGCAAAGATCAGGAACACTGGAACATAGTCTTGACTGAACATAGGGGAGAGAGGAGTAGGGAGAGGAGTAGGCAAAGATCAGAAACATAGTCTTGACTGAAACATACAAGAACACTGGACTAATATAACTGAAACACTGGACTGAAACATAGTTCAGAAACATAACTGATCATACCCAAAGCAAAGTCGTATACTGAAACATAACTACTACCACTACCAAAGCAATTCGACAGCAAGGAGAGCAAAGGTCAGATTTATCAGATTCTTGATGAATGAACACTGGACTAATATATGGTGATTAATCCTCAGTATATAGCTTATGGAAGACGATAATGAGTCATTAACTGCTACCACTACCAAAACATATAGCTTGACATATACTAAAACATATAGCTTACTGAAAATGCTCAACATATAGCTTGACATATACTAAAACATATAGCTTGACTGAAAATGCAGGACATATGGCTTACTGAAAACATATAGCTTACTGAAAATGCAGGACATATAGCTTGACATATAGCTTGACTGAAAATGCAGGACATATAGCTTGACTAAAACATATAGCTTACTGAAAATGCTCAACATATAGCTTGACATATACTAAAACATATGCTTAAGATCTAGCTTACTCAAAATGCATGACATATAGCTTGACTAAAACATATAGCTTACTGAAAATGCTCAACATATAGCTTGACATATACTAAAACATATGCTCAACATATAGCTTACTGAAAATGCAGGACATATAGCTTACTAGTCCAATGTTCATTCAGTCAAGCTATATATTCGACAACAAGGAGAGCTTGACTGAATATAACTGAAACATAACTTGACTAAATATAGCTTGAGTGAATGAAAATGCTCAACATATAGCTTACTGAAAATGACCATGCAATTCGACAGCAAGGAGAGTTGAAATGAATATAACTAAAACATAACTTGACTGAATATAGCTTGACTGAATGAACACTGGACTAGTATATAGCTTACTAGACTAATATAACTGATCAGATTAACTTGACTGAATATAGCTTGACTGAATGAACATTGTACTAGTATATAGCTTACTTGATTGAATATAGCTTGACTGAATGAACACTGGACTCAGTATCATAACTGAAACATAACAGCTACCACTACCAAAACATTACTGATCAACTGATGAGCAAAGTTGTTGGTTATGATTCAGTCAGTGATCATGAGATGAGAAGGAGCTAGGGTTACCAAGGTCACGAGATGAGGTAAGGGGAGGATCGAGGGAGCAAGTTACTCACCGGTCGGAGCTAGGGTTCCCGACGGAGGTCGATACTGAGGATTAGGGCAACGGCGGCTCCACCGGCGGACAGGGGCAGTGGCTCCACCGGCGGACTAGGGCACTGGCTCCACTGGCGAGGTCGAGGTCAAGATCGAGGTCGACGTCGGCGGACAGGGGCACCGACGGCTCCACCGGCTCCACCAGCAGATAGGGGCACTGGCTCCACCGGCGGACTAGGGCACCGGCTCCAC